>JAFMOC010000002.1:1262500-2532500 GCA_019802505.1 Corydoras sp. C115
GAGTTCAGGAGTGTGACAGCTGTGGGGAAAAGCTGTTCCGGTACCTGGTGGTCTTAGTCCGTAAGCTCCTGTAGCGCCTCCCAGAGGGCAGAAGAGTAATTCTCATTATCTTCCGCTTAAACCAGTGATTCTCAATTATTTTCTGTTAAGCCCCCCCTAGGAAGAAGAAGAAAACATTTTGCCCCCCCCCCCCCCCCTCCCGTACATGACAAAATGGGATGAAAAAGTATTTTTACACACCCACTGTAGTATGATTTGTCTATAAATTTGTTATAAGTACACCTCTTTTATAACAATATATCCTTATTAACAATAAAGAAAACAAAAAGGAAAGAATTATAGATCAACTTAGAACATAGAATCAGTTTATTAACTTTGTCTTTTAGTTTGTAACAGAAACGAATGTAATCCTTATTTAATTTAGAAACATTTTTGAACTGACTGGCATTTGATACTGAAAATGAAATTAAATCAAATCAATAAATAATAATAAATTCAAATTCATCAGCAATAGTAATTCTGCAGCACAATTAATTAACACTTTAACCTACAAAACAAAAATGAATTCAACAATTTGTGCTGTTTTTTTTTTTTTTTTTTGAGGAAGTCAGAACTAATGTCTCCAATGCGCCCGTTTTGCAGCGCACAGCTTTTCTGTATTAGTTTTCATAAAGCGTTATAATTGCTTGCTGTACGCGTCACGTTTACGATTAAAAAACTCAAGCGGTTATGATCGGGGTGTAATGTCTTTAAGTGATGCCTTCATTTATTTCACGCTGTCCGCTGCCAACATTTAAAGACACAGAAGACACGCCGGTCTTTCTTCGTCTCCACCTTAATTACAGTGAAGTTACAGTTTAGTTTTCACTCGACATTTAGTTAAATATTTCTCCATGTTGTATCTTGAGGGTTTATTCAGTACACTTAATATCACTTGCACGGTGATATCTTGTTATGCGCCCCCCCAGGCACCGCACTGCGCCCCCCCCAGGGGGGCGCGCCCCACTATTTGAGAAGCACTGGCTTAAACCTATACTAGGGACTAGGATCACAGGGGGGTTTCCCATGCCCATCCAAGGAAGAACATTTTGGGCGCTGGGCAGATACACCCAGGACAGGGTGCCAAGCCATTACTGGGCACACACTCACACACACCGACACACTTGCATGGGAGCTATTTAGATAGGGGCAATTTAAAGCAGCGATTTTACCTTGAATCCATGGTTTTGAATCCAAAAAGATCCACACAGAAATGGGGAGAACATGGAAACCCCACCTAGATCAGGATTCAAACTTGTATCCCCAGCACTAAGAGGTAGCCATGCTAACCATCAAGCCATTGAGATGCTCAATCCAGATTTCAGTTTATCATATTAAAGTTTTGGGGAATTAAACATGTTTTTTTCCCTAGGTGAAACTAACTTGTCTCCAGAGTTGGCAAAGCTGTGTGGTCGGGAGCTGCCCGGCTCCCTTCATTCCAGTAGTGATGCTATGTTCCTGCGGTTCAGCTCTGATGCCAGTGTCTCTGGACATGGATTCAATGCCTCCTACTCTAAAGGTAAGTACACTCTACTATATTGTTACTGTTTTTTTTTTTTAATATGAAAAAAAAAAAATCTATACAGTGTGTATTGTAACTGAGCTAATAAAAATGCTCTAACTTTACATTTATTTCTATCCTGATGTTACAAGGAGAACAGTTTATTGAACAGTTTTTTTAAAACACCCACAATTTAACATGTGCACACACATATACAGTATATTTAATTTGACACGTCATATACATACATATATGTACATACATATACCCACACGGAACTCCACCAAGATAACCACTAAGCTACCGTGTCACCCACGTACACATTTAAATATACTTAAACATACCTTCATAGAAAATAGAAAGTATAATTTTAGGTGTTTGATTTTATCCATGGACTCCAAACATTTTCACTGTTTTCATCTCAGTTGACTTCAGGCCTCAGGAATATGCTGGAATTTTTCAAAAATTAACAATGGCCTCCCAAAATATACACATGCCCATGTGCATGTTTGTATGTGTGTGTATTCACTTGTGCATGTCTGTGTGTGTGTGTCCTATTTCAGGATGTGGAGGACTGCTACACACCAATCGAGGAGTACTTAGTTCTCCTCATTACCCTCAGAATTATAAGCCGAACCTGAACTGTAGTTGGCATGTGATGGTGACGCCAGGGTTCAGAATTACTGTTTCTTTTGACAGTTTGTTCCAGGTGCAGGGTTTTGGTTCTGACTGCACAAACGACTATCTGGAGGTGTGGCCTATGACCTACCTGTGGCTTTTGTTTAACTTGATTCTTGTTCTTTTCTAAGTGTAAGATTTTGTCTTTAGTTGAGGAATGGTCCGGATAGCACTGTGCCATCTTTAGGGGGCCGTCACTGTGGAACTCGTGCTCCTGCTCTTACCCAGACCACCGATAACCATCTGCATGTGCACTTTGTGACAGACTCTTCAAATGAAGGTCATGGCTTCAAGTTAGTGTTCGAAGCTCACAGTATAGGTAAAACTTCATCCCATTGTTTAATTTTAACCATACTATAAATGAAAAAAAAAAACTACAAACAAAATAAAATACAGTATCTGTTGTGAGTCATGACATCATAGATGTGCTATTTCTTTGCAAACATTTACACATACTCAAAAGAATAGTATTAAGATGCTGGTATTTTAACTAATCAAATAATTAATTCATTGGTTGATTTAAAAAAAATAATAACAAAAATATTTTTGTTCAAAATACTAATCAGAAGTCAAACAGTTTAGAATTTGTACATTTATTATTGCTTGGAATTTAATTATGAAACCAGGTATGAGTAAATCATTAATTATGTTTGTTTAGCTTGTGGAGGAACCATACTGTTAAATGATGGCGATCCACCTGGTTACATCACATCTCCTAACTATCCGTCAAACTACCCACAGAACAGTGAATGTGTGTGGATTGTCTTTGTTCCTAATGGAGAATCTGTGCAGCTTGACTTTGAAGATTTCTACATTGAGCAACATGCTGGGTGAGAGTTTTATGCAGTGGTATTATTATGATGCTCAGTGTTACTCCTGCAGTATCATGACATGATCAGTTTAAATTACAGGCTTTCATACAGGATGTATTTATAAATATAAAGAGCATTGTTTTTGAGAACTGGGCCTTAAATATTGAAATATTTGTCTGAATATAGAGAATTCAGTGTTGCTCAATACTAATTTAGCACATCTTTAATCATAATAGGATTTAATAATTGTTATATAAGTCTGATAATGAATGATGTTACATAATTGAATATCAGTCTGGACTGTACAATAAAAAAACATTAATCAGCAGAATTTGTTACAAGTTTACAATGAATTCTTATTCCTTTAGAAAATAGAATTATATGAAATTATGGTGTTGCATGTCAAAGGAAACAAATATGTAATAATTATTTAATCTGCATTAAGTGGAGAATGAAACCAACATTTCCATGCTTAATATATTTATATTTGAATCACTTATTGCAAATAAAAAATACAAAAATACTAATAAAACAGCTCAGAGAAGTGTAAAGACTTTGCCAAGAGGATAAAGGTCCTATACACACCTGAAAATTCCAAATGTTAAAAAACTTCATTCATTATTCATTATATTCTGCTTAATACTGGGTGGCACGGTGACTTAGTGGTTAGCACATTTGCCCCTCAGCACTGGGGATTCTGGTTTCTGGCTGGGGTTTCCCTGTTCTCCCCTTGACTGTGTGGATTTTCTCTGAGTTTTCCGGTTTCCTCCTACAGTCCAAAAACATGGATTTAAGGTGAATCAGCTGCTCTAAAATTACCCCTATAGTCTGTTTGTCCCCAGGCCTCAGTAGAGGGTGAGGGTTGTTTCGGAAAGGGCATCCGTCGTAAATCACTGGGCTAAAGTCTAAAATGCGAGTTTATCGCTGTGGTAACCCCTGAATAATAAAAGGTAAAATGCAGAAAGAAGAAGATCTTCTGCTTAGTTCTCTACTAGGGTTGTGTTGGGGTTCCCCATGCACATACAGGGGAGCACTGGACACACACTCCCTCACACACATAGACACACACATGGCTTACTGTAAACAAATCAGAAATTTAAGTTAGGTTTGTAAACAAAGCACTCTGTTCTTACTGAGGTATACATAGGTTTCCGGGATGTGGATAAACCTTTTTTTCCCCTTTTGTTTGTAGGTGTTTGTTTGATTACCTTGAGATACGTGATGGAGTGACTCTAAATGCAGAGTTAATAAATCAGCTGTGTGGCAGCAGTAAACCATCAACCCAGCATTCCACAGGCACTGCTATGTACATTCGCTTCCGAACTGATCACAGCATCACTCACAAGGGCTTCCGTGCCAAATACTCAATAGGTAAATCATTCATCACATGTGGACACTATCCAAATAACAGGACTTGTAGGAAATGTTTATTGTATTTTATACAGCTACATGTGGAGGCACATATGTTGGGCAGAGTGGCACTGTCACTAGTCCAGGATACCCAGAATCTAACTACCCTGATAATTCATACTGTGAATGGTATCTTGAGGGTCCAACGGGTCACTATCTTACTCTCAGCTTCACTGAGTTTCACCTGCAAAGCACCAGTGGTTGCGGCAGTGATTATGTAGAAATGCGGGAGTATAATGGAACCGGTGAGTCACACCATTACTGTAGCAGTTTATTTAATCTTTAATGTGTTTTTTTAACATGTTTATATTCACCAGCTCTTTTCTGTAATGGCCTACAGGTCGCCTGCTTGGAAAATACTGTGGTGACAACCTGCCTGCAGCGGTGGATACAGGAGACAGCTTTGCATATGTAAAGTTTGTTAGTGATACCAGTGAAAATGAAGCTGGGTTTAGCTTGAACTTTGATGCCAGTGTAGAAGGTGATTATAACATAATCAAAAATAATAATAATAATAATAATAATAATAATAATAATAATAATAATAATAATTGGGTGGCTTAGTGGTTAGCACGTTCGCCTCTCAGTGCTAGGGATTCCCGGTTCGAATCTCAATCTGAGTGGAGTTTCCATGTTCTCCTCGTGTCCGTATGGGTTTTCTCCGGGTTCTCCGGTTTGCTCCCACAGTCCAAAAACATGGATTAAGGTTAATTGAGTTCTTCACATTGCCCCATATAGAGTGTGTTTGTGTGAGTGAGTGTGTGCCCAGCGATGGATTGGCGCCCTGTCCTGGGTGTATCTGCCCAGCGCCCAAAATGTTCTCCCCTGGATGGGCATGGGGAACCCCACCGCGACCCTAATTGAGGATAAAGCGGGAGATAATGAATGAATGAATAATAATAATAATAATAATAATAATAATAATAGACTAAATACAAACCAACTACAATAAATCTAAGAAGTGGAACCAAAAGCATTTACGACATAAAATATTTTAACAGAAGAACCATGACCTGGGAAACAGTTATGAACAAGCTTAAATATAAAAAAACAGTAAGTTGTGTAGAATGTAAATGTAAAAAAATTAATTAAAACCTCAAAGTTGGTTCATATTAGTACTGATTTTCATACCACATTGACAACATGTACCAGTCATATTCCACTTGTATTTACAGCTGGATGAAAAACTTCAATTTGATTAAAGTGAGCAGATATAACATCTCTCTAATGTTTTTAACAGAATGTGGAGGGGATATAAACAACCCATTCGGAACCATTTCTTCACCCAACTACCCCAACCTGTACCCCCACAACCGCCTGTGCCGTTGGAGAATCAAAGTGCCTCAGGGACGCAGGGTCACCCTGACCTTTACTGACCTGCGACTGGAAGACCACAACAGTTGCATTTATGACTATGTGGAGGTGATGAACCTACTTTAAATCCTTATTTTTTGGCAACTGCCATAAATTAATCCCCTCTCCTAAAGATTGTCAAATAACATTTAGCTTGTTAATGAATTTAGTTTGCTTTTATGTCTTTACAGGACTCCTTTGTGCATTCATTCCAAATGTATACACATTATAATAAGTAAAAGGCTTAGATAATTCAAATAGTAATATAGAGAAGATGGAAGTAACAGTGTCTCAAAATCTACAATAACACTGTTTTTTTTTATAAATTTAACGTTGTAGTGGTAAATTTGCTCATAGCAGTGAAAAATTCAGCAGAATTAATTGCAAGTAGACATTTTTAACACCAACTGTAACATTCTTTCACACTCACACTGAGTTTACAGTTCTACAAAATGAGAGCAGACACAGTATGCCACATTTAAAAATGTTAAATATAAAATGCTGTTGGTTAATGATATAATGTGCTGTTTATATATACATATGCCAATCAAATCACATGTCAGCTCAATGTACACATCAGTCTGAGCTACTTAGTCAATATTTTAAAGTAAAGAAAAATTAAGTAAAATTAGTACAATTATTGTACAATTATTACAATTATTAGTACAATTATTTTAATCTAATTGTAATTGTACAATTAGTACAATTATTGGTGGCTTAGTGGTTAGCACGTTCGCCTCTCAGCACTAGGGATTCCTGGTTCGAATCCCCATCTGGGTGGAGTTTCCATGTTCTTCCCGTGTCCGCGTGGGTTTCCTCCGGGTTCTCCGGTTTCCTCCCACAGTCCAAAAACATGGATCAAGTCAATTGAGTTCTCCAAATTGCCCCATATAGAGTGTGTTTGTGTGTGTGTCTGTGTGAGTGAGTGTGTGCCCAGCGATAGATTGGCGCCCTGTCCTGGGTATATCTGCCCAGCGCCTGAAACGTTCTCCCCTGGATGGGCATGGGGAACCCCCCCCCCCGACCCTAATATAGGATAAAGCGGTAGATAATGAATGAATGATGAATGAAAATAGTACAATTATGGCACCAAACTTATGTCACAAGTCACCAATGTTATGTATTTACTTTTTCCTCAGCATTGATGTAATAGGCATTGTGTTCTAGGATAAACTATGTTTATGTACTAAAATTAAAGGGGCTGTATTCAACATGCATTATATGCTTATAAAACCAAGGCTTTGTCAGAACATTAAAGAATATTTTAGGGTTTGTCCGGCATAAAGTTAATTTGTTACCGTTTTGAGAACTTAATTTGTTACTGTATGAACAATCCCTGATTGTGAATGTTTGATCTTGTGTCTTTTAGGTAATTAATGGTCTGGCTCCCAATGCTCCTATGCTGCAGAGGTTCTGTGGTTCTCTTCCTGCAGGAACTCAGGTGAAATCCTCTGGTAACAGCATGACTGTGATTTTTTCCACTGATTCAGCTGTATCTAATGGTGGATTCAGTGCTGATTACTCCTCTGAGGAAACGGCAGGTATGATGATCCAGACAGTCTGTAGGAACTCTAAAGAAAAACTTTAACCAAAATAAGTCACACACTTCACTGCTTTCTATATTAAACTTTCTTTTGCTGCCTTAATATGCAGTGTGTGGAGGCATTCTAATTGCTCCTGGAAACTTTACTTCTCCTGAATATGGTAGAGGTAATTATAGCAACAGACTAAACTGTGAATGGATAATCCAGAATCCCCAACATGTGAACTCCTCTATTGTGGTGATAATTGATGACCTGCATCTTGAGCATCATCAGACCTGTGAATGGGATTACCTGGAGTTCAGATTGGGTAAGTGACGAAAAAACAGAATAGATGAATATAATATCTTAACTAATAAGTGTTTTATCACAATACTAATTAAGTAATAATGCTAATTGTAATTAATTAACATTAATACTGTTTTAAAAATTTGTCACTAATCATTTTGATTCACTTCAATAAGATGTAATCCTGCCACTTACACTTACACTTCTTATAAATTATTCTGTATTGTGAAAAAATTTGAAGGAAAACCTACACAAAATAAGCACATAGCATGTTCTTTTGATTGCTGCTATTGGCATCATATCAGAAGTAAATAAGCAAGTTGAAATTTTTGGAACAGGTTTGAAATGCATGCATTTATGTTCATTTTTTATATTGATGCCACAGCATTGTTTGCTTTTTATTTGTCTTAGATCTTCAAAGGCAAAATGTTAAACCATAATTCATGCTTCTGATTAGTAAATAACAAAGTGTTAAACAGCATTGGACTCCCATTAGAATGATAGACAAATAAATAAAGAGAAACATCACTTTTATGAAAAATGGAGCTTTACATAATGAAAATGAGGGATAATAAAATAATGGTTATGGTGTCATGTTTTACATATTAGAATTCTCAGTTGGTTTCACAGCAAAACAACAGGATCTTTGTTTGTGCTTTTCTGTTTAAACTATTCCTGTGAAATGTATTTCTTTGATTATTTTAGTTGTTCTGTTGTAGGTGGAGTGGATGGTGAACTCCTGGGCCGCTTCTGTGGTCAGAATATACCTCCTGTACCCATTGTAGTATTCACGCCAGAGTTGTGGGTGCATTTTCGGTCAGATGCATTTGTGGTGGATCTGGGATTCAAAGCCACATACTATTTCTCAGGTAACAATGTTATAAAGCGTTCAGTTCCAGGTTGAGCCATAATAATGCTACTGGGGTAAGAAATAGTTCAATATGCAATGCACCAGCGCCAGCAAATGGCTAGTGAATTACCTCTTGTGAGCTGTAGTACAGTTCCAGTATAATTCCTCCTCAGCCCTTTGTGTACCATTGTACAATTTACAGTAAATAAAACAAGGCCTAAACACAAAGGCCTAAAAACATGTTGGAGGTTCCGAAATGTTTTGTGATAGTTTGCTGTTAATGAATTTGGCACTGAATGTCTTGGCTGTCTTTGGCATCATAAAATCTACAGACAATAAAAAATTTGAAACACATTGTATAGTTCATTATATGAATGATGTGTTTTCATTCGAGAACATTCAAGAAGGTCTTTTTGCAGGAAAATAGCCTATATTGTCCTATAGAACACCTCTGAAAAGATCTTGATTCTCAAACAAATATGCTACAAAATCATAAATTGAGGGTGCCAGTGATTTTGTGTAGTCAGTTTTGAAAGATTATTGTTTCTATGTTGTCCCATGCAAACAAAGGCAGTACAAATGTCAACAGCAAATAATTAGGGGTTTTAGTCATGACTGACGATTGAAACTGTGGTGCAAAATATCTTGATCTATATTTGTTTCATAATATTTTATAATTAAATATATTTGGTAACGCCCGAAATACTATGCCTTACAACTCCACAAGGTGGCGCCATGCAAGTCCTGTCTTCATTTACTCGTTTTTATAGGAAATAAAAAACGTAATAATTAATTAAAAAATACTTTTATTGTATATTACTGTAAACAATCAGTATATCATTTTGTTCAGAGAATTAAGCGTATTTATTATTTATCCATTATAATGCATTGTAATAATATCCAAAATAAATAAATTAATTTCATGTATCAAATTGAATCTTTGTAAAAGCTAAAGAACTGAAATAACACTGCATAATAAATTGTTATACTATATGTTTGACTCCTTATCTTTCCCTTAATACCGTGAAAATATATCTTCATTGTTTAGATTGTGGAGGTTTTCAGAGTGGTGAAGGAGGAATCATCTCGAGTCCTGGATTTCCAAACAATTACCCAGGTCCAAGTTATTGTGCTTGGCTCTTAGAGGCTCCCGAAGGCCACACCATCACTGTGAGATCTCAATATCATCTTGAATGCTAGTTATACATGATGTTTCTCACTATAAACATTAACTGCTGTTTTGTTTCATATCAGATTACTTTTAACTATTTCCAAGTGGAGGAACATAGCCAATGTTCTTGGGACTCCCTAACCATCTTCAATGGAGGTTCTCCAGGTTCTCCCATTATTGGACAGTTCTGTGGTCACACATCTCCTGGTACTGTGAAATCTGGTTCTAACAGGGTAGCATTGGTATTTCTAGCTGATCATACTGTTTCCAGAGGAGGCTTTTACGCCACTTGGTCTTCAGATACCTCAGGTAAGAGTTTATCTTCTTTCTGTAAGTAGTATTAATCAAAATAATCAATCAAAATAATAGGTGATGGGACTGGAATAAAACCTATAATAAAACCCTTATTTGCCCAAGCTTAGGATTCCAATGCAGTTTGGAAATTTGTCTTGTACTTATATTAATCTCATATTATTTGTTATTAACAAGCACATTTACAAATTGTGCCTGCAATGCACCTGAAAAAAGGTGAGACAAAAGTAAATAAAGACTATACAAATATAATAAATGGTGTAACTGATAACAGACCAGTTTGTCAAAAGGAATTATAAATATAGAATCTACCAAAAGCTAGTCTTTGCAAGCAGGGTTAGATCACGAAGGTCATGATTTAGTGTAAAACTAGAATTGTCAAACAGTTCAAAGTAGACTGTATGATTGTGTCATTCTGGTGTACTTAAGGAATACAACAATATTGACCTTAGTTCATATCAAACTTATTTTATCAAAATTATAGAAAGGTCTTATAAAGACATTACAAGACAACAGTTTGTGTGGAATAGGCCAATTTCTCTGCAGTCCATATGATAAACCTTTGAGTAAAATAACAAGATTAGAATTCCATAACGGCAACTTTTGACCAACTAAATATTTCAGACCAATTTAAGTATTTAAGTATAAGTATATTTAAGCAATTCCTCAGATTTCACTTTCACAATAATAAGACGGATATAAAGTAACAGAAACATCAGAATCAGAATATTTCTGTGAAAACCCCCTTCTAAAGGCATTCTTAAGATATTGTGTTCACAAAAATGGAATGGGCAACCTGGTAACAAAATGCCTATGGACAGCACTGTTTCTTTTTTTTTACATATCTGTACTGGTTTTCATCTTTACTTTTATATCATGACGAATACGTTAATCCACTTTCCAGGATGTGGTGGGGTCATACATGCTGACTCTGGTAGCATCAAGTCACCCAATTACCCACAATACTTTCCAGCCAACACTGAGTGTATGTGGACCATCATTGGTCATGAGGGCAATCACTTGGAGATGAGATTTGACCATGCATTTCAGATCCCAGACTCAAGTGGACATTGCCAGAGCAACTACATTAAGGTACAAAAGATCCTTCTGGTGTTTAGGGAAGCTGCAGTTTTATTTCTTCTGTTTTTTGTGATTTGTGTTTTATGCATTCACAGGTATGGTCTGGTGACAGAGAAGAGAATGATGCCCTCATAGTTTCGGGGTGTGGCTCCACAGCCCCATCAGCCATAATTGCACCTTTCAACATCATCACTGTACGATTCCAGTCCACCGAGTCAGGAGAAGGCTTCTTGGCTTCCTTTTCCTCGTGTATGTACCTCGGGACTTACTGCAAGATTAACCCCTGTAATGTTCTTATGGTCAGTATGTCATCTGTTCATCTGTTTTCTTAGGGTGTGGAGCTAACTTTTCAGCTCCAGCAGGTCGTGTGGTATCTCCAAATTACCCTGATCATTACCCTCAAAACTCCCACTGCAACTACCGCATTGATGCCGGAGAGCAAACTGTCATCCTCATCACCTTTAAAACCTTCCAACTAGAAGGTAAATTTGTAGATAGAAAATCAATTTGGTAAGCTAAGTCTCCTAAGCCAAATATGGCTTATTTTGATGCTTATTGTTTGCAAACAAATTTAAGCAAAACAAAATAAGTAAGCAATTACTTTGTATGTGGTTGATTTGGTGCTCTTAACATTTCATAAAGGTGCATCAGAACTTCGGTTAAAAAAAAAAAAACTATGCCTTTTAATGCACTTTATTATCAACTTCCAAACTCATTTTACAGAATACATGTGGTTGGAAAATGTGACACAAACACACATAGACACATTAAATTGTATTACGTATTATATGACTGTCAAATAAAATAAATCTAATACTACACGATATACACATATTGACAAAAAAGTATCAGGACACACATCTTAATCATTAAATAAAACATTATGTCCCATTACCCTGTCAGGAGCAAGCTGTGCTGTATATTACTCACCTCGAATCATCTGCTGTGTTCTCCTGTCAAGTAATGGCTCTTTTGTGTATTTATACTCTTACCTGTACTAGTGTTATTTCACATCTGTGTGGGTCGTTTTTTGTGTGTGTGTTTGTCTCCTCGGTTTTCCCCGCATTAAATAAATCTCTGATTTGTGGCTATGTGACTTAAACTGTAAAACAAAAAATTGTGATCAGTCTAAAAATTTGATTGGAGGATAAAGGAGCAATTTACAGTCATACAATGTCTTTAATAAGTTGCTTTGCAAACTGCAGCTCAGCCGTGCAGAAACAGGAACAAGCATATAATCTGGTCATATTGTTATGGAAATAACCATTAATATTACATTTTCACCCTAATATGTAACTATATACATTAAACATATTATTATGTCCATCCAGGGGAGAACGTTTCGGGCGCTGGGCAGATACACCTTGGACAGGGCGCCAATCCATCGCTGGGCACACACTCACGCACACTTACAAACTCTATATGGGGCAATTAGGAGAATTCAATTGACTTGATCCATGTTTTTGGACTGTGGGGGGAAACCGGAGAACCCGGAGGAAACCCACGCGGACACGGGGAGAACATGGAAACTCCACCCAGATTGGGATTTGAACTGGGAATCCCTAGCGCTGAGGGGCGAATGTGCTAACCACTAAGCCACCGTGCTGCCCACTTGGGTAATTGAAAATAAAATAATTCATTCATTCATTATCTCCCGCTTTATCCTCTATTATGGTCGCAGTGGGGTTCCCCATGCCCATCCAGGGGAGAACATCTCGGGCGCTGGGCAGATAGACCCAGGACAGGGCGCCAATCCATCGCTGGGCACACACTCACTCAGACAGACACACTCTATATGGGGCAATTTTGAGAATTCAATTAACTTGATCCATGTTTTTGGACTGTGGGAGGAAACCGGAGAACCCGGAGGAAACCCACGCAGACACGGGGAGAACATGGAAACTCCACCCAGATGGGGATTCGAACCGGGAATCCCTAGCGCTGAGAGGCGAACGTGCTAACCACTAAGCCACCGTGCCGCTTGAAAATAAAATAATAAAATAAATATCCTATTTATATAATGAAACTGTGAATAATCTCTAAATCTGTATATGTTTTTATTTCTTAGCTCACTCCTCATGCTTATATGATGGATTAAATATCTACAGAGGATCTTCAGAAGCTAAGAATCTTCTGGTCACTCTGTGTGGTGACACCATACCAGGACCATTTTCCACATTCGGCCCCATGCTGCTTACCTTTTACTCTGATTTCATCTCAAATGACAACGGCTTCCTTGCAGAGTACACCACAATACGTAAATATTACACAACAGACCTGCTTACTCCAGCATTACAACAATGTTTATAACCAGCTGCTATCTGATTGAATTGCTATATTTTTTACATAAATATATACAGAAAAGTTTTTTTATAAACACAGTTCTTACATCTTCTAAACTAAACTGTTAATTAATGTTTACATATCTTTAGTGTTTTATGTACAGAATGAACAGTGTTTCTCCTATACACTGCAGTAAAAACTATCCTTTTACAAAGTGTTGTGTGTTAATGTGGAATTTGCTGTAATGAAGATGCTTCTCTTCTGTTGTTTTCATGTTTTTTTCTTTACAGCTTGTGGAGGTTTATTTAACAGCACATCTGGATCTGTAAGCAGTCCTGCTGTGTCTATGGTCAACTATCACCATGACATCAACTGCACCTATCGCATTGCTGTGCAGGATAATCGCATTATTGAACTCAAGTATGTTTTCTTTGCTAAACTAAAACCTGATGCAGGTCACTCCTCTTCTCCTCATCCTTCCAACCTCAGTACCTGTATAATATTAATACCTCCTTCTAACTTCGTCATACAGTCATTGACAGTAAACTTTTAAATTACTATTAGACCGCTAGGTCATACAAAAAGTCAATGTCACAATAAGGATCAGAGATAGGATTTATTGGTCACAGGAACAGACTTTATTTATAGATTGAAGTACACAATGATGTAATATACCAAATCGTCATGTTGCTTTAATGTCCACTGCTGTCACTTCCAGTGAAGTTGCTACGTTCCTGTTACTGCTGCTTACTTCTTGCACATTCTGTGTCTTGCTTCACGTCCTCAGTGCTGCTACCTCCTCCCCGATTGACCATGCTAATGCCACAGACACTGATCTCAAGCACCCAAGCAATTTTTTAACAGAATGGCTTAAAAATAAAACTGAAATTTTGTAATGACCCAATGAAATTTCAGCCGTAAACTCAGTTGAAATGCTGAGGTAGAATAATGCATAAACTTATGATTGCAACCCTTGATGAACTACAGCTATGATTCTAAGAATACAGTAATGAGCCAGAAACCTGTTTCTTGAAATCTGGTAAAAATATTGATAGGCATATTTTTAGTATATGGTTACCTTGAAACCAACTTCACTTTTCCTATAGACAAACTTCTCACTTTCACTTGGCACGTTTACTATTCACTTTCCACTCACTATACCAAGAGTCACAAACTAATTGGCAATGCTTCTTCACATGTCCTAAAAAATATTAGTTTTTTTGTTTCCTTTGTTATATAGCACAGGGGAATGAGAAATACAATTACTATTTTGTTGTGACTCCAAATAGTATATAATTGTATGAATTAGTCACATAGGCCTAAAAAGATACCACACTTTCTCTACAGTATACTTCAGTGTAATATTTTAACACAGTGTAATACAGTTTACATATGATTTTTATTGCAATGTAAGAAAGAGTATGTCCTGTCTTTTTCATCTGCTTATCACAAGGTAGTACAAGCGTTGCCTCCTCCACATAATAATGCATTGCAGGCCATGTCGCTGGTATATCACAGTGTAGTAAAACTCATGCAGCCTTTTACACGACCAAAATAAAATTATGAAAGTATGTAATGCTGCGGCGGCACGGTGGCTTAGTGGTTAGCACGTTCGCCTCTCAGCGCTAGGGATTCCCGGTTCAAATCCCCATCTGGGTGGAGTTTCCATGTTCTCCCCGTGTCTGCGTGGGTTTCCTCCATGTTCTCCGGTTTCCTCCCACAGTCCAAAAACATGGATCAAGTCAATTGAATTCTCAAAATTGCCCCATATAGAGTGTGTCTGTGTGAGTGAGTGTGTGCCCAGCGATGGATTGGCGCCCTGTCCTGGGTCTATCTGGCCAGCGTCCGAGATGTTCTCCCCTGGATGGGCATGGGGAACCCCACCGCGACTGTAATAGAGGATAAAGCGGGAGATAATGAATGAATGAATGTAATGCTGGTCATGTTATTTATAAATGTATTTGTTTATTTATTTATTCAGATTTAACAGTTTTAACTTGGAAGCCTCCTCCAACTGTGTTTTTGACCATGTAGCAGTGTATGATGGAGCAGACTCCTTGGCACCACTTCTTGGACTGTTTTGTGGCAGTGTTCTGCCCCCAACCCTCAGGTCTTCCACCAACCACATGTTCATTGTGTTTAAAACAGACGAGTCTGTGAATGCTGAGGGCTGGAGAGCATCATACAGGGAAACTTTAGGTAGAGTTTGCTTTTTTGTGAAATACATGGCAACACCCAAACATATATGTTCATAGATTACATACCTTTTTTGTAGTATACATTGTACAAACGAACAAATATAAAATGTTATGCATGTAACACACTATAAAAAATGGAACTGTAACAAATTAAAATTAAAATGTTTATAGAATATAACCATCTGTTATGGTTTTGAGGTAAATGTGCGTCAACAGATGGAAGAAGATGTATACATTTACTTGAGACATGGAGCTGTATAATAGGCTATAAATATATATATATTGTACATCATTCATACAAAACAATCTGCTTTTTGAGAAGCTCTTCATTCCACATGTTCTACGACATCAGTTCTTTTTCTTTTTTAGGAGCAGAACAGGGTTGTGGTGGTTATCTGACCTCATCATCTGGAGTGCTCGGGTCGCCTGATATTGACCTGAATGGAATGTATGAGTCATACATGGACTGTCTGTGGATCATCTCTGTCAGCACTAATAAAATAATTCAGCTGACTTTTAATAGTTTTGAACTGGAGCCAGGTGTTGGTTCCTCCTGTGTTTATGATTATGTCAAGGTAATTGTAATTATGAAATTACAGTTTAGTGAATATCAGAGCTGTAATAAATGGAATAATGTTTTGTTAATTCTGTAGGTATTTGACGGTATTGATATGAATTACCCACTGGTTGGAACATTCTGTGGAAATACAGTACCCACTCCATTTCTGTCTGCCAGTAACTTCCTGACAGTGCACTTTGTTTCTGATGGCCTGGTGGCATTTCACGGATTTAACGCCACATACAGTACAGCTGATAGTAAGGATTGGGTTCTAAGCAGTTTTGTTATGTTTGACATTAAAAACTGCTTATTAGGATTCCTTGTCTTCATGCATGTGTACAGGACTGTGTGGTGGAATCTACAATGCCACAAATACACCGCAGACCATCACCTCTCCATCTTATCCTAGCTCATATCCACCCTTCACCTACTGCCGCTGGGTTCTGGATGCTCCACCCCAGGAGGTGGTGAGAATCATTGTCCAGCAATTTCAACTGCAGCACAGTCAGAGCTGTTCTAGCAACTTTTTGGAGATGAAGGACTGGCCTATGGTGAGATTAAGTTCAGGGTCATAGTTATATATGTATATTTACTATTTTTACATTAATTTTGTTTTGTTATAATATGATGCCCAATATTAATTTTGTAATTAAAAGTGCTTTTAACCTTATAACTTATTTGATTCATCAACCAATATTTTCATAGACACAATGTCCATCTGTAGAAACAAAACAAGATTTTAATAATAATAATATCCAAAATGGAGAGTCAACTAATTGTTGAAAGCTTTTGGATAAATTCTTATGCTATATTAGTTTTTCTTACTAAATATTTACATTTTACTTATCTTTCTTTTGTTGTTGAGCTGGTGTCTTGCCTGGGTCAAGAAGGGGCTAATAAATTATATTGTAATGATTTTGGACACACTAGAAAGCATTAATCAGATTTTTACATTTTAAATATTTTTATGACATTTTGTGGCCTAAAATGTTTTTCATACACATTTTATATGATGTGTTAATTACAGAACTTTGCCTATAAATTTACATATATTGAATTTTTTTTTAAATATAATTTTCTATCTGGATTGTTTAGTTTGACTCTTTTTGTTCTGTTTTAGAAAAGCCTTTTTTTCACAATCAGAGATGATTTGAAGTTCTGCTTGCTTTTTCTCAGGGAGATTACGGGCAAGTCCATAAATTTTGTGGTTCCGACTCACACATCCCTGACTTTTACAGCTATGATCGCACGGTGCATCTTACCTTCAAGTCTAATGAATTTATGCAGGGAAATGGCTTTAGTCTCACATATCAGGTAGCAGGTATGTGCTTCAACACGCACACAAAAGACTCAATTATAAGTTTTTTATTTATTTACATAACCATTCTTTGCAACATAGCATTGTCTCATGCTAAATCCTAAGCAAAGTGCAAGCTGTCCACATTTTTATTTGTTTTCTACTTTAAAGAAGACAGTATTGCTTATAGGCACCTTTTTTTACCCCCAATGACTGAACATTAAAAACATAAAAGATAAATGTAGAGAAACAACTGGTGATGTTTAGGACAAAACCCATATAAGTATCATTAGATGACTCATCATTAGCAATACATCAGTACTATTGCAAATTATTTATTTTTTATTAAATAATTCAAGACACTTAAAAAAACTTGCACTTGGTGAAAGGAGCACACATGTCAGATTAAAATGCACACTGCAATTATTTTATTTAGTAAATTGTAAAACATTATATAGGACAATTTTGTATTTAATACTAAATTTAACTGGACATAATATAAAGTTTGTAGTAACAATATTTGTTAATATCAGCAAAAATCAGTATAATCATAGTCTTCTAAAATGTCTAAACAGTTGGCCAACCTTCTAAAAAAAACTAAAACATTTAGAGATTTTACATATGGTTCTTTAGGTTCAAGCATAATTTCCTCAGTTTAATCTAAGACCACAATCTTTTATAAAGCCATCTATCCCATAGTTTGCCTAAACATTATTTTATTTAGCCGATATACACAACTTTTTATTTTTCTTGTAATTGTTTTGTTAAAATAAGTGTGATTACTTGCCTAATAATGTTTAAGTTATTAAATACTTAGTTTTCCATTATTTTGCAGGGTGTAGCAGAATTTATGAGCAGACATATGGCTATCTAAAGAGTCCTGGCTGGCCAGCAGTATATCCCCATAATATGGACTGTTCAATAGTCCTGCTTGCTCCTCAGAACTTCTCCATATCCCTGTTTTTTCACAGCTTTGATGTGGAGTCTCATCCCTCCTGCAACTTTGATTATCTAGAGGTTTGTAACGAACATTATTCTGACTTATAATACACACTGCTCCAGGTTTTATAACTTCATGTGATACACATTATGTAGTTTTATGTTTTATGTTGAAAAAACTTTTATAAAATGTAATTACTTATTAGAACTTAAGTTGTTCTAGGGAATGTGTTTTAATAAGCTCGTTTAAGAAAAAAAATGCTATTCAGTTCTTTGGCATTTTCAGCACTAGTAAATAAATGTTCTGCAAAGTTTACCAACCAGTATGCTTTTAAAACACCACCTGGACATGCTTAGCTACATTTTATAATCACTGATTGAAAACCTCGGTAAGCTGAGGTAGTCCTCTAAACATCACTGCTGTTGAAGAACTTATTTTTAACACTGCATTTTGAAAAATTGACGAGTAAGACCTAAGAAAAAAATATGAAGTGTGTGTTGAGTCTTGTGGGATGACCTTTATTGCTGTATCTACTGCAGTTCTCAGTGGGTTTAGTTAAAATCCTGTTTGTGTGAAAGGTGAGAAATGGCAACAGTGCTACATCTCCTCTAATTGGTCGATACTGTGGAAGCGTTTTACCAAACCCTATCTTTCCCTTATCAAATCAACTGTTCCTGCAATTCCACTCAGACTTCTCCGCTAACCGCAATGGCTTTGAGGTCACATGGACTTCTTCACCAGAAGGTCAGTGTTCTGTTTTCTCTCTCTTTCTCTCTCTCACACACACTGGATTAAATTGTCTACAAAAATTTAGAGAAATTCAAGTCTAAATTAGACTGATTCAAGATCGAGGCAAAAAGATAGAGCATGTAACTATAAACTGTAAAGCCTGGACCATGAATGCAGTGTAATGACACACACTGAGTGCCAGGGAGCAGTCGAAACAATATCTTTTGTTAGAACTCACATGGACCTAGGCTGAAGCATTATTGATGCTCTCTGGTTTGAAGCAGGCCTCAAACAGGCACAGAATAATTAATACAAATGAGCTAATAAGTTAAAGCTGGCAGTCAAATAACTAAAGAGGCATGGAAACTAAGGAACACGCACTCACCAAATACAGAGTCACAGGTCCGGTGCTGATGGCACTGTTACATTACCCCTTTAATACTGTGGCCTGAAACTACACTACTGGATCAAATGAGGTCATGTTGCAGTCTTTTTAACTTTCAGATGACATTACTAAAGTATAAAACTAAACATTAAACAGTTTATTACAGAATTTTTACTATTTTATAATGGTGTAATAAAAAAGTAACTGTAAGCATTATTTAAGTTGTGTAAAATCCTACATTATATAAATCTTGCTGACATTGTGTCTTTGGTCAATATGTAAATGATAAGAATACTGTTGATGCTGAGCATGTAGAGTTTTCACCTGTTCTCCGAGCACAAAGACAGATGCAAAGTCTGCATTTACAGAACTTCAATATGCTGATTTGGGGAGAAAAACTATCAGCATGACAGAGTTGAAACTGCTTAGAGAAATTGGCTACAATTCCTCCAAGACAATATGTAGGATGAATCAACAATTACAATAAATGTTTAGTCATGTTTAGGTCACACCAGATACTTAAAGTAAAGGTTTACATACTTCTGCACACAGATATGTAAAACATTAATTTCCTCAATAAATAAATAAATAAAGGCTAATATTTTTGTATATACCTTAATTTAATTTAAAATAAGAATATTACTAGGTAGGGATTGTGTGGTTTTTGCAGAGTGTCATGATTGCTTTCAGAAACTGTACAACAAAAAGCATGATGGATCCACACCAGATGTCACATTTTTTCCAAACAGATTTTTGGTCAATGCAGTGAAAACCTTAAACAGTCACAACTTAACAATTACAATGATTCCAAAACAAGTCCAAGTCTGTAATTAAGTTCAGCCCTGCTCTGAATGTTCGGTTTGCTCTGGCTGCTCTTCTGCAGGTTGTGGAGGTACGCTTTATGGAGATCACGGGACCTTTACCAGTCCTGGGTTTCCTGGTAGCTATGGTAATGGTACTCACTGCGAGTGGTTAATCAGGGCCCCCAGTGGAAGAGTTTTGACAATCACCTTTAACCAGTTCAGCATCAGTGACATTGGAGACTGTCAGAACAACTATCTGAAACTGTATGATGGATTAGACACCAGCGCACCACCTGTTGGACCATACTGCGGGGTGGTATGTAGTACAACTTTGCAATTAGTAAAGTAGTCAAGCATCGTAAAGTAATGATTATTTGTTTCTTGTTTAGGAAAAATAGTCAAGCATCGTAAAGTAATGATTATTTGTTAGTAAAATAGTCAAGCATCGTAAAGTAATGATTATTTGTTTCTCGTTTAGGAAACAAATATAGCTCCATTCAGATCCAGTGCTCACCTTGTTTACATTGTATTTCACTCCGAGATGGTCACTCCGCCTTCTGGATTCAGACTCATCTGGAACAGCTGAAATTGCTTTCTCTCTTTCACACAAAAAAACTGATTGTTTAGTAAAATATTCACATAATCAAGTAACACCATCCAGTGTACATAATTACCATTTTAATGTTCAATGTTTTATTTTGAAGATTTGTATAATTAAAAAAAAAAAAAAGTATTTTTTTCTAAAAAAAAAAAAAGCAAATATCAACTCAAATCTTGCATGTAGTTTCTACCTCGATATGCTTTGTATCTTTTTAATTCGGTTCTGTAATGTTTACTGAATGTTGTTACCTGTTGGCATAACCGAACCAAATCACATAAAACAAACAAAAAAACACAACAGACAAATGAAAGTTTATTAAACATTTTAAATGCAATATAAAATACATCAGAGCATGTGCTGCGTTGAGGATTTCAGCTTGCTCATGAGGCAGCACCGCTATAATACAGAATGCTAACAGCTTTTCCCTAGTGTAAACAATATGGCCATGGCTCAGTGCGGAATTACCAGGCATATTCACAAACAAAAAAAGGAGTACAAGGACTAGGACACATTCTATACCTTCGATGTCAATGTTGCAAAAACCAAAACTAAATACAGAAACAATAGTAAAACAACAAAAAAATTGAAAAAAAAGTTTTAATACCTTTGTGGTGCCAACAAAAAAAATATATAAAATGTACTCTTTGTGCAATATATATATATATATATATATATATATATATATATATATATATATATATTTATGCAGTATGTACTAAGCACAGGGTACTAGCACGTTCGCCTCTCAGTGCGAATCCCAATCTGGGTGGAGTTTCCATGTTCTCCCCATGTCCACATGGGTTTCCTCTGGTTTTCTCCCACAGTCCAAAAACATGGATCAAGTCAATTGAAGTCTCCAAATGACCCCATATACAGTGTGTCTGTGTGAGTGAGTGTGTGCATGGGGATGGGCATGGGCATGGGCATGGGCATGGGGAACCCCCCCCCCCCGACCCTAATAGAGGATGAAGCGGAAGATAATGGATGAATGTACTAAGCACTAATTCCCGGTTCGAATTCCTATCTAGGTGGAGTTTCCATGTTCTCCCCGTGTCCGTGTGGGTTTCCTCCGGGTTCTCCGGTTTCCTCCCACAGTCAAAAAACATGGATCCTGGTTGTATCTGCCCAGCGTCCGAAACGTTCTCCCCCCGCAACCCTAGTAGAGGATAAAGGGGAAGAAAATGGATGGATGGATGTACTAAGCACCACTGTTGTCCGTCCTCAGTAAGGAAAGTAGCTTTTGTATGTCCTAGAGCTTGCATGACGTCACAACCAGCTGCTCGACGACTCACCACAAAGTATATATTAACACAAGAAAAAGTCGCTAGATTTATTGCTGGTCGCTTAACAATATTAGTCGCTACATGGTCTGAAAAGTTGGCAACAGGACTAAACGCTACATACTAACGCGATTTCGTTGTACGGATATGTTTTAGTTCTTAATGCAATTGGCCCGCATCGTTGTCGTCCCGCTCTTCTCCCGCCTACAGAGAATGCTGATTGGGTCAGGCTACACATCCATCTCAAGAGCGCCGTTGTGTCGGGATGTAGGAAGTGGCCTTATTAGGAAGTTTGTAGCGTTTGGGATTGTGTGCTTCCTGTGGGCAGCGACGCGGCGAGAGGAGAATCCTGCTGCAGCTTCACTTCACAGCATTTACTTCACTCAATTTTACTTTTACTTCTTTTGGCGACATATCATCCCTCTGTGGCTACAGCGATACCGTGAGCTGTTCGTCTGCAGTGTTGGTCACTCATTTCGTACTTTAGACCAACTTCGTTGTAGCAAATATGTCCAAGTCTTTAAAAAAGATCGTGGAAGAAACCAGAGAGAGAAACCTGAGCGAGGTTGACATGTGCGAGCGCGGTATCTCCAGCCTGCTGGACATTCCAGGTTTATGTGAGTAAACGGCTTTTCCAATGGGGTTTCATGATGTTTACATGTGGATATCTGCCCACTAGGGACAGCATGGGGTTCTGATGTCCAGCTTCCACCCGAAAGCAGACTGGTTGATCAACTGGCAATATTCAACAATTTGTCCCATGTGTGATTGTGTTTGTATGTCAGCTCAGTTTTCACACTATATATGAATGTGTGTGTGTATATGTATGTATGTATGTATGTATGTATGTATATATATATATATATATATATATTCATTCATTATCTCCCGCTTTTTTTATCCTCTATTAGGGTCGCGGTGGGGTTCCCCATGCCCATCCAGGGGAGAACGTCTCGGGCGCTGGGCAGATAGACCCAGGACAGGGCGCCAATCCATCGCTGGGCACACACTCACTCACACAGACACACTCTATATGGGGCAATTTTGAGAATTCAATTGACTTGATCCATGTTTTTGGACTGTGGGAGGAAATCGGAGAACCCGGAGGAAACCCACGCAGACACGGGGAGAACATAGAAAATCCACCCAGATGGGGATTCGAACCGGGAATCCCTAGCGCTGAGAGGCGAATGTGCTAACCACTAAGCCACCGTGCGTACATATATATATATATATATATATATATATATATATATATATATATATATATATATATATATATATACACACACACACACACATATACCTCTGTTGAAAAGGCAGGTTTTGTGAAATGAGACCAAGACAAATAATTTCTGAACTTTTAAAAAATCTTTAGGGGGAAGAAGTAAAAAATTAAAATAAAGTAACTGAGTGAACGCCCTTTAACTAACCTTTAACTTTTAACTAAAACTTTGTTGACGCGCCTTTTGATGTTATTACAGCACTCAGTCTTTTTGGGTAGGATCAGCATGGCACATCTTAACTTGGCAATATTTGCCCACTCTACTTTGCAAAAATGTTCCAAATCTGATTGCAGGCACATCTCCCATGTACAGCCCTCTTCAGATCACCCTACAGATTTCAATTGGATTCAGATCTGGGCTCTGGCTGGGCCTTTCCGACACTTTTATCTTTTTGCGATTAAACCATTCTTTGGTTGATTTGGATGATTGCTTTGGGTCATTGTCATCCCAAAGGATGTAGTTTCTCTTCAGCTTCAGCTGTCTAGCAGAAACCTGAAGGTTTGGTGCAACTTTTGACTGGTATTTGGAGCTGTTCAGTATTCCATCTACCTTGACTAATGCCGCAGTACCAGCTGAAAAAACAGCCCCACTGCATGATACTGCTACTACCATGGTTCAATGCAGTTATGATGCTTTTTTTGGTGATGTGCAGTGTTTTTTTTTTTTTTTTTTTTTTTTTTTTTTTTTTTTTTTTTTTGGCCAACCTTTTGGAGTTATGGCTGAAAAGTTCAACCTTTAATCTAGCCATCCTACCCCTTAGCTAGATATGAAGGATAAAGGGCATTGTTGTCCCATGTAGTATACTGCCAGTATGTGCCAGAAATTCCTGCATCTCCTTTAATGTTGCTGTGGGTCTCTTAGTAGATTTTCTGACCAATTTTCTCCTTGTCTTATCACTTTTTGAGGCACGTCCTGTTCTTTGCAATGTCACTGTTGTCCTTTTTCTCAACTTTCTCAACTGTCAGGAAAAGCTTACTGAAACAACTGAACTTATTTGGGGTTAATCAGAGGCACTTTAAATGATGGCAGGTATATACAGATTCATATTGAACTTGAGTTTGAATGTGATTGGCTCCATCTTGAGAGTAACTAATGCTGATAGAATTTTAAAAGATAAAAAAAAATGTAGTAATAATTAGCATACTGTGTGTTTCTGTGGCATGTGTGCTATATAAAATATGTACATGTATGTATGATTTGCTGATCACTAGAGAACTAAAACTAGAAAACTTATTAATCATAACATAAAGATTTTTTTTTTTAATAATCCTTTTGATGTTGTAGTGAATATAGAACATAAAGTGGAAAGTTATAACTGTCACTAACAAAAAATATATTTTCTTTCTAGTTACACTGTCTAACATCACACAGCTGGTTCTGAGCCACAACAAGCTGACAAGTAAGTAATAATTTTATTGCACGCTCTTCTATTTCTACACTGATATTGATAATGCTAGTGGAATTGCAATGCCACATATATTCACTTACAACAAACACACTTATATATCCCTTTCTTGTCCACTTGAAGGCAGCAAAACTCCAGAAAAACTGACATTACTTGGTCTCTTTACCACTTTCGTCTGCCACTCCCACACCTGTAGTAAATTCAGCCTTTCGAACAGTCTTCGAATGACAAAATATAACGAAGATTAAATAGCAGCTGTTCATGTTTTCTGTACACTTGCACATGGGTGAATTTTTGAACCATTATGTTCTTTCTATTTCTACTTGGTCCCTTCACATCAAGAAGAAACTTGAATCATGTTTAAATCCATTTTTAAATAATTTGACTTTGAAAAGAGTTCCAAAATAAGACTAAATATGTTATAAGTACGTAATTATGTGTATAAAATAAAAGTATAAAAGGTCTTCCATCAAAATTTTTATCTAAAAAGCAAACAGGGATTGGTTGGTGGTGAGACAGTTTCCAATCAGTTTAAAAACAGTGTCATTGAGCTCTCAGGTGGTATTGTCATTGCTATAAAAATATATAACATTTAATTAATAAAAAATAAAACGGGGAAAATCGAGGCACTGAAACCAGACTGGATAATGATCAGTTTTAATAAAATTATGGTGTAACTGGTTTCTACTAAATACTGGATAAATGCATCTGCTAAATGCCTAAATATAAATGTATGGTGTTGTTTGAGAAGTCATTTTGCTACATCGATGCATGTTGCCACGCTGTCCTAGGAATACTTTGGTACAACCTGAAACCTTATTACACAAAGAGGAAATCTTTAGTTTGTGTAGAAATCCTGGTGAGACATCTGGGAATAGTCATCCAAGTTAAATATAAATATATGTATGTATCTTCTTGTAGTTCTTATAAAAAAAGGCATATATATACAGACATATTCTACATGACAAAATGAAACAGTTGTTACCATGAAAAGTTATAGGCTTGTGTTTAAGGAACCTGCATTGCAACCAAAATGTCCTCGGTTCGATTACCGGTCTCACCCAGTACTAAGGCTGTAGTACCCTTTGAGCAAGTTGCTCCCTGGGCACCGTTTATAAGGCTGTCCACCGCTTCGAGTATGTGTGCTCACTTTACTCAGTGTGTGTATGTGTGTTTCACTGCACGGATGGATTAAATTTGGTGGACAAGCACTGTAGGAAAAATGAATCACTTTATAAAAGTGCTAAAAAACAATCTGTGATGGCATTGGGCTATGTCTGTGCCCTCAGCTTAATTAATCTGCGTAATTGTGAAGTGTTAATGTGGAGGCTTAAGGACAATGCCAGTCATACTTCAACTTGCGAGTTCAACAGTGTGACTTCATAGGAATAGTCCAGAATTGACCATCAAAAAGATTTGTTTAATTCCATCCTTTTACAACATGTTACATTTAACATCCTAAAGTATTACATATCATTTGCAATTAAATTTTTGACTTTCTTGAACAAGTAATTGAAAGAACAGTCGAACATTTAACAATAATCCCCATTTACTTGATTACTGCTTTTTTTTTTGTACTTATGCAAAGTCCATCCATCCATTATCTTCCGCTTGATCCTCTATTAGAGTTGCAGGGGTGGGGGTTCCCATGGCCATCTAGGGGAGAACGTTTCGGGTGCGGGTCAAATAAACCCAGAACAGGGCGCCAATCTATCGCTGGGCGCACACACCCACATGGACACTGTGAGAACATGGAAACTTGCAGTCTATGTAACATTTAATAACCAATAAAGACATTTTCTTGATGATTTCACAAAAAATAAGTGATTTTTCTACACTCTGTAGTGTGTGTTTCATGGTCTAGACCTATCTCACCAACTAGTGATATTATAATTCAATCTCAAACGTTGGTGTTTTATTACAATTTTAGTTTTTTTTGCTTTGACTTTTTTTTTTTTTTCATAATTCATAAACATACCTAATCATTTGTTTACAACAATAACATAGTACATCTAAAGTGTGAAAGTATTAATTTAACAGAATGGTCCTCCAGCTACTTGCAATGTGTGCAATTGTTAGCATGAGCAGGATGTTCAGTATTACTATATTTACTCTCTGGACAAAATACAATGACTTTATGCCAGGTAATCAAGCTATGATGCCTGTCCTGAAACAACAACTCACTGGAGAGAGAATACAAAAGGAGAACGCAATAACCTTCAGACACTGACAAGTCCAAAAATACTGTCATTAATGTCGTCTCTTTGAATCACTAGTGCGTCACGGTAATACAGCATGCTGGTTTGCACCATCTTTTAAGGTTTAGGAGGTTACGGTACACTGTACACAGTCTACTTAAACTTTCTCAAAAGTACTTTTCACTACCCTGAGCTTTTCACTTTGTGAGCCGCTATAAGGTCTTTCGTTAGACATCAGCAGAACTGTTGATGTAATTATTTTATTTATATATATTTCATTTTTAATAGGCATCTTATTGACTGATTTAATAAATGAATAGACATTAAATTTAGTTTTGAATAAAATTGATTTCATTTCATTGTACGGGATCAAAATATTGTATTATCAGATAAGTAATGGGTAGATATTTGGGTCCGAAAACTTGAATACAACATCTGTAAAAAGCCTTAAGCACTCTCTTTAACAAATTTTTCTGTTTTTATTTATTTATTTATTTATTTATTTATTATTATTATTTTCTATTTATTTATTAATTATGTCTTCAAGCTCAAAATGTAAATGACATCAATTTAGTAAAATAATTTAAGGCATGTTTCACAAAGTCAGCTGTTCAGCTAATGCAATTTTTTTGTATCTAAAAGTAAATGTTGTTCATCACACCATTTTTTAGATTTATTTTGATCATTGTCTTTGGCCATAAATGTACATTTCCATTAAAACATGAAACATTAAGTCCGATATCGAAAACAATGTTTTACCTGCTCTTAATTTTTTAATAAACAAAAATGTGCTTCCAGCAGGTTTAGTGAAGTAGATAAAGCCTGAATAAAGCAGGTTGAAAGTGTGACGCATTCCTTGGTTTGTTAGAATGCTATTTGATTTTGTGATTTCAGATGTTGAGTAAGATTGGGTTTAGTTTTTGCAAAGTTTGTTTCAGTTCTGGTCCCAGCTGCTGGTCAGATCTTTTCTCATAGGATGGAAGGTGGAAGTGTTACAGTGGCTGAACTTTTCAGGTCAGTCAGGAATTACAGTGACATTTGAAAAGCTTTCATTAGTGAGAGGGTCAGTGGAGAAAGCTGTCTGCACAGGATCAGAAAGTAGCTACTGGTGAGGTAATGAGATGGAGAAGGAAAAGATCTAGTTGCTCTGATTTATTACCATCAATCAACTCCCCCATTACAGAGCTGTATGGTTCTTACTTTCTTCCATCTCTCTCTCTCTCTCTCTCTCTCTCTCTCTCTCAGATGTACATATACACTACTGACCAAAAGTTGTGTAGAACTTTCAAAGTTTACAGTGAGGCCCAGTAAATAACCTGAAATAATGCAAAGTAAATAGTTATAGTTCTGAAATGTATCTATAGTTTACGTAATAATTAGGTCAATTCACATTCACAAGAAAACATATTAACAGACAGAGCAGCACAAATGGACATTTAAGCTTTAAGGTTAATGTCTTAACGTTGAGTATATACAACCTTAATACAAATTCAAACAGAATGTATAAGTGGTGTGTATTTAAAAAAAAAAAAAAAGAAAGAAATGGGTAAGTTTCTTATTGTATCCACAGCAATTAAAAGGTTAAATAGCAATAGAATAGTGCTAATTATATTCCATAGATTAATTGGTCTTGAGCAAGTACGGCCACCTTTTATACAACAATGCAATGAGAAGCAACTAAGTGAAAAAATAATAGAATAGGTGAGTGAGGATCGAAGAACAGGACCGGGTGTTAACAGTATTTAAAAATCGCATTTAAACTACAAGGCTACTCAATGTCTACAAACTCCTCAATGTCCCGCTCCTGTTATCTTCATGAAATTACCCTGGCATTTGATTTTGCGGCTTATAAAGGCTGCACATGGTCATCAGGCAGAGCTGCATCAGGTGTGTTCATTACCCTCAAAGAACAACGTCGTCTGCGCCGCCTTTCCCCGTACCACTGATGCCTAGAATGAGGACTTGTGTCAAAGCTCTTAACTGCTTTATTTGCCACAAATAGAGATGCCATGGGTACGTGTATAAATGGTTATCCATTTTTTTGGATTACCTTTGGACTGTTGGAGCAGGTGGTGTAGCTGTGTGATCTCACTGGTGGTACCAGGTAAGAATTTGTGATGCGGCAAACAATTTGTTGATTTATTTGATGGCATAATCCATGCAGCATTTTTTCCCAACCTGATCGTCCTGTGTTGTTACCATGATATACTATGAAATGTTGTAGCCATTTTCTACCTAAACTGGGACTTTAAAATTATCACATTTTGCATGCACTACAGGAGGGTACATTTCCAGATGCTCAAAATGTTTGTTATATTACCTTATTTATCTTTGTTTCTTGTTTGTCTTTCTGGAAATCTGCAGTGAGGAAATTATTTAAACACTTAAGGTCCCCCTATCCTTGACTGTTGCTGTTTGGTTGTCTTCTTTGCTAGCACTCTTGCTTAAGCTTTTTTTTTTAACTCTTTTTACATTCTTTGATGTATATGGACCCAGTAAAAGACATTTGTACATGTGCTCTGTTGTGCATCAACCTAACTTAATGGAGCTTTAACTCCACTCTGACACTTTGTAGACCTTTGTCTGAAAAACATGCCAGGTTTGCACCGAAGTATCTGTCTTGGCTGGATCATTTATCATACCTGTCCCTAGAAATGTTTCTCAACTAAATAAATGTGTTCCAAATTCACTTTCTCTTAAAATATGCAAATAAATATTTTTATTTGTAAATAGTAATTGTAATGGTTCTTTAACTGAAAGATTGAATATGTGTACGTAGCTTCAATATTTTAACAAGTCCAATAAACCAGTCTTAACACCAGGATGAAAAACAAGTTGCAGATTCATCATGACCATGAGTCAGACCCTGCACAATATCTTCAAAGTATGTGAATAAAGTGCATCCTCCGTAGCCTTGGACTTAAATGCAGAAACGGAAACCAAATAAAGTTTTTAAATAAAACATATATTAATGTGGCTAAAGACTGCTGCTCAGTGAAACAAATGTGGCTATATGTGACCCAGACCACCTCCAAATGCGGTCTGAGTGATTGGCTGTTAATTTGTTCTTGAATTTGTTCTAAAACCTGTCCTTAGTGTTGCCCACTTGTGATCCAATCAGCAAAGACACATGATACCAAGTGTGACCAAGGCCTCATTTGTCATCCAGTGGTGCAATTTTTATTGCTTTGTTGTTGCCCTCTGGAATGTTAAGGCTGTGGAGAAAGATCAGGGTGAATTAGAGACAAAAAACGTACTCAACTAAATCATTTTAAGATTCACCCAAAGGCTGGGCAATTTTATTAAATTTTTTTGACATGACATCTGGCACTATGTGCTTTCCTTAAATATTAATTGTACACAATTGTATATGTGAATTTAAATGTAATATTCTAAACATCTCCTGGATGTTGACAGCAGTTAAAACTGACCAATATATAATAATTGCATTTCATGATATAAAGGCATCATAAATATCACAGATTAAATATTATCTAATTACTTAAACTGTAGCATCATGTCTGATTTTGACATTAAAAATTTTTGATTTTATAAATGTGGATTACCATGTCCCTTCTAATTTTATAAGCATTTAAAAATATATATATATTCTCTCTGATAAAGACCACATCAGTGATTCTGCACCATTAAAATGTCGGCTTTACCACCATGTGGCTATGATGACCATCACCACAGACAGAGTCCATGACCTGTCTATTATAATTAGATCCTTAACACTGCGGGTTCATAAGGATGTCCCCTAGACTCGACTTTTTATGTTGGTCAGATTCATTAATGTTATATGAGCGTGAGAGCAAAAGAAATAGATGAATCCAAATATTTATTATATGCTATATTGTAAATATATATATATATATATATATATATATATATATATATATATATATATATATATATATATATATATATATATAATTTAATTGCTATATCTTTTGACAAAAACAATGTAATACTGGAGCGGGTCTTAATGGCCAACTACTGCTCTAAAACTTCAGGTTGCCTGCCACTGCTCTAAATCTTCTTTGTTTTTGAGTATTTTGTTTAAAGCTGCTTTTACCAATTTTATGAATAAATGAATACAGTACAAAGAAGTAAATTTTATTTATTTATTTATTTATTTTTGCACTGGAAGGAAAGTGTTTCATTCCACAGTAAGTGAGCAACCCCATAACGGTACAGTAAATTTATACTAAAAATGTAAATACATTTATATAAAGTTTTTGAGCCTCAAATCACTGAAATACAGAAAAAAACTAAATTGGTACGTACAGTATTCCATCATTAAACTGTTACTGGCCACTTTATTAGATATAACGCAGATACTCCTTTAAGTCCAGCATTGATGCTGAAATGTTCAAACACTTGTTCAACACGGTCTGATTCACTGGTTACAGTGAAACATGCCGCCGCCACCACCACCACGTCAGTGTCTTAAACAAGCAGAATCATGTCAAGTCAAGATTCAAATATGAATCCAACAAAGTTTATGTGGTGGATCTTGAAAGAAACCCTTAAAACTATTAATTTAAAACATCATAATAAATATTGTAACATTTCTTTTGTACATGTTCCATGTTTTTGAATGTTGAATTACATTTGGTGGAATAACTGAGGTGTGTGTGTGTGTGTCTGGATGGGTATACTGTATAAAATTGTGAAGACCAAATCCTGCAAGCTCTAGTGTACAATGTCAATCAAAAATTTGAATTAGAATTGTAATTACATTGTATAGTTATCACTATGGTTAATTTTAGGGTAGAAGTATTAATGGTTAGGTTAAATCTGTAAAACAAATAAATAAACGGAAGTAACATTCCACAATGCATTAAAACAAATGTATGTGACAGTTTGAGTAAACTATTATGCCGAAAGTGTTTGTTGTAAATAGCCAATAATTATGAGTGGGTTGGAAATGTAGTTATATTTGATTACCATGAGGTGGAGACAGAATTAAGCCACCTGGCTTAATTGATATGGTGCTATTGCTTAAACAAATTTCTTTCAGTATATTTTAGTTACTGAGTTTGTTCTGTCTTCTGTAGCTGTTCCTCCTAACATCGCAGATCTGAAGAACCTTGAGGTGCTCAACATGTTTAACAACCAGATAGATGATCTTCCAACTCAGATCAGCAGCCTGCAGAAACTCAAACACCTTAACCTCGGGTAAAATTAAGACCTTTATGTACTTTTATTTTATCTGTACCGTATGTCTACATTTACTTCCTCTCTCACTCTTCTTTCTTACACACACAAGGAAAGATTTAATTCCAGTTTGTCCTTTTTTTGAGTGAAAAGTGAAATATCACTCATGGGTCGACAATCTATACTATATAAATAACCACTTTATGCTGGTCAGAACAAAAAAAATTACATAGGGCCACAAAAATATTTTGGCCTTGAAAGTACTTTTGCCTATTTATCGCAAACATTACTATTTTTGTTTTTTTTTATGTGATTAAAAAACCCCAAAAATAGTATTTTTTATGTGATTGTGTTGCTGTTAGTGAGTTATTTTTAAATGGCATGTTTAGCTTAAATGCCAAATAGTTGTGGTTCAGTGATGAGGAAATAAGCCTGGCTAGTATGTTCACAGAATGCCAAACAAAGCAAAAAATCAAAGAGGAGAAAATAATTGTTTTGTATTATAAGACATGAGTCTGCATAGTTTGTCTGCCTCTGTTGTTTGGCCTAAAGAGGGTAAAGAATAGCAACCAGGACTGCATATAGGACAACCAATAGATTTTCATTGTAAATTGGAAACCAAAATTTTATTTTTTTTCTCACCACTATTTAAAAATGGGGAAACTAAATGTTAGACCATCTGGAACCATCTAAAAAGCATATAGACCTTTTTGTAAATTTTAAATGGCTCAGCAGTGAATTTAGATATTTATGATGTTTGATAATAGGTATACAAGTTTTATCTCAAAAACCTGGATACATCATACTCGATCATTTAACTTATGCATTTCTCTCACAGCCTAAATATATTGACAGCAAGGTAACTTTTTTTTTCACCCAGGTTCTTTTCAAATTAGTTTAAACATTTTTTAAAGTTTAAACATTAGTTTAAAGTTTTTTTTGGCACTATTTGTTACTTTGCTGAGAAGTTACTATTTTTTCCTGTAAATCAGGATGTTGAGAAATGAGTTGTCATGTTTTTTGTATTAAAATGCAACTATTATTTGTTGCTCGTTACATGAAAAATGTGAAACTCATCAAGCATGCAAAGAAACTTGGTTTCTGCCTTTCACATGGTCTTCCAGGCTTTTACTTTAGCCTTTTTCAGTGGGTTTCTTTTTTCATTTGCCACTACAGGAGGTGAAATACTAATTAATTGAGTTTCTGATCTTATATCTACAAGGTGGAAAGAAAAAAGATAGATGCGCCTAATAGAGTGCAGTGTTTGGACACCATGTTTAGACATTCTAAAGCACTGCTGTCTGATTCAATTCTATCAGCACAGCACACACTAACACAACAATGTGTCAGTCACTGCAGTGCTAAGAATCATACACCAACCCAACAATTTCTATTATAGGGTGGTTGTGTAGGGGTCTTTATCATTAGATAACAGGGTAAAGATGGTTAACAATGTATGCAGTGTGACAGATGGTTAAAGAATTTGTTGAACAAAATGATGCTACATCTTTTCTATTTTAATTTGTCAATATTGTTTAAAAAAAGTTGTAAGTCAATCACCCTTCTTTGATAAGTTAGACACTTCGGATTTATGCAGGTTACATTAGATTAACATTTTCAACTTGAATTTTCATACTTTTTGGTACTGCAAATCCTGCCTTCTCTTCTGTTCATGTTGAATTTGGTGAATATACAAACTCATAAGATATACACCCCTGTGCATTATAGTATGTTATAGTGCATACATCTATAACTTTCCTAATGAAATTCTAAATTTAGTGTTATTTTAAATTAATTACTGATAATTCACTATCACAGTTACTCTTAGTACACAGTAAATGATCATTACTGTATTGAAAGGGGCAAAGATATATTTTTGCCCATGTTGTCATGTCCATTGTGGTAACATAACAGTATTAGCTGAGGGCATGAGTAGGTGCTTTCAGCAGCCATTTCTTGCCCTAGCTAACAAAAGGATTTCACCAGAATTTAATATTTTTATTCCAGGAAATTTAATCTAAAGTTAATCTACTATAGACTACTGTTCATAATTCTGTGTTGCAGTATTTCTTATACATTTTAGAATCAAAAGTATATATATGGCCTGTATACATCTGCAATTATATTTGGCGGCAGCTAGAGATAACATAGTGGAACTACATGTCTTTCGTGAAAAAGTATCATAGTGATGACGTGAATAGTAGTTGAAACCTTTTCTTGTATAAAATGGGTTACTTTGTGTAATTCTGACTGAGACCTGAAGCCTCATATGTTTGAGGGCTGCTTTTACGTTTATCCCCCACCAATACACTTTTACAAAAAAAACTAATCCTAAGGGCTCTATTGTGTCATAAGGGTTGAGACGAAAAGAAGGCCTGCTCAATGTCACGCAGGATTAAGAAGTGTAACCCCCAACATCCCAACATTGCACATTTTTATTGATTTGCTGTCAAAATGTGTCATTTCCAGGCGTAATCTCAGATACATAAGCCATGCTGCAGTATTCGTGACGACGAGTCCTGGCTAGAGAGGGAGTGCATGCCAGCATACCCTGGCTCATTTGTCAAAGCAATTCTGTACCTCTGGTAATTGCTCCACAAACACGGCACTATTTGTTTGTCTTTCAAAGCCCTTGTAGAATCGGCTGTGTGGTTTAGTGACTCAAGTGCAAGGCTTGGTGTGGCGTTGGAGGGAGCTGTGTGGGTATCGGGGGAGGGGGGGTTGCTGGATCGGTGATGACACTGAGAACAGAGTCTTAAATAGATAGGATGCTTTGATCTTGGTTGATGTGCATTCACTCTTTAAATCATTACAATGCAGATTTAATAATACATTAACAGATTGTCATTTATTAAAACTCATATAACTCTGTGTGTCTACATGTCTGTCTGTGTGTAGGATGAACAGACTGAGTACACTGCCCAGAGGTTTTGGTTCACTCCCAGCACTGGAAGTTCTGGATCTGACCTACAACAACCTGAATGAGTCATCACTACCAGGAAACTTCTTCTACCTTAGTAGGTGGTTTAGATGCCTCATATCCTCTTATATACAGCTGAAGACCACCTCCTCCCACCCTTGTGAACAAACACAATAACTACTACCTCACCAGTCTTAATCATTAGTTTAATCAGACCTGTTTTATGCAGACTGTTGGTGGCTGACAGTCATAAGAGCCTCTGTATGCAAGCTTAATATGTGCTGATGGTAATACTGATGACATTAAATATGGAGCGCAGCAATTCGTCCCCCAATTCTCCTTCCACATCAGTAGTTCAGCTCTGATTATTACTACTGATACTTAGCTCTCAGATCACTTATCATTCCACACATAAATTAAATACACCTGATTAATGAGATGCAGGTCATTAAGACCCATCAGAAACAGTTGGCCATGCTGAGGGTGAATAGCATAAGGACGGCAAAGATTGAGAAGTGAGCAGAAATAAAGGTAAACAAAGAAGGGGTAACTGAGGAAAGTACAGAGAGAAAAATTGCAGGAATAATTTTTGAGTGAGAAGAGAAGGATAAGGGAAATTATTAGGTGCAATAAATAAGATTTAATTGCAAAAGTAGAAGGTGGAAGAATATGATAAATATGGCAATGGTAGGCTGAAAAATATTATTAAAGATAAAGGTATGACAAAATGGACAGTCTAAGGATTAGGTGGCATCAGGAGTTAAAATAATCAGTTATGGGTGTAAATCATATTAAAAAAGGTTTAGTTCTAACCTTTAGGTCTAAACGCAAGTCCCAATTTTATGTGATATAAGTCAAGTTGATTCATGATAAGTGAAACAAGTTAATTTGTCAGGTTAAGATATTTGCAAGTTGGCTATTAAGAGCATATATAAATAACATGAAATTAATTAAAACAATAAATCAATAAACAATAAGGAGAAAATTATGTAAGCATGATAACCAATAAGTACCAAATGTTAATAAATATGTAAGCTGTTATGAGATGCACTGAAACCAAATTGAATTTTATTCAGCAATACAAAAAACAGAAGAGTAAAGAAAACTTTGAATGGTTTAATGGCTGTTACTGTATGCTTTTATGGTAATAACATGAAATCCAGGAAAGGTATTAAAGGTAATTTATGCAAACAGATAAACCCAATTCAGTGAAAATTAATTAAATGCAAAAAAAGCTTAACCATATCTTTATAAATATTAGGCCGACAACTTGAATAAGAACAGGGGTTTAAGTATCTTACCTTTCATGGTAGTTGTTAAAGTAATTAAGGTTGTTTGCTTTATTATATTGCTGCAGGCCTTGTATGTGTATTCCTCTGGGCTCTTTCATGTGGTCATTTCACAACATAACGGAGCATTTTGTTTAGGAATAGTTTTGGGAAAATTATGTTTTGATGTTTGTTTATTAAAGTCCTTCTTTGACCTGATTGTGAACAAGATAAAAAATAAATGCAACAACAATCTTTTCAGGTATACCAACAAATGTCCTTTTAGTAATTTCCTCATTGACAAAATTATTCAACCCCTTAGTCACATACCTCATTAGTACTTAGTACAACTCCCTTTGGCAGTAATAATGTCCTTCAGAAAACATAGCTTGACACAAGTTTCCTGCAGTAATCTAAAGGCACCTTAGCCTATTCCTCATGGGCAAAGGCCTCTAGTTCAATGACATTCTTGGGCTTGTGTGCTGCAACTGCCTTCAAGTCACACCAGCGATTTTCTATGGGATTTAAGTCAGGTGATTGTGATGGCCACTTCAGAATCTTCCAACCCTTCTACTGCTACCAAGCCCTGGTAGAATTTGAGGTATGCTTGGGATTATTGTCTTGTTGGAAGGTCCAACGTCTCCCAAGCTTCAGCTTTGTCACTGACTTGTTCAGTGACATGTTCAATTTAATATTGGTCGCTTCCTTTTTTTTTTTTTTTTTTTTTTTTTTGATTAAGAAACTTTATTTAACTGAGACAAAAAACTGTAAACACACAACATGACTTCCACATCACTAAGCTGCTCTAACCACTTTTGGACACCAATCACTGGTGTTGCTGCTAGAAGACACAATGAGGGGTAAAAAGAATATTGTTGGTGAGAATTTAAAAAATGAAAAACTATATATTTTTTTTAATTCGTTTTTAGAAGATGAATATGTATTTATTGTTACAATTTTACAATCAGTGTGCATAAAAACATCATGTGAAAACTGTATTCAAATTTTCAAATTTATTTATTTTTCTTTGGGCAAGTAATGCATAGTGCACTACTGCTGAGCAGCAGCAGGTCTACAAGAAGTGTAGTGGAAGTATTGCTGTATAATAACCAAATATAAGCAACAAGCAATCCTCTATACACTATACTATAAAAGCCTTAGATTGTGATGCAGTCATCTCTGAATGCCCCTCCTATTGTGGCATGGTGTAACGTGCAGGGAAACATGGAGAGATGTGATTGTTAAACTACAAAGTGATACTGTGTTGTTGAGCTGAATAAAGGTACAATGAGTGTAGAAACCAGGAAACTACAAAGAAACAATTACACTAGTGTTTATTTGCTTTCATTATCATTTAAAGGACCACTGATAACATGGATTGTAGAATATCTGTGGGTCACATCATTTAGTAAGGATGGATTACATGTTCTCACTTTCTCTCTTTCTTTCGTTGCAGCCACCCTGCGAGCACTCTATCTCAGTGACAATGACTTCGAGATCTTGCCTCCAGACATTGGCAAGCTGGCCAAGCTTCAGATAGTGAGTAATTTATCTACATTTGGTTGAAATCAATCCTTTGTTCTCTCTGTGTGGTTAGTGGGTTTTATTCTGTAAAATGTGGGTTCTGTATCAGCTTCACCTATTTCAAACAGATCTGTGAAATCAGTCTGTAAACATGAACATTGCTGAAGGAATGGGACTTGATTCTAAGTGCCTCATGATGTTTCTGCCCTAATCAGCACTTAAGTGCCGCAGTGCCTTGTTAAAATATTTACACCTCAATTCCCTTAAAATGTTTCACATTCTGTTGTCATAGCCCCGTTTTTTTTTTAATCATGATTATACAATGATCAACCCAGTATATACAAAATTGTTTATCTATAGATTTACAGGTTAAATAAATAATGCTACACTGCTCTAAAACTTTACACGCTGCAACCATTTACTATTACCATTATTGGCATTTATAAATTTTAAGTTTACTGTGTAAACTAAGAATATACATGGTCAAGAATATACCAATCAAAAATTTGGATACACCTAATTTATTGTTAATTTTCCTAGTTTCACTTAACATAACGATGGAATTTGTAGGTCTCCAATTATAGAAGGTAGTCCATCTGTTTGTGGACTATGGTACATACTGTGTTAGTCCCCTTTACTTTGTTCTCCAATGATCATGACCCCAACAGTAGCATCATAAAGCATGTATTATTTGGCTGGTGCATTATTCCTATCCCAGCAGTGTCACTGAGGTGGAGAAATGAAACTACAGCAGCACTGCTGCATTAAAACTCCCTCATCACATCATTGTCACTGTAGAACCCACAATAAACAATACACCACCACTACTCATAAATATGAGGTGTTCAGTGCTTAAAGACATGGCCAAGGTGAGAGACTGAAAACTGAAGACCCAAAAAACTAGACTGGGCCAAAACATATCTGAAGACAGATTTTTCAAAGCTTTAATGGACTGATGAGATGAGGTGAGATGGACTTTTGACAGACCTGATGGATGGGCCAGTGGCTGGATCAGGAACGAGCAGAGCTCCACTTTGACGTCAGCAAAACAGAGGTGGGGTATTGCTATAATGTAAAATTATTAAAGATAAGCTTGTTGACAATTTTCTAGTTTAAAATGGTCTTGAAGTTAACTCTCAGACCTACAGACAGTTTTTGGAAGACACTTATTTCAGAGCCAAGTGATTGCTCTGAAAAAAGCCTGCATCTTATAAAAAGAACATGATTTTTTTTATCCAAGACAAATCTTTATCACATGCATGGAAGTACTTCACTGCATGACCAGGCAGTAAAAATAAAAGAATTAGGGGTGTCTTCAACTAAGGATTTTCATAGTCGAATCTGATTCGTCAGATTTTCCCTATAGTCGACTGATAGTCGAATCAGTTAAAACTTCACCACAAGATGGCGCTATAAGCGTGGTTTTTAAAAAAGATTTTTTTTTTTATATTTTACTTGTTTTTCTAGAGCATCGTAAATGGGATCCCCGTTCTGGACTTTTTAAAAAAAATATATTAACAGAAATTAGGATGATTTTTTTTTGACAAAAGGCTATATATAATGAAAACAAAGACATTTCATGTAAAAACTAATGCTTAGCAGCAGCCATGGGCACCCCCATCTGGTCAAAATGGTACATTCGACTATGAGGTTCATAGTCGACTACGGTTCTCCGAATCGAATTGTCAAATCAGCGAATATTGCAGCTCACCCCTAAAAAGAATAATGAAATGGTCCTACTTACCTGACCTTGACATCCGTTTTCATTGAGAAATAGAAACACACTGTTAACATGTACTAATCTATTAAACTATTGTTGGTTAGGGAAAAATAATATAACTTGAAATAAAAGCGTATACACTATCATACCAACAACTGTGAAGTTTTTATATAAAAGGTTGTATTAATGGGTCATGTATTGCACATTCGTTTATTTGTTTACACGTGTGTATGTTTACATGCACAACGTCTGTATATGGAGAGTAAATTTTATTTCAATATTTTACATTATTTTTGCTTGATTTACTTTTCTGTATTTATTTTTTTGTAAATAACTTCTATTCACAAAGAATCATTGAATCCTAAATCCTTAAACTGTCTAATGTGTATTTGTAAATATTCTGCTTTCAACTATTTATCTACTGCTAGTATTGGACTTTCTTATCCCAGTAATTTCAAATGTGCAGGTAATATGATCAGACATACTACAAAGTGGTGAAAAACATTCATTCATTCATTATCTTCCGCTTTATCCTATATTAGGGTCGCGGTGGGGTTCCCCATGCCCATCCAGGGGAGAACGTTTCGGGTGCTGGGCAGATACACCCAGGACAGGGCGCCAATCCATCGCTGGGCGCACACAATCACATGCATACACACTCTATATGGGGCAATTTGGAGAACTCAATTGACTTGATCCATGTTTTTGGACTGTGGGAGGAAACCGGAGAACCCGGAGGAAACCCACGCAGACTCGGGGAGAACATGGAAACTCCACCCAGATGGGGATTCGAACTGGGAATCCCTAGTGCTGAGAGGCGAACGTGCAAACCACTAAGCCACCGTGCCGCTGGTGAAAAACAGTTACCAAATGTAACCAAAATAGTAACCAAATGTAATCCAGTAGAATATGTGAAAAAAAAGAGTTCTTCTTAACTTATTTGCATTTGTGAACACGTAGGTGACCTATGGCCTATTTTATATGCTGTGGCATGGCACTAATATATTAATAAAATGGCACTAAAACTATAGAATTCAAAATTAACTGAGTATTTAAAAAGTATGCATTTTTTCAGCCAGTCACCTTTCAGAGACTCTTCAATTTAATATTAAATCTGAAAAATTGATATTCAATCTACACTTGCATTGTGTAGCAATAATGCTTTAGAATGCTGAGCAGATTAAAAAGTTTAAATTACTTAGAATTTGTGATATTCTTCCAGATTACTAATGTCCATATTCTTAATTTCAGGACTAATCCTGAGATTTATGTCAACCTCTCAAAGTTCTATTTATACTATCGTTATCAACTGATCTTGAACCCTAAAAAATAAATCTGTGGAGAACAATGATTTGAATACAGTATTGCTGCCACATGCCACACAGTTATGTGCACATAGTCATGTCACATTCAATACAATTTATATAATTTTTGATTATTGTTTTTTAATTTCTTTATCACACTTGCTCATCATAAAAATAACCAATAGGTTATTCTTTATTACCTGCAATTTCCTTAGATGTTTCACAAAGCTGCATTTATAGAAGAATGATGGGGCAAAGCATTATTAGAAAGGAATTTGAGAGTTTTTCTAATGAAATATAAATGGATGTGCAGTGTAGTGTTTATCCATGTTTGGTTGATCTTCATGCTTTTGTCTTCTTTTTCTTTAATTCTTTTGTGTAGTTGAGTTTGAGGGATAATGACCTGATCTCACTTCCTAAAGAGATCGGAGAGCTCACCCAGTTAAAGGAGCTACATATTCAGGGCAACAGACTGACAGTGCTGCCTCCAGAACTCGGTAAGCGGTGTGGGGTTTTAAAAGTAAGCGAAGCCAAAGAAATTCAGCTTAACCAACCAAGCTCGGAGAGCAAAAAACTAACAGATTTTTTTTTTCACAACAGATGTTTTTATATTCTGCAGTTCTGTGTTTTATTTTAGATGACTAACCATGTTTATCTTAAAGAAGCCGTGAGCTATTTGTCAGAGGTAGAAATATTGTTTGCCAAAAAAAATCTATTCTTAATGACCTGTCAATCAAATGTAAATTCATCTTTAACTGTGTATGAAGCAGACTGAGTAGGAAAACAAGAAATAAAGACAAGAAAGCATTTTAGATAAACTAGAATAAATGGTACCAAATGTGGCTTGTACATTATGGCACCACTTATCCGTTAACAAAGAAAAGGGGTTGTACTGTTGGCAGGTGCACAAAAACAGTTGAAGGAGAGAAGATGGTACAACATCTATGTGAGCTACAGATGCAGATTAGCAGTGATTTGCTTTAATGTTATGTCCAATATGTTGATGAGGTGCGACATCATGTCAGAGCTGAGCTTAATTTAGCTGCTCGTCCGACATCTTTCTTTACACATTCTAATCGCGAATGTGTCTGTGCTCTCCCATGTACCAAATTAACACTGTGACCTGTACACTGTCAAAACTGTTCATTTCTGCATTTGTCCAGCCACACTACAACCCTTTACTGCATTCCTGAACAGACATATTTTGTACCCTTTCGCCGACAAACCTCTCTGTGTGTGTATGTATGTGTGTGTGTGTATATATATATATATCTAGGGTTAGGGTTAGATAAATAAATAAATCTTTATTAACTCTTTATTATTTACATGCACACTGGACTGCCATATCAAATCCAAATGTGTGTTTGTGTTTCTTGCTGCCTTGTCTGTCATTCTTGCTATTCCTTTAGGTAATCTGGACCTGACTGGACCAAAGCAGGTGTTCAAGGCAGAGAATAATCTCTGGGTTACACCAATAGCAGATCAGTTCCAGCTTGGCATCTCTCACGTTTTTGAATATGTTCGCTCAGAAACCTACAAGTAGTAAGTGTTACTCTTTTAATTTATATTTTTTCCACTAAAGCATTAGTGACCATGGTTTCACTCTTTATTAGTTGATAGCAAATGAACTCTCTGAAAGAACTAGGACAGACTAAACAATGCCATCCTTTTGTCTTTATATGTTTTTAACCTCAGATTCCTTGATTGATTTTGTATGGGTGAATTGTCTTTATTTTATTCCGATGTATAATTTTTTGGCAAGTTGTGCAGTGTACACTAATATATCAGGTTATTAAAAAGGACACTGGCTAGATCCTGGATCAAATAAAAGAAACCGTTCCACTTTAACCCCCCCAACCCTTTTCTGTGTAAGGCTTTGGGAGTCTCATTTGTTAAGGGGATTGCATTTGGGGGTGTTGAGGGGGGTTTGAGAGAGGCGGGGATGCATGAATATTTCATGGGATGACTTGTTAACTTGACAGGGGGATCTTTGAGCTGAGTGACTGTGTGAGAGACACTGCATGCTCATAAAGCATTAACATATGGTAAATCCTGCTGCACTGCCATATTTTATTCATTCTGCTTTCTAAATGTGGGAAGATAGCATGCAGTGAAGTCCGCTGGCATGCACCGCCTGTCAATACTGGCAGAAAATAACTTCCAAGCATGTTGTCTCTTTCACAAACATCCTCTTACCTTAATGAACTACTCCAGATCATAAAGCAGAGGTCAGCTGGAGATGACAGGAGGCCTTCTAATTCAGTCACAGTTCCAGTTTAACCCAAATTTAATGCTTTCAAGCTCTGGTGCTTAGTGAGTAAGCCTGATTCATTGAAATATTGAGCAACTATTATTATATTAAGGCAGGTTTCTCTCATTGTTGACTGTGTACCCAAAATAATTTGTTACTTACACACTTGATACACTAATTATGACATTTAAATAAAGAAATAATCACTCTTTCATAATTATTATTTGTTTAGAATAATATACAACCTTTGTTTAGTATAAATATACAAGTCAACATGACTGACTTATTTTTGGTGATAGGGTGTAACATAACCATTTCAAATATAACAAAAGCTATGCAGTTTAAAATAAAGTTATATTCATGTTGTAATTGCCTATAAATTCAGTGTTCTAGGTGAGCAAAGCACAACCCTGTCATTTCAAAAGTCACCAAGGTCATGCTGTGTTGTAGCCTCATTACACTGACTGGTTTAAGAAACAATATTACACTGTTAGGCTGCCTTGCTATCATTTGCTAAGGTATCTAAAGCAGAATAGAGATATTATTACTCATTTGAAAGGCACCAAAGCTAACAACAATAGCCTAATCTATTATAAGCAATTGTACTCATCTTCTTTGAAATGGGGGACGCACCATGACGCACGTTCACCTATCAGCAATCTGAGTGGATCCAGGTGCACCCCGTGTCTGCATAGGTTGTTCTACAGTTTTCTCCCACAGTCCAAAAACATGCCCTGGGTGCCCGAGGCATTCTTACCTGGATGGGCATATGGAAACCCCCCGCAACCCTAGTCCTTACTGTAGGATTAAGTGAAAGATGATAAGATAATAAGCTTAAATAGTAAACATCACTTTGCATGACATACTTTTTATATGGATTTGTAGTGTAAACTATTATTTGTTCAAACATTGTTTTACACAATACACTCAATAAAATAAAGTGTGTGACTCACATTATGTACTGTGCTATTGCACAGTTCATGTTTGTTTATAATCAGCACAATATAGAGCACAATAGTAGATCAACTACAGAGAAAATCTGAAGCAGGAGTTTGTGGTCATTGGTCACATAGCTGATTTAACACAAGTGGAATAAGAGAATATACTGTAAATGGCTAGAACTAAAGACTGATGTGTCCAATTTTGTAATACACAACAAACTGACCAAATTACATAAGTTGTTTTACACTGTCTATTTGACTCTGTGAAATAGTAAAATAATGTATTAAATGAGGCCTGCATGATTTATTTGATTAAAACAAAAAACGGAAATTCAGAAAACATGTTCTTATAAAAATCCAGGATCTCAGTAGATGGGTTCCTGAGGTTAGACACATAAGCTACATCAACCAAGCTGTGGTTAAAGGTTAAACTGCTTTCTGATAGAAGAGTTGACACAACACAGTTGTTTACTATAATACCCAGACCTTCACTTTTTCATAGGGCTGATGGACATTGTCAGTTTCTTTTCATTTCACATTTATGCCTTTGTGGATTGGTTTGTTTGTATGTTTTAAATGTCCACTAGTTATCTATTTTAACCTGTTTACCAGGCAGATGGGTGTTATTTAGTTTTCTATGATAAATTAAACTTAATATACCTTTATGTGTGTTTTAACTGTGCATAGTACATAATCATGTTTGTGCATCATTAGCTGTAAACAGAAGTGCAGCATGAAGCATTGACAAAGCAACTGACATTACGCTTTAGCTGTAAACATTCAGCATTAACCAAAGTTCAAGGTTTTTTTTTTAATAGCATTTGTTATTATTATTTTTTTTTTTTTACAATAGTGCATTTTCAGCATGAGTTTTATTTTTTATTTTTTTATACACCTGACTGTGGCTGGACATTTTGTACTTTTATGAAAAAAACTTGTAACACTGTGATAAATAGTGGGAAATCATCTTCCTTGAGTGACCTGGCAGTGATAAAGTCACCAAATCTTAACATTATCAACAGAGGTTCAGTGATCGCTATTACCACAATTGTGGGGCTTTATCATGAGCACAGACGTTAAGAATATTTTGTAAACGCCAACATTTAGCCTTGACTACAAACAACTTTTAGAATATACCATGAGAACTAATGATAAGCGCAGAATGTAAACACAGATGTTCAAATTTAATCATAAAAACAGTGTTGAAATGTAAATATCAATGTGAGGCTTGATGGCATTAATATAAAATGTAAATGTAATTTTTTTTTTTTTTTAAACCACGAACACCAAGATTTTTGTTTCAGTTGTATACATAGTGTGCAGCCCAAACACATAAAGGTCATATTGAATGCTTTGGAAACACAGACGGGTGCGTAAAATTTGAATAGACATCCATGTTCCACTTTATGTATTTGAATAGTGAATGGTGGTGTTAGAAGTTAGTGAGGCGAAAAGGAAGAACACAATAACTTCTCATTAACTGTATCTCACAGACAGCTCTGCAGGACTCCCTTCACATCTTTCTTAGATCATTATTTAAAGCTCTCATTAACCCACCTATTTCAGAAATTCACACAGCACCTCCTTTTTATCTCACCTCCTTGCCACCTCTTTACTGTCTCCTCACATCAACTTCTCATCATTTTCCCATAGCACCTCCTCACCATCTCACCCATCTCTTTTTTTGCAAAAAAGTTGGAACATTTCTATAAATACAATGAAAAAATGTAATCTGTAGTTTGTTTTTAGTCAAACTATTATTTAAAGAAAGACAACTCTTCGGGGTTTTCAATGATAAACTTAATACGATTTGTTAAATATAATCAAATTAAGAAATTAATGCATTTAACACACTTAAAACAATGTTAGGTCTGGCCTTTATGCCCAGATTTTCCCTGACTCTCAGAATCTTTGTATTATATGTGCTATAGATGGTAAAATACAAAGTTTGTAATCATGCATCTAGATTTATTGTTTTTTTTTTTTTTTTTTTTTAATTGAGAAACCTCAAAGTTTGGCAAAGCGGTGAAACATGACTCATCCTTGCTTGCAAAGATTGAGCCTTTGGTGGATGCTTAAGGGCAGTGACGTTGTTGTTGTTATTATTATTATTATTTATTTATTATTATTTTTCCCCTTTCCATCCCAGTTTCTTTTCATTATGCTGCATATTTAATATATGTCTGTCACCGAACTCAATTAATCTTTTTGTATTTTGTGTGTTAAATGGATTCATTAAATTTACAAATTCCAATTTAGTTCTTTTTGCAGTTTTCAAGTGTCCTGAATTTGTGCACCATTTGATGGTGTCCACTCATCTACATGTTTTCTACATTACTCATATTTTCTTCAGTTACACCATGTCACGATCTCCCTACATTTTGTCCCCATCTTTGTATAACATCTCTCCATAGTCTCCTCTGCAGCACCTCCTTGCTCTCTTCTCATGCTCCCTCAGAATCCCAGGCTATGATTGCATAAGTACATGTAGCAGCAGTAGTAGAGCAACTGCAATGCCCTCTAACGAAGATTAATTAACCTGAGTAGATTAGAGAGACCCAGAAGAATAGCTTTGCCACATCAGAAATCAGATTCTGTTAACCGAGCTTTACCCAAGTCTGCTGTTTAATTGGCTCAAAATGCTCACTGGGGCACTGAATGGGAAATCTTTGTGTTTATGGCAAGACACAGCAATAGAGCCACCCTTCTATAGTAACAAGCTAGCTGGTCATTGATCTGGTTTCAGTTCTCCAGACATTGTGGCTGTATCTGACAGAACTGTTACTGCACTCGAACACAAACAAGAAAACAAAAACATCCCCTTTAACTTGCATTTATCATTACATAAAGTTTCAGTCACTTTATTAGGTGCAAATCCATGTTTCTATACGTGTTGCCAATTCATGCAACATTTTACGTCTTTAGACATGTTTCTCCATAATTTAATTAAACTTTTTAAAAATGGCATGAATAATCACTAAAAATGTATTCATAAATTGCATAAATTATTTGCCGCCCCATCCCAGTTATCTTTTTAATACTTTAATACTTTTTTTAAATACTTTTTAAATATTTAATACTTTTGTTTCATTACTTATTCTTTTCTTGCAAACTCATTTTACCAACCTCTTTACCATAGGATATAACATGTTCTAAACTTCTTTATAGCTGTCATTTAACTTTTTAGTCAATCAATCTTAAATTAACCAATAAGAATATAGTAAACTTTCCAAACCTCCATGCATGTATTTCCACTGACATAACATATGTCTGCCAACCACACTTTCTTATTTTAGCTACTAGAACAGCATGGCTTAGCTTTTCACTTTTAAATGCTGTCATCATTTTCAAATGGAACCAATCTTAATAAAAATAAATAAATAAATTCTCTGTTTAGAATGTCACTGTGGTGCTTAGAATCATTAAAAAAGATAGAGTAGCTATGAATCTTGTTGGGCGGTTGGAAATTTTAATCCCCTTAAGTTAACAAAACTTTTGTTTTTGTATGTATATGCATATTTTCAAATCAATGATTGATACGTAATCAGAATAATCAGAATACTTTATTAATCCGCGGGGGGAAATTGCAGTTTTTACAGATGCTCCATTTGTCGTGTTTATATATACCAAAGGAGAATCGAATTTTAATGGTAATCGCAGTAAAATTAAACTAAACTAAAATAAAAAATCTTAAACAAAAATACTTTTGGTGTTATAGCTAAGCAACCGACTAAAGTAGACATTTTTGCACCATGTTCAACAGGCATCTCCATACCCAGTGCTTGTAAATGATTATGATGTACATTTTGTACACATTTGAAAATTAAGATTAAAGAGAGATTGTGTTTGCTTTAAAATAGCAGTGCAAAGTATCGGTGTAGATATCATAGTGTAATGAGTAAAATGAGAATCACTTTTTTATTGCCACCTAAGCTATAATAAATATTTGTTTTTATTTGAAATGTATCCATCACTTTCTACAGCTACATCAACAACTTTCTGTGTTGTGACATAATTCTGCACTACTATTGATTACATGAGTGATTCACCATCTTTTTTCAGCATTGACCATCCATCATCATTCCTCGCTCATGGTCACTCACTGCTTACTGCTTAAGTTTTCTATTTTTTTTTTTTTTTTTTTTCTTTCTTTTACTGCTTTACCTTACAGGTGTATTTGTAGAATATGGCACTGAAGATCATGGCAATGTTAAGGGATATGTTTTCTTACCTGCTGTATCTGTTTATACATGTAATTAAATCATCTATGCCCCGAATAGATTGTCTGTTTTTCTATTAATGGATTTTTTCTGGGTTTTTGATTCTTGCACTACTGAGTAGTAAAGACTAATTTAAGTCTTAGGGAAGAAGTCTTGAACTAGAGTGAAGCAGGGAATGGTGATACTGGACATGTATATTTGGGATCTGAATGATGATACTATGGAGTACCAATTTGATTCTGGAAACTGCTTTTTGGGGGTACATGAATGAATGTAGTGTTATTGATGATTCTATTATATTTTTATTATATTTTATTAATCTTATTTGCTACAAAAAAAGGAAAGCTGTTTAAACATGTGGTATTTCCCTCATTTTTGCCTGGGGGTAGTAAAAAGGTTGTGTGCAACTTTATAATTGTATTGGAATTATTTTTTTATATACTATTTTACATTTTAATAATGCAGTATGGTTATTGCTGTTCTGTTTTACAGTCTTTATGGAAGACACATGCAGGCGAACCCCGAACCTCCAAAGAAGAACAGTGACAAGTCAAAGAAGATTAGTCGCAAGCCCCTAGCTGCCAAAAACAAGTGATGAGGGCTGAAGATCGTCCCATCTGAGCTAGACCTCACTGCATGTGCCTTTCTCCCACTTTCTTGTATATTTTCCAAAAATATTAATAGTAATGTTTTTTGCGTGTATCTAAATGATTTTTATTTTCTTTATGTTCTACTTGGAGTCCTTTTTCTGTAATTTTTATATATCAAGACCTTACTAACATTCACTCACAGGTAAACATTTTGTCTGGATAATTATTAATCCATAAAATAAGCAGTTTGGAAATCACCAACAGCGAAACATTAAGCAGTAGCTGCCACCTCCCTATGTTGGAGTAGCAGAATAAATAAGTAAGCTAATGGTTTCACCTAAAGTGGATAAAATATGTTAAAGGAGAATTACAGCTTTTAATCTGACCCATTTTTACATCATGTTTGAGATGCAACAGCTCACTCGGAGCATGAAATATCGTGATAGAAGATACATTATTGATTGGATTCTGTTCTTTTAGTGAATACTATTTATCCTTTTGTACAGTGTGTTCCACTCATTACTATTATTTTTTTTATGCTTTTAACAGTAATCAAAATTTGAGCTGTGTTAACCTCTTTGTGGAAGAAAAATGTGTGGAAATACGTCACCAATTTCATTGAGACAGGCCTGAATGTGTCCAAGGCAATGTATCAAGTGAGACACATTGTATGAAATGGCACGTCACAATGGCATGCCACTACATGGACTAAAGCAGTCGCTACTACTGAGACTGAATCAAGAGATGATGGTGACTGCAGCAAGTTACAGTATTATCCAAATCTGCGTTACAGTTAATGCTGTAAATAACAGACACGTGGAACATAATTGTTTTTAAAAAAATCCATCATTTTATCTCTTGTATCTCTTAAAATTTTCTGAAGTTCCCTTTGAACTTTGCAGCTTTAATAACATGATTTTAAAACAAAAATCACACTTCTGTGAAACACAGAACTGCATTCTTTCTTTAATATATGTTCTCGTAATCACCAGTTCAGAGCCCTTGAATGTGTTCGCGTATTAATGAAATGTACATGAACACTACTAACCTGGTTGAAAAGTACTTTAATATCAAGTTATACCAGCCAATGCTATGAAAAAGAGAAACATAGTAATTGGATGAGTTTAGTAAATGTGCTTAGTAACTTTAACTTGGACTATTAAAAAAATTCTGAATTTAGGTTGATTTTCTTCATATAATCTCTATCTTGTTTGTAAATTGCCTTGTATTTATGTTTTTTTTTTTAAAGTACAGATTTTATTGTTTTTACTTCTGCTGGGTAGTGCAGTGATTGCTTGTACCTCACAGTATGAAGGTCCCAGGTTTGATTCTTGGTTGGAGGTTATTTAAAAAAAAATATTACCCCTATATATATATATATATATATATATATATATATATATATATATATATAATTTTTTCCCCCTTTTCTGTGTGCATTCTGCCCATCTTCCTTGTACCTGTACCTTTTTTCACATTTCACTTCTACGCCAAAATGTCAAGATTTTATGACTGGATTGCATATAGATGCATTAAAATAGTTTTGCAGAGAAAGAATAAAAAAAAAAAAGACTAAACTGAACTTTAAATGTTAGACATATTAAAGAATGTATGGTGCTATATGAAATAATTATGTAATTCATATTATTTTGAAATTCATTTTTATGCATTTAGGATGTTACAACATTTAAGTATTTTTTGTCATCTGATTATTTTACTTATTGGATTATGCTGTATATGTAAACACTTCCACAATACCTTGCATTGTCTTTTAACATTTCATATTTAGCTGGTACTGTTTTATTGTATGTTGTGTGAATTCACTTTTAATAAAACCTGGAATTAATCTCAACTATTATTTTGTCAAATTATGTGAATTGTTTTGAAAGGGCTTAACTGCTGTCAAATACAGGATCGTGCTGGCTCAGTTGTTTGGGAACTAAGTAAACAATTTAAGTTTATTTAAACAGTCACCTGTTTAGAGGGGCCGGTTTAATTAGCTTTTCTCAGCCCCTAAAAAATGTTTGGGTTTGAAATCAGCTTTGTCTAATATTTATATCTAAACAATATAAATAACATAGAACAGCCCATTTTATATAAGCAAAGTTTTTGCTCTGGGTTTTACATGGAATTACTGCATTACTTAACCAACATTGAGCAAAGCCCAAAATAAAGGTTCACATACTTCTGCTTCTCACACAGATATAGAATTCATTCATTCATTCATTATCTCCCGCTTTATCCTCTATTAGGGTCGCGGTGGGGTTCCCCATGCCCATCCAGGGGAGAACGTCTCGGGCGCTGGGCAGATAGACCCAGGACAGGGCGCCAATCCATCGCTGGGTACACACTCACACACTCAAGCACACTCTATATGGGGCAATTTAGAGAACTCAATTAACTTGATCCATGTTTTTGGACTGTGGGAGGAAACCGGAGAACCCGGAGGAAACCCACGCGGACACGGGGAGAACATGGAAACTCCACCCAGATGGGGATTCGAACCGGGAATCCCTAGCGCTGAGAGGCGAACGTGCTAACCACTAAGCCACCGTGCCGCCTCCAGATATAGAATTCTGGATCATTTTCCTCAATAAATAAATGAAAAAGTCTAATATTGTGGTTTCATTATTTATTTAGTGTTTTTTTTTTCTTTAAAAGCTTTGGTAAAATTTAATTAATTCATTATCTCCCGCTTTATCCTCTACTAGGGTCGCGGTGGGGTTCCCCATGCCCATCCAGGGGAGAACGTCTTGGGCGCTGGGCAGATACACCCAGGACAGGGCGCCAATCCATCGCTGGGTACACACTCACACACACTCTATATGGGGCAATTTAGAGAACTCAATTAACTTGATCCATGTTTTTGGACTGTGGGAGGAAACCGGAGAACCCGGAGGAAACCCACGCGGACACAGGGAGAACATGGAATCTCCACCCAGATGGGGATTCGAACCGGGAATCCCTAGTGCTGAGAGGCGAACGTGCTAACCACTAAGCCACCGTGCCGCCCTTGGTAAAATTTGTTTAGGAAATTTTAAATGTCACAAACATTTAAACAGTATTCTGTCTGTCCTTTTCCAGTAAGGGTCCACACTTCTAGGCTTGGATCTCTGTAATGTGGTGTTTACTGATCCCCAAGTCAGCACATTTAATTTACTTATAAAAGGCACTCTCAAAAAATTCCCATCCTGCAACACCTGAGTGAGGACAAGCCTGACCATCAGCCAATCCAACCCCGTTATGCACACTTCTTTAATGTTGGTCAGCCAGAGCATTCTGCATTTTGTGTTCTGCTACGTTGTCTCAGCATTCTTTTATCAAGCAGCAGCACCATCTTACAGGTCACAGAGCGTAGCTTCAGCGCCTCCATCATATCCCATGCCATTTCCATCACAAAGTGAAGTCTGTGTCCACCAACACATCACATAAATGCCGTTTAGCTTGAATGGCTTGTGTTTCAGTGCTTTCTTAGCCAAGACCTGCAATTTTGTGAAACTTCTTGTTAGGTTACTGCGCTGCTGTGCTCTTCGCCCCATCTTCTTACACCACTTCCTTGAGCAGCTTCGGTGTAATTGAAAACTTCTTCTACTGCCTTTGGTGCATAGCATGCTTTTGTTGTTGATAACATTTTGTGCACAGAATTGGGTTTGCTCACTCTACTTTCCACAAATCATCAACTTGCGTTGTCATGGTGATGAGTCACACCATTTCTCCCAAAAACAAAAATTATCCAAAGTAAATTTTACTTCACCTGAGGTGAGTATCCACAGTTCTGCTGCCAACACACCAATTCTCTCTTGCTCGAGTCGGGTTGATCTCATAAAGCATGTCAATCTGAATATTGATTCCAAAACACCGCTGCAACACCGCCTTTAGTGATTCCAACTGTACATGTTCCACCACCAATGCGAGGCTGTACCAACATCTCCACAATGTGCTATTGGAGTGACCTCCTGCTTGTGCTGTTGGCTTGCCATGTTGTACCTGCTGGAAGCGTAGGGCTCAGCACACAGCTCCAGGTGGGATGTCAGTCATCCTCTTGCCTCTTTAATCTACTTTATTTCCAAGGTTTATTCTTAAACGTATTACCTGCTCCACACAGAAACACAACATTGATCACATAAATCACAACATGAGACACAGTGATAGTCTAGGTCAGGTTTTTTTTTCAGCTGTCACCTTGGGTTTCGCTTTGGGGGTTTGGACTTAAAGAGTGTGATGTTTTGAGACAACGCAGTGCTGTTAAAAGTGCTATATAAATTACCTGAATATGTGCAACCTAGAAATGTTAACACACATAAAACAGTAAAAATATATGAATTATATTCTTAAACACACAAATATTTAATGCACTTAAAGATTGGATAGTTCCAGTAAAAAAAAAATGTGGTTCAAAGTGGAAGATGGCTAAACTCGACTAACGTGCTTCAAACACTTGAATTTTTTTTTTTAAAGACAGAAGGTATTAAAATATGACCGCTTGATCATCACACCTCTAAAAAATGGTTGTGCCCACAGGACATTATGTCCGAGACCTGTCCAAACCAGTGAAAATGTGTGTGTGTGTGTGTGTGTGTGTGTGTGTGTTTTACACTTCTGAGACATTCTGTCACACACCTTTCTCCATTATTGCTGTCATTATTATTATCCTGTCTGTGCATCTCCTCATTCACACACTTATTTTACTGGCAGCCCGACATCTGTCCATGGCACACTGCTGGGCACATGCCACATAAAGCATACTTCCTACCCACATACAGCATATTTTAACTTTTCAATATACTTATATAAATCAAACATTTATATGAAACTTATTTGCCATTTTATATTACCAAACATTTTACATGTTCAGTAAATGGTCTATACTTCCAAAAAAACATCACAAATAATAGGTTTTTAGATCTTTCTGTATCACATTTACATCTCAACACATCAGTAAATACTTGCAGGTACCATCACAGACTATTATTCTAGAGGACTTCTGTGCATATGCAGAGATTATATGCAAACTCTATAAACATTCTTTATCCTCTTAACTGAACATTCGCAGTTCACAATTAGTAGTTAACTGTTTTTTAGTTAGCTGCTGGGTGGCACGGTGGTTTAGTGGTTAGCATGTTCACCGCTCAGCACTAGGGATACCCGGTTTGAATCCCAATAGGTAGAGTTTCCAGGTTCTCCCCGTGTCTGCGTGGGTTTCCTCCGGGTTCTCCGGTTTCCTCTCACAGTCCAAAAACATGGATCAAGGTCATTTGAATTCTCCAAATTTCCCCATATAGAGTATGTTTGTATGTGTGTCTGTGTGAGTGAGTGTGTGCCCAGTGATAGATTGGTGTCCTGTCCTGGGTCTATCTGCCCAGCGCCCGAAAATTTCTCCCCTGGATGGGCATGGGGAACCCCCCCGCGACCCTAGTAGAGGATAAAGTGGAAGATATTGGATGGATGGATAGTTAGGGATAGATAGTTAGCTGCCGGTTAACAACTGGCAGCTGATGCAAAGAAACTTCAATAATAGCCTATCTGCTGTCTAGCCTTAAGAGTGTGAGTAAATAACAGTTACTGCTAATCTTTTGTCCTTGATTAATTGATTTTGACTATTTTTTGTTTAGTACACTCAGGTATGTACTAACATCATGGAAAAAAAGAAATACATCAGCATTGGAGATTCATTATCCATTAGTGATTCAGAATCATGAACAGTAAAAGAAAAGCTTCACTAAAGTTGAGAACCCTTGTGTGAAAATGCTCTTCCATCAGCAATTTGAAGCAGTTGTAGTTTATGTAATGATTCATAAGAACATTCTGCCAGAAACTAATTACAATAATGTTGTGGTTATACTTGCTGTACATTGTAACAAGTGTTACCTTGTTTGCACTGATCAAAACTCGGGTGTTTGGGAACTGTACCCGTACAGCACATTTTTTTAAAATATCGAATTGCAATAAAGCAGCTTTGATGCACTGATGCTTTTGATGACTATAAAAAAGAGGGAGTTCTGGGTTTATAGGTTCTACTATGATTTTATTTCAGATCTCACCACTTTCTTATAAGCTATAACTAACTGCAAATTATCCTCTTTTTGCCATGTGGCAAAACTCAAACCTGCTTTTAGATCCCCTCAAGGACTACCTATCAATCACTATCCTTCGAACCTTCACCATTAAAGATTGACAAGACCAGAGTTTATATTGTTAAGTCTCTATTAGACGCTCAGTACTGTGCAGTAAAAACAACTAAAATACCTTCTAGATTAGTGGGTATGGTTCAGAGGAACAATTGCAGATCAATATAAGAAATATCCTGTAGCTATTCCTCATTAACAATTTCGATAGAAACCACACAGATTGTACTGCTCTAAGACCAAACATTTACATTTACATTTAGTAGACGTTTTTATCTAAAGCGACTTACAAATGAAAACACCACAAGTCAGTAGTTATGGAACTAAACTTCCAAAGGGAAGCCCACCATAAAGACGAGGGGTATCAGGACTGCATTTTGGGGAATGGATACTATTACATAGATGGACAAATACAATGAGGATGTAGAAGAAATAATTTATCCAAAATCCTATTAGCTGACACTATTTTTTAATGTAATTACTTCCTTAATTAAGGTAACTTTCAGACTTATTTCTTGTAAAGTCTTGTTTGCGGTTGTGTGACATTTCTGAATTTTCATGATAATATTCATTGCCAAAAATATCCTTGCAGTGTTTCTCAGATTTTGATTATTGACTTGCTGGTTTTCTTGTATATACACACACACACCTTTTCAGTCCTCATCATTGAACCTGCACTTGATTTTTATGACTTGTGAGAGTCTGTGCTCATTACAGTTTTTGACTTCTTATTTTATTACATGATGTAACGTGAGAAATTTGGAGGGACAAATCACTGTTTGCTCAAGTTAAACACTGAAAGTAAGAAATGTGATCAGACAATTCTCTTAGTAAAATGTCAGAAGCCCAAAGGCCTGAAACCAGTGGTTACATCTTCAGCTTTTCAACTTCTTCAACTTTTGTATTTAAATGGTTTGTTTAATTAGTGCATAAATATAGTTGAAAAGAAAGTACAATATTTCCTTCTATCAATTTGGTGTACTTTATTTTTAAAGGTTTAATTCAGCATCAAATGGACATATGTAAGTATAGTACAATTATTTAAAGTTGTTTTTGCGTATATGTGCTACATTACTTTCCAACAATAAACTTGGGTGTAGGTATAAACTGTAAACTTATATAAACCATTTGAAACATTTATTGGTTTCAGTTGTGACAGATGAAAGTCTGGCACCAAAAATCTGTGCCAATTCATTACAGAACAGGACTTTCACACAATTGATCTTCTGCTCTGCTCAGAAGAACAGCTCTCTGCTTATCTTGCTATGTCCTGTTCTTCTGTCAGTGTCAGTAGCAAACAGGATATTGAGGTTAAAAAATGACTTGGTGGTTCCAAATCGTTTATGCATGCCACATACCCAACTCTGACACCAATTACTCACTGACCTTTCAAAGAAATCATTTAGAGTTCCCTCTCTCTCTCTCTCTCTCCCTCACACACACACCCTCCAATCAAACGCACACAATCACACCCACCCAAAGTCAAAGTGGTAAAGAGAGGTGTGATCTGCTCTGATGAGAAGACTTTTCTGTTTGGTTTGGTTTGAGGTCCCTGCTGTTGTTGATGTCCCACACAGAGTACATGCCTGCCAGCTTAACCAAATCCATTGATTTTACTCAGTTGATTTATGGAGGCGAGCAAGAGCCATATTACTAGAGAATATGCTCTGTACCATTCAAGGAGGAAAAGGTCAGGATAAACCTTAAAAGTTTCAGTTTTAGAAGAGTTTTTTTTACCAATAAGATAAAACACATCACTAATTAACACATACACCCCTGACACAGATAAATTCCCATTTATCAGAGTTAAGAATGTTGGTATTGATGATCAAAAATTTTGCATCTCACATCCATCGAATGTGATTAAAGTACAGCCATATTATCTTTTTATCTTTTTTATCTTTTATTAATGATAATAATTATCATTTATAATCTTATCCACCCTATTTAGCCCTACTTATCCCTACTTATCCACCCTATTTATATATATATATAAGTATACAGAGTACTGACAGAAAATGTTCTGTACTAATATAGTGAAATTCAGTCTCTTACTGCACATTATAGATAATAAATGTAAGTGATTATTTTGGTTACTGTAGCCCTAATATCAGCTACAATCATCCTACTTATTCACTATTCATCTTGCTCATCAACAAAGTGTTTCTATCTACAAGACAGCCATTCACTCATTTTTTTTTCTTACTGCACCATTTTATTTTGACCACTTAATCCTCTGATGGCCATCCAGTGGAGAATGTTTTAGGCGCTGGACAGATACATCCAGGACAGGGCGCCGATCCATTGCTGGCCATGCACTATTTTTAATGCTTGTTAAAATCAAGGTATCAAACTAGCCTGTGTGATTGAAGCAATAATGCTACAGTCAAACTCATAAAGATTTTTCATTCTGAAGGTTAATGTAGACATTTACTAAAGCTAATTGATCATATACATCAAATCACTGTAACATTATTGCAAAGTAATTAATTAAAAATAACAGTGACATTAGTCTTAGCTAAATAAGCTGAAATTTTCACCACTTAACAGATTTCATGTCTTCATTTCTTGTATTAGGCATTTAGGTATGTAATTCATCCATCCATTATCCTCTGCTTTATCCTCTACTAGGGTCATGGGGGGTTCCCCATGGCCATCCAAGGGAGAACATTTTGGGAGCTGGGCAGATACACCAAGGACAGGGCGCCAATCTATCGCTGGGCAGTCATTCACTCACACAAACACACTCTATATGGGGTAATTTGGAGAATTCAGTTGACCTTTATCCATGTGTTTGGACTGTGAGAGGAAACCGGAGAACCCGGAGGAAACCCACACAGGAGAACATGGAAGTTCCGGGGTATGTACTTTATTTATTTATTTATTTTCAAATGTGAAATTCAATACTCAGTACTCAGTAGAATTATTAATTGGACTTACATACTTAAAATAAAATAATCTGTCTAGAAAACATTTAATTGTGTGTTCAGGGCCTTAAAGAAGATGGCATGGGCCCCATAAATAAGACTTTAGCATCAGGATGTGTGCAACTAACTTGCACTGGCTACCAGTTAAGTTTCGTTAAGTTTCAGTTAAGTACAAAATTGTATTGATAACATATAAAATTCTACATAATCAGGCTCCACAGTATCTCATAAGCTGATTCAATTGTATAAGCCAACATGCGAGCTCAGATCTCAAGGTGCTGGTCTACTCTTAGCTCCAGAATACAGTAAATAAAATTACTGCTGGTGGAAGAGCTCCTCAACTTTGGAATAGCCTTCCACTGTTCGTGATTCTGAATCACTATTAATGTTTAAAAATAAATTAAAAACACATTTATTTAATCTTGCGTTTAATTAATCCCCTGTAGATAAAGATGTAGATCTCAGGCTTGGCTATGTTGGGGTGGTGATCTGCGACCAGTGTGTGCTGGCGTTTCACCACTTCACCCACCTCATCATTAATGGGGGGGGGGGGGGGGGGCACGGAAATGATGCTGTTCCGGGGAGCCATCTCAACTATGTAGAGTCTGCAGTATCTGCCTCTTTTAGTTATGCTGCTCTAGTCAGTGCCGGAGTCACATGCTGCACTGTGTCAATCAATTACTTATTAATTAAATTCTGTGCTTTATTATTAGCTCTAACTGCCTTTCTTGTCTGTTTCTTTTGAGGTGTTTCTGGAGGCTTCCTGGAGGTGTAGTCAGACCTTCATCCATGGCTCTGCCGATGAATACTGGATGGAACCTGAATATTAATTGGACTGGTGGTCCTGCAGGACCCACTTAATGGACTCACATATAGTTTTCCAGTTTTTCCATTTGTTAAATATCTGTACGTGGCTGTCCTACACTGTTGTTGCTGCCTGGCCGTTCAAGGAGGATGGGTCCCCCACAGTCTTGGTCCTCCCAAGGTTTCTTCCTTAAATAACAACATAACAGGGAGTTTTTTCTTGCCACTGTCACTTCGGCTTGCTCTTTGGGGGTTTAAAGGGTTTTCATTCTGTAAAGCTGCTTTGTGACAATGTACTGTTGTAAAAAGCGCTATATAAGTAAATAACTTGAACTTGAACTGTTAAAATCACGCACTTTGTATTAAACAGAAAAGTGAGTTTTAAACAGAAAAGATTTTTCCCTACAAAAAAGTGAGAGATGGCTGTTGTTGTAAAAAAGCATTATATAAATAAATTTTTCAACTAAGATTGTGGTAGTGCTTTCTTCTCTGTTCCTATTTTGCTAGATTTTAATAAATCACATTATGATAAAAAAAAGATTTGACATTATAATATATATATATATATATATATATATATATATATATATATATATATATATATATATATATATATATATATATATATATATATATATATATATAACTTAACATGAAACATGGGTTAATTAAAGTTCACAAAAGCGAAAAACAAGGATGGAGAAGGTTTTCATTATTTCAGACAAGGCCAAGATGGCACAAAGCCAACAGCATGAATTACCGTCATGAATTACTGCTTGAATTCATTCATTCATGCTTTATCCTCTATTAGTGTCGCGGTGGGGTTCCACATGCCCATCCAGGGGAGAACATTTCGGGCACTGGGCAGATACACCCAGGACAGGGCACCAATCCATCGCTGGGCACACACTCACTCACACAGACACACTCTATATGGGGCAATTTGGAGAACTCAATTGACTTGATCCATGTTTTTGGATTGTGGGAGGAAACCGGAGAACCCGGAGGAAACCCACGCGGACACGGGGAGAACATGGAAACTCCACCCAGATGGGGATTCAAACCGGGAATCCCTAGTGCTGAGAGGCGAATGTGCTAACCACTGAGCCACCGTGCCGCCCTGCTTGAATTCACTACGAAATTATTTTAAAAGTATTCAGAACCAAATTAAATCAAACTTGTTGACAACATTCTTAAAGCTTAGGAAAAAATGTATTCATTCAAAAGTATTCACAATAGATGACATGATAAATAAAGCATGCAACTTCAAGAAAAAAATGACCAGGGCAACTTGAATTTATCAATACGAGATGCACTGAACATTAAGTACAAATTAAAATTAATAGCAAAGCACCATTAGCTCAGTTGAACTAATGTATATGTAAATAGCAATATCAAGTTTCTACATTTAAGTATGATACAAACAGAAGATATATTTGTGTTCAGATCACAATAAACACCAAATATTTCAAACCTTTAGCAAAAAAATGGGGTTCAGCTTATTTACAGAACTTAGATAATTTTATGCCAAAACTCTGTAACTTAATATTTAAACAGCTCTTTGTATGTTAGTGCTCCATTTGTGTTTACAATAAGAAAGTGCTCATGTTATACCAGCAGTTAATTAGCAGTTAATTTAAGTTATGCTACTATTTCGTCAGTATTTCATTAAGGATTTACATTTAGGATGTTTGTGTTACATGAGCAAGTTTGTAGTAAGCCTGTATTCTTGCTCTTTTTTCACACTATGCTATGTTATGCTATTACTCTCCTCGAGTCATTGAATTCTGCATTTTTCCATACTTTGTCCTCATCAATATTATTCTCTTGGTTAAAACGTCTGTCTTTTTCTACCGGTTCCTTTAAGCACTTTTAAGCAGCTGCTCCTTACTTTTGTATTGGTGCTGAATCTGACTCCTACAATGTCACTAGAATCGATTTAATATTTTGCTCCCTCAAAGTGACGTGATTTGTAGCAAAAAGCGACCACAATGTTTTTTTCTGCGACTTACATTGTATGAAAAATGCAGTTTTGTCCATATTTTATTTTTTTGAAAACTTTCTATTTTTTTTCTGTTTATTACACTTCAGATGAATATGTGAATGATTAATAGATAGAGAATGTAAAACGTATATTGTTACTACTTTGTTCTGTAAATTATTTTAATAGTATCTTCTTTCTTATACTAGAAGTTAAAACCCGTTAAAATTGCTATCGAGGTTGTGGTAAAACTGATAAATGGTTACAATCTTCATAATTTTTTTTTAAAGAGTGCCATTCAGTTCACTTTTAAACCTTGCTACAGAAAATCTCCATCTTAAACCCATAGACTTTTTGTTTGTCATTTGTTTTCATTGAAAATGTATAGATTGGTATTTCTTTAGAGCTATTACGGTTTCTTTTCCGCTGAATAACTATAGCTGTATAACATATCTGCAGTAAAATCAAAAGAAGCGAAATTGCTGCAGGAAGTGATTGTGAGTTAGAGTCGATTCTTGGGAAATGATTTCTCCTTGTGTGCAGGAGAAGCAATAGATCAACGTGCCAGTCCACTATTGGCAGAGGTGTCATGTTCATGTTCGCTCTGTTCCCTTTACAGTTTATTCTGCAGCTCATACGGGCTTATAAGTACAAACTCCCCATGCGCACTTTCACTCAGAACCCGAGAAAAAAAAACTGTACAGTTAATTAGAACAATTCAGCATTTTGAATGAATGAATAAATGAATGAAGGTAAACTGTGCATGTTTTTCTTACACCATATAGAAGGTTAGATGTTTTTTTTTACGTTTTAATGCCAATTTCATATTGGGAGTTAAGACATGTAGTGTTTAAGTTAGCTTAGTGTTTTTCATATTTTATTATTACAGCACTGATGTATTTTTTATATTCGTGTAGTGTAGTTTTGAGCTTAATTCGTACTGTATCTGCTTTAAAGCAGTGTTGCGTGGTGTCTGAAATATCCTTTTCCATCTCTTTAGAGGATGTTTGATTTGGGGGTGCTCCCTCCCTCCCGCTCTTTGTGTCTTTATGTTGCGACCTCACTTCTCGGCGCTTAGTGCCTCTCCCTCGCGCTGCGCGCAGCCATCGTCTCCATGCTACATAATGCTGGTTTTACGCACCACCAAAGACTTTAGAAGGCGAGAAGATCAGCGAGTTTTTTAGGATACAGGAGGGGTGCAAGACCTTATCCTCAGTGTCCGGGGAGCATTGCGACGGTACAAGTGTTCAGAGATGCGTAAGGGAACGTTTTGGAAAGTGCAGCCAGCTGGAGCGAGATAGAGGCGGCGGGATATCACATCACACAGTGCGACCAAAATCATCAAACATCAAAAAAAAAGTTTCGAATAAGAGAGAAACCCGGTTATAGGGGCTTTGCAGACAAAGCTTAACACCAAACTGTCTTTTTTTTTCTTAAGGCTGTCCCACAATAACCAGCAAGATTTCGCCCAAAAGCAGACAAGAGGAGCGTCCGGCGCTCGCACGGCTGGTCGGCAGAAAGCGCCTGATAGCAGCCGGGGGGCTCGGAGTGGTCATGGTGCTGGTGCTGGTGGTGCTCATCCCGGTGCTGGTCAGCTCAGCCGGCACGTCTGCGCACTACGAAATGCTCGGCACGTGCAGGATGGTGTGCGATACATATGGCACCAAGTCCCCGAGCAGCACCGCCGCGGCGGAGACCAGCGCGCGCGACAACGACCTCGCACAGTCGCTGCCCACCTTCATCCAGGGGCCGAGAGGAGAGCCGGGTCGCCCGGGGAAGACGGGACCGCGCGGCCTTCCAGGAGAGCCTGGCCCACCCGGACCTGCCGGTCCGCCCGGGGACCGCGGAGAGCCAGGACGCGCCGGCTTACCGGGACCACCGGGGCCCAACGGCGCGGGAGCGATCAGCGCGGCCACCTACAGCACCGTTCCAAAAATCGCGTTTTACGCGGGTCTGAAAAAGCAGCACGAAGGCTACGAGTTGCTGAAGTTTGACGACGTAGTTACAAATCTGGGCAATCACTACGACCCGACCACGGGAAAGTTTACCTGCTCTATTCGGGGGATCTATTTCTTTACCTACCACGTGCTGATGCGGGGGGGAGACGGAACCAGCATGTGGGCTGACCTGTGCAAAAACAACCAGGTGAGAGCAACCAGCTACCGCTCCCTGTACTGACATTAAATGCGCCAGTTGGGTTAATATTTCACTCGCAGATTGCCTAATTGTCGTAAATTATCCCTGGTAACGAAAAATCGATTGAAAAGTTGATACGTTTATATATATAGTTGAGATTAATCATCATATTTATGAATGAAGGAAGGAAATGGGTACACATTTTAAAGATAAAACTTTATTTTTAAAATCGATTTTGCCACAATTTGATGATATATTAAATACTAATCAATATTATTTTGAGATTTAAAAAGTAACGTTGTAATATCGTTAATACCTAATCATGTAGCTATTTTATGAAGCGTGTTTGGTTTTTAGCCGCATATGACCAGATGCAAATGTTACACAACCAGTATGAAAAAAAAAAAAAAAAAAAAATTTTTTTTGACTTATATTTTGTCTAAATACTGAAGCTTTGAATATTTTTCAACCTACAATAAAAACAATCATGCAATCATTACTTTTAACAAATAATTTCTAACTAAATATCTTGATAAATTATGACAAATGATAACTGAAGCTTATAAGCATAAATACAGCAAGCTTCTCATGTAAAGTTTGCTAATATGTACATATTGGTTATATCACATTTATTTGATAATACCAGATATAAAGTGATTTAAGGCTTACATTTGCTTATTCTACAGTTCTCTGGTCATTTTATTAGATACACATCCCTGTTTCTTCCGTATAGATGTACTTTCTTGTTGTGAACTTAATGACTGTTGTCTTTCAGTTTTTCTGAATTTTTTGTTCAGTCAGCGGACCTAGATTGGGTGATTCTGAGCAGTGTAATGATTTTGATGTTGTGGTGGTGTTTTAGTGTGTATTACACTGGAATTAGTTGATCTGACACAGGCAGTACTGCTAAAATTTTAAAACACTTTAGTGTCACTGCTGGACTAAGGGTAACGTGCTATCCTGCAAGCACTGATAAAGGACAGTATAATACTAACAGAACTTAATCAAAGTGGCATCCGTGGAGTGGGAGTTGCATCACTCACGCTTATGGGGAGCAAGCACGGAATGCCCTTGGCTTCAGTCGTAGCCGGCAGTGGGCCAGCGGCTTACAGCTCATAGCCTGCTACCCCTATTCAGCAGGTCCAACAAAGCTTATAGCACTCTAACCAGACAGACAGCTGAGTGGCGGTGCATGTGCATGTCCGGCTCTATGTAGCATGGTACAGTAGCCACGTACTGTCATTTTTTTCAATATTGCAACATTGGCAATGGAAAGCACAGGTACACTACTGACTGAAAACAAGACGGTCATTACTATTTACGACAGTGAATTGCCAACAATGGCGCTAAATGCCACTGAATGCTGAATAGCCAATAAACACTATTAAATATCACATAATTTGCTCAGAAAACGCATATACATGGACTACACTATATTGTGTGTTCTCAATTCATAGTAAAATAAAACACCTCTTGGGCCAACACATAGAGTCCAGGTAGCTGCACCATTGTAAAAGCAGTCTGCATCTCTTTCTTAAAAGAAATGGCAAGTGACACACTGATTGGTTTTGCTAAAGATTGCTAAAATAGGGCCCATTGTCTAGGATCCCTAAAAATCAAATCACCTGGTACTGTTGTGAGTTTATTTCTATTGCTATAAACAAAAACAAATACCTGTGTAATAAGAGATTAACAGTACTTGTAGATTCCATGTAAAACTACAGTTATATTTTCAGGAAAGTAGATTAGGAATAGATAGTGCAATGTAATTGTTCATGTTTATAGATTTACAAATGTTCATCCCATTGCCAAATATTTTGCCAAAAGTATTTGCTCACCCATCCAAATTATCAAGGCAAAATCAATAAAATCAAGCACCTAGACACTCAGACTGTTTTTACAAATATTTGTGAAAGAATGGGTTGCTCTCAGGAGCTCTGAAATTTCCAGAGTGGAACTGTAATAGGATGCCACCTGTGCAAATCCAGTCGTGAAATTTCCTCACTCCTAAATATTCCATAATCCATAATAATAATAATAATTCCATAATAATAATAATTCCATAATAAAGTGTGACAGAGTGGGGTCAGCAGATGTTGATGTGCATAGTGCGAAGTGTTAATTACTACAGAACTCCAAGCTTCATGTGGCCTTCAGAATAGCTCAAGAGCAGTGCGCAGAGAGCTTCATGGAATGGGTTTCCAAGGTCGAGCAGCTGCATCCAAGCCATACATCACAAAGTGAAATGCAAAACAGCAGATGCTGTGGTTTAAAGCACACCACCGCTGGACTCTAGAGCAGTGGAGATGGGTTCTCTGGAGTGAAGAATCGCGCTTCTCCATCTGGGAATCTGATCAACGAGTCTGGGTTTGGCGGTTGCCAGGAGAACGGTACTTGTCTGACTGCATTGTTTCAAGTGTAATGTTTGGTGGAGGAGGGATTATGGTATGGGGTTGTTTTTTAGGAGCTGGGTTTGTCCACTTAGCCAGGTGAAAGGAACTCTGAATGCTTTAGTATACCAAGAAGATTTGGACAATTCCATGCCCCCAACTTTGTGGGAACAGTTTAGAGCTGGCCCCTTCCTCTTCCACATGAAAGTGCACAAGGTCACAAAGCAAGGTCCATAAAGACATGGATGACAGAGTCTGGTGTGGATGAACTTTTATGGCCTGCACAAAGTCCTGACTTTAACACGATAGAACATCTTTGGGATGAATAAATGCCGAGACTGAGAGCAAGGCCTTCTCGTCCAATTTCAGGGTGTGACCTCACAAATGCGCTACTGTAAGAATGGTAAAAAAATTAAATCAATATTTGGTGTGACCACCCTTTGCATTCAAAACAGCATCAATTCTTCTAGGTACACTTGCACGCAGTTTTTGAAGGAACTCGGCTGGTAGGTTGTTCCAAACATCTTGGAGAACAAACCACAGATCTTCTGTAGATGTAGGCTTTCTCATATCCTTCTGTCTCTTCATGTAATCCCAGACAGACTTGATGATGTTGAGATCAGGGCTCTCTGGGGGACATACCATCACTTCCAGGACTTCTTCTTCTTTATGCTGAAGATATTTCTTAATTGGCTGTATGCTTGGAGTCGTTGTCCTGCTGCAGAATAAATTTTGGGCCAATCATATGCCTCCCTGATGGTATTGCATGATGGATAAGTATCTGCCTGTATTTCTCAGCATTGAGGATACCTTAAATCCTGACCAATTCGCCAACTCCATTTGCAGAAATGCAGCCCCAAACTTGCACCATGTTTCACTACAGTGCCTGTAGACACTCATTATTGTATATTTCAAATTCTGATTCATCAGTCCAGAGCACCTGCTGCCATTTATCTGCACCCCAGTTCCCATGTTCTCATGCATAGTTGAGTCGCTTGGTCTTATTTCCATGCCGGAGGAATGGCTTTTTGGCGGCAACTCTTCCATGAGGACCACTTCTGGCCAGATTCTCCGGACAGTAGATGGTTGTACCAGGGTCCCACTGATTACTACCAGTTCTGAGGTGATGGCACAGCTGGACATCCTCCGATTTCAAAGGGAAATAAGCTTGATATGTCCTTCATCTGCTGCACTAATTTCAATTCTCAACGTTGCCCATTACATTGTACTTCTTCAAAAGAGCTTGAACAGCACAACTTAAAACCCCACTCTGCTTGGAAATCTTTGTCTGGGAGAAACTTTACTGAAGCACTATAACTACCTTGTGTCTTGCCATGTGTATGACCTGTGATATGAAACTGTCTTCCACAACCTCAGCCTGGTAGCAGAGTTTGGCTGTTTCTCATCCAGTTTTAAGCCTCCTACACAGCTGTATCTGTTTCACTTAATGACTGTGTTTCACCCTACTTGTGAAATTGATGATCATTAGCACCTGTTTGGTATAATTGGTTGATCATGCACCTCACTATAATCCTAAAAAACCCTGACTTTGTGCAAATGTACCTATTAGAATTGATGCTGGTTTGAAGGCAAATGGTAGTTACAACAATTGGTTTGATTTTTCTTTTTCTTTTTCTTTTGCACAGTATTGTATATAAAAGAGATAAGTATTAATTTTCATATACAAATGTGTACTTGGTAACGTGAACAGACCACTTACTTATTATTAAATAAAAATTTTTTAGTGCTATGCAAGTACCAAATAACCAAATTTAAATTAAAGGAAACAGTACAGGTGTAACCAATGGTAAAGTTTACGCTGAGAATAAAGATGCGCTTAATGAATATATTAAGGAGTTGCTCCCGTTGTATATAATAAAAGTAAGGCTTATAGCGAAAATGTGGCTGTGTGGAAGTGTGGAAGTGTTTTTGCAAGTAGAGGTATTGCAGGTGATTGAGATGTTGGTGATGATGGAGGTATTGCTGATAATGGAAGTGCTACTAATAATTAGGGTGTGCATGGTGATGAAGGTTTTACTCATTAGAAAGGTGTTGGAGGTTTTCTGGAGGTTAGTGGAGTTTTGATTTTAATGAAGGAAATGTTGATAATGAATTTACCGCTATTATTTGAAATATTGCTAATAATGAATATGATATTTGAGATGGCAAATGTGTAGGTGCTGCTGTATGAGGAGCTGCTTAATGTATAGGTATTTGCAGATGTATGGTTTATAATGTAGATGGGGTGTGCTGTGGATAATAGAAATGTTGTTGCAATTGGTGCTGCTGGAAGCTAGGGTGTAGCTAATGGGATTTTTTTCCTCATGTCATCACATTCATTAACAGCTTATTAATAACTCCAAACTATGCATACAAAATCATTACCTTAAATGTTGTACTACATTGCACATTTTTGTTAGGATTTTACAACCTTTAAACCAGGGGTGCCCACACTTTTCTGGCCTGAGATCTATTTTTACATTGGACAGGTCATCGAGATCTACCAGGGTTAATCTTTTTTTTAGGCTTTTATATTGAAACCTGTTTACACACATCATGTTAGTATTGTCGAATCAGCATAGAAAAGATGGATTCAGATTGCCATTTTCACAGAAATTGCTCTTTTGTTAAACACATTCCAGCAAATAGCATGGAGAAAAACTGATTTTAGTTACACCCAAATGACAAAACACACAGAATACAGCACAAAAGTAAAACAATCACTGTAACCTGCAGATCCCCAAAAAGAACCTGAACATTAATAAAAGAAAATGCATTTTGAGTTTGACATTGTAAAAAAATATTCATCCACCCACTCTAAATGAAAGTGGTACATTTTAGTTCTTTTGGAGCAAAGTCCTTCACTCATCTTGTCAGTCAAATAAAGTGTAAAAACACAAACAGAAACTATCTAATGTAGATGATTCGTGAGTCTGTACTTCAGATTTAGGCACGGAGGCATGGCCATGTGCAGGTTTTGGGAACAGCGAGGGGTGGGGGGTGGGGGGCAGACTGCTCACTTGCAGAGCTCACGATTCAGAATAAATCACATTGTGTGATCGATCGCGATCGATGTATTTGTACTAGAGAAACACAGTCAACTCGAACCAAAGTTTATATAACATATTTGGCCAAATAAATGTGCATTAATACTTAAAGTGTTGCTAATAGTTGAAGTGTAGCTCAAGCATGCAGTCTATCTGATGGTGTACAGGTCATACTAATAGTGGATATGAGTGAGGTGTGCTAAGGTGAGGATGATAATAAAGGTGTTGCTAATATTTATACTGTTGCTTATAATGTATGTTTACCTGCAGGTTAAGAACATTTCCCCAGGTCAATTGGTCAGAGTGGTAAATAAATAAGATTAATAGTGATTTGTATTTCATACACAGGTGCGTGCAAGTGCCATAGCACAAGATGCAGATCAAAACTACGACTACGCCAGTAACAGCGCCGTGCTCCACCTGGAGCCTGGAGATGAAGTCTACATCAAGCTAGATGGTGGGAAAGCGCATGGAGGCAACAACAACAAATATAGCACCTTTTCTGGCTTCCTCATTTATGCAGATTAAACTCCCCCTTTTCAAGTTCTTCTTCTGCACAGCTTTATCCACCCTGCTCTCCCCCCACATCTACTTTTTTATTTAACCCTGAATTTTCCCTACAAAGCAGAGGCTGGTGCATAGTGTACCTGCGGTTCTCCAGAATCCTCTGCTGTACCAAAGAAGCAAATGGACAGGAGGAAGTAACATGGACGTTTTGTTATTCCTCATTAGAACTTTTTTTTAAAGACAATAGTTATAATTTAAGATCTTAAATAAAAAAGCCCCTCATTACTGCACCAGATCCTCTAATTCTGTTATGAGTTTCTGTTGTTATAAACTAAAATATATGCCTGTGTAATAGGGGATTATCAGCACAACAGATTCCATGCAAAACTAGTTATATTATCAGTAAACTAGGTCAATGGTTGATGCAATGTAAGTGTCAATGTTTATGTATTTAAAAATGTTTAATCCAAATTGAACTTTAAATTGAAATTATTTGAATAAAAATCTAAACATAGTTTGGAACCCTGACCAATTTAAATAATACAGTTTAAAACCTTTAAGGCTTTGAAATCAGTCATTTACCAACCATGTAAACCAAACACGAGCTGACTAACATGAATGTATTTGGAATAAGCATTTTTGTTGCCTACAGTATTTAGGTGGTGAGGTGCTGCTGCTAATTGTAATCATTATTCTTATCATAACAGTGCAAATCAGTCTCAATTCCATATTACCTGTTCATACACAAAGGTATTATGACTTGTAAACATCCTGCAAACTTTCTCCAGTAATTTTTCTTACAGATCTTTTCCACATAACAACTGAAAGCATTACTCGGTGTCAATAATAAGATAGCAATTACTATTTATTAGTGATAGAGATAACTTGATCATAAATAAATTTTGAGATAAAAAAGGTCACTGACACAATAATAGTAAAATAACAAGATAAGATATTGAGTTAATTTTAGCTAAAGATAAAGATAAAATAGTAAGGTTCACTATGGATGTATGATGTGTATCCGTAAATTGTGATTTGATTTAAATTATGTACCTGTGATCAAGAAATATTCCTTATTAAATCTTTAAAATATACAAAATAAGTTACATTATAGTTAATTAAATTAACTATATAAAAATATATATTTATCATTTTTGTGCTTTAAAATTATTTCATAATATTTTTATTGTATTTTGTATATTTTTTTATTTCCATAGTTAATTTATTTTGAATTTATATTTTGTAAGTTATTTAAAAAATAATTTGGTATGTATCCTGAAGTCAAAACCAATTCAAATTTTTTCCTCAGTTGAATTCCAGGCTTATTTACATAAAATGTATGTTTAAAAAGTTCTGGACATAAATAAAATTTTAAATCTAAATAAGAGCGATAAAAATGGTAGTCCCCGATTTGTTCATTTTTGGTGGTTTGTTGTGCTTGGTTACAACCAAACATAAGAGCTTTAACCGATCACATTGATGTTTTGGATTTTAAATGTTGTGTTATTTATATATATGAAAAAAAAAATTTCCTCCTTAGAACATTGTTGCTCGAGACAGATGGTGCAAACCAATTATATAAACTTATGTAAAAGAGAAAGACAAGATGAAAATGATTGTCATTTTGACAAAAAAGCAACTGGACACAACTAGGTATGTCCTCAATGCAGAATTTAAAGTAAGAAGAGCCATGGTCCCAGTGGAGATAATGCGGGCATAATATAGAAGGGCGCCTGCAGGAACTCTCTAAAGGACAGGAGGAAGAGCAATGTCTATTTTGCCTACCTAATTGTGGCCCAACCTCTGCAGAAAGTTAGCTCACCTGGTGAACCAGAAGACTGAGAGCATAGACTTCCAACCATGGTCTCATCCTATCTTTAACCTGATAATCTACTAATATCTGCTTGAAAAAAAATGTGACAAAGGCCAGCTTTTTGACAATGAGCCCTATATTGTGCTTCAAAAAGATTTGTGTGTATTTATAAAATCTAAGGACGACCAATCAAGATGAATAGTGCCCGAAAATGCTAAACAACCTAAATATATACAATAACCTCCACAATGTTTGACCATTGAAATCGTGTTCTTTCTTTTTAAGGTTTTTATTTATGAAAAATAGTAGAATGATTTTACTTATCCATCTGCAGAATGCTCTCCCAGATGAATTGTTGCTTTCCCAGGTAAGCTTTGGATTTTTTTGACATTACTTCAACAAACAATTTGCTATCTGTTGCACTGAAAGCATAGCATGGCAAAAATTAGGTACTACATAGTTTGAGGCTGTTTTGCTGCATTTGCGCCAGGATGCATCATTAATAAAACAATTAAATATAAATTATACCAGTAAATCAAAAAATCAGATATCTGTCCATAAGCTGCAGCTCTGAAAATGTGAATCATGTAGCAAAAAACGTACTAAGCATTCAATTGATCTACCAAAGTTATTTTGGAACGGCCAAAAACCAGAAGGAAGCAGCTTGAGGGAATGGAAAGAAATGGTTTCAAATTCCTCTAAACCAATCTGCAGAACACTCCAATTTTCTTCCCTAAAGGCATGCTTACTATTATGTTACATCATCTTACCTTGAACTTTGATTTTTAAATATTTAAGTGTTTTTTTTTGTCTATTTTTGCCTAATACAAGACTTTAGCTCCTTAACTTTCCATTGTTATTGTGTCTAATTTTTATACATGAGTAATGCAGTTTAAAATTTTAGAGAGACAGATCGTGTCTGCAGACAGGTCAGTCAAGCATTTTTTTATAAAGCCACACTGCAGAAGAATGGACAGGCAATGTCCACCTAAAGTAACTATGGACTCCTCAGGAAGACATTGTACTTATTGCACTATATGTCACTCTGATCCCAATATATACCTTATATATACATCAATAGCACCAGGTACCCATGCTGTGGGTACTGATGCACCCTCACAACAGATGTTTTCTTTTGCACCCATCATGGGCCATATACTGAGGTTGGTCCCTTTACCCTCAGTATCTTCAGACTCACTGTTGATTTTTTTTCCTAAAACATGTTAGAACATTGACTTTCTGTCCATCCTCACAGTTTCCTTTAGACGGTTCACAAGATTATCATTCCTAATAATGTAATTAGGGATTTTAGTCAGGAATCCTTAAGTTTAGAGAGCATTCTTTATGTGGATGCTTCTGTAATGTCTGAATGCTGCAGGAGCCAGGTCCTACCACAGGTGGTAGGATTACCTTATTCCCTGGCTCCTGATTCACTGCAGTAATCAATTAAGACATTTAAAGTGTCTATAGAACTAAAAATGTATCTCTATGCAAAAAGGCTCTGGTTTATCTTTAAAGTTGAGCTGCAGCATTCAGACATTACAGAAGCGTCCACATAAAGAATGCTCTCTAAACTTAAGGATTCCTGACTAAAATCCCTAATTACATTATTAGGAATGATAATCTTGATAAGTCTCTTACCACTGACCAATTCAGAGACACTCATTTAAAAATATCTTTGTATGCTAAATGACTAGGCCCGCAACAAGGGAGGTACAGTTTTGGAAATCTTTTAAAATCAGATAATTGGAAATTTTGCCTTAAGTGCAGTCTTAAAATCATGAACTAATGCCAAACAGGAATGCTCGAAGGAAACAAGTCCTTGTCCCTGCAAGTAGGAAGATAAAAAATATTTTCTTGTGTGCTCTGGAACCTGAAACACTACAAAAATATCCCCTGTACTAAAGGTAAAGGAGTACAGTTGCAGTGCCATTGCAAAATTAGGCAAGACACAGGCACTGTATATAATTTAAAAAAAAAATGCTGCATAGTGTACTCTGTACTTTGTCACTCTATCACAGACAGTAGCCTAAATCAGGCAAGGAAGCAGTTTAATTATGAACAAAAGAGAGCATGCACAGGCAATAAAAAGCCAGAACTGTACATTGGCTAAGAGCAAAAAATAGGAGAAATATGTTGCTTACATGAGCTGGACCTGGAGATATACTGGAGCTAGACAGCAGTGATAACATAACTGACAAAACACACTGAATAAAGCAAAACTGGGAAGGAAGGAAATACAGAAACAGTCAAAAACAGAAAGTAACTCTAAATGCTAAAGTCTAAATGCTGTGACTGTACACAAGCAAGTCATGATGTTTCACACTTTCAGTATTCTAATGTTTTTTTCATTGTAAATGCTTCTAATTTGATTACTTGAAACATAAATTCATTTTTCATTTTTATACAGTTGATAACTATGTCTGCCAAACCTAGTGATGAACACAATAAGTAAGATCAAGGATTCTGTGAAAAAACTAAAGAATAAAAAAGGGAGGAACATTTTATTATTTTCTTTGTTTCTCAAGCACACTTAACGTCATTATAATATTACTGTTTAACAATAGTTTACAATTGTATTTTGAGCAGTTTATTCGAATTATCAATAGATTTATCAGTTGGTTCTGTACATGTAAGAGGTTTTTGGGAGGCAGACAACTAAATGAAAAATTGGTTTTACTAAAAAATCTTTAGTTTTTGACTAATTCAAGACACGTTCATCAACAAGATGATTACAAGACCTGTTATAAACCTAAATCAAAAAGTGTAACATTCAAGTATAGATTTGTATATATTTGTTGGGTAATGACAACTCATTAACAATTAACTATCTCAAACTCAAGTAGTAATTTTGTATGTTTTTTGATTGTTTAAGTTACCAGAAACACATCCAAACAAATGAGAACAGAAAAGAACTAGGTTGTCTGCTCTGTGAATTCCTCTAGGTACCTTTTAAATTCTTTAAACTAAATCCACTTAAGCATTATGTCACATTGTAAATGTAAAGAGTCCTAGTGCCATTGTAAAGAGTCCAAATAACACTGTTGCAATAACATTGAAGTTCATCAGTAGACACAATAAATCTTTTTAGAAATTCCTTTAAGAACATTTTAAACTAAATTCACATTTTACTGCAGTTTATAAATTTTCCTAGCTTTAAATTTTGTGGAAAACTGTCATAAAATCTACATTTAATGGATGAGCAATAAGTAAAAACCTCAATATTCTGCTTCGTTCGACTTGAGATAAAAAACAGATAAGTAACAGAGCTGACTGTAGGCTACGTAATGTTTAATCTCCATATTTCCACCGACAAAAAAATGTTTTCTACTAAATGTTGTAATTGACAAATGTTGTCTTTCTGGCAATGGATCTGGTTTAATGTACTTTTTCACATCAGAATTCATGTCAAAGCTCCTTATGATATGAAGGGCAATGAAAACTGGTTGCTGAATGTGAGTGTTAAATGTGAACTAAAATGTGAACAAATTTTGTTCCTGAAATATTAATGCAGCATGAAGTGCACAGAAAATTGTGAGAAAAATCAAACATGAATGATCAAACCTGCTCTCAGTATTGTGGTCAAAGAATAAGCTATGCAGAATGTGAAAATGTAAATCTGTATTAATTTAAAAATTGTGGCGACTTATGTTGCTGATTATTTTCCATGTACATAATAATAATGTAGTGATTTATTTTTCTTTCTACTACATAAATAGTAAAGTAAATGAAATGGTCTTAGTGGTCTGAGTTTACTGTATACTGAGTTTTTGCTCATCGGTCAGATACAAGTACAAATCAATACAAATATGATATACATTTCTGAGAAGTCAAAATCAGTGTGATTTTTCAGGATACAATTTACTCAAGTTTACAAAAAACAATTACTCCCCAATATACAAGTACATTACTGAACTCACATTACTGTACAAGTACATTACTGAATTACACACAATTTAACAATTACATAAAAAAGCAATTTAACAATTACATAAAAAAGTTAGACAAAACTTAATTAGGACTGCTGTGTCTGATCCACTTGTACCAGCACAACCTGCATATCACTTATCCATTATTCAAATGATACAGGGTAATTATTTCATAGTATTAAAACTGATTATTGTGGAACGTTTATTTCTTATTACTACACATATTGTTTTTTTTTCTAAAATGACCTTGATGATGAGAATTAACACTCTATGGGTAAAATTGACCTTTTTTTTTATTTTTTATTTCATGTGATCTTGGTGAAAAGGCTGCAGGTGAAATTTGACATACTGATCTAAAAACAGCCAGGGGATCAAACCAAAACTGGAGTGCAGGATTAATGCAGAACCAAAACATGCTAATGTATTTAAAACAGAATAAAATATCGATCTACACAAACAGAAACATTATCAACAACAACAAACGGTGTTGGCATATAGTTTAATCAGATCTTTTTTTTTTTGTTGCTCATTTACTTAGATCTAAATAAACATGAACATTACAAAATCTTAATAAAGACCTAACTAAAAACACATAAAAACACTACCAGCTAAAATCTTCTAAAACATTGTTTTAGGATTATAAACTAGATTTCTTACTGTTCTGCTTTATACAATACTTTAATTGGAGCATATGAGTAACCAGTAGGGGACTAAATGAAAAAAAGTACAAGATTTCATGTTGACAGTGAAATAACACTTTTAGGTAACATTGTTCTCTTCCGATACCTGGCATAGCTTACTAATGAAGAAACACTTAATATGTAAATTAATGGTGTAAAAAATAGAACATTATTGTTATTATGCTATATTGTATAGAAATAATGAGATCTAATCATTGATATTTGTTAGACTTATGCATGAGGTTAGACATACACGGGAAGTCTCCATTAACAAGTAGTGAGAAAAGACCCTGCAAGCTTCTGAAAAACAATTAAAAGTTTTGTGTGGTGTTAATTTAAAACATAAATATATCAGGGTTTCTTGAACTTTATCATACCAAGAAACAAATTAACATTTAACATTTTAAGTGAAGATTCGATTTAGGCTTATGCTTATTTATATTTGAAATCCTTATTGGCTATTCATCTTCATATTAATTAACCATTAGTACAAGTTTGTCACTTTAACCAGAAACTAGTTTTATCTCTAGGAATATTTATTACAAATGAAGATGTGATTTTTCTGTAATTGTACTCTGAGAGAGCAGCCAGGCTTGAAAAATATTGGTTATCTATGGTTTTGTTATTGTAATATGGTACAATGAAAAAAGTAATAATAGCCCTTAAACTTGAAATTTTTAAAAACGTTTTAAAGTTAAGTTTTAAGTATTTTTTTTTAAGTTATCCAAAATAAAAGAATACAAGATATGTATGTACTAGATCAGAACAAAGTAGCCAGAATTGTGAAGTGAAAAGAAAATGATTTTCAAAAAAAGTGGCACACATTTTTATTCAGCTCCCTGTACTGATACCCCTAAATAACATCCCATCTGCGCTATGCAGAGATCTTAGTTGGGGGAATCTGTCCACAAGACAACTATTTGTACTCCACAAATCAGACCTTTATGAAAATATGGCAAGGGGAAAAAACTATTTTTAAAAGCAAGCCATAAAAAGTCTATAATTAAAAGGTAAAAGTTGTTTACCACAAACAATGTAGCGGACACAGCAAACATGGAAAAAAGTTACGGTCAGATAAGATCTAAGCTAAACTTATTGGCTTAAATGCAAAATGCTATCTGTGACAGAAAATTTCAAACACATCACCCTGAACCACTATCTCCACCTTAAACATTCTAGTGGCACCATCATACCATGGTCAGGAAAGCTGAAAGAAAGATGGCTAGAAACAGGAAAACCTGTTAGAGGCTGCACAAGACTTGAAACTGGGGACCCTTCTAGCAAGACAGCCCTAACCAAATGCCTGAGCATTAACGAAGTGGTTTAGATCAAAGCATATTCATGTGATATAATGGAGCACTCAAAGTCCAGACCTAAATCTCATTTAGAATTTATGGCAAGATTTTAAAATAGTGTTTGTAGACACTCTATCCATCTTGACTGAGCTAGAGCTATTTTGACATTAATAAAGAGTATAAATTAGGATGTGAAAAGACTTATTTTGGTATTGCTTTATATCTAGTGTACTCAGTGCTGATTGGGTTCAGATTTACAGAGAATTTGTTGGAAGCATATACAGAAAGTAGCACCTTAGTGAAGGGCAAACAAGACAAATTAACACCTTAAACATCTGTCCATATGGCACCTTCCCTGAAGTACACAGGAATTGTGTTTTAAAACTTAACAATAAAATGCAAAAATGTTAGTAGGATACTCAGGGCAGCAAATTAATTAAAGCATCAGTAGATATGTGAGAGTTGGGGGAGTGATAGCTGCAACGAAATTCTAAAATCTGAAAATGTAAATTTTGGATGTACTGGTTATGACAACGTGATCATTCATTATCTCGAATACTTTGTGAGATGCCACCTGTTCAAATTCCATTATCCATTCTTCATCAAACAATATGAATAGGACTGACTCAGTATGACAAAATAAATGGTCACTCAGCCTGATGCTGAGCTGCATCCCACAGTGAAGACAGACCCACAATGAAGGTTAAATACAATGTGCAAAAAAACGAGCCAACATTCTTATTCATCATATGTTATTTTTTGATCTCATAACACATACATACAAGCAAAACGTACAACATTAATATAGTTAAATATCCAATGTTTCTTGGGTAAAAACAAATACTAATAAGAATTTGGAAAACTAAATGAAATGAACATGAAAAAACACTGAAAATATCTCACAGTACGTGTACATCCTATGTACCACAGATCATATGTACCAAATGATCTGAACTAATACAGTCATATGCAAAAGTTTGGGCACCCCTATTAATCTTTATCATTTTTAGTTCTAAATATTTGGGTGTTTGCAACAGCCATTTCAGTTTGATATATCTAATAACTGATGGACACAGTAATATTTCAGGATTGAAATGAGGTTTATTGTACTAACAGAAAATGTGCAATATGCATTAAACCAAAATTTGACAGGTGCAAAAGTATGGGTACCCTTGTCATTTTATTAACTCCATAGCCTGGTGTATCCAATTATAAGCAAAGGTATTTAAGGTGGCTAATTGCAAGTTGTTCTCCTATGTGAATCTCTTCTGAAGAGTGACATCACAGGCTCCTCAAAACAACTCTCAAATGATCTGAAAACAAAGATTGTTCAACATAGTTTTTCAGGGGAAGGATTCAAAAAGTTGCCTCAGAGATTTAACCTGTCAGTTTCCACTGTGAGGAACATAGTAAGGAAATGGAAGACCACAGGGACAGTTCTTGTTAAGCCCAGAAGTGGCAGGCCAAGAAAAATATCAGAAAAGCAGAGGAGAAGAATGGTGAGAACAGTCAAGGACAATCCACAGACCACCTCCAAAGAGCTGCAGCATCATCTTGCTGCAGATGGTGTCACTGTGCATCGGTCAACAATACAGAGCACTTTGCACAAGGAGAAGCTGTATGGGAGAGTGATGCGAAAGAAGCCATTTCTGCAAACACACCACAAACAGAGTCGCCTGAGGTATGCAAAAGCACATTTGGACAAGCCAGCTTCATTTTGGAAGAAGGTCCTGTGGACTGATGAAACAAAGATTGAGTTGTTTAGTCATACAAAAAGGCGTTATGCATGGCGTCAAAAAAACACAGCATTCCAAGAAAAATACTTGCAAAACATTGTAAAATTTGGTGGAGGTTCCATCATGCTTTGGGGCTGTGTGGCCAATGCCGTGTTAAAGTTGAGGGTTGCATGGATTCCACTCAGTATCAGCAGATTCTTTGAGAATAATGCTCAAGAATCAGTGTCAAAGTTGAAGTTACGCCGGGGATGGATATTTCAGCAAGACAATGATCCAAAACACCGCTCCAAATCTACTCAGGCATTCATGCAGAGGAACAATTACAATGTTCTGGAATGGCCATCCCAGTCCCCAGACCTGAATATCATTGAACATCTGTGGGATGATTTGAAGCGGGCTGTCCATGCTCGGCGACCCTCAAACATAACTGAACTGAAATTGTTTTGTAAAGAGGAAAGCGACTAGAGGCTGTTAATTTGCAAAAGGAGGATCTACTAAATATTAATGTCACTTTTCTGATGAGGTGCCCATACTTTTGCACCTGTCAAATTTTGGTTTAATGCATATTGCACATTTTCTGTTAGTACAATAAACCTCATTTCAATCCTGAAGTATTACTGTGTCCATCAGTTATTAGATATATCAAACTGAAATGGCTGTTGCAAACACCCAAATATTTAGAACTAAAAATGATAAAGATTAATAGGGGTGCCCAAACTTTTGCATATGACTGTAGCTACTCTACCAAATGATTACATCAGAAAGAGTGTACACCCTACAAGAAAAAACAATCTAGCCCTCTACTGTACTGGGATAGTGAAAGAAGTCCAGGTTCTCCTTAGCTGCTTAAAACGAGCCCCATTTAAAAGGCATGAGTTGAGCTGCTCAGGCCAGATGGTAGCAAGCTCAACTGACGATCCTAGACTTCTGCCTATGGCCAGCAGCAGGTTTATGTCTTGCTGCATATTGCCCGCTCTTTCAGTCAAGTGGAGATAGCGTAACTTATGGCACTCTGTTGCCAGTACACAGCCAAGTGTCAACTATACATGTGGTGCCTTCTTTTCTCTGATCTTATACATGTTAAGCACATGTTAAACTTATTTATTTAAAGATATAAACAGACAGATCTGTGTAAAGTGTCAAAATGTGTGACAGTAGCTCTGTCCTCAACCAAACAGAAACACTGTATTAGGTGAAACTACTTGATTTAAGCTGACTATGAAGGCATCACTGTGTAGGCCTCTGTACATCAGATCTGTGGTCACCCATGTGCAGATTCAACCTAGGACATATAAGGGTAATAAAATTTTACTACATTTTTCCGCTATCCAAAGCCACAACTTGGAATTTTACTATATATATATGATGGGGATTCGAACCGAGAATCCCTAGTGCTGAGAGGTGAACGTGCTAACCACTAACCCACCGTGCCGCCAACAAAAACATACAATATAAAAAAAGACCAGATGTGGAATAAAAAGCCGTGCAACAGCAAAAAACCAACCTCAAAGAAGAGCTCATAATTTGTCCAGAGCTATATATGTAGTACATTTACACAATGTATAAAGGTTAAAATGGATCATTACCTGAAACGTGACTTATTACTTTGATCTTTACGTTGTACTAAACTTATGAAACCTGTTTAAATTGGTGTGCAGATTTTCCCATTAGCAGTGTTCACCACATCTTATGGGTCTTATGTGGTATTATTGATTTGATTTTGTTTATTTTTCCTGTTTTATTTACCATTTTTGTTATCATGTTCATTGCAATAGTAACATTTTGGGGGTTTTAATACCTGTACACATATCACCCTGATCACATACACAGTCAATAAGTTCCCCTTTAAAGAAACTACAGGCATGCAATTATCCTTTTCTACCAAAGTAATGCCACAAATGACCAGCCAAACCAAGCAGAGAAGGACAACATGACTCCAGGGAAAACCCACATCAATACTGTCCTTTCGCAAGAGCCAGTAGGGTAGGTAATGATTAGACTGCTTTCACATATACTGCCTTTCTTCCTGCAAGGGTGCACACAGTATTTCTTTTTCATGGCATGCACACTTAACAAAGCTCAACGAAACACTTCAATGGCAAACAACATCAGCTTATTTACTGTAAATTTATAGTAAGCATGTAGTTTATTGATGTTAACAAAAGTGCCTGGTGCACAAATGTAAATTAGAAAATGATGTGATAAGACAGACTATACAGCTTATATAGTGGTAAAAATGTTTTAAAATGATCCTGGGTTTTGCTTTTGTTTTCTATACACAGTCTTTATTAAATGTGTTTATAACTTTTATTAATAAATTAGCAGATAAACTAAAGATTAGAGGAGATGAAACAGCTTTAACACCTTTAACAGATGTAAAAGGTTAATAATGTCAGGGTTTTAAGAGAGTAAGTTTATATTCATTGTTCCGCTAAGCTACACTCAATATGTTAATTTGTGTTAATATGGCGCCTGACATAGCAAGAGAAGCTGATCGTTCCAAGTCTGTGATTTCTAGAATATTATATTTTTACAACATCACAAAGTCATTGAAGTCCCACAAGAAGGCTGGTCACCCACGAAAAACAAATGCAAGAGACAACAGTAAAATGAAGAATATCTCAATGGGTAATCGGTTCAACACTGCAGCAAAAATCGCTCAGCAATTCAGCACTGAAGAGGTTAAGGATCTGTTTCATCATATAATGTCTTGACGTTTAAGAGCATGTGAAAAATGCTAAAAGCCCACTCTGCAGTGACCAAACCTCTCATTAGCAGAAAGAGTCAAAAGGCTTTCGATGAGGAGTGCATTGTGTGAACAGAGGAGAAGTGGTCCAGAGTTCATTTCAGTGATAAATGCAAGTTTAAATTATTTGGGTCTGATGGGAAACATTATGTTCGTCTAAACACTTGGGAAAGACAACTCAAAGTGTGTAAAGAAGTCATTGAAATGTGGAGGAGGTGACATGGTTTGGGGAACGTGTTGGGCAGCAGGAGTTGGACCTCTGATACAGCTACATGTCAGAGTGAATGCAGGTGTGTGTCAGAACCTTCTTCAACAACACATGGTTTCTTCCTTGTTCATTACTCAGTCAGTCAGCAATTTTCATGCAGGACAACGCTCCCTGTCTGTCACACAGCAAAATGGTTAAAGCAGTTCGTTGAAACAGAAAACGTTGAAACAATGAAATGGCTAGCCCAGAGTCCTGATCTAAACCCTTTAGAAAAGCCACAACAGTCACACAACTGTGGAAGAGATTGTTAGGAGAGGGACCAATATCCCAGCAGAGCAGTGTGAGAGACTAGTAATGTCCTGTGGCTGTAGATGTGCTGAAGTCATTCAAAGCAACGGCCTGTACACTTCTAACTTGGTGACTTATAATTTAGTGATAATCTTTCGCTGTGCTATAATCATTGCTATTCTTCAGTTATGATCATTTGTTGTGCAAAATAAAGGTTGTATTTTGAAATACTTTGATTATTTTGTAAAACACAGTTCTAGTGCCATGGCGTACCCCTTAAAAAATATTCTTCAAATGTTGAGCAATGTAAATTACATTATTTCTAAATAAAAGTGTTCATACACTGTTGTCTAATTGTGATCCCAAGTGTATATACTTTTTGGGGACACCTACCTATTACACCTACAAGTTTTAACAACATCCTATTCAACATTAGTCTCCATTTGAACAAGTCAGGCGTTTGTGTAGGAAGTAACTGCTGTAGCTTTGAATAACCTGTTGTACATCGTTGATCTGCGCGTCAGCACCCCTAGAGTCACGGTAATACCCATATTTTATCCTAATCGTTGTTAAATTGAATAGTCTGTTTGGGCGTTCTTGTTGTTAGATATTAAAACTACTGTCGGTTAGTTAGGATATAACTGTATATAGAATAACTGGTTTCAGTTCTAGTTTCGGTCTACTGCCTATTTGCACCTTGCGTTGGACGTCTGATTGTTCCGGAGGGGGCGTGACCTAGTTTCATCCGCGCTATTTAAGAATCGTAGATACGTAGGAAGCGACAGCCTCTCGTGTTCCGCCTCTTGTGTGAAGACCTCTTCATGTAAAGACCTGCGAGTCTACCTGCGCGAGTCCACCGAGTAAGGACAACGACAAGGCAACTAAGTAGTCTCGAAGTAGTCAATCCATTTTCTTACACATTCACACATTTCTCTTCAGCATGTGTTTTCAGTTCATCCCTGTCATTTCCTCCTCACACAGACGCTCCTTTCCTCAGAGGAGAAGGCGCACTCTTGCACACCTGTGAACTCTGCAGCAGGTGAATACAAGTGAGCCCTTCACCTTCTCTGCAGGACTATGAAATTGTCAGTCAGCCACCAAGAAATCAGATTTCATTCCTGCTTTTGCGGCTCATGCTGGTCTTCAGGTTTTAGCCCTCACTGAGATGTGGATTCGTCCCGAGAATTCCGCGACACCAGCTATCCTTTCAACGAATTTCCACTTCTCTCACTCTCCTCGTATCGGCAAAAGAGGAGGTGGTACAGGTTTGCTTATTACCCACAAATGGAAATTCTCTCCTCTTACACTTTTATCAAACACTGTCTCATTCGAATGTCATGCACTAACAATCACTGAACCGGTTAAATGTCATTTTCTTGTCATCTATCGCCCCCAGGTCAACTAGATAACTTTGTCGAAGAATTCGATATGTTATTATCATCTCTCTCAGATGATGGTTGTCCTCTTGTTGTCCTCTGCGATTTCAACAATCACTTAGACCGACCGTACGCCACTGAGTTTCTTGATCTCATCTCCAGCCTGGACCTATATCTACTCCGCACCTCAGCTACCCACCGGGTTGGCAACCAGCTCGACCTCATCATGACGCGCTCCGCTCATGTCTCTCTTCGGACATACACATCACTCCACTTCATGAATCAGACCACTTCTTCATACAGTTCTCTGTCTCTCTTCCACCTTCTCCCGTAATCATCAGTAAAACATCTCAGGTACGTCACAATCTTAGCGCTCTCTCTAATACACTCTTTGCCAACTTGGTTACAGATGCCCTTCCTAGTATCAGTAACTTCTTAACCCTTGACACCAACACTGCATCAAGCACATTCTGCTCCACCTTGGCTTCATGTCTTGATCAGGTCTGTCCAAAATCCACCAGGAAAACACACAGTTCTCCGTCCAGTACCTGGCTCATGGAGACGCTTTGGAAGCAACGTACTTCTCTTCGTTCTGCCGAAAGAAAATGGCGTAAGTCTGGTCTGTCTTCAGATTTAGAAACATACCAGTCCTCACTTGCCACTTTCTCAAAGGATGTAACTGCTGCTAAATCCTTGTTCTTCCAGTCCAAGGTAACATGCATCTCAGATGCCCGCACCTTATTCAGTACCTTCAACTCACTACTAACTCCTCCCTCTCCCCCTCCTAACACTTCTTTGTCAGCTGATGTCGTTGCAACCTTTTTTACAGAAAAGATTTAGGGCATCAGCAAACTCTTTCATACTCACCATTTCCACAACACTACATCTCACACATCCAGCCATCCAACCCTCTCTATTCTGCTTGGCTCTCGTAGGAGGCGGTCGCACTTTCTCCCTCTCTGTCCTCTCATTCCTGCTTGGCTTCTCTGTCCTGTCTGTGCGGAATTTATAATAACGCTGCTCTTCGAAACGTAAATATGGAACTAATTAAATGGTCTCTCAACGCTATTGACACTATCTTCTCGAGGAGAAGTCGTGGTTAGGGGGAACCAGCTTGCCCGGACGGCACGTTGGCGTCTGGATACACGATGGACGCCTGGGGGAACTGGCGGATCGTGTGTCTGGCCCCCCTGTCCGTGGAAGATGTGGAAGATGTCTACCTATTTGTATTTATGATCCTGGGATTTCTGCTGATTGGATTATGCATGGTCCTGGTGTATCGCAAAATTATTGCAAAAGTTGGGTCAGTTGTCAACAGCCCCAGGAAACTGCCCAACATGATTGATATGCTGGGCAGAGCCATAGGGACTCAGACTGCAAATTTAAATCGCCACATGGAATCAATCCTGGAGAGGCTATCGGCTCTGCGAACGTATGATGAGTTGGAGATCAGGAATTCACGAGCTGTTTCGAGCTGCTAAAATGGCTGCGAACAGTCACCAAAACAAACTGAGTCTTATCTGCTTTTGGCTTCCTTATCAGCTTCGGCCTTGGTGGAGTTACCTTGGAAGAGCTGCTACTGAAATTCCTCCAGAAGAACTGTTGCTATGGTCTCCTGATGAACTGCTCTGCCCTTTCTCTCCTGTGGACTGCCCCCCCTTTCTGATCCCTTTTGAACACGTCTCCTACAGCTTCTTGTCCATGTCTTTATGTTTGTATTTGCTTGTGTGCTAAAAGGTGGTTTTTTCGGGCCCTCAACCTGTGCTTATTAAAGCATAGGTTGGGAGCAGGTTGTTTTTTTTATCGCCTATTCTCTCCTAATCTATCGCGTTTTTCTACCTATTTCTAATGATAGTGCACGGTGGGCGGCGTGAACTATCGCAGCATCTCTCTCTGTCTATGGAGAGAAGGAACGTAATTTCTGTTCTCTGTATGTCCTGATATGCAGTGGAATTGACAATAAACCTCCTTGAATCCTTGAATCCTTGAATCCTCTCCTCCTTCTCCCCTGTCACAGAATCTGACATCTGCAAAATTCTTCTTGCTAGTAACCCAACTACTTGCCCCCTTGATTCCATCCCATCCCACCTTCTTCAATCCATTGCCTCCTCCATCACACCAGCTCTCACACACATCATTAACTCCTCTCTCACGTCTGGGACTTTTCCAAATTGTTTCAAACAGGCCATAGTCAAACCCCTACTCAAAAAACCCACACTCAACCCAAATTTGGTCGAGAGTTACAGACCTGTTTCTCTTTTACCTTTCCTGTCTAAAACACTTGAACGGGTGGTATCCACACAGGTCTCCAAATTTCTTAATCAGAATAATCTCCTTGATCCCAATCAGTCCAGTTTTAGATGTGGTCACTCCACGGAGACAGCATTGCTCTCTGTGATTGACTCACTTAAATCTGCCAAAGCCAAATCTCAATCCTCGGTCCTCATTTTGTTAGACCTTTCTGCAGCTTTTGATACAGTAAATCATCAGATTCTATTGTCCACTCTATCTCAATTAGGCTTTTCTGATACGACTCTTGAATGGTTTCGATCCTATGTCACAGGAAGGACCTTCAAATTGTCATGGAATGGGGAGATCTCTAACTCTCACCAAGTACGTACTGGTGTGCCTCGGGGCTCTATACATGACATCACTGAGCACAGTCATCCAGGCGCATGGTTTCTCTTACCATTGCTATGCTGATGACACTCAGCTTCATCTGTCTTTTGCCCCTGCCGACACCACCATCTCAAATCGGCTATCTGCCTGCCTCACCGACATATCTGTTTGCATGAAGGCCCGTCATCTCAAATTAAATTTTGAAAAAAACAGAGCTTCTCATTATCCCAGCTAAACCCCCAATCCATCATGACCTGACCTTCCAAATTGATGGCTCCACAATCTCCCCAACCAATTCAGTCCGGAACCTTGGTTTCACAATAGACTCCCACCTTAAACTCTCTGATCATGTTATCAAAACCGCCCGTTCCTGTAGATTCCTTCTTTACAACATAAGGAAGATCAAACCCTTTTTGACTGAACATGCTACCCAACTGCTTGTTCAACCCCTAGTCCTTTCCCGGCTTGATTATTGTAATGCTCTACTTGCCGGTATCCCAGCTTCCACAATCAAACCTCTTCAACTAATTCAAAACTCTGCAGCCCGACTTGTGTTTAACCAGCCCAAGCGAACTCATACAGAACCATTTTTGGATCTTCCCCCTCCTACCTTCACTCTATCTTTTCAAAATATACCCACCTCACCAAGGAGCTAATTCTCACTCCGTGGCGTTCACCACTGCAAAATGGTGGAACGTTCTTCCCAACTCTGTTCGTAAGGCAGAATCACTAAACAGGTTTAAGAAACTACTGAAGACGCATCTCTTTAACAAATACCTGTTGTAGAGAAAGAAAAAAAAAAGGGGGGGGGGGGGGAGAGCCGCAGCATCGAATAACAATCAGGTTTGATGAATTTACAGTATAGTTGGTTTTCTCCATAACTTCTGACTTGTAATGTTCTCATTTGTAAGTCGCTTTGGATAAAAGCGTCTGCTAAATGACTAAATGTAAATGTAAATGTAATTTGGTACCATGAACAATTTTTTGGCCTTTTGCTTTTACAATGTTGAGATTATACAGTTGCCCAATGTTGTTGATTTTATACACTTGTGGCAATGTGACTAAATAAAGCATTTAAATTCAGTGCATAATAATCATGCCCTAATTGTTTTCTCAAAAAAGTATGTAATTTACTAATAATACAAACGTATTCAAAAGCTGCTGATTTTGTCTCAGTAGCTGACCTTCATTGACAAAATATGTGTCACCTCAGTGTCTGCCATCTGTCATAGCTGAAGTAGGCTATTCTCAAAAGTCACAAAACTACTTTATAAAAGGCTATAGTTTATAAAAGGCTAAATGTTATATGCCGGGGTGCACATAATATTTTTTGTCTGGTTCTCAAAGTGGCACCTGAAAACTTTGATAATGTGTGGTGTAGACATTTTTCAGCACCAGCAAAATTCTCGTTTATTGTAATTAATTACTGTTACTTGTTTTTGTACATGCTAATGAATCAATGGTAATGTTTAAACTACTAAAAAAATAATAAACTAGTTAAAGCTAATAAGCTCTCTGGAGCCCAACTATGTATGTTACCATAGCCCAAAAATAGCAAGCATAAAAACACGCTTCACATTATAAAAGAGCCCATTAATAATAAAAAAAAATGGTGCCAAGAAATGAACCAAGAAATGTACATACATTATAATGATGATGTTGAAATTATATATTGTTCAGCCCTTGATCTCGCTACTTAAACAGATAAATGGGCATTAGATGCTAAAGCATAAGCACATCTGTTTTCCCAACTGCAAAAGCAACAATGACAAACGCTTCTTTTATCACACTTTCTGTGAATATCACACTCAATTTGTTGGATATATAATCACAATTGTGTTATTTATAACTTTATCTCATCTGATTATGTTCTCCATGGTTCCCCATGCCTTTCCAGGAGAGAACATTTTGGGTGATGGGTAGATACAGATAGACACCAATCCATCACCGGGCACACATTTACTCTCTCACACACACACACACACACACACACACACACACACACACACACACACACACACACACACACACACACACACACACACACACACACACACACACACACACACACACACACACACACACACACACACACACACACACACACACACACACACAGATGGGGCAATTTAGAGCAGTCAAATTACCTTGAATATGTGTGTTTGGATAACCCTAGATGTTCTAACACAGTTAAATGTCCACAACCTGCCAACAAATAAAGGGGTCAGCCATGACCTTACTAAAAGACTTTGGATCCTGTTTTGTACACCAAAGCATAGTTGTGCTAGAACACATATCCCCGAGCTGTCCCCACAAAGCTAGAAACAGTTGTCCAAAATTAAACACCTGACCCTTATTAAACTTATTAAAACCTTCGGCCATATAGTGTAGGTGAAGTAACAGCAGAACACACCAGCAGTTGCATAAGATTGGGAGAAAATGAACCACTGTGCCTTTTTGTCATCCTGATTACTCTACAACAGGCATTGTTAGACAGCTAGTTACTAATTCCACTTTCTACAGAGTTTCTTCTGCTAATTAAATGCATTGGTCCTCATTCAGACATGCCACTATTGATTTATCATCATTCACTAAGGTAGATTTTAACACTTTAGCCACACCCATTTAACTTTGGAGCACAAAAATAAACAGGAGGATAAACTCATCCACCTAGTCCAGCTGAGGACACATACTATCCTGTACAACGGCTCAAAATTGTGCATTAATATTCAGCACTTAAATCTGTGTTTTTGTATTCCCGCTTGTTGCAAAAGACCAATAGCCAACCAAATGATAACAAGAGGCAGATAATTTGAAACAAGCCATAAAATGAATTATATACAGAATCTAATTTAATATAAATCATAAAGTAAAAAAGCATGAGTAATTAAACAAACTTTTAATATAGTTTTAAAAATTTTATAGTGAGTCTTAAAAACAAACTTAGAGAAAAGAATATTCCAAAGCTAAGCAGCCCTATATTATAATAGCTGTTCTCCAGCAGCTTTTACACATTTAATCAGATGGGATTATGAGAAGCTCTGTTTTTGTCAAATTTAATCGGAGAGGCAGGCAGATATCCAATTTAAGGTAGTGGTGTCATCATGGAAAAAGACAAATGAAGCTGGGTGTCATCAGCATAGCAGTGGTAAGAGAAACCATGTGCCTGAATGACTGTGCCTCTCGACCAGACCAATGATTGTAGCTCTCGACCAGATTTGAGATGAGCATTAGCTTTTTGAGCAGAGGTTTAACTATGGTCAGTTTGAAAGAATCAGGAAAAGTAGCAGAGGTAAGGAAGGAGCTGATGAGCTCATTAGCGTCTGCAAGTGCTAATGTGATAGCGGAGACAATAAACTGAGGAAGGTGAGATGGGACAGAATCAAGGGGACAAGTAGTTGGGTTGCTGGCAAGAAACATCTTGCAGATTTTCTCATAATAACATGTCCTTTCTGGGCTTCCATAGTATTTTGCCAAGCACTTTAAAAGATAAAGAAAAACTAAAAAGCAAAAAACATAACTGAAAGCCAATTTAAATCTCAAAAATCTAATTGGTAAATTTGCAGAAATAAAATACAGTGAATTACAGTAGTCAAATCAACAAAAAAGTGTAAATTTGCCTATATGCATTTTAAAAGTGAAATTTGTATCTAAATTTATTTAGCTGATGTACTGATGCTTTTCCTTTCATCAGTGACTAATCTACACTAACCTTGGAACAGAAAGCTGATCTGACTAGACCAGTGATCTGATGATCTAATGATCTGTCTAGACCAGTTCTGTACATTAGCTTGTAAAAGGACACATGTTTTTCCCCTCAGTCCCTGTGTACGAAGGGACTTTGAAAGCAGTGCACTTCTCTTCGATCCACTGATAGAAAGTGGCATAAGTCTAGTTTGTCTTCAAATTTAGAAGTATTCCAGTCGTTCCTTACTACCTTCCCCAGAGACGCTGCAACTGCTAAATCCTCTTCCAGTCTACATTTTCAGCATATTTAACACCTTACCATCTCCACGACCAAAACCTCTTAATCAGCAGATCTTTTTTTTTTTTTTTTTTTAAACTTTTTCACAGTAGATTAAAGGGTATATACAAACATTTCTTTGCACCTTCCCTTCATCACTCGAATCCTGACTTACTGTGCCTTATTGAAGACTGTTGCCTAGTTCTTCAAGCACACTATGGTCCAATTCTTTCACTCTTTTTTCACAATATCTTTTACTACTCCTTACAATGACTTCCTAGCTATTGGATCTTTGTTCTCTATTGACCAGGACCATCACAGAACAGGTATAATGTGGGTGGTTGTTCATTGTGAGTTCTGCAGTGACACTGATGCGGTGAGGGGATTTTAGATAATAGAGTAAAGGCGAATAACACAAGATGTACTGTAGTTTACAAACAGATGGACTACAGTCTGTAATTTTAAAACTATAAAGTACATCTTTACAGTAATTGGAACTGATAAAATGGAGCAAAAAGGAGGTGTGTCCAAACTTTTGACTGGTACTTTTTTATAAAACAGTAAGTATACTAAATCATGTATTGATCTATGTGCTACCTCTCTGGTTACTGTTATACTAGGAACATTGGTGGTGGATTATACCGTTTTACCTTGTGGTAAATTGAATCGGAGGAAATATTGAGTAAGTTTAATGTGTCATTACGTGTTATCCACGCCACATGGCGGTTAAGGTTGAGGGGGGGCACCATGTTTAGGCGCCAAATTGCGAGTTTGCAGGTTGTCCCGCGAATGGGGATGGTTCCTGTGGGCTTTCCTAGCATGCCTTGCGACATTAGGATATAAGGGAGGGGCACGGGAACATCAGAGAGAAAGGAAGGAAGATGGGTGTATAAGTGTGAATTGACTTTGTGTGTTGTTTAATAAATGGCAATACCTGGTAAAATGGCTACATTTCATGATCTGTTCCTATTCGTCCTCACAGTAACTTAAAAGAAGAACAACGGAATCCAAATCTGGGTGGAGTTTCCAAGTTCTCCCTGTGTCCTCGTGGGTTTCCTCCGGGTTCTTGCCCCATATTGTGTTTGTGTTTGTGTGTCTGTGTGAGTGAGTGTGTGCCCAGCAATTGATTGGATGAGTATATCTGCCATTTAAATTGTAACAATATTATTGTAAATATAAAATAATATTATAATATAGTATATAAAAATTATGTGCTAAAACGCGCTAGTGTGAATTCTCCAGACCAACTGAAAGAAATTGGGAATTGCAAATGTGGTGTCATTTGCACTATGGTTATAGTAGTAAAATAACTGAACGGAAAAATCCCTAGCAAATCATGTAAAAGGCTACATGAGTTGAATGGGTTGAAAGTAGATATCCCTTTAGCACCACCTGCTGTTTTGATGCACGGCCACGGAATCAGGGCATATTAACAACGCTGCTAATATTACATGATCCACAAATGACATGTGCTGCTGTGTACTTAAACAAAACTGATTCATTTAATTTGTAAAACCACTGAGACTGTTAAATAAAATGTTTTTAAACCTACATTTTAAGTTGAAGTAGTACTTTTAAAACACATTGTATTTTCAAAAGCCATGAACTAATGATCAGGTAAAATAGATTAAACTAGACAATAATAAAATGTAAGAAATTATTTTAAATTAAACTATATTGGCAAGCATCGTTGTGCATATATTAACAAAGTGAAACACAAAACTTCTAACATAAAAAAGACAGTACATCTTACTTAAATACATTCATTCATTTTTAGAATTATAGGAAAAGTAATAAAAAAAAATGTACATTTTGATTATCATACATACTGCTGATGTATTTAAGTTAAATTCTTTTTTACACATGTTCTTGGAGGATGAATGTCAGACAGATCTAGACCTTCAAAATCGTTTTCAAACCTTTTTACCAAGCTTTTTTTTAAAGGATAAAATAGGATTAAATTCATTTGAAATGGATGAACTTAATAGACCTATGAAGGTACATTGGAATGATCTGAGCAAGGTATCTTAGAATGTTCACAGGGCTGGGTTAAATACCATTTCTCTCCTCCTCTCTTTTTCACTTCTCTCCTATCTCTCCTCTACCCCTGTGCTTTGTTGTCATGGTGACAACTGACCAAGGGTCCTATGGGGAATGTGTGGTCTGTCTGGCTCATTTAAAAACCAACTCAATGTCCTCTTGCACCTCTGCATCACTACTCTCATCCGCAAACAGTTTCTAAAGACAGAGGCTTCTTATGGATTTCTTCATTCTGTAATAGATACTGTTAATATATTTTTCCATGCAAGTTCAACTGGCAGTGTTTTCTTTTACATGCTACCACACGTTAAAATCAAATCACCCTGTTGAGCCTTCAGTGCAGTAGTGGTTTGTTACATTCTTTCAAACTTTATTAAAACATTACATGAAAGGAATCATAAAGTATATTAAACTGTAAAGAAGCCTTACATGACAATATTCATATGGATCAGTTGGTTGGTCCATGACCTATTTTTTAAATCATTTTCATTTAAGTCACAGGCCACCTGACTCAACACATAATCAATTACTACATAGATATATTGATTTCTTGTCAGAAACACTTAAAATGTAAGTAAGGTATTCTAAGTGATACACAAATATATAGTGTGTTATGACTTCTGTTTCATTATAATCTGACAATGGTTGTTTGTTTTTCAACTTCTGCACTGTACTGTATGCTAAATAGGGGCAGGGTTAGGCACTACCCATGCCTGAAACAAGGTAATTTCATCATGCAGCCCTTTTAACAACATCACATTACTTTAAAAACAGCTTTGCAAAACTGCTGCCTAGTCTTAGATTGGTTTTCATAGAACAAGTACAACACTTAAAGTTTCAAGAACTTCATAAAGAATTCAGCTTGTGCACAAAAAAAATGGTAACGGTGTAACCCAAGCTAGCAGGTAGTGCAGGCACATGCTAGATGTGCAATGTGCAATTTGAACAGTTGATATTACTGACATCAACTGGATGTAACATACAAAAGTGTAATTGTAGCACAAAAGTAGATCAAACCAGGAAAATGATACATGGATCAAAAAAAAAACTCTGTACACACAAGTTGATGGAATACTTCACCCTGAAATGAGTGATAGAAGAATATGTCCAAGAATATGTTGTCCTTGTACCTGTAAATGACCTCTAAAGTGATCACTGTAACATTTTGAGATGAGGAGATGGTGACGCCTCAAAATAAGACAGATAAAAATGAATGGAAAAGCAAGTTTTTCTAACATGTCACCTGGTGCCTTAACCTCACCGTGATGCTAATTCTTACTCTATATCATTTACCACAGGTAAATGGTGGAATAATCTTCTGAACTCTGTCTGAAATGCTAAGACAAGTAACAACTCAAAACACATCTTTTCCAAAAGCACTTGCTAAAAAATTATAATAATCAGGTTTACAAATGGGGCAGTTGTAGGCCTGTGGTAAAGGATCCAGCCTTGTGACTTGAAGGTCCCCAGTTTAATTCCCTATCCCACCAAGTACCATGGATAAAGTGCACTTGGTCAAGGAACCTAACAACAATTGCTCCCTGGGTATTGCATAAAAAACTGCTCACCCCATCAGATATGTGTGTTCACTTCACTCAGTGTGTATATGTGTGTGTGTGCTTCACTGCATGGATGTGTTAAATGTGAAGGACAAATTCTTCTGTGTGTAAGCACAGTAAGCAAAATAGGTTACTTACATAATAATAATAATAATAATAATAATAACTGGTTCCTCCTTACTACTGACTTGTGTTGTTCTTTAATTTGTAAGTTGCTTGATTAAAGTATCTTCTAGATGACTAAATATAAATTCAGCTGTTTAAACACTTTTTCTAAAATTTTGGTAACAAAAGGAAGGTTGTAGATTGGTCTTTAGTTACTCTGTTTGACTTTTTAAATAATGGTGTAATAACCACATAATTCAGATTTTTAGAGATAACCTAGTTTAAGGAATGGATTTATAATTTATACTAAAGGCTCTATAATATTGTCTTTAAGTAAATTTGTTTTGTACTGGGTGTACTAGACATGTTGGCTCATAATTATTGAGACTAGCACTTTTTACACTATTGGGTAAATAAATGTATTTAACTATTGCACTATATGATTTTCTTTAACATTATGTTTCATTAATTGTAGAATATTAATGGAAGAAATACATAAAACCATTGATTCAGTGACATTCCAGTTAATTTAATAATTTTTAAGTCAATTCTCAATATGTCAGAATTTAATCATTTAACCCTAGCTGTATTAAATACATGTTTATACTCAGCCAACCAGTGTTCCATGTGTTCTTGAATACTTGGATACAAACTACAAATTCAAGCGTGTACCACAGAGCAAGTCTTTTATCTTTAACTCATCTTAGTTTAACTGGCTATTACACGGCACTACTTTCCAAAGTCATACAAAACATGGTAAAATTGTTCAACTGTACTTTCAAGTTCTTCTGGTCCTGATGTTGGTTTAATAATTAATTTGGGCGAATAATTGACGAATGACGCAGCAGTACAGGGAGTAAAAGTATGCTTCTTGTTATACCATGCCTTAATAAGAAGATTGATACCAATTTCTAAATCATGGATTAGTACTTAACTATCTGAGATTACCTCATTCTGTGGGACACGAATTGTCACTAATAATAATGCTATCAAATTTAAGCCTGCTGTAATGTACAACTGATGTACAGTGGGGATCAAATAAGGAAGTACTTCATGTATTCATCTGACTCTCAGATCTCACAGTATTGTGCATGGTGTCAGAAAAACAGGACAGACTGGAAACAGATGTCTCTCAGTTTCTTGAAACACACACACACACACACACACACACACACACACACACACACACACACACACACACACACACACACACACAGGCTGTCTCACTTTCTGTCTCTGACATACATACTCTCAGTTTGTAAAAGCAGATTGTCAGCAGTATGGTAAGTTTACTAGCTTTGTTAATGTATGCTTGTTTACAATAAGAATTACTATCTTTCTTTATCGAAGTAAATATATTATTATAATGTTTTGTTAATGCCTGTCAAATACCTAACTGAAATAAATAGATGTCTACATCTAATTTCACAATAAGTAAATTTTTTAGGTATCTAGTAAAAAAACTTAACATTTAATTACAGTTATAATAAGGTAAATAATGGTTAAAAAAATTTCTTTATTAAGTATTTATTAAAACTTTTTATGTTAAATAAATATATACAAACTATTTTGACCTCATTTTAGAATTTGTACCAAAAATATGGTAAAGGATCTCTGAATGTTTGAGAAGCTACACATTTATGCAATACTACGTGATTTCCAAGAAAAAAATTTAAATGATTTTTTTTTGGTAAACAAAACAGCAGAATGATCAATACAATCGTCACATAAACAATATTTCATTTAAATCTTACCATGAAGTTTACTTCAGCTGAAAATTTCTTTTTCCTGTTTGTCAGCATTCCTAGTAAAAAAAAAAAAAAAAAAACATCCCAGTGCGTTAGATTCCTTGATACATTAGAGGATGGGTTCTACACAGAGCAAAGATAAGATGTACTGCACCAGGTATTTAAATGGACATGGACCTCCAACACTGGAACAACAAGGTATGTAATCATCAAACACACAAACACACACACACACACACACACACACACACACACACACACACACACACACACACACACACACACACACACACACACACACACACACAGTTACAACACACATTGGTATTTATTAAGTGTATATAGATGAACTTAAAACAAGTTTATTAACAGGTTGAGCCAATTAACATTGAATTTGAAAAGCACAGACATAATATGCTGTATTTAGCTAGTTTAGACACCAGGAAGTACGTCATGTTGAGTAGCAGACAACAGGAAATAGCACTGTAAGGATCACCTGCAGACATGCAGGCCACACACATAAAAGTGTAAATGATAACAGGAGAAGAGGATTAAGCCAAAAATGACAATACAAAGGAGTAGTGTTGACAATACTCACAACTAACACAAAAGGGGAGAAAACAGGCCTTCAAACCAGGGATTACAAAGAGATAAAAACAAGTGTAGCAAGGTGTGCTAGTTTGGTAGTCAGTATTGCAAGTCAATTTAATTCAATTGAAATGAATAGTGTGAACAGAAAGTTGTTCAAACACTGACATGAAATAATAGGAATGGCTGAAACAAAGCAGAATCCATATGTCTAGGACAGTTGTGGGGCCAGCTGCTAGGACAAGGCAATTTAAATGAGTTCACTGAAAGTTTGTAATGAGATTGGGGTTGAAGACTTCAGAAGCAAGGATGCACATGCAATCTTTGAAGACAAATCCCTTCCATGTTCTTATTGCTGTTCCAAATAAGAACGTGTGTAGTCAGCCCCCAGTTGTCATTTATTTAGTGCAAGTTAGATGTCTAGTAATTTCACTTGTTGAGGTAAATTTATTGAAAAGTGAAGCTACAGCTCAGCATTCAGAACAGGGGTTACCTGCTATGCTATGATAATGCACCAGTGTTATACCCTACTATGTAATAAAACATAGTATTAGAGCGACTGAGGAAATGTACTATTTGACAAATCTGGAAATTAGGTTTGGTGCAATTTAACTTAATCAGCTGTGTTTTTAAAGGTGTCCTTTGTTTATTTAGAGTTATCGCTGCAGTCTGTCATTTTATAATATGATAATAATAATTCTAATATAATTTTGCAGTGAATGGCTATATGAGTTATCCAAATATAGTGGCGGGGACTCAGCCTGCTGGAGGGCGGATGACATTGTCACGTGGGACCAGAAGTTTGGAAGGTTACCAAGACTATGACACTATACAGATAACATTCTATTTTGAAGATGGAATACAAACGGTAAACTAAATAATTACACAACACTAAGAATTATATACAGCATGTAGCGTTTAGCATGTACTAGACCTTGCTTCTCTAACTTTCAGGATTCTGCACCATACTTGGGCATCTGATTTAGAGATGTATTAAGCCAGATTTCGCAAAAGCCACATTTCATTGCAGCTATGCTTCACATCTCGTCCCCATTACTTCGGGAAACCAATATCCTCTCCTAAGAATAGGGAATTGGCTATTCCTGATTGACATGGGTGTACGTGGGTTGGGTTTGGAGGCTTCATAAAACCACAACATTGATCTTTGAAATGAGTGAGCATAAAACAGAGGGTCAGAACACTGTACACACAAAAAACACATTTACTTTGACAAAGTAATGCCATTATAGCTCGGTCCAATGGTCTAGTTTTGGCCACTTCCCAGTAGTGAGCGCAGCTCGGTGAATGAGTACCCAGCCTGGTTTTACCAATTAGCACCATTAACTTCCTCACTCCTTCTTTTGAGCTTGGAGTTTGATTGGTCAACAATGAACACAAAACAATGTGCCATTGGAAGTAAGAAGCTCTAAACCTACATTCCCCCACATCAACTTTTCTGTTGACATATAAGTTCCCAGACACAACCTTATTATAGCTTATTGCCTCTTACCATCCTTGCGTCGGCTCCTATTCTGACTGCACCTGAGTGCATCATGCAGTTCTGACTCTTTCACTACACTTGGTGCTACCCCACATGCACTCTAAATGCATGCTAAATGCAGTCTATTGGCCTCCCAATTAGCGTATGAAGGAGGTAAACATTAATCTTTGTGTTAAGGATAAGCCAGTGTGAATCATCATGAAACACCTGCTCCTCCTTTATTCCCCTGTGTTACTTCCCCAACTTCCCAGCCTTAGCCCATTGGCACTCATCGCTGTCAGGTATGTTATGACTTGTTTGGGCATGGTTGGCTGTGTGGCAACATCCCGAACCAACATGCTGACCGTTAATGAGAAGCATTAGTTATGGAAGACCCCAGAGAATGCTGCGACACAAGTACATTAGCCCACTCTCAACCGTTGTGTGTTCAGTGAGAGGTCACTCCCAACTGTAACGGTTGGAAACCACCCGGTTGGACCAGGGTAAAAATAAAGCAACAGGCTTATTATAAATATAAAAGTATTCTCTCAACCACTCAGCTTATTGGTAAACTAAAGTTCTTAAGCTCTTTACTTTAAGTTTTTTAACCCTATGCATCTTATGCATACAATTCATGATGCATATTGTTTTGAAAGCTTATGTGTTTATATATTTTTATACATATAGCACAGGTTGTGCTTTCTTCTACAGGAAATGCATCCTAATCCAGGACAGAGGTACCGTGGTCTTCATACCACTGCATATCTGCCACAGAATCATGAGGGAATAAAAGTCTATAAGCTTTTAGAGGCAGCTTTCCAACACAGGCTGTTGTTCACAGTTTTGACCACAAGCAAAGGAGAGGAACAAGTCACGTTTACTGACATTCCATTGAAGACAAATGTGACTGGAGGTGTGGAAGGGTAAGTAATAATAATAATAATAATAATAATAATAATAATAATAATAATAATACAGGGCGGCACGGTGGCTTAGTGGTTAGCACGTTCGCCTCTCAGCACTAGGGATTTCCGGTTCGAATCCCCATCTGGGTGGAGTTTCCATGTTCTCCCCGTGTCTGCGTGGGTTTCCTCCGGGTTCTCCGGTTTCCTCCCACAGTCCAAAAACATGGATCAAGTCAATTGAGTTTTCCAAATTTCCCCACATAGAGTGTGTTTCAGTGAGTGAATGAGTGAGTGAGTGTGTGCCCAGCGATAGATTAGCGCCCTGTCCTGGGTGTATCTGCCCAGCGCCCGAGACGTTCTCTCCTGGATGGGCATGGGGAACCCCAACGCGACCCTAATAGAGGATAAAGCGGGTGATAATGAATGAATAATAATACATATTGTATCTAAAGTACATATTTTAAGCCACCTGTCCTGATTGGAATTGTAGCGGGTGCTTAAAACTATCTAAGGTTTTATTTTCGAAAGATGAAAAAAAACGTTGTTACCAGAGTTACCACAGCACAACACAAATATGCTAATTAGCTCATAATGACATCTAGCAATATTTAGCAAGTTGTCTAATGTCAACATTAATTTATTTTTAATAAATTGCATTACCTCGTGTAGCATTTTGACATTTCCCTCAAATTGTCACTATAAAAATAGATTTGAAAAAGTCAGCTAGTACAGTTGGAGTGTTCCATGTGCTTGGTATTACAGAAAATTCCAATTCACCTGTTTGTTTGCTCACATAATAATAATTACAGTTGTCAGTTGTTTGTATTGGGATCACTTAAGCATAGGTACTTTAATTGTGTATTCAAATGTCATTGAAGCGGGCGGCACGGTGGCTTAGTGGTTAGCACGTTTGCCTCTCAGCACTAGGGATTCCCGGTTTGAATCCCCATCTGGGTGGAGTTTCCATGTTCTCCCCGTGTCTGCGTGAGTTTCCTCCGGGTTCTCCGGTTTCCTCCCACAGTCCAAAAACATGGATCAGGTCAATTGAATTCTCAAAATTGCCCCATATAGAGTGTGTCTGTCTGTGTGAGTGAGTGTGTGCCCAGTGATGGATTGGCGCCCTATCCTGGGTGTATCTGCCCAGCGCCCGAGACGTTCTCCCCTGGATAGGCATGGGGAACCCCACCGCGACCCTAATATAGGATAAAGCGGGAGATAATGAATGAATGAATGAATGAAATGTCATTGAAGCTGCTGGAGTTCATAGTTGCTATCATAGGCCCAAAAGCAGTGAAATCAAGCAACACCCTCAAAAGTTACAGTACAATGAATGGCAGACACAAAAACAAGAATACTACGTAGATTTTTATCATCCATTCACATTGTTCCATGGAGAACAACATAGAAAAAACATTCTACCTTTCTACAGTAAATTACATTACATCATTAAGTAGATTTCCTAAAAAAATTGATGGTTTGGGGTCAAAGACATGGTCAGCCATGATACACTGGAGCACATTGGTAAGTTTGGTGAACTAATGGATGGAATACTTGTCATTCAGATTGATATCCCAACACTCTGATTACTGAGCTACCACACTTTCCTAACAGGTAAACAAACCCAAAATCTTGGGAAACAACATTGAACACTGTAATAGCGTGCCATGTAATACAAAAATTCAATATGTGGTTCTGTTTTTTGAGGTACTGTAGATTACTCTTGATCCCCTGTGCATATTCTTATTCTGTGCTCTGTTTGTTAGGAATGGCTATCCAGATCCAAATTACCTGAAAACAGTGCTGAAGATCCTGAAATCTAAAGGAATTAATTGATATAATGAATAAAAGTATGAAATAAGATTAATTTATTCACATATTTAGCCTAACTGATAATGTGACAGAGAAATAACTTTACAAAGACTTCATTTTACAGTTAACATACATAAACCTAATATCTACAAAAAAAATGAATTCATATAGAGAATAAAGATAACAGAGATGTCATCAAATTTTACTTTCTTTCTTACTTTTTTTTACACACATAGTCATGTAAATACTGTATATTAAGTAAGTATTCAGACCAATTTTCTGACTTCATTTTTGTAATGGTGTCTACTTCAATCATGATCAATGCTCCTACCCATAGCCATCACATATATCATTATACTTTCTTTCTTAATTTATTCTTTGTTTTTTGTTTTTTTTTTTGTCCAAATTGCACAAGTTTTTTGCTCAAAGACAAAAATATTGATCTATTTGCTGTATTGAAATATCTTTTGATTACGACATAAGCAATATTTCTCAGAATTTTTCTCTGTCAGCTTGGTGTTTAATAAAGTACTTCTGCAATTCACAGTCAAGTGTTTCAATGCCTGAATGTTAAAATTATGTTGCGAATTACATTCTAAATATACTGTCCCCAATAGAGGCTGCCGCAGATCACATGGAAACGAGGAGACATAACACATGTGACGAGACAAGTTGGGTGAAATTACCCATCAAATCACCCATCAAAAAAGTAAAAGTAAAAAAATACACTGTAGAAAAGTGCCACACAAAAAAAGTCAGTCCTGGGATCTGATGCGAAATGTTTATAATCGAAGGGAAATTATGTTGGCATGGTTCCTCTCAAAGTCAGAAAATTATTCTAGCCCCCTACTATCTGAGAGCCAAGGGTAGACAAATGGGCAATCCGTGTAAAACCAGGACGTGCTGTCCAGAGTGGGAACTATATACTTGAAAGTGCTGACACACTTTGAGAAGTAGACACTTTTAGTCATGTATTAGTTGCCCAAGGCACTCTAGAACATAGACAGAAAAAAAGAAACAATAAATTAGCTTTCAGTGCAAATAGGATGGGAAAAGTGGTACAAACCCAGAGATATGAACTTTAGGGTTGCACATGCACTGGAATCACACTAAGACACTTGCACATTGGAAAATGGTGGATTATGGGGCTTAGCAACAATTGATTTGGAACCACAGAAACTTAAGGAATGTAAAAAAAATATGATTTTGGACTGTTAACAGATTCAGATTAACTTCTACAACCCAACAAACAAAAGTTGCTCTCTGAGACCAGATATTCAGATTCATCAACTGAATCCACCAATCTAAAGACAATACCTGAAATACTAAAAAAAAAATACTAAAAGCTTCAGATTCTGTAGCAAAATTCAACAAAGATTGAACATAGACCACTTACTAATGCCAAGGAATTTAGATTCACCTCTGGAATCTAAAGATCTAAGAACACTAGCTAAGTGTACCAGGAAAAGCCTTTGAAAGTGGAAGCATTGTGCTTAACCAGAAAACATGTTTACACAGAACAAAATGTTATTAGCAATAACTAACCACTAAAACTAGCATGGGAAAACAAGCTTAAAAAACAAAACCCATCAGAAAATGAAAATAGTCATTAACAGGTGCATGCATTAAGATGATGCTGACGTTCATTCATTCATTCATTCATTATCTCCCGCTTTTATCCTCTATTAGGGTCGCGGTGGGGTTCCCCATGCCCGTCCAGGGGAGAACATCTCGGGCGCTGGGCAGATAGACCCAGGACAGGGCGCCAATCCATCGCTGGGCACACACTCACTCACACAGACACACTCTATATGGGGCATTTTTGAGAATTCAATTCACTTGATCCATGTTTTTGGACTGTGGGAGGAAACCGGAGAACCCGGAGGAAACCCACGCAGACACGGGGAGAACATGGAAACTCCACCCAGATGGGGATTCGAACCGGGAATCCCTAGCGCTGAGAGGCGAACGTGCTAACCACTAAGCCACCGTGCTGCCATGCTGACATTCATCAATTGAAAAATATAAGACAGATTGCCACTCAGGAGAGCTAGGATAAATGAACAAGATTATTAAATGTGATAATGTGTCTACACAAAGAAAGACCCACATTGTCCAGACTTTTGCTTGGAGGGAATTAGTTTCTCCATGTTCTCACCATGTCCCTGTGGGTTTTGCCTGAGTTCTCCAGTTTCTTCCCACAGTCCAAAAAATGTGTGTGTGTGTAAAGTGATTGGTGCCGTCTTCTGGATGTATACGCCCAGCTCCCTAAACATTCACCCTTTGATAGTTTGATAGGCATAGGGAACCACCCACCCCCTCAAGAGCCTAGTATAGGATTAAGTTAAATGGAAGATAATGAGATGAGATAAGATAGTTTTTAATATTTTTAAGCTTTCATATTAATACATGTTTGCTAACTTGCTAACAGCTTACTAACATTTTATTTGTAAATGAAAATTATCCTGCTGAATGTAAAATAATACAGTAAAAATAATCTTAAAGGAGTTTAAAGATTAAAAATGGTAATAAATTATGTTTTATTAAAGGTTGGGGTTCTGTGAGAATTTAGAAAATAAGAAGAAGTTATAATAAGAAAGGTACGAGAAGGCTCAGCACAGGTTTTAGGTTGAGCAATGTTCTCTAATATGTTGATTATTTGTGATCTATCCGGCAGTGTGAACTTTCTCTGGTTGATGGAGACCCTTCTGTTCTCTTTAAACTGAATTATGGCTGGGCTCACACACACAATAAAGTCTAATCAGATTGGTGGGGGCCATTAAAGAGCTCTCTTTTATCTCCACAGGCCTTCCTTAAACCACTTTATCTTGCATACTCCACCAGGAGTCATCAGTCCCAACTGTCAGCTACCACTGCTGGTGTGACACTTATCAAATCTGGCCATGACCTCATCCTCACCTTCCTCCTTCACTTTGCACACCTCACGTTTACATGAAGAGTTATCTCAGTATGTAGAAGCTTACTGAACTGGAGAAAAAACACCAAAAACCTAGAACCAAGAGATCTTCGATTACACTAGTGTGATCTACTAATTACACTAGTGAATTATACTGTACCATATTTTACCATAGTCTAATTATTAAAACTTTATTTCACACTTACTCAATAATGCAATTATGATCCAAATGAGGCAGGTGGATAATGAATAAAATTTTCTGATAATGTTCACATTAACCATCAAAACTAGGGAAAATGTGATGTAATGGATTTATTTGGAAGTATTTTTTGTAACTAATGGAACTATTTCACCATTTCACACAATGGTCCTTAAAGAAATATCTTCTCAATATAGGAGAACAAAAAAATTATCAAACTGGTTAGAACTGACAAAGACGGTGGCTTAGTGGTTAGCCCGATCATCTCTCAGCGCTGGGGATCCAGGTTTTAAATAATGAACTGAGTGGAGTTCCATGTTCTACTCGTGTCTGCATGGGTTTTCTCCAGGTTCTCCAGTTTCGTCCCACAGTTAAAAAAAATTAATTCAGGGTAAATCTAAATTGCCTCTACATAATGTGCAATAGATTGGCACCCTGTCCAGGGCATATCTGCCTAGTGTCCTAATAATCTCCCCTGCATGGGCAACAGCCTTCTGCGACAATAGTCTCCTAGTATAGGATTTAGCGGAAGGTAATGAGATGAAAACATATGAAATACTAAGGCTGTGTTCAGAGGAATAGAGGACTAGTCTATATAATCTTCCACATAAGGAGTTAATAAGTACATATATAAACATATAGGTGTACTGTTGTATGTGTAAATTACTGTTTCTGTGTTAATTAAAAAATCCTAAGAGAACTAGTACATTTTACAAAGATTTATTTTCTGTATCGTAAAGATTGCAAACTACAATTTGCTTCATCCGAAAGTTCCTGACTGGGCATGCTGCACAAGAGTCCAAATTTCTTAATTTCAAAATTATTAGTCTGTCATGAGTTGAGGGGACCAGACTGTCAAAAAGTTACTGTTCAATGTTATTGCCATTCATATTTTTGTTCCCTATTTCACTTAACTTGTCATTTTCTGATTTGCAATTTGCTTTTAATAAAACCCCCTACAAAATCAATGTAAATGTAAAATGTAACAAACACAGGCTCGAGTCTAAGCCTGATTTTGAGCATAAATAATATTATATTAATGTGGTCAGTGCAAAGGTTAGGCTGCCAATTAGGTGGGGTTATTGTCAGATGAAACATAAGCACTGGGTGCCATATTAAAACCAGAGATTTTGGGTTTATCTAAACCTATTCTGAGTATACTCCTCTGTCACTCCAACCATTACATTTACATTTACATTTAGTCATTTAGCAAACGCTTTTATCCAAAGCAACTTACAAATGAGAACACCACAAGTCAGAAGCCATGGAGAAAACCAACTATACTGTAAATTCATCAAACCTGATTGTTATTCGATGCTGCGGCCCCTCCCCCTTTTTTATTTATAAATAATATATTAATATATATATATATAAATATTTTATTTTTTATTTGTTTTTTTATTTTACTACAACAGGTATTTGTTAAAGAGATGCGTCTTCAGTAGTTTCTTAAACCTGTTTAGTGATTCTGCCTTACGGACAGAGATGGGAAGATCGTTCCACCATTTTGCAGTGGTGAACGCCACGGAGTGAGAATTAGCTCCTCGTTGAGGTGGAATCGCCAGGCGGCAATCATCACTGGAGCGAAGTGAACGAGTCGGAGTGTATTCTGAAAAGATAGAGTGAAGGTAGGAGGGGGAAGATCCAGAAATGGTTCTGTATGGCAGAGTCAGTGACTTGTACTGAATGCGAGCAGCTACAGGGAGCCAATGGAGGGAAGTGAGTAATGGAGTGACATGAGTTCACTTGGGCTGGTTAAACACAAGTCGGGCTGCAGAGTATTGTATTAGTTGAAGAGGTCTGATTGTGGAAGCTGGGATACCGGCAAGTAGCGCATTACAATAATCAAGCCGGGATAGGACTAGGGCTTGAACAAACAGTTGGGTAGCATATTCAGTCAAAAATGGTCTGGTCCTCCTTATGTTGTAAAGAAGGACCACCTACATGTCTTCTCTCACCACATCCATCCACCACTCTGGCATTCTTTTCATCCTTCCTCCTGCCGGTTCCATACTTAGCATTCTTCTGCCAAAATAAAACTCTTCTCTCCTCTGCACAAACTAACTCAGTCTTGCCTTAACTTTTTCTTCAAACTGTTCTATGTGTGCCAACCCTCTAATAAACTGATTTCTAAGCTTGTCCCTCCTTGTTAATTCCAATGAGAATTGAAACATCTTTATCACAGCTAATTGCAACTCCATTTGATACCATTTGAGCAATGCCACAATGTTTAAACTGTACAATGTTGCAGGCCTCACTACTGTCCTGTAAACCTTTTGTCCTTAATTTACAGATCACATATGCAACTTTATGCTATTCACCCCACATTGCTTGCACTCTTTTTCTTGTACCACATTCTCCATTACATTTTACAGTCAAGCCAATGTGTGTTCATTGAATCCACTTTATTCCATTCCATTCACTTTATTAACCCATTGAAATCCTACAAGCATTACAAAATGACCAAAACTATTAAATGTTTAATTACATTATGTATTAAAATTAAGTTCAGTATATATAAACACACATTGTATACTCATGGTTTCATCCAATGACACTTGAATTTATCATATATGAGTATTTAAAGTTTAAATAATGGTAAAATTAGTTGAACTTATTTTTCTTTCACTTTTACTTTAGTTTGCACTTTAGGGGTTCTTGCATTAATGTTCTTAAGCCTGCCTTTAAATACCACCTAATAAACATAATTTGTATGAATTTGAGCTTAATTTATAAACGAGTAATTTAATTCTGTCTCTCTTTGGCATCGTTACAGCTGCAGAACTGTTTACATTTTAATGTTTAGTATTTTGATCACTTATGAACATTGTACTGAACTTGTGATATAGTTGATCTTGATAATATATAGTATTTTGGTATAATAGAGAGTGGGTTTTGGTGTTTTTGTGTTCAACAGTTTTCTGACAGCTTTTTTTGTCAGACCTTTATTAAATCATCACAAAGGTTTCTCTTTATACGTTTTCTTCTACCACACCACTGCTGTGATCAGTAGTGCACCTGGGGTATATGCATGCTCACGTCTCTTCTCTCAATCAAAAAAAATGAAAGGCGCTGGAGATCAGGCTCTCTGATATCCCTGTGTTATTTTTCAGCAGAAGGTTACTCTTATTCTGTATCTGTACCATACATATACTTTGACCTTTGTGTAAAAAGTGAATAAAAGTGGTGTTGATCTGATCTCTTGATAGCACATTTTATTTTTTTCATTTAAGCCTATAACTCGATACAATCTCACAAGCGAAATATGATTGCATAAGTGAGTTGAAGAGAAAACCTAAACAAAAAAAAACCAAAATTGATTAAAAACATGTAGAATTATGAGGCTTATTTCAGCACCTATTGGGCAAATGGCATTGAAAAATAACTGACTGTATGACGGTCCATCACAAGGGAGATACACAGACCCACTCACATATACAGTACACTTTAAAACAATGTGGGATAAACACTGGAGTGTTCTTATTTGTGCTGCCTGAGAATTGAACCATTCCTTGTATGAAATGAAAGTGTTAACTAATGCAGTGTTAATGTATCTGTGTTTGAATAATATTGTGTGTGTGTGTTCGAACTTCTGTTATTGGAGGTTGTGCTGTTCCTGTCTGGCATGCGTGAGGTTGTAAGTTAAGTGCTAACCCACCTGTACTTAACAACATGCCATTCTCCATTGTAAGATGTTGGTTCTGAAAATGTCTGGGCATATTTCCACACAGCCATCCATCAATGATGTTGGCTGAGGCTTCACTTGTGTGCATATAGTGTTGCCTATTCCAACTGCAAAAGCTAACAGACTACACACAGACATACACACAGTTCTCTGGTGCCATACCAAGTTGTGATGAAGGAATAGGCACATAAAGGCATTTGGGGGTGTTTATGAGAGGGGAGGGTGTTGCAGTTTCTATGGTCCTCCTGCTCACGTGCATATACTACACTCACAGTGTATTGCACCTGTACATTTTGAGCCATCTTTCAGCCACCTCTGCGGAGTGATCTCTTCTGGATGGTCTTTTTTAAAAAGGTGTGTATGTGATTCATGAAGAATATTAAACACATGTCATGGACAAGGGCAATGATGTCACTGGTGGTGGTGCAGGGACACTGGGGCCGCATGCTGCTGGCACAATCACTCTGCAGTCTTGGCAATAAGCTAACATGCTGAATAAGATACCACCAATCCTCCATCCACCAGGGAAAATAGTCTGCCTTAAACCAGTAAAAAGCACTAGTACAGAGGGTTTAAGTGTTTCAGGTACACTTAGACTCACACAGCATGCTTACAGAAACCTTCTGGAAACACTGACAAGAAGGGTTATGTCCTACTAAAAGATCTGTCATAGACGCATTTGACACTAAAGAATATGATACTAAAACCACTGTTACCGTGCCACCCTATAGGTAAATTTATAAACTTAAAAATTATTATAATAATAATAATCAAAAGTAATTAAGTAATTAAACATAAAGATCCAAAGATGAAAAAAAATATTTAAGTCTAAAAATATTAAATTCTGCATTAAAATATATATTACCTCCACCTTTTTCATATTCAATACGTTTTTCCACACTGCAATATTATGTCCAATGGCCGGGTTGGATTAAATGACAACTTGTATGCAGACGTTCTTTTGAATACTTTATAAGTTCAGACATCAGAATTTAACAGGGGAAAGTAATCAAACTTATTATGAAACAATTTTTTTGGTGAAATTAAAAATAGATTATTTTTTTTTACTTTTTCATGATTATGATGTTTGATTAACAATAGTGCTTCATTTTCCTTAATGGTTACACTTTCCATGTTCTTGACAGTCATATTAAGATTTTAATTTGCCTTACTTTCTAGTAAGGTAGCAGCATTTCCATCCGTCCATTATCTTCCGCTTTATCCTCTACTAGGGTTGCGAGGGGGTTCCCCATGCCCATCCAGGGGAGCGTCTCGGGCACTGGGCAGATACACCCAGGACAGGGCGCCAATCTATCGCTGGGCACACACTCACTCACACAGACACACACTATATGGGGCAATTTGGAGAATTCATTGGACTTGATCCATGTTTGTGGACTGTGGGTGGTAACCAGAGAACCCGGAGGAAACCCACACGAACACGGGGAGAACATGGAAACCCCACTCAGATTTGGATTCGAACCGGGAATCCCTAGCACTGAGAGGAAAACGTGCTAACCACTAAGCCACCGTGCCACCCATAGCAGCAGCTCAATTTAAGAATTTTATTGGACTTCTGGTTCTCATTTTGGACTCTACAGTTCCTTATATTTGCCATTTTTTAACAACATTAGACTTACTTACACTCTGTTAAGGAAATATATATATATATATATATATATAAATATATATATATATATATATATATATATATATATATATATATATATATACCACTAGATTTACTTTTGTTGTATTGTTATTTTTTTTTACTGAAGGTCACAGATTTTAAATTAGTGTTCAACTGGATGCACTGAGAGCTGTTCCATGTTACTGTTCCATTATTCCCTCTGTATTTTTTTGCCATCTGTCTTGCTCTCTGTCTTACTCTTTACCTGCTTTATGTCTGTCTGTTTACAGTTTGTGTATTTGTCACAGTGTGCATGTTCACATCTTAGTGTATGCTTTTCAGTAAATGAGTGTATGTTTATTTTGTATGTTTGTGTTGGTCTGTATGTCCATGTACATTTTATGTATGTTTATGTTTGTATATGGTGTTTGTGTTTTGTCTGTGTGTAAAATTTTGTGTTTGTGTTGATGTGTAAGTGTACATATGTATGAGGTTTTGATAGGAATTATACTATTGTTAGTGTTAATCTGTGGTGCCCAATACTTTAATCACGATTGACCAATTTATGATTTTTAAAAGGTAGTGAGAGAATATTACATGCCATTTAAACATTTTTTAAATAATATTATAAAACATGTATTTCCGGTCCTTAAATCTGATTGACTGAAATCTGTCCAGCCATGACACAACTGACAATATGTCAGGATTGGGAGTGCTAGGCCACTCCCCCTGTTTTCTAGTCTCGGTTTGGCCGTTCGGGGTTCCCGTAGGTAGGGCCCATCCCCTAGAGCTGGGATTGGGGCCTACCTAATCACACGTGGCCTGCTGACTACACTTAAAGTGCGCATGCGCCCTGAGTCAGCAGGCCAGCATTACATGCGTTATGCGCTTATGTTACGTTGGGTAGATTTTGCTATGTCTTTGTTTGTTTTCGGTTTTAGTTTGTTTGTTTGGGTTAGGGTTTGCTCCCGGCCAGCCGGTTCGAGGCGGCCTTCCTAGGCAGGTTCGCCCCGGGTTCGGATACCCGCGCCGTCAGCAAGCACCTGGGCGCTGTCAAGACAGCCACTGCTCCGCGAGCTGTTCTATGCTGCCAGTAATCCTCCTCGCAGACGCCGGACCAGTGATCCATCCGGCGAGCTGCTCCGCGCTGTCAGCGAGCTGTTGCACGCGCTGCTGCATGCGCCGCTAGACGGACCGTTCCGTCCTTACGGCCATCCGTTCCGCGAGTGGTTCTAAGCCGACGGTAATCCGCCGAGCGCCGCCAGCGTCCCGGTCCGCGCTGTGAGCAACCCGCCTCGCAGCCTCCGGACCAGGAATTCGCCCTGCGAGCCGCTCCGCGCAGTTAGCGAGCACCAGGGCGCTGTTAACAAGCAGCTTTGCAGCTTGCGGTTTGGGACTCTGTCCTGCGAGCCACTGCATGCCGATTGCGAGCCGCCGAGCAGTCAGCGAGCCACTGCGTGAGCTGCCCTGCTACGCCGGCCATCTGCTCCGCGAGTCGTTCTACGCCGCCGGTAATCCGGCTAGTGCCGCCAGCATGCCACCATGTGTCATCCGCCTCGTAGCTGCCGGTCCAGTGATCCGCCCTGTGAGCCACCCCGCACCGTCAGCAAGCCGCTGCGAGCCATCAGCAAGCCGCTGCACGACGTCTGCGAGCCGCTCTGCCCGGTTATTGAGCCGCGTCGCATCGCTGCTCGCTGTCAGCGATCCCTCGCTCGCCGTCAGCGATCCTTCGTTCGCCACGAGCGTTCTGCCGCTCGTCGTCAGCGATCCTCCGCTCACCGCCAGCGTTCCGCTGCTAGCCGTCAGCGAGCCGCCCCGCTCCGCCGGTAATCCGCCCCCTGATCCGTGCCATGCTGCCAGCGATCCGCGCCGCGCCATCTGTACGCCTTGCAGGGTTCGGGGTATCGATTTGGGCTACGGGTTCCAGTCTGTGTCTGTCGCGTCCCGTCCCGAGCTGTCCGTGGTTCCCGCCTCGGTAGGCCAGGACCAATTTCTATGTGGGGTTGCTGTGGTACTGGCTCTCTTTTTCTGTGTCCAGGAGGCAGAGAGGAAGGAGGCTGGGAGTCTAGGCGTGGTGTCCAGTGCATCACCTGGGGTGCAGTCCAGTGGTCCGAGGAGGAGGCTGTGGTCATCTATGTCCACCGCTCGAGACCATTCCGCACCCGCTCTGGACTGTAGTTCGCCCGCGCTGAACAAGGTGCCCTCTGTACTGGACTGTTTGAAAGCTGCTCAGGAGACACGGGACTCTATGCCGGACCCCCAGCTGTTGGACAAGGACTGTGCTACGCTCGCGTCTACTCGGGTCACCTCTGCGGTCGCGTGTACCCTGGTTGCCTCTGAGTCCGCGTTAGTCTCTCCGGCACCTGAGTCCGCGTTAGTCTCTCCGGCACCTGAGTCCGCATTAGTCTCTCCGTCACCTGAGTCCGCGTTAGTCTCTCCGGCACCGGAGTCCACGTTAGTCTCTCCGGCACCTGAGTCCGCGTTAGTCTCTCCGGCACCTGAGTCCGCGTTAGTCTCTCTGGCTCCTGAACCTGCATTAGCCTTTCCGGTACCTGAGTTCGCGGGAGTCCCTCTGGCACCTGAGCCCACAGGTATCGCCCCTAATAGGCCATGTCACCCTCGCGCTCTCAAGGGGTCACGTCAGCTCCGCATCCTCAAAGGGTCACGTAGCCCTTGCGCTCTCAAAGGGTCACGGCGTCCCCGCATCCTCAAAAGCTCACGTCGCCCTCGCGCTCTCAAGGGGTCACGGCGTCCCCGCATCATCAAAGGGTCACGTCCCCCTCGCGCTCTCAAAAGGTCACGTCTCCCTCGCGCTCTCAAAGGGTCACGTCGCCCTCGCGCTCTCAAAGGGTCACATCGCCCTCGCGCTCTCAAAAGGTCACATCGCCCTTGTGCTCTCAAAGGGTCACGGTGTCCCCGTATCCTCAAAGGGTCACGTTGCCCTCGCGCCATTAATAGGCCAGTCCACCATCGCGGCGAGGCCTGTTTTTTTTTTTTTTTTCTTTTTTTTTCCTTCTTTTCCCCGGGTTGCTTTGCCCCCCGGTTGTTTGGGGAGGGCGATATGTCAGGGTTGGGAGTGCTAGGCCACTCCCCCCTGTTCCCGTTTTCTAGACTCGGTTTGGCCGTTCGGGGTTCCCGTAGGTAGGGCCCATCCCCTAGAGCTGGGATTGGGTCCTACCTAATCACATGTGGCCTGCTGACTACACTTAAAGTGCGCATGCGCCTTGAGTCAGCAGGCCAGCATTACATGCGTTATGCGCTTATGTTACGTTGGGTAGATTTTGCTATGTCTTTGTTCGTTTTCGGTTTTAGTTTTGTTTGTTTGGGTTAGGGTTTGCTTTCGGCACGTTCTGCCATGCGTTCAGCGGCGTTCCCTCTGATTTGGAGAATAAAGTCCTTTTTGTTGCTTACCTGGTCGCCTGGCTCACTTCTTAGCACCACACAGCACTGCGCAGCCCCGCCGTTGGACGGACTGCGCCACCCGTTGTAACACAATAACACAAATCTCTGATAACTTCACATTCATATCAATGAAATACATTTTCAACCCTAAAATTGAAACGTAGTTCCGAATAACACCTCTTACATTCATTATAAAGCATGGCCTCTCATGCATCATTGTTTTGATTTAGCATATTAAAATAATACTAAAAAGGTTTTGTCAGCTTTGATGGTTTTTACATTTAATGACCTAAATTAATAAAATGAAAAATCTCCTTAATATGATTGAAGTCTATAAAAATTAGAGCTATGTCCAGATCATTAAGAATAATGTTAAAAGCTTAGTTAATAAAATATTAGTTTAATATGATATACGGCGGCATGGTGGCTTAGTAGTTAGCACGTTCGCCTCTCAGCACTAAGGATTCCCGGTTCGAATCCCCATTTGGGTGGAGTTTCCATGTTCTCCCTGTGTCCGTGTGGGTTTCCTCCGGGTTTTCCGGTTTCCTCCCACTGTCCAAAAACATGGATCAAGTCAATTGAGTTCTCCAAATTGTCCCTTATAGAGTGTGTAGAGTATAGGGTGTGTTTGTGTGAGTGAGTGTGTGCCCAGCGATAGATTGGCGCCCTGTCCTGGGTGTATCTGCAAAGGTTTGGGCACCCCTATTAATCTTAATCATTTTTAGTTCTAAATATTTGGATGTTTGCAACAGCCATTTAAGTTTGATATATCTAATAACGTATGGACACAGTAATATTTCAGGATTGAAATGAGGTTTATTGTACTAACAGAAAATGTGCAATATGCATTAAACCAAAATTTGACAGGTGCAAAAGTATGGGCACCTCAACAGAAAAGTGACATTAATATTTAGTAGGTCCTCTAGCCTCTAGTCGCTTCCTGTAGCTTTTAATCAGTTCCTGGATCCTGGATGAAGGTATTTTTGACCATTCCTCTTTACAAAACAATTCCAGTTCAGTTATGCTGTGTTTTTTTTGATGCCATGCATAACGCTTTTTGTATGACCAAACAACTCAATCTTTGTTTCATCAGTCCACGGGACCTTCTTCCATAATGAAGCTGGCTTGTCCAAATGTGTTTTTGCATACCTCTGCCTTTCTGATATTTTTCTTGGCCTGCCACTTATGGGCTTAACAAGAACTGTCCCTGTGGTCTTCCATTTCCTTACTATGTTCCTCACAGTGGAAACTGACAGGTTAAATCTCTGAGACAACTTTTTGAATCCTTCTCCTGAACAACTCTGTTGAACAATCTTTGTTTTCAGATCATTTGAGAGTTGTTTTGAGGAGCCCATGATGCCACGCTTCAGAAGAGATTCAAATACGAGAACAACTTGCAATTAAAAAAAAAAAGATTGGATACACCTGGCTATGGAGTTCAATGAGGTTACCAAGCTCAATGCTCAATGAGGTTACCAAACCAATTTTGTGCTTTAGTAAGTCAGTAAAAAGTAGTTAGGAGTATTCAAATCAATAAAATGATAAGGGTACCCATACTTTTGCACATGTCAAATTTTGGTTTAATGCATATTGCACATTTTCTGTTAGTAAAATAAACCTCATTTCAATCCTGAAATATTACTCTGTCCATCAGTTATTAGATATATCAAATTTAAATTGCTGTTGCAAACACCCAAATATTTAGAACAAAAAATGATTAAGATTAATAGGGGTGCCCAAACTTTTGCATATGACTGTATACTGTTTTAGATTTTTTTTTGCATTTCTAATCAAGGCAAAATTTCTACTAACGAATTGTATGCATAAATAATTATCCATGATATTTACAGGTTATTACAATGTTTTTATTTTAACCCATAACATAATTCAGATCCCTTATCATAAATAAATATAGAAACAAATTACAGTTTAACACTGCTTATTCATGTGAAATCTCTTTTCTGTGTTCTTTTTACCTGATATCCTAAAAATAAGTCATCTTGAATGCCAAGTGATGAATGGCATGGATACAAACAGATGACAACAGCCATACATTCATCCCTCTGTCTGATCCTCACTGGCCTTTTCTCCTTGGGCATCATGCTAGCTTTCACTGCTGCCTATCTTGACACCATCATTGCTTCCTCTAGTACCGTGAGGGTGTAAAAATGCATTCAGCCCACAAACTGCTATCTGTAATCCTATCAGTGTGTAGTGTTTCTTTGCGTTTACCTCTGTGAGAGACAGTGAGTGATGGCAGTGGTTGAAGAAAAAGTGGCTGAACAATGGCATGCATAAAGACCAAAGAACAGGTTAAGGGTGTTTAAAAAATGTGAGCTCATTATTCAGTCTTTATTCTGTATTACTCCTGCCTTCTACATCCTCTTTTAAATTAAAATTGTACATAAAACAATTGTTTTACATGTGCTGAAAAAATAATGTGCCAATAATAATCTATAATTAATAATAATAAATCTATAATAATTTATCCTTATTTGGTGTGGTTACTTCAATTGTTTTTTTATATAAGATATGGAAAAACATTATAAATTTGACTAATTAAAAAAAAGAAAAAAGACGTATTGTCATATCAGGTTTAACACCTTTCTTGCTACAGCTTCGGGTTGTTCTTTATGGGTTCAGGCTCATTACACTGTAAAGCTGTTTTGTGACAATCAACTATTGGAAAAAGTGCTGTATACATGGATTACTTGAACTTGATCAGGTAGCCCTTAAATTGTGTCATTCAAATAATGTTGGGAGAATGTCTATGGGCCGAGCCCAACTCCCGTCCCAATTTTGGCACCTGCTAAACCAAGACTGGTCCTTCAGATTGCCAGATGGAGAAGAGTGATTATATATCCACTGCTCTAGAGTATAGTAGTAGAGTGCTTTACACCAACTCTTTACATTGCTCTTGATGATGTACAGCTTGGATGAAGTTGCATGGCAATAGAAACCCATTCCTCTGCATGCACTGTTTTTAAGTTGATATAAAGGCCACATGTCTTTTGGAGGTCTACAGTGACTGACTTTGCAAAAAGTTGGCAACCTCTGCTAACTACAAGCCTGTAATGATGGAGTGCACTTTGTAGTTTATTCGTTTTACTGCATACATTGGTAGTCCCCATTTCTCTATTCTCTCTCATTTCTCTAATGCCTCATTTGGCAAGTACTATTTAAATGGTGAACGATTGTCATTACCTCAATGACACTAATATGGGAAGGTGTGTTGGTGTGTGTTAAGCTGATATGATGGATTAGACACAGCAGTGCTGCTGAGGATTTAGGCACTGTGTTTACTCACTGTGCAATCTATTAGACACATTTTTTTTGCTTCACCTTGTAGATGTAAAATTGTAGTAGCTTATTTGTTGCTGCACAGTTTGTTCAGTACTCATATGGCAATTAAAACTAATAGAATGAAGAATATGTGAAACAAAAAGGTGTGCCTAAAAATAATCACATACAGTATGCAGTAAATGTGCCTGTAGAATGATCCAGTTCTAAGCTATATAAAAAATATGTAAACAGGCTCATCAACTCAGCCTAGTTGCCAACTGGTGTCAACTGCACATTTTTAACCTTCGAAATGTAAACCACTCATTTTTAGAAATATACTTAAAGGCTAAGCACCATCTGTTTTTTTTTTTTCATTGTCTCACCTGTCTCTTCTTTTCCCAATGTATTACATCTGATCTTTCTCACTTTTCTCCATTGTGGGACTAATAAAAGCATAAACAATGACTGATTTGGACTGTGCATTTTCCAGTGCTGGTTCTTCAGATTCTGAAGATATTTTTCAAATAGATGAAGAGGACAAATCTGCAGTGAATGTTGGGGACACTGTCCTTAATAACAACTTTCAGTTGATCCAGATCCACACCAAAGAAGATAGCCTGACCCACTCATCAGAATGGGGAATTCCGACTGGTATAAACACCTCTTAAACACCTCTCATTTTTGGAAAAGCACCTTGTGATAGTAGTGAAAGGCAGAGCCACAACCAAATGTGTGCAGCCTTTATAACCTTAAAAATATGCTGTGGGGAGAAAAAGCCATGGGACAAAAGGAGTGAACAGTGGTAGTTTGGGTGTATGTTAATACTGTCTGTAAGTCCGTTCTTGTTGGTGAAAAATCATGTCTCCAGTCCTCATATATATCCCACCCCTCATTACACACCTGTTTTAAGATCCAATCAACATGTAATCCCATAGTTGTGATTGTCATCTGGCATGAATTGAGCACTACAAATAATGGAGTGTGCAGACAGTCCAATGTGTTCCTTAAAAGTTCACAAATTTCGTCCACTTTTCTGATGCTTTGTGAACTTTGGGCCATTTGTGTATGGAGGTACTAATGTACATTGAAATACTGCAGCCAAAAAAAACACACCTTTTTGTAATTTTTCCTGCATCTTCAGTTCATCTGGTTCAACCTCTTGGGTTGTTGTCCACCATTTACATCATATGTGATGTACAATATATACAAACTCTCTTTATGCTGAATTTATGTATTTTACAATTTCATATTACCTGGTGCTTGGTCTTTAATGAAAATCCAATTTTGTATAAGGTATTAATATAAAAAATATAAAAATGAAATCTAATGTAACTTTTGGAAAATCCTAAGAAAATAATTTTTTGATTGACATGATATAAGCAGAATTTAAAATATCAAAAGAAATGAGCTTGGACATATTAATTCTAAATAATTTAGAATGTAGTTATATAAAATACTAAAACATATCATTGTAAAATAAAATATAAACAAAAATATCCAGCACAAATTTGTTATAAACCAATTAAAAAGTGCCGGGGCCTTGGGGAAGAAGGTTGCAACCTGACAGAAAGTTAGGAGAAGTAATCAATGTTTGGCTATTGAACAACATTGAGAAGCACAATAATAATTACAGAGTCGAAACACTTTCAAGGACAAATAGGTTATTTTTCCAGACACACAGCTTGGACTGCTACATAATTTTTACTCAATCATGTTTTTTAAAAGCACATACATGTGAATTGCAAAACTAAAATACTATAAGATGAAAATCACAAACCTAATTTTCGATTCTATTAACATTCAAATACAGAATCCAAAAAAAAGCATTCTTCCAGTGCTATAATGGAAGGAGGGGTTGCAGGTGTTTGACTGCCTGTCAAACTCAGATGCTTTTTACTGCCACAGATTGTAACATAACAATTTAAAAAAACTTTTGTTTAATATTGTTCACGCAATATCAGACAAATTAATAGGTGGAAAGTTGACATGATTAAATCAGATATTCTTATCGTATGCTGCAAATTTAAAGTAATAAAGCTTAATTTATCAAGGAAGCACGAAGCTATGCTGCACAACATTTAAGTTTCATCTCAGAAAGATCTGACATGCCTTGTAATATAATATTAATAAAGTCCTCTGCGTCCGATTACCAAATAACAGAAAATAGGAGATGGATTGAAGATTAATGCGACTCTAAAGGTATTATTTATGAATGTTAACTTTTCATAAAGTACACAAGTACTTTCTGAACTAAGTAGGTTAATTTCTCCTAATGGTCAAGCTTTAAAATATCTGACTGAGAGGTTTTTTATAAGTGTGCAGAATCATAATTTTGTCTGAGGATTCTCAAATACATGGACAGACACTATATTGACATGTGCATCATAAAGTAATTTATATCCTTTAGAGGTCAATCTTATAGATGCTTATAGGTGCTTATATATTAACAGGAGATAAATTAGCCTTTGATTTCCAGTCGTACACTACAACGTGTATTGTAATATGGTGGCACTTGGTACTGCAGTGGTTTCTTACAATCCCAGATAGAAAGTCATGTTCTGAACTGACATAAAGATTATTAAAAATTTAATAATCTTTATGTCAGTTCAGAACCTGACTTTACGCGCCATAAGCATTTAAAATATAGCAGAAACTAACTTCTCATGATAAAGGACAGTTTGGCATCAGAAGCATCTGCCATGAACAATAATGTTAGAGCCACGCTTAGCTGATTACAAGTCCTTCAGACACTGGCATGTTGGTGGACAATGGAAAAGTGAAAATGCTGGGAGCGGAAGAAAAGGGAAAGCACGTTGGTGTACTAACCAGGCTTAAAGCTAACGCTAACTAACCCCCGATTCCATCTCTTTTTGTGTCTAATGTCCACTCTCTGAACAACAAACTGGACCTACTGTGGGTGAGAATGAGTGTTTCTGGTGAGACGAGGCACTGTGTTGTTATTTGTCTCACTGAAACCTGTCTACAGGACAACATGCCGGACTATGTTTACCGGCAACCGGCTTTTCTGAGTGGAAGAAAGGCCCTGGTCAGCTACAGAACAGTTGACTGTGATCTACATAAAGAGTTCATGGTTGAGTTCATCATTGCTTACATAAAAATGGTAATGCTAATAAAAGCACTGAAGGAGCTCCATCAACTCACTTCAGGACAAGCATCCAAAGGTTTTTTTACATGGTGGTGGGAGATTTTAATCACGTTAACCAATAAAACACTCTGCCAAGGTTTTACCATCACCAAGACTCACCATCACCAAGACTCTGACATGCTTCCTCAAACAGAAACCATCTATGAATGCAGAGGTATGTTCTCTGCTGAAAGCCAGGGATGCTGCCTTCAGGTACTGTGACTCACAGCAATTTAAATGGGCAAGAAGAGAGCTGACATCAGGGGTTAAGAGGGCGAAAGATGAATACTCTCAGAAAATAGTTTTAAATAATAATTTTTATAAAGTGTTATCCGCAGTTTTATGTGACCAGTCCAGTTTTATGTTGAGGTAAACACCCAGGTACTTGTAAGTGCCCACCATGTCAATGTCCATTCCCTGGATGTTCACCGGTGTTGGGAGAGAGCAACTGCGCCTACAAAAATCCACCACCAGCTCCTTAGTTTTCCCAGTGTTAACCTGGAGGCGGTTACATAGGCACCAATCCACAAAGCTTTGAATCACCTGTCTGTATTCCTGGTCACCATCATCTGTGAGCAGAGTGATCGGAGAAGTTCTGTAAGTAACACTTCAGTGAGCTGTACTTAAAGTCTGCAGTGTACAAGGTGAAGAGGAACGGCGCTAAGACGGCTTCCCTGTGGGGGCCCCTGTACTACAGACCACCAAGTCAGACACACAGTGCCATGCCCTCACATACTGTGATCCATGTGTGAGGTAGGCCATAATCCAGTTTGTCATCCACTCCTATAAAATTCAGCTTGCCCATCAGAAATCCAGGCTGAATGGTGTTGAAGGCACTGAAGAAATCAAAGAAGATGATCCTCACAGTGCCCCTGGTTCTCCAGATGAGATAGAGTTCTGTGCATAAATTAGATGGCAGCATCATCCAGACCTACACTAGGCTTGTAGACGAATTGAAGAGGGTCATCGATGACCTCATCAATGGGTGGAGATGGACAAGCACCAGCCGTTCCATGGGAAGTCATAGGCACCGGTACCACGCACAAGGTTTTCCACAGCTGTGGAATGAGTCCCATCTTAAGGTTCAGGTTAAACATGCATTCTACGATTCCACTGAGCTGATCGGCGTGGCACCTTAGAAGCCTGGAGCTGATGCCATCAGGACCTGCAGCCTTTCTTGTTTTCATCTTCAAGAGTTCATTACTCACCTGGATTTTTGAGAGGGTCAAGATGGTGCATGGGGCTGGAAAGTGGTCAAATGTTCCAGGTGTCTGTATGCTGTTCCTGAGAGCAGTGGGTGGTGGCTGTGAACTGGAAGATATACTAATGGTAATGTCTGTGAAGGTGATTGCCGGGCCAAACACTTGTGTCGTTGAAGACAATGGCTGACGTAGAGATGTCTGAGTTCGGGGAGGGGAGTGATCAAACCTATTTAAAAACCAATTTAGGTCATTGGCCTATTTCTGGTCCCACACTACATGGAAGTCTGGTTTCTTGTGGCCTGGGATGGTTTTGAGGCCTTTCCGGATCCTGCTGACATTTTTCTGCTGCAGCTGGTCTTCAATACTTCTTCTGTACTTGGCTTTTCCCTCACGGATCTTTCTTCTCAGAATTCCAAAGTGACAGGTCTGAAAGAGCTGAGAAGAAAGATCCGTGAGGGAAAAGCCAAGTACAGAAGAAGGATTGAATACCAGCTGCAGCAGAAAAATGTCAGCAGAATCTGGAAAAGCCACAAAACCATCTCAGGCCACAAGAAACCAGACTTCCAGGTGGTGGGGGACCAGAAATGGGCCAACAACCTAAATCTGTTTTTCAATAGCTTTGATCACTCCCTAACTCAGACACCTCAACTTCAGCCATTGTCTTCAACGACACAAGTGTACGGCCCTGCAATCAACGTCATGGACATTCAAAAATGAAATTATGGTTCATGGACCCAGTTTTACCCTAAGCAATACAATGCATCACTGTGGACCCACACCAGTATGCTTAAAGGAAAAAATTATCCACAGAGGATGTCATTTCCTCCGTGGTCCATACTGCCCTCATCCAATTGGAGCTTTTGTTGGACTTCACAAACACCTTTAACATCATGATCCCTTAGATCCTGACCAAAATATCTTTACTTGGACTGAGCCCTTCCCTTTGCAACTGGGTCCTGGACTTCCTGATCAACAGGCTGCTGTCTGTGAGGATCCACAACTCAGACTCAGGGGCTCAGTCCTCTCCTCCTTCTACAGATGTGTGGTGAAAAGCATCCAGTGCTCCAGCATCAACGTGTGGCATGGAAGCTGCTCTGCTGCCAACAGGAAAGCTCTGCTGAGGGTGGTGAAGGCTGCAAAGAGGTCTGTCGGAGAGAGCCTCCCCACCACCTGCCCATCACCACTGACATCTACACCTCCAGATGCAGGAAAAGAGCCTCCTGCATCATGAAGGACCCAACTCACCCAACACACACCTTTTGTCCCACTCAATTCAGGCAGGAGGCTGCGGAGCATTAAGTGAAAAACAACAAGATTAAGAATCCACCTAACCTAACAGACACTATTGAACACTATGACACTTTTCCTTAACAGACACTTTCCCATTATCTCATCTACAAATAACTGCTGCTAAATTTTCACATCACTGCTAAAATTTCATATTTCATTTTCTGAGCTGTTAATTTTAAACCTACAGTATACATTGCTGCTATATTTTATATTTTATTGCTACTATAGTTTATATTTTTTATTTTATATATTATAAGCCTTATTTTAGATTTATATTTTCTACTACTGCAATTATATATTTCACATTTAGTTTTTTATTGTAAATCTAATATTTACATTTAAATTTTTATTTTACTTGTAGTAGAAATTGCTTGAGGCAGAACAAAGAGACAAGAGCCCAGTTTGTTAAAATATATGTATAGGCAATTTACAGTGGGTTGCAAAAGTATTCATACCCCTTGAACTTTTCCATATTTTGTCACATTACAACCACAAACATAAATATATTTCACTGGAATTTAATGTGAAAGACCAACACAAAGTGGTATACAATTGTGAAGTGGAAGGAAAATTATACATGAATCAACATTTTTTTTACAAATAAAAAACTGAAAAGTGCGACGTGCAAAAGTATTCAGCCCCCTTTTCCCTGAGTGCAACCAATTGCATTCAGAAGTTGCCTGATGAGTGCTAATGACTCAAAAGGGTCCACCTGTGTGTAATCTAATCTCAGTACAAATACAGCTGCTCCGTGACGGCCTCAGATATTGGTTAAGAGAATATTGGGGAGCAAACAGCATCATGAAGTCCAAAGAACACACCAGACAGGTTAGGAATATGGTTTTGGAGAAGTTTAAAGCAGGCTTAGGTTATAAAAAGATTTCCAAAGCTTTGAACATCTCACAGAGCACTGTTCAATCCATCATCCGGAAATGGAAAGAGTATGGCACCACAGTAAACCTGCCAAGACAAGGCCGTCCACCTAAACTTACAGGCCGAACAAGGAGATCACTGATCAGAGAGGCAGCCAAGAGGCCCATGGTGACTCTGGATGAAATGCAGAGAGCCACAGCTCAGGTGGGGGAAACTGTCCACAGGACAACAATTAGTCGTGCACTACACAAATGTGGTCTTTATGGAAGAGTGGCAAGGAGAAAGCCATTGTTAAAAGAAAACCATAAGAAGTCCCGTTTGCAGTTTGCCAGAAGCCATGTTGAGGACACAGCAAACATGTGGAAGAAGGTGCTTTGGTCAGACGAGACCAAAATTGAACTTTTTGGCCACAATGCAAAACGCTATGTGTGGCGGAGAAATAACACTGCACATCACTCTGAAAACACCATCCCCACTGTCAAATATGGTGGTGGCAGCATCATGCTCTGGGGGTGCTTCTCTTCACCAGGGACCGGGAAGTTGGTCAAAGTTGATGGGAAGATGGATGGAGCCAAATACAGGGCAATCTTGGAAGAAAACCTGTTCGAGTCAGCAAAAGATTTGAGACTGGGGCGGAGGTTCACCTTCCAGCAGGACAACGACCCTAAACATAAAGCCAGAGCTACAATGGAGTGGTTTAAAAAAAAAGAATATTCATGTGTTAGAATGGCCCAGTCAAAGTCCAGACCTAAACCCAATTGAGAATTTGTGGCAAGATCTCAAAACTGCTGTTCACAAACGCTCTCCATCCAATCTGACTGAGCTTGAGCTGTTTTGCAAGGAGGAATGGGCAAGAATTTCAGTCACTAGATGTGCAAAGCTGGTGGAGACATACCCTAAAAGACTTGCAGCTGTAATTGCAGCAAAAGGTGGCTCCACAAAGTATTGACTCAGGGGGGCTGAATACTTTTGCACGTCGCACTTTTCAGTTTTTTATTTGTAAAAAAAATGTTGATTCATGTATAATTTTCCTTCCACTTCACAATTGTATACCACTTTGTGTTGGTCTTTCACATTAAATTCCAGTGAAATATATTTATGTTTGTGGTTGTAATGTGACAAAATATGGAAAAGTTCAAGGGGTATGAATACTTTTGCAACCCACTGTATATGGATGCCAGGATATCAGACAGTGAAACTGGTTTAGAACCAGTTCTTGGAAAAATGGAAAGCCCTGGTTTGGTTGTAAGAAGCCGAATGTCGGTTCCTGTGATAATTTGTAAGACAAAGCCTGGTCGAACCTCCTATGCAGACCTTTTGTTCTTAAACTTGAGAAGAAGTTACAACTGTTGCCATCCTGAATTATACTTTAAACCTGTTTTCAGATTCCTCTGAGGTGCTCGGCTCCGCCCACCAGAGTGAGTCAAGCTGTCCCAGGGTCTAGCTCAGCAGCTCTGAGATTTTGTTGAGCTATTTTAGTTACATTAATTCCCTTGTTGTATCTTGGCTCCTAGATAGTTTGTGTTTCCTGTTGGGTGAAGGCCCAGTCATACTGTAAGATGCATTCGTATACGCCAGCCATTTGGTCATTTTAGCAGATGATTTTATCCAAAGTGACTTGCAAGTATCCTTGATGGCTGGGGTCAGAATACAGGGACAGTGTTCAAAGCACCCCCTCTGACTTTGTCTGCGCTCAGAGCACCCCCTGGAATCAGCCTGCAACTAGCTCGGTACTTAAGGGATCTCCTGCGACTCGGTCTGTACTCCAGATACCCTCTGCAATTCGGTCAATACTCCATGTACCTCCTATGGCTTGGTAAGCATACTTACCCCCAGTAAGTATGGTTCCCCCAGTGACTCAGTCAGCACTCACAATTCACACAGTGCTCACACCATCCTTAGTGATTCTCTTCGCTTTGACTCAGTCAGCACGTTAGGCACGTCTAGTGTCATTCTGTTTGTTTTGTGTCCAAGAATCTGGAGAGAAGGAGACAGAGTAAGTTTGTAGGACAATAAGCTCCCCTAGAGGGCATCCCAGTCGATCCCAGCACCATCAACGTATACCAGGGCAGCCTCAACATCCTGTCACCAGAAGGCAGCCCCCCCAGTAAGTTTGTGGTTGGACACTTTACTGCATTGTGCGCCCATAAGAGGGGGGTAACGTAATAAAACACAAGTTTCCTGATGTCTACACTTGATTAAACCCACAGCAGAAACATGTGACCACAGTTGTGATAATACCAGTGATTAATTCGATTGTACAGAAGAATGCAATCTTTCACAGAAAAACAAAAATAAAAAATAAAAATACATATATATTTTGAAGTAAAATAAATAAAGTACAATTGTTCATTGTTTAATGTTGATTGATGTTTACTAATGATTATGCTTCTTTTTGTTTTATTTTGAATAGCTCAACAACCTTCTCATTTTGAGACCACTACACCCATTGCCATAGATATATTCGATTAGATAGCAATGAGCATTGTGATGCGCCTTGTGCAGGGTGTAACCTAGGGCCCCAGGTGTCTAGTCATAATCAAATAATAATTATGTATGTGTCAGTAGTGTAAGGACAACTCAGATCCAAATTAATATGTCTTGTTCACAAAAATAATAATAATAATAATAATAATAATTTAGGCCTCAACACATCTACTGTATTGTAATTAGTAGTAATGGAAATAAAATTATAAATTGTTATAACATTATGCTATTAAGAAGGTTTGGAATGCTTACAGTTAGTTGAAACCAATAAAATTACTTGGCTAAATAATGACATACATTTTATCCAAACTAATCTTGCTTTTCCTTAGATTCTCCTTACCTTTAAAATCTCATTTATTTGGACCTGCTTCATTAAGTAGCTCACTGCATTTTTAATATCATGCCTCCTTTGCTTCTAGTACACTTACTTTTACTATTATCCTCTCTGAGTACTTTCTTCTTTTTCTTGTAAAAACTCACTCCTCATTTAATTTCAGTCTTCTTACTACTGTACATATATTTTTTTACACATTTATTGCTTAGGGTTTACAATCTGTCTGAACAATATAAATCTTTATTTATTAAAGATATTTAAATGAGTAAAACAAATAGATAAAAAAGAGATAATGTTGATGTAATGTTGATTTTAATATAATTACGACAAGTCTACTAATACGTTATTTGTAAATGGCTGTCAATGCCCTCTATTTTGACCAATTTAATGAATAGTAAAATATATTTTTCTCTGTTGCTTTTTACAGCATGATGTATAAAGCAATTATGATGAATATAATTAGGACAAGTCTACTAATACGTTATTTGTAAATGGCTGTCAATGCCCTCTATTTTGACCAATTTAATGAATAGTAAAATATATTTTTCTCTGTTGCTTTATACAGCATGATGAACCTTTTGTTAAATCATTATGCAAGACATAAAATATTCCGCTGTGTGATTACTGATTTATTGAGATGGTCATAATTATTTTTCTTTTGTTAATAAACCAATTTCATTTGGCCTAAGTAGTAATGGAGGAGGAACATATAATTACTTTGAGAAATTAATTTAGCTCTTGAGACAGAATCATGTATCACCAGTCTGACCAAGACAAAGAAGCTTATGTCTTTTTTTAATCCAACAAGACATATTAATACATATGACAAATAATTTCAATCTACTTCTAGAGGCATAACCCTCGGTTTTATTAAATAGTCATGTTGGAAATAATCAAGAAGGTATGGGTCATTGAGGACAATCTGTTCAAGATTTATTAATGAGATGAGAGAGAGTCAGGGTTTAACCATGACAAAATCTACAACACTGAATCAAATCAAATATTAATAACATAAATTTGTTTGATTTAATGATTTATAACAAAAATACATTATTACTGGATTCTGGTTAAGAGCAAAACTGACTGTAAAATGTTTAATACCCAGCCAGGTAGACAGACAGCCAGAGCCCACACTGTATGAAACTCCCCTGCCCATGGGAATAAAATACTCTTGTTAAGACTTAATTCATGTGCTCCTGACATACAAAAGTGTAAAAAGATTCTCTGTGGTGACGACAACTGTAATAACAATATTGACAAAAAAACGTTACAAAAATTGTTGGAAGCATTTTAATTCCTATAGAGAAATGCATTGTTCATTAACTGTTTCTAGAACTAGATTACTTTATAATAAGAAAAACCTTGCTTTTAAATTGTTTTTGACCTACAAAATTGTGTACTTATATAAATATTTACATTATTTGCTGTAATTTACAATACCTAAATGCTATTATATATTTATATTTATTTAAACTTAAACCCCATTATTTTAAAGTTTGAAAGATCACAATTTAAAAACACATAATACAGTCGACCACTTTCCAGTAAAGGACATATTAAACTCTACAGGCTTCAGTTAGCCTATGACAGCATGGTTACAAAATAATTAACATGTATGGTTTGTTTGGAGTGGCACAGTGGCTTAGTGGTTAGCACGTTAGCCTCTCAGCGCTAGGGATTCCCGGTTCGAATCCCCATCTGAGTGGAGTTTCCATGTTCTCCCCATGTCTGCATGGGTTTTCTCCGGGTTCTCCGGTTTCCTCCCACAGTCCAAAAACATGGATCAAGTCAATTGAGTTCTCCAAATTACCCCATATAGAGAAGTGTCTGTTTGAATGAGTGTGTGCCCAGCGATGGATTGGCGCCCTGTCCTGGGTGTATCTGCCCAGTGCCCGAAACGTTCTCCCCTGGATGGGCATGAGGAACCCCCCCGCAGCATAGGGCAGCATAGTTCTCAAAACTCAAATTTATATCTGAACCACAAAACATTTGAAACATTGTCCTTTGGACAGGCAAGACCAAAAATGTTTGCATAATATGCAAAGATTCATAAAGGGATAAGGAGTTAAAAATGGTAATCTTCAATCTTATAGGAAGTTTGGGCTGCTATAGGAAGTTTGGTCCTGAAGAGTAAAAAAGCTATGTTTAAAGAACGGTTATTTCCAGTTCATAAACAATGCAAAATAATTTAAATTGTTAGAAAACAAAACATCTAATTAACTAAATTACAAGATATACAGTCATGGCCAAAAGTTTTGAGAATGACACAAATATTATATTTTCACATGATCTGCTGCCCTCTGGTTTTTATGTGTGGTTGTCAGATGTTTTTATCACATACAGAAATATAATTGAAATCATATTATGAGTAACCAAAGCTTTTATTGACAGTTAGAATGAGTTAATGCAACAAGTCAGCAGTGTTGACCCTTCTTCTTCAGGACCCCTGCAATTCTCCCTGGCATGCTCTCAATCAACTTCTGGACCAAATGCTGACTGATAGCAGTCCATTCTTGCACAATCAATGCTTGCATTTTGTCAGAATGTGGAGGTTTTTGTTTGTCCACCCGTCTCTTGATGATTGACCACAAGATCTCAATGGGATTAAGATCTGGCGAGTTTCCAGGCCATGGACCCAAAATCTCTATGTTTTGTTCCCTGAGCCATGTAGTTATCACCTTTGCTTTATGGCAAGGTGCTCCAATCATGCTGGAAAAGGCATTGTTGATCACCAAACTGCTCTTGGATGGTTGAGAGAAGATGCTCTCAGAGGACATTCTGCTACCATTCTTTATTCATGGCTGTGTTTTTAGGTAAGACTGTGAGAGAGCTGATTCCCTTTGCTGAGAACCAACCCCACACATGAATGCTTTCAGGATTCTTGGCATGAGACAAGAATGGTGGTAGCGCCCACCTCGTCTTCTCCGAATAAGCTGTTTTCCAGATGTCCCAAACAATCGGAAAGGGGATTCATCAGAGAAAATGACTTTACCATCATTCTCAAAACTTTTGGCCATGACTGTAAAATATTTTTGCCAGCTACCTTAACAAATAAACAAAATGCATCACAAGTTGTTTTTGTTCAGTGGTTCTCTGTTACCACCTAATGGATCTCCCAGAAGATTTCACATTATTTTAGCTTCTAAAATGTAAACAAAAACATATTTGGTTTCTTTTAAAATTGATAGAAAAGCCAGAGGTCACTACAGAAATTCCAGGAAAATTTGTAGCTATCAAACCCCAGCAATGACTGATTTGGACTGTGAATTCTCTAGTGCGGGTTTTTCAGATTCTGAAGATATTTTTGCAAATAGATTAAGAGGATGAATCTGCAGTAGATGTGGGGAAGACTGTCCTTATTAACAACATTCAGCTGTTTAGAGTTGAGCCAAATTCAAAAGAGACTGCACCAAAGAGCAGCGAAGGACAGCGTGACCGACTCATTAGAATAGGGAATTCCAACTGGTATGAACCTGGCTCTTAAACTCCTCTTATTAACTTCTTTGCATGCCCATATTATTGGAAAAGACCCTGTGACAGAAAGACAGAGGGAGAATAGTCAAGCCGTTGTTGAAAGTAAGCAGCCTTTAAAAGCTGTAACATCTTATGCTGCAGGGAGAGAAAGCTATGGGACAACAGGAGCAGGATTTTTGGCGAGCTGCATCAACAGCGGCCAAACAGCAGTAGTTTGAGTGTATGTTAATACTCATTAATTCATTCATTATCTCCAGCTTTATCCTCTATTAGGGTCGCGATGGTGTTCCCCATGCCCATCCAGGGAAGATCGTCTCGGGCACTGGGCAGATACACCCAGGACAGGGTGCCAATTCATCGCTGGGCACACACTCACTCACACAAATACATTCTATATGGGGCAATTTTGAGAATTTAATTGACTTGATCCATGTTTTTGGACTGTGGGAGGAAACCGGAGAACCCGGAGGAAACCCATGCAGACACGGGGAGATCATGGAAACTCCACCCAGATGGGGATTCAAACAAGGAATTCCTAGCGCTGAGAGGCGCCACTGTGCCGCCCTATGTTAATACTGTCTGTAATAAATAAAGTTCATTCCTGTTGGTGAAAAATCCCACCCCTTGTTACACACTTGCTTCCCACATCCGTTGTGGTAGTTGACTGGCATGAGGTGAGCACTACAAATGATGGAGTGAGCTGATGGTTCTTTCCAATATGTTCTTTAAAAGTTGTCAAATTTTGTCCACTTTGTTGATGTTTTGTGATTTTTGTGTGTGGAGATTCTTTAGTACATTCAATTACTGCAGCCGAAAACCTTTTTGTAATTTTGCCTGCATCTTCAGTTCATCTGGTTCAACTTCTTGAGTTGTCGTCCACCATCTACATCATGTATCACATAGTGTATATACAAACTCCAAAGACCGCAGGCACGGATAATTTAAAGTCTTTAAAGCTATATTACTTGAATTTATAGAAGAAAACATTTCCTAACCATCAATAATGACAAATAAGGAACATAACTTATGCTGTATTTATGTATTTTACAATTCCATACTAGCTGGTGCTTAGCCTTTAATTGCCAATAATGTTAATGAAATTTACTCAGTGAGCATAAATAATACTGTAAACAAAACATGTACTTGCAGCAAGCATTTAATATTTCATACAGGCATCAACAAACTGCAGCCAGGTTTTAACAAAATGCTTACAAATCTCTTGACTTTAACTAAAAAATTACCACTTTAAAATCTTGAAGGCTTACTGTGTTTAATTTGGACATACAATGAGGAATATTTATTTAGTCAGTCACCAATTGTGCAAGTTCTCCCACTTTAAAAGATGAGAAAGGCCTGTAATTGACATTATATGTAGACCTCAACTATGAGAGACAAAATGAGAAAAAAAAATCTGAAAATCACATTGTCTCATTTTAAAAGAATTTATATGCAAATAATGGTGGAAAATAAGTATTTGGTCACCTACAAACAAGCAAGATTTCTGGCAGTCACGGACCTGTAATTTCAGAGGCTCCTCTGTCATTCACTCATTACCTGTATTAATGGCACCTGTTTGAACTCGTTAACAGCATAAAAGACACCTGCCCACACCTTTAAACAGTCACACTCAAAACTCCACTATGGTGAAGACCAAAGAGCTGTTAAAGGACACCAGAAACAAAATTTTAGACATGCACTGGGCTGGAAAGATTGAATCTGCAATAGGCAAGCAGCTTGGTAAGAAGAAATCTACTGTGGAAGCAATCAGAAAATGGAAGATGTACAAGACAACTGCTATTCTCCCTCGATCAGAAGCTCTGCGCAAGATCTCAGCCCGTGAGGTCAAAATAATCAAAAGAACGGTAGGCAAAAATCCCAGAACCACAAGGGGGGAGCTAGTGAATTACCTGCAGAAAGCTGAGACCAACGTTACAAAGGCTACGGTTATTAAAAGACGCTGCTAGGGACTCAGATCTTGCAGTGCCTGACATGTCCCCCTGCTTAAGCCAGTACATATACGGGCACGTCTGAAGTTTGCTAGAGAGCATTTGGATGTTCCAGAAGAGTATTAGGAAAATATCTTATGGTCAGATGTAACCAAAGTAGAACTGTTTGGTACAAACACAACTCATCGTGTTTGGAGGAGAGTGAATGCTGAGTTGCATCCAAAGAACAACATAACAACTGTGAAGCATGGGGGTGACAACATCATGCTTTGGGGCTGTTTCTCTGCAAAGGGACCAGGACGACTGGTCCGTGTACATAAAAGAATGAATGGGGCCATGTATTGTAAGATTTTGAGTGCAAACCTCCTTCCATCAGCAGAGGCATTGAAGATGAAACGTGGCTGGGTCTTTCAGCATGACGATGATCCCAAGCACACTGCCAGGGCAACAAATGAGTAGCTTGTAAGAAGCATTTTGAGGTCTTGGAGTGGCCTAGCCAGTCTCCAGATCTCAACCCTATAGAAAACCTTTGGAGGGAGTTGAAAGTACATGTTGCCCACTGACAGCCCCAAAACATCACTGCTTTTGAGGAGATCTGCGTGGAGGATAGGGCCAACATACCAGCAACAATGTGTGTCAACCTTACAAGACTCACAGAAAAAGTTTGACCTCTGTCATTGCTGACAAAGTATTGAGATGAACTTTTGTTATTGACCAAATACTTATTTTACACCATTATTTACAAATAAATTCTTTAAAAATCAGACAATGTGATTTTCTGAATTTTTTTTATCATTTTGTCTCTCATAGTTGAGGTCTACATATAATGTCAATAACCGGCCTCTTTCATCTTTTCAAGTGGGAAATTACTAAATACTTTTTTTCCCCCACTGTATGTCCATAGGTTTCCCAATACATTTAGACACATTTCACTTGGGGACAACTGCTGATATGCCCAAGTTCAATAAGATAAAACAATTCCCCAAAAACCATAATTTTTTTTTTGGGCAAATGTCGGTAGGTATCCCAATAATTCGCCAATTGTGTTTTGTGTCCTAATATTTTGGCCACATGTGGGATGGTGGCCTAATCTTTTGGCCACATTTGATGGTGTCCTATGATGTTGGCCACACCTGGATTATTTGTCTAATATTTTGTCCACAAGTGGAATGGTAGCATAATTTCCTGGAAACGTGTCAGTAGATGTCCAAGTACTTCAAAACATGTTGGAACATGGATTGATTTCCTAATATTTTGGCCACACGGGGGTTGTTGGCCTAATTTTTTTAACAGCATGTGAATAAGTGTTCTAATATTTTTCACCATATGTGATGTGGTGGCATTTTATTTTGGATACAAACCTGTAAAACTCAGATGGATTTTGAATCTCAACCCCCATCTGATCCAAATTTCTTCTCCTGAGCTCAGTAATATCAGGGCTTGAAGAGAATAAACAGCCTAAAGACAAGGTGAAGAGGAACCCAGGGGTTACTGAAAATGGGAACCTAACAGTAGAATGGTGGCTTAATACACTGTTCACAGTCAGAATGGGGTCCTAATATTTTGGTCACACATGGAATGGTGTCCTAATATAATGTCACATACAAGATGTGTCTGTGGTATGCGTTCTTTGTTTTATACTTCAGGTTTTATGCCAGGTTTACATTGCTGTAAATAATTGTCTGTAGGGGTGCTGAAAAAAATTGATTCTGCAAAGAATCGCAATTCGTAGTCCAGGCAATTCGGAATCGATTCAAAATGCCCAAGAATCCATCCATTATCTTCCGCTTGTCCGGGGTTCGGGTTGTGGGGGCAGCAACCGTAATAGGGAGACCCAGACCTCCATCGCCCCAGCCAACTCCACCAGCTCGACTGGGGGAACCCCGAGGTGTTCCCAGACCAGCTGAGAGAAATAATCCCTCCAGCGTGTCCTGGGTCTTCCCCGGGGTCTCCTTCCAGAAGGCCTTGCCTAGAACACCTCCCTAGGAAGGCGCCCAGGAGGCATCCTTACCAGATGCCCGAACCACCTTTTTTAAAAAATGTTTTTAAGTTTTATTTTTTGGCGCCCCCTCCTGAGCATACTGCATTGTGGATCCGCTCGGCCACCGTACAGCATGCTTGTTAACCAGTTCCAGTTGTAGTTCGCCATCATGGAGCAGGGGGAGAGCGGGATTCGACTTTTGTCAATTTTTTTTTGCCGGTGTTTGGCTTTTAAAGCCAGGAAGAGAGAGCGCGACATGAACAACTGTTTACAACGAGTGTAAAATGAAATCGAGGTACTTTCGAGGAATCGAGGAAATATGACAAATGTGCGAGACCGTTTGGCGCGACATCAACCTGAGCTAAAAAAAAAGTTGAAACTTGAAAAATATATTTAATATTTAAAGTTATGTTTTAAAAATGTAGCGAATGTTGTTGCAATATAGTTAAAAAGACTGAAGTATGTATTTCATTTTTTAATGTTTGTTTTAAAAATTTGCAAAATAAATGCATATAAATGCACTATGACTGTGGAGTCAGTATTTTAGTTTCGATTAAAGGCTAATATACTATGGTAAACTTTTGTATTAAAATATATTTAGAATTATTTGTTCATTGATGGATGTTTTTTATGTAAGAAAAAGCCAGGCAACTAAGCTAACCTAATACTGCTCATTTTTATTTAGCGCGTTCCTATTTCTTTTGTATAAATATAAAATGATGCAAAAAGATTTGATACAGGAAGACATAGTCATTTCATCTTGTCAATCACATAACTTAAACAAAATTTAAAGAGCATTTAAACTGAAAAAAATCGTTTCTGAATCGAAAATTGTTTCTGAATGGAATCGTGACCTCAAAAATTTCAATCGAATCGCCAGACAGAGATTCTCACCCCTAATTGTATGCACGCTAAATGGATTTTTATTATGGGATCAAATTGGATTTAAATGATAGAAATAAAAAAAACCTGTAAGAGGACAAGGATACATTGGAAATTTCAATGTATAATAATAACAACAATAATAATAAAGAGAATAATTAAAACACAGAGTTAGCTTTGACAATCCACTTTAATTACAGTGTAAAACCTTTTTATTTTATAACTGCAAAATGTCTGCTTCCTTCTATAGCATTATCCATTTTTACAGTAAACCTTATTGTTTTAGAACGGGATGTGTAACAAGTGGTCAGATGTCCACATACTTTTGAGTAAAATTCTTAAACTTATTTACTATATTAATGAATTTCCATTTGATATTAATGAATATTCATACCAGTGATGCTAGTGTTGCTAGCCATCCAACCAGGAACCCACAGAAGAGTCTATGAAAGATTGTATTTAATAATAAAAAAACATTAACATAATTTGATTTTAAGTTCATTTGGGGTGTGTAGCATTAAATAGGCATTTGTAGAACTTAATTTATAACTCATAATGGATTCTTATGAAAAATAGAAAAACTGAACCAGATATGCTCTAATTAAAATCTGTCAGTATAGTCCACATTCCAGCTAAAGATATTTTTACTTGAAATGGTAAGAGCTGTTAACACTAACGTTTCTCTAACGTTAGCTTCTTTTTAAATTAAGTCTGGTAAGTAGTACTGCAAGAGCAGGAATACCCCCATGAGTAGTGCTGCACATAGAAGCAAGGCCAGCCACACCGGAACTGATCCTGCAAGACAGTAAAAAAAAAAAAAAAAAAAAAAAACAATTTTGCTTTATTAATGCTGATGTTAGGTCATGTGGTACTAATTTCTTAAAATTGGAAATGATATACATTTAAACATTGACTTATAGCAGACAAAGGGACTATAATGAAATGAGTTGTTTGTGATATATTCATCAAGTTATGATATATGTTAATGTAAAATAGAAAGTCCACCCTCTAAATATTATGGTTTTTATTTAAAAGCCTCATGAAATAAATAGCTTGAAGAACCAACTTTAGCAAAAATACTGCAACTTAAAGTAATTGTTTTTCCTATGATTTTGTCAGTTTCACCTGATCACACTGATATTTGGCCATTTTGTGGTCGCTTTTATGAAATTGATCCAATCAAGTATCCTTATTTTGGGTCAGTCAGCCAAGGTACACACATCAGCATTAAAAAGAGTTAAGGGCCTTGCTCAAACGCCAACACTGGCGCTAACAATCAAAACATTATGCTGCTACCTAAAGATGAAATAATAACAATATAATAATAATAATAATAAGTAACTAATTAAGTATTTAATACATCGATTCTCTTTAAAGAGAATTAAATAGCATTTTAATATTTAATATACTGCATCCGTTTTAATTAATTATATTTACTTATAAAGTCTATATGTAATCCCATATAATCTAAATAACCCATCATCTGGTAACTGATTTCTTTAATAATATACATTCTTTAGTACATTGATATCTTTTTTTTAATTGTTAAGAGTTGCAAACAAAAAAAAGTGTGGCAAAATAATGTTGGTTGTTCCTAGCCATTTCACAAAAATTAAAAGACTTGTGTAAAGTACTGTTTAAGCAAAACATGTCTCCTTTTCTCAGGAGAGTCTCAGCTTGCATCTCAACAACTGCTAGCCAGCAACACACTGAAGTATCCACACCTACAGCAGACCACCCTCGAGCAAGAGTCTAAAGGCAGACATCAGATCTCTGTTTGTACAGCACAGAGCCAGTGTCAAATTTCTCAAATACTCACTGTAATAGCAGAATAAGCCTATTGCCACTACACGGTATCACTGGGGAGACCGTCACCACCTTCCTGGATAAGAGGCAGACAGGCAACACATCTGTGTGTATGCCACTTCCCCCATCGGGCACGCTTTTTATTCCTCACTTTCATGCTTACTGTCCCTTCCCCTCCCGTTCTTCCACTACTACTGTCCAAATGTCCTGCTAGAGGTGACCAAATACCCCCAAAGTAATCCCACAACACTTGATGAAGGGTTAATGAATGCTATTACTGCAGATGCTCCACAAGTAAGCTAGGAGGTGGAGAAGAAACATTTCTGGAGTAAGTAATATAAAGATTTAGTGCAGGAGACAATGAAAGTTATAATGTGAAAATAGCCTTTCTGATCTTTTCTTGTCTATGTGTGAATTATATTCTAATACTTTGTATATATGTTGAGAAAATATTGGAAAACATTTCTGGAACAATTTTGCAAAAGACAGTCACTGTTTTCATATTTTTAAATTTTGGTTTAGGATTGAGTAGTTTTAAATATAATCCATTTCAAAAGATCATAAAAAAATATTCTAGTGCTGGGATCAAGATTATAGTTTTATGCTAATACACCATTCAGTATTAGAAAATTCTCATGTGAAAAAAAACTTGCGTGAAGTGTACTCACTCCGTCTGGGAACTACATGCAGTTGGCAGCGACTGTCAACAGCTACACTCAACATAGCCACTTCATTATCTCCTTTGGCAGGTTTGCTTTTTGGGTCATCAGGCAGGAAGGCAAGGTCTGTCACCACAATGCCATGGCACTCCTGCACATAGTATAGCTTCTACAGCAGGAGGGGGAAAAAGGATGATGCGATGACTCACTGGAGTCAATTCTTATCACAAAACTGATTGTCCCTGCATTAAAGATTCCTGCCCAACTTTTATCATACATCAGAAAACAGCTGTATACTGTACAACCCTATTTCTGGAAATGATTACAAAGTAGCATAAAATGTTTATATTTAATTCAAGTTACATGATTTCCAAACATTAAACATTGGTTAACAGTGGAAGAATTCATGTTCGAATTTAAAGGAAACCTCCAGCATAAACATTGAATGGCTTTGGAGTATTGGAGAGTGTTGCACTCAACAATTATAGTAAAAGAGTTTTGAAGATTATATATATATATATATATATATATATATATATATATATATATATAGAGAGAGAGAGAGAGAGAGAGAGAATATATATATATATATATATATATATATATATATATATATATATATATATATATATATATATATATATATATATTCTCTCTTACAGTAACATATAGAAAGTATTTAGACCACTTTAAATTTTCCCAAGCTTTCTTTTATTGCAGCCATTTGCTAAAATCCAAAAACTTCATTTTATTTCCCATTAATGTACACTTCACACTCCATCTTAAAAGTGTAAAAAAAAAATGGAATTTGGATTTATTCAAATTTATAAAAAAAAAAAATAAAAAAAAACTATAATAATATCACATGGTTGTAAGTATTGCTCAGTATTGAGTAGAAGCACCTTTTTGAGCTAGTACAGTCATGAGTCTTCTTGGGAATTAAGTTTTTCAACCCTGGATTTGTTCCAGTTCCGTCGGGTTGAATGGTGAACGCTGGTGGACAGCCATTTTCAGGTATGTCCAGTGGTGCTTAATTGTGTTTAGGTCAGGACTCTGGCTGGGCCAGTCAAGAATGGTTACAGAGTTGGTCCGAAGTCATTCTTTTGTCATTTTAGCTATGTGCTTATGGTCATTGTCTTGTCGGAAGATGAACCATCGGCCCACTCTGAGGTCCAGAACACTCAGGTAGAGGTTTTCTGCCAGGATAACTCTGTACTTGGCCGCATTCATCTTTCCTTCAAATGCAACCAGTTGTGCTGTCCCAGCAGTTGATAAACACCCCATAGCATGGTGCTGCCATCAACATGTTCACTGTTGGTTTTGTATTGGGCAGGTGATCAGCAGTGCCTTCTACACATATGCTGCTTAGAATTAATGCTCAAACTACATCTTAAGAATATTATTTCTCATAGTCTGGGAGTCCTTCATGTGCTTTTTGGCAAACTCTATGCAGGCTTTCATATGTATTGCACTGAGGAGAGGTTTAAATAAATTTGCAAAAAAATTCTACATTTGTGTCAAGATGAGGTGCTGAGTGTGCATTTAATGAAAAATAAGATTAACTTTTTGTCTTTTGCAATGAAAAAAAAAGAATGAAATATATAAAGGGGTCTGAATACTTTAATGTACCCACTGTACATATTTAAAACATTCAATTTATCAGTTAGGGTAATTCTTGGCACAAACAACACTTTTTGCTAAAGATAAAAAAAAACATTAATTTAAATCATATTTTTATATTTATCTGATTGTAACATTATGTAAAAATATGCAACACCCACTTATTTAATGAAAGCTCTGAAATGAAATACAGATAAAATGTTGAACTAAAAATTGTCACCAAAATACAAACACTAATAAATAAATGTGTTAAATTCTAAAACAAAAAAAATTAATTAAATTGTTAATTTTTAAATAAAACACCAATTACTAAAATGCAATACAAGAATATGTGCATCTGTCTCTCTCTGTTCATTGCAACAATGCTTTAATATGAAAAGCTATTATTTCAGCTGTCATTATTGTGATGATTGCTCTAAACAATAAATAGCATCACATGTTTAGTCTTGAATTTAGCATTACGTATTACATTTGCAATTGCTGTTAAAATATGATAGGCTAACAAAGTCATACATAAATTTAATTTTTTAATGCATTGGACAGAACTCTGTCATTAAAAAGACATCAGGAAAGAGTGATTTCTGAAAAGTGATCACACATGCGTATATAGAACTCACATTCTTTTTTTTTTTAAACAGATTTTGGATAACCATGTGATCCAATTTAGTTTGATCGGAAAATGAAAATCAGAACACATAGGCCTTTGGAATTTTCTGCAACATTATGCAAGAATTACAGCACCATCTAGTGAACATGAACATGCTAACAGCAGTCCAGTCTGCTGTGTTCTGACCTGAAAGTAAAATTTCACCATTTGTTGTTTTGCTAATAAAAAAAGAAATGCCAGACATACCTCAATAACTATATGATAATTGGCATTTTATTAAAGAATATTATGTAAAATAGGTAAAATGTCTAAAATTAAAAATATGTAAAATAGGTAAAATTACTGTACATATACAGCGTTCTGTTCAATTTAATTTGATAATTTCCTTTTCAAATAACTGTTTGTGGATCAGATATGTGTTGGTTCATACCTGCAATGAGAATGCAATGTAAACAGCTACAGATCCTGTAACTGTACCCAGGCCCAGAAAAGTTCCAGAGTCACTTAAAAAATTGATGCAAAGAAACAGTCATGAAAAATTGTAACACATAAGCAGATAAAACAATGCAGTCTTTGATCTCACCTAACACTCAAACATGAGATGACTTCAGTTCCACAAGTTTTAGTGAGCAAAGGCAGAAAACTTCGTCCATCCCATTTGGTGAGGTAGCATGGTGGGGGCTTACGCTCTCGTTTGTGAGGAATTTGTACTGTATACAATCTGACTGCATCTTTTTGGTCCTCAACCTTAGCAAACCTAGCAGAAATAAACCAAAACAGTTTTAGTTTAGCAGAAAAATATTAGTATGCAGAAAACTTTGTAAAATGTGTGTTGTTTGAAACATTTTAAAAATTGCCAGATACACTTCAAATATTGTGGAAAGCCTTCATTAAAAAACTTAATCAATTAAAGCAACACAGAAGCAACCTACTAATAATCATACATAAAACCATATGTAGGCGTTACAGGTCAATGACTTAATAGTTTTTTTTATACAAGTATACACTTTTTGTTCTTTTTTCGGCTGTTCACGATGGCGGTCCTGATAATTCTCCATCTCGCCCGATCCTGAAGATCATCCTCCATCAACCCAACCACCTGCATGTCCTCCTTTCCCACATCTATAAACCTCCTCTTTGGTCTTTTTCTCCTCCTCCTGTCTGTCAGTTATTCATTCATTCATTATCTTCCGCTTTTATCCTCTATTAGGGTCGCGGTGGGGTTCCCAATGCCCATCCAGGGGAGAACGTTTCGGGCACTGGGCAGAAACACCCAGGACAGGGCGCCAACCTATCGCTGTGCACACACACTCACACACACACACACACTCTATATGGGGCAATTTGGAGAACTCAATTGACTTGATCCATGTTTTTGGACTGTGGGAGGAAACCGGAGAACCCGGAGGAAACCCACACGGACACGGGAAGAACATGGAAACTCCACCCAGATGGGGATTCAAGACGAGACGCGAATGTGCTAACCACTAAGCCACCGTGCCGCCATATTTATTTATATTATATAATATTATATATTTTTTTTATTGTTGCATGCACTTCTGTGCGCATGAGCGAGAAATGCATGCAGGCCTTTTGCAGTGCTGCCGACCATGTTTTTCATTTTTACTTTTTAATCTTTATTTATCTTTTTAAAATATTTATATATTTTTTTCTTAAGCAACTCAGTGAAGCTGTGCCCTCCCGAAACACTCTGAAGCCGCACAGAGAGAACATTGATGAGTGCATTATGGACTACAATAATTTCTGTGTGGACAACACTGTCCCAACCAATAAGAAGAGGGCCTTTAGAGCTGGTGACAGAGGAGGTGAGAACAATCGAGGGCCAAGGACACCTACAGGAGAAAGCTGGAGTGTAAACTTCAACAGAACAATATGAGGGAGGTCTGGAGTGGAATGAGAACCATCACCGGCTTCAGGTCAAACAGCAGCAGAGATGTTAAAGGCAGTGAAGACAGGGCCAACGAACTAAATCTGTTCTTTAACAGATTTGACACTGCAGGCTCTGCCCTCCCCCATCCTGACTCCACTGCTGTCTGTTCCCCACTGCCCACTCCACCTACCCTCCGTCCAATCCTTGATTGCCTACCCCCCTCCTCTGATAGCCTAGCTCACACCTCCACCACTCTATAACAAATCACCTCAATAGTGAGTCTCACTGCTGACCAGGTAAGAAGACAACTGAAAAGACTCCACAAACAAGGCCGCATGTCCTGATGGGGTCCCCCCAGGGTGCTTAAAGCCTGTAACAGCAAGCTTTGTGGACTACTGCAACATGTCTTCAACATAAGCCTAAGTCTCCAGCACGTCCCTGTGTTGTGGAAGATGTCATGCATCCTTTCCGTTCCAAATAAGCCAAGGCCCAATGACATCAAGGTCTACAGATCAGTCGCACTGACCATGGAAAGGCTAATCCTGGATCAGCTCCGGCCCATAGACCAGCTACTTCTAGACCCCTTCTCTATCCCTTCCATTTCACCCTCTACACTACAGTCTTTAGCTATCAGACTGAGATCTGCCACCTTCATAAATGTTCTGATAACTCAGCGATAGTTGGATGTATCAGCATGTATTGAGGATAAGTACAGGGCTACAGTGAAGGACTTTGTTACATGGTGCGAGCCATCTATAGCTCAATGAGGCAAAGGTAAAGGAGCTGGTGGTAACCATGAGGAGGAACAAAGCATGGGTGACCCCTGTGTCCATCAATGGGGTCAGTGTGGACACTTGAGGACAAATATCTGGGGGTGTACATATACTATAAACTGGATTGGACTAAAAACAATGAAACCCTTTACAGAAAGGACCAAAGTTGTCTGTACTTTTCGAGACATATGTGGTCCTTCAACATCTGTAGGACTATGCTCACTATATTTTACGAGTCTGTGGTGGTGAGCGCTATCCTTTATGTTGTTGCAACAGACTGCCAACAGACTGAAAAAAATGATCCGTAAGGCCATCATGGACAATGCCTCCCAACCACTGTACGACACACTGGTCAGACACAGGAGCACATTCAGTTGAAGACTTATTCCACTCAAATGCACCACAGAGGTAATTCTTACCTGTGGTCATTTCAATCTGTATAATAAGTCTGTTTAACTCCTCACTCAGTAAAACAACTTTAATCTGCAATGATGTAATCTTAATAATTATTCAAATGTGCAATATTATATTATTTTACCGTCTGCCACACAGTGCACTATATTTAAAATATTTAAATAAAAAAAATTGAATAGATATTACATACTGTACACATGCCACTTTACTTTTATTTTATTGCATATTTTTGGTACTTTAAGTTTAATTTTACTGTGCTTATTGTTAATTTTTTATTTCTATTTTTGTAAATATAAACACAATTAATGGAGCAACCGGGGATTAATAAAGTATTCTGATTCTGACTCAGATTTTTATTATTTATATTGGCCAATATAGATCTCATTCTTCTTCTGCACATGGTTTAACCACCTCAGTCTTGCGTCCCGGTATCACTAAAAAATCCTATCACACTAAAGAAGTAATTTCTATTCTTAAATATTTTTAGCCATTCTCTCTCTAATTCATACACACGCAGTCCATATTACTTCCGCTACACTTAATTTCCCTTCTCTCTAATGCAGCTCTGCATCTCTGTAGATCACAATGTCATTAGAAAACATCATATTCCAGAGACCCTTGCACTAAACCTGTTCATGACCATTGCAAACAGAAAGGGGACTCAGAGCTGACTTTGATGCAGCCCCATCTCCACTATAAACCAGTCTTTTCTACTAAATATTTTACCATTGTATACATATCCTGCACCAATCTTATATACTTCTCTGCCACTCATACTACGACAGCTCCTTTTCTGCAACCTATTAAAAGCTTTTTCTGTTGAATAAGGAATAATACAGTGGAATATCACTCCTTGCTTTGGCCAGCAACGTCCTGGCAAAAGTGATGCTTCAGAGATAAATAAAATAAAATAAATAAAATTACTGGTGGAAGAGCTTTCTCCCACAAGACTCCTCAAATTTGAAATAGCCTTTCTTCTTCCTTAAGATAACAACACAACTGGGAGTTTTTTTCTTGCCACGGTCACTTTGGCTTGCTCTTTGGGGGTTCAATGGCTTATAAAACTGTAAAGCTGCTTTGAGACAATGTGCTATTGTAAAAAGCGCTATATAAATAAATTACTTGAACTTTAACTTGAACTAGAGACTGCTCAACCAAATCACTTCAGGACAAGAACAACACAGAGACATGTTTATGGCTTTTGTCAAACTTTTCAAAGCCTTTGACACTGTGCAGATCGGTTGCCCCGACATGTTCATAACAGTTTATGTGCTGGGCAGATACACCCAGGACAGGGTGCCAATCTATCGCTGAGCAAATACTCGCCCACAAACAAACACACTCTATAGTGCGAGTGAGTTCCCTTATACACAGATACTCAGAAAAACAGGTTAAGTATCAAGGAAACCCATCTCATCACCAAACACCAACTGAGTTGTCTGGAGCAAGTCATGAGGATGCTATATAATCGACTGCCTCGCTGTATGGCCAACTAGATCATGGCTAGCACTCTGTTGGAGGACAAAATAAGTGCTATAAAAAAACAGCTGAAAATGGTGCTAAAGATGTGTAAAATCAAGCCTAGTGACCTGAAGAACTTGGTTACTGACCGAAACACCTAACAGCCGCTGTACTCAGATGGGACATAATAACTGGAGAATGAAAGGACAGTTAGGAAATGACAGAGGAGGATACAGAGGATAAACACACACACATGGATGCCAGTAACACTACCACCACTACATTTACATGTCCCATTTGCAGTGGACTTGTGGGAGTGGGATAGGACTATACAGCCATCAAATAAAACACTGTTGAAGGACAGAATTGGACATCATCATCTGAGTCGATGGACAAACACAAACAACATATCCTGCACCAACATTAGATACTTCTCTGCCACTCCTGATTGCCTCATACAACACTACAGCTCCTCTTTCTGCAACCTACCTATTAAAAGCATTTCCTAGCTCTACAAACACACAGTGCAGCTCCTTCTGACCTTTCATATACTTCTCAATCAACATTTCAAAGCAAACATTGCATCAGTTGCAGATTTTGATGGAAATCTACAACCAAAATGGTGAAACGAAAATACTGCTCACAAATCTTCAACTCTTTTCTTAACCTAGCTTAACTACTCAGATATTTATGTTGTGGCCGATCAACTTCATGTATTTGTAGTTACAGCAGCTCTGTACATCACCCTTATTCCTGAAAATATATTTAGGCAGCTGGACCATTTGTAAGAATGCCTAAGTGACACAAGCTGGCTAAAAATTTGTATAGTAAAGTTTTTAATTAATTAAATACATTTTCTTTACATTGTTTGCTGTGTCTGTATCTTAGTGTTTAGCAGGTTCACCTCTCAGTGCTAGGGATTCCCGGTTCGAATCCCAAACTTATTGGAGTTTCCATGTTCTCCCTGTGTCTGCGTGGGTTTCCTCCGGGTTCTCCGGTTTCCCCCCACAGTCCAAAAACATTTCTCAAGGTTAATTGAATTCTCAAAATTGCCCCACAGAGTGTGTGTGTGTGTGAGTGAGTGAATGTGTGCACAGCAATAGATTGGCGCAACGTTCTTCCCTGGATGGGCATGGGGAACCCCCCCACGACCCTAGTAGAGGATAAAGTAGAAGATGATGGATTGATGGATGTTTGCTGTGTGGGGAATGTCCAAGCTGTGTCACATGTAGATTTTAAAAAGTTTGTCTATGTACTTTATAGTGTCAAGAGGTAAGCATTTTATCCAAATGTTTTGGTGACAATTACCATAATTTGTTGACGTTTATGGTTCTTAGTGCCAGTAACACAATCTACACTAAAAATAAAACAGAAATTTAAGCCTAGGCTAAATTTACCTGCATGACTGGTAGCGGTACATCTTTTCTGTGATATGAGGCATGTTATCATGCCATCGTAAACCCAGGATCAGCTGATCAGCACACCACACACTACATGTGAAGTCCCTGCCTGCTGTCACAATGTGCTGAGGAGAAAACAATTATTTTGGAAATTAAAGTGAATGTATTATTAATAATGTATACTACAGTACATAGTTATAAGATCTCTAAAAGAAAATCAATACCTTGTTATCTGGGCTGATGTCTAAATCTTCTATTTCATCTTGATGAGCTTTAAAGTTTAGCTTCTCATTTAAGGAGGGAAACTAAAATAGAAATATAACTTTAAGGATAATGCATTTTAATTAGCTTAAATATCTCAAGGGTGGGTCACAAATTGGGGTTGCCAATCCTGTGCTGGTTTACCTCCCAAACTCTCAAAAAACCATCCGATCCTCCAGTTAAAAGGAGCTTTAAGTTGGAGCTAAATCGCACACATTTTTGTACCGGATCCTGTGGATTGAGATCTGACTGCACCTCGCCCAGATTCTCCACTAATATCTGCACAGAATCATACTTTGTCTTGGAGGCCTCACTGCCGTCATTGTTGCCTCCATTTTGGCTTTTTCCTCCTCTCCTCCTAGCACCTCCCTGCTCCCCAGCATCTGTGAGTTGAAAATAGGGACAATGAATTTTGGGTCGAATGGCCATTCATAAATTATTTATAAGCCCTTTTACATCTTACAATTGTACATAGTCTTAAAGCAGACTGAACTCTCAAAAAGCAAACTAAAGAAGACAAAAAAAATTGTTGCACTTTGAAAATGATGTGGCAAAATTGTGCATTTGTTTTCCAATGGTGAGAGCAGTGCCGCTGCATTATTTCAGAATCAAAAAGATCCAGTTAATAATCTGCTCACTGTAAATTAATTATACCTTTCTACAGCTCAGTTGCTCAACGACGCTCACTTGTATTACCAAGATCTGCAAGAGTGACTTGGTGTTCAAGTCATCAATATTAAAGGTGATAATGGACAAGACAGGATTAACTACAGATCCAGAGTTTGCAACTGGTTTTAGGGGGGAAAATCTGACAGCACTGCATGTGACAAGGAAAGCAGAAGACATCTTTGATGTTCCTTTAACAGTAGAAGGATAGGGTATACACTGAAATCTGATATGTTTTAATTTGATGAAAGAACATAAATTCAGTAACATATATAACTAATAACACGTATTTTAACCAACCATCCTTTTTTGAAGCAGATCTTTCATTTTGTGGTGCACACTGCCTGAAACGCATGACACTGCAGTTACCATCCTGCCCAGTGGCAATCACATCACCTCCCAGAGCCATATTCATAGTGGCACGTGACCCTGTGTCATGGGAGTACAATAAAGTGGCACTGTGCTGGCTGCCCACCAGCTCCAAACTCAGAAAGTGCTGAAATTGAAAAATAACAATAATATTAAAGCACAATACAACAGAACGGTTACATAGATAATAAACATTTAACTCTTATTATCTTAGAAACCTCATATCAATGCAAGCAAACTATTTATTTTAACTTGTTAATTGTAAACTCCCCAAACTCTACTTGAAATTATTTTTTTGATCAATCAATTTGCAACCTATAGATATAGATATAGATGTAGAGAGGTTTGCCCCAGGTACATTATGGGATTTTCGATTAATTAAAGAATGCACCTACCACTCCATTTTTAATTCCCGTCTTAGAAGCTCCACCTCCTCCAGCAGTAATGACCAAGCCAGTTTTTGGATCAATTTTAATTGTGTAGAGGGGGAAGGGGGCTCGGTACATATCTGGAACTTTTCGCCTACCCATAATTTCCTGGATGTATTAACAGCACTGTGACACCACAGATTTTTGTTTTTGAGACCAGCAATTTACAGGCCTGTACACAAGAATGAAAGCATGAGTAAAAAACACTCAGAAATGTAAACAATATTTTTAATCATTTGTACATTTATTAAAATATAAAACATGTAAATATCTTTTACGGATGGACCTACTTATATAATTTAACTTTGTCCCCTTCAATACTTATTTTACTCACTATATTTACAAAGTAGAGTCCAAAATTTAGGACAGTTTCATTGGAACTAAATAAAAAGGATAATTATTTCTAAATGCCTAGTTCTAAAGGTCAGATAAAAAAAAAGGATTTAGTTAAATTTTCTGCATGGTATGCTATTCATTGTCTAGTAGATGTATTCATATATTCAGGGGTCAGATTTACAGAAATATTTAAAAAAAAAAAAAAAAAGTCATGAGACATCCTCTGGAAAAATGAGGAAAGGACAGTTATTCCTAAATTAAATTAACTGAAATGCCAAGCTCGGAGAGTCAGGATAAAAAATATAGCTAAGTATTATTTATTTGGCCTTTAGAACGTAAATGTAGAATTACAGTTCTTGTGTCATATAGTGTTCACTGGATCAAGTTAAATAAATCTGTCCATAAGGCAGAATCACAAATACCTGTTGTAGAAAAAAAAAGAAAAAAAAAGGGGGGGGCAGCATCAAATAACAATCAGGTTTGATGAATTTACAGTATAGTAGGTTTCTCCATAACTTCTGACTTGTAATGTTCTCATTTGTAAGTCGCTTTGGATAAAAGGGTCTGTTAAATGACTAAATGTAAATAACGTTTCAGGTCTATTATTTTGAAAGGTGGTCACTTATCGCCATCTACCGTAAACTAGTGGTATTGTGACTTTTTAAGGCGATAATAAAGCGAAAATAAAGCCACGTACAGTCTAAAGCGCTCAACATGTGATGAAAAACGTGGCTTAATGTAGTAAAACAATGACCAGGGTCCACTAAACTACCTCACATATTACTTGTCATGACCACTCTATGGCTGCTGGTGGTTTAGAAGAGTTATCTGATACTAAGAGAAGATGTCATTGATTGTGTAATTATAGTTTTGCTGCTCTCCTGAACATGTACAGTTTTACTCTGCAGTTATGTGCAAGGAACAATGTCATTTGTATGTATGATCTTTTGCTGACAAATTGTCACTGTATTTCTGTATGGATTTTAAAGAGATTTTGCAGTTATGGTCTTTATAGTCGTTGAAAATGGAATGAAATGTTTAGTTTTGGCTCCAACAATTTACGATAAGGCTTCAAGTTCCTATAATACATTTACATTACATTACATTTAGTCATTTAGCAGACGCTTTTATCCAAAGCGACTTACAAATGAGAACACCACAAGTCAGAAGCCATGGAGAAAACCAACTATACTGTAAGTTCATCAAACCTGATTGTTATTCGAAGCTGCGCCCCCCCCCCCCCCCTCTTTTTTTTTTTTTTTTTTTTTTTTTTTCATAACAGGTATTTGGTAAATAGATGCGTCTTAAGTAGTATATAAGTAGAACTATAATGTAAATTAAAGTTCACCTGAGCATTTTAAATGACTACCATCACATGCAATTGCACTGTTTGATGACGTTATTGTCTGTATACTAAATAAAACATCATATTGATAGTTAAGGGCCGTGGGGTTATTAAAAGTTAAAACGGTCGGATACTGTATATTAGAATATTAATAGACAGGTCATAATATGACCCCAAATAAGTGAGAGAAACAGGTGTGCCGAAGTCATTATTTTAATGCTCAGTCATTATAAGATTTTCTTCGTTTTTAAGATTTATGCATAAACGAACTTTAACCTCGTGATATCAAACAGGGCTGCAGCAAAATATAATCTTTGAGAAAGTCTTTTAAATGACACTGACTTTTCATCACAATCGCCGTGTTGTTATGCTGCAACGCAACAACCCTGCATTTGACTGGATTGATATTCTGAATTCTGAATGATTTATACTGGAAGAATCAGAGCTCTGTGCATGCATACATACATGAAAAGATTCATTTATGGAAATCCTCAGATTAGTGATGTTTAACTGCAAAAAAAACGTGCGACGTCTTCAGAACAGTATAGTCCAACGGCGAAATACTTATTCGCTTTAACACATTTAAAAATATGCACTTAAAGAGCCGTGCAAAGGATGTTACCTTTAATTGTAAGACTTTCTTAATCGCGGAGCCACTTACAGAGTAAATCCAGCCTGACACGAGTTTAATTAATCCACTGGATTACCCGCACAGGCTGCTCGCACCGGCAGTGCTAGGATAAGCTAACAGCTCAGGGAACTCTGTGCATCTGACCGCTCGAGGCTCTACGTGGGAATATGGCGCAGCGACAGAACACAATATTCTATCAGATAAACGGCACAGATGTCAGCACAGAAACCAAAACAGCAAAACCAACATTTGGACACTTCCTTACTTACACGTCAGCAGCCCATAATCCAGAGCGTGCACGTCTCCGATTCGCTGGTTTGTTTAACAGTTACCGTGGTGTGCCGAATTACCGCGCAGCGGAAAATCACTATCTGCTACAGGTCTTTGGTGTTATGTGACGGGAAGTGTTTTAAGTGTGTTAATTAGAGCTGTGCGATACCAAGAATTTTGGTATCGATCCGATACCAAGTAAATACATGGCCAATATCGCGATATTCGATACCGATACCGATACTTTTTAATATTTAAGCTTCATTGATCCAAAAGACCTAGTATAGAATTTCGCCAAACATTGTAGGTGACAACAAAATAATGTATCCCAATCAACATCTTTGTTTAGAAACAATGGAACAGTAATAAAACAAAGTTTGCTTTAACGTGAGGAAAATATATATTTTTGAGGTACAAAAGGAGAAACGCCAATACAAATATAAAGTCAAAATGCTCCCCTCACTAGACAGTTTTTTCTTTCTTTGTTACTTTTTTTCAAATAGAATTGTTCTTAGGCAAAACAATAAAAAAGGAATATTCACACACAAAAAACTTGAGTATCGATCTTTTTACGCAAGTATTGTTCAATACCAATACCAGCGTTGGTATCGATATTATCGATATTTGTATCGATCCGCACAGCTCTAGTGTTAATCCTTTATTTCGGCGGCACGGTGTCTTAGTGGTTAGCACATTCGCCTCTCAGCGCTAGGGATTCCCGGTTCGAATCCCCTGGGTGGAGTTTCCATGTTCTCCCCGTGTCTGCGTGGGTTTCCTCCGGTTTCCTCCCACAGTCCAAAAACATGGATCAAGTCAATTGAATTCTCAAAATTGCCCCATATAGAGTGTGTCTGTGTGAGTGAGTGTGTGCCCAGCGATGGATTGGCGCCCTGTCCTGGGTCTATCTGCCCAGCGCCCGAGGCGTTCTTCCCTGGATGGGCATGGGGAACCCCACCGCGACCCCAATAGAGGCTAAAGCGGAAGATAATGAATGAATGAATGAATCCTTTATTTCCCGCAAACTGCCGCTAAACCCTAATTAGGATAGTAAATATATGTGTTTGTCATATTTTTTCTCATGAATATGAGCATTGTCTATATTCTTCACTTACAATTGTAGATGGACTGTTTGCATGTCCCGTTCTCTATTTCTTGGTTCTCTGTTCTCTATTGGTGAGAAGCATCACAGAACTGGTATAATTTGGGTGGTGTATTGTTTATTGTTAGTTCTTCAGTGACACTGATGATGATTTAAACACCCCAGTGACACTGCTGGGATAGGAATAATGCACCAACCAAATAATACCAAATTGTGCTACTATTTTGACCACCTATGTTGTTTAGTCATGTCTAAAAATGCTTAAGAAAAGTGATTCATTTCTTTATTAGCTTTAAAATCTATCTGTTTTTAGCTATTTATCTATGAGTGTGTAGGCATGCTTTATATAATCTTTGTTATTATTTGACCCCCAACTGCTAAATAACTTACATGCATGCAAAAAAGGAGGTCTACCCTACAGCATTAATTACAATTAGAATAAGTATTAGAATATTCGAATACCTATATTTGACATTTTATGTTTTAAGCATGCCCAGCGATGGATTGGCACCCTGTCCTGGGTGTATCTGCCCAGCGCCCGAAACGTTCTCCCCTGGATGGGCATGGGGAACCCCCCCGCGACCCTAACATAGGATAAAGCGGAAGATGATGGATGGATGTTTTAAGCAAACTTGACCTACCTGGGTAGCAGCTTTTCCCACTTTTATGACTTTTAGTGATGCTTTATATATATATATATATATATATATATATATATATATATATATATATATATATATATATATATATATATGGATGGATATACAGATACAAAACTGTTAAATACAAAAAGGCATGTGCTCTTTTGTGCATTTATATTTAAAATTCTGTTCAATTACAACAATTTTAATAATTTTAATTCAATTCATTTTTATTAATACATTTTTAATAAATTCATTATTTTTTAAGTGCCTTATAAATAAAGTGGAGTTAAGTTGAAAAAAAATTAAAAATGTAACATGCCAGTAAATGTAATGTTTAAAGCACAGAAGTGCGACCTACCTCTTTTACAGCCACTCCACCCACCACAAAATGCAATCTATCATCTTTTCTGTCACTCAACCTGCCACAGAATACAAACTTTCATATCTCTAGCTACACCACCTTACATACAATGTAACCTGACACCTTTTTAGCAACCCCTTCTGCTACAATGTATGACATGCTACTTTTTTAGCCACTTTACCTGCCACAAAATATGTTCTGCTACTCTGTCCACAACAAAATACAACCTGCTATTTATTCAGCCACAATATGTGATCTGCTATGTTCCTGCCACTACATCTGCCACAAAATATGACATTCCACTTCTTCAACTACTCCACCAGCCACCTTTTTAGCCATTTCTCTCAGGAAAATGTGACCTGCCTCTTCTCCTGCCATGTGCATTTTGAGGCAGCTGGAGATGTGGAAGGTCATATTTTGTTATGACCTAATATATCTCCAGTTGCTTCAAAATGTTCGTGCCACCCATTTAGCAATGTTATCTGCCACAATATTCAACCTGCTTCATCCACTTCATCCATCACAAAATGTGTAGTGTTTTACAAAAAGAAAAAAAAGGGAAAAAAACTTTACTAAATGTGTAGCTGTTGGAAAAATGTCCTATTATATATATGTCTCGTTTGTTGACCTGAGCACTTTCTTTTAGCCAGTCCTGCTAGCAGAAAACTTAACTTGCTACTTCCCCATCTACTTCACTTTCAATAAAATATGATACCTTGAACAATCTGTGCCTTTTAGCAAGAGTTTTGGGACTACGTTTTAAATTTTCATTAAACCAGTCGATTGGTCTTTGGTCATTAAGACAAATAAAAATAAAATTTAAATTTTTTACTTTTCTTGATGAATTTGATTTTTTTTTAAATGTCAATACCATTTTAACAAAGTGAGGTAAAAATAAATAGAACCATTAAGAACCTCTGCATCTTTTTTTCTTCAGACAGCCAAATATCAAGGTTCTGAATCTACACATTATGTAGATGTTGGGCACATATTCAAATTAACCGTATTCACATAGAGACCAACCATAAAGGCTGAAATTTGGTAATCACAAGTATTTGCCCATGTAGTGTATATTAGCAATTAATCAAGTTCATTGTCAGATGGATGATGCCCAGTGTAATGGAAGCTGGACTCACCACTATGGTCACTGATTACAATGTCATTACAGGGCTTCATTGGAAAAATCAATAATACCCTAAGGTGGTGTCAAAACAAGCATCCGCTCTGGTGTCTGTGTGCACTGTGCATTTGTAATGGTTCATTTCTCAATAGTTCAGTTAATTTGAATACAGAACCTTTAAAGGAACTAAATAATTAATAATATGATGCAACATTTGATAGTAATAAGGTGCATTATTTATTTTTAGGGTTTTTTTTTTTTTTTTGACACAGTGCATCTATCCTCACATCTGGTTGTTTCTTATTGGGAACACCTCTGCATGTAGTTCATTTGTTATTTGTTCAAGTTGGATTGTGTAAATACATGTGTTTGTCAACATGTCCAGCTAATTACCAATTACTAACCAGATGTGTATAAGTCTCTGGAGAATATATAAAATGATCTGCACTCGCTAGTTGTCAGAAAGTTTTACATTTGCTCTGCATATATTTACCCAGTATGCATGACTGCTCTATTGCCTGTTGCATCCAATAGTTTTGACATGAGTAGCCTGTGTGCATTCTCTTTACCTAGTTGGGTTACACATTTCTGTTTAGTAGATGACATTAATGAAATCATTTTTGGATGTTATTTCCTGGAGTCATTTCGGCACTAGATAAAATAGTCTACAACAATAATAATGAGGAAACAACAAATAAGAGTATTAATCATTATGTCAACGGAATAGAGCATCTGGGCCTTCTTTAGTCTCCCTTCACTCTGCCCAGCTTTAAACCATGTTTTGATACACCACAGACTACACTAAGCATGGATTCATTAAGCCTCATGTGTACCCCACTTGGCAGTTTCGCACAGCTTTTTTGGAGGCGTTTGTGTGGCAACATTCTGAAACTTCAACATGGAATGTTGGTTCTACAAAATTCCATGGAATGCCACACTACTAATAATAATAATAATAATAATGATGATAATGATAATAATAATAATAATATGCCCAGCGATAGATTGGCGCCCTGTCCTGGGTGTATCTGCCCAGCGGCCGAGACGTTCTCCCCTGGATGGGCATGGGGAACCCCATCGCGACCCTAACAGAGGATTAAGCGGAAGATAACGAACGAACGAATAATAATAATAATAATAATAATATTAAAGTTGTTGTTGTTTTTATTATTAATTTTCTTCAAGGCATCTTTAATTTAAGTCTAAGTGAGGTCCTGCAGTAGAAAATGACATATTGCAGTTATAATAAAGTAGAAAGCCACCTAAGATTCAATAAAAGAACTAGATAAAACACCTTGTCAAACCATTATCAGAGTATAACATTTGAAAGGAAGTCCTTGAAAGATGTCTTTAGAACAGTTTAAAAGCAGTCAGTGACCGTGGAGCTCTTAGTCAGAAAGAGAATTTCAGAGGTGAAGAGCAGCAAAATAATAAGCCTGATCTCCCACAGAATGCAACCTAGTTCTTGTAGGTAAAAAATTGTATCAGAGGCAGTTGTGTTTTTTTTAAGAAAATGGTTCATGAAAATTTTAAGTTATAAAGAAAACAGTTTATTAGTTTAAAGTAATTCTATATAGAATGGAAAGCTATTGCAAGGAGTGTTATCCAGCTTTGAAATTATAATTATAAACATCCCAAAATTGGTATTAATACATTCAAAATAAAACTTGCCTGACCATGCCTCTTTAGGAATTCTAGAATATTATGCATTTTGATGCTCATTGTAAGCCAAACAAACAGTTTGTCTACATTTTCACCAGAAGCCACGCTGTTAAAAATGCAAAAAAAAAAAAAAAAAAAAAAGAAAAGATTACATTTCCACTGTTTCATTCAGTCCATCTTACATGACTTTAGACCCAGACAATTGGCCATCATTTCTGCACTGTTACAGGTGCCCCAGCTCCTGTCCCTCGTTTGTGTTCTTGATTATCTCAGCTGGGTGATTGGTTTGTTTTGTGCACGTGATTAGTTGATTTGTTATTTAGTTTCCGTTTTGCAGTATTTCGGTGCACGTCTTTGTTTTGCGGTTATAATACCCTATGTTAGTTTGTTCGTTTGTTTCCCCCCTTTCTGTTGGTGTTGCTACACCATTTTTAATAAATTCGGTTTTGGATTTTATCCCGGTGTTTTTCTGGACTCTCGTTCCGCGTTCAACCATGGTGCGACGCTGCGCATTTTCTCCGTGCAGGTCGCACTCGTGGGAGCGTTTCCGTGGACCGACATACACTTTTATTCCACGCGTAGTCGGTGCCCGGAAAGCGCTCACTAGGCACGAGCGGTCGTACGCTATTACTCCGCGTAGCCGCCTTCCTTCGGGGAAGAACGGACATTTCTAACATGCACAAACATAAAATTATACTTTTCTTTTTGCACAATACAGTTTTAGGTTCCTTTTTTGATAAAGCAGACTATAATTTTTCATAATAGTACCACCAAGTCCTTGTGGCTATGTTTATTACAGTAGCATGTAGGATGACATTTTTATTTCCAACTGAGGGTTCAATAGAATAGGTTCGCATTTAGCAGCAATTAGGCCTTTATTCAATAACATTTTCTCTTACTCCCTAAATCTTTAAATGATTTTATCAGCTGTGGATAGAAAAAAAAAATTTGGTAGTTGTTTGGTAATTGTGAAACCACTACCCATTCTTGCGTACAATGACGAAAACATTTTTTTTATGTTTATTGGCACATTGCAATTTTTACAACATACTATTATGTTTGTTAGTGAAAACAGTGAAAATTGTTTCCCTTTGTTTTTATTAGATAAAATTGAGTTTCGGGTGCTGGGCAGATATACCCAGGACAGGGCACCAATCCATTGCTGGGCACGCACTTATTCACACAAACACACTCTATATGGGGCAACTTGGATAATTCAATTTACCTTGATCCATGTTTTTGGACTGTGGGAGGAAACCCACACAGACACGGGGAGAACATGGAAACTCCACCCAAATTGGGATTCGAACCGGGAATCCCCAGTGCTGAAAGTCAAACGTGCTAACCACTAAGCCACCATTTGCCACCATTTGTTATTTAGTCTTTTGTATTATTATGTCGTCTGGTAAGACCCCACAATCTATTATTTGTTTGCTTGTTCTTTATATTATTACCATTATGATTATTTTTCTTTTCCATTACTTTTGAGAATTTTTGAACTTTTTAAAAGTTAATTTTTTTTTTAAACAAACCACCAAACTTCACAGGATTGTAGGATTTTACTTTTTTCCCATAGAAACCTAATATAAATCTAATCAGGGTAAGGACACATGTTCACAGTAATGTGAATGTAATTGAAGTATTAAGTTACTACAGTGTAGACAAAATATCAGATACATTTCACAAAATTAAAATTAAATAAATTAAATTGGGTCATTTAGCAGACGCTTTTATCCAAAGCGACTTACAAGGTGAGCACAGGGTTAATCACAACATCCCTGGAGCAATGAGGGTTAAGGGTCTTGCTCAAGGACCCACACTGGTAACTTCAGTGGACCTGGGATTTGAACCCCCAACCTTCAGATTGATAGCCCAACACCCTAACCACTGAGCTAACCCGCCCCTATTTAAGACCTAACATGCTGGCTAAATAGATACCTTTCAAATTTGGCAAATTTGGCTTTCCTGGGGACCAAAGGGCACCAATCCTTTGCTGGTTACACACTCACTCAAACAGACACACACCATGTAGAGGCAATTTAGAGCAGCCAATTTACATTTAATGCGTGTTTTTTGACTGTGGGAGGAAACCTATGAGGACATGGGGAGAACATGACAACTCCACTTAGATTGGGATTCTGGATTCCCAGCACCGAGAAGCAGACGTGCCACCCTCAAAATAATTCATGCAGTAAATTTCATACACGCCCAACATTACATTGTTTTCAGTACATTAAATATGCAAAACATAAAACTATAGCAACAGGGCGGCACGGTGGCTTAGTGGTTAGCACGTTCGCCTCTCAGCGCTGGGGATTCCCGGTTTGAATCCCAATCTGGGTGGAGTTTTCATTTACTCCCTGTGTCTGCATGGGTTTCCTCCAGGTTCTCCGGTTTCCTCCCACAGTCCAAAAAAAAAAATCATGGAGCGAGATCAATTGAATTCTCCAAATTACCCTATGTATAGAGTGTGTGTGTGTAAGTGTGTAACAAGCGATAGATTGGCGCCCTGTCCTGGTTGTATCTGCCCAGCGCCCAAAACGTTCTCCCCTGGATGGGCATGGCGAACCCCCCCACCCCCCGCAACCCTGGTAAAGGATAAAGCGGAAAATAATGGATGGATGGATAAAACTATAGCAACATCTATTTATGTGTCTATATGTATAGAATAAATTGACATAAGATTAATTACGTGCATTGCCCAGTGATGGATTGGCGCCCTGTCCTGGGTCTATCTGCCCAGCATGGGGAACCCCACCGCGACCCTAATAGAGGATAAAGCGGGAGATAATGAATGAATGAATCAATGATTACGTGCATATAAAATTTAATTCAGCAGTCTGTGAGTCTGTAGGGCTGACAATGTGGTTAAGATACGTTTTGGTTCGACCTATGTGGAATCTTTTGAAGAATTCCAGTTGAGCTTCTATTGTATCTGCTACAGTACACTATTCTATAACAAGCCTATTATTTTTACAATAAGCAAGTTTCTAAGCTTCATGTTTGGGTGAATACAGTGGGTGAAAATTTAGAAGCAGGGGAGTATGAGAGTGGGTGGGAGAGAGAGAGAGAGAGAGAGAGAGAGAGAGAGAGAGAGAGAGAGAGAGAGAGAGAGAGAGAGAGAGAGAGAGAGAGCTTGTTCCCTGAAAGGCCCGGGTTTCCCGAACGCAAATAAGGTTCTGATTGGCTAAAGAAAGGCTGATGACCGTTTTCTTTTTTTATTTCGAGAACTTGCGTTAAGGCGCTTTGCGTATTCACTGGTGACTTTTATTGGTGAAAACGGGTTCACTTCCGAATTCTGGGCTGGGGTAGATTTCTGATGCTTCTGACGATCTTGTGTGCTCCACTGCTAGCGACTGTTTTCCGGGATCCATGCTGCAAATAAAAGGCGACGCAGATGACAGAACGCCAAACGGAGGTACCGGTATCGGGGCGCACAGCTTCGTGATGTGAATTGAATGCAGAGCAGTGATTTCACGGAGGCCCTTTCTAGAAAGCCCTATACGAAGCAAGCATCATCATTTCGGTGGTACTTTAATGTACGGCCGATTATTTTTGACGAATGGACCAGAAGTGAATGCGTCGCATCGATGCGCTGAATGAAATATGGCAAAATGCGCACTCCGAGTTGTCTCCGCTGTCAGAAGCGATTTGTTTGGATTCGTGTTTTGTAGGAATCCGCATTTTCACCTTCCATGCAGCCACAAGCGCGCCTTCTTTCTGTCCTGAGAGCGCAACATGTATTTCCTGTAAGTGTTCCATTCTGTTTTTTTTATGGAGGAACCGGATTTCGGTGGCGGACAAACAAAATGAAGGCAACAAGCACGTTTCCATTCCAGTAATTTACAAAAAATGAGATGAAGACATGATGGAGGAAGACGCTTTTGTATCGAGGCACCTATTAAAACATGTTAGGATTTATTCAGCCACATTCTTATAGCTGTTTTCCCAGACATGTTTTAATACTCAAAGAAGAAAATTGAAGCAATAGCATGACCTTCTTCCTAAATCCATCCTTCATTGTGTTTCACCATGGAAACCTGATGGTAAAGCAGGCAGGAAACACGGGCAGAGCAGCGCATATGTAAACAAGCAAGGTTGGATGGACAAATCAGTAATTAGCTGGCATCTGGAGTGGGTGGCCAGGACAGGCTCATTTGCACGTTTCTCTTAACCTGTTTTCTGGGACATATGCATATTTTGGGTCGCTGGAACCTTACAATTTTCAGTTTTCTTCAAAACTTTGTTTTTGATAGCAGGCTGAGATTGTGTAAACTGTGAATTACTCCTTACTTCAAGCAATGTTCACATCACTAATGGAAAAAAATGTTTCAAGAGCGGATGGAATGCCTGCCAGCAGTCCACAGTAAAGTGTATTCTGTTCACAGCTAAAGTCTTCTGATTTAGATTTTGTTTCATGTAAAGAATTGTGAGGGTGTATGACAAGCACAGTGGACTTTGATTGTACCATTTAGGGTCAGCTTGTGTTAATAACAACAAAAGCTTTTTGATATTCTGCACACAATCCAACAGCTCCCAAGAATGCCACGGAACCGAGCCTTCTCTGAACCAGAGTACTCAGCAGAGTATTCGGCAGACTGTTCTGTTACATTGCCGTCTGACCCGGGACAAGCAGTTGGACGAAGCCATGAAGTCACAGTACGCAATTCTGGCTGCTGCTTGTGCCTCCCTCGCTTCATGCGGCTCACATTTGCTCCAGACTCACTGGAAAACCTCTACCAAACGTACTTTCGACGTCAGCGACATGAAACCCTACTTGTCCTGGTAGTGTTTGCAGCCCTTTTTGACTGCTATGTAATTGTAATGTGTGCTGTAGTCTATACCAGTGATAAGCTGGCATCTGTGGCTGTAGCATGTGTGGCATTAGTGGTAAATGTTGTGCTTTACCTGATGTGCCGCTATGATTTACTGCCTCAGCGCATTTCCCGCCAGCTTGTGCCCTACGCTCTTTGGGTCCTTATAGATGCCCAAATTTTTTGTTACCTTGGACTGAACTTTGCACGCTTTCACCAAGCCAGTGACACTGTAGGCTGGCAGGCATTTTTTAGCTTTTCCTTCTTTTTGACGTTGCCACTGCGGTTAACCCCCATCGTACTCATTACATCCGTGTCTTGTGGGATCCACACACTGGCTCTAGGAGTCACTATTGCACAGCAGCAGCAAGAGGACATCCAGGCAGCAGCTCTTGGAAGACAGGTTTGCAGAATGGGGAGAGGGGCATAAATCATTTTTGTGACATGTTTTTAAAAATGGTTGCATGGAGAAGGAAAAACATTAGTAAACATATTTAACTGTTTCAGCAAGATTATTAAATTTAAGAGTTTAGGACAGCAACAGCATTAACTAAATAAGCAATCCCTGTCATCATTATTGAATGCATTTGATTTTAAAAGTCTTTACCCTTACTCGAAATCTGCAAGATATCTGCACAAATTGTTAAAGAGTATTAAGCTGATCCAGTGTATTTTTACTTATTTACTCATTTAATTTTGATTAATAATAATAATAATAATAATAATAATAATAAATAATTAAATCCATTAATAATCAATTAATTTATAAAAACAATATATTCCATACTTTATTTGACTTACATTTCACTGTAACTTTTTTTTTTTTGCTTTTTTCATCTGATTTTCTTGTTTTGTTAAGGTATCTTAACCACATGTACACATTGAATTGGGTTATAGTTGTATATTATGTTATCCACACATACAGACCTGGACACAAACAACACAATGTTACTATAATAACTAACGTTTACAACCATGGTTCAACAAAATCATAAAAAATACTAATGATACTGCACTGAAAATATAATGTTTCCTCTAGAAAAAGTAAACTAAAATTGAGCAGAGGGACGAGTTAAGGTAAGGCAGATAGATATTAAGATAGAACACAGGCATCTCTAAACTTGTAGTCAGTCAGTCTCAATACTATCAATGCATTCTAAGGTGCTGGGTGCTGCTCATTGCGGAAGGTGCTGAAACATGTCACAAGACAAATATAGAAAATATAAAAAGGTTAAAGCATGTGTGTGTGTGTATGTATATAAATTTTTTTGAAAGCATTTTTAGATTATAGCATTTTTTCCCACCTGCCAAAAAAAGACCACCCTTTGCCTTTAAAACAGCATCAATTCTCCTAGGTACACTTGCACATTGCACACATTTTTGGAAGGAACTTGGATGGTAGGTTGTTACAAACATCTTGGAGAACTAACCTTTTTCTTCTTTGCACTGAAGATATTTCATAATGACATTGACTGTATGCTTGGGGTCGTTGTCCTGCTGCAGAATAAATTTTGGGTCAATCACATGCCTCCCTGATAATATTGCATGATGGATAAATATCTGCCTGTATTTCTCAACATTGAGAAATAATATATTTCTAAATAAACAATTCTGACCAAATTTCCCACTCCATTTGCAGAAATGCAGCCTCAAACTTGCAAGGAACCTTCACCATTTTTCACTGTTGCCTGTAGAAACTCATTATTGTACCGCTCTCCAGCCCTTCGGCGAACAAACTGCCTTCTGCTACAGCGAAATATTCCAAATTTTGATTTATCAGTCCAGAACACCTGCTGCCATTTATCTGCACCCCAGTTCCTATGTTTTTGTGCATAGTTGACCTTGGCCTTGTTTCCATGACGGAGGGATGGCTTTTTGGCGACAACTCTTCCATGAAGACCACTTCTGGCCAGACTTCTCCGGACAGTAGATGGGTGTACATTTACATTTACATTTAGTCATTTAGCAGACGCTTTTATCCCAGTTCCCACTGATTTCTGCCAGTTCTGAGGTGATGGCACTCTCTGATTTCGATGGGAAATAAGCTTGATTTGTCTTTCATCTGCTGCACCAAGTTTCCTTGTCCGACCACTGCATCTACGATTCTCAACGTTGTCCGTTTCTTTGTGCTTCTTCAAAAGAGCATGAACAGCACATCTGTTCAGCACAAGAAACCTTGCTGATGCAGTATAACTACCCTGTCTCTTGCCATGTGTATGAACTGTGACATAAAACTGACTTCAAGTTTTATTTTGTTTCACTTATTGACTGTGTTTTTAACCTACTTGTGAAATTGATGATCATTAGCACCTGTTTGGTATAATTGGTTGATCATACACCTCATTATAATCCTACAAAATCCCTGACTGTGCAATTGTATCTTGATTGATCCTGGTTTGAAGGCAAAGGGCAGTAACAACTAATATTGGTTTGATTTAGATCTCCATTTTTTCGCTCACTTTGCATTTAGTAAATAAAAAAAAAAACCCACACAATTATTATTTATATATTTTAAAGCATTCTTAATTACAGCATTTTTTAACACTTGCCTAAAACTTTTGCACAGTATTGTGTATTGTGTATATTGGTATAAAAATATAATATATAAGTTCTTTAAATAATGCTTTCACTAAACAGTTCCAAGTAAATTCCTTGTTTCAAAGTGAGATATTATCTTAAACGTTGCCTGGGCTTTGAAGCAAACCTGTCATTTCAGTCTTTCAAAAAAACAACATAAGATTCAAGATAGTGATTTTACGTTTGTATTTCTCCAGTTTTGGTGCTCTAGTAAAATCAGCAGTGTTTGATATTAGATATTATATTATTTTTTTTTACTCCTGATTAATGTAGACAGTTATATGAACATTTCTGCCAAAATGCAAAATGTGAGCGCTCTTCAGGACCAAAGAGCAAAGTGATTACAAGAACTGCAGCAAACTATAGAGAAGACATTTTTTTAATCCAGCAATTGATTAATAAAGGAATAAAATGATTTTATGTCGCCTTTTGTTTTTTTAACTCAACCAAAGGTGTAATAAAGCTGACTGAATATGAATTTCTACACAGCATGTAGCCATTGCTGAATTAGAGGCATGACCAGAAAGGGCTGATTTTTTTCTTTCCACCCTTTTTTAGCACAAACCAACACAGCTGTGGTCCAAAGCCACTTCTAATTCAAACAACGGTTTCTTTTGGGGTTGTTTTGTAAAAATAACATTGACATGCCATCTCACTCTATTTACTGTTGGCGTTAATGTCTCATTCATGTTCAAGAAGACTGCATAGCTAATCATTTGATTTTATGTACATGTGTTATATGAACTGTTATCATAAATAAGGTGAATCTGCAGTTTACACTATACAATTGCAATTATTGGAAGCAAATAATCATAAAACTTGGATCTTTACTTCAATGTTTAAAAAAATGTTTAAAAAGAACAAATTTACAGAAAGATGCCTGTGACACATTTACACAGAAGTTGGAATAGAGACAAAGTAAGGTTATAAAGCTAAAGTTGCATTGTTTTGAAAAGTTTCATAACTAGCAGTTTAACAAGTCATTAAGATGTATGATACAGTGGGGCTTAACAGTTTATGAACCTTTCAGTATTTTCACATAAATTTGACTAAAAATGAATCAGAATTGTTATACACAAAGCCTAAACATAAACAACTAATCAAAAAGTTGCTAGATAAACATGAGACAATTTTTTTCAATGTATTAAGGAAAGCAATCCAAATTGGCTGTGAGTGTCACAAGAATGAAAACCTCTTCTTTCAGTACCTGGTTTGTAACTCTTTTTCAGCAATAACTGCAACAATTTTTTTAATTTTGTTAAGTAGACCTGCACAGTGAGCTGAAATTTTTTTTAATTGCTTTAAGTTTACTGTATGATTGTGGGTTTTCTTACATGAACTGCATGCTTCAGATCCTTCAACAACATTTCTAATGGAATATGGTCAGTACTTTGATTTGATTGTTCCAAAACATTACCTTTTTATTTTTAGACAGACTTGAGTGCTCAGGCTTATCTGCATGCCCCATTTGAGATGCAGCTAATGGACAGATGTTCTGACATTGTGTTTTAAAAAATGCTAGTATAAGTCAGAGACAATTTATTTAGAGATCTAATGCGTGCACAAAATTGAGATAAATCATCTTAAATCCTCCCTAGTTGATAAAATAGTTTCTCTTGTTACTTATTAATTATTCTTTAATAACAGTTTTTTAAATGTTGCAAAAATTATGGTATATAGTTAAGAGCATATTTTATAGTTAAATGGAAACATCTATGTACACTAGGAAATGATCCCATGTCAGTTGTTGATGAAACAGCCTATAATTGTGGAATAAGTAATGATTTACAATTCTTGTCATTTAGTTACATTTTAATTATGTAATTTCTTTTTACCTTTGGTTTTAGTTGCTTTCCAACATCCTAATCTACCTATGTGCAATCACTGTGGGCCTGATGTCATACTATATGGCTGACCGCAAACACCGCAAGGCATTTTTGGAGGCCAGGCAGTCTCTTGAGGTCAAATTAAATTTGGAGGAACAAAGTCAGCAGCAGGTAAGTTGCTACATCCCTTCAGATGCTGAGACATTAGAGCTCTCTAAAAGTACACTGATGGTTAAGAAATATGTTATAGACAACTGTAAAATGATTTTTTTTCCTCTACACAACTCATCATTCTCATGGTAAGATTTGCATGCATGAAGTTTGCATGCATTAGGACAGCTATAGGGCTATTCTCATGGAGATTTTTTCTCCTGTTAGGGTCTCACATGGTGTCTTAACACATCTGTTATCAGAACAAACCTACCACATACATTGAACAACAGAAAAATAGGATAATACTGTCAGTGTAGTTCAGAAGATGGGACTACAGATTGGATGACACCCAACTTGTTTTTGAGGAAATGCTAAGAATTTGTCCATGCATGAACCTTATAATCCAGCTGTGTGCTCCTTCCTTCACTTTCAGACATTACCCTGTGTTTCTCATTCTTTTCAAAATATGTGTTCACTACAGCCGCTACAGTTTAGGTACCCTCTCCAAAACTTAATTTAACTCACTCTGGAAGTCTCCACCTACTTGAATAACATGTTCACTAATTACATTTAAAAACAAACCATCAATTTCCAGCTTTACCCTCATCATTCTGTCAGAATTTTTACCTATTTACCTACCTTTTTTTTTTACCTACCTACCTTTACCTCTACCCTATTCTTATCCCATATATTTACATTTAGTAATTTAGCAGACGCTTTTATCCAAAGCGACTTACAAATGAGAGAATGTTTATATAATATACAGGCAACACCATTTAAAATTTTTCTGAGACATTGAACTAATCATGACATGTGCTGTTTGTATATGTTGTATATGTCTTTGAGAAAAAGTGTATTTTTACAAAATATATGATAATTATTGCTATATAGTGTGTGAACCACTATTTCCAATCTGTGCTGTGGTCTGAGCTTTATATATTTTTTCTACATACAAACCATGTAAAACTTGGTTCGTTGTTGTCACAAAAATGCCACCACAAAATAAAACATTTGCGTGTTATCATATGTTTTTTTTTTTTCCAGTTGAGGCCCAGGTGAACTTACTGGGCAAAGCCAGGTTCTATCATTTATATTATGTAGTCCAAAGTCATTTATATTATGTAGTCCACTGTCTTTTCTCATGTTTTACCATGTAAACAGTGTTATGACTAGTCACCCTGTTTGTGTTTACAAAGTTGCAAAGCAGAATTGAAGGGGCACAAAGAGTGTAATACAATAGCATTGAGATGCATGACATTTGTGCATGTGTTTGAATGATTACACGAGATGGGGTGGGAGGATAGGGGCAAAAGAACTGATGGCAGCAGAAACTCTGAATACTAATAGAGAAACAAGAGCTGCTGGGAGACAGCACTTGCCAACCAATCAAGGAGCTTTTGGTGGCTGCTGGTTGCCATGGTGACTAGCCTTCTGAGACCATGTCAACTGTAATCACACTTCAGACTGTCTCTTCACAATTTTCTTTGGCCTTTACCTTACACTCTTCAGTATTACAGTTAGCCTTGTTTTATTGTATGCTTTTATTAACATGTGTGTGTGCATTTAACTATAAAATATGCTCTTAACTATATATATGTGTGTGTGTGTGTGTGTGTGTGTGTGTGTGTGTGTACTGTATATGTGTGTGTGTGGGTGTAGTGGTTAGCACGTTCACCTCTCAGCACTAGGGAATCCTGGTTCGAATCCCAATCTGAGTTTCCATGTTCTCCCCGTGTCCGCGTGGGTTTCCTCCGGGTTCTCCAGTTTCCTCCCACAGTCCAAAAACATGGATCAAGGTCAATTGAATTCTCCAAATTACCCCATATAAAGTGTGTGTGTCTGCGTGAGTGAGTGTGTGCCCAGCGATAGATTGGCGCCCTGTCCTGGGTGTATTTTCCCAGCACCCGAAAACGTTATCCCCTGGATGGGCATGGGGAACCCCCCTGCGACCCTACTAGAGAATTAAGCGGAAGATAATGGATGGATGGATGGATGGATATATATATATATATAAATATATATGTGTGTGTGTGTGTGTATATATTGCACAAATAATACTGATTCTACTTAATAAGGGGTGTGACTGCAGTATGTAGGTGCAGAAAAACTCTATTTAATCTTGTTAGTTTTTCATTTATGACTTTCATTTAAAATAATTAATGATTTGAAGGGGTGGTACAGTGGTTAGCTGCATTAGCTCAAAAGTAATGTTTTGTTTTTAATTAAGCATAAGCTCAAAGCAAATAATAAAAAAAAAAGTAATTCTTTGATATACTTTTAGGTTTTAGGTTTAATGTTGGTGCCACAAATATTTCCAATATTAATTATTACTTTTAAAACACTAGTTTAGATAAAGTAGAATATTTTTTCAAGTTATTCATAATTCAAGTTATGAATTATTTGTTTCACTGTGGCCGCATCCCAAAATGTTTTTATACGTGCTTGTGTGTCAGAAAGAGCCGTTCATATTTTCTCATTTTTCTAGTTCTAATTTTACTTGAATTAAAGAGTTTTACCTGCATTATTGAAATACAGCCTGCATTACTGATACTGGATTCTCCACTGCAATACCTTTTATTTACATCAGGAAAATATAGTGTGGAGCCCATTTTCTTTAATGACAAAAATCACAATATTGATGAATTAGGTTGGTATTAGGACTGACAGGGGACATTAAATGCACAAGATTCAGCAACACTTTCTTCATAGACTTTACCTTGTACATGGACACTGTCATGATAAGACAGGGAAAGACTGATCTGTCATTGTCTAGAATAGCATTGAAATGTAAATTACTTGAACATACTGTAAGTGTCAAACTCATACTTTTCTTAATGTCTGGGAGTATTTGAATGTCAACTAAGAATTATATAATTATATAATTATATAATAAACATATAATTATATATGTCAGAAGTTCAAAAATATTTAAAATTTGTTATGTTTTTACTCATTAAAGTCTTTTGAAAAACCCATATAATGTGTGGTAAAGTTAAAAGTGCTCAGAGGTCTTTACTGTTGCATTCAGACCTGTTTGTCCTACAAAAAAGCATAGATTCAGTTTGACAGAAACCAAGTATATTATCCATCCGTTATCTTCCACTTTATCCTATATTAGGGTCGCGGGAGGGGGGGGGGTTCCTCATGCCCATCCAGGGGAGAACGAGACACCAAGTATAAAAGTTAAAATGGGTAATCAACCATCAAAGTCTTTTAGATAATTTTTTGTGATCCACACAAAAACACAATGCAACATTAGACTAACTAGAACATCCTAACATAAAGTAACATAAATTGCAGCATAGTCACTCAGTAGGGTCCTCAGAGTGGTAACACACTTTTAACACCTCACTGTCTACAAATAGTGTGACGAGGAAGGACATGAGGACCAGTGACAGGATTTCTCATGCACAGGAATAGGCTTCATTTACAGACTGCATTTAAATGAACAGTTAATAAAAGAAATAAAATGTTGGCTGCTGTAACTGTTGTCGCATCACATTCTTGTGCCATTGTAGATTGCTCTATTCGCTGCGTGTACTTCCATTGCATATAAAGACAGCACAACAAGCATTAGGCAGAGCTAGTTAACATCTATTGCTGTCCTCCAGTCCCCTCAACCCGCATGTCACTACGCTCCTGCCACAGTTAGTAAGATGAGAAAAGGGAACTAGATATGTAAATCTGAATTGGTAACATTCCTTGTTAGTTTGGTAATGGTACTAAAGAAATTAAATTATAAAAGAAATTTATAATTCCTAAAGACGTAACAATTTTTTTTCGTTGTTCTTTTAACTTTGCCAGGAGCGCCTTCTGCTTTCCATTTTACCTAAACACATTGCAGATGAGATGCTGCAGGACATGAAAAAGGAGGCCAGTCAGAAAGAGATGCAGCAGTTCAACACCATGTACATGTACCGTCATGAGAATGTCAGGTATGGATCCAAATAAATTTTAGTTAATGTAGTAAAGATTTAAAAACAAAACAAAAAAAGTTTTTTATACAAAGGGTACACTTAGTGGCCTAGTGGACTATCACCACATTAGATCAAAGTGTCAGTGGTAACCACTGTTCTGATTACATAAATGGCCTTGTCTGAGAAAGGAGAGGGGTGCTTTTGGAATTAGTATAGTATGATACAGTTAGTGTAGTGTAAACTGCTGCTCTAATGCTTCGGAGGATTGGATTACAATATAAAGTGATCTATTTTCTCTACTGTGTTTAAACACAGGATTTTTTCCTCCACATTTAAGCCATGTGTGCAGTGAAGCACACACTTGTAAACCCACATAGCGATGGGCAAGCCTTGTATATGTCGTCTGGGGAGCAATTGGAGTTAGGTGCGTGGTTCAAGGGCACTTTAGCCATAGTACTCGGAGGGACCAGAAATATGGTTATAGAAATAGGCGTAATAAAAACTTTTTATACATTCTAAATATTTAATGTAAAAGTTACTTTAGTTTAACAGTGTGGACATTTGTTTTGTTGCAGTATTTTGTTCGCGGATATTGTGGGCTTTACCCAGCTGTCCTCCTCCTGCAGTGCCCAGGAGCTGGTTAAACTGCTTAACGAGCTATTTGCACGCTTTGACAAGTTGGCTGCTGTGAGTGATGAGGGTTTCTCCACACACTAAATTTCACTTTACTACTCTGTTATTGAGATTATAATATCTTGTTGAATATATGTAACATTTATGTGAATTGTTATATGGCAACTAACAATATCTTGGCCTGACTTTGGGCTTTTGATGACATTTTCGATAAACAGTGCAAATGTTAATTCACATGTAATTGTTTGCTTTTTGGTAGTTTTTATTTTGGAAAAATAAACTTCATTTAACATATTGAAAAAAGAAAAAAAAAATAAGACATCTTCCACATCACCTATAATATAAGTTCCCCCAGTGCACAAACCAGTCTTGGCCACCAATCACTGGCGTTGCTGCTTGAACCACATAGAAGTGGTAACACATCTTAAGCTGCTTTTTATAAAGAGTATATATACCTCCACAGGCTGCTGAAGAGTAAGTATGTTTAATGGTAATCAAAGCAACATTGTGAATTTGTTCAGAAAACACACACAAAAAGACTTTCATATTTGTTATACTTTCTTAAGACATTAATCATCTTTGTCCTTATATCTCTTAAGATTAAATTTCAACTAGTGTCAACAGAACTAATAAGGCTTACAAGGCTCAAAGACTAACATGGATAGCAAAGTTTAGTTGATAAATTTAACAAAAGCAAAAAACAGGGATCTACTCTTGTATCATAATATGTTTTGGGAACTTGTGATAATAAAGCAGATATTCTGTTAATAACATTGATGCTGATTTGCTTCATTGGCACTATTCAGTTGCAATTTAATAATTTCTAATGTGAAGCTCTTTAAAAATGTACATTTACAGTGAGTTCTATGACTGTTAAACACCTGCAACACTTTTGGCCTATTTTTTTTAGTTCCTTTTACAATCCATTTCAAAGGAATGAGGTAACCTACTGTCTGGTAACCTATTGTCTGTCTACTAACATAGATCGAGTTCATCTTGCTTTTCACTACTTGTTTGCAGTTTCATGGACCCTAAAATCTACACTGTCTAATCCCTGATGGTCTCCTTTTTTACTTTGTGACAGTGAGATTTGCCTGTCATGAAGGTAAAAAATGAAATTATAGCAATATTGCTGATGTGTTTGTTAAAAAAAAGAACTGATCAATTATCATATCTACAGTAGATTATTTGGAACAAACTCGAAGTTCCTCAGCTTTATTAGAATTTAGTAGCAGGAAATTAGGAAATACTTACCTAACCTTTCAATTATTAGTCTTATTTCAGTGTTTCACACATAGCTTTTAATTAAATTTATTAATTCATTTATATTCTACTGTAAAGACACACAATTCAAACTCTTTTCACTTGTATAAACTTAGCAAAATACAAGGTACTAGCAAAAATGGTTAGCTAGTACCTTGTAACTCAAACAAAGACAATGGATTTGCTTTATTGCTTAGAATAAAAGGTTTCTGGTAGGGTTACTTAGTAACGGTTTTTGAACTTTGAAATCATAGTAAAGGATTAAGCAGAAGATAATGAATAAATGAATGAATCAATATTAGCTATTTATTAAATGGTTTAATCTGTTTTTTTATTGTAGAAATACCACCAACTGAGAATTAAAATTCTAGGGGACTGCTACTACTGTATCTGTGGCCTTCCAGATTACAGAGAAGACCATGCAGCTTGCTCCATAATGATGGGCTTGGCAATGGTGGAAGCAATTTCGTAAGTAACAGAACTGAGCATTGAATATATAAGCATTTTAATAAATATAGTGTCTCACATAGGGATTATTTATCCTGATTTATTTTATATTTGTAGTGTTACTTTTATTTAATAAATATATACTTCTTGTTATTTTTTATATGTCTCACTCTAGTAATCCCTTGGTTTAATCTCTTCATAGGCAGGGTATTTTTTGTGTTCTAAGCATGATTTAAAGCTACCATCATTCATTCATTCATTCATTCATTATCTCCCGCTTTATCCTCTATTAGGGTCGCGGTGGGGTTCCCCATGCCCATCCAGGGGAGAACGTCTCGGGCGCTGGGCAGACACACCCAGGACAGGGCGCCAATCCATCGCTGGGTACACACTCACACACTCTATATGGGGCAATTTAGAGAACTCAATTAACTTGATCCATGTTTTTGGACTGTGGGAGGAAACCGGAGAACCCGGAGGAAACCCACGCGGACACAGGGAGAACATGGAAACTCCACCCAGATGGGGATTCGAACCGGGAATCCCTAGCGCTGAGAGGCAAACGTGCTAACCACTAAGCCACCGTGCCGCCCAAGCTACCATCAACTTAAAATATTTAGAATGTCATGACACTGACAGTTAAAAAATGTTAAAATGTTTTAAAAAAAATAGGATTGTATCTTACTATTGTGTGCTAATGGAAAATGGCTTACAGTCAGTATAGTTGGTCACCCTAGCTAAATTTTGCTGTGTGTAGGGGGGTCAAAACCAGCATTAAGGATGTAGAACCAACTTTGACTGTCAGTGAATTTAAAGAGAATCGAGGGTATTTTGTCTCAGTGGCTGTCCCTGGACATGGTCTTCAAACAATCCCCCTAGGTATTGTTTCTAACAGATTTAAAACTTCTTCTTTGACTAAATCATTTTAAAATTCAGCAGTCACAAAATGATAATTTAGTGATTATATTACCATTGTTTGGTTACACAGTTTTTTTTTTACATTCTAACTATATTGAGGTAAGTTCGTAAGCGTGACACCAGAGAGAGATGAGGGGTGCAAACAACAAGGCTTTATTTCGTCAGACTAAAGAGTTCATCACACGTAATACTAGGCTTTTCAGTATACTATATCACAGGGTCACAGCCACACTTCCATGCTTCCAGCCGAGCCACCAAAAATTCCACACCTCTCATGTCTTACTGTCCACAGAACACACAATCACAGGTTCTTAATTCCAGGCAAGTGTCACTGCTTACCTGATCTGCCTTTTTAACAACAGTGAACAGTTGCTCGTTTTGTCATCTGGCATTTGTTCACATTGGCTTTTTGGGTTTTCTTGCACATATAGCTATGTTCGAGAAAAAACACAAACAGATGTTGATATGCGAGTTGGAGTGCATTCTGGGACAGTTCTTGGTGGGGTATTGGGACAAAAGCGTTGGCAGTATGATGTTTGGTCTACAGATGTGACTGTTGCAAACAAGATGGAGGCTGGAGGGATACCAGGGTAAGTTACAAACATTAGCTGCATGTATTTTACATTGATAACGTGCAGATAAATAGAAATATTAAAAAATAATTCAGTCAGTGTTATTATTAGTTAGATTGATGACTGCACGTGTTATTTAGATGCAAGTCCAGGTTGGATTATATTTGGGTAGACAATTTGTGGGATAAGCTCTTTTTTAGATACAGGGTTTAAAGCATCTACCACTTGCACAATATATATTTATTTTTTAATACTTTGTCGAATGTTGTTTGTTTTGTTTTTCTGTCAATATTTATTGTTGTCTACACTGTCCATTGAATTTTTACATTTTCACCCACACTTTACACCAGCATTTGCACTACTTGTTGAAAACGTATGCAAAATATACCTGTGTTTCTCAACCAGACGAGTTCACATCTCCCAGAGCACGATGGAGTGTCTTCATGGTGAGTTTGATGTGGAGCCAGGGAACGGCGGAGACCGCTGTGAATACTTAAAGGAGCGAGGCATTGAAACCTATTTGGTTGTTGTTCCCAAGGGCACTGTTAGCAAAAGTGGCATCAATGGAGTTGTGAGTGTTACTGTTCTTTCTGTTTACTATGTTTATCTAGATAACATACCGTGTACACTGGACCAACCTTTTTTTACTTGTCTTTTTAATTTATTTTTGACTTTTCATTTTATTATTTACCTGTTTGCTGCCATGTGTTTAATTCAGCAGCTGTCAGTTACTTCTTCCAATGGGAACTCACCACTGCTGATTAACACTACAGAGTGTAATGGCAGCGTACATACTGCCTGCACAACTCCAGAAGAGCCAGAAGAGCTTGACACACGGGTAGGCATGCATAGTTGAACCTGGATAAATTGAAACTGATAAAGCAACATCGCTGTGAAAATATATTGAGTGGGTAAAAAACTTATATAAGCTAACATAAAATCATATATGGGTGACATGGTGGCTTAGTGTTAGCATATTCGAATCCCCATCTGGGTGGAGTTTTCATGTTCTCGCCGTGTCCGCGTGGGTTTCCTCGGGGTTCTCCGGTCTCCCACAGTCCAAAAACATAGATCAAGTCAATTGAGTTCTCCAAATTGCCCCATATAGTGTGTGTTTGTGTGAGTGAGTGTGTGCGATAGATTGGCGCCCTGTCCTGGGTGTATCTGCCCAGCGCCTGAGACATTCTCCCCTGGATGGGCATGGGGAACCCCCCCCCCCCCCCCCCCCCCCCGCGACCCTAATATAGGATAAAGCAGAAGATAATGGGTGGATGGATGGAAATCAAAACCATAAATTGATTATAAATTGTTTGAAGATGCTCAAAAAATAAATGATACTCCAATTAACCATGTGATTCCAATAGATTTTGTGATTCCAATTTTACTGGCCACTAAATTTGAAAAACCTGTTCGATCTTGCAGTGAAAAAAATTTCTAGATAATTATGCTAGATATACTGTATTTACAGTTCTCTTATCACAGCCCTAACCCATCCAAAACAGAAGAAGTTATTACCCAAAATAATATAGGCTGTGAATAAAAACCATAGAAATATACAAACCATTTCCCCAAATAAGGGAACAACAACAGCACACCTAACCTCTATTTGACAATTTATTTATATAATTCACATAAAAAATAAACATAATTATTTACTTACAGTACTTAAAATATTGTGTGTGTGTGTGGGGGGGGGGGGTGTTCCCCATGCCCATCCAGGGAAGAAAGATTCGGGTGCTGGACAGATACACCCAGGAACTGGTGCCAATCTATCGCTGGGCACACTTACTGACACACACAAACACATTTTAAATGGGGCATTTTAGGAATTGAAACCATGTTTTTGGACTGTGGGAGGAAACCGAAGAACCCTGAGGAAGCCCACGCAGACATGGGGAGAGCATGGAAACTACACTCAAATTGGGATTCAAACCTGAATAACCATCACTGAGAGATGAACGTGCTAATCATTGAGCCACCATGCCACCCTTGGCACAATTAGCGAAGATGAATATACAGAGTTATAAAAGATTTGTAATTAAATTATTGTGTAATTTGATCATGTAACATCGCTTGGTCGCTTAAAGTGCTTGCAAATGTGGTTAAATGACAGGAAATGCTTTAACCTGACAGGTCTTCCAAATAATATCTAGGCATGAAACTAGCAATGATGGATCTGCAAACTAGGCCAAGTTAAAATACAAATTTTCTGTAATGCTCAAGTAATATTCACATATACAATCTTCGATCTGATTTTCTGGTCATTAACTGTTTTTAGAAATGGCCAAGCAAAGCCTAACTCAAAGAACAAAGGCATTTATTCAGAACATGCTTCATCGCTATATTTGAACTATTAATATTTAAAAAAGTGATAACCAAATCACAAAATCTAATAACCAACGGAAGATATTAAATTGATGGCAGCTTTAAGTTATGGTTAGGAAGCAGGTTGTGTATAATAAACAGTACAGTAACCTGGTGATTTTAAATCAAGTCTAAAGCCTAACATTTCAGGCTCGCTTTTTTTTTTTTTAGCTTGTCTTGCCATCCTTCTGTCATTTTTTTATCAATATGGGCAAAATAAAAGTTCGTCACATTTGTGGTTAAAAAAAGTTTATTTGTTTCAAGTACATGATGTGTGTGGGGAGCATCATTGTATGGGTTTTTGCAATTGCATACAGGATCTAAATAACCAAGCACAACAGCAAGCATCAAGCAGTGTAGTAGTGAAAAGCATACAATAAGTGGATTGGAGCATCCATCCATTATCTTCCGCTTTATCCTCTACAAGGGTCACGGGGTCCCCCTGCCCATCCAGGGGAGAACATTTCGGTCTCTGGGGAGATATACTCAGGACAGTGCGCTAATCTATCGCTGGGCACACACTCACTCACACAGACACAAGCACACTCTATATAGGGTAATTTGGAGAATTCAATTGACCTGTGGCAGGAAACCAGAGAACCCGGAGGAAACCCACACGGACACGGGAAGAACATGGAAACTTCACCCAGATTTGGAGTCATCCTGGGAATCACTAGTGCTGACAGGCAAATGTGCTAACCACTAAGCCACCATGCTGCTGGATTGGAGCAATTTTTTAATTAAGTAACCCATAAAATCTAGAGTAGAACCCTACCATTAAGCATGTACATAATAGTAAACTTTTAGTGCCAGTCCAAAACCATGATAGAGAGTGTGTAAATACTGTCAAATCAACATTCATATGAAATCATATTCTCATATTGGATTGGACAAGGCCTGAGTTAACAACATCTAGTTCTGTCAGTCAAAAGATTATTAGTGAAAATTAGTCTACTGATTTTTAGTCTTGTCTACCGTTATTTAATGTCCACAGTGCATATGCTCACAACTAATGGGTTATGAGATGGAGAAGGAGAAAGAAGTTTCTGGAGTAAGTTAGATTAATTTTATCTAGAATTTCTTATAATCATGTGTATGTCAGGTGATGTCATAAACACAATTTAAGGGTTAGCCAGAATAACCTGAAAGAGAGGGGTGAGTAATGAAACTTGACCATGGAGACATAAAACATGAGAGATATTCAACCATAACAAGGTGGAGAAAGACAAAAACGTTTGACATCCTTGACTAGGAAAAGTCATAAAGTAGTAGTAAATAAATGAGGTTAAGAATATTGATATTCAGGTTGCTTTCTGTGGTTTAACTTGCTTTGGAATTTTATGATTATGTAAATCATGCATTTTTGTTAATGAATATAGGTGGTGAACCCTTCATTCCCAAATCCCCGGCGGCGTCTACGTCTACGAGACTTGGCTGAGAGAGTTATTGATGCTCAGGAAAATGAACAAGAGCTAAATAAACTGCTTAATGAGGCTTTACTAGAGAGAGAAACAGTTCAAGCGTAAGTGAATCTGTACATCAATGAATCTGTGCTTGAAACTAGATTTTTAAAGATTCTTTAAAAAAAAAGGGGGTTGAGAGACTAATATGTAAAGAATAAATGTAAATATGTCTGTATTTTACAGATTAAAGGGAAAGTACACAAATAGCCTGTCATTGCGATTTGTGGACCCAGAACTGGAGACCCGTTTCTCAGTAGAGAAGGAAAAGCAAAGTGGAGCTGCATTCAGCTGTTCCTGTGTTGTTCTTCTGTTTACTGCAGCCATTGAGGCTCTTATAGATCCTCTGTGAGTTATTCACACACACATTTATATATCACACATGTACAGTACATATATAATATATAACATATATTTCTGTTGCATTGAAATTTCTGCCGTTGTGATCTGTGTTGATTGTAGTACAGGAACCAATCGATGTATTTTTCAGTTGGTCCGTTTTAGGCTTTCTTTGCCTTTAAGCTGAGAATCATTTATGTTGTAGATTTAGCAGGAAGTAATGAAATGGCTTGATATGATGGCTGTAAGGAGTGTGGTGATGCAGATTGCTTGGTAGATGCAGAACATAAAGTAAGAGACAGAAGAGCACAGTTATCTGCATACAGCAGCTCAAGGACCCTCTCTGTACCGTTCTGTGATTGCTTAGATACTCTTCATATAAAAGAGGTGGCTTTCTAGCCTGACTTGCACTGCGATTCTGCTGCAGTCCAAAATCTTTTTGTGCAGAAAACAGGTAATGCATAGAAGAAAGGTGATAGATCGAACTTAGTCTAACTCAGTGATTCTCAATTATTTTCTGTTAAGCCCCCCCCTAGGAAGAAGAAAACATTTTGCCCCCCAACACACACACGCACGCACACTCACCTCACCCCACAACCCCGTACATGACAAAATGGGATGAAAAAGTATTTTTACACGCCCACTGTCATTTGTCTATAAATTTGTTATAAGTACACCTCTTTTATAACAATATATATACTTATTAACAATAAAGAAAACAAAAAATAAAGAAATATAGATCAACTTAGAACAAAGAATAATTTTATTAATTTTGTTTTTTAGTTTGTAACAGAAACGAATGAAATCCTTATTTAAACTTGAAACATTTTTGAACTGACTGGCATTTGATACTGAAAAATTTAATTAAATAAAATCAATAAATAATAATAAATTCAACATTCAACATTAATTCAGGAGAACAATATATTAACACTTTAACCTACAAAACAAAAATGAATACAACAATTTTTATCAAAATGAGGAAGTCAGAAGTAATCGCTACAATACGCCCGTTTTGCAGCGCACAGCTTTTCTGAAGTAGCTTTCATAAAGCGGGATGATTGCTGGCTATACTTGTCACGTTTTCAAATAAAAAAACTCAAGCGGCTTATCAGCGTGATTGGGTTGTAATGTCTTTAAGTGATGCCTTAATTTATTTGGCCTCATGCTGTCTGCTGCCAACATTTTAAGACACAGAAGACACACCGGTCTTTCTTTGTCTCCCACCTTAGTTACAGTAAAGCCAGGCGCTACATACACTTCATTATATTTCCTCGTTTTAGTTTTCGGTTGACTTTTGTTGGTTTGACCTGGGTTTGTTCAGTATACTTAATATCACTTTGTGATTTACGCTCTGTGATTTCTTGTTATGTGCCCCCCCAGGCACCGCACTGCACCCCCCCAGAGGGGCGCGCCCCACTATTTGAGAAGGACTTGTCTAACTGTTGGATCTATGGGGAATATGACAGACTTTTGACACTTTATGGTCTTCTAAATAGTCTCATATTTATTTTCCTTCATACAGCATTTATAGATATAGGCTATAGAGATGCGTTTTCTGAACTTGATGGCTCCTGAATTTTGTGTTTTAATATTCTTTCTTCACTTGCACAATCAGAGTCAGGCAGTATTGTATCTATGATATTAATCTGCTTTAGATCCTTACTGATGCCATTGATGTTTTCATCACCATGTTTTATTGTTTTAACGTTGTAGAACATTATCATGAAACAGACCTAAATGGTTAATTAGTGAATATTTAGCATAATTTAGCATAATTCCATAATTTAGCAACTCTTTGTAACACCCCCCTTTCAAGATTTTTGGGCTGAAATCTTCTCAAGGGTTGGTTCCACTTTTGCAGCTATAACAGTTTATACTGTTTTGTGAAGGCTTTATGCATGACTTTAAGACCAGCAATTATTATAATGGAATTATTGCTTATTTATAACGGATTGCATTAGTTTTTTATTTGCTTATTTATAACGGATTGCATCAAGGTTATACACTGATGTGGGTTCCATGGCTGGCTTGCCCTACCCTAGCTAGTTTAATTCAGAGATGTTTAGTGGGATTATGGTAAGAGTTCAGTATTGGCCAGCCATGTTCCATACCAAAATCACCTCAACATGCCTTTAAGGCGTAGTCATGCATAAACAACAAAAGGCCTTCCCCACATTGTTCCCATAACGTTGGAAGCATATGATTGTCCAAAATATCATTGTTCCAAATTATATGCTTAAGTATTAAGATTTTTCTTTACATTGTAAATAATAAATAAGGCAGGTAACATTCCTTTGACAATTAACAAAGTAAATGCTTTCATTAGACTTTCAAATACTCATAGAAAAGACTTTACATAGAAAAAAAAATGATTTAAGGTTTGAAACTGTAGTTATGGAATCAACAAAGCTTTGTCAAGTTTTAAGCACTTCGAGCTTTTGCATTAAATAACTCTGTACTATAACCTCGTGCGGAGTTGCTATGGTTATTTTTATTAAATAAATTATTTCACCTTTTAATATTCTTACTCACAGCTGATAATGGAATGTCTAAGAGTAAAAAAATCACAAACTGACTGGCACTGCATCACTTTCTTTCACAAATCTTTGTAAATGACATTGATTGAAACATTTTTTGTCCATATTGTATTTTTACTGATCATTGCTGTTTGTCTTTAACTTTTGGATGATTTCTTTTTAGTAGTTGTTTTCTGTGTGGCTAGCTATATTTGTCATGTAATTAATACATTAATGTATTAATACATGCTCTTTATTGTTTGTAATTAATTGTAATGTAATTAATACATGCTTTCCCCATGTCCATGTTGGTTTTCTCTGGACTCAAGTTAAATTGGCTGATCTAAACTGCCCTTTGAGTGAGTGTGTGCACAGTGATGGACTGGCACTCTCTCCTGTGTATATATGCCCAAAACGTTATTCGTGGGTTGGGAATAGGGAACCCCACACAACCCTTATCCCTAGTATAGGATTAAATGGAAAATGAGATAAGTGTCACTGAATTTTGTCCCTGAGCTATCGGATGTTTATCTTAAGTTGTTTATCTTAACAGGTTGGTAGCTAATTATGTAACCCTTGCTGTGGGAGAAATCTTGCTGCTTATTCTTACCATATGTTCCTTGGCCGCCATCTTTCCACGGGTAAGTTAAAGACTCCTTACCTTTACCTTGTAAAAAAACACAACAAGTCTATTTCTAATCATACATGGGGTCATAATTTAATAGTTTATGTCTCTCATTTTTACATTTAGTACATACTTGTTGATTAAAGCTAACTAGATCTAGTACAATGTCAATATTGTTTTTCCCCATATAGTACTGTATAACCTTATTAGTTAGGTCACTGACTTTCAATTAATTAACAGGCATATATCAGTATTGAGTAGAAATGCCTGGAGGGATCACATTCAGCATTGAGTTTTAGCTAAACCTTTCCGAATGGTAATTTCCGAGACCAGACATAACAAAATCCAGATACAATATGACCCATATGCCACATGATCATGACAGTAAAGATAGAAAGTACTAATATAAAAGATAATACATTTCAAACAGTGATATTTGAAAAGCTTGCTGACAAACATTATCTGCAGCGAAACAAAAACACCACATAAAATCCTAGACTCATGCACAAAAGATCATAATATTAAAAGGTTTTGACACTAAAATGTCAAAAGTTTGTTGGAGTACAAAAAGTGCTACGAATGTAACATTAAGAAATATTCTGTTATATGTATATAATTTTTGATATTTTTATATAATGAATATAATGTTAATTACTACTTAATAACAAATTTAATATATTGTAGTAAACATAGTGTATGTGATGCTACCCTCCTAGACAAGTTTTTATGTAACATCTTTACTTTTCTAAGCAAGGCATTGGGGCTACATCCAAACTAAATAAAGTATATTCAGGTTCCACTAGAATGTCTGTTATGCATTGTTTTTCTCTGTCAGCGAAGCCTGACAGATGTAACCAGAGGGCCCAGTCTTTCAAAACTAATCAAACCATCAAGTGGCCATATTAAGCAGGCTGAAATCTGGTGAAGGGAAGCTGAGAAATAAAATTTCTTAAAGAGGATGGGCTTAAGAAGCAGCCAAACAAACCAACTTAAAGGTTTAAGTTACCTGACTACAGAGGGCTCGGTGGTAGTGGATTCAGAAACGTAATCGGGGAAGTGATTGTCCAAGTGATGTTGCACATGCAAAGACAAATACTTATACAGGATAGTACTTATAACCTTTTTTTTAAATCAGCATAGCAATCCATGTTTCATAAACAGTATAAGGCATAGATTACAGAAGTCCAGGATCATCAGTCATCATGAGGTAGTTTGCAAGAAGTAAGAACATTTTTTTTTTACACAAAACTTTAGTTTAACAGCTAGCAGTAAATGAAATATCTGAGCAATTAAATACCCTTTACTCAGTTTATAAAGAATAAATTTAACTAAATTCTGAATAGAATTCTGGGGAATTCCGCTCTTCCCAGAGAGGTCATCTTGTTTAATTTTGGGAGTAAAAGAAACTTAAAATGTATAAAGAGAGTGCACATAGTAGGTTGCAAAATCTCATTTAGATTATTCTGTTGTTCTACAAGACCATACAATACTATATTAAAATAGTTTTGTGATCAATGGAGAATTTAATCTGCAGTCAGTGCAAGTATTATAAAATGGGGCAAAAATGATCAAATGTTTTTGTTGTAATTAAAACATTAGCTGTTGCATGAGTTTATGCAGTGGTTATTTAAGCAACACATCAGAGGTACATTACAGTAGTTATTTTGCATCTTGAAAGTAAGGTATATTTTTCAGCTGGACGATATTATGTAGATAAAGAAATGTGATTCTAGTAATATAGTTAATGTGCATGTTGACAAAGAGCTTGTATTCAATTATGATTTATAGTTAAAGATGAGATCAAGAACAAGAATTCAGTTTGTTGAAGACATCCAATCTTTACATATTACTTAATTAAACTGTTTGTACATACATTTTGTACTTTTTATTCTGTAAAATAGAAAATGCAACATCAAGAAAAATAAGAAATTAGGCAATGTTATTGTCTAAAAATACAAACAATTTTTATTTATGCAGTAGCAGTATTTAGTAAAACTAAAATATTTCAATAATATTGTTTGATTGAAGATGAGTTGCAGAAAAAGATGTATTGTTCTGATGTTTTGGCAGGTGTTTCCTAAGAGGCTGGTGTCATTCTCTACGTGGATTGATCATACACGTTGGGCTCGGAACACTTGGGCAATGTCAGCCATTTTTATCCTCACATTAGCAGATATTATAGACATGGTAAGAATCAGAAGTTCACATTAACTGTCAATATCCCGAGTCCAAACAAATAACTTTCATAAAAATACTGTTTTAATATATGGAGTAATCCATATATTAAGAAAATGTTTGTCTTTTTTAAATTTCATATACTTTTGTACCTTTGTATATGTCAAAAACAAATGCTTTACTCATATTTAGTTGGAATGCAAGTAATGGAGTGGACAGAATACTGATATATTCTTTAATATGCTAGCTCAATTGCCAGCCTCAGCAAGGTTTGGGAGAAGTATCTTCTGCCAGTGGATGTCTGGAGAACCCTAAATATTATAGCTACATTGCTGTGCTAGCACTGATTGCTACAACAATGCTGGTGCAGGTCAGTCACATGGTGAAGTTAACACTCATGCTGCTGATTACCCTGTCGACGGGCATTGTCAACATCTACAGCTGGAAGGACATATTTGATCAATATGATCTTACCCACTATGAGGAATACAGGTAGGCATATCCATTGCATTAGAATTCCAGAAATATTCCAGCAGTACAGTGTATTTTGTATTTTGACAACATAGAACTAAAATGAAGTGACTAATGTAATCCATCCATTATCTTCCGCTTTATCCTCGCAGGGGTCGCAGGGGGGGGGAATCCCTAGTGCTGAGAGGCGAACATGCTAACCACTAAGCCACCGTGCCGCTAAAACTAATTAACTTAATTAATTATTAAAGTAATTATTTTCTGTTAAGTAATAAATTGAGAATTTCATTATTCACTTCAGCAGCACGGTGGCTTAGTGGTTAGCATGTTCGCCTCTCAGCACTAGGGATTCCCGGTTCGAATCCCCATCTGGGTGGAGTTTCCATGTTCTCCCCGTGTCTGCGTGGGTTTCCTCCGGGTTCTCCGGTTTCCTCCCACAGTCCAAAAACATGGATCAAGTCAATTGAGTTCTCCAAATTGCCCCATATAGAGTGTGCGTGCGTGTCTGTGTGAGTGAGTGTGTGCCCAGCGATAGATTGGCGCCCTGTCCTGGGTGTATCTGCCCAGCGCCCGAAACGTTCTCCCTTGGATGGGCATGGGGAACCCCACCGCGACCCTAATGTAGGATAAAGCGGAAGATAATGAATGAATGAATGAATGAATAATTAGTTTTAACTCTGTTTGATTCAACTGTTGTGTCATCTTAGTATTTTTAAGTGAAAAAAAACTAAATGAATACTAAGAACTATAAAAAGAAATAATAAAACAAATAAATAAAAGAGAAGTATTGGTTGAGACAATAGAAATATGTTCATACTCTTTTAAAAATTGTTGAGTTTACTCTGAAAGATTTTTTTTTCTTGCAAACTATACTTGGTAGCCTAATAGAAGAATAAAATCCCCTTGGGTGCAATGGGTATATTTCACCTGTTCTGCTTTTTAATTGACTTGAGACTGGTGAAGAGGTTTAACTTTAACTTGAACACATTTTTTTTATTTAAAAATTAAACTGTTTTTCTTTAGTGAAAAATGTTACATGCTTTTTAATTTAACAAGCTGTAATTTTTTTTTTTTTTTTTTTTGAGCAGGTTTTTTCTTGTGCCCTCCAAATACACAATGACTGTAATGATCTTCATCATCATGGTCAGCTTTTACTACTTTGCACGACATGTAGGTGATTCATTATTATTATTATTATTATTATTATTATTATATTATTATTATTATTTGTTATTGTTGTTAAATTTTACACTGGTATTCTGAATGTTATACAAATATGTTAATGAAAATTTAAATATCACATTATATTAACTACAACCTTTTTTCACAATATGCAGCAGACAGTCCTGTTTTGTTATCTGTATAGAAAAGACTATTATAAAATTTACAAATTTTCTCATTTAAGCATGTGACAATACTGTATAGCCAAAGGATTGTAAATGTTCTGGCAGAGACAGAAACCATTTTCCTGAACTTCATTTTGGAAAAGAAACTACCCTTTAACACTCACATGCATTATCCACATCAATGGGACCTCCCAGTCATGTTCATCATCTAGATCAAAAAACAAAACCTGAGAGAACAGAAAGTCATTATGTCAATGTTTGTTGGGTACCAGGCCATACTGGTTTCCCAGGAAACAAACAAGCTGACCCCTCTTTACAGGAGATAAATCATCAACCTGCCAATCCTGCTCTACTTAAATAACAATAAATCACAACATGATTATAAGCCCAACTCTGACTCTTAAAATACAAACTTTTTTCATTACAAAATCTATATACAAACTTTTTCCAAACAAGGATTCTGGACTTCATTTCAAACTTAAATCTTAAACATTTACAATAACCATTAATATCTAAAAACAAAAGAAGATTTGGTCATTCTTGAACTCTCAGTTTGGATGACTTCTCTTGTGATTGTTACTGCCTGCCTCCATTCAGGTGGAGAAACTGGCCCGGACACTGTTCCTGTGGAAAATTGAGGTGCATGAGCAGAAAGAGAAGGTATATGAGATGAGGCGCTGGAATGAAGCCCTGGTTACTAATATGCTCCCTGAACATGTTGCACGGCATTTCCTAGGCTCTAAAAAGAGGGATGAGGTAGGATTTATTTTCCCTGGCTGCAATAGTGTTTGTGTATAAGATAGCCTTGTAATGATTTTCCTCTCACAGGAGCTGTACAGCCAGTCCTATGATGAAATTGGGGTCATGTTTGCCTCCATCCCTAATTTCTCAGACTTCTACACAGAGGAGAGTATCAATAATGGCGGTATAGAGTGTCTGAGGTTCCTAAATGAAATTATCTCCGATTTCGACAGTGTATGTGTATTTTCTTTTATACTTTATTCATTTGTAATACTGTAAAAATCCAATATTTTATACTAGAAACAAAAAAATATGGACTCATAGAAACAACCATAATTCTATTGTCTTGGGTTTTAGTGATCACATTAGCGCATTATTATTATTTTCTAAATTACAGGAGTTTTTTAAAAACAAAAAACTCCACATATTACTACTATTAGATCATGCTAGATATATGCTAGATAGATATAGCATCAAAAAATGGTGTAACAATTTATCAAACATTGAAGTGACCTAAGATTCAGACAAAATCATCATTCACTTGTAGTATTGCTACCTCATTTATAGTTACACACAGTGTAAAAGTTAAAATGGTATGTATGAATGACCACATTTACACCACTCTATTAGATCATCATACCTGCTTTTGCTTTTAACAACCTACCGACCAACTTGAATATAATATCTATTTTTTTATGTTTTTTAGCTTTTGGATGAATCCCAGTTTCGCTGTATTACCAAGATTAAGACCATCGGAAGTACATATATGGCAGCATCAGGAGTTACGCCTGACATAAACACCAATGGCTATGCGTGCATGAAGGTTAGGTTTTGTTTAAATTAATTAGGTTCTAGAGTTTATTTTCACATTACCATAGTCTAATTGTTTTGGCAGAAGTTTGGCAGATTTTTTTGTAACTTAATAAAAATAAACAATATAAAATTACTTCAAATAAAGTTAAAAAACATATAATTATATATTATATATCACATATGTTATATATGTATATAACAGTGTATATATATATATATATATATATATATATATATATATATATATATATATATATATATATATATATATATATATATATATATATATATATACAGGCGCTAGGTGGCATTGTGTCTCAATCTAAATTATTTTTAGAATTTCTATTGCATCTATGTGATGAAATTTCTCCATTCAAGTCAAACTTAAATGACATACATTTTTATTTTGCTGCCAGATTTAATTTCCCCTCAGTTTATTCACCTTAATTTTTAAAAGCTTTGTTAGGACTTTTGTGTGCGTTTTGTGAAACACATTACAGAATGTGGATAATCATATTCTTTATTATTAACAGATAGCAAACTTCTAATCATTTTAATTCAGTTTTACTGAACAGTTTAACTGTTTAACTATGTACAAATGTGATAGTATGTTTAATTTTTAGGTTTCATGTTTTTCATGTTTTTTTATGTTTTTAATGTTGCAAGGGCTATTTTGGGATTAAACCCACAAATCTAAAGATTTTTAAATCCAGTGATTTGGCATAAAATATTCACATGGATTCAAAAATTATCTATGTAGATTTTTATTGTCTAAGGTTAGTGTAACCTTTATATTGTATTAACTTTGATTCTTTTTGTCAAATGCGATTTTAAAAGGCCTTGTGATGCACTAAAAAAAATCCCCTAGATTTTGACTGGTAATCTATTGACTGGTGTTTATGTCTAGCAAATAAAAAGGCAGTTCTTGATCAACTAATTAAAATAATAATTATATAATAATTGACTTGCTTTAATTAATGTGTAATGAATACCAACTGTCAAATGAGGTTGCCTTTTTTGCTCTTCAGAAGGAGGAATCGTCTGATCGAGAACGCTGGCAGCACTTGGCTGATCTGGCAGAATTTGCTTTGGCTATGAAAGTCACTTTAATGAACATTAATTACCAGTCTTTTAACAACTTCATGCTACGAATTGGTAAGTGTTAATGTTGCACATTAACTCCTATCATATTTTGAGCACTGCAAAGGGCTGGAAACCTGTCTATGGTTTTGTGATGTCTGTCCCGTATAAGCACTATGGAAGGCTCTAGTTCTACCACAACTGTGATAAAAGAATCATAAAATAAATTAATTAATGTGTTGTACATGGCACCTATGTTGGTTTAAGGTCAAAGCAAAAATGCCATTTTTACTTTTTTTAAGTTCATTTTTTCACACAAACACAGAAACTTAGCTGAATGATTCTCTTTTAATGCAGTGGCTTTGTTTAGTGATGCTGGGAAGTGACAATAGACCCAGTCTACTCTTCCCTCTGATGATGGAGAAACATTTTCAAAATGAACAGATCCAATATCTGCAACATTGTGACCACTTAGGAGCCAGAACAGGAATCCTTGGGTGCCAGAGAGGACTCTATTATTATTTACTATTTCCATAATAAAATGCACAGAAACTGGATTAGAAATGTTTAATGATTTATTTAAGTCCTCCATGGATTGATGATTTTTGTTTCCATTAACTGTTGCTCCATATAGAGTGTGTCTATGTGAGTGAGTGGGTGCCCAATGATAGATTGGCACCCTGTGCCAATAGATTGGCATCTATCATTGGGCACCCTGTCCTGGGTGTATCTGCCCAGCGCCCGAAACGTTTTCCCCTGGATGGACATGGGGAACCCCCCGCAACCTTAGTAGAGGATAAAGCGGAAGATAATGGATGGATATATATTTACACACACACCAACAGATAATGACCCACCTTCTGTCTGCACAGGGCTGAACAAGGGGGCTGTGCTTGCCGGTGTCATAGGGGCTCGAAAACCTCATTTTGACATTTGGGGCAACACTGTTAATGTTGCCAGTCGCATGGAATCCACAGGAGTGATGGGGAACATCCAGGTCATTTTTATACTGTTTTAAAACTTGAACATTATATGCACATATGCATATAAACCAATACAATTACCCAGGAAAAATACATATATTCAGCTGTTCACATACTTTTGCTAATCATTAGTAAAATATTTTCGTTTGCTTCGCTCTTTTAGGTTGTGGAAGATTGCTACAACATCCTTAAAGACTATGGCTTCCGTTTTGTGAGAAGAGGACCAATTTTTGTAAAGGGCAAGGGAGAGCTACTCACCTACTTTCTAAAAGGACGGGAAAAACAGGGTTCCTTCATTAATGGCTCATCTGTTACACTGCCTCACCAGGTGGTGGACAGCTCTTGACCCCCATGTATTTAAACACACTCATGTTAATTATAAAGTTAGATTACAGCACCCTACGCAATGTGTAACATCACAAATCCTCTCAATGGCGAATTTCCTCAGTTTCTCTGAAGTTTGGGTAAAGTTATTTTTGTTGTACAGTAAATCAGGTTATGATAAGGGTTGGTAGTCATTTCTGCATGTACAGACTTGTATTTTCTCAGTTTTTATAGGAACTACGGGTTCCTGACATCTTATATTGTGTTCTATATCTGTCTCGACTCATTGCAGGTTGACACTTGTTCTGTAGTAACACCCTATTTCCATCATCTTCCACTGATGTGGTTCTGCTCCACCTGCTTTATACTGTCTTTATCTCTTTGCTTTATAGACTTTCTTTGCTGTCAGTGCAGTCCTCAGTTCTTTTCTTGATGTAATGGTGGCAGTTGTTTTTACAGTTGTACAAAATATCGCCATGTGTAAGTCTGTGTACACGTCTGATTTTGCAGGGTTTGAGGTAGGCCCAAATGTCTTGGACACTTCTAATTGTAATATTTATTACAACCTATATACTTCCAACTTTGTAAAAGCAATTGAAAAGCCCTTTCCTATCTGCTCTGAATGACCTCTTTATCGAGGTGTATTACTAAAGTATAGTGCAACTTTGCACACCTTGATCATAACCCCAACTAAACCCTTTGACATACATTTTGAATGTCAATAGCTTGTGTTTTACCCAATATCAGTGCCTGTCACTGATGAAAAACTAGTCAAAATTATTAAAAAGTGATGGCTGGAGGAACCACACAATATTCTGCTTTGCCAAGACCAAAGAATCTGTTCTTACAAGGTAGTTCTGGTATGGCACCTTTAACATTGTCCTGTAGTTTGATTGGTTAGCCTTCTGCAGGGAATAAATTGTTGCAATGTGGCATAGGTTTGATTCAATTTGAGTACTCTGGATTTTAAGTGCCAATTTATGTGGATGTGTGCAATCTACAATGTAGGTACAGCATCATCTTATACCCTACAGAGTACCCTTCTCTGCTTCAAAAATAATACTCCACTTTAATTGTGTTTTGGTCATTTGTTAGTTTTTTCACCTATACTTTTTTTTGCGTTCCATGTTGAATGAAACAAGTGGGGCAGAATAAAAAATACTTGGTACTGTATACTGCAGTATAGTATCATTAAGATAGCTCTGCACTCCACTGCTCAATGTAATATTTGAAAAGGAAACATCTTTTTAGCATACAGGTGTTGCTTGCATAATGCATATGCAACTGAATTGAAAATGTAGGTACAATCTATACATGAGCAATAGAAATTGACCATTTTCCAAAAGAGGTCATTTGAGGAGCTCATTGAATATTTGCATTTGTATGATTGTGACAGTGTAGGCCACTTGTAGCACAGACTTTATATAGAACCAGCACACAAATATGAGTTAGCTTTTGTCCCTTCTTATTGAAACTGACAAAAAATACTTTATGCATGCATTGCAAGTCTGAACTGTCTTAGATGTTAACCAGAGAAGCTGTATGTGTCAATCATTTATACTTGGAACTTTTTCTTTAATTATTATGTCCCTGTAGATTTTTGATAGTACAATGTGAATCCAGAGTTGATAAAGGCTTCACACAGGGCAAGAAGACATGTTGATAAGATGTTTATTACATGGACATAAGATTTCTGTTACATCTAGGCCAGAAGAATACAAATATGTTCAAGTAAAATTGGATAGATGGAATTTAATTACTTTTGTAAGCAAAGGCAGATGCTGAAACAGTTAAAATTTAATGAATGAAAGGCTTGGACGTGTATGACCAGATTATGAGTTTATGTAAATGTTATTGGGTATTTTGTGTGTCATGTCCTGCACTGCACAGACACCACCCTCTCCATAATTAAGCATGTGTCAACCTTCTGTTGTGTGTTACATGTTTTTAAGAGCAACTATAGAAAATGCCCTTGAAATTGTTGTTGGGGTCATTAAATAGCGTTCATACTGTATAACATTTTTAAATTGATGACGGGTATCTAAGATTTTGGTAAGAAAAAAGCTTTGGCTAGTTACCCTAGAAACAGCATAAAAGGATGGTTGTAATTTCAATATTTCTTGAAATATATATAATAATTAATATATAATTCATAATATTTCTTTTTAAAGTTTATTAGAACTTGAAGTGTATTAGTAAAGTGCACATCACTTGAAGACCCTCAATTTCCTCCTCAGGACCTCAAAGCCATTTACAGTCAACTTGTTTTTTTTATTTAAGTGTTTCATTGTGCCATACAGCAAGTGCCATGACATGAAGAGTCTGTCCATGTTCCAGCAGGATGATGGCTGTGTCACTGTGAGCAGGCCAAAGGTCTGCAGTCTGCATGCACCACAAAGAAGTGCATATAAAGTGGAGTAATAGATGTTCCTCAGAGCTCTGGTTGTGTTCCTGTGTTTCCTAAATTAATATTTCCTTAAACTTTAGATGACTGTGCAAATGTTTATTCTTTTACATTGCTCTGTTCTCTAAAATTCTTTACAAAGCCCCTGGTGAGTCATATTTTTATATTGTGAATGCTTAATTGGAAATAGAATTGTGCAGTTTGATTACATTAAGGAAAGGAGTGATGCTTCGTGTCTCACATCTTCCTCTTTGTTTATTGCTAATGTCAGGGATGTTCTCAAGAGATGCCACAGACAGCAGAGGATTGTTGTTTCTGAACCAATCACATAAGTGATTGTTGAATATTTTTAAACTGACATTGAATTGATTTCAAAGCATTTTCTTTTTATTGTATTTTATTTGTTTTTGAAACATCCCTTCTGGGAATAAAATGTCACTTTGAAAACCTACTCAGTTTCATCTGTTTATGAACCCGACAGGCAGTAGTGTGACTACAGTTTGAGAATGGTTCTAGCACGATTCTTTTGTTGCGCACACAAAAATTATATAAAATGATAGTTCTGGTATTCAACATCTTACTTACTGAATGTCACATATTTTTGTTCTTCTTTTTCTTATTAGATTGTCTTGTCACAATCAGCTTACTCTTCTTCATCTTATTCTATATACATTTTCCAACATATCTCCTCCCACAGCTTGTGTCCTATGGCAGCTATGTTCTTAAACCTGGGCAATTTGACCATATCTGCTTTGTGGAACCAAAATACTCTCGGATGTGTTTGCCATAGCTAGTCTATCTTTTCTGTTGTAGAGAAGGGTAGTGCTTTATGAATATCTCAATATCTCAAAAATTCCATTGACTGAAATCAGATTGCTTATTAAAACATTTCTGACTTTGTCCCACAATCTGAATGATTTGCTTTACATTGGAAACATAATGTGGCTGCATTACTAACACTGTCAAGTTGCAGCAGAAAAGACCATTTGTTTAGGTTGCTAAAAAGTGGTTCATTCAGAATTTATCTCATCAGCACAATTAAAATAACACACATTTATGCATCTTGGTAGACATTAATATTGACGATTAAAATAACGATTAATACATTGAACTACAAAAATAAATTAAGATTAAAGGTTAATTTCGAATGGGCCTTCCTTTTTTTTTTAAATTAATAACACAGGTGTATATAATAATATACCTAAAATCTTACTTACTTTTCTGCATACTTTCTTGATACTGTTTACTCTAGGTATATTTTGGGTGTTGGATAAATTTTAACACTGTGGTGACATTGACTTCGGGGTGTGTTTGTGTGTGCTGCATTAGTATGAGTTTCACAAATGCAGCAGTGATGCATTTGTAAAACTTACGCTGCTGGACCAAAAAAAATTGCAAACAAAACACCGTCCAGTTAACAGACATTTATTAGAGAATGACTATTGTGGAGCAACAAATGAAGTGATTTTGCACATGGAAATAGCGTGCCCGAAGAGTAAACAAAGTGTGTCTGATCCAGTCGTACCAGTGCACACAAGCTCACACAACCACATTCTTGTCTGGTACAATACTATAAATACCTGCATTGTGACAGTCCTGTGGTGGTCCATAACATTAGAGAACAGAATAAAGGGCATTCACAAAGTAGGGAGAAATTGACTATAAAGTGCATCTGTATGGTAAGTAGAACTGTTAAAATGGACATTGAGGCTAGAAACTAAAGGTCTTTCTAATAAAGTGAGTGAATACTCCTGGGCAAATTGCAGGTCAAACCTTAAATTGCAAATACCTAAACCAAACAGAAAGTCTTTGGTTTAAAAAAAAATAATTGTTAAATATAAGAAAATGCACTTTTAATACCAGGTGAAACCCGCAGCTCGGTGAAACAAGCTCTAATTTAACACTGAAATTTTTAAACCAATTTACAGCCACAATTTCGATTGCGTCAGGGGGAAAGGAAGGGGTGATTACGAGGTTTCACAAAAATAAGGACGCTCTTGAAGGAAGCATGAAGCTCAAGGTTGTTTAGGGCTTCCCGGTGACGTCATTGCGCATAGACGACGTCTATAGCGAGCTTGCAGCTGTTCTCGGGCAAACAATAACAAGAGCGGCGAATAAAGTGCTAATATATACAGAACGGTTCTGCACTCTGCTTCCAGCGGTGCTGGTCGTATTGCCGTACTGTCACCGCCCGAACCTGACTCAGTAACTCTGGCCTCGGTTAATTACTTTAGAGAATCGGAACCAGACGGAGCTTCTCCACCGCGGAAGAAAGCTCGAGCGTCGGCTTCGGAGGGCGCAGGACAGAGCGGGGCTTGTGGCAGGTTTGTTTCGGGCCTCTCTCTGCCTCTCGGCTTTGCTTCTGTTCCGAGGCGCCGCGCTGTTGCTGTTTCTGCGGTGCGCCTCAGCCTGCACAGAAGCACCGAGCCCAAAGTTCATACCATGCAGGCCAACGGGACAGGACAGGAGCAAAACATTGATCTGTCTTGTCTGAATAACACTCAGAACGGTGAGTCTTCCGCGGCCGGAGGAGCCCACACTAATGGACTGCTGTCCTCCTCAAACCCATGCACGGGATCGAACAACGGTGTCCCCACACTAGAGGACCCTGCCGCCTGCCCGGGGGCGACAGCGGACACGGGCTTCATTAAAAAGAAGAAGCGGCTCTCGCAATCCGACGAGGATGTGATCCGTTTAATAGGACAGCATCTGCACGGTTTAGGACTTAAGTAAGTTGCGCCTGTGCTTTCCATTTCATACACCAACCAAACTGGCGCTGAATAAACCATCGCCGCAGCGTTGGATGCAAGTGGCGCGTTTAATGCGTTTATGTTTGTCATATAACATCATCATCAACACAGTGACAACACAGCAGTGACAACACAGCATAAACAAACATGGCACATGAGTCTGGTGGTGGTGGTGGGGGTGCTCCATTGGCACAGCAGAAAAGACATAAACACCGTATTAACTAAGTATCATCGCATTCGATAATGCCGATAAAAAGGTCGAGATAATGCTGATAAAAGGGTCGATTCAGACATTCTTCTGCTTTAATAATATCTATAATGTTTAAGCACTAATGCAGCTAGAAAAACACAACGCAGATTTTCAAATGCGAAAAAGTGTTAATGAGAAGCCTGTTTAAAACCCATTTATCAAGCACCAGACATAAAACTAGCCACTTGTGTTGACAAGCCAACAATTAATATTTAAATACAAGACTGAAAATCATTCATATATATATGGGGGCCGTGAGGTTCCCCATGTCCTGAACGTTTCAGGTGTGGGCAGAAACACCCAGGTCAGCATGCCAACCCATCGCTGGGCACACATTCACTCACACAAACACACATCTCTATATGAAGCAATTTGGAGAATTCAGTTGACCTTGATACATGTTTTTGGACTGCGGGAGGAAACCGGAGGAAACCCACGCGGACACGGAGAGAACATGGAAACTCCAACCATTAAAAACTCTAACCATTAAGCCACCGTGCCACCCATATACAGTATATATAAATCCATCCATCCATTATTGTCCGCTTCATCCTCTATTAGGGTCACACAGGGGTTCCCCATGCCCATCCAGGGGAGAACGCCAGGGCGCCAATCTATCACTGGGCACACACTCACTCACACAAACCCACTCTATATGGGGCAATTCGGAGAACTCAATTGACTTTATCCATATTTTTGGACTGTGGGAGAAAACCGGTTAGGGATTCGACCCGGGTAGGGTCCACCCAGATAGGGATTCGACCCGGGAATCCCTAGCGCTGAGAGGCAAACAAGCTAACCACTAAGCCACCGTGCCACCCATATATATAAATTATTAATTCTTATATTTCTACTTAAACAAAGGGATTTAGACTTCAATTTAACCATCAATTTAAATAGGTTTTAGTGGAGAAAGTTACAGCCTCCATTAAAGTTGTACAGCCTTAAATATGTCACTTTTGATCAATGATGTTTTTAAACATAATGTCCACTCACTGTGTGCTGTTATACGTATTGACCTTATTGCATAATTATAAAATCAGAGACAGTAACATATCTTTTTACACAGTTAGTCATCATTCAATTCTTGCACTGCATACAATATGCTTGTGTCTGGTCATTTTTGTTTACTGGATTATTTTCAGTTTTTCAGTCACTCAGCTGTGCCACTGATTCTAGCACAACACACATTACCTTACCACCACTACATCATTGTCATCTGTGCTTGGAGTTAGTCATGTCAAATGGATATAAAATAAATAGGACTAAAAAAATTATACAAAAAAACCCCACATGGACTGTGGTCTGTAATTATAAAACTATGAAGTGCATACTTCTGGTGAGTGGAGCATACAAATTCAGTGAACAAGTGAGCACTGTTAACAATTAGTTTATATTAATTAATGTTATTTAATATTAACTTTTTTATTTTGTCCCTTGTATATTTATATAGGTCAAAATATACTAGTGACATATACTGTATACACACATATAACCATTTCATTAGCACCACATTTACTTTCATGACTGGAGCATGCTTGTATGGGGGGTGTACAACTTGTTTTCTTTGCTTTCCTGGCCTCCAGGATTTATATAAAATCTTATAGAGCATGCCATTTCCTTCATCTCATATTTGGCAGCTCTGAGAATATCTACATGGCCAATCTTGTGATGGAGCATTTTGTCTACTTGGCAGAATCTATAGTGGTGCTTGAATTTTTTTTTTTTGATCATTGGATGAATTAAATGAGCTAAATATATATTTATTGTCTTAGTTTTCAAAGAAAAATAATTCTAAATTCTAGTAAAAAAAAATAGCAGTCGACATTAAACAGCTGGTTCCTCCTAAACTTTTATTGATTTTTGTTGTTCTCTCACTTGTGGGTTACTTTGGGTAAAGGCATCTGCTAAAAAATGTGAAATTGTAAATATTCAAATGTGAATTGTAAATATTCCAGCAGACTTGGAACACAGTGTAACTTACATAAATTAACAAAATAAAAAAGAAGTAACCCCCCCACCCCCCCACCTGACAGCTAAAAAAATGTAACACATCCTTATACATCTACACAGCCGACATATTTCCTGTATTTATGTTCATGGATGAACCTACAGAGTCATGACCTCCTATTCATGATACACACTTGCGTAATAATTTGCATAATAATTAGTAGTCAGGAATCAACAGCCACACTATCTGGTTGGAAAACTTTCTAGTTGCAACCCTGGCCTTTTTTCAGAGTTACAGTTAGCTTTGATCTTTCGTAATTTGTACATTTTTAAACTCAGTAAAAAACAAGCTTTACCAGGATGCTGTAAGCAGCATTGTAAGCAAAGATGCAGGAGTACAGGATAATTAACACAAAACTCAAATAAACTACTGCCACAGATTAATCTTTAACAATAAATTAGATATGTCCAATAACAGAGTGTACAGTAAGTGTCCATGAGGTTTATTATGTTATCTTGCATGATAACATGTTTTATTATAACATCAATTTTTAAGCTTTTGTGCAAGAAATAATTATATTTATTTTGATGTTAATTTATTTCAGTCAGACTGTGGACTTGCTAATGCAGGAATCCGGATGTCGACTTGAGCATCCAGCTGCCACCAAGTTCCGCAACCATGTGATGGAAGGAGAATGGGACAAGGTAATACCAACACCATCATGTGAATATCTTGCACATCAAATAGCTCTAAACCAGAACATATTCATTTTCTTAAGATTTAAAAACCTCATAATAATAACTGCCAGACCAAAATGCAAACATCTGCTTTGTACTAGGCAGAGAATGTGAGGGGGCTGGAGAGGAAGTAAATTAAGGAACAGAGTGATTTTTGGCAGATGAAGGCATAGCTTTTTACAACTATTGCGCATTTGTGTTTGTATCGCTCCCATATCATAAGTGTAACAGGTGATAATTACCCATGATATAAAAACACAGAACATGTTTTTCCCAGCATGGAGGTTTCCAAGTTTTATCATGAAAACAGTAAAAATAATTGAAAATACAATTATGCAATTACCACTTTAATGCTAAGTGAACAAGAATATTGGCAGGTTATCACTACCACAAAATATAATGCATTTTCTCTGCACATGTAGAAAAAAAAATATGAAGGCACTACTGTCATAGACATAGTTATAGATATATAAAATACAAGTGTCTCAACAATGGGGGAAAAAAAACTGGACCAAGCCTACTTCCAACTTATATTTATATGGATGATGAGCCACTTACCAATGGTGGATGTGATGGAATGCATCATTTCACTAATGTGGACATGAAGCATCTCTGGTTCAAGTGGGGAACAAGCAATGAGCAGAAAGAAAGAAGACCTGAAGTGGGGTGGGAATGAAGTGACTATAAAACTATAGGACGTTTTGAGCTCTGAGCAAGAGGTGAGCAAAAAATAGAATGTTAAGGAGGTGTGGGAGCGGAGTAATCAAAAAATGTATTGAGCAGGGAGCAGAAGTTACCGCTGCTCATCTCCACTCATATGCTCTGATGCTAGGTAACTGGCTTCCTGAACAATGAATGCCTGGACGTTTTAGCAAAAAAATCCCTTGACCTGAAAATTGTGGAAAGTGCCATCAAACCATCTTAGAAGAAAATTGCAAACAGAATATATCAAATGTATCAACACGTAACTAAACATAATATTTCTTGTTGATACAAACAACATTTCCAAATAATGGAATGAATCCGTATTCATTTGGTTTTCGATGAAATTGATTGGCAACATTAGATTGAAGATGTCCCACATTGTAAGATTTGCAGTACCCCATAATCATCAATTATATTCTTGAAGCAATGATCTGTACTATAAAAAAGCAAAACGCAATGTACAGAAGTGGATTAAATTGTTGTTATTTTGCTGATCATTAAATAAATAATGTAAGTGACCCTAAAAATTATCAAAAAATATAATTTGGCCATGGGGACATGCTAAATAAATGTGTGACCTTTAATTATAGATAGTAGTTTTTTTCAAACATATGATCATTCACTCTGCCTATTTAAAGAGTGGTAAGTCACTGTGTCATTTAATATCATGGTGAGTACCACACAGAACATCAACCACAAAGATCCACAAAAAGTTTAGAAATGTTTATGGTTAAACACATTGGCTTTCTTCTTCTCTTTATTCTTACTCCAGCATACTTTCGTGCCACTCCTTGTGGAGTAATTTATTGTTTAGTGCGCCCGAAAGTATTCTTTGGCTATTTTTGGTTATGATAATGATACCTTAAAAAATCCACAATAGTAAAAAAATATTTATGAATAATTTAAGATACACAATGGAAACAATTGTTGCTCTTCTCATCCCAAAACCGTATCCCCTTAAAGCTTCTGCCAATGTTCTCACCTCCCTTTATGTATTCTGAATCTAGTTGAAATTCCTTTCAAAATCACTCAAAATCCTTTTGGTGTTAAAGAACTAGATAATCATATGAGAATGAAACTGCTGTAACAGTTGGAGATTGTGACATCTTTTTTGTTCTCATCCTGAGGTGTTTTTTTTTGTTCCCTAACTTGACCATCATGAAGTTAAGGTTGTACACACACCATACACAACAAGAGTGCAAACGTTTGATTCCTCTGGTATATCTATATTAATATTACATGTTAACTTGTAAAGTCATATTGTTGTTTTTTTTTTTTTTTTTTTACATTTAAACTAGCTCTAAAAGTTTAAATATAATGTCCAATACATACTCAGTAAAATAATGACACAGACAATGTTTATTTTATTTTATTTTTTTATCAACTGCTCAAGAGTGTCTGTGTGTACAGTTATGGCCAAAAGTTTTGAGAATGATCCAAATAATAATTTTTACAAGGTCTACTGCTTCAGTTTTTATAATGGCAATTTGCATATACTCCAGAATGTTATAAAGAGTGATCAGCTTAACAGCAATTAATTGCAAAGTCAATATTTGCCTTGAAAATGAACTTTATCCCCCAAAACACATTTCAACTTCATTGCAGCACTGCGTTAAAAGGACCAGCTAACATCGTTTCACTGATTGCTCCATTAACATAGGTGTGGGTGTTGATGAGGACAGGGCTGGAGATCAATCTGTCATGATTTAAGGAAGAATGACACCACTGGACACTTTAAAAGGAGGCTGGTGCTTGGCATCATTGTTTCTCTTCTGTTAACCATGGTTATCTCTAAAGAAACACATGCAGTCATCATTGCACGGCACAAAAATGGCCTAACAGGGAAGAATATCGCAGCTAGAAAGATTGCACCTCAGTCAACAATCTATTGCATCATCAAGAACTTCAAGGAGAGAGGTTCCATTGTTGCCAAAAAGGCTCCAGGGCGCCCAAGAAAGACCAGCAAGTGCCACGACCGTCTCTTAAAAGTGTTTTAGCTGCGGGATCGGGCTACCAGCAGTGCAGAGCTTGCTCAGGAATGGCAGCAGGCAGGTGTGAGTGCATCTGCATGCACTGTGAGGCGGAGACTCTTGGAGCAAGGCCTGGTCTCAAGGAGGGCAGCAAAGAAGCCACTTCTCTCCAGAAAAAGCATCAGGGACAGACTGATATTCTGCAAAAGGTACAGGGAGTGGACTGCTGAGGACTGGGGTAAAGTAATTTTCTCTGATGAATCCCCTTTCCGATTGTTTGGGACATCTGGAAAACAGCTTATTTGGAGAAGACGAGGTGAGCGCTACCATCAGTCTTGTCTCATGCCAACTGTAAAACATCCTGAAACCATTCATGTGTGGGGTTGCTTCTCAGCCAAGGGAATCAGCTCTCTCACAGTCTTACCTAAAAACACAGCCATGAAAAACGAATGGTACCAGAATGTCCTCCGAGAGCAACTTCTCCCAACCATCCAAGAGCAGTTTGGTGATCAACAATGCCTTTTCCAGCATGATGGAGCACCTTGCCATAAAGCAAAGGTGATAACTACATGGCTCAGGGAAAAAACATAGAGATTTTGGGTCCATGGCCTGTGAACTCCCCAGATCTTAATCCCATTGAGAACTTGTGGTCAATCATCAAGAGACGGGTGGACAAACAAAAACCTCCACATTCTGACAAAATGCAAGCATTGATTGTGCAAGAATGGACTGCTATCAGTCAGCATTTGGTCCAGAAGTTGATTGAGAGCATGCAAGGGAGAATTGCAGAGGTCCTGAAGAAGAAGGGTCAACACTGCAAATATTGACTTGCTGCATTAATTCATTCTAACTGTCAATAAAAGCTTTTGTTACTCATAATATGATTGCAATTATATTTCTGTATGTGATAAAAACATCAGACAAACACACATAAAAACCAGAGGGCAGCAGATCATGTGAAAATATAATATTTGTGTCATTCTTAAAACTTTTGGCCATGACTGTATGTACAGCAGGGACAAAAGTATTATCTAATAATAAATGTATTATAAATATAATAAATAAAATAAAATAATAAAATATTCTTTGAAATATTATATCTAATCTGACATAACATGCATAACCATCTTTGTATTAAATACATGCTATGGAGATTTAAATAAAACTTCTGTGCAGTCAATGATAATAAAAAATGCAAATAAAAAGAGAATGATCATTATGAATCATTTAAAATATTTTTATCTTGTTAATGGCAGGCTGAAAGTGATCTGAATGAGTTAAAAGCCTTGATGCATTCTCCAAATGCTGTGGTGGTAAGAAAAGTATCTACATGTTTGATGTATAATCTCTGACATAAAGTTGCCTTTGTATATAATTGTATATAAGTTATTTGCTCCCTAGCGGATGAAGTTTCTCTTGCTGCAGCAGAAGTATTTGGAGTATTTGGAGGATGGGAAGGTTTTGGAAGCACTACACGTTTTAAGATCAGAACTGACTCCTCTTAAGTACAACACGGAGCGCATTCATATCCTCAGCGGGTGACAATCTACTACTTCTTTTTTATATCACTCTGTTTCTTGACTGTGTATTTATTAAATACAACCTCAGATTACAAATTATTCTGACAAGTAAGACCCATCATCAGTATCTTCTGAAATCATAGCACTAATTAAGTAATAATTAATTTTTCTGGTAGAGTTTTGGCATTTTCTTAAAAACAAAACTTTGGTTTATAGGCTTAAATTCAGTATTTTAAATTTTAAATTTGCAGTATTTCAATTGAAACAAATAACACATTTTTTTGTTATTTAGCTATTTTTTGCACATTTGCTGTAGTACTTGGAGACATTGCCTCTTTGAATTCCATTGATTAGTTTTGACCAGGCTTCAGATTTTTTTTTCATAGATTCGACTAGAATACTTTGGTATATAGTAAAGAGTGTGAATTAATAAAAGGTGTTCTGGTCTGGTGGCTGCAAAACCAGGTGTGTGTGTGAGAGAGTGTGTGTGAGTATATATGTGTGTGTGTGTGTGTGTGTGTATATATATATATATATATATATATATATATATATATATATATATATATATATATATATATATATATATATATATTCACATACAAATGTTGGTACCTGCTTCTTGATGTTGATGCTTAGGTACCTGATGTGCAGCCATTCTGATGATCTCCGAGCTAAAGCAGAGTGGGAGGGAAAAGGAACATCCTCACGCTCTAAACTACTTGATAAACTCCAGAGTAAGTGCAACACATGTACACTTTACCCCGATTTCAGCATTAAAATTCTCACACATTGTAGAAGTATCCATTCCCCATAGTATGTACACTACATACAATATCAGGTTTATAAACTTGTATTCCATTCTCCTCTCTCTTTTTTTTTTACTACCCCATTCATCCATCCATACATCTGTTCATCAATCTCTCAGTGTCATGTAATTCACTTTGCCTTTTAGATTCATGGTTTGGGTCACTTTTAATTCAGCCAGGTCATGGACAATTTGATCCATTATATGTTAAATGTGAGCTATGTAGGAATAAAAGAGTGGAGAGACAAGTTCAGTAGATCTCCTGATGTGGCTGCGTTGAAAGGGAATTGACTCAAACTTGGCCTGTGGTCTTTAATCAGCTTCATCTCCACACTTTTTCTGTTTATGGGCAACTTGCCACTCCTCCTCGATTTCTTTTTCCATCTCCCTTTCTTTTCTGCAGCATACCTGCCCCCATCAGTGATGCTGCCCCCTCGCAGGCTGCAGACGTTGTTACGTCAGGCAGTGGAGCTGCAAAAAGATCGTTGTCTTTATCACAACACCAAGCTTGACAGCAGTTTGGACTCTGTGTCACTTCTGATGGATCATATGTGCAGCAGGTACACAAGCTCTGCAACAAATTCACTATTTGAAGAAAACTTCTGTGTAAAACATGGTTGGAATTGTGTCATTGCCTGGTTTGCATGTCTGCTTCTTTAACAGAATGACTAATCTTTATGGATCAGTGTAGCATTTTATCTGCCTTTTGAACTTTTTGTTTCGCCAATTTACAGAGAAATTTATTACGTAGCAAGGCAATGATCCAAAGTGCTTCTAATTAAACAATGGGAAAAAAGTGGAACATTGTAAAATTAGCAAGTCAATTACTTGATCCCAACCTCTCATTAAAAGGACACGAAAGAAAAAAACCTTTCAAAGACTTAAAAACATGGTAATTTATTTATTAGGGAGAATGATCCAATATTACACCGTGAGGGGCAGAAATATGTGAACCATAAAGATTAGAAGATGATTAGAAGGACTTCACCAATCCACAGTCAAGGGGATTGTGTACAAATTGAGACAATTCAAAACCATTACCCCACCTATGAATAGCCGAACAACAAAGACTATGCAAGGAGTAGGGAGTGCGATGGGTCAGAATATCATAGTCCGGTCTATATTGTGTTGCTTGTTCTGCCTGCAAATCTGAATTGTCCAGATGAGAAACATTAATGGTTATGGAACAGTTTTACCTGTTTTGGTTCAATTTATTATGTACTGGAAAGACAATTGCATGTCAAACCAATAAAGGGGTATGGTTTTCCAGATGGTGGACATGAACCAGTTCTCCTTAATTATTCTTTCTGACTAATTTTTCTTCAATTTTGTGTTGGGTTAGTATACTTGTGGTCCATTCATGAGCCACTGGTAACTCAGCTGTTCCTGGATAGCAGATTTTCACGTGCTTCTGCAGTATAGCAGAACATAAAAAATAACAGAACACATGTCAATGTGTGTGATTATTCCACACCTGTACAGTCTGTTCATGTTTCCGAAAGGATGAGTTGGAGCATGAGTTGGTGTGCATTTTTTGACCAACTTTTAAAAAACATCTTATTGAGCATGGCTTGAGTGCCCTACGTCCTGAAGTTGAACCCATGCTCACAGCCCAACACCATGCAGTTACTTTGAGGAAGGAGCCATTGTCAGACCTCATGGTGGTGCATTGATGCCTGGTTCTTGATGGTGCAGCTAGAGTGGTTACAGTGTCCTGTAACTTCCTGCTTTGAGCAAACTTTTTATCATAATTTAGGAATAATAATATAATTATATATATTAATAATATATAATATAATATTCTGGCGGCACGGTGGCTTAGTGGTTAGCACGTTCGCCTCTCAGCGCTAGGGATTCCTGGTTCGAATCCCCATCTGGGTGGAGTTTCCATGTTCTCCCCGTGTCTGCGTGGGTTTCCTCCGGGTTCTCCGGTTTCCTCCCACAGTCCAAAAACATGGATCAAGTCAATTGAATTCTCAAAATTGCCCCATATAGAGTGTGTCTGTGTGAGTGAGTGTGTGCCAAGCGATGAATTGGTGCCCTGTCCTGGGTGTATCTGCCCAGCGCCCGAGATGTTCTCCCCTGGATGGGCATGGGGAACCCCACCGCGACCCTAATAGAGGATAAAGCGGAAGATAATGAATGAATGAATGTAATATTCTTACCCCCCCTCAAATGGGCTCACCTCCTGTGGGGGGGGTAGTAATAGGGGTTCGGTGCAGTGAGGATCGGGTAGTGGCCGGAGGCGTGGGCCTGGGCGTCGTGATGCTCGGTTGCTGAAATTGGCTTTCGGAACTTACAACGTCACTTCACTGGCAGGGAAGGAGCCTGAACTTGTGCGGGAGGTTGAGAGATACCGGCTAGATATAGTTGGGCTCACCTCAACGCACATCTTGGGGTTCTGGGTCCAATCTCCTTGAGAGGGGCTGGATTCTGTTCTTTTCTGGAGTTGCCCATGGCGAGAGGCGTCGGGCAGGTGTGGGCTTTCTCGTGGACCCCCGGCTTGAAGTGTGCATGTTGGGGTTTTCTCCGGTGGACAAGAGGGTAGTGTCCCTACACGTTCGGGTTCAATGATCGACTTTGTAGTTGTGTCATTGGAATTGCGGCCATGTGTCTTGGACACTCGGGTGAAGAGAGGAGCTGAGCTGTCAACTGATCACCACCTGATGGCGGGGGAAGATGCCGGTCAGACCTAAACGTATAGTGAGGGTTTGCTGGGAACGTCTGGCAGAAGAACCCGTCAGACAGATGTTCAACTCTCACCTCCGTCAGAGCTTCAACCACATTCCGGGGGAGGTGGGCGACATTGAGCCTGAATTGGCCATGTTCCGTTCCTCCGTTGTTGAGGCGGCCGGACAGGAGCTGTGGTCAAAAGGTAGTTGGTGCCTGTCGTGGCAGTAAACCTCGAACACGGTGGTGGTCACCCCGTGAAGAAGGAGTCCGATCAGGCATGGTTGGCATGTGGGACTCCAGAAGCAACTGACTGGTACCGACAGGACAAGAGATTTGCGGCTTCGTGCGTCGTGGAGGCAAAAACCCGGGTGTGGGAGGAGATCGGTGAGACCTTGGAAAGTGACTTTCGGTCGGCTCCTAGAAGGTTCTGGCAAACTGTCAGGCAACTCAGGAGGGGAAAGCAGTGTGCCACCAAAACAGTATATAGTGGAGGGGGTGCACTATTGACTTCGACTGGGGACGTCATTAGGCGGTGGAAGGAATACTTCAAGGACCTTCTCAATCCCACCAATATGCCCTCCGGAGAGGAGGCAGAGTCAGAGGACCCGGGAGGAGGCTTGTCCATCACTGTGGCTGAAGTCGCTAAGGTAGTCAGAGGGCTCCTTGGTGGCAAGGCTTCTGGGGTGGATGAGATCCGCCCGGAGTTCCTCAAAGCTCTGGATGTTGTGGGGCAGTCTTGGTTGACGTGCCTCTTCAACATTGCATGGTTATCGGGGGCAGTGCCTCTGGACTGGCAGACGGGGAGGGTGTGTGCCAATTACAGGGGAATTACACTCCTCAGCCTCCCCGGCAAAGTCTATGCAGGGGTACTGGGGAAGAGAGTCCGACTGATAGTCGAACCTCGGATCCAGGAGGAGCAGTGTGGTTTTCGTCCTGGTCGTAGAACACTGGACCAGCTCTTCACTTTCTCCAGGATCCTCGAGGGTTCATAGGAGTTTGCCCAACCAGTCTACATGTGCTTTGTATATCTGGAGAAGGCTTTTGACTGTGTCCCTCAGGGTATTTTGTGGGAGGTGCCTCGTGAGTATGGGGTACATGGCATGTAGCCGATTGCGAAGCGGCCGGGATGAGAATCAGCACCTCCAAATCTGAGGCCATGGAGGCAAATCTGAGGCAGTGGAGCCACTACTCCTCATCGAAAGGAGCCGCATCGAAAGGAGCCAGTTGAGGTGTTTGGCCCTTCCTAGGGAGGTATTCCAGGCAAGTCCAGATGGAAGGAGACCCCGGGGAAGACCCAGGACACGCTGGAGGGATTATATCTCTCAGCTGGTCTGGGAACGCCTCGGGGTTCCCCCAGTCGAGCTGGTGGAGGTGGCTGGGGCGAGGGAGGTCTGGGTCTCCCTACTTCGGTTGCTGCCCCCGCGATCCGAACCCCGGACAAGCGGAAGATAATGGACGGCTGGATGAATATTCTTACCCATGCCTTTTTTTTTTTACTATAGGCCATTGTTTCTGTTTTGTTGTCTTTTCCTTCTGTAATGATGCTTTTATTATTCTTAGAAAACCTGAACATTTAGCCTTATTCCAGATGGTGTCACAAATATGTCGTATAGCAAACAGGACAGTGATCAAAATACTGGGTCTGTCTTTATCTGATATGTTGATCCATGTCAGATTATCTAAGCCATTGGATTTGATTTCCTTATGATAACAATGGTCCTGCTTCCAGTATCCTCACTACAATCCTCTAAAAGATTATTGTCTGCTATATCTGCCTTCAACCTCTTATTCTCAGCTGTGAATTACATTTGCCACAGAACCAATTTTTCTATTTATTGAGGTAAACTTGTTTAGCTCCTCAATTTGTTCATATGTGGTTGCTATTGTTCTTTCTATGTAGGAGATTTTGTCAAAGTTTCATGTTTTTTGAATGGCAACCTAATCTCTTTTAGTATAATATATGCTGCCACATTTAGATCTTTGGAAATAATGTTTAGAATTGGTGTACAGGAACAGAAATGCAAAGCCATCAGGCTGATATTTTCTATTAGATTCTAGTTTCTAGGTGTTATATATTTTCGAGTGAAAAACGGGCATTAAAGAGAACAGACATTCCAAATATTTACATTTTTATAACATTGGCAATACTTCATGGGTATATGTTAAATTGTGCTTCAGTCTTACTGAGTAGATCTTATGGATCACAGATGTAAAGTTAAGTGTTTTTTTTTTTTTTTTTTTTTTTTTTTAAGTAGGCTGTAAGCATGTTTGCTTATATTGATTCACAGTATAGCTCAAGTGTTATCAGGTGCGTTATTTAAACTCTGTTCTCATGTTATCTCTAGGAAACAGTTGCCCTGCTACACCCAGCAGATCCTTACTGAGCACTGCAATGAGGTCTGGTTCTGTAAATTTTCCAACGATGGCACCAAACTGGCATCAGGTTCCAAAGACACTACAGTTATTATTTGGCACGTTGACCCGGTGTGTACTGCTTTTAGAAATATTCTATACAACAGTAGTTTAAGACACACTTATCAACATTCACCTTGCACACATCGAGTCAGTCATAAAGTTTACTTGAACTTCTCTCGATTGGTGAGCATGATGGGTATATGAACAGCACAGCTTTTCAGATTTTTGAGCAGGACAGCATTAATTTGTAAAACATTTTGCACCTTGGTTGAGACACACTGTATAATGTATAACCTGGAATGAAGCCTATTTAGGTTGTTTAAAATTGTAATTTACAATTTATTTTGATTTGTGTCAGAATTGTAATTAAACTATTTAGTGGTGCCTGGGTTTGTTTTTTGGAACCTGCAGCCATCATCAAATGCTTCACTGCAATTTCACTGTGAACCACACATGTACATTTGCATAATGGTGTTCATAATTTTTGGTACTTTTTAAAGTGCCAAATAAAGGAATGTGATTTATTCTTTCAGGGAATGCAATATTGTTGCGTCATAGTTCAAAATTGGCCTGAGTTGTACCACTTTCATTTCTACTTGATTTTATATACAAGCCTTGTTTAGGAAATTCTGATTTAATTTTACTGCAGCATGAGCTGCATGTGTGCTTAGTTACAGATTGGTTTGTACATGTTTATTACTTCAGGACAACAGTATTTACAGTTGAGCAAAGTGGTTCAAGCTAGTTTCATCCTATTAAAAATAAGTGCACCTGACGCTGCCAATGTTTATCGGTGGAGAGAAACAAAAACAATTAATTTGATCCATCTGTTAGATTCATATATACATTAAACTGCAAAACTTACATAATAAAATTGGCATCCACACACTTTATGTTTTGTCTCAAAAACTGAGATGAAGCTGAAACAATGTTTTTCTCACTGAACTGGCAGGATACTCACTTGCTGAAGCAGCTGAAGACTCTGGAAGGACATGCCTATGGAGTGTCCTACCTGGCCTGGAGCCCAGATGATGCATACTTGATAGCCTGTGGCCCAGATGACTGCTCGGAGCTGTGGCTCTGGAATGTTCAGGTACAGAATAACCCATTAACAGTTTGCTTTTAACTTTGACCCGCATTGCCTAAATCTCAAATTGTGTCCTTTAGACAGGAGAATTAAGAACAAAAATGAGTCAGTCTCATGAAGACAGCCTGTCCTGTGTAGCATGGAATCCAGATGGAAAGCGCTTTGTCACTGGAGGGCAGAGAGGCCAGTTTTACCAGTGTGTATGTATATTCAATGTGCATTATCAAAATTAAATGGCAGCAGAAACACGCACATTCTACTTGTCTTACTAGTAAAGCTCCTTAGACATGATCAACTTCATGTACCCTTATAACATAGGGACATCTGTCAGAGAAATGGTTAGTAGATTGTTAAACTTTATTAATTTTGACGTTGCGTGACCCCCAGTACTGCAAGACCATAGCCTGTTTGTACTCTAGTGGTATTTGCCATTTTCTGCACTTATTTTCTAGGTTTAAGATTTTTTTTTTCAGTTTTTTCAGTTTATTTATGCCCTAATATAAAAACTGTTAGATAATGGAAATTCTCATTTTTAAGTATGTAAATAGATCAGTATCAGTCCCATATAATTTTATTAAATATGTAGTACATTTTATGGCATAGATTTTCCTCGAAACAACTTAATAATTACAAACCTGAGTCCCAAAGAGAAAGCCACTGTGAGAGTGGCAAAAAAGGTTCCTACCTTGCAACTGTCCTTTTTTAAATTTTTCTAATGGTTTGTTTATGAACACTGAATTTATCTTTGCTGAAATTACTGTAGCCCTTTCCTAACTGGTATATTTAGTGACTTTTTGAGGTCTGTGAAATTGATCAGAATTTATTATTTAACATAAGCATTATAAATGTGTGTGGTTTTTCTTTTAGATTTTTAAACTGCTAAAATTGTATGTAAGTGAAATCTAGATTCAGCAATCAATATTGAGTATGGCTGGGCCACATGGGTGATCTACATGGCAGTAAGCTTTTTGACCTTTAAAGAAAAATTGGATAGCTGTAACACAATTCATTCAGGTTATTACTTTTGTATTATTCTAAATTTAATCCATCCATCCATTATCTTCCGCTTTTTCCTATATTAGGGTCACGGTGGGTTCCCCATGACCATCCAGGGGAGAACGTTTTGGGCGCTGGGCAGATACACCCAAGACAGGGTGCCATTCTATCGCTGGGCACACACTCACTCACACAGACACGCACACTCTATATGGGGCAATTTGGAGAGCTCAATTGACTTGATCCATGTTTTTGGACTGTGGGAGGAAACCGAAGAACCTGGAGGAAACCCACGCAGACACGGGGAGAACATGGAAACTCCACCCAGATGGGGATTCGAACCGGGAATCCCTAGCGCTGAGAGGCGAACGTGCTAACAACTAAGCCACCGTGCCGCCTCTAAATTTGAAAGTTTAAAAGAATTAAGTATTAGAATTTAAGTATGGTGTAAGTCATAAGTGGACAAATAGTTTTTTCACATTGAATTAATTTGAAGCATTTAATTTTATGTGCACAACATTGCATAAATTGCAATATTTGCTTAAATCCTATACACAAAAGTAAAGATATATTCTTTTTACTAATATTTTACTCATATTCACTTAAATTTAATTACATATTGTTTTATTTGTTTTTATTTTTTTGACAGTCAAAGACTGTCTCAGCAGACTTAAAAAAAAAAAAACTTAATTTTTATATTGCATAAATTTTGTAATGTTTCTAAAATTGAGTAGGATCTGGATGGAAACCTTTTGGACTCATGGGAAGGAGTTCGAGTTCAATGCCTGTGGTGTCTGAGTGATGGCAAAACCATACTAGCATCAGACACTCATCAACGTATCAGGGGATACAACTTTGAGGAGCTGACTGACAGAAACATGTAAGCATATTCTTCTACCTTTAAAACTAGTCTTAACTGCAACACTGCATTCCAAGACTAACTGTGTATTGTGCTTTACAGTGTCCAGGAGGATCATCCTATAATGTCTTTCACCGTGTCAAAAAAAGGCAGATTAGCTCTGTTAAACCTTGCCAGTCAGGTATTGCATTTCATTTAGTCCTAAGGTCCCCAAATTTGCAAAAGAGTGCATAAAGTTAATTGTATTTTTTTGTATTATGGGTCTCTTAAAAAAAAAAATCCATAGAAATATTATATGTTAAAACTTTTACTAGACTTGTTTTTTTCACACTATAATGTGACCACCTTTGTGGTAAACAGAGTGCTGTAAAAACTGTAACTGACACATATATGTATCTTGACCGTGACGTGGGAAATTTACACCATACATTGAGATTCCAGCATTATTAAATATTATTAAATATAACTTCAAAACTTAAAGATAAAAGAAAAAAAATAGTCAACCATGAAGGACATTTCTGATTGCATATTTAACAACTACATTGTCATAGAATTTGTGAATCACTAATTCCTCAAAGGACACAGTCACTTTGCAAATTAAGATGCTGCATCATAAATTTGGCGCTTGCAAATTAATTCTTTTTTTTTTTTTTTTTACTTATCAGGACATAAAAATCTTGTACTTTGAATATAAAATTAGGTAAATACAACATACAAATACAAGCTTGTTTGATCTAATAAAAATGTTTGTTGCAGCCAGGTTTATGCTGATAGGTTGGAAATCCTATCTGATTATATGTTTTATGTTGAATTTTAAAAACTACAGGATTTCTAATCATTCTTATTTACTGTGGTGTTACAGGGGGTTCATTTGTGGGATTTACATGATCGGGTACTTGTGAGAAAATACCAAGGTGTGACCCAAGGCTACTACAATATCCACTCTTGCTTTGGAGGGCATAATGAGGATTTTATTGCAAGTGGGAGTGAAGGTAAAATGTTTGTTGCTTCTTCGGCCATTTTCTCTTGAATTTTCAAACGTTAATTTTGTTTAGAAAGTTATCTTGCTTTAAAAATGGGTTTGTCATGTTTGAATACTAATAACGTAAAATATGTTCTACTAGGTAGAACAGGATTAAAGAATAATCCAACAGTCCCTTTCCAAAGGTACAATTGATCAGCCACCATGAAACCAATGTACTTTATTCATACTCAGAACACAGTTAGGAAAATGAAACCTCTGTTTGATCTCATCCCGAGTACTGCCAATTGCCAGCAGTGTCAAACTGAGCCCTTTATGGCCTAACTCAGTCTTGCCCAGTTGGCTGTAGTCAGTGACTAATTAGAGCAGACTAAGGTTTAACAGTTTCCTTTAAAGTTCTGCTAAACCTTATGGATTACACTGTTTTGCATGATGTGCTTGATTAACATTAGCGCTAGAGAACTATATTTAATGCCCATTTTAAGTATTTTTAATTTAAACAAAGGTTAAAGAAATGGTTTTGGTAACTCTATACTAAACAGTACAATTTTAAAGTATTTAAATTGAATCAAGACATCTGTAATTTGTTTGCAGGAGAACTCTGCATTAATTTGACTGCATGTAAAATAATGTACTTGAGAATTCACCACCACCAACTGAATACAGTTTTAATCAAGCTTTTATTGTTTTAAAAAACATCTTCTACAGGGAACAGTCTACTTCATATATATGAATTTATATATATATATATTGCCTGTCCCTGTGTTTTGTAGATCATAAAGTGTATATTTGGCACAAGCATAGTGAGTTACCCATTGCAGAACTTACAGGCCATACACGTACTGTAAATTGTGTGAGCTGGAATCCTGTGCACTCGGGTCTCATGGCCAGTGCTTCAGATGATGGTACAGTCCGGATCTGGGGACCTGCACCCATCACTGACCCTCAGGATGCAGATGGACTAGGTGGTAAGTGCACTTGGTTAAAAATGAACACTGTGCATATCTAGTTGAAATGTAATTCACCTGTTTTATTAAAGTTACTTATTCTCTCTCTGCAGAATGCTGTAGCATGGACAGTTGATGTTGGTTCTGAAGAAGTCATTAAAAAGCAACTGCAAGAAAATGTATGATATTAAAAAATAAGAGAGAGAGAGAGAGAAAGAAAAGAAAACGCACATTGAATTTTTTTTATGGAGGTTGACACCTCCACCCCAAAAACATATACATACACGTAGATGCTCAGTGGCTGGTATAATACAGATTTCAGAACATCCAGCTGCTGGCCTTAGGTTTTCAGACCTAAAGACTTTCTAGGCTCTATTGTCCATCTCTAAGGAACTGCAGCTTCATAAACCACACCAAATTCTTATTTATTAATGTTATTATTTATTGATGCGAACCAATTCCAGCTTGGCTTGTAATCATGAATGCTTTGTTCCTTATTGTCAGTGAAGATTTTTTTATCAATATTTTTATCAGTTTAGGTCATATAATCTTTTTTGAAACTTATGAAACTTACTGTTATAATTGATGCATAAGTGTTTGGTGACTTTAAAGGCTACCTGCAGGTTAGCTCTTGTCTTTTTTGCATCTTTTTCAGGCACCAATGTGATTCTATGCCTGAGAGAAGGTGCTTTCACCAGCAGATTGTAACAATCAAAGGCTTCATGCACATTTCTTTTATTTAACTGAGTTGATAGGCATTTTAACAAAGGGATCAGTCTTGTTTATTGTCCAATTAATAGTTGGAACAATTGTAAAGAAACAATGGTAAATTGTTGTACTGGGTTATTTCCCAGTATCTTATTCTGTATAACGCATCCAGCCATTTGCTGAGAACATGAGACTTGATGGTGTCTTCACTTGTGAAATGGAATGTGTAACATTCTAATGTTCCATCAATGAACCCTCCTCGAATATTATAACCAGTCCAAAGGTGAGAGATCCACCCAGGTTGCAGATTAGCAGACTTCCAAGGTCTCACATATCTGCATGCTCCTTTTTTCCGTCCTCCTTGTTGACATCATACAAGACTTGGAACTTACTGACAAGTAAAAGAGCACATGTATATATCGACCATACCTACTGCAAGTCGTGAGGAAACACTTTCCCTTTGTATACTGTTAATAGGTATTGGTAATATCTGAGGTGTGTTTCCATGAATGGGCTATCAGTGTCGACTTGAGGCTGATTGGAACAGGACTTTGTGTTTCAGATGTCAGTTTTTAGCTACATTTCTATTTATCAAAAACTCGTTTTTTTTGTCCTTCGCCACCCACTATTTTTAAATTTAATTTGTCTCCTGAATTTTTTTTTCTCTTTTTTTGTTATTGTTTCTTATTATTCTGATCCTTTGTTTTAGTATGTTTTACTTCATTATAGGTGAATCGTATAAATTATTGCTTTGTGGCCTCATTTTTCTGTGACTTCTGTGAATATGGATTGTTCCAGTCTGGCCATACAAGCATACAAATTTTGCCTACTATGATTTTCTGTGCGTGAGTGTGTGAGAGAATGCGTGTGTGTGTGAGAGTGCGTGTGTGTGTGTGTGTGTGTGAGAGAGAGTGAGTGCGTGTGAGAGTGCATGCGTGTGTGTGTGAGATTTCTGGCATGTATTGTGACACTGGTCAGAGAGTACCATACCCGAGCGTTTTGTTTCAACCAGACGGTCTCATTTTCATCAGGTAAGCTTCAGTGTCAGTCATCCCTTCTGTCCAATGAGGATTGATGGCACAGACACACACCTTAGTCCCATTAAAGTCACAATGTTCTGTGCGGTGTTCCGAATATGCAAACACCCTTTGTTTTGCCGAGTTTGCATTTTGTTGGAGAGGTTTTGAATCTGCTTTCCTGTGCCGTGAATGCATGGCTGCCAGTCGGCTCATTAACCATGTGGCCCAGGTTGTGATTTTCAGGGCAAGCAGTTTGTTTTGCATCAGGTTCTTAAAAAAAAGCTCTTTTGCATTTAACTGTGTTGATATTCAAAGTGATTGTACTGTTATGTAATGTGTAGGAGAAGTCTTATGTATGCATATTTTCAATAAAAGCATTCAGGGTTTTAAAACATGTCTCTTGAATTTCCAGAGCATTTTCGTTGGTGCATTACAAGCACGCAAGGCACGGTCACCTTACAAAGTTGTAACAACACCCTGATTGCTTTTTGATTGAGCTTTTTCCCTGTGTCTACACAGGTTTTTGTAAAGACATGCAAGTCATATAAACTGCAGTAAATTAAATTCCCTAAGGTTTTAAATACAGCTGAATGCATCTTATCCCTGCAAACAACATTTATCTGTTTCTCGATAGCGATTCTGTCTTATCTTGTAAAGATAAACAATTTGGATATTGCTTTGTCATGACTAATGCTCGGGTTTTGTGTAAAAACAATGCATTTTTTTCTGCATGACTTTTCTGCATGAATTCAGTAAGCTGGGGGACATTAGTTGATTATTGGCCAATCTGCTTACTAGAAAGATTTAAGAAGACAGTATCTCAGATAATCACTCTGGACGATTATGGTAAGCAAAACCTTTAGAAAAAAAAAAACATGAAGTAGATGGCTACAACAGAATCCACATATTACAGTGTTTTTCGTAAAACTTTTTGTATGTACCTATTTAACGTGTTGGCTTTATGTATCGTTTTTGAATTTTATTCATACCTAGTCATTTAGCAGATGTTTTTATCCAAAGTATGACAACAACGCAAGTCAGCAAGTGAAGAAGGTCTAGCTAAGCTGTTTTATTATTGTATTATCAAACACAATCAATTGTCATTCTAGTTTCATGTTTTTTGGAGGCAGCATTTACATTTTCTGTGCTTCTGGAAGAGCTCTGAGTTTCTTGAAGCTGCTGAATGTATTACCATTTAACAGTGGTGAAGGACATTGAGTGAAAATTGGCACCTTGGTGAGTCTGAAGAACCAGAGTGCTTATTGCATATTTGTGAATAGCAAAAAAATATTTACCTGATTTAGCAATATCTTGAATTAAATGTTTCTAGAAGTCTGATTAGTCCTGCCCATCATCATAAAGAAATCTTAGCCCTTTATTTTATACAAAACAGCTGTTATGTTGGTGGGTCTAGGGTTGTTCTTGTGCTGCATGACATGATAATGTACTTTTAAGAGTGGGAGTAAAGCTTCATAATTTTGTTTCATAATTAGCTGATGAGTTCATATTTCATAAATGTCATGCAAGCCCAGCCCAGATGCAACAAAATAGGCTTAAAACAGGATACCCCCACCACAACGTTTTGCAGATGGGAAGAGATTTTTGTGCAGAAATGTAGTGTTTTCTGTTCCTCTTATTTAAATCAAAGTGATCAAAAAAGATTATAGTAAAGAAATAAAATATACTCAAGACTTAAATGACTCACTTTTAAAACAATGTTACTTGGGGGGGGGGGGGGGGGGGTGGACTACTGAACAGAAATGCAGTAAATTATAACTAGAAAAAAATGGAGGAGGCACTGCTGTACAGCATACCACTAACTCAAGTCATTAATTAAAAGGGATGTGTTAAAGGTAATAGCAACGAGAAACTCACTGAGTACTTTATCTGTAAAACTTCTGACCATTGCTAGCAAATTTTCCCCATCAACAGCACCATGGAAAAGGTTTTATAAAGCATAAACATTATATTGTAATTAAGAACAAATAGGACAATAACTTCTGTGCCCTGTAGATGGCACAAGTAGTGCATTTAGGCAGCATTCCACTCACTATTATGTACCTAAAACCTGGAATACACTTATTGTCACACCAGATTTTTGATCTGTTTGCAGGTTTATGCATATTAAAATAGATTTTTAAAGACTCCCGTTTGATATTTATATTATTATTATAATACCTAGTATAATTCATTTGTAGTTTATCAGCATCCCCATGGGTATTGTGATGCATACGTGTTCGGGACGATGTAGCAAAATATAAAATATGTTTTCCCCATTACCTCAAATTTTTTATTGTGATCTTGAAATTACAAGTTCTTGGCTGGAAAAGTGTTAGAATGCTTGTCAATAGACCAGGCAACAGACAGACCAATGTTATTTACAACATCTAAATATTAGATAATTCATTCATTCATTTTTCATTCATTGTCTTCCGCTTTATCCTATATTAGGGTCGCGGTGGGGTTCCCCATGCCCATCCAGGGGAGAACGTTTCGGGCGCTGGGCAGATACACCCAGGACAGGGCATAGGGTATAATTAATACCTTGAATAACCATCAGAGGTTTGAAATTTGTACATGGCAAAGAAAAAATCTATTGACAGTAGCCTCATTTTTTCCGGGCACTCTAAAAAATAAGCAATCACTTAAAAAAATGGTTTAATGAGATGTTTCCTGTTTTTTTTCTACCAACTATATAGTGTTGAGCAACTGGACTCATGCTTTTATTTTGTTAATACAGTTTTTTTTTCAGTTGATTTGGTTCATTTCTCAGATCAGAATTGAACTTCTCAAACTTGTTTACTCAATTTTACATCTCTTTGTCATCTGTGCACATCATAATAATATTTCTCATTGTTTTACAGTTTATATATGCTTTTGTACATTTGTGCAATAGGTCATGTACAATTGTCAGCTGTTTTTTGCTTTATCAATTGCTCATGTCATGTACATTAAATTAAATACATGTTCTAATGATTGTTGAATTGCCATACGCTCCAAAACATTTAGGCTCTAGGTCATTGCCTAGCTTATTACATGCAAAAGTGCTGAACATGTCATAATCTCTCAGGCATAATTTGTACGTTTCTATGGAAACCTTTTGATAAATCTTGGTAATTTATCATAAACTGATTAAAATGATCTCAGGTGAATTTTGGTTATTAGTTAAGAAGGGGAATTTCTGAAGGTTTAGATCAACCAATGGCCAAACAAGTGCAATGCAAATCGTCGGATGCAGTGGCCAGTGGACTCTAGAGCAGTGGAGATCTCTTGCATTCTCTGGAGTGACAAATCGCGCTTCTCCATCCGGCAATCTGATGGACAAATCTGGGTTTGGCGGTTGTCAGGAGAATGGTACTTGCATTGTCCGTCAAGTGTAAAGTTTGGTGGGGGGGGGGGATTATGGTGTGGGGTTGGTGTTTCAGGTGCTTCAGCATACCAAGACATTTTGGACAATTCCATGCTCCCAACTTTGTGGGGACAGTTTTGAGCTGGCCACTTCCACTTCCAACATGACTGTGCACCCGTGCACAAAGCAATGTCCATAAAGACATGGATGACAGAGTCTGGTGTGGATGAACTTGACTGGCCTGCACAGAGTCCTGACCTTAACCTGATAGAACATTGGTGAATTAGAGCAGAGACTGAGAGCCAGAGGGAGTGTGTGACCTCACAAATGCCCTTCTGGAAGAATGGTCAAAAATCACACATTTGCTATGGCTGAATTGTATATAACAGTTTTGTTCAAAATGAACAAAATATGTACTTCATTACTTCTTTTGTGCTGTAGTGTATCAAGGAGCTGGAATCAAGAAAACCACTCCACACTTTCATATACCTGGACGAGGCTGGCTTCAACCTCCCTGATCATGAGAGAGACATGATGAAAGGGATAATGTCATTTGGGATAATGTGAGTTTTCATCACACACCGTCAGGCAGTGGTTTGCTACTCATCATAGAATGCTGATGGAATTCCTCCCACCTTATTCCTCACTCCTGAATCCAAATGAGGAGTTCTTCTTAGTCTAGAGATGTAAAGTGTACAATCACCTGCCGTACACCCAGACTTCCATGCTGACTTCCATGAATGCAGTTTTTAAGGATATCACAGTAGATGCCTGCAGAGGCTGGATTAAACACTCCAGGAGATTCTTTCCAAGGTGAATTGCAAGAGAAGATATGCAGTGTGATAAGTGATAAATGTACTTTCTTCTCTATACATCCTGACCTTCCTCTCTGTTGAGCCACATGTTTTAATCCATAAGTTGTCCTGTCAGGTTGTTTTGAATGTTTAGAGTAAGTTTCTAATTTTGTAGTTTTTCCATTTGTGTAATAGAGTGGTGTCAGCTGTCAGTCGTCTCTTTCCTGAATTTCTATCTGATATTTTGTCAATACATTGCGTTACAAACAAAATTCCAGTCCAATTTCTTGTTGTCTGTCTCCCACATACAGTCATGTTTAACTTTGTGTAAATTTGTTCATGGGCAATGACACAGACTAGACATTCTGATGGCACTGACAAGTTGATTGCCATATTTGCTTTTAAAGCAAAAACAAATGTAAATCATGATGTAAATCATGATGTGAGAAATAAACCACATCGACTGAGAAAATTGTAAAATAACACATACACAAGTGAGGTAACCTTGCTGTCATTTGAGGATATTGTAGATCCTGGCAGTGTAACCCCAAATCAGAAAAAGAACTTTCCATCAGTGCAAGGGACTCTTTCTTACCTTAAAAAATATATATACCAATTAAATACAAAACATACAAAACTTTTGTATTTAAACACTAAACTGTGGATTAGGACTGCAACTAACAATTATTTTGTTAATCGATTAATCGATGAATCGGATAAATAAAAAAATATTTCCATGTGTTTATTAAGCAGGTAAATAAATGTCTGGTTTTATTTACAGTATGAGTTTAAGGCATCCAAGTAGCCCAAAGAGAAATTAAACATAAAAATCTCAAACACACTGGCACAATATGTAGCATAGAGTGTGTGAAAAAAATACAAAATTACACACATTTGTGTAGCTCTAATATGTCAAGCTTGATCATTAATTAGCACCGTTGTGTACAAGTTGTATGTATTTATAAAGCACATTTAAACAATGCTTAAGCTAATTAAAGGAAAATATAAAGTAACACACGTTCTTTATCACTGTTATTATCCAGTTAACAACCAAAAACAGCATGAAGCGTGCTCTACTAGTTCTCATAGTAAGTGACCGTTACGTTGATTCACTACAAAACTAAAGAAACTCGGGATGTTGTAGTGATTTATCTGCTGTTCATCTTCATCCTCATCAGTGTTTAGTTTCAGGTGGTGGAGCTTGCATGTTCCACATTCTTTTTGCAGTTTTGATGATTTAAACGGAAGCTTTTTTACTGCGTTGGCTGTTTCATTTGTAGAGTTTATTAAACTTTATTTCGCAGATTCCGCCTCGTTCTGTTCAACCCGCAATTTTTTCCCAGCGATGTTGAAGCGCTGCAGGTGACGTAAACGGTTATAACATTGCGAATAACATGGAAATCATGCAACCCAACGAATCGATAATGAAATTCGTTATCAACACTTTTCATAATCGATTTTTATCGATTCGTTGTTGCAGCCCTCCTGTGGATAATAATGTTTATGTTTGCACTATTTATATAGCAGATCAACATGCATTTAAAATTATATTTAAATTTATATTTTACAGAAACATTTAAATGTTACTTGCTAATGGAAGCCAAATAAAACCAGTACATAACCCGCATTTGTAATATTCAACATTAGGCTTTTACATAAAGGCAGACACAGTGTGAATATTTTAAGTACAACTAGACAGCTTTCTATAAGCAATTTAATATAAACAACAAACTATTCACTAATAAAATGCTATATCTTGTAAAAGTTGTTGCAGGTATGAAATTAGTTTTTACTCCAACACAGAAAACTGAACTAAGTTCAGCTGTAAATGATTAAGATGTCATAATTGCTCCAGGTCTTTCAAAATCAGAATCAGAATACTTTATTAATCCCATGGGAAACATTACAGTTTTTACAGATGCTCCATTTGGCAGATGCTAAATAAATTGGCAGTGCAAAGTAAGTTAGATATTAAAAAAAAAAGAAAGAAAGAAAATATTAAAGAAAATATTTTTTGACAATGCTGTATATGTGCCCTGCTAAATATATTTGATTTTAGAAATTCCATCGCACACTGTAAGACCAGTCATAAAAATCCAAACGAAGATTTATTACCAAATAACAGAACCCTGAGCACTTAATTTCCAGTGGACAAGAAATTTGTGTTTAAACAATAAAGGGTTTGCAATTTAAACCCTCTCGTATGAAAAAAAAAAAGTGAAAATGCATTCAAGAACTAGACTATACAGAACAATTGTAAACCGTAAAACAAAATAGAAAACAAAACTGCATTTGCTGTAAAGCAATGTTTTAAAAATCATTATGCCCGAGCATTTTATTTAAAGAACCAGTTGCCATATTTAAAATCTTTCATATATTGTCAAAGAATAAAGCAATTTAACATGTCAAAAACAATATACCATTATATATGACCCACATTCAAAACTTCACAATATTTACCACAATTTTATAAAAACAATTTTATTAAGAAGATTCCATTTGACATAGCAGGACTAAATGAAGATCAGGTTAAAGACATTAACAATTTTTTGTACAAAGTACTTTACTAAACTGATATGTATAACATGCTTCTATTCATCTCTGTGTGCTCTGTATACTGATAGTCATATTTGTAGGGTATTTCGAAACATGATCTGATGAGCTAGTGCGATTGTTGGGCCGCATCAACCCTGAGAAACTTCATTTCAATTCAGGTGCTGAACACAGAAGTACACAGAATTGAAGTAAATGTAATACACAGAGGAAATATAGTGAAACAGTGTTTGGAACATCCAATCAGAAAAAGAGAGTGACTTCTGGGTTATTGGTGGTGGTGGTGTTCAACTCAGATTGATGAGCAGAGTTTATTCGGCTGCATGGTTCTCTAGAGCATCAATCATTGATAAGTGCCAGAATCATGCTAAAGAAGAATTAAAGAAAAAAGAAAAAAAGAGAAATCAGTCAAGTTGATAAATAAATAATTTGTATTGTTAAACCGCTAGCTCATCTGCAGCTCTCTTGCAAAGAGCTTTCCTTATGCGCTTACATGAACTCAGTTGAATCAATTTTCTTCAATCCTGAGTATATGTTTCTAATCTCATAATATCATCATCAATAATATCATGTGGAAAAAAAGATTAAGTTTTAAATTTTGAATGCTTTGAATTTGCTTGAATTTGTTTTGTGAAACTAAACAAATCCCAAAAAATACACCATACCCATATTAAATTTACTGTACGTGCAAAACTGTTACCTGTATATTTCTTAAACAGGAACTGAGCAATTGGTCACAAATGAAAATCAAATTTGGATGTTACCCAACTACATCTAAATGTGATTTTTTTTTATTATGCTCTAACAACTAACTTGTTTTGTGAACAAACCATTCTGAAGCAGGTTTCAAGGAGTTAAACGCTTGTGGACAAGCACAGTTATTTTCGTGAAAGTGCTACATACAGGATTTCTATTTTTGCTCAGTTTTAATTTATAGCTCAGAGGACAGATTTATTTATTATTGACATTTGTGAGAGGGCCTGCAGTATAGCACCTATAACATGAGAAATTGTTAGTCACAAATGTTTTCTAGGAACTGGCTTTGACTTGCAGCCTTCAGTTGATGTCACATGGCCTAAACACTTGAATTTGGATGTGCCCTCCCCACTCCACATCAAATTTACACCTCCTGATGCCGCCAAAATGCTATAGACATTTCACAGAACCCATCACACCCCGGATATTGTCTCTTCCAACTACTACCATCAGGCAGGAGATACTGGGTTATGAAAACCAGGACAAACCTTAAAAAAATATTTTTTTATCCTAAAGCCATCATGGCCTTAAACTCACGAAAAAATACTGCAGCAGTCAACTTCAAGACATGTGTAATTTGTTCATCGTTTGTTTATGAAATCCATCTGCATAATGTTCCACATGATACCTAATTTATTCTCGTCTATTTTATTCACTTAAACACCTCTTTGAGTTGAAACACTGCACTGCAATTTTGTTGCTCTTGTGAAAGTAACAAGGACAATAGAGATTTATCTTATCCTAACTGCATGGATGTATTCTAGTGTTTGGGAGACAGATGCTGCAGTTGTGTGTTGCAGTAAAGAACATTGCTGCAACATGTGATTTTGTTTTGAATCCATCTATATATATTGTTCTGTGAATTGGATGTTTTTCTCTTCTCTTTTTTTCCTGTAAAGCTGCTTTGTGCCAATTCCTTTACTGTAAACACAGCTTTCCATAGGTTGCAAGGCCTAAAAGACATTTAAAAACAAGACAACGTCTCTCTTAAGTTCACTAAAGACAGCTAGTTACAACCAGGTTCCAGAAAATGTGACTTTTCACATCACATTCATTTGATGGCATACCTAATCACAAAGAGAAGAATCATGTACCTTGTGGTTATTACTGCCTTACCTGTACAGGTAGATAAAAAAGCAGAGCAGATGAAAGCCCAGTTTGATCATAGCTTCCTTCATATGTGATTTTAACTGACCCCTGTTGTGAATCTCAGTTGGGTCAAGCACACCCATGTTCCCCATAGGAACCTTCAAATATCTGTAATATAAAAACTCATGAGTAGAATTCCAGAACAATATATTACCAAGAATTTTTATAAGAATTGTATAGTTTTTAAATCTAAAGAGTTTACCTGTAAACATTCCATGATGCCACAGGTAAATTCAGAAGGAAAACAAACCAGTGCATTGAGACTAGCATCAGCACTGTGGCTAATGCCTGACCAACGAGCTCAGGAATCACCCACTACACACAAAGAGATAAAGTAAAAGTCACACATACATATACAACACATATGGTCCACTGTCTAGTACTTGGTCACCCAGCTGCTAAAACTTTATTCCAACAAGTAACACATGTTAACAAAAATCTATGGTCATGTCTAAACTTTTTTCACTTGTTTGCAAATTGGGTTGGTCTGTACAAAATATGCCATGTTCTATCACATTGCATCACATTTGGATGTAAATATTGTTGTAATATCTATTTTTAATATCCATTTGGGCTGTAGGTATTGGCACACTCCTAGTGCCAGTTTCAAGCCTGGATAAATAGGGAGGGTAAGGGGTTACATACATAGCATGTTACATTTATGGTTCACATAATTGTAGCAGTATTTTGGGGAAGCTTGTTATTTCCATCAATTCCTTTACTTCATAAACTTGGCTAGTCTGATGTGTGTTAAGTAAAATATACTTTCTCTGTTGTCGAAGTCTTGTGGAAGAGGTTATTAATGTCTGCACAGACATGTTGCTGTCTTGTGAATGCAGATTAGGGCATTTGCACTGATGTTTAATTGGCAGGATCTTGTTGCAGTTTTGACTGGTAGGGAGTTTATCTCCCGAAAGTTGGTGTCCATCAATTGGGAGTGTCCAATGAGCAACCTTGTGTGGATAACTTGATACTGGTTCTCCATCTCATACAAGTTTTATTTTAGGTTTGATTTCTTGGAGTTTTGTTGTCAATTTCGTTGGCATTTATTGTTTATGAAGGCTTTTATTATTGAAAAGCTATCTGTGACAGGATAGGGAAAAAGCTTATGTCCTGAAATCTGGCCAATGTGGCAATGTTGTACATTAATTTGAATTTCCCCATTGTGGGACTAATAAAGGTATCAAACATTTGTTTCCCTGTATTCCACAGTGTCCTGATATACATTATACATTATATCTTAGTTCCTTTGATCAAATTCCAGTCCAGTGTTTGTTGGCAAGACCTGAAGTCACTGTATATTAGAAAGTCTTTGTATTTGCTTTAATGGATGTATTCTAGTGCTATGAAGATTATGGCTTTGAAAATGGAGCAAAAGTTTGAGAGACAGACGCTGCAGTTGTGTGTTACAGTAAAGAACATTGCTGCAACATGTGCTTTTGTTTTGAATCCATCTGTATATATTGTACTGTGATTTGGATGCTTTTCTCTTAGTTTTTGTTTTTTCTGTAAAGCGGCTTTGTGCCAATTCCTTTACTGTGAAAAGCATATAGAAATACAGCCAAACCGAATAATCACATTTATGCAGCTTGAATTTATTAAAATAACGGTGTTTTCTTCTGTAAAAACAAAATCTTACTGCCCAGACAGGCATATAAATCTAACAAAAGGAGGAGCCAATCACCTTAACAATAAGATAACTGGCAGAAACACCACATAGTAAAGATAGGATTTCTTAAAGTCATACTAAGCCTCGTGTGCAGTGTTTCCAAATAAAAACTTCTGCAAACCTAGATTGCATACTTCCTAAATTTAAAGGCAATGCAAAGAACTAACAATTTCATCACAATAGGCAAAAAATACTTTAGCAGATAATACAACAATATTGAAAATATCAAATATCAATTTAGAAACACAAAACCTGAGCTGCTAGGGGATTCACTCAGAATGAATTCAATGAAAACTTACTTTGTTTAACTTTGAACAGCAAGCCCGAGCATTAATGTAATCACATTCAAGATCTGACAAAGTGATGATCTGGATATACTGTTAAGGACTGTTAGAATTGGTTACATAAATAAATTATAATAAAAGCAAGAAGTATTTACAAACAACAAATACTTTACTTACATTTCTTAATACAAGATACATTTACAATTCGCAACAATTAAATACATTGTGTGTAGGAAGGCATGTATTTTTGAGTGTTTGGTGTGGGGTTCAGTGCTACTGATTACTTTACATTACCGTTTAGTAACATGATTTACGTTGTTACTGCAGTGTGTGCATAATGCATTATCTAATAGGTGTACTTTTATATTAACACCATGCTGCAATATACAGTTGAAAAGTATTTAAAAAAAATTGATTAATTAACCAAAATTAATTATTCGGGCGGCACGGTGGCTTAGTGGTTAGCACGTTCGCCTCTCAGGGCTAGGGATTCCCGGTTCGAATCCCCAATCTGGGTGGAGTTTCCATGTTCTCCCCGTGTCCGTGTGGGTTTCCTCCGGGTTCTCCGGTTTCCTCCCACAGTCCAAAAACATGGATCAAGTCAATTGAATTCTCCAAATTGCCCCATATAGTGTGTGTCTGTGTGCACAGCGATGGATTGGCGCCCTGTCCTGGGTGTATCTGCCCAGCGTCCGAGACGTTCTCCCCTGGTTGAGCATGGGGAACCCCACCGCGACCCTAGTAGAGGATAAAGCGGGAGATAATGAATGAATGAAAATTAATTATTCATTATTATACTATTATCAATTAAATAATTGCATTTCATTCAAAAATTCAGTGTGTTCGGAATTACTGGCATCTAGCTGCACGATACACAGTTGTTTTAGTGTTGTATGTAATTTTGTTGAAAAACAAAAAACACACACATTAAAATAAATATAAAGAGTTACGGCATCCCGATTTCAGAGGCTGGACCGAGAGCAAACTAAGCAATTATTTAGATATTTTAGACATGGAGGTTCTAGACGTTTGTGTTTAAGGGTATTATCTAATAGGAGCAAATTTTAAGTAAATGTTAATATTAATATAATATTGATGTAAAAGATGGGTATATTAAATGTCTCTGAAAACGCAAATGTGGAGCAAAAACTGGACAAAAAGCGTCTATTACTGTGAATAGTCGACGATAGTTGCTAGCAATCATGCTAACATAATACTGAAGGTATATTTTGCAGTTTTAACGTGGATTAATAGTACTCCAATAGTTCTCCAAATTGCCACATATAGAGTGTGTCTGTGTGAGTGAGTGTGTGCCCAGCGATAGATTGGCGCCCTGTCCTGGGTCTATCTGCCCAGCGCCCGAGACGTTCTCCCCTGGATGGGCATGGGGAACCCCACAGTGACCCTAATAGAGGATAAAGCGGGAGATAATGAATCTTCAAGAGCCTATCAAGTTAACTATAAGCAAAGAGCTTTCAGATAAAAACCAAAGACCAATCCGCGCGCTTCCACAACACAGTGCACAATGCAGCTGCTGAAAGAAAACCCCTCAAAGGATACAAAATATACCGACAAGAAGATCAAGGCGCAGCAGTCAACTAAAGACAGTATAAACACCGCCGCTTCCATTTTCTAGAGACCTCCAGTTTAACATAAGAGTTACTCCTCTGATTTCGCCCTCGCCTTCTTCTTCTGCTTCTCCTTTTCCATCTTCTTTTGGTGTTTTTTTTTTAAAGATGGCAGACCAACTTAAGTTTACGTTATCGCCACCAAGCGAACTGGAGTGTGCATTTGTACATTGTGCAGAACTAAAAATATTTTAGAATTAAAATACTTTATTATATGGCGGCACGGTGGCTTAGCACGTTCGGCTCTCAGCGCTAGGGATTCCCGGTTCGAATCCCCATCTGGGTGGAGTTTCCATGTTCTCCCCGTGTCTGCGTGGGTTTCCTCCGGGTTCTCTGGTTTCCTCCCACAGTCCAAAAACATGGATCAAGTCAATTGAATTCTCCAAATTGCCCCATATAGAGTGTGTCTGTGTGAGTGAGTGTGTGCCCAGAGATGGATTGGCGCCATGTCCTGGGTCTTTCTGCCCAGCGCCCGAGACGTTCTCCCCTGGATGGGCATGGGGAACCACACCGCGACCCTAATAGAGGATAAAGCGGGAGGTAATGAATGAATGAATGAAAATACTTTATTAATCTTTATTATTACTTCCATCCATCCATTATCCTCTTTATCCTCTACTAGTGTCGTGGGGGGGGGGGGGGTCCCATGCCCATCCAGGGGAGAAAGTTTCGGCCACTGGGTAGATACACCCAGGACAGGGCGTCAATCTATCACTGGGCACACACTCACTCACACAGACACACACATAAACACACTCTATATGGGGCAATTTGGAGAATTCAACTGACCTTAATCCATGTTTTTGGACTGTGGGAGGAAAGTAGTGCTGAGAGGCAAACGTGCTAACCACTAAGCCACTGTGCCACCCACTTTATTATAACTTACTATACATAAAATATTTAAATGTTTAAACATATTAATACAACCCTTACCCTCTACCAGGCCTGGGGACACACAGACTAAAGGAACAATTAAAAACAGCTGATTCACCTTATATCCATATTTTTGGACTGTGGGAGGAAACTGGAAAACCCAGCGGAAACCCACGAGGACACAGGATGTGGAATGTGGAAACTCGATCCAGATAAGGATTCGATCTGGGAATCCCCAGTGCTGAGAGGTGAACGTGCTAACTACCAAGAAAACGTGCCACCCAAAATGAAAAAGCAATAAGCACTGATAATTCTACTGTATATATAATGAGAAAATGGGCGGCACAGTTGCTTAGTGGTTAGCACGTTCACCTCTCAGCACTAGGGATTCCTCCCGGTGTCTGTATGGGTTTCCTCCACTTTCCTCTCACAGTCCAAAAACATGGATCAAGGTCAATTGAATTCTCCAAATTTACCCATATAGAGTGTGAATGAGTGTGTGCCCAGTGATAGATTGGCGCCCTGTCCTGGGTGTATCTGCCCAGCGCCTGAGACGTTCTCCCCTGGATGGGCATGGGGAATACCCGCGACCCAAGTAGAGGATAAAGCGGAAGATAAGGGATAGATGAATGGACAATCTTCCACTTGTCTGGGGTTCGGGGATTGCGGGGGCAGCAATCAAAGTAGGGAGACCCAGACCCCAGCCACCTCCACCAGCTCGACTGGGGGAACCCCAAGGTGTTCCCAGACCAGCTGAGAGATATAATCCCCCCAGCATGTTATGGGTCTTCCCAGTGGTCTCCTCCCAGCTGGACTTGCCTGAAACACCTCCCTAGGGAGGCGCCCAGGAAGCATTCTTACCAGATGCCCGAACCACCTCGACTGGCTCCTTTCAACGCGGAGGAGTAGCGGCTCCACTCCGAGTGTCTCCCGGATGATTGAGCTTCTCACCCTATCTCTAAGGGAGAGCCCAGCCACCCTGCGGAGAAAACCCATTTTGGCCATTTGTATTCGAGATCTTGTTCTTTCGGTCATTACCCAAAGCTCATGACCATAGGTGAGGGTAGGAACGTATATCGACTGGTAAATCGAGAGCCTTGCCTTATGGCTTAACTCCTTTTTCACCACAACAGAGCGGTAGAGGGTCTGCATCACTGCTGACCCCGCGTCGATTCGTCTGTCAATCTCACGCTCCATCTTACCATCACTTGTGAATGTGGTTGAAGCCCTGACGGAGGTGAGAGCTGAACATCTGATGGGTTCTTCTGCCAGACGTTCCCAGCAAACCCTCACTATACGTTTGGGTCTGACTGGCATCTTCCCCTGCCACCTGATCAGTTGACGGCTCAGCTCTTCTCTTCACCCAAGTGTCCAAGACACATGGCCGCAAATCCAATGACACAACTACAAAGTCGATCATTGAACTGCGGCCTAGGGCGTCCTGGTGCCATGTGCACTTATGAACACCCTTCTGCTCAAATTTGGTGTTTGTGATGGACCAGATCGGAGAGGTTGTTCCACTCAATCACACCTCTCCAAGTCTCACTGTCATTGCCCACGTGAGTGTTGAAGTCCCACAGTAGGACAACAGAGTCCTTTCCAGTACCCCCCCCCCCCCACAGACTCTAAAAACGCTGGGTACTCTGAACTGCCCTTCGGCGCATAAGCGCAGACAACAGTTAGAACCCGTTCTCCAACCTGAAGGCATAGGGAAGCTACCCTCTCGTCCACCAGAGAAAACCCCAACATGCACGCGTCAAGCTGTATGTTATATATTATATGCAATACTTTTCTGCATGTAGACTATTAGGCTGTGGTTAACAACAACAACTATAAGAACAACATGATTCATCTATATTTATAAAATACCCAAGACACATGTACAATAATTTAAACAAAATATTTAAAGGTCAAATTTGGCGAAAATATAAATAAAAATTTACTGAATACACTGTACATCAACAAGCCACTGTCACTTTGAATGATTTTCTTATTCATGGTTTGATTATTTAAATTATTTTCAACTGATGCTTGACCTAATCTTTTTTAAACATATTTTAAAATGTAGATATACAAATTTGATAGATTTTTTTTAGAGTTAGGGAGATTAAATTCTTTGCAAATAACACAGATGTTTCAGCAATGTAAATGAACTATCCCCAGTCAATAACAAAGATGAAAGTGGATTCCGATTTATTACTCCCTGCCAATAAACTACAAATGTAAGAAATAATCAAATGATAATTGAACTGAATATGTTAATAAACCTTACTAAGCAATTACCAACAAAAGAGTTACTACCTAAAAATTAAGTTCACCTTAGCTTGTGAGCCCTGCTGTCCCTGTATCACAGAAGAGACTCCAAACTGTAATGTTCTTTTAAAAAATAATTTGACAACTGATAGTACATAAATCTTGAACTTGTTTCAGAAAATTGTGATCAAAATATTTATTGACACCAAGTTTTCATTTTGTTATTATAAATAAATAAAATATTCTTTATTCAATCATCTCATAAAAATAAAGACTGAAAAATGCTAATTTTACTTTAACAACTTTATCAAATTATCTAGAAAAAGAATTGAAACTGAAAACATTGCTTTGGATTACTAGACTGTCAATGTGGTATAGAACACAGATTTCCCCAATTTAGTAAAGTTAGACAATGCATTATGTGTCCAGTTGTTTATACATTTCACATGCAATAAGCTAGATAAAGTTTGTGATCACCTATATGGACTTTTAAAAAACATTAATGAAAATGACATGTTATATGAAAAGCATTATACGTATTGGAATTGTGATAAATGATAAAATTAAATAAATAAAATAATATATTTTGTTTGTTAGACAATCTTAGATAATCTTTGTTTGTTAAAGAAAATCTTTTTGCGATACAAAGTTAAATGTAAAGGATTGCCAATTATTTGTTTTTTGTTGTTTTTTAATTCTTTGTGGTCAAGTATGTTTGTGTATCATGAGATCTTTAGCACAGAGCCCATTAATCTTAAACTAAAACTGTATTAAATTAAACCCAAAGCCACCTGACTGCCCATAGGGAGAGACCAGGAAGTAATTGAAGCGAGACACCCAGATTAATGAAAATGCAATGGCATGGGAAAGGGGCTAATAAATAACATACTTTCATAGTATTTAGAAGTGTGTCATGATATGAGCAAAATAGATTTTTAAGATCCTTGGTGCTAAAGTTGATTTATCAGGTTGTGAAAATTTCAAAAATTATTTTAAATCTCTAAGGGGTTTACACATGAATCGACAGATTGTGTAAAAATGGAGGAAATTCAGGACTAATATTAACCTTTTCAAGAGTGGTCAACAAATAAAGATCATGTTGGGGTCACAGAAGAACTCAACGTTAATTTTAAGCAACTAAAGGCATTTCTCACAGCAACTATTTGGAAAGCTGGGCTGAAACAACATCCTTAGTAACTGAATCCTGTATTCTTATTTGGTAGTCTTCAGTTTCTCTGCATAGGAAACAACGGCTCCAGCATTAGTGCTGCATGGTCAGTCCATTGCTGTTTACTTTGCTGACTCACTCTTGTGCTCAAATCATACAAAGTTTATATGCAGATGACATGACCATTGTGGGTCTAATCAGAAATGACAGAGTGGAGGTGCAATGACTAACAAACTGTGTAAAGTACACAACCTGTCTCTGAATGTGGTCAAAATTGGAGAGATTGGAGAGATTTGTTGATTTCAGAAGAAAGAACAGATAAGAAAACTCTTATCTGACCATGAATGGCTCCATAGAGATTGTCAAGAACCAAATTCCTTGACATTCACCCGGTAGAGAACCTCATCCAGACCTTTAAACACCGGCTTCATAACAAAGAAAGCAGAAAAACTTCTCTATTCTCTATTCTCTATAAAAACTTCTCTATTCTCTAAACTTCTCTTCTCTATTTCATCTCACACCTCCACTACTTATCACTTTTGAGCAGCTGCATAATTGATAAATTTTCACAAAAATAAAAACTGAAAAGTAAAAAAAACGACCCTTTCTAATTAATATTGCAAATATTATAGGTCATGTACTACCTACCATATGTAATATAAAAAATATGCATGGACTGTTTGTGTGGGACATTAACTTAAAGTAATTTAACATTTGCAAATATATTATTAAAATGAAATGTTTCATTTACGGTTATTTTGTCATTACAGTAAACCTCTTTTACTTTTTTTCTTAAGTAATCTTCTAAAGTATGGAATGTGGCTACATTCTACCCCAATGTTGATTTATATTACTACCCAGTAATGTGAAGGTCTGATATATCTTCCAAGCAGCTTATAATAAACATAGGTTAAGAACTTTAATTTCTTACTCTCTAAAGATCTGTTGTTTGGGATGGTGAATGTATAATGCAAAGGCTACACAATTCAGGTTTATAATATCAAGGAAAACAAACCAAAACAATAATAAAATAAAATAAAACTAGTAAGGTAAAGTGTGTGTATATAATTTGGTTTTATGTTTCTGTTTTTACTTTTTTATTGCTTTATCCAATTACCTTTACTTTAATAATAATAATGGGATATAGTGAGAAAAATTACCTTTGATTTTGAGTTTGTTTTGATAAAGTTTTCTAGAAACATAATAACTGTTAAGTGAGCTGTATGTCTATGTGCAAACAAGTTTACACGTTAAAGTTCACAATCTTTCAATCGTGAGAGGACTTATGGAGGTTACAGTTTTTTAAAAGAAATATTTGTATGTGTTGAGGTAGTTGCGTGCACCATAATACAAACCACCTTGTAGATTACTTTATTTCCTTATTTGCATTTGCTGTCTGTATTTCCCTGGTCTTATTTCCCAACAATGCCCTCTACAACATGTCGGTTAGTGGGAGCAGTGCATTTATAGTTTCCACTCTGCTGTTTGCTGGCAGCAGCAGTCAAGCCATCTACTGCTGAAAAAAAGAGTTGAGGGAATGCAGCAAGAAGTTAACCTACTGCTAGCCATAGATGGAGGCCAGGGGCTCTCAATGGAGGCCAGGGCCTCTAAACACTTACTTTAAGCTAACTTTAGGAATGCAACTGACACCGTTTAGAAAGTGCTACTTTTAAGAACAACATCTCAACACAGTTGATAGAGTACCAATAAAACTAAATCACTTTAGATATTGTTTAGCTCCATACGGGGTATGCTGGATGTGCATGTGTCCTAAAGTGTTTTATATATTTTGTTGATTTTAATACATATTTAATGTATTTAATAAATTTTTTATGTTATTTGTCTTTCGTGGCTTTCTGTCTCATTTGCTTGGATCCTACATATATTTACTAGCATGACATAACAAATAAAAGTATGTTTCAGCTGTGTAAAAAAATTTTTTCCATGATATTTGGCAATGATGAGCTAAAACATCAGCTACTGAGAGTACTTTTTCAGCCTCTACCTTAATTTATTTTAAGAGAAGAAAACACTGACTAACAAAGTTTCACCACTGGAAAAAAAAGTAGTTAAAAAATGTGAGACTGAATTAGGGGTTCTAATTTTTGCTTTATTGTCTTACTGCCCTTCTACAGATGTAGTTCAAACTGCAAGAGGGCATTAAAAAGAGGCCCCAAGAACAAAACTTTTAAAAATGTCAATTAGTTTTGTACTTGTACTTTCAGTAATAAATGTAATTAAAATGGTTAAGAAAATACAGAAATTAATTTATACTGTATTTATACTCATTTATCAAATATTTCAACTGGCAATGTGGCAGTAGTGCACTGCATACAATGCAGATGTAGGACATTAGCTTTAGGCAAAGGTCATATCAACCAAATATAATTAGACCTTGACCTGACATATGATTCCTGACTGACAGGCTTCATTATTTCTTGTAATCATTGGTCTCATCAATTTTCAAAGACCCAAAGCTAGTGCAGTAAAGTGAAAAACATCTGTCTGTTGTAAGCAGAAAGCATTTTGGAATCAATATGTTAAACCTTAGCTGGGCTATAATGACAAAGGACCACTATCAGTAATAAAGACATTTTTAATTACTTTGATTGGGATTCAAGGTAAAATAAAATGATATTACATTTCCATTCTTTTTAAAAACTATTTACACTTCTCCAGGTCAACCAAAGAAAAGAGCTGGACAAAAATACAAAGAGCATGATTTAACATTTTGGCTTTTGGTTTGTGGTCAGATGGCTTAATAATTATATTATCATAAACAGGCAACCAACATCTCTTTGTTTTAAGAGACTAAACAAAGATTAACTGCAGGAGAAACATTACCTCTATCCAGTAAAAAAAAAAATCCTTTTTGGGTTTATTCCAGTCCATCACATACTTGGAGCCCTTGAAACACAACAATGACTCTATTGAGCATGTTTGCTTTTAATTTACTCAGTAATAAAATATATAAATGTTTATACAATGGCAAGTCTACATGTCAAACAGCTACATTCAATCAAAAAGCAGAGTAGCATGTAATACACCATTCCAACTGACTGCAGAATTCTTTTTGACTTTGGACCAATTTCTGTTGATGAAATGCCCTTTTAGGGCTGTGGGGGCAAAGGAAACAATAGTCAGATACATTGTTCATTGCCACTAGCCTGATTGCTGCCTCCTTTCTTGTGCATATACGATATAATTAAATTATACAGATAGCAGCAGCAACCCAAAGATCATGGGCTAAAGAGTCCAATGGGTAAGAGAGCTAGCCAAAGGGGTAATTAGAGAAAAGCTCTGCAAGTCTTCTCTATGTTGTTAAAAAGTCTCTGCTCTGGATTAGTTTGTTGCGCTGTTCTGTTTTGTTTCTTTTGTTGTTTTCGCGGGTAGCCATATCTCTCTCCCGTTCTCCCTTCCTTTCTCTCCTGGTCTCTTTGTTTCCTTTCTCTTTCCGATTGTTGTGGTTCTTTCGTTCTCCTTTATGTGCCCCCCTGTCTGCTTTGCCTACAACAAACAAAGTGAATGTTAGAAAGTTAATATTATATATAAGAGATTTGAGAGTTTTTATGACTCACAATTACAAAAGATTTAGCATCCTGACTATAATATGAAATCTTTTAAAACTTTAGCAATTACTTAATATTGAACACATTAGGCTTTTAATTAAATATGTCTGTACACATTCAATGAATCAAGACCATATGCAAAGGCTACAATTCAAATCAGACTTTTGTACAGGCAACAACTATGTGGTGATATCAGTCAGTGTGCTGCAACAGGCACACTGTAAAGGCCTCTCTGCACTTGTTTTAGAAAGTTGAAAATGTTCAATGACCCTGGCTTTTGGAAAACATAATATTTTCTAATAAACCTTCCCTAGAACCTTAACCAGAATTGATAATGAAAATAGTGGAATATAGGAAATATATTTTCTGATTCACTGTACATAAAACAACCACAAGATGACAGTCTTGCACAAATACACTAAACACTGGGCAATTGGCTAAACATGCATTTTTCTGACCTGCGTTTTTTCCAAGATAGATGACCTTTAAATAAATTATGTTGATGTTACTTTATCTGGTGTTACTCAATGCTCCCAGTGAGCCAATTCTGATTCTTGTTGCTTATCAGTGGGTGAGTGGAGCAAGACTGAGCTGTGTTGTGTGGAGGTTTCGAAAAGTGCTGAGGTGGAAACAGAGCTGACTCCCCACTTGCATCCCTCCACTCAGACTCGATTAATCAGCACCACTCTCTCTGTAACTGGGGAGGGTGAATAAGGACAGCTTGCCTGCAGCAACCGACACAAACCCATGTATTTCTAGGGTTCAACCAAAGTGATTGGATGCCCTAACACAAGAAGTAAGAAAACTTCAGTGTTGCCTACCATGCGATCCATCACCCAAAAGTCAGGCTTATTTTAAAAGAACAGTCTCATTTTAGTAGCAAAGCAGATCGAGCATTCCCCTCGAGCATGCTTTTACTCACACACAATCCTCCCCCTTTCCTCCATCCTGGCTCTTTATACACAGGAAGTCCCCTCTGCACACATTGTTTTCTTTGACATAACGATTAGAGATTAGTGGATTAGCCATAATCTCTGTGTTTCCTACAAACCAAGCTGCAACTACACCAGGGTGCTGCCTGAATCATTATGGACATTTTTACTGGGGCACATTCAGCTTAGGTCCTGCTTAGATCCTGTCTAGTATTACTGTAAACTGTGGAGTGATACATTAATACTAAATGGGATATTGTTATATAGTCACTTTCTTCAGGAATATCACATCACAAGCATCTGGTCATCAGCATCATTGCAGATGGAAGACCTTGTTAGAGGATCTAAATGAGAATTGGCTCTAGTCTTCACATATTTATTTTCAACAAACTATCTGGTGCCTAAATTCACAGTACTCAAAATCATGTTGCAACCCTTAAAAGCAAACATGCTCCCAGATATATTACAACACATTGCAACAGAAAATACATAATCTGGCACTAATCATTTTATATTTTATTTTATTTTTTATTGTTATTATTATTAACAAAAATGTGGCTTGAAGTTGAGATCTCAGACAGGTGTTATTTTAGAGGTCATAATGGCAGAACATTGAAAATCCCATTTTAGTGCAGGATGCCAATCATACCATGCCAGAATTGTGCTCATCACTATTTTCATATTTCCAAATCCAGAAATGACACAGGACTTGATGTCACAGTAACATTAATGAGGAAGTGAACAGGCATGCTGTCGTCTGGGGGCATTTAGCAGGAGCCAGGCAGGGATTATGGGCTCTGCTTTGTCTCATAATAGGAATGTCCTGGGTTTCATCACCTTGTTGTGACTGTCATACGAGGGACAAATAGAAGGTCAGTGATATGTAGAATAAGTTATAGTGAAGGTGACGTGTTTATTATTGAAACAAGCTTTGTATCAATTTTATCATCATTACACAAATTTCAAATACATTGTAAAAAAACTAATTGTAAGTAAAATGTTAATGCAATTCATTGTAGATTACATGCTATTTATTATTATATGAACCCTAAAAATATATTTAAAAAGCATTGGTCAAAACTGAAAATGGACTATCAGACTGCTTTTACATTGGCAAAGGAGTAAGACCATATCAGTTAACCTGTACACTAAACATCATGGTAAAAGCAGGAGAGAAGAAAGATGTTGAAGGATTCAAAAACTATTTATATGCAGATGACATAACTCTCATTGCAGAAAATATGAAGGACCGAAAGGTTTAATAAAGAATGGCCAAAAGTCATGGTTACAGGAAAAACATCAACTTTAACACTGATGGAAGGGATGAGGAATTGGTAGACAAATTTTGCCTGAATATGAATTTTAGGACAAATAAATGGGTTAACATCAAGCCTCACTTGACAGAAAAAATAAAGAAAAAAAACAAAAACAACAAAAAACAAAAAACAAAAAAAACAAAAAAAACCCCAAAACAAGTATAATATACAAAGGATCCAGACGTTAGAAAATATGCCACAGACTGACACCTGGCAGAGGAAGAATGATGTCACTGGAAAAAAAGCTTTAGTGTTGTTTCATCTGACCACAGTACACTGTCCCAAAACCTTTGTGGCTTGTCCCACATGACTTTTGGCATACTGCAGTCGAAGTCAGCAAGTGGGGTGCGCCTGGGAGTTCTGGCATGGAGGTCTTCGTTATGAATTTTAGGACAAATAAATGGGTTAACATCAAGCCTCACTTGACAGCTTCAAGTAAATCATAAGCCTGGTTCTTCCTCCTCCAAACAAGTCCATTGTCCCAAAAAATTTAATCTGACCACAGTACACTGTCCCAAAACCTTTGTGGCTTGTCCACATGACTTTTGGCATACTGCAGTCGACTTTTCTTGTTCTTTGGAGTCAGCAAGGGGGTGCGCCTGGGAGTTCTGGCATGGAGGTCTTCGTTACATCTGACAGGTCTTTTTTCAGTTCCTTAGCAGTCACGCGGGGATTTTTCTCCACATTACGCTTCAGGTAGCGCACAGCAGTCGCGGTCAGGATCTTCTTTCTGCCACGACCAGGTAACGTTTCCACTGTGCCCTTTAACTTGAACTTGCGAATGATACTTCCGATAGTGTCTCTTGGAATATTTAACAACTTCGCAATCTTTTTATATCCATTGCCATTCTTGTGAAGAGCAATAACCTCTTCTCTTGTCTTCTGGGACCATTCTCTTGCCTTCACCAAAAAACACACCAGTAATGTCTAGAAGGAGCTGAGTATCACAGTCCTTTTAAATCTGCCTAATTGGTGCTTATCATGCTTGATTGCTGCTCGTTGACATCCACAGGCGTTTTCAATACCTGATTGAAAACACTGGAATGAACCTCTGTTCTTATGAGTGGTAGTTGTAAAGGGTTGAATAATTGTGTCAATGAAGAAATCACAAAAAGGCCATTTAATACTTTATATGATGCTATCTTAGTTGCATTTAGTTCTTTAACAAGTCCTTGTAAGATATTATGAACACAATTACAAATGTGCACTGAATTCCATAAAACCCTTCGCAGCATTGGGGGTTGAATAAATTGATCACAACTGTATATATATATATATATATATATATATATATATATATATATATATATATATATATATACTCACCGGCCACTTTATTAGGTACACCATTCTAGTAACGGGTTGGACCCCCTTTTGCCTTCCGAACTGCTTCAATTCTTCGTGGCATAGATTCAACAAGGTGTTGGAAGCATTCCTCAGAGAGTTTGGTCCATATTGACATGATGGCATCACACAGTTGCCGCAGATTTGTCGGCTGCACATCCATGATGCGAATCCCCCGTTCCATCACATCCCAAAGATGCTCTATTGGATTGAGATCTGTTGACTGTGGAGGCCATTTGAGTACAGTGAACTCATTGTCATGTTCAAGAAACCAGTCTGAGATGATTCCAGCTTTATGACATGGCGCATTATCCTGCTGAAAGTAGCCATCAGATGTTGGGTACATTGTGGTCATAAAGGGATGGACATGGTCAGCAACAATACTCAGGTAGGCTGTGGCGTTGCAACGATGCTCAATTGGTACCAAGGGGCCCAAAGAGTGCCAAGAAAATATTCCCCACACCATGACACCACCACCACCAGCCTGAACCGTTGATACAAGGTAGGATGGATCCATGCTTTCATGTTGTTGACGCCAAATTCTGACCCTACCATCCGAATGTCGCAGCAGAAATCGAGACTCATCAGACCAGGCAACATTTTTCCAATCTTCTATTGTCCAATTTCGATGAGCTTGTGCAAATTGTAGCCTCAGTTTCCTGTTCTTAGCTGAAAGGAGTGGCACCCGGTGTGGTCTTCTGCTGCTGTAGCCCATCTGCCTCAAAGTTCGACGTACTGTGCATTCAGAGATGCTCTTCTGCCTACCTTGGTTGTAACGGGTGGCTATTTGAGTCACTGTTGCCTTTCTATCAGCTCGAACCAGTCTGGCCATTCTCCTCTGACCTCTGGCATCAACAAGGCATTTCCGCCCACAGAACTGCCGCTCACTGGATGTTTTTTCTTTTTCGGACCATTCTCTGTAAACCCTAGACATGGTTGTGCGTGAAAATCCCAGTAGATCAGCAGTTTCTGAAATACTCAGACCAGCCCTTCTGGCACCAACAACCATATCACGTTCAAAGGCACTCAAATCACCTTTGTTCCCCATACTGATGCTCGGTTTGAACTGCAAGAGGTTGTCTTGACCATGTCTACATGCCTAAATGCACTGAGTTGCCGCCATGTGATTGGCTGATTAGAAATTAAGTATTAACGAGCAGTTGGACAGGTGTACCTAATAAAATGGCTGGTGAGTGTGTGTGTATATATATATATATATATATATATATATATATATATATATATATATATATATATATATATATATATATATATATATACATATATTATAATTTTTATTTAGCCATATACAAAAACACAATTAAATATTATGGCTTTTATCATTTGTCATTTGTGACTTCAAATTTAATTTAGGTTGTCAGACTGGGGGATGTTGATTCAAATTGAAAAACTGGAACTACTTGGGGGCGGCATGGTGACATAGTGGTTAGCATGTTCGCCACTCAGCGCTAGGGATTCCTGGTTCGAATCCCAATCTGGGTGGACTCTCCCCGTGTCCATGTGGGTTTCCTCCTACAGTCCAAAAACATGGATCAAGGTCAATTGAATTCTCCAGATTACCCCATATAGAGTGTGTTTGGGTCTGTGTGTGTGAGTGAGTGTGTGCCCAGTGATAGATTGGCACTGTGTCCTGCCCAGCGCCCGAAACTTTCTACCCTGGATGGGCACCCCCTCCCCCAATGGATGAATGGAACTACTTGGGACAGGGAAGGTGAGTGCTGTTTCACAAGGTTGGACAGACATTCATTAGATAGTCATATAATATTTTGCTAAGCAGTACACATTGAGCATCAAACATTTGTTAATTAAAAAAAAAATATAAAATTAGCTCAAACTAAAATTATATATATATATATATATATATATATATATATATATATATATATATATATATATATATATATATATATATATATAAATTATACCTGTTTTTTTTAGGATCTAACTTAAGTCTTTTTAATCGCATTATTTAATGTTCAGATTTTATAGGATGTGAAGTAGGTGGAGTGACTGGCATACTGGTTCTAGATTTCAATAAACTTCATCAGAATGTAGGTTATGCAGTGTCAGGAAATAAAAAATGACAAGTATAGGAAAGTGAAATGCCTGAAAAGAAGAAAACTAAAGTTGTATGTATGGGGGTAGAGGGGGAGGATGTATCAGTGTCATAGGGTTGCATTGGGATTACTCAAAACTGGCGGGGGTCAGACCACTGACCCTGTTGGTGTACTCAGAACATAAACATGGATGGGCCAGAGCCCTGGCAGATAATTAGTGCTCAGTTGATGTTCCAGGAGCTGGAGCAGCTGGGTAATCACAGGAGCAGGAGAGGTCAATAACCGAGTCTGCAGTGTGTAACACGCACCCTTGCTGGCGGCCCCAATGAAACAACATCATGCCGACTCCTCACTATGCGCCGCAAAAATCCCTCCAGGCAAAAACTGTGTGTGTGAGTGTGAGCGTGAGTGTATGTGTTTCCTTACTGAAAAAAATGCACAGAGAGGCGACAGAGGGACTTGGTATTTCTCAGTCTCGCAAAATATGTATTTGTTGTAAGATAAAAAGGCATTATGTCTTATAGTCCAGCAAAGATGATTTAAAAAGTTTGACAGACTCTCTAGGGCAAGGGAATTTGATGAGGAAAGTGGTTGTGAAGCCAGTCTGCTATTTATCATGTTGCACAGTTCTGTGCTCTAAACTCTCCGATCTAAGCAAAGAAAAATTCAAAACATAATCATCTAAATATGCTTTAGCAATGAAATCTTCTTTTTTATTTATTTATTTTTTGCTTAGTACTGTTTTACTAAAAAAAATACTAGGGGGGTGGGGTGCGGGGTGGTTCTCCATGCCCATCCAGGGGAGAAATTTTGGGCACTGGGTTGATATACCCAGGACAGGGTACTAAACTATCACTAGGCACACATTCCCTCACACTGACACTGACATGCACACACACTATATAGAGGTAAATTTATATTTAGATGATGTGGAAGATTTTTGTTTTGTGTTGTTTCTCTCACCTTGCTAAGATAATTTCCCTCCCCGCCCCAAAAAAAAAAACCCCAAAATTGACCAGTTATGCTTAAATTAACATTTACACCATTTGCAGGAAACATCATCACAAGTCCAGGTTAAGCTAATCCAAGAAGGGACTACATATGAGTTTTATCTATTATATTCAGTATTTAATATGTAAATATAAATAATAGGGCGGCATGGTGGCTTAGTGGTTAGCACGTTTGCCTCTCAGCACTATGGATTCCCGGTTTGAATCCCCATCTGGTTGGAGTTTCCATGTTCTCCCCGTGTCCCCGTGGGTTTCCTGTGTGAGTGAGTGTGTGCCCAGCGATAGATTGGTGCCCTGTCCTGGGTGTATCTGCCCAGCGCCCGAAACGTTCTCCACTGGATGGGCATGGGGAAACCCCCCACGACCCTAATATAGGATAAAGTGGAAGATAATGGATGAATGGATGGAATATAAATAATATATTCATTCATTCATCTCCCGCTTTATCCTCTATTAGGGTCGCGGTGAGGTTCCCCATGCCCATCCAAGGGAGAACATCTCGGGCGCTGGGCAGATAGACCCAGGACAGGGCGCCAATCCATCACTGGGCACACACTCACTCACACAGACATACTCTATATGGGGCAATTCAATTGACTTGATCCATGTTTTTGGACTGTGGGAGGAACCCGGAGAACCCGGAGGAAACCCACGCAGACACGGGGAGAACATGGAAACTCCACCCAGATGGGGATTCGAACCGGGAATCCCTAGCGCTGAGAGGCGAACGTGCTAACCACTAAGCCACCGTGACGCCTAAATAATATAATATAATATAATATAATATAATATAATATAATATAATATAATATAATATAATATAATATAATATAATATAATATAATATAATATATGAAAAACTATTTTACATACATCATATTGTTGACAAATGGTCAAGACAAAAGTGAAAATTGATTATATTAAATTCGTAAATTCGGGTGTAGTTAAGGCTGATGTTGAATATTTTCATTTGCCATTTATTTTCTAAATGTAATTCAATTAAATTAGCAACTTTTCTGGCTCTGTCACTATATCTTCAGAAATTGATGCTGTCTCATTTCTTGTTCTACTGGATTTGATACTGTGAATTAAGCTGTCTTACTAGGCAGACAAGAAAACATGGTGGTCATCAAGGATTCTGCACTAAGCTTGTTTAATCCTTCTTGACAGACTGATATCAGTTTGTTGATGTTAATAGGTAATGTTCTGTCAAATGAAATATGGCATACCACAATGATCGGTCTTTGGGTCTAGTACGGGGAGGGGGGGGGGAGTCCCCATGCCCATCCAGGGGAGAACGTTTCTCCCCTGGGTAATTTGGAGAATTCAATTGACCTTGATCCATGATTTTGGACTGTGGGAGGAAACCGGAGAACCCGGAGGAAACCCACATGGACACGGGGAGAACATGGAAACCCAGATCGAACAAGGAATCCCTAGTGATGAGAGACGAAAGTGCTAACCACTAAGCCACCATATATATATATATATATATATATATATATATATATATATATATATATATATATATATATATATATATATATATATATATATAAACAATAATTGTACACCTGAGTTGATATATTAATTTTGTTGTCTTATTTCATTATTTTACTACTATTTATTAATTCATCAAACATGCTGTGGCATAAGTGTGTGAAAATGGAATCAGGTTCGGAGGCAATGGTAACACCATTCACTAACGTGCGTAATTATCTATTCTCTGTGCAGTTAAAAGAGACTGGAAACAGACAGGGGAGGGATAAAGAGCCTCCAAAGAGTAACCAAAATTACACTGTGTACATATCTTGTGATAAATATTGTAAACACCAATACAGTTAAATTCTTCTTACATTCTCAATACAGGAAACTGGTTTGTGTACATACACATATAATATATTTGTCATATAATAATATATATTTTAATACTCATTTACTTAAAATAATAATATTTATTTACTTAAAATAAAGTTCATTGTACAGTAAAGTTGTAAAATTAAGGAACATTTACAACAGACGCCCTGTATCTCATTCAAAAATATGATTGAAACATCCTATTTTAAATATTTAAGCATTCTAAAACTTACCACATTTCTTTTTCTTAGTAAAGCATTCCCTTTTTTCAGTTGAAGATGGACAGTGGTTTCCCTGTGCACTAGGATTTTGCATGATTTTGCGTGTTCGGGTTTCTTCTCTGAAGCAGCTTTTTCCTAAACGCAGGCAAGGTCCCCATTCAGTCCACTCTCCCACCTCACAGTGCACTGAGACAGAGATCAGCCCCAATGAACATGGCTCTCTTACATTCATTTCTCCTCTTGTATTTACAATTTGTATTAATATATGGATCGATAGATGCCAACTTTGGTGATACCCACCTGTTTTTATACATTCCATCAACTGCTCGCTGGTCTCAAAGTCCTTTGGGCAGATGCTGTAGCACAAGCCTTGCAGCAAGTAATGACCTGTCGTACACTTTGAACAAGTTTCACTGTTCACACAGGACTCACAGTTGGGCGGACACCCTGCAACACCAATTAATCATTTTACAAAGCAGGACAATTTTGAGTTGCTGGTCTGATCTCTAGTTTCAAAATGTTCACCACTATTTAACTTCTTTATTTATCTTTTATGGATATAGTTTTATTGATTTAGGGTGCCTTGTTATTCAAAGTGACATTTAATTTTAGTTTGAAAACCAAAAGACTGTATAAAAAGCGTATAAAAATGGAGGCACAATAATTTCAATAAAATACCAAAATTGGCCAGTGGATATTTAGAGTAATAAGACTGTTTTGGACACTTAAGGGTAGCTCAGTGGTTAGGGTATTGGGCTATCAATTTGAAGGTTGTGGGTTCAAGTCTCAGGTCCACTGAAGTTACCAATGTGGGTCCTAATTGCTCCAGGGATGCTGTGACCAACTCTGTGCTTGCTTTGGATAAAAGTGTCTGATAAATGATCAAATGTAAATGTTAAGTAAAACACAAAATAATCCAAAATTATACAATCAATTTATATTTTAAATGCTGTCGGAGCAGCATGTGAACACTTTGCATATTTTAATATTTATTAAAATTAAATCTTGAAATTAAAATAATTTCTCATTTAATCTCATTATCTGAAGTTTAATAGTCTACTAGTTTCATGAGATGTGGGGAGGGGGGTTCTCCATGCCCATCCAAGGGAGAAAGTTGAGGATGCTGGGCAGATACACCCAGGAAAGTGTGCCAATCTATCACTGGGCACACACTCACTCACACATAAGTTTTAGTTTTTGTTTGACATGAGGAGAACATGAATACTAACTTCAATTGAGATTCAATCCTGGATCCCCAGTGCTGACAGGCAGAAGTTAAATTATTAAAATATTTTTTTACAATTCATTTATTTTAATGATTTATAATTTAAATAAATACAATTCAGTACTAGCAAGATCGTACTTGTACTTTGTTTTGGGCTATTTTCTGTTTAGATCTGTCTGAATATATTGCGTAAGTCAATATTTTTAGTTATTCTCTTTATGTTGCTTTTGTTACTTAATCGGCATGGTGGTAAATGAAGGCATTATTGGACCAAACCACACAAGATATTAGATTAAAAACCAATAAAATAAACCACTATTGTTGTGTTAAAAAAAATATGCTTGATACAGCTCATCCTTTAATAGAATTTTATGAAAGGTTAAACATGAGAGTACTCACGAGAGACACATTCTCGCTTGGTGTCACTGGGCAATAGCTCATATGGACATTTCTCTTGGCATTTTCCCTTGTATAGATATGAGCCTGCTCTACAGCGTGTGCAAAAATTCTTGTCAAAGCAGGTGTCACACTCTGAACCGCATTCTGTAAAAGATCAGCACAGAGCTCATAGCTGCATATTATTATTAAACAATTAAAATTCTGAGATACTGAGATACACCTGAGATACTGATTGTTTGAGTCTTACTTGAGCAGTCATTTTTTTCCGGTGAGCGAGTTCCAAAGAAACCCTTCGGACAGGAAGCCAAACAAACACCAATCTGCCTCATGCCATCTCTCTCCAGATGAATAAAAAGCTTAGGAAGGCATGTCAGACAACCGTTGTAAACTGAGCAGGTCAGACATCCTCCCGGGCATCCTGGACTTCCTCCTTAAAACAAGAAAACAAATTGTTTTCAGTCGTTGTTGCCTAAAGAAATATTGTATGTTTATTTATATACAGTATATTACACTACATTTACATTTGACCTGGGATTTGAACCTACAACCTTCAGATTGATATTCCATATATATATATATATATATATATATATATATATATATATATATATATATATATATATATATTCTTCCCCCATTTCTATTTTACAATTACAGAAGAGTACATCTGTTTTTTTTTGTTTTTTTTTAGTCCCTTGTTGGTTTTCTGTTCTCTATTGGTCAGCACCATCACAAAACAGGTATAAATTGGGTAGTGGTGTATTGTCAGCTCTGAAGTGACACTGAGACGGTGAGGGTTTTTTAGTGCAGCAGTGCTACCTTAGCAGTGCTACACAACAGTGACACTGCTAGGATAGGTAGAATCCACTGCTAGAATGCACCAACCAAATAATACTTGCTCTGTGGTGGTATTATTCTGACCATTAGAGAAAAGAGTAAAGGGGACTAACACACTATGTACTTTAGTCCATAAACATATGGGCTACAGTCTGTAATTGTAGAACTATAAAGTCCATCTTTTTTGTAAGTGGAATTGATAACATGGACAATAAATGGAGCAAATAGAAGATGTGTCTTTTTGACTGGTACTGTTTTTTTGACTGGTACTGTGCTCCTTAAAAATTCTGTGGTCAATTCTGTTTAAATTCATGTCTGTCTTATCAATGCCGTTGTTTACTGAAGTTGTACTTCAGCAAGTGTGGTGTATCATTCTATCCACTTCCACATCTCATACAAAGACATACATAAATAATTTAGAAGATTTTTTTGTTTTTATTGTTTAATAAGAATGGATATATTCATATTGTTGTCACTTCTGAATTATAAAGATTCAAGAAGCACATGAAACCCCTGACTTGAAACATTTTAGGGGGGTTCCACATTTTAGTTTAAAAAAAAGTAATGTCAGAAATTTCAATAGCTAGGTAAATAAGATGTCAGGCTAGTTACACCAAAGAATAAACATCCTTAGCACTACAGAACTCACAATGCAGACACAAGTGTTGAAACCAACTACTGTCTGAGAATTAAAGCTAAACATTTAGATGGAGTAGTAGAAGAATTTAGATAATTTATTAAATGAAAGTACAGACACAATAATGTAAAATTCCTCCATAACAAATGCATATCTTGTATTAAAATCTTTTTTCAATGTGTGTGTTTATTTAGGAATTTAACATCTGGACAAAATTAATGGTGATTTTTCAACAGAAACATTTTATATATAGTATATAAAAGTCATATAGTCATTGGGGGTCATATAATTTAGTTACTTATTGGCTTTCAAACCCTGAAGCAGTAAACACTGTGCCACAATGTCACCCCTCTTACATTAGTAAAAATGCATGTGCAGCAAAATGGTATGGAAGTATCAAAGTAACAATTAAATTTTTGATTTTATATGGCAATATTAACATAACATAACATTTGTTTTACCTATTAGTACATGTATGTAATATAGGAGGAAACAAGAGCTTTGAGAGATAACCTGCGCAGGCAGGAGGACATATAGACTATACCCAGAAGGAGACTTGCTTGACTCTATTGAACTTAGAACCTTTTTATTGTGACATGTAAGTTGTAACTACTGTGCCAACATGTTTTCTCTATAAATTGTCATGTTATCAAAAGTAAAGCAATGATGTGTAAGCAGCAGATGATTAATAAAAAGATAATACAAAGAACATAGATTATTTGATAATTATGCAACAAATGTGTTGTATGGCATGTACAGTATGTAGCTTCAAAAGGCATGTTCAAGATAATGTCAAACAGGTGTGACCCCTTAGGTGTAGTTTTTTTGTACATACCTATAGCTGTTTATTGTATTTTAATGCCTGATACCTAAGTATTAAACTGCTCATAACTAAAAGTAAAATAAACTACAAATTATTGACTATTTTTGTATTTCGTATATAGTATACAGTTCCTTATGTTTATAAAGTTTATAGCTTTTCATACAGAGTAAAAGCCAAGTCTTTATTCAGGCTGTGGGCTTTCACTTACCACAAAAAAATGTAGTTTATTATTGCAACACACATTTAAACACAAGGGGCACACACACACACACACACACACACACACACACACTTGTGTGTGTATGTACCCCTTGCACATACAGACATATACAACCATAAGGTCTTCAACAGAAACACATTTTTAGCATATACACACATTGTAATGCACATATGTACATACCATTTGGCACATACATAAATACATACATGCAGTGTTGCACAATTGCAGCAAGGTTTAGGTTTCAGCTCTCTTGCAGCGGGTCTTCTCTACTCTTTAAAACACCTCCCATATAGACATTTATATAGACATTTGCTTTATAGGCTCTGTACTGCGTTTACAAACTGACGCATGAATATGAAAAAATTTTAAATAAAATTTTAAATCAATTAATCAAAATAAATATTTAATCCCCTACCAACCAGCAAGAACTCTGACCCCCACAGACCATTTTTATCTATAAAGCACACAAATTAGTCCTGAAAGTACTTCTAATCTCATAATATTTTTTTTTTAATAAAAAAAGAAACCTGTCTCAGAATTAGTCTTTTCTGTTCAAACTTCTCAACCACCATGGGCAAGAGCAAAGAGCTGTTAAAATATATCAGGGAAAATATTGCAGACCTGCACTGGGATGAAATAAGCTACATGATATTCAAAAAGAATCTCAGTAAGAAAGATACCACTGTTGATTTGGAAATTTTGAAAATTCAAGAAATACAAGAAAACAGTCATTTGCCCTTGCTCTGGAGCTCTATGCAAGATCTCACCTCATGGGGTAGCAATGATTCTACAAAATAGGAACTTGATAATGAGCTGGATGCAGTCATCAACAACAAAAATTGCAACACACTTCACCATAATGGATTGATGGATTTTACTGTCCTGTGAATCTACTATACTGTTTGGAATTAGACCTTTGTGTTGTTACTGTCCACTCTCTTTTTGTGATTCAGTAGTACCATTAGGAAAACAGTAGAAATTACCTGTGTAAAGGTTCTTGGTGCAAAAACAGAGAAACTTACTTTTACTAAAACCTACTATTATTTTGGACCTATTTCATTCAAATAGAATTGGACCATGCAAATTTCCACATGTGGCCATTTTTAGGGGTCCAATTGGCTGTACAAAAAAATCTTTGGCTATTTTTTTTCTGAAACTGCTTTGTATTCATAGTATTCCCTTGCATAGTAATCAATACATGTTTGAACAAATAATGTACAATTAAATTATATTTATTTTAATGGGTCTCCCCAATAGAAAATGGAGTGGACATGACATAGCCCCAATCTGGTCATTAGAAGGACAGATTAGGTCAACACAATTTTTGAGTAACAATACAAATATCACAGATGTTTAAAAAATGAAAATTTAAACATCTCAATGACACAGCTGTAACAGGTGCCTGTCACCTGTCACCTGTTCTGTGTTTCTTTTGTTCTTTTGAGTTAATTAACGTTCATTGATCATTAGTTTAGTTAATTAACTCGTTCTTGTCATTGGTTTGTTTTGTGCACGTGGTCAGGTGTCTTTTTGTATTTATTTCCTGGGTTCCCTGTCCTCGGTGCACGTAGTTTATTTTATGTCACTCGTCGGGTTTTACCTCTATGCTTTTGGTGTCTCTACACCTTTAATAAATCCTGTTATTCTGCTACCTGCGTGCCTGGCTCCTTTCAGCGCGTTAAAGCGCGGCGGCTCTGCGCCTCCTATGCGCAGCCGCTTTATTCCGAGGTAGGAGTCTGACAGCTGGGAAAGGAATAATGCACTAACCAGATAATGCCTGCTCTGTGGTGGTAATATTGGGGGTCCTAACCATTAAAGAACAAAGTAAAGGGGACTAACACAATATGTTCTGTAGTCCACAAACCATGAAACACAGTCTGTATTTATAGAACTACAAAGTCCACCTTTACGGTACATGGAACTGATAAAATTAATGTGGAGCTAAAAGGTGTGTCCAAACTTTTGGCCAGTACTGTATTCATATTAATCAGAAAGATACCAGTAATATTCTGCTTATCATATATGTTATAATTAATCTAATTAACTGATCATCAAAATGTTCGACCACATCAACAAAAGCAAATGTTTTGGCTGTTTACTGGTCTGGAGTCAGGAGTGTGTTAAAACAACACCATGGTGGAAAGCCATGAGGAAAGCCTTGATCATAAAGAAACAATTGTTGTTTCAAATCAATCTGGGAAGTGCTACATGACTATTTCTAAACATTTTAAATTCCATCATTTCACTTTATACAAGTATATCATATACAAATACACAAGGACCCATTATACACAAGTGAAAATTATATAATAAACTTCCCAGAGTGGAAATTCCAGCAATGCAATACTAAAGAAAACATCAAAAAGCAAAACAAAACAAAAAAAAACTACTACGATAGTTCAAGTGTCTCCTTTTTAAAACACACACACACACACACACACATATATATATATATATATATATATATATATATATATATATATATATATATATATATATATATATAATCTGGTATTCTAGAGGCAAATGCAAGAACATTTATCCAACTTCACTGAAACTGAACCATGAACTGCCACTCACTGAATGTCTTTTATTTCCTTATTGCACCATTACAAGTAACTATGAGATTGTTGTATGTGAAAATATCAGATCAGCAGTTGTAGAAAAACGCAAGGCTAACCTGTCAATACACTAAATAAAAACTTTATCAATACACTAAACAAAAACTGTATCTGTGTGCTTTGTGTGTGTGTGTGTGTGTGTGTGTGTGTGTGTGTGTGTGTGTGTGTGTGTGTTGCTCGGATGCATCATGCATTGATTTATACATTTACATGTAATCAATACAGATTAACCTGGAAAACAACAGACTTAACATTTTAGCTTAGTTTTACCTCCAGCACCAGGACCGAACGATGGAGTCACCGCCAGCTGTTTGTGTTTCTAACCTGTGTGTGTGTGTGTGTGTGTGTGTGTGTGTGTGTGTGTGTGTGTGTGTGTATGTGTGTAAGAGGTGCCTAGGGCACCTCTCACCTGTTTTGTGTTTTAGTCTTGTTTAGTCTCGTTAATTAACGTTCCGTGGGTATTTATTTAGTTAATTAACGTCATCTTGTTATTGGTTTGATGTCACCGTGGTCATTGACGTACCTCTTGTTTTGTGGTGCACTGCACCTTTAATAAATTCTGTTCTCGCTACCTGCGTGCCTGGCTCCCTTCAGCGCGTTAATACGCCGGTTTTGCGCGTCCGATGCGCTTCCGCTTCTGCCCGAGGTAGACTACCGTGACAGTACAACCAGCCACTAGTAAATTTGGGGAGTCCAGAGCCCGGGTAACCACTTCTTTAAATTTTTCTTTGCGGGGGGCGTATAGCCTCATACTCGCGGCGCGTTCCGCCGTGTCCGCGAGTGCGCTGCTATGCGCAGTCCGCCGTCCCGGAGCCGTAAGGACGGCCCGAACTATGTAATGTCTATGTACGATTATGACTCTGATGATGAATGGTTGTGGAGGTACGGGTACGAAGCGCTCTGCGCTGAGGAGGGTTGGGACTTGGTTCCGATCTCCGATGACGAGGGCGAATCGTACCTGTATGGGCATATTCTGCCCATACGGACCCTCCTCAACTCTGAGGAGTTCTGGACGGACGCTCCGGTCCAGTTTGTTAAACCCCACGTGGCGAGATCCGGACGCAGAGCGCGCCGGCGCGGTGCTAAGTCACGGCGTGTGCGCTGCGCGGCTGCCGAGCGCGGTACGTGTGCCGCGGGGCGGTCACGTGACGCGCCCGCATCGGACCGCGCTGTGTCTGGATCGCGCCGCGAGGGGGCGGTGCCGGAGCCAACACTCGGGGGGGTAGATGTAGATCCATGTGGCGTGAGCATGGTGTGTCCCCCTGTCTCGTGTGTCCAGTCCGTCTTCCCCACGTCTGATATGTCTATGTGTTTGGGCAATGCGGGGGGTGTGTATATGTTCTGTGTGCAGGATGGAGCGCCCGAGGTGCCGGCCGAGGTCCGCCCAGTGTGCGTGCCCGCCGAGGTCCTGCGAGGGTGTGAACCCGCAGAGGTCCGCCCAGCGTGCGTGCCCGCCAAGGTCCTGCCAGGGTGTGAACCCGCAGAGGTCCGCCCAGTGTGCGTGCCCGCCAAGGTCCTGCCAGCATGCGTGCCCAAGGTCCTGCCAGGGTGTGAACCTGCAGAGGTCCGCCCAGCGTGCGTGCCCGCCAAGGTCCTGCCAGCATGCGTGCCCAAGGTCCTGCCAGGGTGTGAACCCGCAGAGGTCCGCCCAGCGTGCGTGCCCGCCAAGGTCCAGCCAGCATGTGTGCCCGCCGAGGTCCAGCCAGCATGTGTGCCCGCCGAGGTCCAGCCAGCATGCGTGCCCGCCGAGGTCCTGTCAGCACAAGAACCCATGTCCAGGGGCGTCACGCCGCCCGTACCGAAGCCCAGGGGCGTCACGCCGCCCGTACCGAAGCCCAGGGGCGTCACGCCGCCCGTACCGAAGCCCAGGGGCGTCACGCCGCCCGTTACGAAGCCCAGGGGCGTCACGCCGCCCGTTCCGAAGCCCAGGGGCCGCACGCCACACGCCAGCCACACACCAGCCCGAGCAGCAGGGGCCGCACGCCGCCCAGCCCGAGCAGCAGGGGCCGCACGCCACACGCCACGCCGCCAGGGGGCGTCCACCTCGCCACGCCGCCAGGGGGCGTCCGCCTCGCCACGCTGCCAGGGGGCGTCCGCCTCGCCACGCCGCCAGGGGGCGTCCGCCTCGTCACGCAGCCAGAGTACGTGGCCAACCCCGCGCCCAACGTGGGCGTCCACCGGACCACGCAGCCAGAGGGCGTGGCCCACTTCTGATCCGGCGTGGGCGTCCACCTGACTTTGCAGCCAGAGGGCGTTCGGCACGCCTCACCCGCAGAGGGCGTCCACCCGAGGGCGCTCAAGGAGGGCGGAGGACCCCCCCTCTGTTATGTTTTTTTTTCTTGGTCGCGTCCCTCCGTTGCGCGACCGCTGGGGCGGGGGTAATGTAAGAGGTGCCTAGGGCACCTCTCACCTGTTTTGTGTTTTAGTCTTGTTTAGTCTCGTTAATTAACGTTCCGTGGGTATTTATTTAGTTAATTAATGTCATCTTGTTATTGGTTTGATGTCACCGTGGTCATTGACGTACCTCTTGTTTTGTGGTGCACTGCACCTTTAATAAATTCTGTTCTCGCTACCTGCGTGCCTGGCTCCCTTCAGCGCGTTAATACGCCGGTTTTGCGCGTCCGATGCGCTTCCGCTTCTGCCCGAGGTAGACTACCGTGACAATGTGTGTGAGGGAGTGTTTTCATCTGTATCGGGCTTTCATAAACCGCTTGTATCGGGCTTTCATAAACCGTCTGAATTTTTCCTATGGCGCAAAGAGTCACAAACTTACGGTATTTAAAACAAAACCTTGTTAAAACTTCCATCTGAGACTGAATCGTAAAACGGATTCATTCTTTTTTGCCGAAGCTTCATTTATTCAAACATTTTCAGCCAAAATCATCATTTATTAGAACATTATTGAATGTGCTATCAACTGCTGACAGACATTTAATGTGTAATTTAATTTATAACTAATATAACTAATGAATGATCAAACAAAATTAATGTAACAACAGTTTGAAAAATGAATAAATACACTTGTAGCTTGTGGGACATAAGGTCCCAGTGGGGAAAGAAATCAGAGGGGCACTAGGACCTAGCAGGAAGCGCTGCCACTAGACTAATTAACGCGAGTATATATTGAGCTCCCTAGCAATCCATAGCGGGCCAGCATTGGGAGAAGTGTGCTCCGAACGCCAGTTTGGAGTTTCCGACTGTTGTCCTGGCTTGTGGTGTGTGGGATTCACCTGCAGGAGAAATGCTGAATTCAGTGCTGAGGACTTGTTCTGGGTATTCCGTCAGTAATATTGGAGAGTGGAGTTACAGTTATCCAGGGAAGCCAGGGCCTGTGGAAAAGTGTGTAGAAGGCATTGGCAGACATTACCGAGCAACCTACAGAAGGGAATGACTGGTGGCCAGCATAGGATGTAGCCACTGTTTTTCTCACTTGTTTTTTTTATTATTAATTTTCACAGTTTTTTCTATTATTTTCTCACTATTTTTTGTATTGTTGTTTTTCATGTTTTATTTATATTTGATTTGTTTGTTTCATTGTAATGCGAATTGATGGTCTCTCTGAGTTTTAAAGTCGTGTATTAATGTCCTACTTTTAATGAAGACCAGGTATTAATTGCAACAAATTGTTTAGAGCTCTGTTTTAAATATTGGAAGTGTTTGTAACCTTTCTTTTCTGTTTTAGATTGTGGCTGTCAGACGGGTGTGTAAGTCCACTCTTAGCCCAGTTCATGTGTTTGGGTGAACAACAATTGAGATTTTTGGTGTGGAAATCCAAATTGACTAATATATTGATTGTGGTGATTATTTCTATACTATACATGCTTCATGTTTTATATTGTTGACTGAAATTCTAGAGCTTTCTAAGGGGAAACATATAAATGTTTAATTGATATTTGGTTAATTTTGTTTTAAATAAAGTTATTGTATTCAGCAGCTGTGTGATCGTTTGAGTGAACCGTTGCGGGTAACAGTATAATTAAATAGGATTCTCCCACCCTTTATATTCAGGGAGTGGAGTAGTCTTCATTTACTTTAGTTGTATGGGTGACACACTAATGAAAGGGTACTGTTTAAAGAGGAATAAGGGATCTGGGCTAAAGCCCCTGATGTTTCAAAACCCTAAAAACCCCTAGTTTTCCTCAAATTTCATTTCCCTTGTTCTGGATATTTTTCACACTACTGTTTTAGTCACGAGGAGTGAATCTCGACTTTATGTTCAGTTCACAACTGCAAATACAAACTTTTTCTATTTTATAAATCAAACTGTCTTAACGGGTGGCTTAGTGGTTAGCACGTTCGCCTCTCAGCGCTAGGGATTCCCAGTTCGAATCCTCATCTGGGTGGAGTTTCCATATTCTTCCCGTGTCTGCGTGGGTTTCCTCCGGGTTCTCCGGTTTCCTCCCACAGTCCAAAAACATGGATCAAGTCAATTGAGTTCTCCAAATTGCCCCATATAGAGTGTGTCTGTGTGAGTGAGTATGTGCCCAGCGATAGATTGGCGCCCTGTCCTGGGTCTATCTGCCCAGCGCCCGAAACGTTCTCCCCTGGATGGGCATGGGGACCCCCCCCCCCCCCCGCGACCCTGATATAGGATAAAGCGGAAGATAATGGATGGATGGATGGAAACTTTCATAACAGTGACATAATACCACAAAACTATCTTACAATAGAACTAATTTGTTTAGTGTTTTTTTAAGATTAAGATACCTGTCCATTTTAGGTATTTGGTCATTCTGCATTTTACCTGCTAATCAAAATATTTCCTTTGTATTCTATTATTGCAAAAAAAAAAACGTGAGGTTTTTTTTTTATTAACCCTGATGCTTTAAATAGATTTTATTGTGTTGGGTGTAGTTTTAAATACAACTGGTTTTACTTTAAATTTGCTCTTAATTGTATTGGCATTCTTTATAAAGGTAATGTACTCTAGACTTAAAATCATAGCGCCAGTGTGTAAGCCACTCTTTGTAGCATCTGGTACAAAAAAACTGTTTTTTTTGGGGGGGGGGATATGTACAAAGCATGTTTTCTTGAAATTCAAAATCAAATCCAGATAATGGTGAAGCTAAAGTTTTCAAAATAACCATTTTCCTCAATGTTTTTGTTTGTGTTAAAGGAATCCACAAGCTGGACTTTAAAGTGACTTTAGATTCTGATGCTTAGAGAATGCTGGGAACACTTAAATGGTTCCAGGTTCAACTCAAGAACAAGCAAAGCCATCAAATATGCTTGTGACAATGACCATAATGACACACAACATTAAAAAAAGACAGTTAGCTCCATCATTTGTGGATTTTCTTGCCTTGAAAAGTAATTACTAGCGACACTCTGTATTGCAGGGATATGAACACAAATGCCAGCACAGTAGTAACCTCATATGTAAGATGAATGACAGGCTGGCTGTGTTGTGAAAAAAGATTAGAAAAATAAAGTCTTACCAGTGTGAAACTAAGCACATATGGCACAGTAGTGCACCACAAACACATAAACGATTAAACAGGGCAATAGAACACATTAAAAAAAACACACAAACACACCAAGTAATTCCTCTCATCCCATTGTCCGGTTTTAGTCCTTTGTTTTGAAACACATTGTAAAAAGGAGTAATTAAAGTGTTTGGGCAAAAGGACAATGTGTCTTAAATGTCTGTTTGTTTTAGGACAAGCAGCCTATAACAGAAGCACTATAATATGAAGCTGTAAGAATCCAGATTCCGACAAGGACAAATTATTGGAGCTTTAGATAAATATAAATGACAGGTTGCATTTTTCTAAGGAGTTTATTACTGCCAGAAAAACAGAACTGGCCAGATCTGAAGAACAGAGTATCTTGTTCAGGATTTCAGTATTGCTTTTATCCAGACAAAAATGATCATTAGTAAATGTGTAATGTATTATTCTCCAGCAAGTACAATTCAAAGAGACATTCATATTTGATTCCAAAACAATTCATAGACTTTGAAATATAAATCTTTAATGGGCCACATGTAACAACTACAACACAGCAGATGATTTGACACAAAAATAACATGCTTAATAACTATTTAAAGAAGCCTGATGATAAAAGTATGCATCTACAGAACCCAGTTCCAGAACAGTAGGAACCCATTCTACAAATGCATTAAAACTAGAACTATAAACACTACATTTCTTTTTTTCAATATTAACAAAAACAGAAACTTAAGACTTAAGTTGCCCAACAGCCCATTTCAAACTTTTCTCCTGATGATGTGTCCTACATTTTCAACTGCAGACAGGCTAATTATGTGCATGTAGCTACCCTACATAGCCACACTGTTGTAACTCTTGCAAAACAAGGACAGGAACTGTCTTAAAATGCATATATTTCATTTTAAAATGCTGTCATTTTGATGATAACAAAAGTTGTACAGAAATATCAAAGTAAGACTAGGCATATATGCAGAAAATTCATGCTGTGAGTAATGTGACTCCCTCATGCCAACACGAGAATTTTACTTGATCATAACAGACTTAATAGTCTTTTTCAGTTGGGACCCAACACTGATCATGGCCTAAATTTATAGTTATACTACATCAATTCTGTGAGAAAAAATGTGCTAATATCCTACAATATATGTGTGCAAAGTTGAATATGGGTAGGGATTTATTGGTTTCATGCTGTACATCACAGATAATGAGACTGTATTATTATATATATATATATATATATATATATATATATATATATATATATATATATATATATATATATATATATATATAAATGTGTGTGTATGTGTGTACTGTGTGTATGTATTTTGTACAATAGAGCTATTACTGCATTACTTGGTGTTTTTCATACTTTAAATATTTTTACTCTCTATTTTTTATTTTTATTTGTATTTTTTATTTAAATCTTACATTCTGATATTTCTATATGGCTGGTGGTTGCCCTAAATTTCTCTTTGGGATCAATAAAGTGTCTATCTATCTGTCTGTCCGCCTGTCTGTCCATCTGTTTTTGTTTAGTTTTCGACGGTTTAGTAGGGGGTTTTCCCCTAATTACAGTTTTTATTAGTCAATTTGGTTCATTTCTGACATCATGATTTACATTGGCATTAAAACATATGCATTTCTCAAAACAATTAGTGCAAACAGCAAAACTCAATGGAATACCTGCAAAAGCATTTACCTCACTCAGAATTATTATTTTTTGCCTCAAAAGCAAATAAAAATTTCAATCAACTTGTCAGTGCCATTACTCTAGTCAATATATAAATATTCATTCATTCATTCATTCATTATCTCCCGCTTTATCCTCTAATAGGGTCGCGGTGGGGTTCCCCATGCCCATCCAGGGGAGAACGTTTCGGGCGCTGGGCAGATAGACCCAGGACAGGGCACCAATCCATCGCTGGGCACACACTCACACACACACACACACACACACACACACTCTATATGGGGCAATTGGGAGAATTCAATTGACTAGATCCATGTTTTTGGACTGTGAGAGGAAACCGGAGAACCCGGAGGAAACCCACGCGGACACGGGGAGAACATGGAAACTCCACCCAGATGGGGATTCGAACCGGGAATCCCTAGCGCTGAGAGGCGAGCGTGCTAACCACTAAGCCACCGTGCCGCCCAATATATAAATATATATTATATAATATATAAAGGTCAATATATAAATACTTAGTTGTGTTGTCAGTGCAAAAGTGTACACTTAGTATGTTCTAATGAAAATTAAATGTAAAGTGACCAGCTTTAGCCATCATACGGCCGTGATTTAAAACATGGTCCACAATTGTTGCCCTTAATTAATTTGGGACAAACCTATGGGCATGGACTCTCTTACCTCTTCTTCTATCTTGTCCCCTCAGCCTTCTACCATGCAGCCTTACCCCTCTTCTAAACTGGTGTCTATATATGTTTGTCAATTGAAGGTTCATGAGATGTACCTCTGACCTATTGTTGACAGCTGTTTCACATTTTGGTCAATCTAAACCTTCACAAATTCCCCTTAACTAAAAGCCAATGTTCATCTGAGAAAAAAATTAATCAATTTATGATAAATTACCAAAATTTATCAAAAAGTTTTAATAGAAATACAAATTATGCCTGAAACATTATGACCACATGTTCAGCTTTTTTTGCATGTAATGACCTAGGCAATGATCTAGAGCCTGAATGTTTTGGAGGAAAGGCAATTCAACAGACAATCTGTAAAACTCATTTTGATGAACATAACATGAGAAATTAATAATGCAAAAAAAACAGGCAACAATTATACATGACCTATTGCATGAATGTACAGTACAAAAGCATTTGCAAAATGTGAAACACAATGAGAAATGCTATTATGATGTACACAGGTTACAATTTTCCTTTTGAAGTTTGAATGAACACTTTTGAAGTTCCATTCTGATCTGAGAAATTAACCAAATTGACTAAGAACAATTCTAATACTGTTAGCTCTGCCGCCATTTACTGAGTTGGTAGAAGCATTACTGACCTTGAAAGTAAGCATATAATCAGGGATTTGAAAAGTTGCTGGCATCATGTAGACATACCCAGCAAAATGTCTAACTTTTAATGTAATAAAGACCTGATGAGTGAGTGGGGATAGACAGACGCAGCAAGTGTGAGAAAATAATTAAAAATCCCATTCTCATCCAAATTGTAGTCAGGTCAAGCCCTAAAGAAGATTAAAAGTCAAAAAAGATTGTAGTGCATGTTACAAAGCTGCTGGGTTATTCCTGCTCTTGAAAATCATAATTGTCCATGGCAGCATGGGAAGCCTTGTTGATTAAAACCAGTTGCATGCATATGCTTCTTAAAGGTCAGAGATGGTAATGAATAGGTTTTGTGAGGATGGACAGTGGACCAGGTGCAAACAGATTTTCTTGGTCCAAACAATCTATTTAATGAACCAAGTGACAAACTAAACTGGATAATTAACAGAAATCAATGTGCATTGGGATAGTAGCAAACAGGGCTTCTTTAAATTAAAAGAGAACTAACTATGTTTATTAAACTAATCCACTTTTGGCAAAGAATTGCCAATTGTCATTTTAAAACAACTGGCTATATTTAAATGTGTAACAATTAATTTATTTGCTGATCTCAGACCTCTATGTATTTACATTTACAACATTAAATAAATGGCCAGAGTAACCTACAAAAGCCCTGATACATTACACACCATGTAACTAATAGATCTGGTTTAGGGCTGAATAACAACAACCTGGGAAAAGTCAAAACCACTGATTCATCTGCCCCTTTAATATGGTTACATTTATCTAACTCCCATTTTCCATCCAATATGTGATAATAAATTATCCAATTTAGACAATTAAGCAATTGCCCAAACAGTGGAAACATGGTAAAAGCTAAAACTTTAGTCCTTTACCTAGTAAAACTTTCCCCTACATGTAGTAGTTACAAAGATACAGGGTGTCCAAAAATTACTGAGCTGTCACATAGGTAACTTTCTTAACATCCTTTTACAATTAAAGCATGTATATGTTATAGGACAGTCTAAAAGGATCTGACTGAAACAACTTGTCAGTACTGAGACTTATACCAACATTGATCAGTAGTCAGTACCTTCCTTAACCACAAAAGAATAGTGATGTAATGTGATGCAACTATATGTATTGTTTATATTGTCTATGCATAAATCTGCCCAATAAAAATCAAGACAAGGGGTGTTTCTAAAATGCTCCCTATCTGCTCTTGCATTCCTCTAAACTGCTAAGGCATTTTTTCTCTCTTCCTTAAGTTCAGCCTGTGTGACAGATTGCAATAGATCATGGATATTTCGTTGACATATCTCTGCAATCTTTACACCTGCTGTCCATTTGCCCATATGCATTCCTGCCAAGGCCCTTTGATTCACAGCACCCATAACTCAAAGGAATTCTGCTTGCTCTGGCACTGCCACAAGCTCTGGGCTTACTTGTGTAAGCGAATCGTGAGCACGTCTGCCATTTGAAGTCAGAAAATTGGTTCGTCATGGTTCAAACCCCAAGACCGCAGAGCAAGTTTTCCCAGAAACAAGTGTATTAGTGGCACCGTTAAATCTTAATTAAATCACAGTAGGGATGAGGGCCCAGTGCAGAGCCATGCCTAGAGACTTGGGCTCTGAGTCATCAACAAGCACAGTTCATTTCCTGAGACATTAATTACATAAGGTAGCCACACACAGACAAAGTCAATTAGCTAAAATGAAGCAAATAAAATAAATGAGTTACACTGATTAATACTGCATGTAGATGGCATATGAAAAGAACAGTTAAGGACAAAATAGGGCACTTTATGGAGATGACACTTCATAGGCTTTCAGAGACTCACTAAACAATTCACATTAACAGTGCCAACTTATACATACTCATGAGCGAACATTATATGAGATCAATTGTACTGAACTCCTATATCAATTTAAAAACAGTAATATTTACCATGATGTTGATTTTGAGTTGTAAGTTTTAGGTCAAAGAAATAGTACTGCTAATGGAAGTGGGAAGTGAGGTTGTTGCCCGGTGGGTCACTCACTGAAAATTCTTGCCATGGTCGTGGTCATTCACCCATTAAAACTCCTTAATTAGTAACCTTTTATCAGTAATATGAATATCTGACACATAATTTTTGATTTATTCAAAATTTGACCAATTTTACTTCCAATTTTAAACAGAAGTGTTTGTAGCAGTTGATTTGACCTGACATGGATCAAGCTTTTTCTGTTGGGTCCCTGGACCTTTGTTATAGTGACTTGCACTATGGCACTGTCATTGCCTCTTTGATACACAACCTGCTTGAACAATTATTATTTCTTTCACACATTTTGCAAATTAGAATTAAAAAATATATTTTTCTTTTTCCATCCATCCATTAACTTCTGCTTTATCCTCTACTAGGGTCATGGTGGGGTTCCCCATGCCCATCCAGGGGAGAACGTTTCGGGCGCTGGGCACATACACCCAGGACGGGGCGCCAATCTATCGCTGGGCACACACTCACTCACACAAATACACTCTATATTGTGCAATTTGGAGAATACAATTGACCTTGATTCAAGTTTTTGGACTGTGGGAGGAAACTGGATAACCCGGAGGAAACCCATGCAGACACGGGAAGAACATGGAAACTCCACCCAGATTGGGATTCAAACCGGGAATCCCTAGCGCTGAGAGGCGAACGTGCTAACCACTAAGCCACCGTGCCGCCAAGTGTTCAAACTATTCTTCTTTTTAGAATGTGTGGCTTTACTTACAAATCTGTAAACACAAATGTATAAGCTATGTATATACATGTATATGTATATACAATGTATATACTAAAACCTGTATAAACTAATAGTTTCTTTTTTTGAGAAAATAAATAGGTGCTATCAATGAAGATGAGATTCATTGAAAGCTCTATCTAGTGGCCACTCTATGTAGGCCACTGGAGATCATTCACACAGAACTGTGTGAGGAAAAAAAAATTGTTGAAAAACTTAATTGATAAATATACCTTTTTGTGGCATTAGCAATACCCTTTCTTTGAACTAATAATAACATTACATTTATTAATTAGAAAGGATGTACACAAACATTGTTAAGAATTGCCTACCTAGGAGAATCATCGGCCCAGCTAATGAAATCCGGACTGCAAGATGCTTCCATCCAAACTGTGAAACATTTCTGTATAAATGGCACACATGTGACCCATGGGTTTAAGACTTGACAGTGCAATTTATTTTTGAGACCAACATATTGATTTACAAGTAAATCAAATGTTGTATTAATCTTACAAAAAAAATTATTCCATGATTTGAACAAAAAAACAATTTGATCCTTGCCCTGTTAATGGTGTTATTAAAAATATTAAAAGTCAACAGTGAAAATCAAAGCTTCTTTTTCGAACAGACTTAGTTTACTTGAAATGGTATGCAGTTGTCAAATCAATAGTGGTTAATATTATAAGAAAGTTACACAGACACATTAAGGAAACTTAAAACAAATATGAATTCACCCAAATCCCAGTCTGATTTCACATGGTTCCTCACAAAATAACTGGATCATACAAGTACACTGAAAATAAATGTGATAATGAAATCATTATTTAATAATAATAATAATAATAATAATAATAATAATAATAATAATAATAATAATAATAATAAAGTTACATTTGTATAGCACATAGTATAGTTATAGCATATATAGCACCCAGGGATGCCTCACATACTAGGGAATGAAAAGAAAGAGTGAAAGAAAGAGAAAAAGAGAAAAAAATCCACCGGGACTATAGTGTAAAGTAATGTGGTAAGATTTTAGTCACGTTTTTGTAGAGGATTCCAAAGTTAAAAAGCAACACAAAATGATCTGCCACTATGCCCCCATAAGTTAGAGATTAAATTGTGGAGCAGTCATAACTAAGAGTGTTTAAGGGATGTTACATGTGAATAAGCTCAGTGACATGGAGCGAGAATAAAAAACTTTAAAGCTAAAAACATAAACAAATGTTAATATGGCACATATATAGTTGCCACTGAAACTGATATTGGACTGGAGTGATGTGTGCAGTGTGCTTGGTATGTGTGAAGACACTTGCTGTAGAGTTTTGCGTACCGAAGCAGAAAGCAAAAAAATTGCAGAAAGACCATAAAAAAGAGAATGACTAGTCAAGGAAAAAACGTTGAAGCATTGACTAATAATGTTGCATAAGTGTGATGGACACACACACAGTCTTGGTAGAAAATATGAAATAAGTTTAAATGTAAACATCATCAAAGAGCAGACTGAGCTTTTATTGATTTAAGCTGGATTTATAGCATCAATACTACAAAAAATTGTTAAAGAAATTAACTTTTTTGAGGACAGTTTAATTCCAGGAAGCTGTTATGTAGCCATTACTTGAGATCAGTGATGCAAGTACTTAGCAGGTTTTACAGACGATGAGGTGTGAAAAATGCTGATATAAAGCTGAATGTCATTTGCATAAAAGTCAAAGTTAGGCCCATTATCCTAATTCAAATTGTTATTATATATGTTGATATTTATACAATAGAAGTTTAATTATGGTTAATTGTATCTTCTTTTTGTTCCTGTATTCCATGTTTACAAATGTTTATCATATGGCACAGACTTATATGCTAACAGACTCTAGGTATTCTGTTTTATTGTAGCCTACTAAAGATACAAAAATTAAAAACATTCCATCAATCTTAAATCTGTCCTTAAATCCATCCAATGCCCTGGAACCCCTTAAATGATTTGCTCTAATATAATTTATTTTGCAAACTTTTTTGAACAAACCATACTTGTTTACATACAGTACATACCCTATTTATGGTCCATGAAAGAAATCTGATTTTAAGCCAACAAGTTTTCAGATAACCGCTTAAATATTTAAATATGATGGAATGAGACAGTGGAATGTTCCTCCCCTGTATGTATGACAGCTCGTCGTTCCTTAATGTTATTACTATAACATTTGGATGACAGACCTGACCAGGTGGTTAACAAAATAATTTCTTTAAAAATGTGTATTAGTGAGATGATGATACTGCAATAGTGATTCATTGAAACTGTTTTGATAGAAATTATGGTACACAAGACTTTAGTTTGGGATGAATTTCAATTGCTATGAATTTCAATAGCAAATTGTAATTAAAAAATGTAGCATTAAAGTTTGCTGTTTTTGTCCAAAGTTAATTGCTACCTCTCGTGTAAGTTGTGTTTTTTTGTGCTTGTATGGTATGAAACATTGCTGATTTTTTTTAAATGTTTTTGTACATACAATGCTTACAAATGTAATAATGTATAAATATATTCCTGCTTTACAAATATTTATAATTATATGGCATTATATGGCACATATATGGCATTGCTTTGGGCATTTTGTTATATTGTAGACTCCTTAAAATACAATTTTTGTAGATTTTCATTGTAGATTTTCCTTCCATCTTAAGTCTTTCCTTATATCCATCAAGCGCCCCGAAACCCCCTAAAAATTAGATGTTGAAATGTATTTATTTCGGATGAAGAGGGATGATGAAGAGTCACTGTGTTGACAAAATAAAATACATTTTGAAAAGTCATTCCAAGGTGAGAATGTAAGAGGCACGAGTTAAGCTAGAGTGCGTTGAGCGAACGCGTGCAGGTGTGTTCTAAACCCATCTGCCAGGAGCGCACTGTACTTACTTTTGTGCTGCCGGTGCTTGGAGGCGTGATGCTGCTGCTGCTGCTGACTGTTTGCGTACTCCATCCAGCGTAAGATCAACAACACAATGGAGATCACTTGCAATCGCATAGTAACCACAAGGTACGACACTTGTCTCGTCAGTGTTTCCAATGGTAGGGGTCTGTCCTCGATTGAGCTGAGGTGCGCTTTGCGCCTCGACGTTCCGCTCTGGATGCGACCTACAGCGCACCGGAACCGCGACTCTGCTCGGGACAATTTAGAATGGCCCAAAGAAGATTGGGCCAGTTCGGCAGCATCATCCTGAAAGAAATCCGCACAGGAGCCGCTATTAGACAGCGGGCCAGATCAGTATCCTCACTGTGATGGTCATTCCATTAAAACCGAAGTAAATAAAGTTAGCTCTCCGACCGGCGCACTGGTCTTACAAAAAACTTTTTTCGACGCGCCCAAAACCTGATTTCGGGACTGGGATGTCGATCAGAGTGGTAGATTATCCTGATCCTCTCTATTCCTAGGTACAAGAAGGCGCGTTGCATCCAGGTGCGTGAACGTCGCTTTATGCAGCTCACCAATTACATTCCGAAGATTTCGGCTAAATTCGGTTAAACAAGGTAGCTATTGCCTTTTTATTAATACTGGCGCAAATAGAGAAAGCTCTGTTACACGGTTAAGCACCTATCTCTCTCTTTCTCTCTCTCTCTCTCTCTAACTCACTGTCTGCCGACCAGCAGACTCGCCGTGCGATAACTGATGACTTCAGCTCTTCGCCTTCTCTTTCCCCCGTACTGAACTCCAAAGTTTATTTAGAGGTTGAATCCCCAATGTCACCCCTCCCTAATACGACCGGAGGAAAAACGACCAAACCTGAGTATTATACTCACACAACCCGACCGTGTGTCAAAGCGTGCTGTTAAAAGAGCTTAAGTGATGAATGGAGAGCCTTATTAATACTTTGAATTAGTGGTTCATATGTCATTGCAGCAGTATGTGTATTGATATTAGTGTAGTAAATCCAACAAAATTAACAGAATAAACAAAACCTACCCTAAAATAATTTGCCTCACATACAGACTGTGATGAGCTCACAAACTTAACCTTAGAACACTGTAATGCCAACAATCTACACACCAAGATAAGAATAAAAAAACAGAGGTAGACCTGAAATTAAAACTTATATTTATAAGAATGGATGATGTACCTAATAATCCAGCAAATCAAATCTTGCTTAATTATTCAGTTCGTTATAATTAGGAAAAACATCTATTTGACTTAATTTTCGTTAACAAAAGGCATCATTAAGAATTAAAACCTGTGTAACACATGACAAATCACATGTCAATCCAAAACCACTGGCAAGATCTTGTTTTGGAAGTGGCTTGATTACAGGTTGTAACAGACTTAAAACAAAACAAAAATAAATAAATAAAAAGAAAAGAAATTGATTGACTTTAGGGTCATTCATTCAATTAGTTATTTTGGACAGCATTAATGACCTTCCCGATAGGAATGGTGAAATGTAAGACAGTCATGGGGTAAATCAGTATCTCAAATGTACATACTGGTAACACAAAAATCTATTTATCAGAGTAAGTCACAAAATCAGTGATGTATATTTTCAATGATCCCATATGTTGTATCTTATAATGTTACACTTCAAGGAAATAAACAGTAATCAGTTAAAGCGTAAAAATGTAAAAACAAGTTTGTGCTCAGTTTAAGCCTAGTAATTTAGTTACAAAAAATTATACAAATATTTGCAAACATGATTTTTAGTTTACTAGCTGGAGTATAACATAAAATGTAAATATGACAGTTCTTACTTTTGTTTAACATTGAGATAAAAGGTGAAATTTTTTTAAGGCTTAGTAAGGATACAAGATCAGATTTCTAAGAAACGATTTGAAAGTACCTGTACACTGTATAAGAAATAAACAGTTTAGATGCTCTTCTAAGAATCATGGATAGGGTAGATGGTTTGATTTATTGGACTTCCAATTAAGTTGGATTCCACCTCAATAGTATTATCATATTTTTAAAAATCCATTAAATGCTGACCCAACATGCTAAATGTAAATATAGCAATTGATTTGAAAGAAAATAACCCTGGGTCTTTACTGTGTAAGACTGGGGAAATCCAGAAAAGACCTATCTGTTGTTATAAAACTACAAAAAAAAAAGAAAATTCCACTTCAAGGTGTTCTGTTAAAAGCACATAACTGCACCAATGTAAAAATCAGAGAAATAAAAAATATATAATAAATATTGTATTAAAAAAAATCAAAAGTCATTGAGATGGTTAACTCCACATTTCATAGCAGAGAAAACAAAAGTGCTATTCAGCCTCTAGGGGGAGTCAGCGTAATAAGAGCTGTCTGGTTTCTTCTGGAAAGTCTGTCACACATTTTAGTGTATATACACTGATGGCCACATAAAGACAGATGCCTGCATTTTTGTGTGCATGTTGTAGAATATAAACAATGGTTACATGAGAAAATGGAACTAACACCACCCCCACCCCCTAAGGAGCCTTATTTATATGTCTGGCATTGGAAGTCGAGGCCCGCTTTTCCTAAGCAACGTGTTGATGTTTATAAGAATATGATGCAGACCAATGTTTCCTCTTTTGTGGTTACCTCAATCAATCATTGAAGGGATGCTGGGAGAAATGCCAGATTGTCACATCTTTCTGTAGAGTGTGTTCCATGGAAAACTACTGAAAATAATATTGTTATACTTTAATTGGACCATTTTAGTTATTTTATTTTCAGCAACAGGCGAATAGTGCTTTATTATCATCAATGTGGGGGGTAGGAATTCCAAAGGAATTGATCTTCAGATGGGGTGTAGAATAAAGCCCCTCATTGTGCCCCCACTTCTATGATAAATAAGTCCCCGGGTATAATGCTAGCAGGAGCACAGCACAGGAGGTGAGGTCATTTGGTCACTCTATGCTATGGCTGATGAGAGAAACTGTCAGCAGCCTGAAATGAAGTTGGACAGGTGCACCTATCTGTGCAAAAATGTAGCTAAAAGTGTGAGCACTGCACCAGTATTTGTAGCAGGTCACTACTTGATGCATGAGGAAATAAAAAAAGTTCTACAGTATACAGTATGGATAAAAGTATAGGAATTTTGGAATAAATTGCGTTAAAATAATTTTTAAAACATTCTAAAATAAAAAAAAAAAATACATTTCTGTGAAAAAGGCAAATTCATATTAATGTTTAGATTTTTGCATATATTTAAACAATCCAGTTCATCATAAAATCCTATCTTAAATCTTAAGAATTGTAATATATTTCGGTGCCAAATAGAAAGCCAGACTGTTAAGAACTAAAGGTTCAATAGTATTGTTTAACATGATACATACCTCCATCAGCTTCTTCCACTAGAATTTTTTTTTTGGAAAAGACAAAATAAAATTGTATAATAGGAAACACTATATGGCAAAAAAGTATGCAGAAACTGTCTTAGGACTGACTATTTGTTACATTGGACAGTTCACAAAATATTATTACTATTTATTTTTTAAATTAGAAATTTGTCTTACGTTTTACTGTATTTAAACCCATATATCTATGTCACATTATGGTTTTTATTAGCAGAAACACATGCCTTATAGTTCTCACATGCCTACAACAGTTGCAAATTACTGAATCTTAATCTAAAGATTTATGCTACTTTTGTTAGGAGTGCCATGCCACTCCTCAGATGTTTTCTTTTCAGTTGAGTTAATTAACATATTAGCCCTTGTTTGGTTTCCCCTTTTATGTTAATTAACAGCATTTTTTTATTTGTCATGGCCTGGTTATGTGTTTGTTTTTTTATTTTATATATTTATTCATTATATATTTATTTACAACATCTAAATATTAAATAATTCATTCATTCATTATCTTCCGCTTTATCCTATATTAGGGTCGCGGTGGGGTTCCCCCATGCCCATCCAGGGGAAAACGTTTCTGGGGCTGGGCAGATACACCCAGGACAGGGCGCCAATGTATTGCTGGGCACACACTCACTCACACAGACACACACACATACACACATACACGGGTTCTCCGGTTTCCTCCCACAGTCCAAAAACATGGATCGAATTCAATTGACTTGATCCATGTTTTTGGACTGTGGGAGGAAACCGGAGAACCCGGAGGAAACCCACACGGACACAGGGAGAACATGGAAACTCCACCCAGATGGAGATTCGAACCAGGAATCCCTAGTGCCCTAGTGCTGAGTTACGGTGCTGCCCTATATATATATATATATATATATATATATATATATATATATATATATATATATATATATATATATATATATATATATATATATATTATATATATATATATATATATATATATATATATATATATATATATATATATATATATATATAATATATATATATATATAATTATTAATATTATTTATATACTGGGCGGCACGGTGGCTTAGTGGTTAGCACGTTCGCCTCTCAGCACTAGGGATTCCCGATTCAAATTCCCTGGGTGGAGTTGTTCTCCCCGTGTCTGTGTGGGTTTCCTCCGGGTTCTCCGGTATACTCCCACAGCCCAAAAACATGGATCAAGTCAATTGAGTTCTCCAAATTGCCCCATATAGAGTGTGTCTGTGTGAGTGAGTGAGTGAGTGAGTGAGTGTGTGCCTAGGGATAGATTGGCGCCCTACACCCAGGGTAGGGCGCCAATCTATCCCTAGGCACACACTCACTCAAAACGTTCTCCCCTGGATTGGCATGGGGAACCCCCCCGCGACCCTAATATAGGATAAAGTGGAAGATAATGGATGGATGGATATTTATATACTCCCTCTTTCCCATGTTCTCCGGACCAACATTTTATTTATTTTACGTGTTGTCGGTGCTGTGTGTTCGCTTTCACTTTAAATAAAGCCACTTTAAGCTTGCTGGTCTCCAATGCGTTTAGGTGCTTCAACTTCGTGTGTATTTGCGCAGCCCTTTCACTCGGGCCGGTAGCGCCCTTGTAACAACTTTATTGTCAGTCTAGACACCACTGCTTAAATATCAGTTAAGTATAAAAAAATTCGATTTGCCTTAATAACCCTTTATTTCGATGATTGTAGCATTAAATTTGTGCTCCCACATACCAAAAATTTAAAAAGTTAATTTTACAGTAAATGTAAAATGAGCTAAAAATTAAGCTAAATATTAGTACTACACTTCATTTTTTAGCATTACCACCCCAGGACTGTGAGTTTACACTGCATCCACAGCTGAGCAAACTTGAAAATCTTCCTGGGATGTTTCTGTACACTAAGAGTACAAAGACTCCCAGCAAGTCTTTCCTTTGCAGGATCTGCATCAGAATGGATATGAAAAAGTTAGATAGTGTAGCTGAACTCCCCAAGGAGATTTAATAAAGTCAGTTCATTTAAACTTCTTGTTAAACCACTTGGATTGTGACCCTAGAAGTTCCAAATAAGGAGATAGGAGGTCATTGAAGTTTGTATTAATAATTTGCAATTAGGAAGTGATTATAATGTCAAAAACACTGTACATGGTCTAGAACATGGGAATTACAGAGAATATATAAGAAGAAATTTAAATCAGACAAGCAGGCACCCACATTCACACATCAACATGCCTAAATGTGGTATAATCTAGCAAAGTCAATTTTAAACATAAAAAATAAAACCCCAAAGGTGACTAGGACTATTACACAGTGTAACAAATAGGTACATGACATGTCCAAAAAGCATGTAAACACGATCATTACACCTATATGACCTTGTGATTATTCCAAACTCGAACATGTCTGAAGAAGTACTTTCTCAGTCCTTTTAAAGTTAAATAAACAAACTATTTAGTTATTTGACACTGCCCACTGGTAAACAATGTTATAATACATTTCAACCAGTTAAAATTTGAAACCATGCTTTCATTGTTAGTTTAGGGATCTAGTAATGGTAAAACAGAAGCATTTACTATTTCTAAATGTAGTTGTATGCAGAATCATTTATAATACTCTAACTAATAATAATGCAACATAAGAACATTTAATTATTTAAAGGCTTATCCACATATATTTTGCACTATACAGTAGGGTGTCCATTATAATTGATCCAGTCCTGACCTAATGACATTATAAATCACATAATGAAAATGCTGGAGACAGACAACACAAACAGAAACTTGGAGTAGTTTTCCTGTAAAGCCCTGCCAAAACAACTGTTTCTAATAATGTGTCCATGTGTACAGAAAACATTGCTTAAATCAAGTTACATTGTAATGTCTAATGCTGGAATATGAGCACAACTCAGTGTCCATGTCTAAATATTTTATATGCTACTGTATATTCATTCATTCATTATCTTCCGCTTTATCCTATATTATGGTCGCGGGGGGGTTCCCCATGCCCATCCAGGGGAGAAGGTTTCGGACGCTGGGCAGATACACCCAGGACAGGGCGCCAATCTATCGCTGATTCTACTGTATATCTGTTTTATTATTATTATTAATATTTTAACAATCTGCAAAATAGTGATCGTGTACAGTCCTATTTTAAAGTTTCCAAGCTGTGACCTCTATTGTTTTTTGTTTCTTTTTATTTATTTTGCATAGGTGTGCAAACTCTTTGAAGCAGACATCTGTGTGCATGCCACCTGAGGTTTGTTTTAGGTTGTAGTGGTCAAATGTATGATATGCTTGGTATGCACGATGTTCTTGTGGCCTGAGAAATTTCATATTGTGTGAAATGTGCCATTGCATTAAGTCCAGGAAGTAGGTAGAACTACTTTACTTTATGTTCCACTTCTGTTCTGTCTTGTTTTATGTATCTATTCATCTGTTGCCATGTGTATTCTATGTTCTAGTTTTACTCTATGAGTCATTGGTGGGTTCAGGTCACATGACATTTTGTTTCCGTATTTAGTGCCTCCCTCGATCTGTCTCAGAAAATAGATTGTGTTGACGTGTTTTCGTGTGCTGGAGTCTCTGATGCATTAACCGCTACCTGATTTGATATTATGAGCGCTTTACTTCACTCTAGACATGGCCGCGTTACACATTTCTCTAAATATGTTAATTTTAAAGAACTTTATATACTATTTTTTATCGCTTGTGGTTGTGTGACATGCCCACATTTTCCACCAAGCCATGCCCCATAACAGGAACTGGAGTCCTGATACTAATTTATTGTGGTTGTAACTCCATTGTATAAAAACTCAGATTTTATTAAGTCATAACTTCAAGCAAATTATGTGTTTGGGGGTTTTGCTTCTCTCCTCAGATGCTTGCTTATGTTCATTATGAACAGTACTGTAGCTGTTTTCAGCAAGACTTTGTTACTATAGGCAATATAGCATCAGGACAAAGTTAACGTATGAAATATTAAACAGATATTTTTAAAAGTTAAGTAAGCGGGAGTGAATAAAATAAAAATAACAAATGATTAACAAACAGAATATTGTCCAAAAAGTGATTTAAATTCATGAAAGGTATTTATTCTTTAAATCTATTCAGAAAAAAAACAGTTTAGGATATTCCAGAATTAAACCGTGGGTCACTGGAAAAAAAGTATTTTTATATGCTGTATACACTTTACATTAATCTTCATGACAGAGACAGAGTGGTTTATGTAAAGAAGTAAACAAAAAAAGGTTGTCTTGTCTTTTCCAAAGTTGGACACCTGGAACTTTATTTTGAAAAAGGAAAGATTGCTTTGGTTCCAGCATCACAGTCACTGGAACTCAATCCTATAAAAACATTTCCAGATAACTTTTAGTTACATTACAAGATATTACTTTAAATTGTTAAAACATTGTCACAAGATGGAGTGGATACAGGATTTGTCAGACCAAAACATTGTTTTATTAATAACTAGCCACTGCTCGACCCAGCCTTCTTAATTCATAGGGTTTAATATCTTGTTTTGTCCTGTCGATTTTGACTGTGTCTGAATTTTCTTTAACCTCTATTAAGATTATTCCTGTTGATGGAGAAGCTGTCTCTGAAATTTTAACTTGAAAAGTGAATATTGTAGATTATATTAGTGAACTTCAATTTTAAAAATCTAGTAAATTTAAATCCTAAATAAAATATTCACTAATAGAATAAAAAAAAACAATAGCCATTGGCTCAGATTTTTTTTGTTCTGAAGGTGAATCTTAATACATCAGCTTGGAAAGTGAATCAGTCTCTTAGAACTCAAAGAGCTTCTTGTGTACTCTAGAGTCAAGCTTTCTTGTGATGATCACCTTTCCTAATCATCTTGACTATGTTCTCTCTCTTGAGTGTATGCCTGTTCATAGCTGAGAGGGTCTGGAGCAACCAGTGTGTTGTTGTGAGGGCCTGAAGCAACCTGATGTCTGTCAACCAGATTGTTCCTAAGGATCAAAATGATCATTTTTGGGTCTTTAAAAAACTTCCCATCCAAGCCCCTGGACATTTGCGTTTACAAAGGTGTGTCTCTATGAAATGTAAATTTAACCCAATGGTTCCCTTTTATATATGCAGGTTATCAATTTCATTGGTGATTATGAATTGTGCTATAACAATTGCTGTATTTTAATTGACTATTTTTTTGTTGGTAACTTATAGGTTGGTACTGATAGGTCTGCTATTTTTCATCTTTGGCATCGCAAAACCAAACCAAAAATTAACTTCTCTGGTCACAAAACATGATTTTTAATGCATTTCAAGTCTGAGAATATAAAAAAAAAAAAGACTTTTTCTAATATGGTTTCAGTTTACATTTCTTGATGTGGCAGCAAACAGTTATGTGACAACTATTTTCAGGTTCTTCTGACAGCAATATCTATTACAGCAGCAAAACAGTCTTGCAAACAATACCCCCTTAAAGCTCCATAGTCACATACATTTAGCAGTAGTTTACACCCTTGTTTTTTTTCTGCAAAAGGAATTCCATTCCGTTTTTTATGACATTATTAATTTCATATGGTAAATGACCTATGTTTTTTGGAATTAACTGGAATCTGTACTAAGAACGATTGTCTTTGAACTGACAATTATGTTATGATGCTTGGCGGCAAAGTTTTGATGACCACATATGCTACCAGTTTAGCTGTTAATTGTGGGACCTTTCAAAACAAAGTCACTTGTTTTATTTTGTCTTATTTTGCCTTTGTTTCACATTTCTTCAATGCTGCAGGCAACATTTTTTTATTTGCTTATATTTAAATTTAAATTTTATTTTTGTTTGTTAAATGTAATTTGGAAATAATGTACTGCTATAGAATTTTAGTTTTCATTACTAAATATCGCCACAAGTAACTTTTGGTGGGGTACAAGCTGACAGTAGTAACAACATTAGAATTTCTGTTTAACCTTAGCATTGCAGTTGTTTCCAATAATTAAGTTCCTTTAGATACCTACATTACATTTTACATTTACCTTTTGTCCAGATGCTTTTATCCAAAGTGACTTCCAACTGAAAGAACAACACAAGTCAGTAAGATAAGGAGGAACCTGCTAAACTGTAGTTTTAGTAATTGCCATCTAAAGCCATCATTTTGGAAGTTCAGGTCTTGATAATTTAAAGGTTTTGCTGAAATTATTAGAATCTGTCATCTGTCAGATGATGGGATGAGTAAGGCAGCCAGAAATCCGATACAAGATGTGTTTCATTGGCTTTACAATGATGAGAGAATCCATGGGCCAGAAAGACTAAGCTAAATAAGGACATTTACAATGACAAGAGACAAGTACTAAGCCTTAAGGCACTACAGTGTTAACTTGGTGAAATTTGAAAACAAAATTGTCCCTATTTCAAAGATGTGTAGTTTGAAAAGAGTAGACAGTAGAATCTGATGATTTATTGTATTGAAGGCTGAGGATAAGTAAATGAGAGATTGCTTTTGATGATTTAAGTAAATCAACCTAGAAAACAATGCTGTCTTAATTGAAAAACTTACCTAAAACCAGACATTTTGAAAAAGGTGGTTGTTCTGTGCAAAGAACAAACACTTAACAGGGACAATGCAATTTGGGCACATGTCACAACAATCAAATCTGAAACAACTGGCAAAAATGTAAATGTATTTTTTGCTAGGAAAATCAATGAACACTGAAATTGGTTATATCTGAAGTTAATGAAAACAGAAGTTCCACTGTAATGATTGTCCTGTTTTTACTTTTATCTTGCTTAACCTTCTTTTTTATTAAAATGTTTTAATAAGTTTGGTCTGGGCCTCTTTTTTGACAGTTTACATGCATTTCAAAATAGGTCATATTCTTTGAATATGAATAAATAATATTTGGCTATTAGAGAGCAATATTAGAACACATTACTTAAATTGTGGCACGGTGGCTTAGTGGTTAGCACGTTCACCTCTCAGCACTAGGGATTCCCGGTTTGAATCCCAATCTGGGTGGAGTTTCCATGTTCTCCCCATGTCAGTGTGGGTTTTCTCCAGGTTCTCCAGTTTCCTACCACAGTCCAAAAACATGAATCAAGGTCAATTGAATTCTTCAAAATTGCCCCATATAGAGTGTGTCTCTGTGAGTGAGTGTACCCAGCGATAGATTGGCGCCCTGTTCTGGGTGTATCTGTGCAGCGCCCGAAACGTTCTCCCCTGGATGGGCATGGGGAACCCCACCGCGACTCTAGTAGATAAAACGGAAGATGATGGATGGATGGATTACTTAAATAAATGTATTTGATTCTTTTTTTCACTTTAATATTATTGTTAAAATTTTTTTTTTTTTTTTAAATATTACTTATTTACTTTTACTAAACAAAGAACCAGGTGTTATATTTTGTCTTAAACCAATTATTTAATTTTCTTTATAGGCTGAAGCACATCCCAAAACCATAACTAGGAAAATATGTTTAGAAAATGAATTAATTAACATATATCAATATGATTATGAGTAGCAAAATAAATATAAAAAATCGATAAGTGTTTTAGCACATAATTATTTATCACATAAGTGGAGCCTTGCAGTGTCTGTATCAAAGTCAGTGGTGTTTTAATGTAATGATTGTGAAGCACAATGTAAAGTGATGTTTTTTAAATATAGTTTAAAATACACCTTTTGCCATATATACTACTATTGCCAAATGAAAACAATCTGATGTGGCTTGATCAAGACTTTGTAATCAGTAACCAGAGAGGTTGAATTTGACAAACACTGGAATTATGGCACTGACTTCATGCTGTTTGCATGAGCTGAGGCAAAGCTTTCCATTGTTCAGGCCAGATGCAGCATTTTTTTTTAACTTCTTCCTTCTAGCAGGCATTACAAGAGGCTCAAGCTCTACACCAGCTAAGGAAAATAATTTTCCCAAGACTGTAACCCTTTTAAACTTTTTTTTAACAAAATTTTATTATCCACGAACATGACAGTCAGGAATGGAGCAAAGACAGGGTTTTTCTTAAGCATTAAGCCACCTGTACATGCTATCACTACCACAGATAAACTTTATGTCCTCCAACTACACTTCGGATGTAGGATCCAGCCATGCATCCTCTGCCTTGGCCACTTAGTTACTCTTCCTTGGCACCACATAGTTACCTTGCTTACTGCACTTCTCGTTTCCTCTTTACTTAGACATGAATTGGAGGGCTGAAACCTTGCATTCTCATAGGTGTCTCTGTGGCGCCATGCAATATCCTCATTGTCCTAGGTTTCGGCATAAAATTGTCTGGGCAGGATACAAAGAAAATTAGGGCCATAATACTGTATTTCAGACCCATAAAGGGGACAATATCACACAATTGCATACAAAATGGTGGAAATTACTGGTGTAATCTATCTATGCTTCTCATTTAATCACTCATCTAATACCTGCATAAAGATCACAGTCAATTGTTTATTCATCCAAGTCACTGCCACATATTGGCCTGGCATCACAGAGACACATTTGTTTTTACCTATTCTTAATAATATTTGTTATGTGCTTTATAGACACTCATCTTTAACTACCCTCTCTGTATCTATTAAACATGTAATGAAATAAAACTTTTGTTTATATTTAACAAATACAATAAAGTTTGTGGCGGCATGGTGGCTTCCACTTACACTTAGTCATTAAGCAGACGCTTTTATTTAGACACTTTTAAGCAACTTACAAATAAGAACACAAGTCAGTAGTTACGGAAAAAACTCTCTCTCAGCGCTGGGAATCCATGTTCAAATTCTGATCTGGGTGGAGTTTAAATGTTCTTCCTGGTTAACTTCCACAATCCATAAATATGGGTTCAAGGTAAATTGACTGCTATAAATTGTGTGCCCAGCAATAGATTGTTGCCCTGTCCTGGGTGTGTCTGCCCAGTGGCAAAACTTTCTCCCCTGGAACAGTAAGCAGAAGAGAATAGATGGATGGACAAGCTGTTTCATTCCAGTTCAATGACGCCGTCACGTTTTGCATTTTTAAATGTGTCACCAACATTTATGTATTTGCAATTAATCCAAATGTCTAATAGTTCCAATTGCACACATTGTGCTATGATAAAAACAATAAAAAAAAACATTCAAACGCTCTCAATGCAATCACACATGCACCTGGTAAGTATTTAAATGCTACCGATAACTATAACGTGTTAAGGAACTATATTGTAACATACTCTAATGTACTAAACATTGTTTAAAAGTATAATATTCTGAGACTTTTCTGAGAAAAGTTTTATAGCAACTTTAACAACTCACATCCTCAAAATGAAAGATACATTAAGGCCTTGAATATATTAAACTTTTTTTAGTGCCAGAAGCTCATCTGTGGTTAAAATGTGGGCTGGTCACTCAAGGAGCAACTTGATATTAAATGTATAACTGCTTTGAAATGTACATTTAAAAAACATATTTGGATCTGAATATTAAAATATAGATTTATAATTGAATACAAAGCCTAAATGTTCTTATGGTGCTAATTAGACACTACACTCATTCGTTGAGCATAAAGACTGAACATTAAAACCCATTAAATAAAAAGCACAGAGTCATATAAAAGAGTATGCTTCAAAGCTTGCTTTTTATGACCAAATCTACTGAATACTTAAAAGCAAAGTGTGTTTGAGCTAATGGCCATGAAACTAACTCCACTTGTGCCAGTAAGCTGTCTGCTGGCCATGACTGGGCACTGACGGATGCCGATGCCGTGTGGAAACAGGTGTGCACCGCATGCTGGGCACATGGAGCCTGTAAAAATGTATTTCTAAGTGGAACTGGAGTGGGCATGGAGAAGTTGGGCTGTTTATGGATAGTGATAATGTTCCTTCCATAAAACAAACCCCAGCCTAATTGTGCTAATAGTTGTTGAACACATTTTATTGGCAAATTTATATTGATTTACCACATTTATATACCAACAAAAATCTCATTGAAATTTATATTTACAGTAAAGATATCGTTACAGAGTAAATATTTATAAATTAAACAAATCTGAAAGAGCTTTAAGCTTTTAGCAATTATCAAGAAAAATGTGTATTGCATTTTCATACAATTTTGTTCATATGTATTTGCATGAAGAAATTGCATGTATTTAAATATGTATTTCCCAGACATTTTGAAATAAGAAATTAGAAAACAATTTAGCAAGTAAAGCAAACAAACCCATGTGCTTCATGCAGCTAAACTTGCTCTCTCTTAATATGTGTGTGCTTGTGGCTGGATCTGTGTGTGAGAGATTTAATGTGTTTTATACAGAGGTATATATAAACACATTTACATATAGACATATTTAGGTATTTCCATTTTAACTGTCTTTATTTTTAATGGAACAGTGGGAACCAAAGACATGATCTAATCAAACCCAGACCTTTTTGGTCTTGGTCTTGGTCTGGAGGCAAAAATGATACACTGCTATTTACATTTAAACATTTTTTTAGTTAGAGCATAGTTAGACTTAGACTTAGAGCATGGGTGTCAAAAACTGTGGTCCGCGGGCCAAATTTGGCTTGTGGCATAATTATATTAGGTCCACAAGGCAATATCAAATTACTATTGTTGGAGTTGGCCCGCTGGTTTTATACAGTGGCGCTATTTACCGCTACAGTTATTTCCCACTAATACTACAAATTCCTTAATGCCCTCTTGTTGTTTTGGAGCTGATGACATCATTAGCGTGCTCCTGTTCGGAGAACACAATCGCTGTTGCAAGTCTTGAGAGTTGTCAACACGGAGCTTTTCGGATCCTTTCATTACGCACCAAACCTTGCTGTGGACAAGAGCACTGACGCGTCTGATACTATGCAGCTGTCAGTGTTCATCCGTGGAGTGGACTCAAATCTGTGTGTGATGGAGGAGCTTCCGGGATTTAAATCCATGCATGGCACAACCAGAAGAAAGGAAATCTTTAAGGATTCTATGGCATACTGTAGGTGTTAAGCTCACGGCTCAAACTCATTTTACATTGATCTATTATAATCATTATTAAAGACTCAGCAATATGTTTTTTTAGACCATGCTCATATTTTTAATTTGTATAATTTTGACAGGAACATTTTTATGGAGAGCAGAAATATTTATAGATATTTAAAGTTTAAGTCAACTTGTATAAAAGTATCTGCTAAATGACTAAATTTAAAGTAATCTGTGACTGGAGAGTATTTTGCTGTTTACTACTTACATTTTTAGATTTTCTCAAAGCAGCACATTTTACATTATGTTTTTTCATGTATCAGTATATGTTTTAAATGATTTCCTTGTTAATTTAATGCCACTGTCATCATTATCATTGTTATCATTTATCATTGTTTATATCAGAACAATTTAGAGCAAAGTTAAGAACATTGTTATGAATGTTAAGTACTGAAATGACAAGACTATGTATGATGATCTGGATAGTGCAAGACTAAACCAAGAATTGTCTGATACATAATTCATTGAACTCAAGTGCAATACTGATGTACAACACAACATGAAGAGGACAGCCCTTCGGATATAGAAATGAAAATCTTGTCTGTCTTATTTATATGAAAAAACACCAAATGTGTATATAACATAAAAAATAAAGTAAACAATGAAAAATAAATGTTATTTCCTGTTTGTTTAAAACCCTGTAGTTTGTATACTACAGTAATGTGGCAAGGATTCTTTAGTCTGGGTTTATGCAATGCTGAGTGAGTTGTCTCACATCAACAGTGACTCAGGCCTGAAATAACAAACCACCACAATGTTATTTGGGAAATAGTATTTAAAAAATCATTAAAATCCAGTATTTTTCACTCATACTCATGATATTTAAACTAGCCCTAATTCATCCAAAGCTTTTCACTTTTGGGATCGAAATGAATATTCATTCACTATGTGATAATTAAATTAACAAAGGATCATAATCAATAAATACTTTAAAAATTCCTGTTTATTAAACTCTTAACATTGGCAAACAAATGACATTTCTCTAGTCTCCTGACATTCAGTTTAAAAATGTATTGGTTTAAACCTACTCCTTCTATAACCTCTACAAATTGTGCAACTGTCTTAAATAATATTATCAGATCTTCCAAAAAAAGCTCTTTTCAAGAACTTAGAGTACAGTGCTTTTCAGTTGTTTATACAGCAAAACATATTCTGATATTAATGCTGTTTTTTGGCCTGTTTAGGGAAAGTGTGTGGGGAATTTAAGTGAGATATATTTATTCATTCATTCATTATCACCCGCTTTTCCTCTATTAGGGTCGCGGTGGGGTTCCCCATGCCCATCCAGGGGAGAACGTCTCGGGCGCTGGGCAGATAGACCCAGGACAGGGCGCCAATCCATCGCTGGGTACACACTCACTCACTCAAACACACTCTATATGGGGCAATTTTTAGAGAACTCAATTAACTTGATCCATGTTTTTAGACTGTGGGAGGAAACCGGAGAACCCGGAGGAAACCCACGCGGACACGGGGAGAACATGGAAACTCCACCCAGATGGGGATTCGAACCGGGAATCCCTAGCGCTGAGAGGCGAACGTGCTAACCACTAAGCCACCGTGCCGCCCCTGAGATATATTTAGCTAAACCAAATTGCCTGTTCTTAGACTGGTTGTGTATGTTATACAAATCCTAAGTACTGTAAAGCCCAGTATTTAGGTTTTGTATCAGCAGTGTTGTATTACACAAACAAGTACGCCGTCAGCATAGGCAGTGTCACTCTCTGTCACTCTCTGTCACTTTCCTGCTTCCAGCCTGCACACAAATTGAGAGATAATTGTATATGCAAATAAATGGCAGGTGCTACCTTTTATCCAATCTGCTTCTTAACACTGTTCAAAGATTCTGCCCCATTATGTCCTTGCACCACAGTATTATTTTCATTTGGAAGTACAGATGCACATCTTTGTTTGTTGTAAAATATGAAGAAGGTGGGACTGATCTGTGTTGACAACATTTTTTAATTTGTTAATTTAGAGAAGAAACTGTAAAATATATGCTTTAAATTAAGTGAAACCATGTTTTTGTGTGTATATAAACAAAGTCTTTCCAACTTTCCAGATTAGAATGTGAAGTAATTCAACAAATCTCTGAATCAATCTCTGAATCAATCTATCTATCTATCTATCTATCTATACACACACACACACACACACACACACACAGTATGTGTGTGTGTGGGCCATTGGAGCCTTTAAGGCCTAAAAATATCTGAATCCATCCATCTATCAATTATCTTCCGCTTTATCCTATATTAGGGTCGCAGGGGGGTTCCCCATGCCCATCCAGGGGAGAATGTTTCGGGCGCTGGGCAGATACACCCAGGACAGGGCGCCAATCTATCGCTGGGCACACACTCACACACACATACACACTCTATATAGGACAATTTGGAGAACTCAATTGACTTGATCCATGTTTTTGGACTGTGGGAGGAAATCTGAGAATCCAGAGGAAACCCACGTGGACACGGGGAGAACATGGAAACGCCACCCAGATGGGGATTCGAACCGGGAATCCCTAGCGTTGAGAGGTGAACGTGCTAACCACTAAGCCACCGTGCCACCCAAATATCTAAATCACATACAGAATTTTATTTTGTCCATGAATACTTATTAAATAATTAAAAAAAAAGGCCAGCAGCATTAAATAAGTGTCAATCAACATGTTAATTCACCCAATCAGATTTTGAGTTGCCCACACAGTGCTTTCTAATAGGCTTTTGTTTCGGCATCGTATTCATTCCCTTTGATTGGTGAGTACATTTGATGGACATTTTCAGCCATTTAAAACTTACTACAGAAATACTTTTAGCATTAGCCTCGATGGCAACAAAAAGTGATATCTAATCTAGATGGAGCTAACTCTTTTTAAGGAATAAAAGGAGGATGGGTATTGTGTACAAATAAGGATTTAAAAAGAATTTTGGTGAGTGTTATTATCCTAAATAATATTGCAATTTTATGAGGTTATTTTGGTGATTTTTAATGAAGCCTTGACATAGGATTTTTACAGGCTCAGGAACAGGCTTTAATTACATGTTATTTAAAATTTATTAAAACACACAGCATGGTCAATGGCATCTGCCATGTCCTTGCATTCATGCGATCTCTCCACTTGCAGTATGTGATGTTGCAGGTTATAAAAGGCGCACACATCCATCAGGTGGATCCATGTCAACTTTGTTAAATAGCTCTAATCAAAGTCCATTGCCCATGACTTCACTTTTTCCCCCAGCCCTGCTGTGCTCCATTCACAAGTTATCTATCTGCAATGCAATGGCTCCTCATACTACATTTCATCAAACTATTTAGATATTTTTTATAGCCATAAAAATAAATGAATAGTTGCCTCTGGGTGCAATGTCAGCACTTAAACGGTTCATGGGAAGAATCAACAGGTTGGCAAACCTTTGCTTTATCTTGAGTTGAATAAAACACATTACCACTGGCCACTTATATTATGGAAATAATTTATTGTCTGATAAATCATGATCCACCATCTGACAGGAGATCAATCAAATATAGAGGAGCATGTGGTTTATTTCTGTTTCTGTACTTGGCACAACATGAGTGCCAAACAATGCTTTGTAGAGATCAGATATGCACTATGACCTCAACCTCCTTTTAAAGCTATGAAATAAATGACCAGACATAGACAGTGTACCACACACCATGAAGCCCATGTTCAGACACTAGGATGGTTAGCCAACATCACATATGGATATGATTTTCAGGTGTCTGTATTCTTAGATTCTTAGTGCAGAACACTAAGAACACTGGTGTTAAGGGCGATAATGAACTTTACACCAGAAACTCTTTAACAAAGAAAACTAGTTTGATGATCTAATACCCTAATGTAAATATTTGAGGAAGCTTATAGGTGCAATGCAGAGTTGTCTCACTAACAGACCTCTCATTCTCTTTTACAGTGGAAACAGGTTATTTTTTCATAATGCTGTCCACATTGTAACAAAAAGAAAAGAAACACTTTACAAAAAATAAAAAAACATATATAAACTTAAAATGTAAATGTTCTGTGGTTACAATAACCTGTATATTTATAACCTCTTTTTTTGCAGTAAGAAGGGGTTGAGCGTGCTGAAGCCCATCAGCTAAGTATTTCCTTTTTGGTGTGGTAAGCTCTGTGAACTGTGGAATAATGGGAAACACACTCCTGACCTCTCAGCACAAATAAAATTTGACACACGTGCAATCACAGGAAAGCACATGGGCATCATTCATGCCACTGCAACATTAAGGATAATCCCTTTGAAATTCACTGCCATTAAACTAGCCATAAGCTAAAAGGTTATTTTAAAGTCATTTGCACCCCATAACCACAGATTCAATCATTTATGATTTCTGATTGCTTAGCAGTGTTTCAGCCTAACAAAGATAATATAATATAGCATACATAAACATTGCTAAGTTGCCTGTATTTGTTGATTGTTAAACTGCTTTTTGAGGATTGACCACAGGTTTTCAATGAGATTAGATTCATCCTAAATTGATACAAAATTTCGGTGGCAAAATCATGACTGAGCCCACTCATTTGGATGAGAAATATGACTTGTGGTAAAAGCCTTCTAACGTTATGTCAGCATATTCATGCCCTCTGATTACTTTTGATGAGCGTTTGATGAACATTTCCCGACAATTAATCTCGACTTTCAGCATTAGCTTCAATGGCAATAGAAAGAGACATTAATATAATCAATTAGACTCTTTTAGGGCGGCACGGTAGCTTAGTGGTTAGCACGTTCGCCTCTCAGCGCTAGGGATTCCCAGTTCGAATCTCCATTTGGGTGGAGTTTCCATGTTCTCCCCGTGTCCACGTGGGTTTCCTCCGGGTTCTCTGGTTTCCTCCCACAGTCCAAAAACATGGATCAAGTCTATTGAATTCTCCAAATTGCCCCATATAGAGTGTGTCTGTGTAAGTGTGTGCCCAGCAGTAGATGGGTGCCCTGTCCTGGATGTATCTGCCCAGCGCCCGAGACGTTCCCCCCTGGATGGGCATGGGGAACCCCCCCGCGACCCTAATAGAGGATAAAGCGGAAGGTAATGGATGGATGGACTCTTTTAAGAAAAAAAGAAGGATGGATTTTGTGTACAAATAATCAGGATTTAATCAGCATTTTTCTGTGTTATTTTGCTCAGTAATATAGCAATTTTATGAGGTTATTGTTGGTGATATTAAGGTGTGTATACACAAGTGTAAAAAGGTGGGTATGGATGAGGACTGAAGACAGGATTTCACAGACTCTGTAATTCATTAAAACACATTTTGATTTTGCCCACACATTCCAGTAGCTTGTGGTCAATCTCTGCGGCTTATAAAGGGCACACACATTCATCAGACGGAGCTACATATCTCTAATCAAAGTCCATTGCATCTAACTATGATGAAACGTCTCTTTATACTGCATTTCTGCAGCCATATATATGCAGCTGTTTTTATAGCCATAAAATAGTCATTGTCAGGTGGATTAATCCAGACAGAGCATTATTGAAGGCCTAGAGACTGGTGGACTGTAATGTGACAGTCCACCAGTCCCACCACTTTTTTTTTTTACCAGCCCTCCCTTCTAATTAAATCAACATATATGCCATTGCAGTCAAGGTGTGGGTCAGTAAGCATTAACCTATGCCTTAAGTTTACCACACTGGCACATAATGGTATCATGAAACACCTGCATCATCTCTATCCCTGCATCTTCTTCCTTACCTGCCCAACCTTGAATCAGGATTTGATGCACAATAGTCTTCACTGATATCAGGTTCATCAAAGACTGGTGTGTACCACCTTTTGCACTTACTATTGCCAGGTATATCAGAGCTTGTTGGCTGGTGGTTGAGTGAGTGGTAACATCCTAAACCAGCACATTGAATTCTAATGTAATATGTAGGGGTGTCTTCAACTAAGGATTTTCATAGTCGAATCTGATTCGTCAGATTTTTCCTATAGTCGACTGATAGTCGAATCAGTTAAAATTTCACCACAAGATGGCACTATAAGCGTGGTTTTTAAAAAAGATTTTTTTTTTATATTTTACTTGTTTTTCTAGAGCACCGTAAATGGGATCCCCGTTCTGGACTTTAAATTTTTTTTTTACAGAAATTAGGCTATATATATTGACAAAAGGCTATATATATAAAACGAAAACAAAGACATTTCATGTAAAAACTAATGCTTAGCAGCAGCCATGGGCACCCCCATGTGGTCAAAATGGTACATTCGACTATGAGGTTCATAGTCGACTACGGTTCTCCGAATCGAATCGTCGAATCAGCGAATATTGCAGCTCACCCCTAGTAATATGTTTATTTTAGAAGACCAAATGTTTCCACGACCAAATCAATTGCCATATATGGCGTATTACATTTACTAGAATTGTCTAGTATTGTTTTTTGAACTCTTTAAATGCAAAAAAAAAAAAAAAAAAAAAAAAAAAAAAAAAAACGTTATGAAATGTTAAACATTTAACAACAATCTACTAGTCACCTTTAACAAAACATTGGAGTTGTGCCCTGTTGCATCATAATCAGATGCTCTAGCATGTAAACAACCCCCCCCCCCACACACACACACATATTATATGGATTTTATTCATATACTTTCCTCACAGGAAATTATTTAACTGTAACAAATGTATCGGTTCAGGTTGCAAACATTATATTTGGAGGCAAAGATGAAATAGACTACTTTCACTATGTAACCTTGAAGGCAATCTTTATTTAGTCAGAAAAAACATGTATTACAACAAGTTATATGGGATCTCAGAAACACCCCTGATAAAAAGCCCTGTCAGCCATACAGACCAATTTGCACTCTTCAGAATCAACAATGGAGTCATCCTTAAGCTATTTAATCTGTGACATTTTAATGCTGGTTGTTAAGAACAGAAGATTTATGAGAACTGAGAGGTGTTGTATGAAAATGGAAAAACAAAGTTTGAAGTGCTCTGCTGTGCTATTCCTCTTGACTCTAGATTGGGGTTGCCTCCCTTTTTTATGGCACAGCACACACAAAAGTGGCCATGCTGGAATATTCTCCTGACAATTTATCCATCTTTAATCCCCCCCACTAAAAAGAAAACAGTCATTTTCCTTTTCCTTTTCCTTCTGTTGTACAAATTGAATGGTTTTGAATTGAAATGTGTTTGCATGCATTAATTAATTTATAAATTAAGCATAGAAAGTGTCCACAGAAATCAAAGCTTAGAAACATTATATTTTATGGGTCCATAAGATAATGGTCCTGAAAGAATGGTACTGGATTCCGTAAACCATTCTTTGTTGTTTTTAATTCCCCACAGCATGTATGCTTATCAGAACTAAATGCTACTATGTTTCTTTTGCATCAGTCTCTCAACCAGTCTCTTAGCTAATATATATATATATATATATATATATATATATATATATATATATATATATATATATATATATATATATCTTAGTGGTTAGCACGTTCGCCTCTCAGCGCTAGGGATTCCCGGTTCGAATCCCCATCTGGGTGGAGTTTCCATGTTCTCCCCGTGTCCGTGTGGGTTTCCTCCGGGTTCTCCGGTTTCCTCCCACAGTCCAAAAAAATGGATCAAGTTAATTGAGTTTTCTAAATTGCCCCATATAGAGTGTGTTTGAGTGTGTGAGTGTGTACCCAGCGATGGATTGGCGCCCTGTCCTGGGTCTATCTGCCCAGCGCCCGAGACGTTCTCCCCTGGATGGGCATGGGGAACCCCACCGCGACCCTAATAGAGGATAAAGCGGGAGATAATGAATGAATGAATATATATATATATATATATATAGTAAAAACCAGAAGCTTACATTTATTTTATATAAAAAAACATAATTTTCTCACTGTCTGATCTTAAATCATGATGACTTTCTACAAATTCACAAATTCATATTCAAATGACTATGTATTTAAAAATATTTTTTTGCAATATTTCAATGTGCACTGTGATTTTTTTTCTTGTGCAACTAGTTTTATGTGCAATTAGTTAGTGAAGTCTATTTTTTTTCTTTTTAGCTACTCCTTTGCTGCTTTAACCTAATGAATTTCCCTACTATCTAAGGGCTAGCAAAGTTTAGAACACTCTTTCTTGCAGGTTTATAAATTTGTTTCCATCTCAAATACTTTTACTTTATTTAATAACTTTTAGATTTAACAGCTTATTCTTTTAAAAATTAAGATTATAGCTGCAGCACTGGAGGCAACAGTTTTAGGCCCACAACTCTAGGACCCTTATTTTGCCACACTGCCCCTACCGAATCTCAACTTTAGGGCCCTAATTTTCCTACTGTTGCAGGACTGCAATTTCTGGGAACCTAATTGTAATCTTAGTTCCACAGAAATTAATATTACTTTATTCAATATATTTTAGTACTAATAGATTATTGTATATAAAAAAAAATACTTTAATAAGCTACTTATATATTTAAAGGCTGCAACAGTAAAGGGGGGGGGGGGGTTCGCCAACAAATGAAGACTGGAGACAGGATTTGTACCTAACAGGAATGCACATTATTCACATTGTTTTTAACATACATTAAAGCACAAATATACGCTGATGGTTTTGTGCTGATCAGGTGCAGTGATTACTTCCAATGAACAAATCCATTTATTACGGTTTTGCTTGGTTTTCCTACACCTGTTAATTAGTTGTTTATGTTAATTTGCATCACCTGCTGTTCCTTTGTGAATGAACTCTTGCTCAGATTTGTTTTCTCAACTTCAAAGACCAATTGGTTTAAACAGGGTTCTGAATTTAACCAGAATCGTTTCAGAACTAAAAGTTTTAATTGTGAGAAATTAATGAAAATAATAATTCTTAAAAACCTTAGCTTCATGGAGCACCAGTATAAATACTGCCTTTAATACTGCCTTTACTTGATCTTGTTCTCAGATATGTTTTAAGCATTCAGGGCTCACTGAAGACCTGCACACTGGTGGAAAAGTCTCAGAGTGGCTATCAAGACCTGTCATCAATTGAAAGCTCTGGTGTTGAAAATGTCAGTCTGTCAAAAGAAAAACATACTGTTCCCCAGAGGAAGCCCATAGAGAAGAAGCACTCAAAAGTGAGGAGGCTGTAGAGTAAAGTCCCAGGATAGAGTTGGGAAGGTAAAGGTCAAGCAAAGAGGAAATAAAAAGACTTCAACTTTTAAAAGGAGGTCAGAGATATGAACAAAGGAATCAAGTGAACAGGGAGCTAGAGAGTAAAATGCTTGTCCTTGCTAAAACTCCATGTTGCTGGGATGTTGAGACCTGACCCAGTCTCTCAGGGTCATGCCTCATTGGAATACAAACATCCTGCCCTCTATGTTCAGCTTTTAATCTGCCCCAGCCACTCCCAGAGCTTTGCCAACTATCTTTGTAACCTTATCCGACCTGCAGCATATTACTTACAATCATTCATCATCATTGGCCATCAAAGCACATTTTAGCCAAGAAAAGAAAAACTCACAACAAAAGCAATATTCAATTAAGAAAGTATGTGGTATAGTTAGTTCAACAAATATACATGTAATGAGCCTCATCCATGATTGATTTTAAATATTTAAAGTTTATTTAACTCAGGGACTTATCATCCTTTATCAATCATAGTTTACCGCAAAAACATCAGCCTTTCTACTGGAGTTTATATACTGGAGTTATATAGTCTTTTTCATAATCAAATAAGAGTGGCACAATCTAAACTGTGCATCAGCTTGAAACACCATCAGCCCTTCGGTTTCTGCTTGTTTCCAGAACATACTGCATAATTTCTTGACTGAATAATTTCTTTAGTGCTGGCTGATGCACTTGATAATGTGAATCCAAGGGCAATGTAGAAGTGTCAGTAGGTGCAGATAAGAAGAGCACAATAGTTGTAAGCAATAATAATCTTGAATGAGGATTTTGGAAGCCAGCCTAACAAAATAATTAACAATACAAAAATAAACTTAAATAAATAAATCAATAAATAAGACTTGAAATAAAATATTTGTATTAAACATAAGCTATGTGATTGTTGTACGATATTTTTCTTGGAATACTTGGATAATCACCACAACCAAACACAAATGTGAATTCTAGAAACCAGTTACTAACAAAATCAATTGATAGATAACAAAACAAATGACATAAATATTGTTTATATTTAACTCTTTATTTAACTTTTTTTTCCACATTGGATTGAAACTAAAAATTAAAACACCTTATGGTAATATCTGTACTAAGCAATATCTATCCATCCATTATCTTTATCCTGTACTAGGGTCACGGGGGGGATGGGGGGGGGGTCATCCAGAGGAGAACATCCCGGGCACTGGGCTACTAAGTAGTATATTATCATTAATTTTACTGATTTTCAGTACTTAAAAATGTAACAACTACTTATTTGTTAAATAAAATAATTAAGTTAAATAAATACCAAACGTCTATTTAGGAATGTCTTGAAAATTTTCTTTTGCCTGTCTGGCATGATTTAATGAAAAACTTGAGGATGCACCAGGTTCAGTCAATAAACAAAGTTCTTATAATATTTTTAATAAGTCCTTTGGGACAACACCGTCCCACAACTAGACAGGTGGAATGAAGTATCTGGGATTCCGAAATATATCAAAATTAAGATGTCTGTAGCATTTGCGCCCTGCCCAAGACCTAGATCAAAAAAAGAGAGAAATGGTTCTTAGGACTGGCCTATTATTATCATAAGTTTGAACGTTACAGTTTGGACATCATAAGCACTTGGACTAACTTTAAAAAAAAACATGAATCTGCTCTTGCAGATCTGCGCCTGCAAATGGAATTGTACAAGCTAGCTTTCTCAAAAATGAAAGCTACACTATGTGGTGGCTTGATTCTGCATTTGACAGTGCTGAGTAAACCCTGCTGAACCATGTGTCTGTTCCTGCGCTGGCCCCCTGTAATCTAGCATTCAGCCTTATGCTGATTGACCGCTTATGTGTACGTGTTGGTCCCTGCGCAGCCCTATTGGCATTGCATTCTTCATTATTTAGCTATAGCCCATGTGCTTGTTAGCCCTGGTGCAAGCCCAGCATCCGAACTGTGCGGCTCCACCCATCCACTCCTAGGTTCAGTAGTCCAGCTCCAGTATTTTACTAAGCTGCATTTCCCCTCCCCCCTAGTTTCTGTGCACTTCATATGTTTTTTTTTTTTTTTTTCCATTTAGATTAGCTGTTTTTCATTATGGTATTTTCTATTTCAGCTAAGTCCCCTTGTTTTTTGTAGCCTTAAACCAGCCCAAATTATTTTGAAACCCCGGCCTCTTTCCAGCTCAAGCTTAGAGTCTCGCTTGTCTCACTGCTACTTCAGCATCAACATTTATGCCACGGTTATAGGGGTCTGTTTTTCGGACGTGAGACTTGGGTATACAGTGGTGTGAAAAAGTGTTTGCCCCTTCCTCATTTCCTGTTTTTTGCATGTTTGTCACACTTAAGTGTTTCGGAACATCAAACCAATTTAAACAATAGTCAAGGACAACACAAGTAAACACAAAATGCAATTTGAAAATGAAGGTGTTTATTATTAAAGGAGAAAAAAAAATCCAAACCATCATGGCCCTGTGTGAAAAAGTGATTGCCCCCCTAAACCTAATAACTGGTTGGGCCACCCTTAGCAGCAACAACTGCAAACAAGCGTTTGCGATAACTTGCAATGAGTCTTTAACAGCGTTCTGGAGGAATTTTGGCCCACTCATCAGAGTTATTCTAATTCAGTTACATTAGAGGGTTTTCGAGCATGAACGGACTTTTTAAGGTCATACCACAACATCTCAATAGGATTCAGGTCAGGACTTTGGCTAGGCCACTCCAAAGTCATTTTGTTGCCATTTTGTTTTTCTTCAGCCATTCAGACGTGGACTTGCTGGTGTGTTTTGGATCATTGTCCTGCTGCAGAACCCAAGTTCGTTTCAGCTTGAGTTCACGAACAGATAGTCGGACATTCTCCTTCAGGATCTTTTGGTAGACAGCAGAATTCATATTTCCATTTATCACAGCAAGTCTTCCAGGTCCTGACGCAGCAAAACAGCCCCAGACCATCACACTACCATCACCATATTTTACTGTTGGTATAATGTTCTTTTTCTGAAATGCAGTGTTCCTTTTACACCAGATGTAATGGGACACACACCTTCCAAAGAGATCCACTTTTGTCTCATCGGTCCACAGAATGTTTTCCCAAAAGTGTTGGGGATCATCAAGATGTGTTTTGGAAAAATTGAGACGAGCTTTAATGTTCTTTTTGCTCAGCAGTGGTTTTATTCTTGGAACTCTGCCATGCAGGCCATTTTTGCCCAGTCTTTTTCTGATGGTGGAGGCGTGAACGCTGAACTTAACTGAGGCAAGTGAGGCCTGCAGTTCTTTGGACGTTGTTGTGGGGTCTTTTGTGACCTCTTGGATGAGTCGTCGCTGCGCTCTTGGGGTAATTTTGGGCGGCCGGCAACTCCTGGGAAGGTTCACCACTGTTCCATGTCTTCGCCATTTGTGGATAATGGCTCTCACTGTGGTTTGCTGGATTCCCAAAGCTTTGGGAATGGCTTTATAACCCTTTCCAGACTGATACAGTGGGTTGCAAAAGTATTCATACCCCTTGAACTTTTCCATATTTTGTCACATTACAACCACAAACATAAATATATTTCACTGGAATTTAATGTGAAAGACCAACACAAAGTGGTATACAATTGTGAAGTGAAGGAAAATTATACATGAATCAACATTTTTTTTACAAATAAAAAACTGAAAAGTGCGACGTGCAAAAGTATTCAGCCCCCCTGAGTCAATACTTTGTGGAGCCACCTTTTGCTGCAATTACAGCTGCAAGTCTTTTAGGGTATGTCTCCACCAGCTTTGCACATCTAGTGACTGAAATTCTTGCCCATTCCTCCTTGCAAAACAGCTCAAGCTCAGTCAGATTGGATGGAGAGCGTTTGTGAACAGCAGTTTTGAGATCTTGCCACAAATTCTCAATTGGGTTTAGGTCTGGACTTTGACTGGGCCATTCTAACACATGAATATTCTTTTTTTAAAACCACTCCATTGTAGCTCTGGCTTTATGTTTAGGGTCGTTGTCCTGCTGGAAGGTGAACCTCCGCCCCAGTCTCAAATCTTTTGCTGACTCCAACAGGTTTTCTTCCAAGATTGCCCTGTATTTGGCTCCATCCATCTTCCCATCAACTTTGACCAACTTCCCGGTCCCTGCTGAAGAGAAGCACCCCCAGAGCATGATGCTGCCACCACCATATTTGACAGTGGGGATGGTGTTTTCAGAGTGATGTGCAGTGTTATTTCTCCGCCACACATAGCGTTTTGCATTGTGGCCAAAAAGTTCAATTTTGGTCTCGTCTGACCAAAGCACCTTCATCCACATGTTTGCTGTGTCCTCAACATGGCTTCTGGCAAACTGCAAACGGGACTTCTTATGGTTTTCTTTTAACAATGGCTTTCTCCTTGCCACTCTTCCATAAAGACCACATTTGTGTAGTGCACGACTAATTGTTGTCCTGTGGACAGTTTCCCCCACCTGAGCTGTGGCTCTCTGCATTTCATCCAGAGTCACCATGGGCCTCTTGGCTGCCTCTCTGATCAGTGATCTCCTTGTTCGGCCTGTAAGTTTAGGTGGACGGCCTTGTCTTGGCAGGTTTACTGTGGTGCCATACTCTTTCCATTTCCGGATGATGGATTGAACAGTGCTCCGTGAGATGTTCAAAGCTTTGGAAATCTTTTTATAACCTAAGCCTGCTTTAAACTTCTCCAAAACCATATTCCTAACCTGTCTGGTGTGTTCTTTGGACTTCATGATGCTGTTTGCTCCCCAATATTCTCTTAACCAACATCTGAGGCCGTCACGGAGCAGCTGTATTTGTACTGAGATTCATGTATAATTTTCCTTCCACTTCACAATTGTATACCACTTTGTGTTGGTCTTTCACATTAAATTCCAGTGAAATATATTTATGTTTGTGGTTGTAATGTGACAAAATATGGAAAAGTTCAAGGGGTATGAATACTTTTGCAACCCACTGTAGATCTCAATTACTTTATTTCTCAATTGTTCCTGAATCTCTTTGGATCTCAGCATGATGTGTAGCTTTTAAGGATCTTTTGGTGGACTTTACTGTGTCAGGCAGCTTCTATTTAAGTGATGTCTTGATTGAGAACAGGTGTGGCAATAATCAGGCCTGGGTGTGGCTAGAGAAATTGAACTCAGGTGTTAAAAACCACAGTTATAGTATGTTTTAACAAGGGGGCAATCACTTTTTCACACAGGGCCAAGATGGTTTGGATTTTTTTTTCTCCTTTAATAATAAACACCTTCATTTACAAATTGCATTTTGTGTTTACTTGTGTTGTCCTTGACTATTGTTTAAATTGGTTTGATGTTCTGAAACACTTAAATGTGACAAACATGCAAAAAAACAGGAAATGAGGAAGGGGCAAACACTTTTTCACACCACTGTACCTCTGATGTGAGTGGGGTGCGAGTGTCTGAGATAATCACAGGGCATATAATTAACTTCTTCCCCAATTCTGGGGAGATACCCTTCCCACTTGCTCCTTCCTGTGAGCCCCCCAGTTTTCTCCTGTGACTCAGTCGGTACTCCAGGTTTCTCCTGTGACTCGATTGGTACGCCAAGAACTTTTAACGATTTTGTAAGCGCCATGATTGCCTTTAGTTCTTTAAGCAGCACTCAGTGTGCCACTAGTGTCTTAGACAGCATCAAGAGCATCCTAAGTGAGGAATCAATTTCTATTGATTTTGTCAGTGCCGAGAACGCAGCCTCAATGAGGCCTCCATTACACTTTTGTTACTGTATTCCCTCTGGATGCATTCTTACCAAAGGGCAGCATCTTAACCATCCAAATGGTGCAGGGGTCCTTTCCCATTGAGCCGGACGAGCAGCCCACTGAGCCGGACCTGTTGACCCCCGAGCCAGATGAGCAGCCCACTAAGCCAGACCCACCGACCTCTGATCCTAAGGAGCAGCCCACCAAGCCGGAAGCTACTCTTTGCTACTCCATTTGCACTATTAGAAGGGGGTAATATCAGGAGTGCTGGTTGCCCTCCTGCACATCTTTACTGTTTTCTTATGCTTTGGTATATTTGGCTTTTATTAATTCTCGTTTTTAATTTATGAATGACCTACCTTGTTTGTTTCTGCTTTGTTTGAGTTTATTAATTCTAGTTTATTATTATTATTATAGAATTGGTTTGTTCGTTCTTATGTTTGTGGTCATGTGATCTTTTAGTTGCTATTTATTCTTTGGCCAGTTGCTAACCTGCTAACCTGCTTTCTGGCTTCCTCCAGCTTCTCATTGCTATCTTTAGTTGGAACTGACAGCCCTACGTGACAGGCTGTGTGATGCATTGGAAAATGTTTTGTTAAGAAACTCTAGGTCTTGCCCTCATATGGATGTTACTTCTACTTGCACTACCTACCTAAGCCTCGCTGCAGAGCCAAGAACACTCTGCAGAAAGTACACCCTGACACAAAGCACTAATGGTTTGAGAAACAAAACAAGTTTGAGGTCTTGATATGGTCTTCAAACTCCACAAATCATATCAATCAATCATATCAACAATCTGTGAAATTTAAGAAAGAATGTAATCGACAAAGTAGTCCAATCTATGGACGCTCCACCTCATGACTTACAGAAGTTAAAAGAACTGCTGCTACCATATTGGTACCACAGCACACTTTCAGGTGTCAAATGGAATCTGTTCAGGGCTTTTGTTTACTCATTATCTTACCATATATACTAATATATATTTTTAAAAACTCCCACTCTCTCAACAGCAGTTACAGTTTATGGCTAAATAAGTAATCATCTATAGAGACTATGACTATAAATTTTACTTCCAGAAACTCACTGTTGAGCTCTGTGGGAAACGGGTCATAAATGGGCTGCACCTGTCTGATAGTGAAACAGTTAATTGATTTCTATTTATTAAATATCTCAAACTCGCTATGTATTGTTGCCAATACTTTTAAGTAAAATTGCAACAGATCCAAGAATCGTCCCATTATGTTCGGCCCATATGTGGACTCTACTCTTGTAGAGGTTACCTACTTTCATCTCACCAGCTGCCTCAGTGGCTTTGAACCCAAACATTTACACTTGAGGATATGAGGGTGAACATAGCAGTAACCAGCATGAGTGGAAATCACTGTGAAGTAACACGTCAGGAACCTAAGCCATGCTTATTTTATATCTACTGTATTTTTTCAATATATTTTTTCAATATATGTATGTATGTATATTTTAGTCTAAATCTAATATTTTAATTTTAATTTTACCTCTAATACAAATTGCTTAGGGTCAAAATTTAGTCCATAAAACAGAATATATATTCATGTGATGCAAATGACAAAGTCTCCTTGAATCCTTAAAATGATCAACATGAATATAACAGTATTGTAAAAGTGCATCATTCTAAACCTAAAAATCAAAAGATAGTGGCCAGAATTTTGTTAATTTTTATAATGAAATATTCTTTGTTTCTGATGATCACACCTTAGTTTTGATTTGTCATTCTTCAGATGTTCTAAAGGGTTCCAAAAGTTGCAATGTTTGTATATATACAGTATTTGCGGGCAAATTCATATATATATATTTGGGGGCAGGTGGTCCAAAATGTAACATGTATTTATTTTTGTTAACAAAAAAAACATCTAATCAAGTCAGATAAGATTTCTCTCAAATAAATGGATATCAAAACACTTTTGGGGGAATTAATGAGAGAGAGGATAATTTTTATTTTTACATATTGATTAATGAAGAAAAAAAGGCACTTTTCTCATCATATAAAATGTGGGCATGTGTACGTATATATGCATACATATCAGTTATATGCCATGCATTTTACAACTAGGCCTTCAGTAATGAATCCACTGATATATAATTTTTTAAAGCTATAAAAACATCTTATTTTGCTAAAATCAGTATAAAGGGCCATTACATCACAGACAGATAACTCGTTGACAGCTGTGCTGGGGAGAAAGCTGGACTATTGGCAATAAACTTGGAGATAATTGCCACAACTGAAGAGGCTCTGTCTGATGAATGTGTGCACCCTTTATAAGTTGCAGAGATCAACCACAATTAAAAAAACATGTAAATAAACCTGTAAAGTCCTGTTTTCGATCATCATTCATACCCACCCCGTTACACATACACATAAATCCTGATTATTTATACACAAATTCCATCCTCCTTTTTTCCTCAATAAGAGCTTAATTAGTTGAGTTGTATTTCTCTAATAAGTTTTAATTGGCTGAAAATGTCTGCTCATCAAAAGCACACCCCAATCAGAAGGCATGAATACACTGACATAACGTTAGCCCACTAGAAGGCTTTGGTATAGCCAACTCCACCAACAAAAATCTGATTGGTTGACGCAACTGTGACGCAACAATGATGATGAAATCTGATTGATTAAATACTTTCATAAGAAAATACAGGTCTGGATTCAGCGCAACCTGGAAAACGGTATAAAAGGAAGCGGCCAGACCATTTGGAATTATTTAATAAGTATCCATGAACAAACTACAATTAACATTAGTCTGTGATTCAGATATTTTAGGACTTGAGAGAACAACATTTTTATTACTGGTAGATTATCGGGTTATGAATTACTGTAACACAGATGTTTGGGTCTTCTGTGTTCTTACGTGTGTGCAAAGTTGTTCTGATGCATGCTGATAGTCCACCATGCACCACTGAAACACTCACAGAAATGTTTACAGTTTAAGTTATTGTTTTTAATTAAAAAATATGGTGAATTATCATGCATCTGACATTTTTAAAAGATGCTGGTTTTATGAGGCAGCACGGTGACTTAGTGGTTAGCACGTTTGCCTCTAAGCGCTAGGGATTCCTGGTTTGAATCCCAAACTGGGTGGAGTTTCCATGTTCTCCCCGTGTCTGCGTGGGTTTCCACCGGGTTCTCCGGTTTCCTCCCACAGTCCAAAAACATGGATCAAGGTCAATTGAATTCTACAAATTGCCCCATATAGAGTGTATTTGTCTGTGTGTGTTCCCAGCGATGGATTGGCACCCTGTCCTGGATGTTTCTGCCCATCTTCCATTTTTTTTTTGGAAATCACTTTCTGTATTGGTTCGATATGGGACACAATATTTAAATATTAAATAATGGACGCCCAACGATGGATTGGTGCCCTGTCCTGGGTCTATCTGCCCAGCGCCCGAGACGCCAATATTAACACATTAATCGATATTCTTGTGGATGCAACGATACATCGAATCGCTGGCTGTATAATCTATGCATATATTTACACCCCTAATATGCACCAAATGTTCACTAACAGAAATTATTAGACCAAAAATATTTAACAACAATATTGTTGTTCAGCTAATAAAGTGAAAAGGAATCTTATTAAGCCCCAAAGATCCACGAGAGCCAGCAAAAAAAGTTATTTAAAACTTGCAGGTGAGGTAGCAGTACATTGTAACATAATGTTTCCAGTTTAGCTTCACATAATGCCATGCAGCATAAAAGTAAATAAATAAATAAAGCTGCATCTGCTGCACTAACATGCCATGGACAGCCTCATAATAATGGTCAAATGCTGGATTACGCATATTTAACCCATGTCAAAAAATATTTGTTCATGCTCATCACGTAAATTAAATTCATGTTTTGTTCAAAGAAAACTTCTACACATCCAGCTATTTACTTTTCTATAATCAGTCTGTCTTTTAGTCTTCTATTAAGCCTTTCATTTCTATTCTATTTCCTTATTCAATCATATTCTCTAAAAAAAGTGAGTTATTTGGTGAAACACACATTTTTCAGCTTTGATAAAGAAATGTTTTTAGCAGGCATTCAAGGACCTCTTGTACCCGCTTGATATGGCTTAAAAGATCAGTGGAGAAGTTCAGTACATCATCCAGATTTACAATGATGCAGAAAATTATAAATATCAATTATAATTATCAATTAATGCAACCAAGTCATGACAAATTTAAGCTCTATAGGGTCTATAAATGGCTGTAATTTCTCAGTAGCCTCCAAGACATAAAAAAAAATGCTGCAAGGGAATTGATAACAGATTCCTGAAAATAGTCCTTCATGGCACTCTCAGTGGTGAAAAGAGGGTCAGGTTTGGAGCGGAGGTGCTTTGTGCCTTCAGCGACACAATCATAATCTCTCTGTTGTAGCAATACATTAGCACATCTCTTACTAAATACCTCTGTTAGAGGGTAAGATACTGGAATGTTGGGTAGAAGTGAAAACTCAGAGGACATATAATACAGCCCTGCAGATCACAGGCCGTTTGAGAATTTTGCGGCAGTGCTGCATACAATACAACCATTTGAGGGTCTGTGACACAGATATTACTGGATTACTGGATCATGCCACCACAGCCAAGGCGAAGAGGAAAAAAAGATTACAAAGAAAGCAAGCATTTCAGTGTGAAGGGCGCTGGAGTGTAATTGTAGAGGATTGGTACAGAGTGTAATAGTCACTGGTGCAAGGGGCCTTCCGTTGACAGAGTTGATCCGGTTGGGTGAGGAAGGCTCTCTAGCACTCCCTATTGCTGACAAAGTCTGGTCCATAAAAATTCCATCTGCTCCAGTGTCTGCTCCAGAGTACAGGAAAAGACAGGTTAATGGTGCCTACAAACACCATTATCCAGATGTGAAATTGTCGGGAAGTCCACACTGTCTCAACATATTGGAAGACATAGGAGGATAACCAACAGAACCCAGTGGTCTACAATTTCTGTAGGAACAGACAGGTGATGTTGATGCTCGGTGGAGGACTGATGAGAAAAATCTACCTACATGGGTTCTTTGGTATTACCATTAACTCCATTAGGAGAACTCCTGGGAAAGGAAGCATGGTGTTGCCACCTGAATGTAGCAAGATGCTGGTCCATCTAAAAAAAGCTATCCTAATTAATTTACCAAGGCACATGCTCAAATTCAGATTATAAAGCTTGCGTCACAGCTCTCCATGCAATAATTTTAGTAATTAGAATTTAAGTTATGCAGAAGTGTAGTTCATACAATGATACAAGTAAAAGTAAAGTTCTTTAAGTCAGGCAGGGCAGTCATAGGTATAGCCAGCCTCACAGCTTCAGGTCCCCGTTTCAATTCTCAGTAATAAGTACTATAGCTAAAGTGCCCCTTGGGAGTCAGTTAACTCCAATTGCTCCCCAGGCATCGTGTACAGAGCTTCCCACCACTCTGGGCATATGTGCTCTTTCACCAGTGTGTATATATGTGTGTTTCACTCCACAGATGGGTTAAATATTGAAGACAAATTACTCTGTAGGCAAGTAGAGTAATTAAAATAGAATTATATTACTTTAAAATTTTATGTACATTTGAAAACAAAGCATGTTGTCTATTTGCAATATAATGAAGCAAATGTGCACTGTCTGGCCACAAAAAAAAAAAAAAAATGTGACTGTTTCAATAAGCTTCTGCAATGTACCAAGATATATTTCCATCCAGTATTGCATAAATTTTTCACCAAGATCTTCCATTGATGATGGCACAGCTTGACTACTATACAAAGCCATCTCCAGCACATGCCAAAGATTCTCAGTGGGGTTAAGGTCTGGATTCTGTAGTGGCCAATCCATGTGTGAGAATGATGTCTCATGCTCCCTGAACCAACCATTCATTCAATCATTATCTTCCGCTTTATCCTATATTAGGGTCGTGGGGGGGGGTTCCCCATGCCCATCCAGGGGAGAACATTTCGGGCGCTGGGCAGATACACTCAGGACAGGGCGCCAATCTATCGCTGGGCACACACTCACACACACATACACGCACACAAACACACTCTACATGGGGCAATTTGGAGAACTCAATTAACTTGATCCATGTTTTTGGACTGTGGGAGGAAACCGGAGAACCCAGAGGAAACCCACGCGGACACGTGGAGAACATGGAAACTCCACCCAGATGGGGATTCGAACCGGGAATCCCTAGTGCTGAGAGGCGAACATGCTAACCATTAAGCCACCATGCCGCCCCCTCCCTGAACCATTCTCTCATAATTTGAACCCAATGAATCCTGTCATTTTCATCTTGAAATATGCCCGTGCAATCAGGGAAGAAGAAGTCCATTGATGGAATAACCTAGTCATTCAGTATATTCAGGTAGTCGGCTGACCTCATTCTTTGAGCACATACTGTTGCTGAACCTAGACCTGACCAATTGCAGCAACCCCAGATCAAGGCGCTGCCTCCACAGGCTTATACAGTAGGCACTAGGCATGATGGGTGCATCACTTAACCTGCCTCTCTTCTTACCTTGATGTGCCCATTACTCTGGAACAGGGTAAATCTGGTCTCACATGACATTCTTCCATCGTTCCAAAGTTCAATCCTTATGCTCCCTAGCAAATTTAAACCTTTTTTCCAGTAATCCTCACTGATTAGTGGTTTTCGTAAGGCTACACAGCTGTTCAGTACCAATCCCTTGAGTTCCCTTCGCATTGTGCATGTGGAAATGCTGTTACTGTCACTATTAAACATTGCCATGATTTCTTCTGTTGTTTTTCTTTGATTTGATTTCACCAAACGTTTAAGAGATCGCCATTCACATTCATTCATGATGCGTTGGACAGTTCTTAACCCAATTTTAGTTGATTGTAATCTCCTTAGATGTTTTCTTTGCTTGATGCATGCCAATGATTTGACCCTTCTCAAACAGACTTACATCTTGTCCATGACCATGAGATGTGTCTTTCGACATGGTTGTTTAAGACATGAGAGGCAACTCATTGCACCAGTTGGGGTTAAATAATTTGTCAGCTGAAAGATAATTGCCCATGCAGTAATTATCCAATAGGAGGGTGGTACCTGTTTGCTAAGTTTTATCCTGGTAGCGACTTTTTTTGGTGATGCAGTGTATATATCATTATTTATTACTAATCAGAAAGTAGGGATTATTACAATTTTGATGCATTAGTAGTGAAGCAAGTAAATAGATTTATGTACATTCTACATGCCTATTTATAATTTATCAAAAATTACATTTCAAATGTAGCTAGATTGTTACTGTTAGCATCTGGAACCTTAGGGTGTGCCCACAATGCAACTTGGAACACAAGTTTCTACAAATGGCTATACAGAACAAAACCAGGAATCTTGAATGAATAACGTTCCACTTATTACAAAGTAAGATGCAGTTGCAGGATGGATGAGATTCAGGGTTGTAGCAGGCACACGAGCAAGAAAGACTTTCCAAGTTAGCTAAAAACAAGGCAGATGCAGAACAGGAAATATGAATGGAATTAACATTGTTTGTACTCAACATCTGAGGTATTTTCTGAAAACTTATAATACAAACCAGATTATACAGATTCAGCATTTTAAAATCTCACATGGTAAGTTTATTGCTGTCCTGATAATCATCTTCATAATTCACATACTCCCTCATAGCCCACACTTCCCTAGGCCAAACAAACATTTGATGAGCTTCATGATAACCTAGGGTTTCCATTCCAATATCCTGCTATCTTTTCTTGCCCCTGATTTTTCAAGTACTCAATAAAGCTGTAGAAATTCTTAGAAACTTAGAAATCTTTGAAAGTTTTTTTCTCACTCACCATCCCGGTAATTTAAAAATATGTAAACTGATCATCAGCTCATCTTTTTTTATACAGGTGTAAACACACTGGTCATGGTTCAGTGGATTTTACATTATATTTCTACAAAAGAACATTTCAGGTGCATTACCTGTGTTGCATCTCAATCTGATAATAAGAGAAAATCTTTCATCTTTAAAGCAAATTAGTTTTCATCTATTGAAAGTTTACAAAAACCAACATGTGCACATTATTTCCATTTTTTACCACTAAGCATACAGCTGGCATTGTATATGTCACATTCTGTAATTTTAGCTAAAATATTTATTTTATGTAATATATTTAAACCATTCATTTGAAAATGTGTCTGTGCTGTACAAATATTATTTATTTATTTTAATTAATACATATCAGACAGAAATATAAATGGCGCAGCATCATAAATTAAAATTAAAGTTTTGTAGAAGTAGAATGAAAAACAAGCAAAATATCTAAAAAAATATGTATCCATAGAAAATAAAATTAATTAATTTCCACAAATTAATTAATTAGTTGGTAATTATTTTAAATGATTCAGTGTTCATCGACAATGAACAATTGTGCAAAGTTTCAGCTTATTCGGATCATGGGAATTGGGTGAAATAGCATTTGCAAACTTTTTACCAGCTACACAGACAAACAGATGAAGCTAATTTAGGGGTGGTAATAAAAAATGGTTTTGTTCTTGAAATTCTATTCATGCAAATCATTTTTATTTGATAATATAATCAATTCACTGACAAACAATACTGCAAGTTTTTTTTTAAATGAGTCTCATTTTAAAGAAAAATTTAGTTACAAAACCTGGGAAATATTTTATGTTTGCCTTATAATTAAATATAATATATGTACTGTATGTGTGATTGCCGGTACAGGTACTTTAGCATTATAATTTGTGATATGTTTGTTCCACAAACTGCAGATGTACTTTTCAATATTATAAATATAAAAAAATATGAGCCAGAAAAGTACAACCATCTTAACAAGAATATCAGGGTGTGAACAAAGAAAAAAATTGTTTTCATAACTGTGATAGTTGTGTGCATTCCTGCACGGCTTCTCACTCAGCCGCATGGCTTTGGGTGTACAATCAAAGGCAATGTTCCATTGCTCTTATCGCCCACAGAGTGCCCTGCCTCAGTTCCTCTCCAACACAAGATATGTACACTATGTTCACCCAGCATGTCTGTGCCACTAGCCATGCCAACAGCTGTCCTGTACTGATCGCACCAACTCTGACCTAATGCATTACATCTCTTTTCCATACAATACATTGATTTCACACATATATGCATATGCAAAACCTAATAATAAAATATACATGTGGATAACATTAATTATTAAACTAAGACTTGATATAACTATGGGCATGTTAAATTAAAAAGTAATAAATATGAGGTGCATTCCTCCAAATATGTGATAATGATAATGAGGATAATGATTTTGGCGAGATACTTTTTCCAGCATGACCGTGTATAAAATTCATAATGGCATGGTCTAATGAGTTTAATATAGAAAATCTCTAGTGGCGTGGAATCCTAACGTCCATATTGTTTGTCATATTTAGGGTGAAATAGAAGATTAAGAGTACAATAAAATACATTTTTGTTTGTCGTACATTTTCTCTGTTTAAGGAAACACTTTGACAAAAGAAAGACTGTGACAGGTATAAAACTTGACATCGTTTCCATATTAATGCCCCTCCGGGAACCCCGAATGGAAAAAGAAACGAAAATAAAACAGGGGGGAGTGGCCTAGCACTCCCGACCCTAACATATCGCCACCCCAAAACGACCGGGGGGCAAAGGCACCCAGGGAAAAGAAAAGAAAAAAGAAAAGGGGGCTTGGGTCCCTGAGAGGACGCGACGGCGGCGAGCCCCGAGGACAGCGTGACGGCGGCGAGGCCTCATAGAGGACCCGAGGATGGCAACAAGACCCCTTGAGGGTGTGGGGACAACGAGACTCTTTATGAGCGCGGCGGCGCCGAGACCCTTTGAGCGCACAAGGGCGACGAGACGCCTTGAGGATGCGGGGACGCCGTGACCCCTTGTGAGCGCGAGGGGGACGTGACCCCTTGAGGGTGCGGGGGCGACGTGACCTTTTGTGAGCTCGGCGACGCCGCGACCCTTTGAGCGCACAAGGGCCACGAGACCCCTTGAGGATGCGGGGACGCCGTGACCCCTTATGAGCGCGAGGGGGGCGTGACCCCTTGTGAGTACGAGAGGGACGTGACACTTTGAGGGTATGGGAATGCCGGAACCCTTTGAGCATGCGAGAGCAAAGTGACCCCTTGTGAGTGCGGTGGCGCCGTGCCTCTTTGTGGGCACAAGGGTGACATGACCCCTTGAGGATGCGGGGACAGCGTGACCCCTTGTGAGTGCGAGGGGGACGTGACCCTTTGAGGGTACAGGAACGCCGTAACCCTTTGAGTGCGCGTGGGCGGCGAGATCCTTTGAGTGCGCTTGGGCGGCGAGACCCTTTGAGTGCGCGTGGGCGGCGAGACCCCTTGAGGACGTGGGGGCGACGTGACCCTTTGGGGATACGGGAGCACCATAACCCCTTGAGAGCGCAATGGCGCCGTGGCCCTTTGTGAGCGCGGCGGCGGCGGCGAGACCCTTTGAGTACGCGTGGGTGACGGACCGGAGGGACTAACACGGGCTCAGGGACCGGAGGGACTAGCGCGACCGCAGGGGCAACTGGGGTACACGCGACTGCAGAGGTGAACCGAGTGGATGCAGTGGTGACCAGAGTGGACGCAGAGGTGACCCGAGTGGACGCAGAGGTGACCCGAGTGGACGCGAGTGGAACACAGTCTTGGCCCATAAGCTGGGTAACCGGCACAGAGTCTCATGTCAACAGAGCGGCCCTCAACACATCCAGTTCACCTTGTGTGCAAGAGTGCACCTTGTCCGGAGCAGGAAATGGATGGTCCAGAACAAGGGGCGGAGAGCGGTGGATCGCAGACGGCGAGAGGGGAAACGCTTGTGGCGAGCGAGGACTCGCTGACGGCGAGCGGCGACGCGGCGCGGCTCAATACCCGGGCGGAGCGGCTCGCAGACGGCGTGCAGTGGCTCGCTGACTGCCTGTGGAAGGCTCGCGATCGGCGTGTAGCGGGACGCAGGACAATGTCCCAATACGCAAACTGCGCCACAGCTCGCGCAGCGGCTCGCTGACCGCACGGGGCTGATCGCAGGGCGGAACCTCGGTCCGGCGAGGAATAGCTCGCGGCGCGGGTGACCGGCGGCTCACGCAGCAGCTCGCAGCCAGCACAGGGCAGCTCGCAGGGCGGGACCCTGGTCCGGCGTCTGCGAGGCGGACTACTGGCGGCGAGGAATAGCTTGTGGAGCGGGTGAACAGTGGAGCCGGGAGGCTCGCGCAGGATTGCGCGGAGGTGCGCGCGGCGGATTACTTCCCCGCCCGCGGTGAAGCTGTCTCTTCACCGTGTCCAGGTGCTCGCCGACGGAACGGACATCTGGGCCTGGGGCGAACCTGGCCAGGAACGCCGTCTCGAACCGGCTGGCCAAGGTGAGACTGTCGTCCCCGGTGGCCACTAGGCCCTCGGCCCACCTCAGCGCAGGACCAAGGAGTCGGGAGAGGTAGAACTGCACCCTCTCTCGGTCCGACAGCTCCTGACTGGTCACCAAAGCAAACACCCTGAGATAGCCGATACTATAAGGAAGTGGCTTCAAAGCCACCCTGTTGCAGGGTGCCGGGAGCTTAATCGGAGACGAGAGAGGGAGCACGATCTCCCCATACTCCGGAATCCGGTCAATTCCCCCCATCGCTCCAACCTCCGGGGAGCGAGAACTGCAGCAAAAACTAGATGGCGGGGCTAGCGCCAAGCTAAAGTAGCCGATTGCTGCAGCCTGGGACTAGGCTAATGGCGGGACTAGCGCCGAGCTACAGTAGCCGAAGCTGCGCGGTGCTGTGTGGTGTAAGAAGCGAGCCAGGCGACCAGGTAAGCAAAGGAAAAGGATATTTATTGCCGAAATCAGCGGAAATGCCGCTGAAGGCACGGCGGGAGGTGCCGAGAGCAAACTCTTAACAAAAAAACCAAACCAAACACGGAACACCTGACGTAACATCTATATTCCCGGTTCGAATCCCAATCTGGTTGGAGTTTCCATGTTCTCCCCGTGTCCGCGTGGGTTCCGGTTTCCTCCCACAGTCCAAAAACATGGATCAAGGTCAATTGAATTCTCCAAATTGCCCTGTATAGAGTCTGTTTGTGTGAGTGACTGTGTGCCCAGCGATAGATTGTGTGATAGTATGTGCCCCCGCGACCCTAATAGAGGATAAAGCGGAAGATAATGGAAAATTTTGGCACTGATGTTAAATGGATAAATGGCACAGGATTTAAAATTTAGGATTTAATTTACAAAAAACATCACATCAGTCCATTGTTTTTAATTTATGCAATCGATTAAAACCAATCAATGTTTTGACTGCAAGAGAATGATTTATGATTTATGCATTACAGGTGATACTTCAAATTTGAAGTGAGATAAATTAAAGCAAAGGCAGCAGTGCAAAATAATCAAACCAAAAGATTACTCATAACAAGTTACACATGATTACACTGGTTAATACCTGTTTTTGCACCCTTATGTGCATCATTGAATACATTTTAATATTTGTTATCTTGTTTCACCTATTGTTGTTGTCCTGTTTTATCTCTCCTGTCAATTTGCCATCACCATAATCTCTTTTCTATTCTTATTCAATCTGATTTCTCCATTTGACACTTCAGATTATATAATCTTACTTACAGTAATCTTACTGGATATATTAGAAAACATGGTGGCCATTACTGGATCTGTACTGTATTGGATATACATATATATAGTACCCTTTTTGTTTACAAAAAATTGTAAAGAGTGTACAAACCTCCGCAGGGTATGTGTGCCAAATTACATGGTAATCAAACAGTGTGATTTGTATGAGAAACACACAAAAAGAATTTAGAGTTAAATCCATATCAGTGGTGAGCTATGCATTTTACATTTTACGCCTAGGCCTTTACTGACGCTCCATCTGAATGACTGCACCTGTTAATATCTATTTTATGGCTACAAAAACATCTCATTATGCAGAAATGTTGCATAAAGAGCAGTTGCATTGCAGATAGATAACTTGTTGTGATGGTAGTGCAGCGGCATTGGAGGAGAAAGCAGAGCTGTCTGCATCGGAGATAATAATAGAGATAATTAACACACCTTACGCAGCTCTGTCTGAGTAATCTCCGCGATTTATAAACCACAGAGATTAACCATGAGCTACAGGAATGGGAGGGACAGATACCATCGGCCAGCATGTGTGTTTTAATGAATTCCTGAGCCTGTGAAATCCTGTCTTCGTTTCGACCCACCCATTAAAATTTTAGCCACACATTAAAATCAACAACACTAACCTCATCAATATTATCTAGAAAAAATAACTAATCAAAAATCAAAAATAATTTTTAGATATTTTGTTTTCTTAAAAAGAGTTTAAAATTAGTTTCATTAAGATTCAAATATTCTTAGAGATTAAAAAATTCTCAGGCCCCTATTAAGACAGAAATGAATAGAACAAGAATATAGTTATATTTAATAATAGAAGAGAATAACTCACAGAAAGAGAACTGTCGTAATGTAACAAAAGAAAGCAAAGATATTTAGATATTCAGTTATATTTAGTTTTAGGTTTTATAAATAATGTAGGAGTTGCAGAAATAATAGTACATTTGGCAAATTTTTTGTGTACATTGTGTCATTATTTATCGCTAGTTCAAATGTTAATATGTAATGATTTAAAATTACTACATTTTGTGGCCCAAAGGCTAAATTGTATTGCAATATTAATTGTACCTCTACAGAGATTCTTAATCCAGCACAGTCTCAGGCAATCACATCTCAACATTTTTTATTGTTTGTGATATTTACTGAACAATAATTTTCACATAGTTGATGGTGTATAAAAATCCTGTTTGAAGTACCAATTCAGTCCATAATGACTAACCTAAAATGCGTGAAGATGTTAAGAATAGAAGCCAGAAGTTGTGCTTTGAATAGAAGCCAAAACGCAGATACATCCATTGTAAGGATTATTATTATTATTATTATGTATTCCTTAACCTGTTTTACTCTAAAATCAATTACTCACTGTTGTAATTCTACCTGTAATTGTATTTGCAAATTTGTTTTCCTTTTTATATAGATCAGCAAGTTTCTTCTATCATCCAAAACCACTGAAGAACTCAGCCAACCTCACTTTATCCACCCTCCCTATTTTATGTCTATGTATCTGGAAAAAGCACTTGTAAAAAATGAAGCCAAATATTCTGGAAATTTGGAAACAGAGGCTCTTTTTTTCACCTCCAGTTAGATTGATGTGCTGTGTAAGTGCTAATTTTCAGCAGATATTAAACACATTCATCAAATGGCTCTCAATCAAGACGGGCTTAAAATAAAGGCTTAGGGAAGAACTTCAGTTTTAAAAGTTTAAATAGTATTCCAAGTGCCTCTTTACTACATTTGAAACTGAAGCCCTATTTTACTAGCTTGACAGGACAGGACATATTTCAGTATTACACCATTTATCTATTAAAAAACGGACATGTACTGTTAAAAATTAGAATAAGTTACTACAAAAAGAATTAGGCTAAGGACTATAAAACACTTCTCACCTGCTTTTTTTTTTTTTTTTTTTTACAAACAAATTTGTCAGTAATGACCAAAACAGAATAGCTACGCGTACTGCACTGAATGGACGCTACCAATACCATGTGGATGTAACATGTAAAGAAATGGGGCAGTCATACGCTTGTGGTTAAGGAACCAGCCTTGCGACCTGAAAATTCCCGGCTCATTTCCCAGTCCCACCAAGTACCATGGTTTTAGTGCACTTGAGCTCCCCGGGCGCCGTATATAGGGCTGCCCACCGCTCCTGGCACGTGTGCACACTTCACCAGTGTGTGTACATGTTTGTATTACTGCAAATAATTCCACTGTATGTAATTACATTAGGCAAAATAATTCACTTTATAAGGCTATTTATAGATATCAAAGTATATATTTATTTATATATTTAAAGATATAAGCTTTGGGAAAGAATTTCTAATGTGTTAAAGCTGGTAAATATTTGTCAGGATTTTGTGAATTTGCAGTTAAGTTTTATGATTTATTTGATAGATACAATATATTATAATTTACATATACATTTAAAAGGTTCTCGAAAAGCATAATGCAGCCATTTTACCAATTTTATTAATACCATAAAATTTAAATCTTTACTTGTTTAATCAAATTTAAATTTGACAACTAAGCTTATTAATAAAACCTTCAGTATGCCTTTACTGAAATATAATATACAGTGGAGGAAATAAGTATTTGATCCCCCACTGACTTTAAAAGTTTTAATACAAAAAAACAAATGAAACGTCTCATAATTTTATGCCAGCTTTATTTTAACAGTGACACACAGAATATTAAAAGAAAAATGGAGAAAATTACATGAAATGAGAAATAAAAAATAATTTGCATTTCATTGAGGGAAATAAGTATTTGATCCCCTAGTAAAACATCATTTAATACTTGGTGGCAAAATCCTTATTGGCAAGCACAGCAGTCAGACGTTTCTTATAGTTTTTTTATAAGGTTTGCACACTTCAGGAGTAATTTTGGCCCACTCCTCTCTGCAAATCACCTCCAAATCCTTAAGGTTTATAAGCATGCATTTGGAAACGTGAAACTTCAGCTCTCTCCATAGATTTTCGATGGGATTGAGGTCAGGAGACTGGCTAGGCCATTCCATGACCTTGATATGCTTCTTATGGAGCCAGTCCTTTGTTTCCTTGGCTGTATGTTTTGGGTCGTTGTCGTGCTGAAAGACCCATCAACGACCCATTTTCAGTGCCCTGGCAGAGGCAAGGAGGTTGTCACCCAGGATTTTGCGATACATGGTCCCGTTCATCTTCCCGTCAATGCGGTGAAGTTGGCCTGTGCCCTTAGAAGAAAAACACCCCCAAAACATAATACTTCCACCACCATGCTTGACAGTGGGGATGGTATTCTTAGGGTCATATTCTGTATTTTTCTTCCTCCAAACACGTCGAGTTGAGTTAAGGCCAAAGAGCTCAATTTTGGTCTCATCTGACCACAGCACCTTCTCCCTGTCTCTCTCGGAGTCATTAATATGTTCATTGGCAAACTTGAGGCGGGTCTGGACGTGAGCCTCCTTGAGCAGAGGAACCTGTCGTGCACTGCATGATTATAAACCATTACGTCTCAGTGTATTACCAATGTTTTTTTTGGAGACTGTGGTCCCAGCCGCCTTGAGATCATTACTCAGCTCCTCCCGTGTAGTTCTTGGCTGATTTTTAACCTTTCCCATGATCAATGAGACTCCACGAGGTGATATCTTGCATGGAGCTCCAGGCCTGGGTCGATTGACAGTAATGTTGTACTTCTTTCACTTCCAAATAATTGCACCAACAGCTGTCACCTTCTCATCCAGCTTCTTACTTATGACTTTGTAGCCCATTCCAGCCTTGTGTAGGTCAACAATTTTGTCCCTGACATCTTTAGATGGCTCTTTACTCTTGCCCTTCGTGGAGATGTTGGAGTGTCACTGAGACTGTTGCCAGGTGGACTTTTATACAGGTGATAATTTGGGACAGGTGTCTCTCATTCAGGTAATGACTTCACTGTGATTAGGGTGTGTCAGTGGTCTGTGGGAGCCAAAATTAGTCATGGTTTTACTAGGGGATCAAATAATTATTTCCCTCAATAAAGTGCAAATTATTTTATATTTCTCATTTCATGTCATTTTCTCCATTTTTCTTTTGATATTGTATGTGGCACTGTTAAAATAAAACTGGCATAAAATTATGAGACGTTTCATTTGTTTTTTTGTATTAAAACTTTTAAAGTCAGTGGGGGATCAAATACTTATTTCCTCCACTGTAAATTGATGCCTGTGACACACAAAAAGAAGCTAGGACATAAACAATTTATCAGGTAAAATATAAGGAAGATAAAGTATTGTGGTCATGGTGTTTGTCCGCCATTTTGAGGGCTCCACGTGGAGCCTAACATTTTGTGTGTGATGCAAGGTTTGGCAGGTTCCCCACCAATAATAATGGTTTCCGTGGGGTTTCCCAGCATGCCTTGAGCCAGAGCATAGAAGGAGGAGTCCGGGCTGCATTTGTTGGTGAAGTGTTGGAGAGAGAGCTGGAGTGAGTGTCATTTTTGAGTTCTGTGAGTGAAATAAAAGTTCATGTCTGCCATATGGTTACCCCACTCACTGTCTCTTCCTCACTGTTGCTACAGTATAATAATAATAAAAAAAATTAACCAAAGGCTTAGCCTTTGCAAACAAGTCATATAAATTTTTTTTTTTCTTCTGGATAATATATCTTTTCTTATCTAAGTACTTAAATATTTTGGAAGATGAGAAAACACAGCTAAATTTGAGTGATCGTTCACATACACATGTAGAAATAGCAGAAGAACAGGGATATGAAATAAAAAAATGAAATAAAACCAGGGAGCTGGAACTGTCCTAAAAACTGCCCCCTGCGCAAAAGATATCCATCCATTATCTTCCGCTTTATTTTCTACTAGGGTCGCAGGAACGTTTCGGGCGAACGTTTCGATACACCCAGGACAGGGCGCCAATCTCTCGCTGGGCACACACTGACTCACACAAACATATTTTATATGGGGTAATTTTTGGATAATTCAATTGACCTTGATCCATGTTTTTGGACTGTGGGAGGAAACCGGAGAACCGGGAGGAAACCCATGCAGACACGGCGAGAACATGGAAATTCCACCCAGACTGGGATTCAAACAGAGAATCCCTAGTGCTGAGAGGCAAACGTGCTAACCACTAAGCCACCCTGTTGCCCACGCAAAAGACATATTTACATTCATTCATTATCTTCCGCTTTATCCTATATTAGGATCGCAGGGGGTTCCCCATGCCCATCCAGGGGAGAACGTTTTGGGCGCTGGGCAGATACACCCAACACCAATCTATCACTGGGCACACACTCACTCACACAGACACGCACACATACACACTCTATATGGGGGAATTTGGAGAACTCAATTGACTTGATTCATGTTTTTGGACTGTGGGAGGAAACCGGAGAACCCGGTGGAAACTCATGCGGACACGGGGAGAACATGGAAACTCCACTCAGATGGGGATTCGAACCGGGAATCCCTAGCGCTGAGAGGCGAATGTGTTAACCACTAAGCCACTGTGCCCATATTTACATATTGTTTTTTAAAACAATGCGATTTTATTTACATAAAATCGCATCCATCTTTATTTGCAACTTGAGAGCCTCTAATCTTATTGTGGTTTTCACAAAACATTACAATATGACAATTTCTGAAAATGCAATTAAATTAATTTAGTGTCTGAGTCCAAATCTATTTTAGTATTTTAGTTAATGACTGAAGTGTTGCTACAAATTTCCGTAAAAAATTAATTTATTCATTATCTCCCACTTTATCCTCTATTAGGGTCGCGGTGGGGTTCCCCTTGCCCATCCAGGGGAGAACATCTCGGGCACTGGGCAGATAGACCCAGGACAGGGCGCCAATCTATCGCTGGGCTCACACTCACTCACACAGACACACTCTATATGGGGCAATTTTGAGAATTCAATTGACTTGATCCATGTTTTTGGACTGTGGGAGGAAACCGGAGAACCCGGAGGAAATCCACGCAGACACAGGGAGAACATTGAAACTCCACCCAGATGGGGATTCAAACCGGGAATCCCTAGGCGTAAAAAATGTTTTCCAAAAAATTATAATTACATTTATTTCATCACTTTATTGGGCATTATGGCAAGACATGCCGGATAGTGGTCAATAAATCATTTTTGCTTAAATTTGTTTACTTAATATTAGTGTTATTGTGGAAAGTTAAAACTAAATACTATGATCACATTCATGTGTGAGGCTTTAAATACTTTAAGGTTGGTGTGGCATATAGAAAACCACTTCCACAAAGGACATGGTGTAGCCTTAATAGAGAGGGGAAGCAAATGTTGAAGATACAGGGAACAAACCCATTATAAACCTCCCAAGCCCTAAACTTAACAGAGCTAAAGCTCTGGGACATTTTAGTAAGGAAAATCGCATACAAAGCAAATGCAATTGTCATTGCACTACAAAAACTTTGAGTCAGGTTTAATTCAGCAAAATAATAATTAGTTATATTTAATTACCTAATGAATTTATTCAGTGTGGTATTTTACAGGGTCAATGTGGCCAGGTAGACATATTTCCTAGTATGTGTTGTAAGACCATAAGATTTCATTCCTATGTGTTCACCTTTCAGTCCAGTCCGCATGATGTTAATTGGTCCTTGTTTAGTGTCACATGTGCTCCTTAATCTTTTTAACCCTGCCTCTCCGTCATGTCGGTGTTCAAGTGTCAAGTTTAATCAGTCCGGTTGGTATGTGCAGGTGTTTTCTGTTTTCCCTAATGTTTTTGCTTTAAAAAACTCGCTTTATTCATCACAGACTCTTGCCGCTGCAGGTTCGTTACGTGTACAATATTGCATAATGAATTTCATTTTTACTATTACAAGGTTCCTACTCCCAATTTTCTCCAGTGACTTCTACAACACCATGGGGTCTCCATCCACACAGTAATCAAATAGTGAAAAACTGTGTAGATTTATGGGAACAAAAAATTAGTTCCAGCCATTTGTTCCCATTTTTTGCATCCTTATGCATATCTTATAAATGACCATTTTAAGAGGACATGTAAAGCAGTTTACCTGTGGATAAAACAGTAGTTTTAATGTCCCCAAAAATTTTGTATAGCTTGCATAGTGTGAGGTTTTTTATGTGTTGGTATTTTTTATGTGTTGACACAGTAGTGGAAGGCTACTGATGCTAGAGGTGCAAGGTGAATGTATGCTTACATTTCATCTACACTTCAAAAATGCAATACAAACTAAACTCCCCAATAACACCATATCACTCTTTGTAAGGATTTCTTAAAAAGTTAAAGGCTTAGCTACAAAATTCATTCAAAAGACAATCCATATATTTCAAAGACCTTTGTCCTGGTGGTGAGAATCTTAGTTTTACTCTATTATAAAAGATAGAGCCATGTCATTTTTACCTGACAGCATAGCGCAATAGAATTTAGCAGGTCAGGGCCAAATCTGAGAAAATCTGATTTAACATTTATCTGTTGCATTCATCCAGATGTTGAGTTGCTAATCATTGGGAATCTTGTTTAAATACCACCTTTTTTATTCAATTGCATCCATTGAAAGTTCCTTAAAATGCATAGATAGCAGTGAATTTCCACATGCAGTAAAACACACAACACCCATTCCTGAAATTAGGTTCAAATCCTCGACATTCCTGAAAGGGCAAAATTAGAAAAGATAGAGAACAAGAGTGAGACAGTGAGCAAAGAGACAAAGAGAGGACCCATTAATAATGATAATACACACCTGTAGCCACAAGAGACTGTGCTCCTAAACAGTTTACACAGCAATAAATTAGTGTGTTTATTAGTGAATACAATAAAATCTAAAATGCATCTTTTTCAGTCTTTGAAGGCCAAATGTCAGTATCATAGCCACAGTCACTTTAACAACCTCAGATGCACCACAACACTTTCACCATGTTAATACCTTCTTTATTGATTCAGTATGTTGGAGCTGGCCTGGATGCAAGATCTGGTAACTAACATCAATAACTCTGCCAAAACAGTTTGCTTAACCTAAAATAAACTAAAATTCATTGGTTTCTTTTAAAAAAGTCAGACAATCATGTTGCACAAGATAATTAGTTAGTAAAACACTTTTAACTTTGTCATGAAAGTGATTTTGTTTTTGTGGATGAGTAATTAGTGCGGTCGGAGGTAAAACCAGTGAGGGAAAAACAGCTCATTTATCATTTCCTGGCATCCTCAGTGAACAGAGGGTGATTAGTCAATCCTGTAGTTAGACATAAAGGTTACAGCTAAAGTGGGAATACCATACTGATGAGGGGAATTGTTACAGGAAGAGAAACCAGGGGAAAAAAAGGCACTGCCTTTAAAGAGTTATTTGGGAGAAATGTCAACCTTTCAACCCATGCCTTATCTAGATTTTCCTGGACTAGTTACTTAAAAAGAGAACATTTCTACCCCCCCCCCCCTCATATGTAGTTCAACATACATATGTTTTTATTTCCTTTTTTCATATTTGAGATAAAGCTTGAGTAAAGAATAAAAAAAAAAACAATACTAAAAATATTCTTATCACACCAAAAAATATGTTAATGTTCAGAATAAATATTTTTGAACAAAAAATTAAACCTTAAATCCAACATCACAACTTCAAGTTGGGAAGTAAATTAGGTGCTACATTGTTTCAAGGTATAAAACGTACTGTATGTGCTATGGTAACATGAACTGTTGGTACAGCTTCTAAACATTTAATTTACTTTAAATCTATATTTGGCTGGATATACTCCAAATAGTTAAGATCAGTAATAAAACCATGGAAAAATATGTATGTGAAGTTCACAACTTGCTTTTGCTATCATTTTACTTTTTACTCTAGCTAGTGATTGTATACTGTGGTAGAGAGAACCTTGTAATCCAGCATAATTTTTCTTAGTCATAACTATTTGTGCCAATAGATGTGTAGCCAGACCAGTGGCACTGTTGAAACCTAAATAAAGTGTGGATTTTAAGTGATAGTTGGATATTGCATTATGTTACTTGTACTGCTGCTACAGTGATGTGTAATGGTTTAATGATAAAGCTACTTTGTGATCTTATGTATTTGTGGAAAGTAATAAAAAAAGTTAGTGAAGGGATATAATGAGCAACAGTTTGACAAAGTACTAACAAAGAAACTGGGACAGAAACAAAGAAAGTGGGAAACTAGAAACTATTTCTCAGACAGCTGAATGAAAGATACACAACATTTCCTATTTAACATACATTACAATGGCTCCTCCATCAGCCATACAAAGAAAGTTAATACAGTCATTTGTGTGACGATGTTTAAAAACTTTGGTACCACAGTAGGTATGCCCAAATTGTTTATAAGAACTCAGCTTTATGTCATGCATTTTTATAATCCAAGGTTGAATTAGATAGAATGAGACCACAAACCCAGATCAGTTGAAACGGCAAAGCGGCTGGAAAGTTGATTTTTGAAGGAAAGTTTCCAGTGACTCGGGTCACCACATTTTTTTATCCAATTTGTAGTGGAACCCTCATCTGTTTCCAATGAAGCACTTTCCCTTGATTGCCCAACTTGTTGAAGGACCATTCAGCCAAGCTCTCATTTTTCTCTATATTTCTTTGACTGCATAAACAGGAAAGGAAAGCTTGTAACAGATACTTAAGTTGATAGGAAGCAGTGGCAGGGATCTAAGCTTACTCTAGCAAACATTTAAAGTGTGCCCCTGTTGCTAAGTGGTGCTTTTTAAATTGTCAAATCCTTTTGGAAGGTTTTCAACTAAAATTAAAAAAAGATAATGTCTAATTTTCCAGTCTGAAGAAAAACTAAACAATTAATAATTCATTTACCTAGTATAGGCCACAGTGCTCTTTTTGAAGTGCTTTAAAACATATTTTGCCATATACTATATTAATTATCCTTACTTTCTATTATATGTTACAACAAACAAAGTAGATAGCTATAGTTAAAGGGATGGATCCCCCTGGTCATATTTTTATGTTTTATTCATGTGTGAAAATAAGTTACACATTGACTATTTATTTATCTACAATATATAAAAATATAATAAATAGTTCCATAAATTAAATTTGCAGAAAATGTCATATTTAAATATGTTGCCTGTAAAAGACATGCTAATATGCTGAGACATCCATCCATCCATTCATTATCTACCACATTATCCTCTACTAGTGTCGCGGGATGGTTCTCCTTGCCCATTCAGGGGAGAAAATTTCGGGCGCTGGACAGATACACCCAGGACAGGGCGCCAATCTATCGCTGGGCACACTCTCACTCACACAGACACACACATAAACACACTCTATATGGGGCAATTTGGAGAATTGATCTTGATCCATGTTTTTGGACTGTGGGAGGAAACTGGAGAACCCGGAGAAAACCCACGCGGACACGGGGAGAACATGGAAACTCCATTCAGATTGGGATTCGAACCAGAAATCCCTAGCGCTAAGAGGCAAACATGCTAACCAATAAGCCACAGTGCTGCCCTATGCTGAGACAGAAGTCATATATTCCATAATGTATTACATCCAGGGATTAATTTAAAACCAATTATTAAGACCATAATAGTTCATGTTAACTAATAACATAAGATTTATTAGTTTTTGTGACATATAAAGCAAAGCTGGGTTATTATAACCATGGGACAGTTATAAAGAGAGTGGTGCTCAATAGGGGTTTTATATGATACGCTGGACAATAAAATGACCTTTAACTGTAGTGAAAGTGTTTAAAAGTCTTCACTTTTCTCCATACCATACCATATGATTATCTACAGTATGTAATTATATTATCCAGATAACGTTTCATCAATTTCCGTTTTGTAAAAACTACTCTCGTAAAATAAAATATCATACTGCAAGCAACATTGATAAGATATTAAATTTTAGGCATACTGTTAACACACTTTCCTGTTTCCTACATTGCAGCTACTATAAATTGAGAATTCACTGTTTACTTCAGTTAAACCCTACACTGCACAGCCCATAGGCTTTTGAATGAAACCAGATTTGTTTTTATGCACATACACATTCACACACACAACCCCTTTTCACTAAGTCTTCTGCTTATGATTTAGCATCTTTGGCTGGATATGGAGTGTTAACATTAAACTCAGCAGTAATAATTTGTAGGTCACACAAACATGTTCTGCTAAAGGTCATATAAAGGAGAGAGACCTATGCCTGTAAAGGTTAAAGAGTTGATGAGCCTGAAAAAAGCATGGAGAACCCCCCCCCCCCCCCCCCCCGATGACATCACAGCTGACAAAGTCTTGGTCCATCCTGGCTGCTGAGAGATTTATCCTAGGTCAGTCAGTGTTCTTATTTACTCCATACTATACCAGCTTCGTTCTTTGCATCATCCTACAATCTCCCCGGCCACATCCAATTCACTTGTCCACTTAGGCTCTCCCACAGGCTGCCCTACCTGCAGACCCCCAAAGCAGCATCTCATCTGTCTGTCTGTCAGTGCTTGGGTAATTGGAGCTGTTTAGGTCATAAAATCCAGGTGGCTGGGGGGAGGACTGTGTCATGAACGAGGCAATGTGCCTTTCCACACTTATTTAATGCCAAAGCCGAACTATTGGTCAAGTGTCTATGGATTTATTTTATTTATATATAATCTAAGAAATGTTTGCTTTCTTATAAGCCTAAACACTGACCTTTTTGATGCTTTAAATGGTTATTGTCAAAAGCTCAAAATTTTCTCATAACATTTATTCATAGACAGAATCAACTGTGAATCAACACTAAAAATCTTGCCTTGGTAAGAGTCATGGTCAGGACAGATCATAAAAACCCAGCCTGCTAATTTAACCAAGTTTGATGTTGCTATTAAATGTCATGACACAGTCGTGCATTTGCTAAGAGAGGCAAAATAAATGCAGAAAATACAAAAAACACTTGAAAACTAATTTACCAAATGCAAGAACACTCTTACCTGAACTAAAAAAAAAATTATAAATAAAAAATCAAATGGAAAGTGTGAATAAGAGTTGACAGGAAGTACTTGTTGTAAACCGCATGTCAATTAAATAGTTTTGCCACAATAAAGTTCAAAGAGTCAGTGTGTCAGTGTTTCCTGCCAGAGTGCAACCCCCTTTTTGGGACAAAAAGCAGTGTACATTCATGACTTTAGCTGGTTTTCTTTTAAATTACTGTTCAATTCATGAATATAATTAGGGTTATTTAGTCCAGGAACTGTACCTAAATATATTATTACAGAACTAGGCAGAAAGTTTCTGATTCATAATTGTTTTTTTATTTATTGTGTTAAAAATAATGACCAAATGTGTACACAAAAATCAGTACTCATTGCTACTCAATGAAGGGCTCAATAATTTACAGTAAAGTATATGTTTTTATGTTTGATTAGTGAGCATAATCAATTCTGCCAAACCCGTACTTACAGAATTGTTTAATATTCCATCTAAGCAGCAAGAAAACTGACACCAGGTTTTCAACAAAATGTTTAAGGAAGTTACAAAAAAGACCACTTTAGAATCTTAGATTGTTGCTGCTGTGCTTAATGGCAAAACTCAAACTTCAGAGGACTCATTTGATGAAATAAAACCCGTGTAAAATTGCTTGTAGATTAAACACAGAATCTTGTTCTTATAATGTGTTGTTCTGGCTCTAAGGATGATTCACAAACACTTCACAAACTTTATGTTTAGTCCAGTAATAATTTATTTTTGACAAGTAATTAATTAAATAACACCATTTTGTACCATCATTTTGATAATAATTAAAAAGAGAAACATTTAGTCACCAACAAAAAAAAAAAAAATGCAAAAACTCATTCAATTTCACAGCTAATCAAGTTTGATTGACACATGGTCAATCTGTTAACTTTCCATCTGATTCTTCATTTAAATTTGTTTCGGTACCGGCAAAGATGTTTTATTTCGTGTCATTTGATTGTATTTAGTTTTCTGTATTATATTTTTTTGATTTTTTTCCATTTTTGATTCTGTAATTATGTTTTCTAACATGTTTTGTTTTGTTTTTCTTGGCCACCAGTTTGCCCAAACTGCTGCAAACTGGTGCATTCATGCAACCATCATGTATTTGTGTTTTTGGAGCCTTTTCACTTTTAAGCCTGAGATGTTTATGAAGCATGTAATTGGTTCTTTATTGAATGCCAACACAAAATAACCTAAACAGAAATACATGGTATGAAGAGGTACCAGATGTTTACACGGTTAACACCTGACAAGCATGGGTACAGAAGAACAATACAAATGTTTAAAAACCACATTGAAGTTCCATGGGGGGATTTGTTTTGTTTTTATGTTTAGGTTAAAGCATAACCATGCTGTTTTCCCAGAGTGATAAAGCAGGCATAGTTGCATTCCTCCAAACAAGTGTAAGAAACTGGTGGTGAGTGGTGATAAAGCATGTGTTTTGTAATTTATTGATGTAACAAGTGTTGTTTGGTCATGTTGGACTTCACATATTTAGAATCTGTGTGGTATTTAGATTACAACCTGTAATCACATATAAAGCAAACACATTGTGTGGAGTCTCTCTTACATTATATTCAACTGCTTTTCTGCCACCCACTTTCTACATCATGTTTTTATCTTATTTACTCAATTTTTATCCCACATTTTCCTAATACTCATTTTAAAAATAATTCAAATTTAAAGCAAAAATACAGTTGTTGAGTTTAGCAGCAGTAATGTGATAGACAAATTCCATAATTGTTTTTTTTATCTTAGAAATGTACATTATCAGTAAGTTGTCTTAGTAATAAGTAGAAAAAACCCTAGTCTGATGTTTTCTACAGTAACTATAATAACAAATAGCAAATATGGATTTCTAATTAATGAGCTTAAATGCAACAGCCCAGGATGTGGTACATTTCTATCATCTTTTTCTGGGCATGCATAAGGGAATCCTTTTGATGGTTTTGACATGAACACATCTTCATGAGTTTCATATTTTAGTGAAGTGAAAATTTGCATTAAAATCTTCAGGTCACCTTTAAGGTTGCTTTAAGAACACTAACAAGGACAGTTAATTAATATTTATGTGGAAAACATTTGGGGGTCTCTGTCAGAGAAAAGCTTCACTTATCTGTCTATTAACATTATTTTTTTTCTCTCAACCCTTTCTTAGGGTATTATGAATCCAAAAGGAACCATAAAAATGGAAAGGCACAACTTTCAGCCATATCAGCAGTACATCCCTAGTGAAACGTTAGACAGCCATTAAGCTAATAGGCCACTTAAGCAGGAGTAATGGCCTCTTGGGGGTTTAGTGGTCAAGGATTTTAGACTTTCTATTGATTTAAACAGTTTTAATGGTTTATGGATCATCTAATGCACTTTGATAGTAGGTACATAAAACTTAACCCTGGTGTCCATTATTATTTTGACAAAAGGAGTAAAATGTCTGGGCTAATGTAGGTGTTGAAGTACGCCTTTTTGTCAAAAGAGGACTGCTGACAAAGAAAGGCCAGGAGTTCATGCCGCTAAAATATTATGGAACATTCTACATGATAAAATTATTTTTAAATGTGGTATATTTTATTCCATAGATAACAATGAGTAACAATCCACTTTAATGGATCCACTTTTTCACCACATGCTGCATCCTGCCTTCTGGAAAAAGGTACCGGAGCATCCGGGCCAACACCTTCAGATTGCGTAACACTTTCTTTCCTCGGGCCATCAGACTCTTAAACAATTTCACCAGCACTGTTACCTCTCCACTAAATGTTAACTGTTGACAATAACCAAACTCAGGGTTTACTTTGTCATTACTTGAATGCTTCTTGTTCATTACTTGAATGTTTATTGTTTACTGTACTGTGTATCATCCTGTTTTTATTGTAATCCTTGTGTTTGCACATGTGCACTTTGTGTTGGCTGTTATATGTAGCACCTTGTTTCTGGGAACGGTGTCTCGTTCCACATATATTGCACTGTGTTTTATATTGTGGAATGACAAATAAAAAATACTTGATACCTACTGCTGCCTCCACAGTTTTAGGATGACTTTTTACAATATTTTGGAATGTGCCTGTACGACAATTGTAGCCATTGAGTCATTTGTAAGATTAAATGCATGCATGTGATTTTATCTCAGTAGTAAAAAATTGTGCAACTCGCTGCCAAATTTCTAAATGTTAATTAACTGCACAACACTCCTGATGTTTTGTTATGTTAATAGTTGAATTCTGGTAAAGCTTTTTAAATAACTTTGCTTTTACTTTATTAATCCAATTATATGTTTCCTGTTATTAATCTCACTATCTTTTGCTTAATCCTATACTAGGGACTAGGGCCGCGGCGGGGGAGGATGCTGGATGGGATAAGGCGCCAATCTATCGCAGAGGACACAAACACACAAAGTGCAGCCCATTCCCTGTTATTATACTGTCAATTATGTAATGTCTAATTTAACTAAATATTTATGTATTTATCTTTAAATAAATACAGGGTTTGGGCTTGTTTATGAAAAATCAGACCAAGTAAATCGATGTACCTGTGGTTTATCTATTTGTCTCTCTATCTGTGTTTAAGTAGGAATGGAGAGAAATGGGTCTGAGCGCTGAGTAAAGCGAGTCACTGTTGTGTTGGGTCTTTGGAAAAACACACCTGAAACTCCTCAGCAAACAGACTAATCAACAGACTAACAATGTGTGTGCACTCAGTTGCTTGATTTAGAGTTTTAAGTCAATCAAAATTATCAGTTATACTTGTGATATTTTTTGCCCTAGTAAAATAAATTACTATGGGCTAAATTATACCAGTTTACTGTAAATAAAGAAAAATAATTGTGAATTCAATGGGTTGGAGTACTACAAAAAAAAGTCTGTAACAAGTTCATATAATCAGCTGTTCATAATTGCTGTTCTTGCAAAGCAGACTGCACATTGAGAATAGTTTACATACATTTTAAATTTAGTTAATCTGAGAATAGGTCTCTATTTGTGTTTTTCATCTTTTAAAATGAGTAAAATGATGCAGCAAAGCAAATAGAGCAAGATATGGTGGAAGAAAAAATGATGAGGACTATAATATAGGGAGGGTACTTTCCCATCAGCATGTTGCTCAGGGTAAGCAGACCCCTGAGAGGAGTCTAAGCCATTCATGTATAGCACAGGCACGTGGGAACCAATTTAAATTTCACACTTAGAGTGATTGTAGCATGAACCACAAGCAAAAATGGGCAGATACAAGGCAGCTAAGAAGCAGGGGTTTCTATACAGTGAGCACAGATTAAGGCAAATCCACCCTACCCCTAAAAGCAGCATGACTTTTAATAAGTAATAAAACGAAGGCAGCAGGAGGGATATAAAAACATCCTGCAGGACAAAATTTCTGCATTCTCTTAACTTGTTCCTCAGGCAACCAAACTAATCATGCAGGAGTCATGCATGCAGCTCAACATGTAATTTTCATTTTTACCCAAATCTTTCTTGATACCATCAAGTGACTATTAATAGTAGAGTTTTATAAACTTACATTTTAACCTTGCATTTCTTAAATTATATCGATGGAGTTAAACTTACTTTTGCGATTTCCTCATGAGGCCATCTATTTTAAACAAATTGGATTGTATTATTTACACTAATCAATAACATTTTGAAAAGATAAATATTAGAATAACTAGCGGATAAGATAATGTCATTTGCTGTCTTGAAGATAAAATCCTAGAACTACCTGCAGAGAATAAGGACTGGATTTCACTAACCATTATGACATGTGGCGGCATGGTGGCTTAGTGGTTAGCACGTTCGCCTCTCAGCGCTAGGGATTCCCGGTTCGAATCCCCATCTGGGTGGAGTTTCCTTGTTCTCCCCGTGTCTGCGTGGGTTTCCTCCGGGTTCTCCGGTTTCCTCCCACAGTCCAAAAACATGGATCAAGTCAATTGAATTCTCAAAATTGCCCCATATAGAGTGTTTGTGTGAGTGAGTGTGTGCCCAGCGATAGATTGGCGCCCTGTCCTGGGTCTATCTGCCCAGCGCCCGAGACGTTCTCCCCTGGATGGGCATGGGGAACCCCACCGCGACCCTAATAGAGGATAAAGCGGGAGATAATGAACAAATGAATTATGACATGAATTGATTTCATGAACTCTAAAATGTATGGGAGGAACAGGCTTTAGATCAAAGAAAGCAGTTAAAACAAATTAAAGCAATACAGTTTTAGCTTTCTTCTTTACACAAACGGCCTGAGATGGAGGTAAGGAGAGAGGGGGAAAAAAATTAATAACATAAAAGGCTAGTATAAGCACGCTGCATTAAAACACCATTAAAATCAAAAACACTTTCCTCCTGGCACAAGGGACTCAAAATATCAAATTGGTGAGGCAGGACAGAAAAACATTTCAAATTAACAGATTGAACAAGGGCTAACAGGAATCTTGGACAATGTAATGGATAGTTATCAGAGCCTTTGCTCCTGTGATGCAGCTGTGCAGTTAGTAACAGGGGAAGTTTGATATAGGTTTAACCACACAATGTAGACTACTTCATTTTCATTCCTTAAATGTGTACTAGACATGAGAGAAGATCATGTTTGCTTCACAAAAGTCTGAGACAGGTTTAAAATAGGACTCAGGGATAATGAAGAACATGTTCATCCATTATATTATGACATTATATGACAGGCCTGCATAATGATAACTTTAACCTTACCTGAAACTGAATGACATTTTTGATTAACTTTTGTTAATCACTGCTTGTACCTATAAAACAGAGATATACCTAAGGAAGATAAAAACACCACAATGACCTGTTTCCATACACTCTACACACTTGCACATTTTAAAAACAAAGAAAAAATAAGTAAATATCCAAGGTGTAAAATACATCCAAGTGCTTTCTGAGCTTAATGAGGTGAAATAAGTTCTTTTTTTTTTTAATAATTTAGTGCAGAGGGTTCCCGGAACAAATCCAACAGCCACTTTACTGTCCAAAGCAACAGATAATTCTTTGAAGAAACCAAGTCAGCAGCTTCAAAATTCATCACATGTATACTTTCCCCACACTTTCTCAGGCCAGTGAGACAATTTATCTCCACACCAGATGATGGTTGCTATGCAACACATGTTCTCCCTACAGTAATTTCTTTTATCATCAAATTGTAGTTGTAGGATAAAAATAAGTGTGGACCATGCTCCTTTAAATGAAGGAGGGGATCATTCTTAGGGGGAAACCACTTTGTAATGTTCGAAATTGTGAATTCTGTGGGGAAATGTGTAAATCTACTGTTCCAATACATGTGAAGCAAATTAATTGCAACATTAACAAGAAATATGTCTCTTGTTTCACAACTTGCATAAGGATTCGAAAAAAAGTGCTTTAAAATATTTTTATTAATTAGAGCCACATATGTGGTAGATTGATATATGTACAGGGTTGGGTGGTCAGTGCACAGTGGCCAGATTATATTATCCGATTTACTGGTAAAATTATGAAAAAATGCAAAATCATTTGATTGTCATGCATCTGTTTGTACTCTCACACTGGGACTTTTATTCGGATATCTTGTCTTTCTTCTTTCTGTTCGGTTGCCTCACAGTTTAAAACAGGTGTGTTATGTTTAGTGATTGTTAATCAATTGGTTCTCTTTGGTTACTGTTAGTATTTATTCCCTTTGTTGACAATTCCTCTTTAAGGTAAAAAAAAATGTTTTGCATGTTTTTGTCCCTACATTTTGTCTCTTTTTTTGAAGTGCTTTACCTGTTGTTATTTAAATAGTTTGATACCTGTGACTTTATGGGAATTTTCTATTTAATATCTTTGCACTTTGACATTCTCCCTGTAATTTGCATTGCTCTCATTGTTAGTGGTTGTATTTATCCCCTGTAGTGCCTTCTTTCAGGACTGTGGCACACACTGAATGTCTAAAGTCCTTTTAGTCCATTGGTAAAATGAGATTTCAGCACTTAAACTCAAATATTTTATCAATTGTAGGCCTGGACTAGAGACAATTTGCTGCTTCACATGCCAGGTGCTAGTGGGTTTCATATAAACCTTAAATTGCTGTACACCAATCATGAGTGTCAGATAAAATGAAAACATTTACTTTATTTCCTACTGCTTGAATAAAATCAGACAAATTCCAAGAGCTGATTTATTTTGTGTCATAGCCAGCAGGTTTTTGTTTAAGCAGATGGGAGACAATTGACCACATTTTCCCCAAAAGATTAAATTTACTCTGCATTGGAGCCTAGACTTTGTTTATCTTTAAGTATTATTGAATGTTGATGTTGGCTCAATGACAGAACCTCTTGTTAGCCTAAATTTAAGGGACAACCATAAGGAGTAAGTTTTTGAATTTAGACGAAGCATTGTAAAAATTTGGAAAGCCATGTGATCACCTTGAAATTTTCAGCTTTTTTGGTATATGAAGTTCTCTCTGCCACTGCAGTGACACCAGTCCGTTGTTTATCTGATATAAGCAAAAGAGAGAGACAGAAAATGCAGTGCAATTAGAAGTAAATGTTACTGCAATAATGAGCACTGAAATAAATGACCCTTAATTGCTGCTTCCTACCCCTTCCTAGTGATTAAATTTCTTACAATATACCTTTGTTTCTAAAACAATTTATTTAAACAATGAAATTAATGTAATTAAATGTTTAGAATTGAATTCAATAAGATAATCAATCTTACTGCATTTAGTGTTAATCTTTTGCATCCATTTATTATGGTGTAAAAAGTAAGTAAATCTAAAGTAAGTCAAAAGTTGTTTCTGAAGTGCAGAATTTGCATTTGGTGACTCTTAATGGTGGGCAGCACTGTGGCTTAGTGGTTAGGACGTTCGCCTCTCCCGGTTCGAATCCCCATCTGGGAGGAGTTTCCATGTTCTCCCTGTGTCTGCATGGCTTTCCTCCGAGTTCTCCGGTTTCCTCCCACAGTCCAAAAACATGGCTCAAGGTCAATTGAATTCTCCAAATTACCCCATATAGAGTGTGTTTATGTGTGTGTTATTAGTGTGTTTTATATATATATATATATATATATATATATATATATATATATATATATATATATATATATATACACAGTGGTGTGAAAAAGTGTTTGCCCCCTTCCTCATTTCCTGTTTTTTTTGCATGTTTGTCACATTTAAGTGTTTCAGAACATCAAACCAATTTAAACAATAGTCAAGGACAACACAAGTAAACGCAAAATGCAATTTGTAAATGAAGGTGTTTATTATTAAAGGAGAAAAAAAATCCAAACCATCATGGCCCTGTGTGAAAAAGTGATTGCCCCCTTGTTAAAACATACTATAACTGTGGTTAACACCTGAGTTCAATTTCTCTAGCCACACCCAGGCCTGATTATTGCCACACCTGTTCTCAATCAAGACATCACTTAAATAGGAGCAGCCTGACACAGTAAAGTCCAGCAAAAGATCCTTAAAAGCTACACATCATGCCGAGATCCAAAGAAATTCAGGAACAATTGAGAAATAAAGTAATTGAGATCTATCAGTCTGGAAAGGGTTATAAAGCCATTTCCAAAGCTTTGGGAATCCAGCGAACCACAGTGAGAGCCATTATCCACAAATGGCGAAGACATGGAACAGTGGTGAACCTTCCCAGGAGTGGCCGGCCGCCCAAAATTACCCCAAGAGCGCAGCGACGACCATCATCCTCATCCAAGAGGTCACAAAAGACCCCACAACAACGTCCAAAGAACTGCAGGCCTCACTTGCCTCAGTTAAGGTCAGCGTTCATGCCTCCACCATCAGAAAAAGACTGGGCAAAAATGGCCTGCATGGCAGAGTTCCAAGAAGAAAACCACTGCTGAGCAAAAAGAACATTAAAGCTCGTCTCAATTTTTCCAAAACACATCTTGATGATCCCCAACACTTTTGGGAAAACATTCTGTGGACCGATGAGACAAAAGTGGAACTCTTTGGAAGGTGTGTGTCCCATTACATCTGGTGTAAAAGGAACACTGCATTTCAGAAAAAGAACATTATACCAACAGTAAAATATGGTGGTGGTAGTGTGATGGTCTGGGGCTGTTTTGCTGCGTCAGGACCTGGAAGACTTGCTGTGATAAATGGAAATATGAATTCTGCTGTCTACCAAAAGATCCTGAAGGAGAATGTCCGACCATCTGTTCGTGTGAAACGAACTTGGGTTCTGCAGCAGGACAATGATCCAAAACACACCAGCAAATCTACCTCTGAATGGCTGAAGAAAAACAAAATGAAGACTTTGGAGTGGCCTAGCCAAAGTCCTGACCTGAATCCTATTGAGATGTTGTGGTATGACCTTAAAAAGGCCGTTCATGCTCAAAAACCCTCTAATGTAACTGAATTCTGCAAAGATGAGTGGGCCAAAATTCCTCCAGAACGCTGTTAAAGACTCATTGCAAGTTATCGCAAACGCTTGTTTGCAGTTGTTGCTGCTAAGGGTGGCCCAACCAGGGGGGCAATCACTTTTTCACACAGGGCCATGATGGTTTGGATGTTTTTTTTCTCCTTTAATAATAAACACCTTCATTTTCAAATTGCATTTTGTGTTTACTTGTGTTGTCCTTGACTATTGTTTAAATTGGTTTGATGTTCCAAAACACTTAAGTGTGACAAACATGCAAAAAAACAGGAAATGAGGAAGGGGGCAAACACTTTTTCACATCACTGTACATATATATATATATATATATATATATATATACATAGAAAAAAGTGTATTATTATGCAAAGTATTTAATTGAAAAAGCAACAATTTAACAAAATGGTAAGACAAATTCTGTCCAAACAGATTATTCTTGGGTGCATAAATCAATCATCAGACCATGACCCAATCCAACAGTTTTTAATTACAAAAACCACCCCATTCAACTCTAATTGCTGTAAAAATTACCTAATGTTAACAAAGTTGACAATTTTATTACCTGCCATTGTGTTTTTTCCCCACTGACTTTCTTCTTCTTGAACACCACCCCCATTGTTTTCAAATGAACAGAATGTAATCGTACTTGCAGGTTAACAGGTCATGTTGGTGACTCCTGTTTTCAAATTATGGGGATTGTGATGGTTATTTCATGTGTTCATTATGGTTTAATAAAAGTTTTCCCAAATATTGTTAAAATAAAAATTTTACCATGGCTACATTACATAGTGTACTCTTCAAAGTTTAGATAAGAATGGGGTTTTAAGTAACCATGGAAACCAAAGAGAAAAAAACTATTTTTGAGGCCAAATATTATTTTTATGCTGTGCTGGCTGTTCAGGTACAAATGCCATCAGTCAGCTCGCTAAACACTGGATGAGGAGAGCACCTGAGCAGTGTTTATGGATGATTCATGGGAAAACAAACCACAAGCTGAATCACCCCTGACCAAGCTTGGCACATCATACTCCATTCGCTATTTAGCGTAGAGCAACATGGACAGAGAGCCCAGCTGCTGCTTTACTCACTGGCCAAGCTAAGTCTTGTTCGCTTGTCCTTGGGTTACCACTAACAAAACACAAGACAGCTGACAGTGTTAACACAGCACTGAGATGTGACCATAAGCACCACCTGGTCTCACCTGTTTGGGGTAAAATTGGTGTCAGCATAATATGCCTTTTTATAAAAACAAAAACCATCATGCAAAGTTTTTTTTATTTTTATTTTGTTTATAAATTTAGTAATTACAAAGGGAATTTTGATTTGCTATAGTATATCTTCGACTAAAAATATTTTAACTCTTATAAAAATAAATAGACTGTATATCATATTTGTATAACAATCAACTGAAAAGTAGCTAATAATTACTGGCTATTGTCAAACATAACATTATCTATGCTTTTTAATCGGCAGGGTGTTTTGCTTTGCAATTGTGCCCTTGACTTGCTCATTTGGGTTTAAAGTCGCTTTGTGACAATACTTTACAGTAAAAAGTTACAGTTCTAGTTAACCCCAGCCTATTTTTTGGATAATTCCACACACACAGTGGACATTAACATTAAGAACTTGTTGCCTTGTGATTGCACGTAATTAAAAAAAATTTGATCTTACGTTTTAAAATAAAACTTTGCCTTCCTTTTTCATAACAATTGTGGTATACAGAAACACATATTTCATTATTTATTTTAACTAAATAAACATAGTTTGGTTAAAAATACCATCCTCTAGAAGGAAACCTACAAAATTAGCAGTTAGTAAAGACCTTGTAAGTTTAACCAGACACTGGGGCACCATATATAATATTTTGTATGTTATTAACAAAACGTTATAATCAATACAAATGAAAATTAAGATATAATAATATGGAGCTAATACCATCAAGCTTTTTGGTTCTAGTCAAAAGTTATTTTTTAAACTCTCACAGCAGCATCTTAAACAAGTTGAAGTTTAAAGTTTATTGAAAAGTATATTATGTAATAATTTATAAGAACATACTGTCAGACATGAATTACAAAAATCTAACATTATGCAAAAAAAAAACATATTACTTAGCAGAACGTTACAACAATAAGATATATATATAAAAAACCCAAAATTTTAGTATGAGACATCTTAAGCCAATTACCCATTGCATGCAGCAGGGAAAGTGTTCCGGACCTTAATGAGCCTCAAAATATTCCCCTCATTGCTTTTTATTTAGACTGCTTTTATCCTATTTTTATGTCTCAACATTTTAATCCCTATGTAAGATGACAAACAAGATTCCTGCAGTGCACTAATCCTGTTTACATCTGCAAATTATACGTTTGTAGTGCTGCCACTAGTTCACATTATCCAGACTGAACCATCTAAATGTCTTTTACTTCAGTGTAGAGAGGTTTCCTGTCCTTCAAACTTTCCCATCCTCCAAAAAAAAAAAAAATAATAAATAAAAACTTTTAATCTCTAGTACACTGTGAATGTGAAGTACTCAGGTTTCTTATTAAACAGGTCTTAAAACAGAAACATGTTATCACCACAAAAAGTTTAATACATTGGCTAGTCCCTTAGATTTTTTTAAAAGGTTGCTCTCCTGTTCTTTTCGAAATCGTTAGGATGCTTGCGCCCAGACAAAGCCTTTTGACATCACAAAAAGGATCTCCTTCTGTGAGGTACCTTCTGTGTGTAGACAGGAGCTATCTGACCATATTTTGCCAACCAGACAGGTGATCCTGTCTGTGATGCCAAACCATGGTGGGAAAATGTAAGTCTTTAAAGTTTTTTTAAAAACTAATAAAGTGTTTAAAAGTGGTTTTAGAAAGTATTTCAAAATGTTAATATTACTGCAATAGAGCTTTGCCAAAGCATATAAAAACACACATAAAATAAAGTTATAAAAATACTGGTATTTATACATCCTCCTAAATGATTAATCTAAAAGTCACATAATATGCAAATGATTTTAAGCAAATAAAGTAAGCAAAACAAAAGAAAAGAAAAACAAAATACTTGAGAAGTAGCAAAACTAGATGGCATAGTCCACGATGAATGCCATCGCCTCAAAAAACGATCAGAATTCCAAACTAGTAGATACATTGCTATAAGGATAACAAAAGACATGAAATAAGGCAGGTAAGATACTGAGAACCAACACAACCAACTAACAGCAGGCTTATATAGAGTCAGAAAGCAAATGATTAGAGGAAGTGAAAAACAGGTGGATGAGAACTTGAGGTGACTCAGTGAGAACACTTAGAGGAGGAAACCAAGAGGAGAGAAAGGAGAGGTAGTTGTGATTGATATTTGGTCTATGTAGTCACGTACATCTAGCGATTTAATCACTGCCATGCTAGATTGGTGGAGAACCATAGTAAATTACTACATTTTCCCAGCAACTACACAGTCTGGCTCCTCTTCTCATAACTCATTTATGGTGATCTCATTCGATATAAAAACAGAATAACCCATTGAATTTACCTACTTGCAAAAGAGATATGTCCCTCAAACCAAACGCAATGCATTCATGTCCCATTGTCCTCAATCCAAAACAGTGAGCCTTTTCACTGTGTGATACTGGGAACAGTTTTAGGCTTAAGGTGCATCTGTAGGTGAAGTGAATCGCAAAGGCACCCGAGCCCCATCACCGCAACAGCACTGCACACACCACTAAACAGAAACCGTTATAAATGCTAAAGAGTAATGTATAATTATGGATATTTCCACCTTAATGACTGTGTTTGCAGAACCTTTACCAGAATTACATGTTCCGTAAGATGATTTTTTTTTATGCCATAGTGAGACCATAATTTATTTATAAGACCATGTTATAAAAACTGGTTATTATCCTTTTATCCAAACTTTTCCCCCTCAGCATTACAACATCCTTTCAAACCACAAAATACATAAAAGAAAAGAACTAGTCTAGCAAGAGGCACTTAAACCTATGTCCAATTTTAATTACTTAATTTTGTTTTTGTTACCAAATTAAACCTGTATAGGGATGGTCTTGGGCAGCATAGGAGCAATAAAGTATACTGGGTTTTGGGACAAGCAAAACAAATCAGGACCCCTATATCTAGATTGCAAACAAACCAGTTGTGCACAAAGGGATAAAGCAAGGAGAGAAATGCAGTGTTTGCCAGAAATTAGCTTTAACTAGTGAGTTGAGGCAGTGTGTTAAAATTCTTCACCTGGAACCATGTCTGTAAATATTCAGCTGTATAAATATGCAGGTGTTAAGTGTTCCATGAGCCAGGTGCCCTGCATGATGGTTCCTAACACACAAACAAATGGAGAGTGTTTTTAAATGTCAACATATTCAAATCAAGCATAGCAGATCTTTGGTTTGTTTATAGATTTTCATCCTATTACTTTTTTTTTTGAAAACTGAATTTAACCCCCTAAAATGTATTATGTTTCTATCAAAGTATTGGGCCATTGATCTCTCAGGAAAAAATTAACAACTAAATTGTGTGCCAGTCCAGACAATGCCTATATAAAATCCATGTTAATATACATGTCACTGAATTCCCAATTTGTTGGAATTTAGTGATTTGAGTTAGAACAGAAAATTGACATCAAATAAGTCAAACATGAGGAACAAAATGAAAGCAACAGAAGCTGCTTTCACACTATAGCCAAGTACATTATGGGTATGAGTCGTCATACATAATGATTTTGCACATTGACAGAACAAGATCAAATGGAATTCCGCAAGAGGATTTTATTTGGGCAAGTGTTTAAATTACAGTACTAGTCAAAAGTTTGGACACCCTCTTCTTGATCCATTGTCAAATTTTTCTTACAATAAACATGAACATTGTTGTTTTAAAATTACACACTGTAGTCCACCTGTTTTTTTTTTTTTTTGTTAGTCCCCTGTTGGTTCTGTATGTCAGAACCATCACAGAACAGTATAATTTTGGTTTTGTATTGTTTGTCTGTTCTACAGTGACACTGATGTGGTAAGGGTGTTTTAGTGCAGCAGTGCTGCTGTAGTTTAATTTAAACACCTCACTGACTCTGCTGGGATAGGAATAATGCACCAACCAAATAATACCTGCTTTGTGGTGCTACTATTGTGGTCCTAACCATTAGAGAACAGAATAAAGGGAACGAACACGGTATGATCTATAGTCCACAAACAGACAGACTACAGTCTTTCATTGTAAAACTACAAAGTCCATTTTTACACAAAGTGGAACTTAAAATAGACAATAAATTGAGCAAAAGGTATGTACCCTACCTTTTGACTTGTACTATATACATATGTTTTGTTTAGCAATACTTAAAATATAACTTTTGTAAATTCTGTATGTAATGGACCAGTACAGTACAGTGGCAGAAGTAAAGTTTATACTGCGTTGTTTAGATGCACTTGTGTTCACATTTTTCTTTCCTATTTGATTTACAAATAAACAAATGTTATGTCCATTTTAAATAAACACAAGCTGTAGTTTTAAACTTGGATAAATAAGCCCACAAATAAAGTGGAATGTAAACAAACCTAATTGTTTAATAAATATAACATATTTAGGTATGTTTAATAAGTCTATGCTTCACAAGTTTACTAAGCATATACATTACCTTAAATTAAAATATGTATGTTAAATTTAATGTTTGGGGAAAACGATTTGTGCTATAGGGTTAACTAATGTGTTTATTGCACAGACTGCATTATATGCTTCATAATTGTTAAAACTTCGTGCAAACTTCTGTTGTGTACTAATATGTTGTTGACTTAAGAAATAAAATAAAATAAAAATACAGATATTATTTAAATTATTAGGCACAAAGTTACCACTAAAAGCAAGTTTAAAAAGATATTGTTTTGCCAAAAAGTCATGGGGGGGGGGTTCGCCATGCCCATCCAGGGTAGAATGATTCGAGTGCTGGGCAGATACACCCAGGACAGGGTGCCAATCTATCGCTGGGCTAACACTCACAGAGACACATACAAAAAAAAAAAACACACTCTATATCACACTCTAATTTTGGAGACTTCAATTGACCTTGATCCATGCTTTTGTACTGTGGGAGGAAACCGGAAAACACGGAGGAAACCCACACGGACCCGGGAAGAACATGGAAACTCCACCCAGATTGGTATTCGAACCGGGAATCCCTAGCGCTCAGAGGTGAACGTGCTAGCCACTAAGCACATGCATGTAATAATACTCAGGAGAAGCAGAATAACCCAGAGAAGGAAAGAATCATGTGACTGTAAACAGGGTAGAACAGGTGTGATTATGTGATGCAGATGACCTGGGCGAGGAGCAGGATGTTTGGCATGAAAGTCTGCTATAAATTGGGGGTCGAAGACGTCCTTGCCAGATACCCATGTTTTCATTACCAAACCCTTTCAAATACACCAAACATCGAACAACAGATAATCAGAGGCAGTAATCCAGAACAGGAAAAAAACATGTAAAAATTATGAACAATTGTTGACAAAAGATAAAATTAACTAGGGCTGCAACAATGAATCGATACAATCGATAAAAATCGATTATCCAAAGTATCGATAATGAATTTCCATTATCGATTCGTTAGGTCGCACTATTTCCGCGTTACTCGCAATGTCGTGACCGCTTACGTCACCTGCAGCGCTTCAATAACGCTGGAAAATAATAGCGGGTTGAACAGAACGAGGCGGAGTCTGCAAAACAAGTTGATAAATCGCATAAATGAAACTTCCGGTTAAATCCAAACTGCGGGAGCTTCACCTTCACACAAATAAAGAACATGGAACATGCAGCTCTGCGAAAATGAACTGAGCTGCACGCAGCACCACTGTCACCTGAAACTAAACACTGATTAGGATGAAGCTGAAAAGCAGATAAATCACTACAACATCCCGAGGATCTTTAGTTTAAAGTGATTCAACATAACACTATGAGACCGGCAGAGCAGCTTCATGCTGTATTTGGTTGTTAACTGGATAATAACAGTGATGGAGAACGTGTTTTAACGTCCGTTATACGAATACGTCCGTATTTCCCGGGACATGTCCGTATGTCCCGGTCCTGTCCCGGTGGGGGGGAGCGGGGAATTGACGCGCACACGCGCATGGCGTAAAAGTATGCGGATTTAAATGTCCCGGCACTGGGACACTGTGCACGTGGCGCCGCCCCCCCACCCCCGTTTGTTATTTCAGTAATATGTGAATTTAGATTAACTGTATGTGCAAGTGATGCATATAATTATAAAAATGCAGTTCTAAAATTTCAGGTTTTCAAAGCAATATCATTTTGAGATCAGTCAAAGTAAATTAAGTCTTTTTGCTTAATAAAATGTTTGTTAGCCAATGCTCTATAGTGGTACAAGTAATTTGATGAAATTGATGAAGTATAAACTGATGATGTAAACAAAGCTTCAGGGTTAACAATATTACCAACTCTATGATAATAGTATCACTTCTGTGTTTGACAATCAGTCAAATATTTACTGTTGGTAAAAAGAGAGCAAGTCAGGAGTCAGTCAAATGAGCCAACTTAAGTAGCACAAATTGTTTATTAAATACAAATAAAATCTTTAAAGAAGAAAATTGTGAATCGTAGAAGTAGATATTCATATTTGCAAGTGTCATTGCCTAGAAGTTAGGTAAAATAGGTAAAAAAGCTACCACACACACACACACACACACACACACACACACACACACACACACACACACACACACACACACACACACACACACACACACACACACACACACACACACACACACACACACACACACACACACACACACACACAAAAATGTCCTAAATATTAAGATGGTTGCATTGTTTGGTTGCAAAATTAATTGTGATCTCAGATCTGAATAGTAGGTTGAGTCTGGATTGGTCCATGTACCTGCAAACTGTCACAGCTCAGTCTTAGGAGGCAACATGATACAAATCATCCCCGTGTGCTCTTTAAAAGTTTCTGAAAAGAATGAAGCAGAACAAAAAAATTGGGGAGGCTAAAACAAACATCATATTCCTAAAAGTAATTTCTCCATATGAGTAAATTCACAGTCAGACAAATAAAAGGTTCCACTATGAAGATATTATCTTGGCTGGAAATCAAATCTGGGTCAACTTCTTGAAAAACTATTAACAAACACTACAAACAAATACCATTAAAACAAATTTCAAATAAACCTTAATCCAAAACAGGTAATGTGGATACCATGTTCTTTTTGTATGCTTGTGGTTAAGGAAACAGCCTTGTGATCTTTAGGTCCCCGGTTTGATTCCCGGTCCCACCATGCACCATGGTTGAAGTGCCTTTGGGAAGTGCCCCAATTCCTCCCTGGGTGCTGCATACAAGGCTGCCCACCACACAGGGCTTGTGTGCTCACCTCATTAGTGTGTGTATGTTTCACTGAACAGATGGGTTAAATGTGGATAGCAAACACTATTTTAACTACGTTAATAGCAAACACTATTTTTTTAACACTTTAAATAGCTAGTGTAGAGATCCTTTTCAAATCCCATGTTGCTGTAATTGCTTAGTTAAACCACAAATAACCAAAACAACTACAAGCGTACTTAATAAACAAGTTACACAAATTTGTCCTAGGTGTGTTGTTTGTCTATGTTTCTGCCTTGTGACAGCCTGACAAATGTCAAGGTTGTTGACCTTTCATTCACCCTTAAAGTGCTATTCTATGCTCCAATACCTCCTGTAATCTTAAACAGGACAACTAGAAAAAACATACACAACATAAACTTACTATAAAAATAACACAAGATATGCTAAATTCAATAAATATATATCAACAAAAATTAGCTCTGTGCATTCCTGAAATTTAAACATTTATCAATTAAACATGTAGATCAGAGCTATACAAACTTTGATAAGACTTTTACAAATTCAGTTTAGTAGAAAGAATCATGCAAGATGTAGCTAGAATCAATACCTTTGCAACAGATTTAACATGCTGAACTTTAATTGTGGCTGATTTTTCCTCAAAGGCTTTGACTCTGCACTCCTCTGCCAGCCGGTGCAAGACAAGCAACAGATTTAGCTGGACCTGATAATGAAACAAAAATCAGAACCAACATTATTCAATCACTGATAAATCTTCAACATTTTCAGTGGGATTTATCCAAAAACATTTTTGGCAGGATTTATAATAAGAATAAATACAAATTTAAGAAAAATACAATTTTAATGGAGAACAGAGCTATCAGAAAGACATTGGACTTTATCACAGAAGCATCTTAAGCCCCTTGCTGTGTGTTTTGGAAGTTTTTGGTTATATCTAGTCTCGCTGTTGCTCTATGATTATGTTTTTTCAAGTCATGTCTTATTAATCGCATACTTTTCAAAATATTACTTACAACACTAAAACAAACAAACAAAAATATATAGGGTTATAAATTGGGGGGAATAATAAAACTCTCCCATGTAAATTAAAACTGCTTATGTGACAAAAGTTAATAATTTGTTTTTACCATATATTTATGTTATTTAAGCAATATGGTCATACTAATATATATATATATATATATATATATATATATATATATATATATATATATATATATATATACACATATATCCACACATACACACACACACATATACATATATATATATATATATATATATATATATATATATATATATATATATATATATATATATATATATATATACATACATACATACATACACACACACACACACACACACGCGTGTTAAACTGCCCCAATATTTCCAACTCCATTTTCAAAATATTACAGCGCTTTCATTGAATCTTTCATTGAATCAGCGCTACATAAATCTTTTAGTCTTGGTTAGGTACCTAAAACCTAAAGTCTGTTATGAAAAAACTATTATTAAAAGGATTTATTAAAATAATTCAACACTTCAAAATTGAACTATATACAAAATCACCAACATATGTTTAAAACCACAAAAATAAAAGTAATGATTTATTAATGTTTGGCAATGTTAGACTAGACAGCAATGTGGACATTTTTTGGTCAATAATTCACTGGTCGCAAGTCATATTTAATGAAATAAGATTCTATTTGATAAAAAAAATGTTTTTTTGTGCTAATAACAAATGTTCTTACAGCGCAAAAGAACTTTTGTTAACATGAAACATACAGCAAATATCATTCGCTTTTCAAACAGCTACAATGGAACATCTTCTGCACAGTTAATCAGACAGCAGTAACAACCCAAATTGCTCCATAGCTGCATCCATGTGTTAGATGACACGAAGGTCTTTGCCCTTGAATCATTTTATTTCAGCAGTAGTCTGGATGAGGCATGTCTGTGCATGCAAGCATCTTATTACAATCACCATGCAGCATAAGAAATGAATTAGACTCTGAATAATAATTTGTTTGTTGCAAGATGTGGGGCTGAGCATTAAATGGAAGCACATCTTGTAGGACACAAATCAGCAATGGACTGCTTTAATAAAAATATTTAATAATCTAAAGCTGTGAGCTACACCTTACTTTACTACTAAGTAATTTATAACAACTGGTTCTGATGACACAGTTCAATAGGTGTCAGTGGTCATTTTATTAATTGGTTCAGCTAAAATAAATCATGTGGTTACAGTGGGCCAGCTTTGTCACTAGACAAACAACACTTATATAATTCATTTACTGGATCATGCTAACTTTCTATGCATGTAAGTAAACAATTAGGTTAAACACTTTTTTTGTAAATTAATGCAAATATTCAATGTATTGATATTTATTATAGGTCAAACAAGGGCTATATATTAAAAATGGAGTGGGAGTTGGTAAGTTGTTGGCAATTGTGCAGGAGAAAACATAACGCTTAAACAGGTCAGTCCATAGAAGGGGTGTAACTACACAAAAGTCACTGTTAGGTTCACACCGCGGGGGTTAAAAAAATATTTTATATATATTTAAATAATTTAATATATTTAATTCTGTTTTAGAGTTTTCACTACATTGTGTAACTGTTAAAGATAGTGAACTGTCTCTTTAAGACCGCTGTGCTTGAAGTGCATGTTTGCTGGCAAATGACACTTCCTTCTTTTTCTGGACTTAACTCATCTCTTAATTATAAGTTTTATTTTTAGAGTTTGGACACTTTATGTTAATTCCCGTTTTAATAGACCAACTGTTTATGAGACCAAGCTTTTGTTTGGCATGGGGACGCTCCATGTTCGACCTCTAAACTGAGCTACACTCAGCATGGCATGTTTCGAGGTGTTTACAGCTCGGGTGTAAAGCTTGTGTCTTAATTTTAGTTCTGCCTTGTTTTTTTGGTCTTCACAAATTCGATACTGTTGTATTTTGAATGGGAAAACACCTCTAGTCCACAGCAATTCAATTTTTACCCATCAAAGGAAGCACATCTTATTAGTGCTGCTGATTATACTGCAACTATAGCAGAACCACAAATTTCTAAAAGGAGAGAGGGAAGGAAAAAAAAAAAACCTGGTACCTTTTCTTAGTTTTGTTTTAACACATCGTCACCAGAACATGTTAAAGTTTCTGCTTTTATGCAGATTCGAGTCAAAAATAGCTCCAGAAAGAGTAAAGAAAACACAGCAGTTGTAATTAACAACAATTACAGTGAGGCGTGGAGCAGCGTCTCAGCATACTTACTACCACGTTGTTTTGCATATAAGCTCCATCTCATCCTCCATGGAAATAGGCCCACATACTTCTTAATGAAACCATTATAACCAGGGAGGAAGGTTCTTTATAAATGCACCAAATGTGTGAAATGTGTGTTTTCATTTTTAATTATACATTAATATAAAATATAAACCTTATATTTTTGTTAATTTATTTAAGCCATATTTTGTTAATTGGGAGTTGAATATGTTGTGTTCTAAAATATTTTAAAATTGTTGATTGAAATTAAAAACCAAGACAAACAAATCTTTTTATTTATTCCAAGATGACAAAAGTGGCAGAAGTAATGAAACACTGTTGAAACGGTCTAATTTTGTTCAGTTTTCATCAAAAATGTTCAATGTTGATTATAAACAACATCAGTAATATTGTACATGTACAAATATACATGTTGTATATTTAGTCTTTATATTTCTATTCTGAAGTTGTTTGCCCTAAATGTCTACGTTGAACTATTGCTCTGTACTACAGCACACCTTATCATACACACACACACACACACACACAGAGTGTGTGTATATATACACACTCACCGGCCACTTTATTAGGTACACTTCATATTCTAGTAACGGGTTGGACCCCCTTTTGCCTTCCGAACTGCCTCAATTCTTCATGGCATAGATTCAACAAGGTGCTGGAAGCATTCCTCAGAGAGTTTGGTCCATATTGACATGATGGCATCACACAGTTGCCGCAGATTTGTCACTGCACATCCATGATGCGAATCCCCTGTTCCATCACATCCCAAAGATGCTCTATTGGATTGAGATCTGGTCACTGTGGAGGCCATTTGAGTACAGTGAACTCATTGTCATGTTCAAGAAACCAGTCTGAGATGATTCCAGCTTTATGTCATGGTGCATTATCCTGCTGAAAGTAGCCATCAGATGTTGGGTACATTGTGGTCATAAAGGGATGGACATGGTCAGCAACAATACTCAGGTAGGCTGTGGCGTTGCAACGATTCTCAATTGGTACCAAGGGGCCCAAAGAGTGCCAAGAAAATATTCCCCACACCATGACACCACCACCACCAACCGTTGATACAAGGCAGGATGGATCCATGCTTTCATGTTGTTGACGCCAAATTCTGACCCTACCATCCGAATGTCGCAGCAGAAATCGAGACTCATCAGACCAGGCAACGTTTTTCCAATCTTCTATTGTCCAATTTTGATGAGCTTGTGCAAATTGTAGCCTCAGTTTCCTGTTCTTAGCTGAAAGGAGTGGCACCCGGTGTGGTCTTCTGCTGCTGTAGCCCATCTGCCTCAAAGTTCGACGTACTGTGTGTTCAGAGATGCTCTTCTGCCTACCTTGGTTGTAACGGGTGGCTATTTGAGTCACTGTTGCCTTTCTATCAGCTCGAACCAGTCTGGCCATTCCCCTCTGACCTCTGGCATCAACAAGGCATTTCCGCCCACAGAACTGCCGCTCACTGGATGTTTTTTCTTTTTTGGACCATTCTCTGTAAACTCTAGAGATGGTTGTGCATGAAAATCCCAGTAGATCAGCAGTTTCTGAAATACTCAGACCAGCCCTTCTGGCACCAACAACCATGCCACGTTCAAAGGCACTCAAATCACCTTTCTTCCCCATACTGATGCTCGGTTTGAACTGCAGGAGATTGTCTTGACCATGTCTACATGCCTAAATGCACTGAGTTGCCGCCATGTGATTGGCTGATTAGAAATGAAGTATTAACGAGCAGTTGGACAGGTGTACCTAATAAAGTGGCCGGTGAGTGTATATGTATATATATATATATATATATATATATATATATATATATAGAGAGAGAGAGAGAGATATGTGTGTGTGTGTGTATATATATATACACACATACATACATACTTACATACATGTACATGTACAGTACAGTACAGTAATGGTTCCGTAATGTTACTAGAGCGACACCATCATTCCGAAACCATTTAGTAATTTTAGTCAAACCAAATTCCTTGTGTAGGTATATCATAATTGGCAAAATAAATCTGATTTTGATTTCCCTTTAGGATCAATAAAATATTTATTTACATATTTATCTATCGATTGTTGTTGTAAAACAGGAAACGTGTCGCAAACACATGTAGTGTGTGTATGTTTGTATGTGGCGTTTTGATTACAGAACAGAATGAACGAAACAGAGATGTTAAGCTCTCCCCTCACACTCCTGCAACTCACCATCAGATCAGCGTTCTTCTCCATTTGTACATCCGATCTTTTCTTTATGTGAGACTTCAAAGTTGCTCTTGGGGCTTTCTTCGACATGTTTAAGTGGATGAATCCGCCAGCAGAACACTTTTATTATCAGCAGCTCCGGCGACTCTTTATCCAGGGCTTCAAATTATTGCGCGTTTTTTTGAAATCTAGGCTCACAATGATGACGTAACCCCGAGTCCATTGGCTGCGTTCGAAATGCTATCTCATTGTCAACAGAGGGCACTTCGTAGGGTAAAAAGAATCAATGTTTTCTGGGTTGCGGATCTTAGTCGAAATGTAGTATTATATTGTCTGTGACTAGGTAACAGTGAGCAAAAAGGGAGAATATAATTTTGTTATACTAATCTAATTAATATTAGCACTAATCTAAAATGTAAGGAATGCAGTAAAGTTAAATATTGATTTACTTAAAATACTTAATTAATATAATTAAAATCTGCTTTAGAATGAATATTTCTGCACCTCGTTACTGTAATGTTTATTAAACGGTCATGTTGGAGTGTCTATTGGAAAACACAGTTGCAGTCAAAACAATTTAATTATACTGGGTGACTAGGCACATATTATAAATTTATACATATTTCCAGTCCCACATACTGTATTAAATAACTAACTATAAAATAGATAAAATAACTATAAAAATAATGTTTGATCCTCAAATCAATTCATTATTTTTTACTTGGACAGTTGTGTACTGTTTATCAGTAAGAGTGGACAAAGTATGCAGGTATAGGTAAAAATATTTTGGCTGGAGGTCAGCACAGTGGCTTTATAAATGAAGCTAACCTTAAAAAAAGAAGACTATGGGTTTTTTTTTTTTCGTGGTACGTTCCTGTTGGGAGTTTGTATATTCACACTGTGTGGATTTCCTCAGGAAACTCATTTCTTACAGTTTTTTTAGATGCATAATGCATCTTCTGTTTTTAATTCTGTGTGTTTTGTATCAACAACAGACTGGTGATGTGTTGTATTTCTTTGCCAGCAAGTGCTGGGATAGCCCTCAATATACCCCAATAACACAAAAATAATAAATTAAGCACTTCTGAAATTAATTGGAATGCTCACTGATCCCCACCAAAACTGATAAAGGAATGCAAGTATATTTCTGCAGTCATCCATTCATCATCTTCCGCTTTATCCTCTATTAGGGTTGCAGGGGGGTTCCCCATGCCCATCCAGGGGAGGACGTTTCGGGCACTCGGCAGATACACTCAGGACAGGGCGCCAATCTATCGCTGGGCACACACTCACTTACACAGACACACTCTATATGGGGTAATTTGGAGAATTCAATTGACCTTGATCCATGTTTTTGGACTGTGGGAGGAAACCGGAGAAAACTCATGCGGACACGTTGAGAACATGTAAACTCCTCCCAGATTCGAACCGGGAATCCCTAGTGCTGAGAGGCGGCGAACGTGCTAACCACTAAGCCACCGTGCCGCCCTCCGAGGTTATGTGGGAAAAAATATCTTTATGTAAAGCTATTTAATACATGATGTCACTCAAGATTGTAAAAGATAAAATATTAGTGGCTAGAAGTTGGACAGAGCATCAGAGTTTGTGAAATCAATGTGCCTTCATGAAAGATTTTTTAAAACTGCTTTTCTTTTTAACCATCTTTCGAACTGCACTCAGAAACCACTGTGTGGCCTTCATAAATCACTTGCATATGGAAGTGGTTGCCATTTATAAATTGACCTGCCTAACCCTCTGTCTGGCCAGCTATAGTTGAAAGATGAATTTCTTTTTAGTAAGTTGTCAACAGAAAATAGCACATTTTTCCACTTCAACACAGGTCTAGTTTTCCATCTGCTTGCATGATTAAAGCTCTTTTATACATCATTAACTTGGAAGAACTGTTTAAATTTCTTTTGTAACAAGCCTAATCACCCTCACCTTTAGGTTGTACTTTTGAAATTATCCTGATGATTCCAAATCAAATTACATTATATATTTCAACACCACAAAAGGACAACTGGTCACATGGATTTCTTAAAGACAATCTTCCTATAATATTCATAATATTTTAATGAAAGTAAAATACAGTAAAATAAATAGAGTAAAATGTCTTAAAATATGTGAATATGATGTGGGATCCAATGTGATTAAATTGTCGTTTTATTACCCAAATTTACTTGTTAATGTTTAGAAAACGTTCTACTGCTAACAAGTATTTTTACTGTTATCTAAATTACATTTACATTCAGTCATTTAGCAGACGCTTTTAACCCAAGCGACTAACAAATGAGGAAAACACAAATCAGTAGAAAAAACAGTTACACTATAGAATTATTAAACCTAATCAAAATCATGTCCTGCCCCCCCCCCCCCCCATATTGAGTTGTATATTGAAATAAGATTGAAAAAAGAATATTGAAAAAAGATTATTTTTATACTCCTCTTTATCTTTAAATATGGAATTTTAATTTTGAAAGTGTAATTTTGCTTTTTTGTGTACATTAAAAAAAAAAAAAAAAAAAAAAAACATTTCAGATTTAAAAATTTCAGATGAAAAAAATTCTGATTCAAATCTCAGAAATACAAATTTAAACTTAAGGTTAAACATCTGAGCCACACAGGAAAAGCAAAGGTTCAGTGCTATCGAATGCATCATTTAGCCAATCATTTAATAACCCTGTAAAGGTATTACATCATTAAAACTTAAAAAAAAAAACAAAAAAAAAAAACATTAAAACACATTAAAAACATTCAAATATTAAACCTATTAAAATTTTGCAACATATATAGCACAAAATCCAGCAATACAGCGGAGGAAACCCATGCAGACACGGGGAGAACATGGAAACTCTACCCAGATGGGGATTCGAACCAGGAATCCCTATACCTCTGAGAGGCGAACGTGCTAACCACTAAGCCACCGTGCCGCCCTCATTCCATTGATAGTTTTGTCTAAATAAATAAAGAGGGGATTTTGATGAAATATGATGCTTATTGTTTGTTCTCTATTCAGTTGTGATTTATTAAAAGTAATTAACAAAATGTAATTTCACGAAAATGCGAATTTCTGCCCAATCTGAAAAATCTCAATTTTATACCTACAAACTTGTGAACAAACATCAGTAGCTCAATGTAGCTCTCAGAGTCGAGTAGCTCTCTAGTCTAAGACACAAGCACGCACATTTATACTGAAGAGTCTGTCTTTACATGAATTTTACAGTTATTATTGCATATTTAATAGCAAAGCAGACTCAATGAAGCAGTTAGACTTTATTAAATATTACACATGATTCATATATGCCTTTTCACCTACACAAATACAAACGGAAGTGAAGTACTGTGATTGGTTAATTCGATGGCTCCGTTTACTTTTCCTGTGAGGCCCTGATGTTTAACCTCAAGTTCTGGGGTTCGTAGGGATAGGCCACTCACTCAGCCTGTGTATATTGAGGGGTCTGAGGTGGAGATGGTTAAGACCTACAGGTACCTCGGTCTGCACCTGGATGAAAAGTTGGACTGGTCAGCCAACACTGACATCTTCTACAAAAAAGATCAGAGCAGGCTTTATTTCCTGAGGAGACTGGGGTCCTTCAACATCTGTAGGAAGCTCCTGCAGATGTTCTATCAGACTGTGGTGTCCAGCTCTCTCTTCTATGCTGTGGTGTACTGGGGTGGCAGTATTAAGAAGAGAGATTCGAGGCGGCTGGACAAGTTGGTCAGATGTGCAGAGTCAGTGGTGGGTGTAGAACTGGACTCTGTAATTAAGGTGGCAGAGAGGAGCACACTAAACAAACTGCTCTCCATCATGGACGATGATGGTCACCCATTGAACACCATTATTATGGACCAAAGGAGCACGTTCAGTGGCAAGCTGCTGTCACTGAGCTGCTCTACAGACAGACTGAGGAGATTTTTTAAAAACTGTCTATTGTATTTTGCACAGTACCACTTAGGTCTCCATCCATACTGGACACTTTATTTTTATTTTTGCTATTATTACACACTGACACTTTTTAATGGTAATTGTAAATATATATATATCTTATCCAAAGCGGTGAGGTGGACAGATATCTGATTTCAGATAGTGGTGTCATCATAGGCAAAAGACAAATGAAGTCAAAACAAGTGAAGTGTCATCAGCATCAGGTAAGAGAACCCATGTGCTTGAATGACTGTGCCCAGTGATGTCATATATAATGAAAAGAGGAGGGGACCCAGTACAGAGCACTGAGGAACACCAGTGAGTACATGGTGAGAGTTATACAGGTGATAAAATTATAAAGTGATACAGTTCTGTAGCTCTCTACCAAATTTGGATTGAGCATTGGCTTTTTGAGTTTGAGGTTTAACTATGGCCTGTTTAAAAGAGTCATGAAAAGTAGCAGAGGTGAGGGAAAAGTTCTGTGATGTGTGTAAGTGCTGGAATAATGGAAAAAGGAATGGGCTGAAGGAAGTAAGTAGGGACGGAAACAAGAGCGCAAGTAGCCGGGTTGCTGGCAAGAAGAATCTTGCAGATGTACGATTCTGAGACAGGAGGAAAAAGAGGATAATGTTGGTTGATTGGATGTGTGAGATGTAGTGTTGTGTTGTGGAAATGGGGGGTATGAAAGAGTTTGCTGATGCCCTCGATCTTCTCAGTGAAGAAGGTTGCATAGACAACAGCTAACCGAGAGGTGTTGAGAGGGGAAGAAGGTGGAGCAGGAATGAAATCGGATTTCTTGCTGGCTGACTGATAGTTCCATAGCCCTGTAGATAAGGTGAAGGGCTTGCTTGTATTCCCCTGCTGCAGAGTTCACAGGTGTGCAAGAATGTGCCTTCTCTTCTGAGGAAAGGAACGTCTGCATACAAAATGACAGGGATAAACTGAAAACACATACTGATGTGGAAGAAAGTTTACATAGGTATAAAGTAGATTTCAGAAGTGAATTGTGTAGGAGGAGTAACTAACAAACAAGGTAGGAGAATAATAAATATACTTGTATTTGCATTGTCAATGTTCTTGCTCGGTGGACTCGCACATGTAGACTCAAACAGGTAGACTCGCAGGTCTTTACAAGAGAGGGCTGAACATGAGATCTGGCATTTAACTTTAACCTAAGCTCATCAAATCCATCATCATAAATGATAAATACTAGAGAACTGGTATAAGATAAATACAAACACTGATTACACGATAACTGTTAAATACAAAGGAAATACATGATCAAAGAACAGGACATGTCATACTGAAAGGCTGATCAGCTTTAGGAGTCAAAGTCTTAAGTTTTCACTCATCTGCTCAGACCTAATGCTAGAAGTCCATATTTTTAGAGGTGATGATGGACACAAAATGTACATATTTAACTCTTAATAAAGATTTAAGTTTGAAATGAATTTACAGTGCCCAGGAGCCAGGAGCTGTTATAGTGATATGTCTTAATTCAGTCATTTAGATGTTATTGCTTTGGGATTTTATCTGTAATGTAAGTGTCTTAGTAAAAAGTTAATAAAAAGTTAAATTTCTTAGAAATTTGCTCATAATAACGAAAGTGTAATTAGACACAGATTTATTATATTCCATTTTAACTAACGAGAACAGATGGACCATAAGAGCCATTACATATTGCAATAGCCTGGTGAATGACCCTGTCAAAACCCTGCACCAATGTGCATTTCATTTATCAGGTCTGCAGGGAGTAGGAGGAGGAGGGGCTTGGCCTGAGCATCTGCTGTCCAGACTTGTGCTCTGTTCGGCCTTATATTTACAATTGCTTGGTATGTATGAGCATCTGTCTCTTGTGCCTGAGCTGATCTGTGATGAGAGAAATATTAGCAACAAGATACATCTTAATGTCAGCTCTTTGGAATTTTCTGGGGTGTTTGGCTTTGCCTGGTTAACCACAGACGAGGGTCTCGTCAGGCTAATAAAAGCTGATGTCTTACAGGACATCTGCAGCTTTGTTATACCAAAGCTTAGAAGAGATTGAGTAAGCTTTTCATGGTTTCAAAAAAACAATTCAAATAGGTTAAAACCATTGGATGAGGCAGTTGATTTGATTTAATAGAGTTGTTGTAGCAGAAGGCTACATTATATATATATATATATATATATATATATATATATATATATATATAAGGGCTGGGGCACCGCATCGACTACATGAACATCATCGATTATGAAAATATGTCGATTTGCATACGTTTTCTTTCATCAATAACCTACTTATTACCTGGTGATTTAATAATTTAAAGTACTAAAAAAATTTAAAGAAATCCATCCATCCATCCATTATCTTGACCCAGACCTCCCTCGCCCCAGCCACCTCCACCAGCTCGACTGGGGGAACCCCAAGGCGTTCCCAGACCAGCTGAGAGATATAATCCCTCCAGCGTGTCCTGAGTCTTCCCTGGGGTCTCCTTCCAGCTGGACTTGCCTGGAACACCTCCCTAGGAAGGCACCCAGTAGGCATCCTAACCAGATGCCCGAACCACCTCAACTGGCTCCTTTCGATGTGGAGGAGTAGCGGCTCCACTCCGAGTCTCTCCCGGATGACCTCTAAGGGAGAGCCCTCTAAGGGAGATGACCGGATGACCTCTAAGGGAGAGCCCAGCCACCCTGCGGAGAAAACCCATTTCGGCCCAAGATCTTGCTCTTTCAGTCATTATCCAAAGCTCATGACCATAGGTGAGGGTCAGAACGTAGATTGACTGGTAAATCGAGAGCCTTGCCTTGTGGCTCAGCTCCTTCTTTACCACAACAGACCAGTATAGGGGCCGCATCACTGGTGACCCCGCGCTGATCCGTCTGTCAACCTCACGCTCCATCTTACCATCACTCGTGAACAAGACCCCGAGATACTTAAACTCTTCCACTTGAGGCAAGATTTGATCCCTGACCCAGAGAGGACTCTCTACCCTTTTCCGACTGAGAACCATGGCCTCAGATTTGGAGGTGCTGATTTTCATCCCGGCTGCTTCACACTCGGCTGCAAACTGATCCAGTAAGAGCTGAAGTTTGCAGCCTGATGATGCTAACAGGACCACATCGTCTGCAAACAGCAGCGACGTGATCCTCAGATCACCAAACCGGACACCCTCCATCCCCTGGCTGCACCTAGAAATTCTGTCCATATAAATTATGAACAGAACCGGTGACAAAGTACAGCCCTGATGGAGTCCAACTCTCACTGGAAACAAGTCTGACTTACTGCCGGCCATGCGAACCAAGCTCCTGCTTCGCAAATACAGGGACTAAATGGCCCCTAGTAAGGAGCCATGTACCCCATACTCACGAAGCACCTCCCACAAAATACCCCGAGGGACACAGTCGAAAGCCTTCTCCAGATCTACAAAGCACATGTAGACTGGTTGGGCAAACTCCCATGAATCCTCGAGGATCCTGGAGAGACTGAAGAGCTGGTCCAGTGTTCCAAGACCAGGACGAAAACCACACTGCTCCTCCTGGATCCGAGATTCGAATATCAGTCGGACTCTCTTCTCCAGTACCCCTGCATAGATTTTGCCGGGGAGGCTGAGGAGTGTAATTCCCCTGTAATTGGAACACACCCTCCGGTCCCCCTTTTTAAAAAGAGGCACCACCACCCCCGTCTGCCAGTCCAGAGGCACTGCCCCCGATGACCATGCAATGTTGAAAAGGTGCGTCAGCCAAGACTGCCCCGCAACATACAGAGCTTTGAGGAACTCCCGGAGGATCTCATCCACCCGAGAAGCTCTGCCACCAAGGAGCCCTCTGATTACCTTAGCGACTTCAGCCACAGTGATGGACAAGCCTCCTCTGGGTCCTCTGACTCTGCCTCCTCTCCGGAGGACATATTGGTGGGATTGAGAAGGTCCTTGAAGTATTCCTTCCACCGCCTAATGACGTCCCCAGGCGAAGTCAACAGTGCACCCCCTCCACTATATACTGTGTTGGTGTCACACCGCTTTTCCCTCCTGAGTCGCCTGACAGTTTGCCAGAATCTTCTAGGAGCTGACCGAAAGTCACTTTCCAAAGTCTCACCAAACTCCTCCCACGCTCGGGTTTTTGCCGATCATTGAACTGCGGCCTAGGGCATCCTGGCGCCATGTGCACTTATGGACACCCTTGTGCTCGAACATGGTGTTCGTGATGGACAAACCGTGATTTGCACAGAAGTCCAACGACTGAACACCACTCGGGTTCAGATCAGAGAGGCCGTTCCTCCCAATCACATCTCTCCAGGTCTCACTGTCATTGCCCACGTGAACGTTGAAGTCCCCCAGTAAGACTTTCCAATACCTCCCCCAAAGACTCCAAGACTCCTTCCCTGCCAGTGAAGTGACGTTCCAAGTTCCGAAAGCCAATTTCAGCAACCGAGGATCGCGACGCCCAGGCCCATGCCTCCGGCCACAGCCCGATCCACACTGCACCGAACCCCTATTACTACCCCCCCACAGGTGGTGAGCCCATTTGAGGGGGAACCCATGTAACTCCTTCGGGCTGGGCCCGGCCGAGCACCATGGGAAAGTGCCCGACCACCAGACGCTCGCTGACGAACCCCATCCCCGGCCTGGCTCCAGGGTGGGGCCTCCAATAACCCTAAATCGGGCAGGGTACACATGCTCTTGATATTTCTCTTCATAGGGGTTTTTGTTGGACCACTCTTTGTCTGGCCCGTCACCTAGGACCAATTTGCCTTGGGAGACTCTGCCAGGGGCTTTTTGCCCCAGACAACATAGCTCCTAAGATCATTCAAGCACGCAAACTCCTCCACCACGGTAAGGTGGTGATCCAAGGAAGAGATGTAAATATTTGTAAAAAAAAAAAAAGATACATTTTCACATTCAGACATTTCAATAATAGTAAGACTCATTTTAAAATATTCCACCACCATTCTGATGTGCTTTATATTATATTTTAATTATTGAATCTTTTGTGGCTGAAATTTGATCTTTGATAGAGATGTTATTGCTATAAATGTGTTTGATTAAAAACATAATTGAACATTAAAGGTTTTATTTTATTATTTTGGAGAAGTTTTTTTAAACAAATTATCGTTAGATTAATCGATAGGTGCAGCCCTAATATATATATATATATATATATATATATATATATATATATATATATATATATATATATATATATATATATATCCATCCATTATTATTATCCTATATTAGGGTCGCGGGGGGGTTCCCCATCCAGGGGAGAACGTTTCGGATGCTGGGCAGATACACCCAGGACAGGGCGCCAATCTATCGCTGGGCACACACTCACTCACTCACACAGACATACACACTCTATATGGGGCAATTTGGAGAACTCAGTTGACTTGATCCATGCTTTTAGACTGTGGGAGGAAACCGGAGAACCCGGAGGAAACCCACGCGGACACGGGGAGAACATGGAAACTCCACCCAAATGGGGATTCAAATTGGGAATCCCTAGCGCTGAGAGGCGAACGTGCTAACCACTAAGCCACCATGCCGCCCATATATATATATATATATATATACAGTACATATATATCAGTACAGACCAAAAGTTTGGACACACCTTCACCTTTTCATGAATATGAAAATTGTAGATTTACCCTAAAGGAATCACAACTATGAATTAACTGATGTGGAATAAACAAAAAATTATACTAAAGAAAAAAATGTGAAACAACTTAAAATATGTCTTATATTCTAGGTTCTTCAAAGTAGCCACTTTTTGCTTTGATTACTGCTTCACACACTTTTGGCATTCTCTTGATGAGCTTCAAGAGGAAATCACCAGAAATGGTTTCAGCAGAGCCCAGATTCACCAAGATGGCCTTGGTGGTGATCCTTGGATTTTTCTACACCTCTCTCACTATCCTCCTGGCAAGCACAGGTGTCACTTTTGGCTTCCGACCACATCTTCTGAGATTTTCCACAGTGCGGAACTTCTTATATTTTTTAATAATACTTTGCACTGTAGCCACTGGAACTTGAAAACATTTTGATTACATTGCATTATAGCCCTTTCCAGACTTGTGAGCAGCCACAATGCACAGCCGCAGGTCCTTAGTGAGATCCTTTGTCTTAGCCATGACTGTCCACAAACCAACTGCAGAGAGCTGCTGTTTCTCACCTGTTGAGTTTATTAAAACAGCTGTTCCCAATGAATCAGTGTAATTAGGATGCTTTAAAACAGCTTGGACTATTTGGAATGGTACAGAACTTTGGATTTTCCCATAGACTGTGACAGATTGCAAAGGGTATGAATAATTTTGGACATGCCACTTTTTGTTCAAATGTGAATAAAAGCAGAGAAATATTTTTTTTCCACAATGATGCCTCTTGTACATCATCGTATTATCTCTTGGGAGATGCCTGTGTAATTTTTGGATAAAAATAAAATTGCTGGTTGAATAAAAGTAAATTTAAGTCAAAATTTGCCAGGGGTGTGAATGATTTCATTTCAGATTTGATTCATAAAACTTTACCAATACAGTTATTCTATGAAATCAGACTGTGAAACCCATTCATATTATCATCTCATTCAATTCCAATGCTTAACTTTTTTATACATAGTGTGTGTGTGTGTGCGCTCAATATGTATATATATATATATATATATATATATATATATATATATATATATATATATATATATTGCCCAGCGATAGATTGGCACCCTGTCCTGGGTGTATCTGCCCAGCGTCTGAAACGTTCTCCCCTGGTGTTACAGGTGCCTGGGGCACCTGTCCCTCATTTGGGTGATTCACGGACTCCGTTGGGTGATTGGTTTAGTTTGTGCACGTGATTGGGTGTTTTTCTTATTTTAGTTCCGTATTCCCTAAATTCTGTGCACGTCTTTGTTTTGCGTTTTTTCACCCAGGTGTTAGTACGTTTGTTCCCCTTTTCCGTTGGTGTCCCTACACCATTTTTAATAATAAACTCCGTTTTGTTTTTATTTCCCGGTGTCTCTGGACTCTTCTTCCACGTTCAACCACGGTACAACGCTGCGCACTATCCCCGCGCAGGCTGTATCCGTGGGAGTGTTTCACCTAGCAGACCGGCATACGCATCCTTTCTCCACGTAGCCGATCTCCCGGGAAACGCTCACTAGGTGCGAGCGGTGTACGCATTCCCTCCCGCGTAGCCGATCTCCAGGGAAAGAACGATCTCTAGCACCTGGATGGGCATGGGGAACCCCCCCGCGACCCTAATATAGGATAAAGCAGAAGATAATAATAATAATAATAATAATAATAATAAATGAAATATATATATATCGGATAAGTGGAAGATAATGAATCGATGGATTATTGTTAACACTGCTAACGCCTCCCAAGAAGGATGGGACACCTTGTTGTTTCTTCTAAAATTGTCAATGAGCTTTTTCTTTCTTTTAAAAAATGTCTCATTGCTATGAGACAATTCGTAATTGTAAAAAATCCTTACAAATTGAACAACTTAAATTTGAAGATAATGCTATACATTTACTCATGTTGCAGTGAAAGCAAAACAAAAGTACTGCATATATTTAACTTTACATCAAATATATATTTTTTTTATCTGTTACTTGGAAGGATACAGGTAAAAGGACACATTGTATGATAAAAATAGTATGCATTCAAATATGTGTTTATGTGCTTAGAGAAAACTATTATGCTGATCAGCAAAATCACCTGTCCTGACTAAGAATTTTAAAGACTGGAGGGCACTGGCCAATATCCTGCATCCTGTTGTACATCTGTCTTCAGAATTGTTAAAAATGCTACCAGAATAATTACTTTGCCTAATTGCAAGTTCTATCAATCAGCTCATGCTTATTTTACCAAACATGAGACTTCAGAGTCCAATAGTTCTTTTAGACCTCTGCCCGAGTCACCTTTGAAATGCAATCCGTCGTGAAAATTCACTGCAAAGCACTGCTCTGAGGGAAAGTGAAGGCAGTAAAGAGAGATGGAGCATTTGTTTGCATTCCCACATGGTGTTTATGTTCATTGTGCTACAGTGTCTGACTGTGGGCCCAATGTGGTTGTGTGAGAGAGACAATCTGAATCTCTCTGTATTAAGAATGATAAATATTGACAAGGTTATGGATTAGGGGCAGCTACTAGTGTCATAATGGCTCTGATTTAAGAATAACAAGCTGCCGTCAAAGCATAGGCCATTTATTTAAGACTTTTAAATATGAGTTAAACTGTGTAAACAAGCCTACTTTATACTAGCTTTGTGTTAATTTCTACCACGTTTAAAACTAATAAAGGTAAATGTGCAAAACAAATCATTTCTCCTGGGTACATTGTGTTTTCTTCCGGTCTCTATTTATTATTCAATGTAATTAAATTGGGTTTGTTTTTTAGTAAATGGGTGACTAGGCCATGCTCTTGGTTGAATTTTTATTAATGATCGGGTTAATTAAAATAACCAATAATTAATAAATCTGCTAATGCCTTTTTAAACTTTAATTGCAAACAGCCTGTCTGTTCAGGTTTGTATTTTTCCACAATTTGACACTTGTAAAACTCACTCAAATCCTTACATTTGCCCATATTCCCTTCTTCTAAAACATTAACTTTGAGGATAAAATTTTCACTTGCTGCAAAATATATCCCATCTACTAACAGGTGCCATTATTAAGAGATAACCAGTGTTATTCACTTGTTATTCAGTAATGTTGGTCCAGTACAAAGAACTGTCAGATAGGACATGATGTACCAGTTTGCTTTTGCATTGTGTGGGGCTTATTGTGGCCCAGGCATATTTTTCACCACAGGTGTGTGCAGGGCATTTGACAATGTGCAAAGCAAGCTGCTGAAACCTACTAGTCCACAAAGCACTATTCACCCTTAAGTCAGCATAGCTACAGTTAGTTGGTGCTCACAACTAAAGAAATTAACGTGGACTTTCTGAAAACACCCCAGCATCATTTGTTGTTCCACAGTAGGGATGTGTGCTCACTGAGGTAATGTAGCACAAAAGTGTGGTGATAATAGCGGCACGCACTTTGGGGTATGGTTTAGGTTGTAGGTACATGTACACTCCAAGGTGTTGTTGATGTTCCATGTGTTGTGAAAGGTGTTGCATATTTTGTCCCATTTTATTTTTCTCTATAGAGGCAAACTGAAAATCTCAAAGATAAATAATGATAAGAAAGAGCAACTGTATACTCCAACCAGCCAGCAGTTTCAGACAAGTTGCAGACAAGTTTTTTTTAAAGAGTGTTATGCTAAATCAACAATTCATTCATATTAGACTTTTACTCACATATTGGCACATTCCTCCCTAATTGATAACATCCATGGCAACATATACAAACAGCACAAACAGTCATTGTATTTGGATGGTCCACTCATTACCTCATTCACTACTCATTATATAGCATGTACTGCATAGTGAACTCATTAGTAAATGAGCTGAAAGGCTTTTTGGATGCTACATCTAACATTGTTTAATAAACTGTGACCATATGGCTGCATACTGTACAGTGCATGACCAACTGAAATATTTTTTGTCTGTAAGAAACAGAACATAACCCAAACATTACCTCCAAGTACTGCTTTTTATGTAACCTCAAAAAGACAGGTAGATATTTGTACTAAACTTTCATTCTGCACATGTTCCAAAAATAATTGTGTTGTACATAGTGCTTCATGTTTTGTATTTGTAAATTTTCAGACATTTACATGGCACAATTATGCATGTGTTTAATGCCTCTGATTATACTCTAGGCAAACTGTTGTTAATAAATTGTTGCCTCTGCAGTGAAACCCTACTTCATCATTAATAAAACAGCACAGAAATAGTAAAAATACATGTTGGCATGTCTCTTGTATTGGTTAGAACTTACATATTACATAAGAAGCTTATTCAGAGACACCGGTGGACTAGGGATTATTATTTATTAATTATTAATTATTTATTAATTAATTCTTATTCTTATTGCTAAGTGATACAAAAGTGCAGTGCTGTTGAACTAGGTAAGTGACAGAAGTAAAATTTTAGTAAGTTTTTATGCACAGCACAAGCAGAAGATTATGGTACCTGGGTTAATAAACAACGAGTCACGGGAACTGAAATCTATACAAGTTACACCAGATTGTAAAGTATTGATTTCTGCCTTGCTTGTAATTTTAGGACTTTTTCAGTCAAGCCTTAATTTCCAAATGGGTCCATTTAATGTTTTCAAATGGTTGTTCTAAAATAAATAAAAACAATAAAAACACCAGATTGTAAAGTATTGGTTTCTGCCTTGCTTGTAATTTTAGGACTTTTTCAGTCAAGCCTTAATTTCCAAATGGGTCCATTTAATGTTTTCAAATGGTTGTTCTAAAATAAATAAAAACATCTGTTGGTGTCACAAAGTGGTTGTAAGGATTGGTCTGGAGACGTGGATGCAGAACAAATCGGGTTTATTAATAAGCAAGGCAGAGGCAGGGTGGTGCAGGAGGAGGATTGGTCGAGGGGGGTGTTGCCAACTGGACCCAGGCCGGGGTGTGGAACCTGGACGGAGGACTGGGCAGAGCACAACACCGAGCAAAACAAACAACCAAACAAAACAAAGCACACAGATATAATAATAACGCTGTAGAAAGAGAACCCTACACTGGCTATGCGTGATGAAAAGCAGAAAGGTCTAGTGAGGTTGTCTAGGGTAGACAAAATAACAAACCCTAAGATAGGAAGGACAGGCGTGTCAAAGAGAGTGTTAGACAAAAACCTGAAGGAAGAAAGCGTGGTGAAAGTGCTCAAAGAGGTACGGTGAACTGAAAGGGACGACGAGCGGCTCAGAGAGGAACTGAAACAAACAAGGGACGGGGAGACAGCGAGATGGTTAATACACAGGGGAAGAAACAACGTTAGTTCACCGAGAGAGAGCGGGTTAGTAAAAAGATCGGAACCGTTAGTATGCTGGGTGAACACTGAAACACGGACGCCCTCAGGTGGTGACGCGCCAGCGGAGCGAGCTAGGGTGAGCGCGAACTCCGCCCCAACCGGCCGAAGCCGAACCACCTGAGCGGACGGACAGAGACAACGATCGCTCCCGGGACGCAGGAATCTAGGGACAGGGTGAACACTGAAACCAGAAAGAGGATTAAACAAGACACTGGGAGCGATCACAGAGTCACACAGACGTTCACTCATACAACAACAGAGACTAACCTAAACACAGAGGTGAGAGCGCAGATGCTAACAAAGAAGCTAACACAAACAGACGCACACTCACCGAGACCAGATACACCACAGGACGAAAAGCAGAGAGAACAGTAGCCAAAAAATCGCTCGGTATGTATGGAGACCAGGGACAATACTTCGCGTTCGTCCCGTGTGAAGACAGAGTTTAAATAAGGTAAACGACCCATCAAACAAATTAGCCTCACCTGGTGACGGAGCGAAAGCGGAACTAGAAGGCGGGGCTAAGAGAGCGAGTGACAGAGCGTGACGGAGAGACAGACGCAGAAACTGGATTTCTCACAGTTGGTATGTTGGTGGGGTGTAAAAAAACAATCAATTGATAAATATTTATATCGAATGTTGTAGCCTCATTGTGTTAATACAGCACCACTGTGGGAGTAAAAAATTAGCATCAGACTAGTTTTGCTCTTACATCCCCATTAACAATACTGACTCCCATCAACTATTACTGCTAGTCAATTAACCACAGAGCGACAGGGTTGGAAAGACCACACACACAAATGACAGACACTTTTTCTGTATGACCCCTGCTACATACAACTCATCATATATATATATTATAGTTTATTTCCAAATTATCACTAAGCAGAATTACAATTTTTACCATAATGCATCTCGATAGGATAGTTGATAAATTTCTAGATTACAGGTATTTCATCATAATGGCTGTTTTTTTTCAAAAGTACTCTAAACATATCAAAACCATAATGACCAAATTAATAAATCAGCTGGCACAGCAGCATATTCAATTTTATTTTTTTACCTGTTTGATGCTGGGGCGGCATGGTGGCTTAGTGGTTAGCACGTTCGCCTCTCAGCACTAGGGATTCCCGGTTCGAATCCCCATCTGGGTGGAGTTTACATGTTCTCCCCGTGTATGCGTGGGTTTCCTCCGGGTTCTCCAGTTTCCTCCCACAGTCCAAAAACATGGATCAAGTCAACTGAGTTCTCCAAATTGCCCCATATAGAGTGTGTATGCGTGTGTGTGTCTGTGTGAGTGAGTGTGTGCCCAACGATAGATTGGCGCCCTGTCCTTGGTGTATCTGCCCAGCGCCCAAAACGTTTTCCCCTGGATGGGCATGGGGAACCCCAACCGCGACCATAATATACGACAAAGCGGAAGATAATGAATGAATGAATGAATGTTTGATGCTGTCATTAAATCTTTTCATTAACAAAAACAATTACAACTATTTATTTATGGTAAATCTGTATTGCATAAGGTTGTGGAGGACTTCAGAATTTTAGTTACAGTTTCTGTAATACTTTATAAATATTACCTAGAAAATAGGTAGCTATAAATACCTGCTTTACAGGTGGACCCATTTAAAAATTGTATTTCTTCAAAAGAAATAAACCTTTCACAACACATGGAACATCAAAGTTAAATTACATTGTTTTTTTTTAGGTGAACCAATACACCTTATGAACAGGACTGTGTTTTTTTGTCATGTCTACTGAAACTACATTAATTCAGTTCTGTTTAAAATTGTATGATCAGATGATTGTAGAAACATAATAATCAGTAGATAGTTAAAGTGCATGTAAACACACTGAGTGACTTTTGGATAAATCTTAGTTCAGTGTCATATAGCATTTTGGGAGGTCCTCTTAAATACATACAATACATGAGGAGAGAAAACAGATCCAATGTCAGAGTGTATAAATCACAATGGCCACTCAATCCTCCGCTTCGGTAATTTGTTATCTGGCATGTGACTGGGCGCTGAAAATAAACAGATCCAAACAGTTAATCATGGTGCTACTGAGTAAGAACCCTCACATGCCCTCACATAATTGTAGCCCAGATTCATTACTGTTCTTTTGTTTCTCTAATTAGCAGCACCTGAGAGCACTGTCTAGGCACTCCATCTAAATAAACTAAATAAATAAATAAATATCTTTAAATAAATAAAAAAATGTTTTGAACATATTTGAAAATAGTCAGCAATCTCTGTTCAGAAAAACAGAGCAACAAATAAGTACCTTAGTAATGTAAAAAAAAAGAAAAATCATCAACATCACATAACAACATGTTACATTAAACTCCTAATGAATGGAAAATCAAACTCTTAATGAATAAGGATGCTAATCCAGCCTTAGTGTAAATATAAGGTCTTCTTGCATCTATGTACTAAGTTAACACCTGAAACTTGTTGGTGTGCTCCTCAAACCATTTTTAAACCATCTTGCATTGTTGGCATGCTTTACCATGCTGAAAGAGGCCACATCCATCCTTGGACCAGTTTTGATCTGATACTGACCATGACAGACCAGAAACACCCTACAAGAACCTCATTTTTGGCGATGCTCTAACTCAGTTGTCTAAATATAAAAATTTGTTACATATCAAACTCAAACAAAACCATATACTTTCTAACACATGAACTTTAAGTATAGGGTGACCAGACTTTGTGCGGGACAGTCCCGCAATTTCGTTACTTTTCAGGAGTCCTGCAAATTGAGACATTGTTCCGCATTATTATTGAAAGTCAGACTCCAGTTTGAAATGCGTGTTTTATAATCTGCCATTGGATGGCTGTGTTGTCTGTTGTCGGGGGAGAGGTGGGCTATTTGAATGTCAACCAATCGGGGCCCACGCGCGCCCACCAACACAAACAATGCAAATCGGATCAGAACAGCAGCGGCATGTCATATATTCCTCAGCACGAGATCTGAGGAATATATGACATGTTGATCAAAAGGAGGTTTCCCAGTCTGCGCATGCGCTCCTGCCCCAAACAAGATTCAAACATGTTTTAATTTGAGAAGCACTGTGAAATAATATGAAAGTTCCATGCTTACTATGTTTGGAGAAATAGGGCAGCATGGTGGCTTAGCAGTTAGCACGTTCTCCTCTCAGTGGTAGCGATTCCCGGTTCGAATCCCAACCTGGGAGTGTCCATGTTCTCCCCGTGTCCACGTGGGTTTCCTCAGGGTTCTCCGGTTTCCTCCCACATTCCAAAAACATGGATCAAGGTCAATTGAATTCTCCAAATTGCCCCATATAGAGTGTGTTTGTGTGTGAGTGTGCGTCCAGCGATGGATTGGCGCCCTGTCCTGGGTGTATCTGCCCAGTGCCCGAAACATTCTCCCCTGGATGGGCATGGGGAACCCCATTGCAACCCTACTAGAGGATAAAGCGGGAGATAATGGATGGATGTTTGGAGAAATACAGGAAAGTCATACCCTTTAGCACATTTAAAGAACTGTCTGTTATGTTGAATTGTACACACACACATACACACACACACATATATATATATATATATATATATATATATATATATATATATATATATGAGATGTTTCTTTTTTTTAAGTTATTTTAGACTATGCAATGTGGTGTCCCACATGTTCCACACAAACATTTGTCTTTGTCCCACATCTGGTGAATCGAATCTGCTCACCCTATTTAAGGATAAAATTTTGACTTGCTGCTTAACAGGAGTCATGATGATGAGATACTAAGTTATTGACTTCACATGCCAGTCATCACTTTGTTATGCCTGGTTGATGTACACCAGTGACAAAACAGTGCAGTTGTTAATGCAGGAAGGGCACTGTGTAAAACTATGAAAAATCAAATCAAGCTCTCTCTGCTGTGGCAATTGTATAATTCTACATTAATGTGTCACTATTCCTAATACATTGTATACAAAAGCTTCCACAATGGATTTGGACAAATCCACAATGGATTTGACACTGAAAAGCACAAATGCCAAATTAAACTTTTTTTTCTAAAGAGCAAGCAGACAGTGAACCTATTGAGAGGTAAGCTTTTAGACAACTTATCATGTCATGACCTCAACCTTACACAGATGTTAAACTAAAAGTTAACCAAGACCAGAGGTGCAGATGGAAAGAAAGAGACTGGCTGGACAAGTGATAAATGTGTAAGATTAAACCAGTGGTTTAGTGGTGCTCAAAATCGGAACAATAGGAAAATAAAGCAGTGTGACCTTCCCAAGAAAAACAAGAACTGTCGTAACCAGAGCACAAAGGCTGCAACCAAAAAAAAAGTATTTTGACTGTCAGTGGGTCATGAAGGAAAGATGGAGATGCTTTAGGTATGCTTTGCCCGCTTGGATCTTCAAAGGGCACAGGTGAGAGCTGTATTGTTGTGTCTTGGTTCTCTCATTACTCTCGTAATCTATAGAAAAGGAAGAACACTAGGAAGAACTAAGGAAGAACTAAGGAAGAATACTCAAAGATCTTAAAGTAATTTTTTTTTTCTCTATATACCTTTGCACGCTACTGTTTGCTGCACTGTGGTGGGGGCCAGTGCATTAACTGTTAGGTTTAATTTCTGTTTTCTATCAGACCAAACAACTGACCACTTTCCATTTCACCTGCTGACTGAGTCTAAGGAACCAAATATGTTTGTGTGCTTGATTACTTCCTATGTTAAATGAGGTGCATGTTTGTCTCCTAAAAATATCACAGACTTATGTTAATTATATTTTGTCCATGATATTATAAAATAATTCCAAATGCTCTGTCCACTTCCTTTCATAGCATTTCCTTTGGTTTTGCCACTTACAGACCTGTATTTTCTTATCAAAGCATTTAATCAATCATTAAACCAACATATTTAACCAATTTCAGCATAATTGATTGCTAGGTTTTGCCTTTATAATGAATTTTGATTGGAAATTTTCAGCTGAAACGTATTACAGAAATGTATTACAGCTCGACTCTCAGCATTAACTTCAATACCAATAGAAAAGGACTTTTTAATGAAGCTAATTAAACTTTTTTCAAGGAGTGAAAGGTGGATGCATTTTGTGTAGAATAATAAGGATTTAATCATCATTTTTGGTGCATTTTTGGTATTTGCCACATGCTCACATTCAAGCAGCTTGTGGTCGATCTCTGCAGCTCATAAGGGTGAAACATTCATCAGGTGGAACCGCGTCTGGTGTATTAATTATCCTTAATGAAAATTTCGCGTTTCCTGGAAGTGATGGGGCCCCGATGAGTTCTGTTGGTGGGGCCTTGTTCTCTGGCTAATTTTTCCGGCGCCGAGTCGAGGACAGCTCAAGGCACTGGCGCCGCAGCGGACGAGCCAGAGAGGTGGCAAACAGAGTGCTGGCGAGGTGGTGAATTACCAGACCTGAGATGTTTGGTGAGGGTGGTTGCAGCATGACAGGGCTAGGGTACTTTGGAGCGTGTGATGGTGAGATGAAAGAGCCGGAGGCTTGACCAGAGGAGTGTTTTTCGGGTCCTGAAGGATTTTATTCAGCCCAATTTGTGGTTGAGGATGACAGCAGACTGCCGCTGGAGTTTTGTGGGGGTGTTTTGGTGAGTGATTGTGCGACTGTAGCGGTGGCACCTGTGGAGACTTTGGCATGTACAGTAAGAGGGCCAGAAGCAATGATGGACAAAGACACGGAACCACTAGAGTTTTGTGTGAGGACAGCAGCACCGACATGAGTGAGGAGCAGTGCCGCCCCTCGCTAGTTTTGTTTGAGCATGTTGACTGTTTCAACAGCACCAAGCATGGTGCGAAAGAGCGTTCTGTGGATGTTTTCATGGACACAGCATGGAACAGGAGAGCGCTTTGCAGCATGTTCATGGACGTTGTGTGTGGGAAAAAGTTTGCTATGGAAATGGACTCAAGTGACCACGAACGGGGTGGGGGTTGTGTTCCTTGTGAAAGAATGAGCCAGCTTGCTGAAGTATGGTGCCTCTCCAAGGTTGGGCAGGAGTCTTCACGGCTGACCTTCAAAGGTGGGGGGCCTGGGACTGTGACTGCCTTTGTGCCAAGGCATTGATGCGTAGACTGTGAGACAGTGTAAGTTGCCTTGACGGCAACTTTTTTATGGGCCTCTCTCCAATTTTTTTTTTTTTTTATGGGCCTCTCTCCAATTAATTGGAGATTTATGGGGTTTAATTAATTAATGGGGTTAGGAACAATTAACAGGAAGTATTTGTTGCAAACTGTGCTCGAAAATAATATCAAATTAATGTTTTTTGTTTTTTGTTCTTTTTTTACATAGCAAACATGGGATTTATTTGGACCAAAATAACACTTGTACAGAACACTGAACAAACTTTGCTGAACTAAAAATGGAATCTTTGTGTTGCTCTTATTGGGAAAAGATGACCCATGAACACTTCATGACTCAGAAACGTTTTGTACAGTTAGTAACTATTGATTTGTGAATCGTTTTTGAGTAAAATAGCAACATGTAATTTTGTAAATAACCGTTCAAGATACCTTAAAACAAAAACAGCTAATGTTTCGACCGTGTTTCTCAAATTTTCTGGTTGGTAAAATTGTTTCTGTACTTTAAAAAAAGTTGCATCATGTAAAAATGTCAAATAATTTTGTAACAAGTTAATTTGTTGTGCGCTGTAAGTACCCAATATTAATTCATTCATTATCTTCCGCTTTATCCTATATTAGGGTCGCAGGGGGGGTTCCCCATGCCCATCCAGGGGAGAAAGTTCGGGCGCTGGGCAGATACACCAAGGATAGGGCGCCAATCTATCGCTGAATTACCCAATATTTTTACATAAATATTGACTTGAATATGAACTTGCTAAATAATTATTATCACAACTACTATGTATTTATTCAGACATTTTTCCTTTGGATTTGACCACTGGAGTTTCTGTGGCTTATATTGCCAGTACTTGGGTCTGTTTAACATAAGATTAGCTAATGTGATTTGTCCTTGTCATATGATTAAAACAGCTGCCTATAAACTAAGTATAAACAAATCAAATTTTCATCGGTTTCCAAATGTATATTTAGATTTTTTCCAGACTGACCAGGTGTTCTGATTGTGACATTCCTGCATGAAAAAAATATGAGTTCAGAAACTCCTCTCAGTCATGTTTCAAAAAAACATTCAGCTGTTTGGAAGTAAATGAAACAGATCAGTCAGGCCTCGTTAGGATTGAGAGGAACAGTTCAGGTGCTATAAAGCAAAATTCACATCTCCACATGTGATGTGCTGACACGTTGAATAACTTACGGCTGCCAAACAGCTGATGTTGGATTGCATCTTTTTTACCAGCTTAATGTTGCATAAAATCAATGTTGATAGCATTAGGTGGCTGCTGATTTCCAAAAATGATCACTTTACGATGCAGTACTGAAGAGCACTTATATTTTTAATGTATTGTCACAAAAGATTGGGAATTTAACCTCTTCTGCACAGCAGTGCTTTACAAAACCACCTGAAACGACTTAATAAAAGACTGTAATATCAAATTTTATTTTATTTTCTAAAACATGAATCTTCAACGTTTCCAAAACAGGTCTCAAAATGTATTTTGTAGTGACCCCTATCGGGAGACTCGACAAAAAGACACATCTGTAAATGTTAACTTAGGCAAAATTGGTATCATATGAAACGACATTGCTTTAGACTTCCATCAATCCATTATCTTTCACGTTATCCTCTACTAGGGTCGCGGGAGGGGGGGGGGGGTTCCTCATGCCCATCCAGGGGAGAACATTTCGGGCGCTGGGCAAATACACCCACGACAGGGTGCCAATCTATCACTGGGCACACACTCACTCACACAGACACACTCTATATGGGGTATTTTGGAGAATTCAACTAACCTTAATCCATGTTTTTGGACAGTGGGAGGAAACTGTAGAACCCGGAGGAAACCCACACAGACACGGGGAGAACATTGAAACTCCACCCAGATTGGGATTCAAACCGGGAATCCCTAGTGCTGAGAGACAAACTTGCTAACCACTAAGCCATCATGCTGCCATGTCTAGCTTTAGACATATAAAAAATAACTTCATACCAATTTACATCTCCCCAAAATGCATGTTGTGTTTTGTGTCTCAGTTTAACAATAGATTCTTATTCCTTTGTCATCAAAAAAACAAATCGTGATTTTCCTTACCTTATGAGCATTTTGAGACTCTTTAAAATCCGGACAGAATTGGTGACGTATGACACATGTGCCGTTCCACAGCCTCGTATTGCGCCGACTTACAAGTCATGTCTTCGAAAAATTGACACTTCTCAAGATTTCCAACCATACCTCGACTGCTATTTAGATCTGAGCTTTTCTCTCGCATAATTTCACGAAAGCTCATGCTCTTTTGCTTTTTTTGCCCTCTACTCCTCGTTTACTTACTCACAGCACATGGGCTATTTTAAAGGCACATCCATGTAAGGGTGATGCCTGTAAGAGTCAAAAGCTTACAATCATGTGAGCCAATGTGCCTTCTGCCCTTCAGGTTTCTTAAACCACAACAACCAAGTGAGAGATGTTTGTTCTGTTAACAGCATTAAGTGCGCACCATGAAGATAAGGGCAAAAAAAAACTTGAGATCACACAATTCTATTTAACCAGCACTTGACTACAAAATGCAAGAACTCACTTAGGGCCATTTGCACTTGCGAGGGTATGGTGACCAACTCATGATTGCTGATATCATAATTCACGAGAGAAGAAAGGGCAGTTGGAATAGGGCAGTGACAAGTGCTGTTTGTAGACATTTGGAATGCTTGTGCAATTATCTAAATTGGGAGCTAGTAAAGTGGTATCACATCAAAATTCTCAATTAAATGCCAAGGGTAAGAAACCGGTCCAAAAATACTTTTCAACTGGTGAACATTTAAAGATGTTGACTTTTATGGCATGGTATAAGTCAGGTCTCCTTTGGACTGATTCATAGATTTTTTTTTAGTCCTGTGATGTTTTTTCCTCCTTTTTCATTTAGCAGCCCTTGCTCTGCCTGATCTTTCTACTCAGCTCCTTCTGTGCACTCCTCATTTTGTCCTTGTTTCCTGATCTTAAAGCCCTCTTTTGTAAAGGAACTTAGATCAGGTGTAAACTTTCTATTTTGTTCTTGTGGAAGACAGATTTTCTGTCCCTTATCAATCCTGCTTTGCTACTCTGTCTTGTCTGCACAGTAACCATCATAGCAATGGTCTATCAAATTGTATAATTTTTTTTTTTACATTCTCAACAAAAAGATGCCTGGACGGAACCGCACCTAGATATACGATGGACGCATGGGGGAAGTGGCGGATCGTGTGTCTGGCGCCTCTGTAGATGATGTTTCTCTATGTGGCCCATACGTCTAAACCCAAGTAAATGAAGACTACGCCACTCCCTAATTATAAAGGGTGGGAGAACCCTATTTAATTAGACTATTCCCCACAATGGTTCATTCAAATGATCACAGCTGCTGAATCCAATGACTTTATTTAACAACAAGATCAATCCAAATATCAACTATATATTTATATATTTGCCATAGAAAACTCTAGAATTGCAGGCAACAATATAAAAAGTGAAACATGTCATGAGGGTAAAGCAAAAACCCCTAGCCCAGTATGGAAATCACCACAATCAATATATTATTAAATTTAAATCTACACACCCAGGTATCTATTTGCACATCAAAATCTCAATTGTTCACCCAAACCACCACACATGAACTGGACTAGAAGTTGGCTTAACCACCCATCTAACAGCCACAATCTAAGGCATAAGACCCCAATACAGCGTTTCTCAAATCAAGAGGGTATAAACCTCAGTAAAATAGGAAAATTAATAAAATTAATGATAAAAGGCAAAAGAGCAAGAAAAGATTATAAACACTTCCAATGTTAAAATACAACTCTAGACCATTCATTACAATTAATATCTGGTTTTCATTAAAAATAGGACATTAATACACGACTTTAAAACTTAGACCATCAATTCTTGTCACAACGGAAAACAAATATAAATAAAACATGAGAAACATCAATACAAAAGAGTGAGAAAATAGAAAAAAAATCCAATGAAAATAATAATAAAAAAGCCAGTGAGAAAAGCAGTGGCTACACCCTATGCTGGCCACCAATCATTCCTATAAAGAGACAAAATTAATGTTACTACAATTATGGATAAGCATTTACCTTAAACCTGCAATTAGCCATACTAGGCTAATGCTACTAGCCCAATACCATAATGCAAAACTACTAGTATACATTACCCTTCTGCAGGTTGCTCGGTAATGTCTGCCAATGCCTTCTACACACTTTTCCACAGGCCCTGGTTTCCCTGGATAACTAAATATTAATTAAAATACCACCCTATTATAAGAACCCACAGCCCCACAATCTACAGGCATTAACTAACCTTTCTAAAAAGTATAGTTACCTGTAATTCCACTCCTCTCTCCAATATTACTGACGGTATAACCAGAACAAATCCTCAGTACTGCATTCAACTAAAGGATAAATAAACAGCCCATTGAGCCTATCCAGAGAAATATGAGCTACTTATGCACTTGCAATAAGCAACCACTAAAGAGTTGCCATACCGTTTCTCCTGTGTTTGAATCTCACACACCACAAGCAAGGACTAAAGTCGGAAACTCCAGACTGGCGTTCTGAGCAGGCTTCTCAACGATGCCGGCATGCTACAGATCCCTAGGGAGCTCAATATATATTCACCTTAATTACTCGAGGCAGCACTTCCTGCTAGGTCCTAATGCCCCTCTGATTTCTTTTCTACTGGGACCTTATGTCCCACAGGCTACATCTATTTGTATTTATGATCATGGGTATTCTGCAGATTGGATTAGACATTGCCCTGGTGTATCAGAAAATTAAGAGTGTTGGGTCAGTGGTCAAAAGTCCCCAGAAACTACCCAACGTGTTGGGCAGTGCCATAGGCACTCAGACTGTGACCTAATCAAAGCATGGAATTGATCTTGGAGAAGCTATCAGCTCTGCGAACAAGTTTGGAGGATTGTGACTGGTCCAAAAGTGGATGGTGTCACAGGCTGTATTTGCATCAGCAGAGGGTGGGATGTACACAGTTATCACGATAACATGTGAGAATTCCCTTTGTTAAATAGTATGGTTTATACTGATGGCTAGCAGTTTAATGTCTTCCTTAATAGTTGTTCCTTAATAGTGATGTGTCCCAGGTGACACCATCTATCATTAATTTAAAAAATCATTAATAAGCAAGTCTTTTTTCTTATCACTGTACTTAGTCCTCTCCACACATTGAATTTGGAAGTCGTTCAGTGTAACATTAGCACATGTTGCTAGCTCTTTTTGCCATGTCTCTGTAAACAGCATTAGGCTAAATTCATGGTAATCTCTCTGGTGCCAGGTTAATGCCGCCAACTTGTACATATTGGGTAAAGATCTTACATTCCCCATAATTACTGATGTAAGGACTGTTTTGCAGCGTCTTTTCCTTGCACATTGTTCAACACTGGTGCATTTTCCCAGTCTCTTTTTCCTCAATTCTCGTGGAATCTCTGTAAAGTTTTTAAGGAAAACATCAGTGTTGGTAAGAGCTAGCAGCTGTCCTCTGGTGTATATAATAAAGTTGTGGCTGTGCTCAAGCTCTTCAGATTAAAATGTAAGCAAGGGTCCCAACAACAGTAGAAATAAGTATGTGTAAGTATGTGAGCCAAGACTGATATAGGCTAAAGAGGATTAATAATAAAAAAGTTAAGATGTTAAAAAAAAAAAAGTCCGGAGGACGCCCACGGCGGATCAGAAATGGGCCACGCACTCTGGCTGCGTGGTCCGGTGGACGCCCACGTCGGGCGCGGGGTTGGCCACGTACTCTGGCTGCGTGGCGCGGCGGGCGCCCCCATCGGACGAGGAGTGGGCCACGCCCTCTGGCAGCGTGGTCCGGTGGACGCCCACATCGGGCTAGGAGATGGCCACGCACTCTGACTGCGTGGCGAGGCGGGCGCCCCCTGGCTGCGTGGTCTGGCGGGCGCCCACGTCGGACGAGGAGTGGGCCACGCCCTCTGGCTGAGTGGTACGGCGGGCGCCCCCTGGCTGTGTGGCGAGGCGGACGCCCCCTGGCGGCGTGGCGAGCGGCGTGCGACCCCTGCTGCTCGGGCTGGGCGGCGTGCGGCCCCTGGACCTCGGGCTGGGCGGCGTGCGGCCCCTGGACCTCGGGCTGGGCGGCGTGCGGCCCCTGGACCTCGGGCTGGGCGGCGTGCGGCCCCTGGACCTCGGGCTGGGCGGCGTGACGCCCCTTGGGCTTCGGTACGGGCGGCGTGACGCCCCTGGGCTTCGGAACGGGCGGCGTGACGCCCCTGGGCTTCGGAACGGGCGGCGTGACGCCCCTGGGCTTCGGAACGGGCGGCGTGACGTCCCTGGGCTTCGGAACGGGCGGCGTGACGCCCCTGGGCTTCGGAACGGGCGGCGTGACGCCCCTGGGCTTCGGGATGGGCGGCGTGACGCCCCTGGACATGGGTTCTTGTGCTGACAGGACCTCGGCGGGCACGCATGCTGGCTGGACCTCAGCGGGCACACATGCTGGCTGGACCTTGGCGGGCACGCATGCTGGCAGGACCTTGGCGGGCACGCACGCTGGGCGGACCTCTGCGGGTTCACACCCTGGCAGGACCTTGGCGGGCACACATGCTGGCAGGACCTTGGCGGGCACGCACGCTGGCAGGACCTCTGCGGGTTCACACCCTGGCAGGACCTTGGCGGGCACGCATGCTGGCAGGATCTCGGTGGGCACCTCGGAATCGTCATCCTGCACACAAAACATGTACACCCCCACCGCAATGCCAAAACACACAGACATCTCGGACATGGGGAAGACGGACTGGACACACGAGACAGGGGTACACAGATCCACATCTACCCCCCCGAGTGTTGGCTCCGGTACCGCCCCCTCGCAGCGCGATCCAGACACAGCGCGGTCCGGCGCGGGCGCGTCACGTGACTGCCCCGCAGCACACGTGCCGCGCGTACGCTGCGTCTTAGCACCGCGCCGGCGCGCTCTGCGCCCGGATTTCGCCGCGGGGGGTTTAACAAACTGGACCGGAGTGTCCGTCCAGAACTCCTCAGAGTTGCGGAGGGTGCGTATGGGCAGAATATGCCCATACAGGTATGACTCGCCCTCGTCATCGGACACCTGAATAAGATCCAGGCCCTCCTCCGCACAGAGCGCAGCATACCCGTACCTCCACAACCATTCATCATCAGAGTCATAATCAAGTCAAGTCAAGTAATTTATTTATATAGCGCTTTTTACAACAGTACATTGTCACAAAGCAGCTTTACAGAATGAAAAGCCTTTAAACCCCCAAAGAGCAAGCCGAAGCGACAGTGGCAAGAAAAAACTCCCTTTTATGTTGTTATTTAAGGAAGAAACCTTGGGAGGACCAAGACTCAATGGGGGACTCATCCTCCTTGAGCGGCCGGGCAGCAACAACAGTGTAGAACAGTCATGTCCAGATACTAAACTATATGTGAGTCCATTAGGGGGCGTCCTGCAGGACCGCCTTGTCAGGATCCATACAGTATTCGTAAGCAGAGCCATGGATCTCCAGGAAGCCGGGGGACACCTCAAAAGAAACAGACAAAGGAAGGGAGTTAGAGCTAATAATAAAGCACGGCATTTAATTAATAAGTAATTAATTGACACAGTGCAGCATGTGACTCCGGCATCACTGACTAGAGCAGCATAACTAAAAGAGGCAGATACTGAAGACTCTACATAGTTGAGATGGCTCCCCGGAACAGCATCATTTCAGCGCCACACCCCCCCCATTAATGATGAGGTGGGTGAAGAGGTGAAATGCCAGCATACACTGATCAGAGATTACCCCCCAACACAGCCAAGTCTGAGATCTACATCTTTATCTACAGGGGATTAGTTAAACGCAAGATTAAATAAATGTGTTTTTAATTTATTTTTAAAGATTAATAGTGATTCAGAATCACGAACAGTAACTGGAAGGCTATTCCAAAGTTGAGGAGCCTTGTGGGAGAACGCTCTTCCACCAGCAGTAATTTTATTTATTCTAGGAGCTAAGAGTAAGCCAGCACCTTGAGATCGGAGCTCACGTGTCGGCTGGTACAATTGAATCAGCTCACTCAGATACTGTGGAGCCTGGTTATGTAAAATTTTATATGTTATTAATAAAATTTTGTACTCGATACGAAACTTAACTGGTAGCCAGTGCAAGTTTGATAACACAGGAGTTATATGATCAAACTTTCTGGTTTTAGTTAAAACTCTAGCTGCAGCATTCTGCACAAGTTGTAATTTATGTAATGATTTATTAGAACATCCTGTCAGAAGTGAATTACAATAATCTAACCTTGAGGTAATAAAAGCATGAATTAGTTTTTCTGCATCTTGGAGGGAGAGGATATTTCGTAGCTTCGAAATGTTACGAAGGTGAAAAAATGCAATTCTAGTGATATTGCTAATGTGCTTTGTAAAGGAGAGATCTGAATCAATAATGACACCGAGATTATTTACAGATGAACTGGGTCTAATTAAAGAGTTATCAAGGTTTAACATAGTGTTAGAAGCTTTGTTAATTTTGTCCTTGGGTCCTTTTATCTTTAATCCTTTTTAGTTTAAGTGGAGCGACACTGTCTAAGGTTGCAGAAAACATATGTTTAAGGTAATCCGCTGTGTTTTCAAGTTCATCGGGTCCTGATGCTGGTTTAATGTTTAATTCGGGTAAATGTTGTAGGAATGACACAGCAGTAGAGGGGATGATTGTACACTTCATGTCATATCGCGGTTTAATGACTGGATCAGTATCAATTTCTAAATCGTAGGTTATCAAATAGTGATCGGAGATGACCTCACATAGTGGAACAATAGTTAAATTATTAATGTTAATACCATGTGATAAAACTAAGTCTAATGTATGTTTACAGCGATGTGTTTTACCAACTACACTTTGAGTAATGCCCATGGAATCTAGGATGGAGTCAAAGGCTAATTTAAATGAGTCTAGTGGGTTTTCAAAGTGAACATTGAAGTCACCGACTATTAAGGCCTTGTCTGATGAGATTACTATGTTAGAGAGAAATTCACCAAATTCTTTAATAAACTCTGTATATGGGCCGGGAGGGCGGTATATGGTAATAAGATGCATTAGGTTGGATTTATTCTTCAATGAAGATGAACTGCTTATGTTGAGTACTGTCACTACTGCTCCCTCTAGCGGCGCTGCTACGTCACCTGGTGGTGGTTCTGTGGGCGGTCTTGCGCAGACGCGATCTCGCTCCAGGTCACCGGAATTCTGATTCCGGTTTCCTGGTTTTGTCACTTCCGTTTTCCTATTTATTTCCGTCTTTTGTTAGTGTTTGTCGCGTTGGTTTTCGTTACATGACTCTCCTCTGTGTGATTCCCGTTTCAGGACTAAACGCTCTCGTTTGTGTTTCGCTCTCCATTACGACGGCTACGGCGATCGTCTTCATCGCGGGTTTAGCTGTCGTCTCTACTGGCATCCGGCCAGCTCGCCTCCATTTTGTGTTTGAGTTTGTTTTTGTGTTTCACTTTGTTTTATTTTGGAGGTCGCTTTTTGTTTATTAAATATTATTTTGCCTTTGAACATCGGACTGCGTTCTATTTGTCATTACGCACTATCGGCGTCCGTGACAGTAACCAACGCCATATATGGATCCGGCTAATCCCACGGACCCGTCCCTCGCGCTGCGCGAGCAGGGACGTTTTTGGGGGGAGCTACGGCAGGAGATTAGCGAGCTTACTCGCGCTATGAGTGCGCTTATGGATCGGCAAAACCCGACTGGAACAGGGTTTTTCTCTGAACGCTGCTCCACCAGACGCCGGGAGTTCTACCAACACTGCCGCGGCTGCGGCAGCCGGGACTTCTTCCTCGCCTCTTCCTGTAGCGGAACCGGAACGGTATGATGGAGATCCAGAGGTATGTGAGCTGTTCCTTCTACAATGCTCTCTGTACTTCGCCAATCGTCCCCCGGCGACGGATGAACAGAAGATCGCCTTCGTCATCTCCCGTTTACGGGGCCGTGCTGGTAACTGGGGATCGGCTCTCTGGAATGCTCGTACTGCTGAATCCAGCAACTTTGCATTGTTTATGGAACGTTTTCGCAGCACGTTTTTTCACCCACGTAAGGGACGCGCAGTTGGCGATCTCCTGATGGAACTTAAACAAGGATCCCGATCCGTCTCCGACTACGCGCTGGAGTTCCAGACGCTTGCGGCTCATAGCGGCTGGAACGAGCCGGCCCTTATGGGAGCTTACCGCTCGGGTTTGAAGAAAGAGATCGCTGCGGAGCTACTCTTTAAGGATGAGGGCATGTCTCTCTCCGATCTCATCACGACTACTATTAGGTTAGATCAACTTTGGCAATCTAAGAGGGGACAGTCCTCGTTTCCGCGTTCCACGGCCACAGCTACTGCCTCTTCTACGGATTTTGAGACTCCTATGCAGGTGGAGTCTATTCGGCTTTCCGCTAGTGAGAGGAGTCGTCGCATCCGTGGACGTTTGTGCTTATATTGTGGTGGAAATGACCATTTGTTGGACCAATGTCCCACTTGTCCTTCCACAAGGGGTCGTGGTTCGGCTACTAAATTAGGGGCCATTACCTCTTCCCAGGATTCCGTGGTGGTGAGCACATTTCATTTACAACACCCTTTTTTACTACCTGTTAATTTAACATTCTTAGGTAATTGTATTTCTACCACTACTTTACTGGACTCTGGGGCTGAAGGGAATTTTTTGGATTCTGGTTTTGCTGATAAGTGGGGTATTCCTAGAACTAAACTTGCGCATTCCATTCGGGTTAGTTCCGCTGATGGTCGCCCGCTGCACCCTGGTACTATTTCACATTCCACATTGTCTTGTAAATTGTCTGTGAGTGCTCTTCATACTGAGGATCTAACATTTCTACTCATTTCTTCTCCTTCCTTTCCTCTCATTTTAGGGTTGCCTTGGCTTCAGCGGCACGATCCGGCCATCTCTTGGGCTTCTCGGGATATTACCAATTGGTCTCCATATTGCTTCGCTCATTGTCTGCACCCCCCCCTGCCCAGGCCACGCCCTGGGGTCCAAACCCTTCTGGAGCTTCCTAGTGGTGTCCCATCTGACTATTTGGAATTGGCACAGGTATTTGGTTCCTCCACATTTTCCACGCTTCCTCCCCACCGTGTGTCAGATTGTGCCATTGATCTTGGGGCTAAACTACCTCGTGTAAGTCCTTACCCCTTAACTCAAGCGGAGAGTAGGGCTATGCGTGAATATATCGAGGAATCGCTCCAACAGGGCATTATTCGGCATTCCAAATCCCCGGTTGCATCTGGATTTTTTTTTGTACCCAAGAAGGATTCCTCGTTGAGGCCTTGTATCGACTATCGGGTGCTTAATCAGGCTACCCGCAGGTTGGCTTACCCTCTGCCATTAGTTCCCTCTGCGTTAGAGAGGTTGAAGGGAGCCACTGTGTTTTCTAAATTGGACCTTCGTAACGCTTATAATTTGATACGTATTCGAGAGGGTGATGAGTGGAAGACTGCGTTTGTTACCTCTTCTGGGCAGTATGAGTATCTGGTCATGCCTTTTGGTCTTACCAATGCTCCTGGTATTTTCCAGGCATTTATTAATGAAGTATTACGGGATTTTTTAGAGAAGTTCGTTCTGGTTTACCTTGATGATATTCTTATCTTTTCACCCGATCTTACCACGCATCGTCAGCACGTTACCACCGTCCTTCGGCGTCTGCTTCAGAACCAGCTTATGTTGCGGGCTGATAAGTGTGAGTTTCACCAACAACAAATATCATTTTTGGGCTACATTGTTTCGGCCAAAGGGTTACAGATGGACCCGAGTAAGGTCCAGGCTGTGGTAGATTGGCCAGCACCTAGTACGGTCAAGGAATTACAACGCTTTCTGGGATTTGCTAATTTCTACCGTAAATTTATTCGTGGTTTCAGTTCCTTGGCCTTACCTCTCACCAATCTGTTACGGGGAAAACCTAAGAACCTTCATTGGAACCAGAGGGCAGAGCAGGCGTTCGCTGACCTCAAAGCTCGATTTGTGTCGGCTCCTGTTTTAGCCCACCCTGATCCTGATTCTCGGTTCTTCGTAGAGGTTGATGCTTCTTCTAACGGGGTGGGGGCTGTTCTCTCTCAGGGACCGGAGTCTTCTTCCCGCCGTCATCCAGTGGCGTTTCTGTCCAGGAAGTTGTCCCCTACTGAGTGCAACTATAGCATTGGGGACAGGGAGTTACTGGCTATTAAGATTGCGTTGGAGGAGTGGCGGCATTGGTTAATGGGATCCAACCACCCCTTTGTAGTCATAACAGATCACAAGAATCTGGAATATCTTAAGGGGGCCAAACGCCTTAATGCCCGTTAGTCTCGCTGGTCACTGTTTTTTAACAACTTTCATTTTACCATCTCTTATCGACCAGGTCACCATAACCTCCAAGCAGATGCCCTTTCCCGCCTTCATCCGGGTATGGGTAGCAGGTTTTTGGAGGAGGAATCTATTCTTCCCGCGAGATGTTTTCTGAATTCCATTCATTGGGATTTTGATCACGAGATCTAGAGGGCTTTACAGGGTTGTCCGGCTCCTCCTCACTGCCCTTCTGGGTTACTGTTTGTACCCTTACCTTTCCGTACTCGTTTAATCACTTGGGCTCATTCTTTGTTGTGTGCAGGACATCCAGGGGTAGATCGTACTATTCAGCTTCTCCGGCGTAAATATTGGTAGGAGTCTCTCAACTCTGACGTTCAGCAGGTGGTTTCCTCCTGTTCCATTTGTGCGGCTTGTAAGATCCCTAAGGTGTTACCCGCTGGTAAGCTCAACCCCTTGCCGGTGCCTTCGCGTCCTTGGTCCCATGTGGCCATTGATTTTGTTACTGATTTGCCCGCTTCCGAGGGATTCACCACAGTGGTCACCCTCATTGATCGTTTTTCCCGTGCAGTTCGTTTTTTTTCCTTTGGCGGCACTTCCTTCGGCTCTCCAGACTGCCGAGCTTCTTTTTACCCATCTTTTCCCTATCTTCGGCATACCGGAAGACATTCTGTCGGACAGGGGTCCTCAGTTTACTTCTGCAGTCTGGAGGGCCTTTTTTGAAAAACTGGGTACCACTGTCAGTCTTACTTCTGGCTATCACCCTGAGAGTAATGGATTGTGTGAGAGAGCTAATCAAGAGCTGGGCAAGTTCCTTCGGATCTTTGCTCGTAACAACGCTTCAGATTGGGCACGTTTCCTTCCTTGGGCGGAGATTGCACAGAATTCCCTCCGTCATTCTGCTACCGGGCTGACCCCATTCCAGTGCGTGTTGGGATTCCAACCACCTTTTTCTTTGTGGGATCCGGAGCCCTCCAATTCGCCCATCGTGGATGCTTGGTTCAAGCGTAGTGAGAGGATATGGTCCCAGGTCCATCAACGTATCGAGGAAGTATTGCGTCGCAATAAGAACTTTGCTGATCGACGTCGTAGTCAGGCTCCGGTTTATTCTCCTGGGGACCTAGTTTGGCTCAATTCCCGCGATTTTCGTTGCCGTACTGGTTCTCGCAAGCTTTTACCCAGATTTCTTGGTCCTTTTAAGGTACTGCGTCAGATTAACCCGGTATCTTATCGATTGGAACTGCCTCCTCAGTATCGTGTTCATCCAGTCTTCCACACATCCCTCCTAAAACCTTTTGTTACTGGTCCCCTGGATTCGACTCTGCAAGAGGGTACAGTCACTAAGGCTACATCATTTCCGGATGTATTCACGGTGTCCACTCTGCTGGATTCTCGTAGACGTGGCTCCACTATACAGTACTTGGTTGATTGGGAGGGGTTTGGTCCTGAGGAACGCAGTTGGGTAGCTAGTGCGGACATTTTGGATCCCCAACTCATTATTGATTTTCACGCTAGTCATCCCGAGAAGCCTGCCCCCCGTGGCCGTGGTCGGCCGCGTCGTCGAGGTAAGTCTATTTCCTACACGCCCTTACCTCTCCCTCCTGAGAGGGAGGGTACTGTCACTACTGCTCCCTCTAGCGGCGCTGCTACGTCACCTGGTGGTGGTTCTGTGGGCAGTCTTGCGCAGACGCGATCTCGCTCCAGTTCACCGGAATTCTGATTCCGGTTTCCTGGTTTTGTCACTTCCGTTTTCCTATTTATTTCCGTCTTTTGTTAGTGTTTGTCGCGTTGGTTTTCGTTACATGACTCTCCTCTGTGTGATTCCCGTTTCAGGACTAAACGCTCTCGTTTGTGTTTCGCTCTCCATTACGACGGCTACGGCGATCGTCTTCATCGCGGGTTTAGCTGTCGTCTCTACTGGCATCCGGCCAGCTCGCCTCCATTTTGTGTTTGAGTTTGTTTTTGTGTTTCACTTTGTTTTATTTTGGAGGTCGCTTTTTGTTTATTAAATATTATTTTGCCTTTGAACATCGGACTGCGTTCTATTTGTCATTACGCACTATCGGCGTCCGTGACAAGTACAAGCGCTTCGAAGGATTTTGACTCATACTTATTATTAAGTGTTACATTTATGTTTTCTTTATAGATCGTAGCCACTCCACCTCCTCGTCCACTAAGACGTGGTTTATGAGCATAAGTATAACCAGGTGGAGAGGCATCATTTAATGCTAGGTACTCATTGGCCCTAATCCAGGTCTCTGTGAGACAAAAGACATTTAGAAAGTTATCAGTTATTATTTCTTGAACTAGAGCTGATTTTGATGACAGTGACCTAATGTTTAATAACCCAAGTTTTAACTTAAAAGTGTTTCTTACATTACTTGAGGTTGTATTGATATTAATGAGATGTTTTTGGCACACTTTTTGGACTCTTTTTGTTGTTTTTTGCTCACTGCGATACTTGATAACTGTCTTAATAGTATGGAACCTAGTTATTGTGGGTGACGACTCCTGGCAGTTCGCAGGCAGTTGGTTAGGCCATTCTGTCTGCTGCCTGGCCTTGGCTCTGAATTGTCAATTTTTTTTCCTATCTGAAGAAAAAACCATATCGGCTATGTTATGTGACATGAGCGCAGCACCCTCCCGGGAAGGATGGATGCCGTCCCATTTCAAAAGGCCAGGCCTTCCCTCAAAAGTAGACCAATTATCAATAAAGGTAATGTTGTTCTCTGAGCACCACTTAGACATCCAGCAACGTAGCGACCATAACCTGCTGTAGGTTTCGCCGCCACGCCTAATTGGTATTGGACCAGAGACAACTACTTCATCAGACATCATTGCAGCGGTTCCACACACCTCTTTAACATTAGCCTTAGTAATCTCAGACTGCTTGAGACGAACGTCATTAGTGCCGACGTGGATAACTATTCTAGAGAATGAGCGTTTAGCATTAGCCAGCACTTTGAGGTTCGCCCTGATGTCTGGAGCCCTGGCCCCCGGAATGCACCGGACTATGGTTGCTGGGGTCTCTAAGGGGGTAGCGATTCGCACGTGTCTGAGCTGGGAGTCGCCAATAACCAGAGCACTTTTAGCAACCGGTCTCTCAGTGGGTGAGTCACTGAGTGGGGAAAACCGATTGGACACGTGGATCCTAGAAGAGTGATGCTCAGTTCTACGTGTACGTCGCCTGGTCGTCACCCACTCGCCCTGCTGCGAGGGCTCTAAAGCCGGAGATTTAGGACCTGATCCTGTGGCATTCGGGCTGGCTAAACTGGTCCCTGACACATCTTCTCTAACATGACCCTGTTCTAAAACCCGAATGCGCTCTTCTAGCACTGAAATCTTCTCCGTCAGACTAAGAACTAGGCTACACTTCTCACAGACTGAATTATCAGTAATGACGGAGGAAGACTGTCTATACATACTGCACTGAGGGCACGCAACCAGAGGGGAAAGTGCCATTGTAAAGTTTATATATAAATGAAGAAATAAACTTAGCTTCGGGTGGGTAGAGATGTGAGGTTATTTCCCGCTGTTACAGCTGATGATGAAACAAAGCAGCGGCAGCAGCTGGTGGAGATCCAAATCTAGTGAATCTGGCTGTATTAGCGTCGGATGGAGGTTGAGTCCTGAAGGTTCTCACAATGCGGTGTGTGAAGATCAGCGTTGAGTCCAATAAAATCCGATCCGAAAATCCAAACAGTTGAATCCGGCGTCGCAGATCAGGAGATGACTCTTTTATAATATAGGCTAATATTTATAAACGACGCGGGTAATAAATGCAGCGGTGTTGGCAGCAAACGACCGCGATAGTAAGCAGAAAGTGCTAGCGTTAGCGGCTAAAAACGCTAGCAACTACACCGCGATTTGGAGAGTAGAGAGGGACAAAAAGCGGAATAAATGCTATGTTATAACGATGAGGTAGCTAAACAGTCAATAGAATGTGAAAAAAAGTAACTAAAAACTAATCGTACATAGACATTACACTGTTCGAGCCATCCTTACGGCTCCGGGACGGCGGACTGCGCATAGCAGCGCACTCGCGGACACAGCGGAACGCGCCGCGAGTACGAGGCTACACGGCCCCCGCAAAGAAAAATTTTAAAAAAGTGCTTACCTGGGCTCTGGACTCCCCAAATTTCCTTGGCTGGTCGTTCTGTCACGACAGTCTACCTCGGGCAGAAGCGGAAGCGCATCGGACGCGCAAAACCGGCGTATTAACGCGCTGAAGGGAGCCAGGCACGCAGGTAGCGAGAACAGGTTTATTTAAAGGTGCAGTAACACCACAAAACAAGAGGTACATAAAGGACTACGTGACAAACAACACGACCAGCACCAATGACAAAAAACAATGGACATAAATACAAAAAGACACCCGACCACGTGCACAAGACAACCAATGATAACGCAGAGTTAATTAACGAAACTAATGAATCACAGAACGTTAATTAACTAAAAAACAGAACGAAACACAAAACAGGTGACAGGTGCCTGTTACACTGGCCCTTTCATTTACAAGGATGGCTTTTTAGAATTATATTACAAAATATGAAAAACAAAAAAAAAAATCACACTTTTGTTCTTTGCTCCCATTCTTTTATAATCTGAGCTTTCTATGTGCACAAAAAAACTACATACTCACTGGTACTCTGATATCTGATCTAAAGATCTCAGCAGTGACACAAAAAGAACTTTTGATAAATGGCATCATACATCATCATTAATAGCTTTAAGGATTTTTTTCATATTGTATTAGTAAATGTTAAATGTAAGAACATTATTTATGATGTTCTTTTATTCTTGAGCCAAAATTCAGTTCAGAATATTTGGAAGCTCTACCAGATGGAACACCTGTCTGTGTGCATTAAAAAGAAAAGAGTAAAGGAGCAACGTCTCTGATATTATTTTTACTTAGGCTCTCATAGTCTTATAGTGATTAAGTCCAGTTTTGTGCTTGCTGCAATCTTATTATCCTTGACAAAAAATGAAAACAGACTGTTAAATGGCAAAATTTGATTGCAAATAGTTTTTTGGGTAAGCTTACTATTAATCAAACAAACGTCTAAGCCTACTAGTACTAAATTATTTTGCATCAAGGGCCATCCATACCAAGAATATAAACTCAACATTAACAATATATAAATCATCTTTCTAATGGAGTTCACACCTCATTTATAATGATGACATTGGTGAACAATATCATTGGAATCATTTCCAGAGCAATTTGATAAAAACAGTCAGTAAAATCCATTTATTTGGCATTACATTTAAAACATTGCCGAACACAATGTGAAGAAAGCATAAAATAAATGACCCATAATAAAACAAATGGTGTGTATAAAGATGCAGGTTAAAACAAAGCCATATGGGATCTAATAAGTAAAATAAATAACTTGAAATCAGTGCTATTATTTAGTGTACTGAACTGCTTTACATCTTGTGTGATAAGGCTTAATTATAAATTAAAACCTGCATTTGTGCACTGGTTATAAAGAGAAACAAAAAAAGCTGATCACAGAGATTTTTTATGAGGGAAGGCTAAACACTGTCATTTGGCTGCTCATTACCTTGTGCTAATATATAATGTTAAAAATGTAAAAAAAAAAAAATAATAATAATAATAATAAAAAAATAATAATATAATTATATTATAATAATAATAATAACAACTAATTGTTATAAGAAAAAAACTGAATATAATGGATTTGCAGTGCAGTCAGATCCAGAATGAAATAATGGCCTTGTGAGTTTCCACCAGCTTCTCTCCTATCCTCAAACCTCCCATAAACCTTCTGACAGCTTGGCCAGCTTTAGCTTTAAGCTGGCCAGGAAAAAGTAGACTGATGAATGGAGTCAGTTTCACCTGCGTTTATATAGCACTTAATTTGTTAGCATGGCATGCCATTTTTTTCTTTAGTTCAGATATTGCTTGGCTGAAATTACTATATACTTTTGTTTGTAGAGAAATGTCATTAATTTTGTAGTATAGCGTTATAGTGATAACTAGACCTGACATTTTATTGTCTATACAGCAGCATATGTGCTTGGCTAGGTTCCAGGCCTCTTTGCTTTATGGTTCCATCTGTGAGAATGTGATGAGGTGATAAGTGGCTCATAAAGCAGTCATCAAATCAGATGAGGTTTCCTCAAACCTCAGCACTAACAGCAGCTAGAAAATAACTCTATACCCTGGTCTTACCCTCTAATGCATCATTCAGAGTGCATTTGCTTGCCTAAATTTACCACTCATTATTTCAAAAACCAACCCTGAAAAATGAGGACTTCTGGGAATGGTCTGATCTCATATGTCCTTTGACTAGCTCTGACAGATAGCTCCTGAATCTCTTTACTCATGGTTCATGTTTGATTCAAATGACTGCCCAAATCATGCATAAACAAGACCATTAGAGTGAGAATAACTCATAGATTTTCGCAATGTGATACAACAAAAAAGCATGAATTGTGTTTCACCTAAAGTGTACAAAGACACAGTGCTGAGTATAAATCCGCTTGAATAATTTTTTTAAATTGAAAGTTATGTACGCTCCACACATAAAAAAAGCAATTGTCAACACCAGTTAAACTTCAAAGGGTCAACATTAACAATGCTGTACCTTTTTTTCTTCTTTTCTTTCCTTTTATTAAAAAAAATACAAGCTAACTGGCCTGATGAAAAGATACCACTCAGGTTGTTGTCAAACTTATTTACAACACTGGTAAATATACAGTATCAGTCAAAAGTTTGAACACACCACCTTTCTGTTTCATTGTCTATTTTCTCCAGTTACTATAAAGATAAAGATGTACTTTGTAGTTTAACAATTGTGGAGTGCAGTGTATCTGTTTTCTATTTTTTTGTTAGTCTCCTGTTGGTCAGGAGCGTAACAGAACAGTATAATTTGGGTGGTGTGTTGTTTATTGTCAGTTCTACAGTGACACAGATATATTGAGGGGGTTTTAGTGCAGCAGTGCTGCTGTAGTGTAATTTAAACACCTCAGTGACACTGCTGGGATAGGAATAATGCACAAACCAAATAATACCTGCTCTGTGGTGCTACTATTGGGCTCTTGACCATTAGAGAACAGAGTGAAGGGGAATAACACACTATGTACTGTAGTCCACAAACAGATGGACTTCAGTCCGTAATTGTAAAACTACAAAGTCCATCTGTGAAAATGTGAACTGTAAAAATGGACAATAATATAAGCAATTACTGTGTTCAAACTTTGACTAATACTGTAAATATAGAACACCAATGAAAAGCCTGAAATGATGGACTGGATGTAGGTATTTATGGACTGATGAATCAAAATTTTAAATCTATGGTTCATTTCACAGGATCTTTGTACACCATTGAGTAGTTGAAAGAATTGTTTCACAGTGTGTGACATCAACTGTAAAACATAGAGGAGGATGTGGGATGTCACGGTAGTCTACCTCGGGCTAAAGCGGTTGCGCATAGGGAGCGCAAAGCCGCCGCGTATACACGCGCTGAAGGGAGCCAGGCACGCAGGTAGCAGAGAACAGGTTTATTTAAAGGTGCAGTGCACCACAAAACATGAGGTACAAAAGACTAAGTGACATATAACACAACGACCAGCACCGAAGACAAGAAACAATGGACATAAATACAAAACGACAAACGACACGTGCACAAAACAAACCAATTACAAAAAGGAGTTAATTAACTAAACTAATGAGCACTGAACGTTAATTAACTCAAACGAACAGGACGAAACACAAAACAGGTGACAGGTGCCCTAGGCACCTGTTACATGGGACAGTCTGTGGCTGTTTTGCTTTGTCCAATTTCAGGAACTAGCGCAGCTTTTTGCAGAGCCATGCAATACTCGTTAGCCCCTAGTCGGTAAGAGGTTTATCCTACAGCATGGTAATGACTTGTTCTAGCTATGCTAGAACTACCTCAGGAAAAGAGTATGATGGTAAGCTCCCCACATTTAAACCCCACTCATCTGAATTGGAATAAACTAGACAAAAGAGTGAAAGTAAAGCAACCTACAGGTGCCACACATTTATGGGAACATCTGCAATAGAATGTGGCTACTTTAGTAAGTCAAAAATTTAGAACAAATTTTGGTCCATAGAGTGCATATTTTTTTTTTAACTCAATTGCTTATTTACTTAATTATTCATTCATTCATTATCTTCCGCTTTATCCTATCTTAGGGTCGCGGTGGGGTTCCCCATGCCCATCCAGGGGAGAACGTTTTGGGTGCTGGGCAGATAGCTGTGCACACACTCACTCACACAGACACGCACACATACACACTCTATATGAGGCAATTTTGGAGAACTCAATTGACTTGTTCCATGTTTTTGGACTGTGGGAGGAAACTGGAGAACCTGGAGGAAACCCATGCTGACACGGGGAGAACATGTAAACTCCACCCAGATGGGGATTCGAACCGGGAATCTGCTGAGAGGCGAATGTGCTAACCACTAAGCCACCGCGCCGCCCATTTACTTAATTACTATGTCTTTATTTCAGAGTGCAATGAGACATTAAACTGAATAGTTTCTGGAAAAATTGGGGTGTTTTGAAACTTTTGACTGGTAGTTTACACACACTTGGTTGCTAATCCGCTTTCTGTTCCCAGATTTACATTATCCACATTATGTGGCAGGTTTTTTTGGGTTGCTGCTCCTTTTTGGGTTGAACTCTGTCACGGTAGTCTACCTCGGAAGTCTACATAGGAAGTCTACATAGGAAGCGCAGAGCCGCCGCGTTTACACGCGCTGAAGGGAGCCAGGCACGCAGGTAGCAGGAGAACGGGTTTATTTAAAGGTGCAGTAACACCAAAAAACATGAGGTACAAACTGACTAGTGACATACAGTGGGTTGCAAAAGTATTCATACCCCTTGAACTTTTCCATATTTTGTCACATTACAACCACAAACATAAATATATTTCACTGGAATTTAATGTGAAAGACCAACACAAAGTGGTATACAATTGTGAAGTGGAAGGAAAATTATACATGAATCAACATTTTTTCTACAAATAAAAAACTGAAAAGTGCGACGTGCAAAAGTATTCAGCCCCCCTGAGTCAATACTTTGTGGAGCCACCTTTTGGTGCAATTACAGCTGCAAGTCTTTTAGGGTATGTCTCCACCAGCTTTGCACATCTAGTGACTGAAATTCTTGCCCATTCCTCCTTGCAAAACAGCTCAAGCTCAGTCAGATTGGATGGAGAGCGTTTGTGAACAGCAGTTTTGAGATCTTGCCACAAATTCTCAATTGGGTTTAGGTCTGGACTTTGATTGGGCCATTCTAACACATGAATATTCTTTTTTTTTAAACCACTCCATTGTAGCTCTGGCTTTATGTTTAGGGTCGTTGTCCTGCTGGAAGGTGAACCTCCGCCCCAGTCTCAAATCTTTTGCTGATTCCAACAGGTTTTCTTCCAAGATTGCCCTGTATTTGGCTCCATCCATCTTCCCATCAACTTTGACCAACTTCCTGGTCCCTGCTGAAGAGAAGCACCCCCAGAGCATGATGCTGCCACCACCATATTTGACAGTGGGGATGGTGTTTTCAGAGTGATGTGCAGTGTTATTTCTCCGCCACACATAGCGTTTTGCATTGTGTCCAAAAAGTTCAATTTTGGTCTCGTCTGACCAAAGCACCTTCTTCCACATGTTTGCTGTGTCCTCAACATGGCTTCTGGCAAACTGCAAACGGGACTTCTTATGGTTTTCTTTTAACAATGGCTTTCTCCTTGCCACTCTTCCATAAAGACCACATTTGTGTAGTGCACGACTAATTGTTGTCCTGTGGACAGTTTCCCCCACCTGAGCTGTGGCTCTCTACATTTCATCCAGAGTCACCATGGGCCTCTTGGCTGCCTCTCTGATCAGTGATCTCCTTGTTCGGCCTGTAAGTTTAGGTGGACGGCCTTGTCTTGGCAGGTTTACTGTGGTGCCATACTCTTTCCATTTCCGGATGATGGATTGAACAGTGCTCCGTGAGATGTTCAAAGCTTTGGAAATCTTTTTATAACCTAAGCCTGCTTTAAACTTCTCCAAAACCATATTCCTAACCTGTCTGGTGTGTTCTTTGGACTTCATGATGCTGTTTGCTCCCCAATATTCTCTTAACCAACATCTGAGGCCGTCACGGAGCAGCTGTATTTGTACTGCGATTAGATTACACACAGGTGGACCCTTTTGAGTCATTAGCACTCATCAGGCAACTTCTGAATGCAATTGGTTGCACTCAGGGAAAAGGGGGCTGAATACTTTTGCACGTCGCACTTTTCAGTTTTTTATTTGTAAAAAAAATGTTGATTCATGTATAATTTTCCTTCCACTTCACAATTGTATACCACTTTGTGTTGGTCTTTCACATTAAATTCCAGTGAAATATATTTATGTTTGTGGTTGTAATGTGACAAAATATGGAAAAGTTCAAGGGGTATGAATACTTTTGCAACCCACTGTATAACACAACCACCAGCCCCGAGAACGTGAAACAACGGAAATAAATACAAAAAGACACCCGACCACGTACACAAGACAAACCAATGACAAAGAGGAGTTAATTAACTAAACTAATGACACATGAACGTTAACTAACTCAACCGAAAGGAACGAAACACAGAACAGGTGACAGGTGCCCTAGGCACCTGTTACAAACTCCTTGCTCTTTAATATTTTCTTTGTCTCATAGAGCAATATAGACTCTCATAAACTCATAAAGTCACATAAAACGGTTAGAATACACAAAAATATTCACATTTAATATTAATAAATACATTTCTGATGTAAATATGTGTAACGAGCACCTGCTGCACCTGTCCCTCGTTTTCGGTTTCTCATTATTTCACTTGTGTGATTGGTTGGTTTTGTCACGTGTTTAGTTGGGGTTCCTATTTAGCCTGTTTTCTCCCGTAATTCTGAGCACGTATTTGGTTTGTGGTTATATTACCCGACGTTACGTTTTTTTATCCCCGTTCTGTTGGTGCTTCGGCACCACCTTTTAATAAATTCAGTTTTTAGTGTGCCAGTGATCTCCTTCCCGCATTTCTGCCACGGTGTGTCGCTGCGCGGGCGTTCCGCGCAGGTCACATTCGTGGGAGCGTCTCCCTCCGTCTAGACCGGCGGACGCTGTGGTTTATGCGTCGCCGTATCCGGGAGACGCTCATTATGCGCGAGTGGCGTCCGCGATTTCCCGGCGGAGCCGCTCACCTCTGGGGGACTACGGACGAATTGTGACAGAAAGACGTGCCAATACATCGGAGATTACTGGACACCTGGGGTCACCCATCGTGAGCTGAGGACCAGAGGCTGGACCACCGACCCGACCGAGTCCGAGTACCGGGGACCGCCAGCGGCATAGCCCGGCTACCGGAGGGCGGCCGTCGTCGAGTCGGGACCGACTGAGGCCGTTTGCCATCGGTCCCGAGCACCATGGGCCGCCCATTTCGGACTCGGAGCACCAGGAGGTGCATGCCCCAGCCTCGCGGCGAGAGGGCGTCGATCTGCGCTGCGAGAAGACGCGTCCACGTCGTCACCAGGGAGCTGTCGGCTGGATTTACAGCCCGAGGGACTTGTTACCCCCCCCCCCCCCCCCCCCCCCCGTTTGTTATTTTCTGCATGTATTTATCATTGTTATTATTTATTTCTTTTGGCTTGGGTTGCTTTCCCTTTTGCGCGACCCTTGGGGTGGGGGTATGTAACGAGCACCTGCTGCACCTGTCCCTCGTTTTCGGTTTCTCATTATCTCACTTGGGTGATTGGTTTGTTTTGTCACGTGTTTAGTTGGGGTTCCTATTTAGCCTGTTTTCTCCCGTAATTCTGAGCACGTCTTTGGTTTGTGGTTATATTACCCGACGTTACGTTCGTTTGTTTATCCCCGTTCTGTTGGTGCTTCGGCACCACCTTTTAATAAATTCAGTTTTGGTTTTTATCCCGGTGTGCCAGTGATCTCCTTCCCGCATTTCTGCCAGGGTGTGTCGCTGCGCGGGCGTTCCGCGCAGGTCACATTCGTGGGAGCGTCTCCCTCCGTTTAGACCGGCGGACGCTGTGGTTTACGCGTCACCGGATCCCGGGGACTACGGGGGATCTGGGGGACTACGGACGAATTGTGACAATATGTTTATTTTTAAAACATTTGCTAGTACTACTAACATAGGGATGGAAGTGTGACAACCAGAGTGACAAGTGATTAAGTTCAAGTTCAAGTTATTTATTTATATAGCGCTTTTTACAACAGTAAATTGTCACAAAGCAGCTTTACAGAATGAAAAGCCTTTAAACTTATGTTGTTATTTAAGGAAGAAACCTTGGGAGGACCAAGGCTCAGTGGGGGACTCATCCTCCTTGATTGGCCAGGCAGCAACAACAATGTAGGACAGCCATGTACAGATATTTAACAAATGGAAAAACTCTAACAACTGGAAAACTATATGTGAGTCCATTAAGGGTGTCCTGCAGGACCGCCAGTCCAATTAATATATAGGTGCCATCCAGTATTAGTCAGCAGAGCCATGGATGAAGGTCTGACTACACCTCCAGGAAGCCGGTCACACCTCAAAAGAAATTAGAATTCAGGTGATTGAGAACGATAATTGGACTGAGCAATAGAACCCACAGATTGAAGCACGGAAAAAGTAGGCATGACAATAGCATGTGTGACACATGGGTCTGTTTAAACAAAAGAAGTCATCCCAGAAACAAATAGAACCCAAAGGAAATCAGATTATCCTTATACTCATTTTTCTTTTCCTAAATGTTTTTTACGCTGCTGTTCATCTTAGGCAAAAAAACAAACAAACAAAAAAAAAAACGCAATGCTAGTGTGGTTCACAATTAATCGAAGCACCTTGATGTCTGGAAAAAGATGTGCTATAGTACAGAAGCATATGAAAAAGTTGTGAAAAATTTTATTTGAATGTATCTGCAATCATACTTATTTATTTAAGTTTAGCTCTAACTGCAGTGATCCATGAATGAACCTGTGAATTGTTAAAGTGAAAATTGGGGGAATAATCAGCATCTCTGAAGAGCCATGACTCCTGCACATGCTTAGTTATTTCCTAAAACCCACTTCCAGATGGAAATGCTGTGATTTGTGATAGACATACTTTGTAATGTACTTAGACATATAACACTGCTCTTGGATAAAACTGAAAGTTCAAGCATGTGTTGGGTGATAATGGTAATTATTAGCATAAGACCAGAATTTTTGTAAATACAGAGCATGTAATGACTTGCAGCGATGGATTCAGTTCTTACAAAATCTTTTCTGTGATCCTAATTAGGATAAGCAGACTCGGAGGTGCTTTTTAAAGGGTTTGACTAAAAATGGTTGGTTAAAAAAATAACCAAACAAGTTCTGGATTTGATTTTGTTTATGATAACTGCTTATTTGAATTGAGTGAAGCATGCACATAATGTTCGTGAGAGTTCACAGTTAGCTGTGACTGTGTTAAGTGAGAATTGTTTTTGATCACATTTTTACCATATTCCTGCATATTTTATAAATGTGTTATTATTGTTCAGTGCATTCAATTACATATGTAACATTACCTATGCTTCGTGTCTCATTGTTTTGTTTTGTTTTTCTTTTGACCAAATAGTTAGAATTTCTATTATTTTACTGGCACTTTACTGTCAATACATAAATAAATATTGATGTTTACAAAAGCTTTGGTGTAAACAAAACTTAAGTAAAATGTGGCCTGTAATTTTTTTAACTAACTTTTAAATAACCAGGAAAGACCCAGTTTTACAAATTAAAAAAATGTTCCTTTATTAAATTGCACAACTTTTGCAAGCTGTCTGAGTAGCATGATCTGTTTGACCTGCTCCAAAATATAAAATAATTTTACAGGGTTTACAACATTTTTACCATTGAATTTTAAAAGTAAAGCACTCAAAGTAAACAAATAAACATTTAGGAGAGTGAAAATTGAGCACTTGAGTGGTGCAGTTGTAGAATACACTAACAAACTTTGGCAAAATAAATCCATAATATATTATTCTGTATGTAGTTTGTAATACACCACAACAGTGACTGCTACTGGCTGTTTAAGCAGATCAGTGCGAGCCATTATCATTTACATTATAATTTTTTTTTTTTTTTACTCTCAAGTTTTTACTTTTTAATGTAGATTAAGCAAGATGAATTTATGATGGAATAGATTAGTGCATGTTTATCACAATGGTAAATTAAGTGAATTGCCAAAAATATCAAAAAGCATTACATTACATTAAGTTAGTATTTAGTTATCAATTTTGACTGTTTGAATTCTTCTTATGGGTGCCCTTTTTTCCCAATAATTTTTATTGAGGGAAAAAGAAAACAGTCTTTACATACATACAAAGGGCGGAATTGCGCGGTGCTATGCAGACGAGAGATGCACGCGATAATAAAGAGCGAGCCAGGCGACCAGGTAAGCAGTAGAGATGTGTTAATAAATGAAAACGCAAAACCCAAGAACAGAACTGAAACGAACACCAACAGACGCAGAACACAAACATAGCACATAATTAACCCAACGTAATTTAAGCATATGAGGAAGATAATGCTGGCCTGCTGACTCAGGGAGCATGCGCTCTTTAAGTGTAGTCAGCTGGCCACATGTGATTAGGTAGGACCCAATCCCAAGTCTCGGGAATGGGCCCTACCTACGGGAACCCCGAACGGACAAACCCAAACTAAGGAAATCAGGGGGGAGTGGCTTAGCCCTCCCAACCCTGACATATCCCTCCCCCCCTCCTCCCCCACCGGGGAAAAGAAAGAAAAAGAAAACAAAGGGAACCCGGGTCCCTCCGGGGCCCTATGCAGACGCGACGGCGACGAGGCTTGTAGAGGGCGCGAAGGCGGCAAGGCCTCTTTAAGGGCACGGAGGCGGCATGGCCATCTGAGGGCGCTAAAGCATCGAGGCTTTTTACGCTTGCGGAGGTGATGTGGCCTCTTGAGGGCACGAGAGCGGCGACGCTCTTTGATGGCACTAAGGTGGCGCGGCCATCTGAGGGCACTAAAGCGTCGAGGCTTTTTATGTTTGCGGAGGCGATGCGGCACGAGGGCATGAGAGCGACGACGCCTCTTGAGGACACTAAGGCGAACTGGCCTATTAATAGCGCGGAGGCGACGTGACCCTTTGAGAGCGCGGTGGCGACTTGACCCCTTGAGGACGCGGAGGCAACGTGCCCCTTTGAGAGCGTGAGGACGGCGTGGCCCTTTGAGAGCGCGAGGAAGGTGTGACCCGTTGAGAGCGTGAGGGCGACGTGACCCTTTGGGAGTGCGAGGGCGACGTGACCCCTTGAGGATGCGGTGGCGACGTGACCCTTTGAGAGCGCGAGGACGGCATGACCCCTTGAAAGCGCAAGGGCGACATGACCCTTTGAGAGGGCGAGGGCGACGTAACCCTTTGAGAGTGCAAGGGAGACGTGGCTTTTTGAGAGTGAGAGGACGGCATGACCCCTTGAGGATGCGGAGGCGACGTGACCCTCTGAGAGCGCGGAGGCATCTAGACTCCTGGATAGCGCTGAGACGATCTGGCCAATTAAGGGTGCGGAGGTGATGTGACCCTTTGAGGACGCGGGGGCAACATGGCCTTTTAGGGGCGATACCTGTGGGCTCAGGCGCCGGAGAGACTCCCGCGGACTCAGGTGCTGGAGAGGACCACGCGGACACAGGTACTGGAGAGGCTACCGCGGACTCTGATGCAGGCGGGAGCGCGACCGAAGGGGCAACCGGAGTACACGCAACCACAGAGGTGACCCAAGTGGACGCGAACACAGAGGAGACCCGAGCGACCTACACAGACCGGAACCCGTAGTCCAAATTAATGCCCCGAACCCTGCCAGGCATGCCGGTGGTGCGGCGCGGATCACTGACGGCACGGCACGGATCAAGGGGCGGCACGCTGGTGGCCCTGAGCGGATTACTATCGGCACGGAGCTGCATGAAAAGCGCCTCGCGCTCAGAGTCGAGCGGGACGCGGACCTCGCGACACAGTTCGCTCGTGGCGCACAGCGGATCACAGACGGAGAGCGGCGGAACGCGGACAGTGAGCGGCGGAACACGGACAGTGAGCGGCGGAACACGGACAGCGAGCGCCGGAGCGCTGACGGTGCGCAGCGGAGCGCTGACGGTGCGCAGCGGAGCGCTGACGGTGCGCGCCGACTACGGGGGTGGATTACCGGCGGAGCGGGTGCGGCTCACTGACGACAAGAGGCGGAACGCCGACCACCAGCGGCGGAACGCTGACAGCGCGTGGTGGCTCGCAGACAGCTCATCGCGGCTTGCTGACGGCGTGCGGCGGCTCGCTGACGACTCGCAGCGGTTCTCTGACAGCGCGGAGCAGCTGGCAGGGCGGATCACTGGTCCGGCGGCTGCGAGGCGGATTGCTCACGACGCGGAGCGTACGAAGCTACGAAGCTGCCTGTTAACAGCGCCCAGCTGCTCGCTGACGGTGCGGACATCCGAACCTTCCTAGGAAGGCTGCTTCGAAACGACTGGCGGAGGAGAGGCAGACATCCCAGGTGGCCACCAAGCCCTCGGCCCACCTCCGCGCGGGTCCCAGGAGTCTGGAGAGGTAGAACAGCACCCTCTCCCTGTCCGATACCCTGACTGGTAATGCATTCAAACACCTTGCGACTTCCGATGATGTATGGGAGTGGCTTCAAAGCCACTCCGTCGCAAGGTGCTGGGAGCTTACACGGCGCAGAGAGAGTGAGCATGATCTCCCCATACTCCGGGACGTGGTCGACAACCCTCATCGCAAATGCACACGAGGAAGGCGAATGAAAAATATAATGGCGGGGCTAGCACCGATGTTAATGCAGCTAGCGCTGCAGCCAGAGAAGCGGCTAATGGCGGGGCTAGCGCAGAGATAATGCAGCTAGCGCTGCAGCCAGAGAAGCGGCTAATGACAGGGCTAGCGCCGAGCTAATGCAGCTAGCACTGTATCCTTAGAAGCAGCTAATGGCAGGGCTAGCGCCGAGTTAATGCAGCTAGCGCTGCAGCCAGAGAAGCGGCTAATGGCTGGGCTAGCGCCGAGCTAATGCAGCTAGCGCTGCAGCCAGAGAAGCGGCTAATGGCGGGGCTAGCGCCGAGGTAATGTCCAAATCAGTGCTGCTAAACAGGGATTCGTTCAAGGGAAGACCGAATATCGCAACCCATGGAGACATTTCTATAGAGGTACACAGGACCTCTGACATAGCATCGAAATACCCACTCCAAAACCTCTGAAGCGCATTACAGAAAAAAATACATGTGCCCTAAACCGCAAGGCGAGGCTCCACACCTGTCACAAACATCTCTGACAGAGTCAGGGTAAAATTTGAGAGTTGTGATTTGGAACGATCGACTCTGTGTAAAACTTTGAACTGTATTAGTTGTAACCTAGCGCATGGCATGGAGCGGTTGACCACATTAATTGCTTTATCCCACCACTGATCAGTAAAGGTAGTAGCTAGTTCTGTCAGAGCCTGCTCCTCCTCATCTCTCTGACTCCACCTCCTCATTACCCTAATTACGCTCACCTGCAGACAATCTCCTGGCAGCCTACTTAAACCCCTGGTTTTCTCCTCCCTAGTGCCAGAGAATTAGTTTTCTAAGCCACGCTGCGATTGCCATTCCAAGGTCCTCCATTGTTTGCTGTGCTTATATGCTATTTACTGTGTGCCTTCTCTTTGTCTCGCAGTTGCTCCTCATCGCTCTCCTGGTCCGGCTTCCTGAACTCATCTCGCTTCACCTGTCGATTCATTACTGCATTTGCCTACCAACCCACACTACTGCCTTGTTCAATAAAACACCTTACCTTCTATCCTGCATCCTGGTGCTTTGTGTTTGAAACCTGGTTCCTACTTACTCCATCACTACCTTAATCAACAGGCATCCATGTTGAGCCAACATGAGCAGCTGCTGATGTTGCTTGTGGCGAGTAACCAACAGCTAGTGATCCAGATGGAAGAGATTGCTAGACGCGTGGCCACTCTGTCTCCCACTCCAACTGCACCTCTCATGGCCACGGCTAATCCTCTGCTACCCCCTAGCCACATACCAGAACCCGTTCTTCCCCTGTCCCAGGCTCAACCCAAAGGTATGGTTGTGCATCCAGAACCCTACAATGGTGAGCTCTCCAAGTGTCGGGGTTTCTTGTTCCAATGTGCTTTGATTTTCCGCCTCCATCCGTCTACATTTACATCTGACTCCAGCAAGATATCCTACATCCTGAGCCTGTTATGTGGAAGAGCCCTAACCTGGACAGAGGCTTCTCAGACCTTAATCGGCCCTCAGGTGGGTTCATACATGGATTTCTTTCTCCAATTCCGAGCCATTTTTGACCACCCTAATCCCGCCGGCGATGTGGCCAATCAACTGTTGGATTTACAACAGGGATCCAATTCTGTGGCTCAATATTCAGTAGAATTTAACACCCTTGCCTCAGACGGGAGTTGGGGGGACTTCGCCCCCCAGAACATGTTTCGCCGAGGATTGAATGATCACCTACATGACGAACTGGCTACACGTGCTGAACCCTCCAACTTACAGGACCTTATAAGTCTGGCAATCTCCATTGATGGCCGAATTCACAAACGCCGCTGTGAACATGCCACAAGGTCAGAGAAATAATTTTCTTTTCCCTACTGCTCTTCCAATCATTCTGGAACTGAATATAATTTCTCTCCAACCATTTCAAGCCTATGCAGCTTGGGCTAATGCGTTTATCCTCCGAAGAATGCACACGGAGGTTTCAGATGGGGCAATGCTTTTACTGTGGCAAATCAGGACATCAATGGTTGACCTGCCCAATTCGACCAAAAGATCAAGCCCGACAGTAGGTCTACGTCTATGACAGAATAGGATCACGTCTTGGAGCGAGCATTGTTATGCTCATTGTCTCCGTGCTGCCACTCGACCCCATTCCACTATCACTGCTCACTCTATGCCCTCCAGAGGGGTTGACTTGTCCGCCATTCCCCAACCTTATCATTGCTTCAGTGAGGTATTCAGTAAGGATCAGGCCTGTGTACTGCCTCCACACCGACCATATGACTGCGCAATTGATCTTCTCCCTGGGGCTCCCCTGCCTTCCAGCCGTCTCTTCCATTTGTCCCTGCCGGAGAAAGAGGCCATGGAGAAGTACATCTCTGGAAGTCTGGCTGCTGGTCTCATACGCCCCTCCTCTTCTCCATTGGGGGCCGGATTCTTTTTCGTTGAAAAGAAAGATAAGACCCTTCGGCCCTGTATCGACAATCGTGGCCTAAACCAAATCACCATCCGCAACAAATACCTCTTTCCAACTCGGTGTTTGAATCCCTCCAAGGCGCCACAATCTTCTCCAAATTGGATTTACGCAATGCTTACCACCTACTGCTCATTCGTGTAGGAGATCAATGGAAAACCGGCTTCAATACACACTAATGACCTCACTAATGCTCCTGCCTGTTTCCAAGCTCTTGTCAACGATGTTTTGAGAGACTTTCTTGACCATTTTGTGTTTGTTTACCTGGACAACATCTTAATCTTTTCCAAGACCTTAAAGGACCATGTTAACCATGTCAGTCAGGTCCTGTACCGCTTTGCCCAGAACCAATTATTCGTCAAGGCAGAAAAATGCGAGTTTCACAAGGATACCATTTCCTTTCTGAGGTTTATTATCCAGTCTGCCCGTGTCAAAGCCGATCCAGAGAAGCTACGAGCAGTTGTCGAGTGGCCTACCCCATCTAACAGGAAGGACCTGCAAAGATTCCTTGGCTTTGCCAACTTTTACAGAAGGTTCATTCACAACTACAGTCAAATTGCCTTACCCCTTACCCGTCTGACCTCCACTCGCATTGGCTTCTCCTGGTCCCCTGCAGCTGAAACCAGTCCATCAGTCCACTCTAATGGATTATTCATAATCCTAAATGGTTGTCCATAATGGGCAATGACAAAGAGGGTGCTGTATAACTAAAAGACCTCCTAAATTGTACCCAGACACGTAGAGTTGAAAGCATTAGGGGGTTATTCGTGTATCATTACTTAAAAAACCTAATTTAGATCCTCTAATACTGTCCAACTATAGACCAATATCAAACCTTCCTTTTGTCTCTAAAATCCTAGAAAAAATTGTGTTCAACCAGCTGAATAGCCATCTTCTAGCTAATAACGTTCATGAAGTTTTTCAGTCGGGTTTTAGGTCTCATCATAGCACTGAGACAGCCTGAATTAAAGTCATTAATGACTTATTAATGTCCTCTGATAATAACCAAATCTCTTTTCTTGTATTATTAGATCTTAGTGCAGCCTTTGACATTACAGACCATAACATCTTAGTTGATAGATTAGAAAACACTGTGGGCATTACAGGATCTGCACTCCAGTGGTTTAAATCCTACCTGACAGATCGATATTAATTCACCTGTGTTAACAACCAATGTTCTGATCTTGATAAAGTTAAATATGGTGTCCCACAAGGGTCAGTTCTGGGTCCACTCCTATTTGCATTATATATGCTTCCATTGGAATCAATTATTCGTAAACATGGAATCAGTTTCCACTCATATGCAGATGATACACAGTTATATGTTTCAGCTAACCCTAATGATGGTCATTCAGTCAGTAAGCTCGAGGACTGCATCTAAGATATTAAAATATGTATGTCACAAAAAACTTCCTACTCCTAAATTCTGATAAAACAGAGTTTCTGATAGTTGGACCCAAGGACAAAATTAACAAAGCTTCTAACACCATGTTAAACCTTGATAACTCTTTAATTAGACCCAGTTAATCTGTAAATAATCTCGGTGTTATTATTGATTCAGATCTCTCCTTTACAGAGCACATTAGCAATATTACTAGAATTGCATTCTTTTACCTTCGTAACATTTCGAAGCTACAAAATATCCTCTCCCTCCAAGATGCAGAAAAACGAATTCATGCTTTTATTACCTCAAGGTTAGATTATTGTAATTCACTTCTGACAGGATGTTCTACAAAATTTTATTGAAAACATATAAAATTCTACATAATCAGGCTCCACAGTTCGTGATTCCGAATCACTATTAATCTTTAAAAATAAATTAAAAACACATTTATTTAATCTTGCATTTAATTAATCCCCTGTAGATAAAGATGTAGATCTCAGGCTTGGCTGTGTTGGGCGGGTAATCTGTGATCAGTGTATGCTGGCGTTTCACTTCTTCACCCACCTCATCATTAATGGGAGGGTGTGGCGCTGAAATGATGCTGTTCCGGGGCGCCATCTCAACTATGTAGAGTCTGCAGTATCTGCCTCTTTTAGTTATGCTGCTCTAGTCAGTGATGCAAGAGTCACATGCTGCACTGTGTCAATAAATTACTTATTAATTAAATGCCGTGCTTTATTATTAGCTCTAACTGCCTTCCTTTTCTGTTTCTTTTGAGGTGTGACCGGCTTCCTGGAGATCGTCGTCCATTGCTCTGCTGACGATTACTGGATGGAACCTGAATATCAATTGGACTGGCGGTCCTGCAGGACACCCTTAATGGACTCACATATAGTTTTCCAGTTGTTAGTTTTCCATTTGTTTAATATCTGTACATAGCTGTCCTACATTGTTGTTGCTGCCTGGCAGTTCAAGGAGGATGAGTCCCCCACTGAGTCTTGGTCCTCCCAAGGTTTCTTCCTTAAATAACAACATAACAGGGAGTTTTATCTTGCCACTGTCGCTTCGGCTTGCTCTTTGGGGGCTTAAAGGCTTTTCCTTCTGTAAAGCTGCTTTGTGACAATGTACTGTTGTAAAAAGTGCTATATAAATAAATAACTTGAACTTATTTGGAAAGTTTGAGTGGGAGGGAAGAAGCCATCAGTGCCAATGCAGATGAAGATGTAAAAGAGTTGGTCTCTAGTCTGCACCACTGCAGGTCATGGGAGTGAAGCCAGCACAACAACTTTTGGATGTGTGCTGCAAAATAATAATATCTAAAATTAGGCAGAGCAAGACCTCCCTCAAATTTGAATCTCTGCAATAGTGATTTACCCACTCTGGGAACCCTTCCCTCCCACAAAAATGTGGAAATGAGCTGATCCAGAGATTTAAAGAAGGTTTTAGGTAGGTACAATAGGAGGGTTTGAAACAAAAAAAGGAATTTTGGCATGACATTCATTTTGATAACATTTATTCTACCAATTAACAACAGGGGAAGAGATTTCCATCTCTGTAAATCTGTTTCTAATTTATCCATCAGCACGGAATAATTTGCATTGAACAATAGAGACAAAGTGCGGGAAACATGAACACCTAAATATTTGAAGCCGTCTGGTGTCAAATTAAACGGAATATCTGTTTAGTTCAAACGCAAAGCCAGTGCATTAATAGGATAACATTGACTTTTTTGGAGATTCACCTTATAACCTGAAAATGTGCCAAAAGTCTTAAGGAGTGCGATAATAGGGGGAAGAGATCCAGCTGGGTCAGACACATACAAAAGTAGGTCATCCGCATACAATGACAATTTTAAATCCACATCAGCCCGAGAAAGACCTCGAAATGATGTAAGTGATTTTAGTACAATGGATAATGGTTCAATAGCCAAAGCAAACAGCAGCGGGGAGAAGGGGCATCCCTGTCTAGTACCGCGTGACAATGTAAAGTATTCCGAATTACAATTATTAGTATGCACACTAGCTCGAGGACATGTATAAAGTAGTTTAATCCAGGATATGAATTCCGCCCCAAATCCAAATCGATGCAGAACTGTAAACAGGTAATCCCATTCAACCCGATCGAATGCTTTTTCAGCATCTAATGACACAATGACTTCAGGAACAGAGAGGGAATGATCACAATAAACCACGTTTAGAAGTGTGCGAATGTTAAAGAAAAGATGACGACCTTTAATGAAACCATTTTGATCATGCAAAACCATGACCGGGAGTACCCTCTCCAAATGAGAGGCCAAAACCTTAGCTAAAATTTTGACTGTATGAGGCCTGTATGAGGAGCAAGATGTAGTATCTTTATCCTTTTTCAATAAAAGAGATATAGATGCCTCCCGTAAAGTTGGTGGAAGAGAGCCTGAGCTCAGGGACTCCTCTGTCAGGATCCTCGGACCCGATTATCTGGACTGTGTTTGGTTTTGTGTTTGATTTGATTTTGAATTTCACTTTAGTTCAGTTTTTTATTGTTTCAGTTTGTTTTCCTTCATTTCGTGGCTGTGCCTCATTTAAGTTAATTACCTCTTTAGTCATGTGACCTGATCCTTTGTTATTTAAGCCAGCCCCACTCTCTCTTCAGTGAGAGAGCTTCGACAACATACATGTTCGTTCTTTAGGCTTTGTTTGATTATTATTATATTAAATCGCTTGTTCAGGAACCTGCTGCCTGTTTGGTGTGAGATCGCTATTTCTTACCCGGACTTTAGGTCCAGACGTGACAGAAGCTCTCTCCATCGTATCTACTACCTGTTTCAGGTAGCGAGTTTTTGGAATAGCTTTGTTTACCAGTTCAGTTTTTGGTATTTGCCGGCGTAGCTATTAGTTTATCTTTACGGTGTTTGCTCTGGCTTCTGGGGGTTAGCGGCTACCCGTTATTCCTTCTCGCGTTCGCAGCTCTCGTGTGCTATTTTTGAGTGTGTGCTTCATGTGCATCACCCCCGCGGTTGGCGGTTGCGGTGGGTTTGGTTGTTTCTCGGGTTTCGTGGCTCTCTTAGCACTCGGTTTAACGCGCCTGCCCGGACTTTTTTTCTGTGAGCCGATTAGCGTTAGCATGTTTGTTGTTGGATTTAGCTCCTCCCCTTGTTGTTTTTCTATTGGTTAGGATTGGGTACTGGGTTTTATCCTTAGTATGGCAGTTCGGAGGGTTCAATCTAGTGATGACATCTTTTGGCGTTATAGCTATGAGTCACTATGTGCTGAGGAGAATATTGATTGCCCCATAGACTCCGATGAGGATATTAGTGACTCATTGTTTTCTGATTATATCCTCCCTGCTTTTACACATAGGAACTCACCTGAGCTTTGGTCGGATGACCATTTGGGTTCAGTTAAGCCCCCAAGCACACCTAGGCATAAGCGTCGTTCCAAGCGTAAGAGTATGGTCAAGGGTCAACCCCCTCCTACTACCATGGGAGAAGGGGTTGTATACGAAGCTATAGAGGGGGTACCGGTTTCTAGGAACTGTGAGGGGACCTCGGATCCCATGAGGTCTACTTTTTCAGACCTGTCCAGCCTTCCCTGTTTTTGTGGTCTTCCGCCGTTGCTTTGTCCCCTCCATCACTCTTGTTTCCCTGATTTCCCAGTTGGCGTTCCTAGCGGGCCCTGTGAGTCAGACGGCATTCGCAGCGCCCCCTGTGAGTCAGACGGCGTTCGCAGCGCCCCCTGTGTGTCAAACGGCATTCGCAGCACCCTCTGTGAGTCAGACAGCGTTCGCAGCGCCCCTGGGAGTCGGATGGAGTTCGCAGTGCCCCCTGTGAGTCGGACGACGTTCGCAGCGCCCCCTGTGAGTCGAATGGCGTTCGCAGAGCCCCCTGTGAGTCGGACGGCGTTCGCAGCGCCCCCTGTGAGTCGGACGGCGTTCGCAGTGCCCCCTGTGAGTCGGACGGCATTCGGAGCAGCCCCTGTGAGTCAGACTACGTTTGGAGCGCCCCCTGTGAGTCAGACTGCGTTTGGAGCGCCCCCTGTGAGTCAGACGGAGTTCCGAGTGCCCCATGTGAGTCAGATGGCGTTCGGAGCGCCCCCTGTGAGTCAGACTGCGTTCGGAGCGCCCCCTGTGAGTCCGACTGCATTGAGAGTGCCCCCTGTGATTCAGACGGAGTTCGGAGTGCCCCCTGTGAGTCAGACGGCATTTGGAGCATCCCCTGAGAGTCAGACGGCGTTCGGAGCGCCCCCTGTGAGTCAGACGACATTCGGAGCGCCCCCTGTGAGTCAGATGGCGTTCAGAGTGCCTCCAGATATTTGGCTTGCTCTCGAGGTTCCTCCAGCGCACCCCGGTCAGCGCACCCCGTCGTGCCACCAGCGACCCAGTCAGCGCACCCAGTCGTGTCGTCAACGCACCCGGCAGTGCCGCCAGTGCACCTGGCAGTGTCACCAGCGACCCGGTCAGCTCAGCCAGTCGTGCCGCCAGCGACCCGGTCAGCGCACCCACTCGTGCCACCAGCAACCCGGTCAGTGCACCCAGTCGTACCGCCAGCGCACCCGGCAGTGCCGTCAGTGCACCCGGCAGTGCCGCCAGCGACCCGGTCAGTGCACTCATCATTGCCGTCTGTGCACCGGCCAGCGCACCCAGCAGTGCCGGCTGCGCACCGGCCAGTGCACCCAGCAGTGCCGCCAGCGCACCCAGTTGTGCCATCAGCACACTCACTTCAGTCTGTGACCTGGTCAGACTTTCCAATCAGGATTGGGATCTCATTTTTGGAGCATTGGCATTGTGTTCTATTACTATGTCTCTACCCTGTTTGCAGAGTGCTGTGGAGGAGAACAATGAGCTTAAACTACTGTGATAGTTTTGGAGTGGTGGGGGACATCAAGGAAGGCACCCACACCTACTTGTTGAAGGGCCGGGTCTCTAGCCATCTGGGAGAGGCATCCAATTGCCGTCCCGACAACACAACAGCACCAGCTCCTCACTATCATCTCTCAGTCTCCTTCTGTAGTTGCTCCGTGCTCGTTTGGTTCCGCTCTCAAGCGGCTGCCCGGCCTCCACATCTCCCTCAAGCGGCCGCTCGGCCTCCGATTCGCTCTCAAGCGGCCACCAGGCCCCTTACATAGACTTCTTAAACAATTTTGGCCTTCGGGTGTTGGTCTTCCTCCGCCTGCCTATGTTTACTCCACATTGGACATTTGCCCCGCAAGGTCCTGGACCCCCTTTTCTTTTTGGCTGCTTCCCTTCTTATGCGCACCCCTTGGAGGGGGGGTACTGTAAGGATCCTCGGACCCCATTATCTGGGCTGTGTTTGGTTTTGTGTTTGATTTGGTTTTGAGTTTCACTTTAGTTCGGTTTTTTTATTGGTTTGTTTTCCTTCATTTCGCAACTGTGCCTCATTTAAATTCATTACCTCTTTAGTCATGTGACCTGATCCTTTGTTATTTAAGGCAGCCCCACTCTCTCTTCAGTGAGAGAGCTTCGACTACGTACAGGCTAGTTCGTGCTGTAGGCTTTGTTTGATTATTATTATATTAAATCGCTTGTTTAGGAACCTGCTGCCTGTTTTGTGTGAGATCGCTATTTCTTACCCGGACCTTAGGTCCAGTCGTGACATCCTCAAAGACGGCCAATAATAGCCAATTTGTCTTTAAACTTTTTAAAAAACTTGACTGTAAAATCATCTGGGCCTGGTGCCTTACTGGTTTGCATATTACCATATTAGAGTGAATGATCTTACCCAAAATCAGAGGAGAATCAAGATCACCAATCACAACAGAGTCCAGATTTGGAAGTTCCAAATTGTTGAAAAAAGATAACATCTCCGGGCTATCAGGCAAAAATTCTGACTGATATAGTGCTGCATAAAAAGCCTTGAAAGCAGAATTTATGGCCAGAGTGTTATTACAGAGCTCATCCGTGGAATCAACAATTCGAGATATAGACCTCGATGCCACCATTCCCCTTAGCTGGTGCGCCAGCAGTCTGGAGGGTCAGTTGCCGTGCTCAAAGAATGTACTCCATGTACACAAGAGAAGCCTCTCAACTTCAACCGTGGTATTTAGGTCATACTCTGTTTGTAACTCCAATCGACATTTCAATAGCTGGGATGATGGGCTCACCGAATTTAGTTAATCTAGCAATGTCAGCTAACAAAGCCTGTAACTTAAGCTTACGTGCTTTATTTAAGTGTGATGTGTAGGATATAATTTGGCCTCGCAGATAAGCTTTAAGTGACTCCCATAAAAGGGAGTAAGAAACTGATTCACTTTTATTTAAAGCTATATAATCATTTATTGAAGACGAAATAAAGTCATTAAAAGCATTATCAGATAGTAGGAGTGTGTTAAACCTGTCGTTATTTGGGAAATTAATACTAAGTGCCACTGGAGCATGAGCTGAAATAACTATTGGGTGGTAACTGGTGTGTGTGACCATAGAAATAATAGAGCTGTCAATTAAAAAATAGTCAACGCGTGAATACACTCGATGTGGATGGGAATAGAATGAAAAAACCTTATCCTGCGGGTTATAGAATCTCCAAGGATCGAGGAGACCATTAGTGAACATAAAGTCAGCAAACGTTTCAGAAAGTAAGGAGCGGGGTGCTACACATGAGTCTGATCTGTCAAGAGTTGGACTAATTGTACAATTTAGGTCCCCCCCTAGAATCAAAGAATGAGAATGCAAATTGGATAAAGATTGAAATAACTTATGAGCGAAACCTGGGTCATCAGAATTTGGGGCATAAACATTCACCAGTAGAACTGGGACGTTACATAGATTTCCGCGGACTATTAAAAATCTTCCATTTGTATCAGCAATGAAATCCTCCACATCAAACGAGACCCCACTTCTAATCAGGATGGCCACTCCTCTACAGTCATATGCAAAAGTTTGGGCACCCCTATTAATCTTAATAATTTTTAGTTCTAAATATGTGTGTGTTTGCAACAGCCATTTCAGTTTGATATATCTAATAACTGATGGACACAGTAATATTTCAGGATTGAAATGAGGTTTATTGTACTAACAGAAAATGTGCAATATGCATTAAACCAAAATTTGACAGGTGCAAAATTATAGGCACCTCAACAGAAAACTGACATTAATATTTAGTAGATCCTCCATTTGCAAAAATAACAGCCTCTAGTCGCTTCCTGTAGCTTTTAATCAGTTCCTGGATCCTGGATGAAGGTATTTTTGACCATTCCTCTTTACAAAACAATTCCAGTTCAGATAAGTTTGATGGTCGCCGAGCATGGACAGCCCGCTTCAAATCATCCCACAGACGTTCAATGATATTCAGGTCTGGGGACTAGGATGGCCATTCCAGAACATTGTAATTGTTCCTCTGCATGAATGATTGAGTAGATTTGGAGCAGTGTTTTGGATCATTGTCTTGCTGAAATATCCATCCCCGATTCCACTTCAACTTCATCACTGATTCTTGAACATTATTCTAAAGAATCTGCTGATACTGAGTGGAATCCATGCGACCCTCAACTTTAACAAGATTCCCGGTGCCGGCATTGGCCACACAGCCCCAAAGCATGATGGAACCGAATTTTACAGTGGGAAGCAAGTGTTTTTCTTGGAATGCTGTGCTTTTTTGATGCCATGCATAACGCCTTTTTGTATGACCAAACAACTCAATCTTTGTTTCATCAGTCCGCAGGACCTTCTTCCAAAATGAAGCTGGCTTGTCCAAATGTGCTTTTGCATACCTCAGGCGACTCTGTTTGTGGCGTGCTTGCAGAAACAGCTTCATTCGCATCACTCTCTTATACAGCTTCTCCTTGTGCAAAGTGCGCTGTATTGTTGATCGATGCACAGAGACACCATCTGCAGCAAGATGATGCTGCAGCTCTTTGGAGGTTGTCTGTGGATTGTCCTTGACTGTTCTCCCCATTCTTCTCCTCTGCCTTTCTTATATTTTTTTGGCCTGCCACTTCTGGGCTTAACAAGAACTGTCCCTGTGGTCTTCCATTTTCCTTACTATGTTCCTCACAGTGGAAACTGACAGGTTAAATCTCTGAGACAACTTTTTGAGGTTTGTTCGCTTTTGCGCGAAAAGGGCGTGAAGTTTGCGCTACTTTTCCCAGCAAGGCTCCGCGTTACAGTGGATGGTAAAGATATGGTGTTTACATCCGCTATGGAGGCAAAGGAGTTCGTGTCCAAGATCCATAAAGATGCAAACAATGTGGCCCAGAACTATCGTCCTGGACGGTTATTATACGCGGTGACGCTGAGACCCGCTCGACACACACTTCAGTCAAGTGACCTTGATCAAGATTTATTCAGATTCGGGACAGAATCTGTTTTCGGTTTGTTTATATCCGGCTAAAACTTCTGGAAGTGATGTGGTTGGGACCCACTCTCATTTTTTCCTCGAAAACTTTATAGTCCACTTGAAAATGTTGGTGTTAACGGTGAGTGGCTGTCCCTGCTGGGCATTAAGATGCTGTTTATTGGGACATGCCCTGTGGCCGAAGCCGCGCGGCTCCCCATGGAGCTCGAAAAAAAAAATACTTCACATGTCGAGTGAAAACCGGAAGTCAACATTATCATTTTTAATAAAGAGGTTATTCATAATTAATATTTAAACCGATGCCAGGAGGCAATGTTTTATTAACCTTTTTTATTACATATTTGTTTTCTAAACAAACTCTAAATAAACATACCAGTGACAAACAAAATTAATCTCAGAATTTAAATAATTGCTTGTTTCTCTGATTTCATCACCACAGAACCAACAACCAGTGTGCCTTGTCTTATACAGTATGGGTGTGTTAAGCACCATATGTTAACTATTTCTGAAATCCTTATTAGAGTTAAGGGTTAACTAATTGACAAATATTATTCATGTTTATTTGGTTAGTTATTTTTATTTGGTTAGCACGGTCCTATAGAGTTATTAAAAAAGACTTGCTATTACAAAGTAAAGAGCGGCATTGCTTGAATGGTATCTCATCTATGCTGCTGCTGTTGGTTCAGCTAGAGGAGCTGACTGATATTATAATATCCTGCCCAATATCATCACCAACCATCATTGGGTGTATTTAAAACATATCTAGAGTGTAAATTAATTGCATATTATGTTTTGCAATTAAAATGTGATTTCAAATACTAAAATGTAAGCTGGTAAAGGAAAAGGTTCAATATAAATTGAACACAACACTGGTGAAAATATTAAGCCACAGAAATAAATAATTCAATCATTGTATTCCCTTGCTATTTTATTATTAGAGGACCACCCCACACTCACCACTAACCAAATGTTATTGCACCAAACCTCAAGATATCAATGACATGTACATGGTAGTGTGTGTTATGCATGGTATAAATACTCCTAATAAAGTGGCCAGTGTGTGCATATTTTATAGCACAGTATAATGACCATGCCATCATCAGCTACATTAAACCAACTGCAAGTTATTTGTAAACTGTTAAACTTGTGGATTTATGTGCCCAGAATGCAAGTCATGCTATTAAATGCTGACAAAGTTCAGCGAGTACAAACTTCCCATTTCACTGCATAATTTAGATGGTCTTGGATCAGGGATTATGCACTTTAAATATAATCCTTTTTCAAGGTAGACATGACCACTTTTCTCCTAATAACATTATTTAAAAAATGCAGAGCAGTTCCTTACTGAGAGGGTTAAGGCTAATTTGTAAACTGCTGCTTAGCACATGAAGAGCTTGATTTTTTGTGCATGCAAGATGATTCTCAATGTTATAATAATAATTACCTACTGGATTATTCATTTCAAGATGTGAAGTTAACACACAAACACACACTTTATGCATACTCCCCCACATTTTTACTTCTGTTCAAGGGTGTGCCCTGTCAGGCCTGTAAGGCATACCGCAATCCACTCCATAAGGCTTTCAACACAAAGGCCTACAGCACTAGATTCTCATCCTCTTTAACTTTTTGAAAGTATAATTACCACATTACATTGTCAGATGCATTAGTATTATCATTTTAGTAATGTACCTGTGCTTGTTTCAAGTGGAGGTCTAGATACCATACTGTTAGCAATCCAATTGTGGGACTTTAATCAGCCCCATTTTAAGCATGGCCTTTAATTTGTCCTGGACTACATTTTTGTGTTCAGGCAAGCAATACTGTATGTACCTGTGCATCATAAACCCCCGGGGGTGTCTCATCATGCAGAGAGCGTACAATGACTGCATGTGGCCCACCACTGGAGAGATGAAGTAAAACTGAATCAGAGCCATGTGCAGGGAGGACCCCTCCCTCTCTCTATGGCAGCTCGTACACATGTGCATCACCCTCCCCCCCTGTGAATGCGTCTGGATGTGAGGGCATACATAATCTGCTTGTGGGGCAGTGGTGCTGGGGGTGTAGGAGAGACAATGGTTTGATCAGATTAATTAGTGCACCTGATCCAACTCCATCCGATGACATGTGCAGTTTTAAAAGCTGTGACATCATATGCCACGGAGAGAGAGCATTTCATGGACTCGAACACATCATGCCAGCACATTTGTAGTTGATTTGTAGTGGGATTTCAGTGAATGATCACTGTGCATCATTTTTTTTATGCAGGAGCAAGACAGGCAGTGATGAGTATGATCGCAATATCTGATCATTGCATCAAGCGTGTTTACACAGAGCATGAAACTCAGCAGTGGGTGCTTGTATGCACTTTGTATGCTCTACTTGCTGGATTGAATGTAGTAGTACACGTACAACTCACACATTACTTGCACCATGCTTGTAGCTGATTCTAGTCCTGTACAGACTGTATTATGGATTTAAATGCTATCCTTCATTTGGGTACACAAGAATTGTGTAATTAAACTGGGCTGGCCGCTGGAGTTATCTTATCTTAACTTATCTTAATTCAAACTCGGACCTTAATAGATAACATACATAGATACTCAGAAAAAATTGACTCCCCTACTTAGTATGGACAATGGTTTAATCTTAACTGACTCCCAACAACATTACCTATCAGTGCCCTGGGCTCAGGTCCTTTGACTGCCAGCAGGTTGCCAAGTCATATCAAAGAAAAAACTAAATTTCTAGTCCATCCAAACAGATGTTTCAATTACATGCATAAATCATACTGATGATCCATTAAAACCATCTAGACAAGTATATCAGTTGGCCACCCTGAATAGTGCAAGACAATTAACATATTTGTTTGATTTTTTTTTTTTTTTAACGAGAATCCAGGAAAATAAGTTTGTTTGACTGGCACTGTCACAGTAATATTAAGCTCAATAAAGAACCTTTAGATTGTCTGTGTCATTGTTGTGATTACAATGGATGTAAGCCTTTCAGCATTGCAATGTGGAAGGCACTGTTAGCTGCACTTATTCCATACTTTTAGAAAGGAGGTGCATCTCATTCACTCACAGCCAGTGTTGGTTTGCTAGGAGCTGCAGTCGATCATTCTAGTCTCGGCACAGCTATTCAAGTAATTAATTCCTTGTAGATAAGGGTATAGATTTAGCCTAGATTTAGAGATTGTTTGTGCTGACATTTCACCCAGCTCATCATTACATAAGAAAGTGCCTGAAATTATGCTATTTCAGGGAGCCCTCTTGACTAAGTAATCTGCAAAATCTGCCCCTTTTATTTATGCTGCTCTAGTCAGTTATGCCTGAGTCACATGCTTCTTCTACTATGCTTTATTTTTCTCTAACTTCCTTTCATATCTGTTTTCTTTGAGGTATCACCAGCTCTTCATCCATAAAACTGACAGAGCACTGTAATAATCATAACAAATCTGGCATTCTAGTGGCATTGTAGTTCTGCAATATGGCCTCACTGAACTGGACACCTGATCACCACACAATCTGTACATGGTTGTTTTACACTGTTGCCCAGCTGCTCAAGGAGAATGTGTCCCCCACTGAGCTTTGGTCCTCTCAAGGGTTCTTTTTAAAAATAAATAACTTAACAGGGAGTTTTTCCTTGCCACTGCCACTTCAGCTGGCTCTTTTTGGGTTCAGGCTCATAACAATGTAAAGCTGCTTTGTGACAATGTACTGTTGCAAAAAGCACTAAATTACTTTGAACTTTTACTGGGTTGTAAGCTTGTTTATTTAGTTTTCAATTGTTTTCTAGATGTGCACATGCTCTGAAGTATGTTAGCACATCAGGGTAGTGACATGGTTGTATCCTGTACCATCAGGGGCAGGCTTCTCGGGATGACTGGCATGAAAATCGTCAAGGAGTTTGGGATCCAATATATCCGAACTAGCTACCCAACTGTGTTCCTCGGGACCAAACCCCCCCCTAATAGATCAAGTACTGAATGGTGGAACCGCGGCGACATGATCCAACAGAGTGGATACTGTGAACACATCTGGAAACAACACAGTCTGCGTAACTGTACCCTCTTGCAGAGCAGAATCAAGGGGGCTGGCAACAGAAGGTTTCAGGAGGGATGTGTGGATCGGATGAACCCGATACTGAGGAGGTAGTTGTAATCGATTCGATACCGGGTTAACCTTTAAGGGTTCTGCATCACATACAAAGAAACTTCCCAAGCTCTTGATTAGCTCTCTTGCATAACCCATTTCTCTCAGGGTGATATCCAGAGGTTAAACTGATGGTGGTACCCAATTTTTCAAAAAAGGCCCTCCATACCGCAGAAGTAAACTGAGGACCCCTGTCAAAAAGAATGTCCTCCGGTATGCTGAAAATAGGGAAAAGATGGGAAAACAGTAGCTCCGCCGTCTGAAGAGCCGATGGAAGTGCCACCAAAGGGATAAACCGAACCGCTCGAGAAAAATGTTCAATGAGGGTAACCACAGTGGTGAACCCTCGGAAATGGGCAAATCAGTAACAAAATTGAAAGCCATGTGGGACCAAGGATGAGCAGGAACCTGCAAAACAAGCCACACAAATGGAACAGGAGGAAACAACATGCTGAACATCAGAGTTAAAGTTTCCCACCAATATTTACATCAAAATTGAATCGTCTAGTCTACACCAGGATGTCCTACACACAACAGAGAATGAGCCCAGGTGATGAACCGAGTACGGAATGGTAAGGGTACAAACAATAACCCAGATGGGAGGAGCTGTACAACCCTGCAAGGTCCTTTGATCTCATGGTTCAACTCCCAATGTATGGAGGAGCTGTACAACCCTGCAAGGTCCTTTGATCTCATGGTTCAACTCCCAATGTATGGCATTCAGGAAACATCTTGCAGAAGGAATAGATCCATCCTCCATACTCCTGTTACCATGACCCAAATGCAGTCATGAAAGAGCATCTACTGGAAGATTATGATGACCTGGCCGATAGGAGATGGTGAAATGAAAATTGTTGAAAAATAAAGACCAGCGAGACTGACAGGCATTGAGGCATTTGGCCCCCTTAAAATATTCAAGATTCTTGTGATCTGTTATGACCACAAAGGGGTGGTGGGATCCCATTAACCAATGTCGCCACTCCTCCCGAGCAATTTTAATAGCCAACAACTCCCTGTCCCCAATACTATAATTGCATTCAGTCTGAGACTAATTCCTGGAAAAGAAAGCCAAAGGACACAAAATGGGCCTTGAGGTCAGCGAATGCCTGCTCCGCCCTCTGGTTCCAGTGGAGGTGCTTGGGTTTACCCCGCATGAGGTTGGTGAGAGGCAAGGCCAACGAACTGAAACTAGCAAACCCCAAGAAATGTTGTAATTCTCTGACTGTATTAGATACTGGCCACTCCACCATGGCCTGGATCTTACTCAGGTCCATCTGTAATCCTTTGGCAGAAACAATGTAGCCCAAAAATGAGATCTGTTCTTGGTGAAACTCACACTTATCGGCACGTACCATAAGCTGATTTTGTAGCAGACGCCAGAGGATGATAGTAACGTGATAACGATGCATGGTAAGATCAGATGATAAGATAAGTATGTCATCGAGGTAGACCAGGACAAACTCCTCTAAAAAATCCCAAAAGATCTCATTGATAAATGCTTGGAAAATACCAGGAGCATTGGTAAAACCAAACGGCAAAACCAGGCACTCATACTGCCCCGAAGAGGTAACAAAAGCAGTTTTCCACTCATTACCCTCTCCAAAACATACCAAGTTAAGAAGGTTTAATTTAGAGAAAATAGTAGCTCCATTTAACCGTTCAAATGCTGAGGGAACCAAAAGCAGGGGGTAAGCCAACCTGCCTGTGGCCTGATTAAGTGCCCGATAGTCAATACAGGGCCTCAACGAAGAATCTTTCTTAAGTACAAAAAAAAAATCCAGATGCCACCGGGGATTTTGAATGCCGAATAATGCCATGTTGAAGAGATTCCTTGATATACTCACACATGGCCCTGCTCTCTGCTTGAGTTAAGGGGTAAGGACTTATATGAGGTAATTTGACCCCTCAATAAGATCAATGGCACAATCGGAAACACGGTGATCAGGAAGCATAGAAAACGAGGAGGAACCAAATACCTGAGCAACTTCCAAGTAGTCATATGGGACACCACTGGGAAGTTCCGAAAGTGATGGATCGGGTTCCTTGTTTGAGTTCAAAGTGTAGATCTCCCACTGCACGGCCCCTGCTCGGGTGAAAAAACGTGCTGCGAATATGTTACAAAAACAGTGTGAAGTTACTTGATTCAGCTGTGCAGGTGTTCCAGAGAGCCAATCCCCAGTTATGGCTGGCGTTGGTTGCTGTTACAATCGCGTCGTGTGCATAGCAATAACGGACAAACTCCAAGGTTAATTTCAAAAAAGGTATTTAATAAACAAAAAAAGATCTCCAAAATAAAGAACACAAAACGTGAAACAAAACGCAAACACAAAAAAGGAGGCAAGCTGATCAGACACCAGCAGACTGACAGCGTAATCCGTGATGAAGACGATCGCTGACGCCGTCACGAAGGAAAGCATATAATGCAGTATAGCGCTTAGTCCTGAAACGGAAATCACACAGATGAGAGACAGGTAACGAGAAACAACACGTCGAACTAGAACAACAGATGGACTATAATAGAAGGGAAGGTAGTGGGAGGTGAACAAAAGTGATGCTAGAGGGAGCAGTTGTAACAGTGTTAGAAGCTTTGTTTATTTTGTACTTGGGTCCAATTATTAGTACCTCAGTTTTATCAGAATTTAGCAGTAGGAAGTTTTTTGACATTCACATTTTAATATCTTTGATGCATTCCTCCAGCTTACGGACTGAAAGAACATCATTAGGGTTAGCTGAAATGTATAGCTGTGTAACTTCTACATTACTACTTCCATTTTTACGAATAATTGATCCCAGCGGAAGCATATATAGGTCAAAAAAGGAGTGATCCGAGAACTGACCCTTGCGGAACACCATATTTAACTTTAGCAAGATCAGAACATTGATTGCTAACACAGGTGAACTGATATCGATTTGTCAGATAGGATTTAAACCACTGGAGTACAGAACCTATAATGCCACAGTGTTCTCTTTATGATCTCTACCTCTGCTAAAAGAAATGTTTCAGCTTATAAAGGCTACACCGCTGAATCAGCGTCTATCGCACAAACTCTATATTGTCTAGTAACCTACTGGAGTCTATTGCTGATCCTGTTAATAAGTGCTGCATATGAAAAGCAGAATTCCTGATCTACTACTACTGATCAGTCACGGTGAACTGTGGAGCTCACAGCAAAACTGGAGGCCTTGTCCTCAATTTTATCTATTTTATCTATTTAATCTATTTGGCCCTAACACTCATAGTATCATCTGAAATAATGTTAATAACTGTTATAATAAATGTTAATGTTACAATAACATGTTTGGGATTTTTGCAGTACCTCAGTTGCAAATCTGCTGGTGTCATATTTTCAAGACTTATTCAAGTCACTGCAATAATTTACATTAATATAACCACAGCTGTTGTGTTGCTGTATTTAGGTATAGCCTACAATCAATAATTGTATCACAAAAAGAATTAAATTAGCATTAGTATTTTAACCACAAGTTAATATACAACAGTTTGTAAGTAAAATAATAATTTGATTATTTTGGTCAAATATTGCGTCAAAAATATGAAAAAACATCTTTTAGTTTGATTAGATTTCAGAACCGCGTTTGACACTATAAATCATGTTCTGTTAATAGACAGACTAGAGAACATGGCAGTCATCACACGACCTGCACTCTGTTGGTTTAAACTCTACTTGACAGATTGTTTATGTAAACAGTGATTATTCTCGTAACATAGACATAAGGAATGGTTTTCCACAGGGGTTGGTGTTGGACTACATTTTTTTTATAACTGCTTCAACTTGTATCAATCATTTGCAAATATGAAATATGTTTTGACTTATATGCTGATGTCATGCCGTTGTATATATCAGTTTAAGCCCAATAAAGTTTACACAATGAGATATACTGTGGGTAATGATCGATTCAGCTGATGCGTTGAAACTTTGCCCCGAGGACATTAGTTGGAGCAGGAAAGCAGAGATGGATCTGATGAGGACAGGCCAGTTTTTGACCCATGTTCTGCCCAGACAGCTGACCTGTCCATTGCATTTTTGAATGCAAGCCTTGTCCACTTCAAAGATCTGCACTTACTCAAATACTGTCTTTTAACACAGACTTGGTTTTAAGTACTTGAAACCTATCACAGGAAAAAGTTATTTATTCTTAAATTGAGTTTTTGAGTCAATACATTTGACAATAAATATAAATAAATAATGCCACTGGAGTGCCAGTGGAACACATATTCTCATGTTACTATCTGTTACCAATTTATAGGAACACTGTCTATGTCTTTCCAGCTTATAATAGACCTCCTTGTATGTCATCTTTATACTTTAATGCTAAGATCAATCATAACAACAGCATGTAGAATATTGGTAGTGACCAAGCAAATAAATATTTTGGTGATTTTTTTGGACATGAGCGATACGCAGCAGGCTACCCAGCAGCTTTCACACATCTGGTGTTAGTCTATGAGCACTAGCACATATGTTTGCACTGACCGTAGCTTCATTCTACCCACACCTCCTTCATCTAAACCAATAGTTGAGGACCTGACTGGAGCTGGGGCACTTAATTAGGATTGGCACTTACTATCAGTCCAGCTCTTACTGTGTCTGTTTATCCATGATTAACATCCCATAACTGTTTTAAAGTCAGCATTTAGTAAATAATTGTTTAAATGAGAACAAATATGAATATTCTATTAGAATTAAAGTCATCATAATTTTAAAGATCAGAGAATAGCAGCAGTTGTCATTATTCATGTGTATTAAACACATCAATGATGTGCAATTAATTAACCTTAAAATAAAAAGTTAATCTTCCTTATAAATTCTTTCTTTTAGCTGGTGCTTTGGAGATTTGAATAATGACTGACATGCAGTTTTAATAATATTTGGATAAAGGGTATGTGCATGACAGACATGGTGGAGTTTTAAAAGGCAGGATTTAAAAAGACAGATCACAGCTGGGTAAATACACATACATAATGCACCGAAACTGCAAAGCAAATGGGTTAGGGTTTCAAGATATTTTAGCTTATTTAGAAATCATGGCCAGGTGCATCTGTAATAATGCAAAAAGATGGCATATTTGCTAAAAGTTAAACAGTCCCCAGTACTACCAACAAACAAGATAAAGTTTGGATTATTTAATATTAAATCAATCCCATCAAGCTCAAATTATTACTGATAACTCCCTTAATTGATAATTGTCTCAAAGAAACTTATAAAGTACAAATTAATACTTAGCAATAAATAAGCATTTAAAGCCTCTTCACTCGGGTATTTAATATTAATACTAAATGGGAGTTAAACTAAATTTTTGTACCTAACATCATCAATGCATTTTAATTAAGATGAAATGTACCTCAGGTTTCTGTACAGAGTATATTATAGAATGTTGTAAAATTCTTTCCAGTGTAAATATGTCTTTAGACCAGGCACTAATAATTGGTGACTTTAATGTTCACTATAAAAATGATTAAGATTCATTTAAATTAATTGTTGACACTGTCCTTGATTTTGTGGATACTGCTCAGAGTGTGTTGGGTGCAACACATCACAGTAAACATCCTTATGAATGAATTTTAAACCCAAATCTTAATAGTACAAAGTTATCCTAATCTTTGTCCCATAAAGTGAAGTATCTCAAAGCATTGTCAAATAACCTATACGCTAAAATGCGTAGTAATATGCTAACTACACCACATTTTAAAAATATGCATACTTTTATTCCTGTTACTGTTTGAAACATTTACCTAGAAAAAAATATTAAATATGCATAAGGAGCTGAACAACTCCAGAGTCTGAACACAGTGACATTAGACAGTGTGGCTCCATACAAAGACAGTGTATCCCCCTCTCAGTCCTCTCAAGGTTTCTTCCTTAAAAAAAAACAATGTAACAATGTACTGATGTAAAAATCACTATATAAATAAATTAACATGAACTTGAATTAACAACTGTGCTCAAACACTATATTATAAATTATAATAAAGCATTTAATTAATGTAATAAATAAACCTGTGTATATAATTAAATGTTAAATAGTATGTTTAAAGAAAATCTTAAATTCTTACTAATTAACTACTGACCAATCAGATCTTAATTTGGTCTACAGAATTCTACTAAATATTGTTGTTAGCAGTTGAATCATCATTTTCAACCTTAAATTATTAAATTAGTGTTTTTAAAAATAAAATCATAAGAACCTTAATGTTTTAGTGTTGCAATTGACAGAATTAGATGAACATTACTGAATCTGCATTCTAATGAATTAAATCTAGTTTGACAGATAACTATCAATTTACCTGATTAAATAATTCATTGATTCATTCATTATCTTCTGCTTTATCCTATATTAGGGTCGCGGGGGGGTTCCCCATGCCCATCCAGGGGAGAACGTTTCGGGCGCTGGGCAGATACACCCAGAACAGGGTGCCAATCAATCGCTGGGCACACACTCACACACACAGACACGCACACAACCACACTCTATGGGGCAATTTGGAGAACTCAATTGACTTGATCCATGTTTTTGGACTGTGGGAGGAAACTGGAGAACCCGAAGGAAACCCACGCGGACACGGGGAGAACATGGAAACTCCACCCAGGTTGGGAATCCCTAGTGCTGAGAGGCGAACGTGCTAACCACTAAGCCACCGTGCCGCCCCTGTTTAAATAATGTTTAACATTATTACTAGGGGTACTTTAATTTGCCCTGAAAATGCTACTAACCTGATGGTTAGTAGCATGGTTAGTTGCATGGTTCGTTAAGCATGATATTATTCTTTATTCCTATGCCATTGACAATCTACTGTACATCTTGTATATCTTAACTCAGTCAGTCATATAAGCTGTGTTAAAGATGTTAAAGAAACTTTTTGATAAAATAGATCTGAATAAGTTGGATCCAAAGATTTTTTTTTTTTCCAAAATAACAACTTCTCAATATTGAGGATGCTACCAAGATTCTACAGTGATGACCTCAGAACATTTTTAACCTTAAAAAGAGGGTTATATCACAAATTTTTAATTAGTGAATTAAATAAATTTACATATGAATATTCTTATGCTTATACTCTTATGCTTGTTTAGTAAAAAAAATGTGGTCAGTTTAATGCTTTGCCCTCAAAATAACTCAACACACAGACATTAATGTCTAAACCACTGGCAAGTTGTACAAAAAGTGAGTACACCCCGAAGTGAAAAAGGCCAAATTGTGACCAATTAACCATTTTTCTTCTTTGTTGTCATTTGATGTGTTAGTGTTAGTAGGTCTTAGGTGAGAAGGGGGAGCAGTTGTGTACATTTGGTGTTATCACTCTCGCACTTTTTCGTGCTGGTCACTGAAAGTTCAACATGGTACCTCATGGCAGAGAACTCTCTCACGATCAGAAAAAAATAAATGTTGCTCAACATAAAGATGACCTAGGTTATAAGCAGCTTGCCAACACCTTGAAACTGAGCTGCAACACATTGGCCAAGACCATACGATGGTTTAACAGGACAGGTTCCACTCAGAACAGGCCTCAGAAGTTGAGTGCACATGCTTAGTGTCATATCCAGAAGTTGGCTTTGGAAAACAGATGTATGAGTGCTGCCTACATTGCTGCATACAGTGGGTTGCAAAAGTATTCATACCCCTTGAACTTTTCCATATTTTGTCACATTACAACCACAAACATAAATATATTTCACTGGAATTTAATGTGAAAGACCAACACAAAGTGGTATACAATTGTGAAGTGGAAGGAAAATTATACATGAATCAACATTTTTTTTACAAATAAAAAACTGAAAAGTGCGACGTGCAAAAGTATTCAGCCCCCTTTTCCCTGAGTGCAACCAATTGCATTCAGAAGTTGCCTGATGAGTGCTAATGACTCAAAAGGGTCCACCTGTGTGTAATCTAATCTCAGTACAAATACAGCTGCTCCGTAACGGCCTCAGATGTTGGTTAAGAGAATATTGGGGAGCAAACAGCATCATGAAGTCCAAAGAACACACCAGACAGGTTAGGAATATGGTTTTGGAGAAGTTTAAAGCAGGCTTAGGTTATAAAAAGATTTCCAAAGCTTTGAACATCTCACGGAGCACTGTTCAATCCATCATCCGGAAATGGAAAGAGTATGGCACCACAGTAAACCTGCCAAGACAAGGCCGTCCACCTAAACTTACAGGCCGAACAAGGAGATCACTGATCAGAGAGGCAGCCAAGAGGCCCATGGTGACTCTGGATGAAATGCAGAGAGCCACAGCTCAGGTGGGGGAAACTGTCCACAGGACAACAATTAGTCGTGCACTACACAAAAGTGGTCTTTATGGAAGAGTGGCAAGGAGAAAGCCATTGTTAAAAGAAAACCATAAGAAGTCCCGTTTGCAGTTTGCCAGAAGCCATGTTGAGGACACAGCAAACATGTGGAAGAAGGTGCTTTGGTCAGACGAGACCAAAATTGAACTTTTTGGCCACAATGCAAAACGCTATGTGTGGCGGAGAAATAACACTGCACATCACTCTGAAAACACCATCCCCACTGTCAAATATGGTGGTGGCAGCATCATGCTCTGGGGGTGCTTCTCTTCAGCAGGGACCGGGAAGTTGGTCAAAGTTGATGGGAAGATGGATGGACCCAAATACAGGGCAATCTTGGAAGAAAACCTGTTGGAGTCAGCAAAAGATTTGAGACTGGGGCGGAGGTTCACCTTCCAGCAGGACAACGACCCTAAACATAAAGCCAGAGCTACAATGGAGTGGTTTAAAAAAAAGAATATTCATGTGTTAGAATGGCCCAGTCAAAGTCCAGACCTAAACCCAATTTGAGAATTTGTGGCAAGATCTCAAAACTGCTGTTCACAAACGCTCTCCATCCAATCTGACTGAGCTTGAGCTGTTTTGCAAGGAGGAATGGGCAAGAATTTCAGTCACTAGATGTGCAAAGCTGGTGGAGACATACCCTAAAAGACTTGCAGCTGTAATTGCAGCAAAAGGTGGCTCCACAAAGTATTGACTCAGGGGGGCTGAATACTTTTGCACGTCGCACTTTTCAGTTTTTTATTTGTAAAAAAAAATGTTGATTCATGTATAATTTTCCTTCCACTTCACAATTGTATACCACTTTGTGTTGGTCTTTCACATTAAATTCCAGTGAAATATATTTATGTTTGTGGTTGTAATGTGACAAAATATGGAAAAGTTCAAGGGGTATGAATACTTTTGCAACCCACTGTATGTTAAAGAGGTAGGGGGTCAGTCTATCAGTGTTTAGACCATACACCACATGCAGTATCAAAGAGGCCTGCATGGCTGTCACCCCAGAAGGAAGCTTCTAAAGATGATGCACAAGAAGCCCTCATACAGTTTGTTAAAGACAAGCAGACTAAAGACAAGGATTAATGGAACCATGTCATGTTGTCTGATAAAACCAAGATAAATTATTTGGTTTATATGTTGCCAAGCGTGTGTGGTGGCAACCAGGTGAGGAGTACAAAGTGTGTCTTGCCTACAGTAAAGCATGTTGGTGGGAGAGTCATGGCTTGGGACTGCATGAGTGGTGCTGTCTGTGGTGGGCTACAGTTTATTGAGGGAACTATGAATGCCAACATGTACTGTGACATTCTGAAGCAGAGCATGATTCCCTCATTTTGGAAACTGGGCCACAGTGCAGTATTCCAACATGATAACATCCCCTTCAACACAACCACTGCCTTGCAAAAAAAAAAAAAAAAACTCAGGGTAAAGGTCCTGGACTGGACAAACATGCCTCCAAACTTGAAGTCTATTGTGCACCTGTGGAAGGCGGAGAAGCACAGGGTCTCTAACATTCACCAACTCTGTGAAATTGTCATGGAGGAGTGAAAAACAATTCCATTAGCAACCTGCAATACTCTAGTGAACACAATGCTTAAGAGAGTTAAGGCATTGCTGGAAAAAATGGTTGTCACACAGAAAATTTGACACTTTGGACACAGTTTGGTCATTTTCACTTAATGGTATATTCAATTTTGCTGCCAGTGGTTTAGACATTAATGGCTAAGGGAACAAAATTAAAGGCCTGAATTTTTAACACTTTGATACAAGATATACACGCTAATATATATATATATGTGTGTATATATTCATTCATTCATTATCTCCCGCTTTATCCTCTATTAGGGTTGCGGTGGGGGGATCCATGCCCATCCAGGGGAGAACGTCTCGGGCGCTGGGCAGATAGACCCAGGACAGGGCGCCAATCCATCGCTGGGCACACACTCACTCACACAGACACACTCTATATGGGGCAATTTTGAGAATTCAATTGACTTCATCCATGTTTTTGGACTGTGGGAGGAAACCGGAGAACCCAGAGGAAACCCACGCAGACACGGGGAGAACATGTAAACTCCACCCAGATGGGGATTCGAACCGGGAATCCCTAGCGCTGAGAGGCGAACGTGCTAACCACTAAGCCACCGCATATATATATATATATATATATATATATATATATATATATATATATATATATATATATATATATATATATATATATAATACTATAGAAACATTTTTTTGGGAAAAGCAATGCATTTTCCTGACACTGCTGTGCCCCTTTTTGTTTCACTGTACATGTCTGGCTGTAAATGAAAACCAGAGATTCCAGAGTTAAGCTACACATGTAAACTAAAGTATCTTGTTGATGTTAGACAACAGCACTACCTGTTCTGAACAATGGTAAACACAAGGTAGAATTCAAAGGAGAGAACTCCTTTTCCAAAAAATGGAAAAATATGTAAATGTTTAGAATCAATGGAATAATGTCCAGTTGCTGTTTATTTATTGATAAACAGCAACAAAAACATAATATAGAGCTCAGATTATGTAAACCTGATTTACAAGTTGTTATATGCTGGCAAATGTCCATCGTGAAACCTTAAAAAAAAACAAAAAAAAAAAACACAACAAGTATGGACTACACATCTGTTTCTCTGCAGTGTCTGTTTGTTTACTTGGGTCAAAGTCAGGAAAAGCAGGGGGAGCCCCCATGGGTTATCCCAGGGAGTCAAATTAAGAATTTAAAACTATGTGCACTATGAAACATCCAGCATCAGGAACATGGTCCTCTTTTGGACCAAGTATCGGAAATAATCGCTCTTTGATAAATATTTGTGAAAACCAGGCGCCCAACAAGTCGAGGTGAAGAATTCTGAGGTGAATAACTGTGTGGCCGCATGTAAACTGCGGTTGGAAAAAAAACAAAAACTGCTGATGAACTGTGAGGAATAGTAGAACTGGAAGAGGGATATTTGATTTTCTCCTTTCCCTAAACATGTTGTGGAGTCTGTGGGTGAATAAAAAGCATTGGGTTTTTTTTGCCACCATCTGTATCTAATAAAGCCGTCTACACTGGCCTCTTTGATGCACCGAGGAACATGTGCTTGTTGTTTTTGCCGCTTATTAGTTTTATTGGCTGTTCATGGGCACCCAATTTAAACTTAACAGCTCATTTACAAACAAAAAGGAAGTATGTAGATTAATGTCAATTAGGATATTTTTGGGCACTTATAACAGTGAAAAATAACAGTAACGCAAGGCTAAGTCAACACCCGTGGCCATTTTTAGGAGGTAACAAAATTCAGCTCTAGAAGTGTGCCCTAACATGGCTCATTTAGTAAACAGATAAGTCAGCACTACAGAGTACAGGAATGTAAATGCAGAACAATCATTTAAAAGCGAGAGGGGTCAACTATGGCATGGGTGATAGCCCAGTTTACTCCAGCGCCTTTAAAAAGAATTTTAATACCCATAAAACAGTGTTATGGCACATTATTAAAATGACTTTGATCTGTTAACAAGCTGGAATAAGCTCTTTCTAAACTGGATATGTTTGACCTGATTTTTAAACTGTTTTAAAAAACAAATTACAATACTGTTCCACAGATGTTTACACAAATTATTTTTCCTTCAGGCCGTTATTGTAATGTCCTTTATAAATGCATTTTACAAAGGTTTTGTGAAACCTTAACATTGATAACTTGTAATGTGATATTGTTGGCACAATTTAGCTTGTAGTTTCTGCACTATTAAACAATTAATACAGTGCAAAATTAAGTCCCTGTGAAGGGTACAAACTTTTGCCTTTGTATTATGTAAAACTGCCTCTTTGTGACTTCCATCTGCTGGCAAAAACATTTAAAATTGTTCTACTAATAAAATAAAGAATGTTATTGAACAATGTTTAAAAAAAGGAAAAGAAACCTTAAACAACTGAAAAGAAAATGTAAACTAACTGGGAAAAGAATAATGGGAAAAGAATAATAATGGGAAAGAATGGGAAAGAATAATGGGAAAATAATGACCAATAAAACACACACACACCCACACATACACATATATATATATATATATATATATATATATATATATATATATATATATATATATATATATATATATACACACACACTTATTTTGCTCCACTAATTGTCCATTTTATTAGTTGGTAACATGAGTTCTGCAATTATGAATGGTAGTCCAATTCTTTGTGGACTATGGTACATACTGTGTTGGTCCACTTTAATTTGTTCTCTAATGGTCATAACCCTGCTGATTTTTTAGATCCAGTTGGGGCATTTGGTATTGTTTTGCAATTTTTGCTCCACATTTCTGAAGGTTCTGTTCAAAATTTCAGCCAAAAGGACCCTTTTTTATTGCTATAGAGTCATTCTGAAGGCAGAAACATTGCTCACAGTCATGGCTTTATTAAAATACTTTTTTAGAAAGTTATGGAAAATTGCTAAAAACAAAGGTTAGGTAGAGAGTTTGTTGTGTAGTATATGGGGCTGCATAGCAGATTTCATTGCTGACAACTTTCCACTGTCAAAAGTGCCAAAAAAGGGTATGTAAGCATCAGATTTGGACCATGGTTCAATGGAAGAATGTGGTCTGTTCTGATGAATCCTTTACATCACTGATCTTTTACATCACATGGATAGCCGGTTGCATTTGTGTCGATTACTATGTGAAGACAGCTAGATGGCAGACGAAGTGTGATGTTTTGGGTAATCGTCTACTGGAAAACTACTTGTAATCTGCTATTCATGTGGATGACACATTCATGCTTTGTTGCTGATCATGTGCACCATTTCATAGAAAATGGTATTCCCTAATGGATGTTGCCTCTTTTAGCAGGGTAATGCACTTTTGGACAAAGCTCAAATGTTCAGTTATAGTTTGAGGAGCACACACATGAGTTTAAGGTGTTGACTTTAAATGGCCTCTCAATTCCCATGATCTCAATCTAAGTGAACATTTATGGGATGTGCTGGGAAAACAAGTCTGAGCTACGGAGGCCTTATCGCAAAACTGACAGGAGTTAAAAGATCTGCTTCTACCATATTGGTGCCAGATACCACAAACACCTTCGGGGTCTAGTGGAGTTCATGCAGTAAAGGGTCAGGGCTGTTTTGGCAACAAAAGGGGAACCAAAAAAATATAATGGCGGTGGTCATAATATTATGCCTGGTTGCTGTATATATTTATGTCTTCCCATTAATCAAAACACAAAGAAACATACTTACAATTATAAAACAGTATTTTCCCACCCTCACTGCAAACATGCTCCTGAACATCCATAATCGGTGCTAAAATGCACAATACTAGTTGCCAAGCCACAGTTATGATGAGAATCCTGGCCATTCTGTAGATTTGTCTCCCTAAAGAACCACCACAAAATCATGCATAGCAACTCAGCTAATGAGTTCTGACAGAAATCTGGATGTTCAATTTAAAATGAGCTAAAGTTGCATTTGAAGCGAATGTCGCGTGCAAACATTCTCTGAAAAAAAACATATCCATGTTGTTCATGATCAGCAAAAATCGAATGTCTGGCAGGCACTAAGCATTTCACTTTGGTGACTTTAAGATTCAATTAAAAAAGAGAAGTATCATATTTATCAGAAATATTTTATTGTTTTATCAGAAATAAAGCATTGTTTTAGTAGTAGGAAATGTCACATTGTAATCATGTAGCAGAGAGAAAAAAGGGCAGCGTGTAATTCTGGGATCACCAGATAGAACAGCAAAGCATTTGGACAAATTCAGCACTTTTGCCACAAATCATAGACTTAGCAACATTGTGTGATTTGCACCCTTGTTTTTTGGGACTTAACCTTGAGTTAAATATTTTTAGTCTAAATTTAAATATTGGTTGTATTTCATAATTCTGAACAGTAGCAAGAAAGCCATTTCAAAGTTGAGGAGACATGCAAAAAACATCCTCCCCAGCACTGATTTAGTTAATTACCTGGACTAAAAGCCTGTACCTTCAGGTGCTTAACCTGAATGCTTGTAAATTTAAATCCCTCAGATAACACTGTATATAAGTTCTAGATCATCATTGGTACAGTTAAGGAACTGTTTAGTTTAGAATATTTATTTTAAGCAGGTTAGCACTTTTACTTCACAGCACTGGAGATCAAATATCATTGTTTGGCGTTTCCATGTCCTGCCTGTGTTCGTATGGGTTTCCTTCCACAGTCCAAAAACATTGATTCAACGTAAAATGGAATGCTCTAAATTTCCCCATATAAATGTGTGTTTGAGTGAGTGTGCCCAGCAATAGATTGGAGCCCTTGCCTGGATGTATTTGCCCAATGCCCAAAATGTTTTCCCATGGATAGGCATAGGATAAACCCTAGTAGGGGATTAAGTGGAAGATAATGAATGAATATTAAACACGAAACAAGAAAGAATATTTGCATATATTACATGTGTAAAAATACATTTATTTTGTGGATTTTAAATATCTGGTGTTAAAATAAATATATTCCTTTTTTTTTTAATCCATACCAGTTTAATATCTCTCTCTTCCCTTTAACCAAAAAGATCTTCAAACATATATAATTATGCTAATTTTTACTAATGGTGTTAAAGAACAATTAAAGAAATCAGCACAAACAGCAAATTCTTCTACACTGTTAGCCATTAATGACATCACTACTTTTAATGCAATAATGATAAATGTTTTTTTCCTTACCTTATCTTTTCATTCTTAATTTTAATGTTCATAATCTTACTGGTCAAGGATGTAATGCACTCTCTGTTTCTTTTCCTGTCTCTTTTTCTCTTATTGGCTGCTACATATGATTGTGCACTAAAAAGTATTTCAATCTATTCCATTCATATCTATTATATATATATATATATATATATATATATATATATATATATATATATATATGAGAAAAGCCATTTAAGCCATAAAGCCATTAATATCAGTGAACTTAAAATAAAATTGGAGTGTTATATGAATATAATAAATAATATATGTAAATATAAATGCATATTAGGAGAAACAGTGGAACCAGTTTAAGCAACCTCTGACTTACGAAGATAATTCAGTGACACAAGGGAAAACATTCTCAATGGCTGAAAACCAACAAGAACTAACGCAACTAAGAAATCATAAGAAAAAACATAAAAATTACTTCAAACACATGTAAAATGAATGGATAAAACCCTTACAAACATGCATTAGGATATTTTAAAAAGTAATTAAAAAAAAAAAAACAGACAGAATAAGGTACAAAATAGAACCACAATCCCATTACTGCCACCAAAATTGAACCTCTAATAAATGACCTAAATTTTGGCCAATAAAACCCTATTGTTGTACCAATATAACAAACTGTTTAAACAATGATTCTAGAAACAAACATGTGTACCTAATTAAAGTGTCAAATGAATGTATATTAATAATACTTAACTGTGGTAGATACCTGTGGACAGGTATATTTTTGGATTTACAGAAACTTTTTTAATGTGTTACAGTGCTGGCCAAAAATATTGGCACCACTGCGATTCTGCTCCATTTATCCAAGAAAATGATTGCAATTACAAATGCTTTGACAATAAAATTGACAAAAAGAATTGTCAAAAAGCCCAATTGGATATAATTCCACACCAAACATAAAAAAGGGGGTGGACAAAAGTATTGGCAAAAAATCATGTGATGCTTCTCTAATTTGTGTAATTAACAGCACCTGTTACTTACCTGTGGCACATAACAGGTGGTGAAAATAACTAAATCACACTTGCAGCCGGTTAAAATGGATTAAAGTTGACTGAACCTCTGTTCTGTGTCCTTGTGTGTACCACATTGAGCATGGAGAAAAGACCAAAGAACTGTCTGAGGACTTGAGAAGCAAAATTGTGAGGAAGCATGGGCAATCTCAAGGCTACAAGTCCATCTCCAAAGACCTGAATGTTCCTGTCTACAGTGCACAGTGGCATCAAGAAGTTTAAAGCCCATGGCACTGTGGCCAGCCTCCCTAGATGTGGACGGAAAAGAAAAATTGACGAGAGATTTCAACAAAAGATTGTGTGGATGGTGGATAAAGAACCTCGACTAACATCCAAACAAGTTTAAGCTGCCCTGCAGTCCGAGGGTACAACAGTGTCAACCCGTACTTTCCGTCGGCGTCTGAATGAAAAGGTACTCTATGGTAGGATACCCAGGAAGACCCCACTTCTGACCCAGAGACAAAAAAAGCCAGGCTGGAGTTTGCCAAAACTTACCTGAGAAAGCCAAAAACGTTTTGGAAGAATGTTCTCTGGTCAGATGAGACAAAAGTAGAGTTTTTTGGGAAAAGCCATCAACATAGTTTACAGTAAAAAAAAAAACGAGGCCTTCAAAGAAAAGAGAAAGCTGGGTCTCCCTCAGAGGACATGGGTTTTCCAGCAGGATAATGACCCAAAACACACTTCAAAAAGCACTAGAAAATGGTTTGAGAAAAAGTACTGGAGACTTCTATAGTGGCCAGCAATGAGTTCAGATCTGAATCCCATAGAACACTTGTGGAGAGATCTCAAAATGGCAGTTTGGAGAAGGCACCAATCAAATCTAAAGGACCTGGAGCAGTTTGCCAAAGAAGAATGGTATAAAATTTCAGCAGAGCATTGTAAGAAACTCATTCATGGTTACCGGAAGCGGTTGTTCGCAGTTATTTTGTCTAAAGGTTGTGCTACCAACTATTAGGCTGAGGATGCCAATACTTTTGTCTGGCACATTTTTGGAGTTTTGTGTAAAATGATAATTTATTTGACTTTTTTTTTTTTTTTCCATTGCAAGCAAAACAAATGAAGCTATTAATACCAAAGCATTTTCTGGAAGAAATGGAGTATTATCTGACAGAATTGCAGGGGTGCCAATACTTTTGGCCAGCACTGTACAGTAGCCATATGTACAACTGGCCGCTCAAGGAGGATGAGTCCCCCACTGAGTCTTGGTCCTCCCAAGGTTTCTTCCTTAAATAACAACATACAAGGGAGTTTTTTCTTGCAACTGTCGCTTCGGCTTGCTCTTTGGGGGTTTAAAGGCTTTTCATTCTGTAAAGCTGCTTTGTGACAATGTACTGTTGTAAAAAGCGCTATATAAACTTGAACAACTGGTTAATTTCACATTAAAGTCATTAAATGCTTCACCCCAACTTTGCCAGTGTGTTGACAACATTAAACTAACCTGATTTATTACAAAAATACAAAATAAAATCAAGTTAACAAACTTATTCTCAGCAAATATTAGTGACATAAAAGTTTAAGATAATTAACATTAAAATTATATACATTGCATGTAACAAAATAACCAACATTTAAAAAAGAAAGATTTTCTAATGCCCATGAGTCCACTTTATGTTAAACATAAGTCTCCCATATAATTTATATAAATATAAAAATCAGCTTAACCAAGTTTATATAGAAGGAAGCAGTAGTTCATCATCCTTCACACAGTAGGTGAAACTGCCTCTACATCATCTTAATCCACGTTGAGACCAAAGGATTACAGCAATCCCTTTCACACATTATCTAAATGAAGTAATACATATTCCACATACATACTTTCAGGATATATAATCCTTTCAAGCACATAAAAGCAAAGATAAAAGCAAAGCAGCATTTGTTTATTGAAATTGCTTGATGAAAGTAAAAATCCTTAATAAATGAAAGTACAAAATGTGAGCAAGCATTTTTCTTTACATTATTAATTCAGTCATGCTCTTTCTTTGATGTTATCTTTTCGTTGCTTTTTCCATTCTTCTTGGTGATCCCGCTAAAATATTTCTCTCTGAAAAAATTATGACCTCGGTATGGCATGAAGCGTGGATCACCCAATTGTGCCAGTGAATCAGATTCCTGCAAGACATTAATAAAGCAGTTATTAATGAACAGTACTACTTTAGTACTGAAACTTACAATGACTTGGGGAGGACAAAGGTCAGAGCTGATGATGGTACAAGTAGTCTTTCATAGCAGAAGACACCATGTGAAATCGGACATAAGCAAGAGACATGACAGGAACATTAAACACATTGCATCAATGTTGTAACACAAACACAATTAAGCAGAGTTCCAACACCCTACACACAAAGAGAAGGGCTTATATACTTTGCAAAGGATGTACATGTGACAAAACATACAGCTGAACCAGATAAAACTGAATTTTTAGTAAATGAGAATTAATTAAACGATGAACACTCACAGCTGCACCAGATTACACAGATCAACAAATAATTACACCAGGACCCAATAGAGAGCGCTGTTGTGCCATTCCGATGTACCGGTAATACTGATCCAGCAGCAAATGTCTCAAAATATCCAATTATGGCAAAAACTCCAAATAGAGGCTTCTATGCCAATGCTGCTTTTAAAATCGAGACAGTAATACCACAGGAACCGATACACCTACACCATAGAGTATAACATGTTGGGTTTTGCTGTTTGTTTTTTATCTCATCTGGTCATTGCACTATTCAGATTTATCCCCAACAATTTTTTTATTTGAATTTATCTGAACACAACACACTTCTACACTGTATCAAAGATGAGCTTAGATTCAGAGAACTTTTTACTTTCTTGTTGTGTGCCCTTGACTGCCATTACACTTGTTCTAATATCAGAAAAGATAATAAAGAAAATAACTATGATAAAAGGATTAGCAGTAAAAGTAATTTTACCCCTGCCACACACACACACACACACTATTTGCCCTAGTTCTGCATTTAGGTTTGATTTTTAAAATGACGTGTGATGTATGACGTATGCATTTAGTTTAAGGATGCAATGTTTTTTATTATTATTAAGTTCAAAAATTTTCAATGACCGTTGGTGCAAAGGTGAGCTTTAATGTGGAGTGGAATTCAAGTTCATTTGTGTTTATATCATTAAAGTACAGTCCTGTTTAATATCATCAATCAAAGCAAAGTATAAAAATTCTGTTTTAAAATAGTGGTTTATAAATGTATGTTTTGAGAAACTCCTTTCAACTATGGATTTAAGCACATAATGAGGTGCAAATGACAGAGAGCTTGAAGTGATGACTCGAATGCTATGCATCATCAGTAGCACCTTTAGCTTGTTCCACCCCACATGGGCTTATTCTACAATTTAGTTTCAACTCACCCAAACATCCCACATGCTAGACAATTTTAACCTGCTAGGACTTTGTAAATTAGAGCCTAGAGAAAGGGCAAAGGTGTGGGAGTGAGAGGGACAGATTGAAACTGAGCCCTGATCAGAGCAGAGTGTTGTTTGACAGATCTGTACCGATGCTGACCACAACATAGAGTGCTAGACTTTTGCAACTCATTTGACAGCACTCTGGATGGGAGCCAGAGTTGCAAAACAGACAATGTTTCATATCTCTATCACCTAAATGCCTCATACCCAGTCTTTCTTACAGTGAGTGACACTGATGTTTACAGTCTATATGAAGGCAGGAAATTTCTGTGGTTTATTGAGTTTAAAATGTCTTTAACCCCGCTCATAAATGTTTAACTTACAGCACAAATCTTTGGACTTAGATTTGAAAAAAAAAATGCGAAACTAAATATGATGGTTTAAACCAACCTTCCTTCACTACTACAGACAAATAGAGTAAATATGCCATACAAAGATGCTACAAACATATTTTTTATGTTCAGTCTGCTTATTTATAACACCTGGTGAGAAGGCTGTTAAACTAAACTGTAAAAATACTATAGTTTTAAAGCTCTTAGTTAAGTATATTTTTATATTGAAACTTCTTTGGGCTGACAGCACTAACTCATGCTTGAATGCATTCTTGTGTTAAAATTATAGTAATAATTTAAAAAAAACAAGGTGTTAACCTTCAGCTTCATTTTGTGCTGACAGGAGCTGAAACAAGAATCTGCAAAGCTTCCATGTTAAAAAGCCCTTGTATTATTTGCTCTCAATTCTCTAATGCAGAGGTAACCAAATTGAGTTACTCAATGGCTCAAACTACGGGGCAGTAAAAAGCATGTATGTGTGTATACCTTATAAAATTTGCCTTGCTTGGTCAAATGGCACCTATCAAAACAATTTTTTTTTCTTCATGTACTTATATTTACCCTGTAAATACTATCATAAACATACTTCTATGTATCTACCAGCAACAAATTAGCTCTGGTCAGCTTGTGCCAATGCTATACAGATGGTCTGTATTTGGGAGAAAAACTTGTAATTGAGGTACAACCCTAATAACAATATTCATATAAACGGCTGTCATTTAAAGGGATATGGCTAAGCCGCTCTCTCTGATGTCCCTTATCTTGAGATTTATAACATTGCTGCCCTCTGCTTTTAATTAGTCCTGCACAGCCCTCTGTTATCCTAAACACCTTCTTTTTATGTTGGCCTTGGGTTCCAAGAACCTGACTGTTCACCATCATAAATTTATTATTATTATTATTTAGTTAAATCATCTTTTATAGGGAATCTAAATGCTGTGATACATCTATGATATTTATGCATTTTCTGTTGCCACAGAGTCTGGTGTTGCATCTGGTCCTATTAAGTGGTATATTCTGGATTATGCAACAGAAATTAAGCCTTAAAAAGGAGCTTGTGATACTTTTGTGTTGGATGGTGTGATGTCTTTATGAATCTAATTTGAACCCAAAACAAATCCTGGTGTGATGGTGACTCTATAAAATCAATATAGATGATAACAGCTGTGACTATTAGATCTTGTTTGCTGGTAAGGCCAAATAAAGACAGGTAGGACCCTATCCCTGCTCAAGGGGGTGGGGGTCCTACCTACGGAAGCCCTATACGGCCGAAACCCGAAACACGGGAGGCAGAGAGGAGGGGCCCAACCCTCCCAACCTGACAAAATGTTAAAGAAACCATTTTTTAATTGGCAGGAATTATAAAAAAAACAGTGTTACAATGCAATGTAACATAATTTTGGCAAAATGAGATAGCGGCAGAGATGCCAATAAATGTGATGATTATGTTTGGACAAACATTTGTTTCATATTTTTGTGGGAGCATTGCAACAATTTAACCACAACATTTAGGCAGATTTGTAAAAAGCAACAGCATGATTTTCTACATTGTTCTGTACATAAACAACATTTTTGGTAGAACTGCACTGTAAACTTAGGTTTAAAGAGGTAAAATCCATAAAAAACACTATAACAATATTTTCATTCCTTAATATAAAATTACTTCATGTGAAAACCTGCAATTGAGCATGTTTCATATAAAGAAAAAAACACAATACATATTTGTCTGTTATTTACAAAATAAAATACAATACAAAATAAAATAGGGCTGTGATTATACAGCCCTAACAAAACATTTGTGAACACTGGACAAATGTATTAGCATTAATAAGAAGTGAAACAAGCTAATGCAGTAATTTTATTATTATTATCAATTATTATTTAATCTGAAACAGTGAAACCAATTTAAATGGTTAATATCAGTACAAATTATTTACTTACAGTGGTGTGAAAAAGTGTTTGCCCCCTTCCTTATTTCCTGTTTTTTGCATGTTTGTCATACTTAAGTGTTTCAGAACATCAAACCAATTTAAACAATAGTCAAGGACAACACAAGTAAACACAAAATGCAATTTGTAAATGAAGGTGTTTATTATTAAAGGAGAAAAAAAATCCAAACCATCATGGCCCTGTGTGAAAAAGTGATTGCCCCCCTAAACCTAATAACTGGTTGGGCCACCCTTAGCAGCAACAACTGCAAACAAGCGTTTGCGATAACTTGCAATGAGTCTTTTACAGCGTTCTGGAGGAATTTTGGCCCACTCATCTTTGCAGAATTGTTCTAATTCAGTTACATTAGAGGGTTTTCGAGCATGAACGGCCTTTTTAAGGTCATACCACAACATCTCAATAGGATTCAGGTCAGGACTTTGGCTAGGCCACTCCAAAGTCTTCATTTTGTTTTTCTTCAGCCATTCAGAGGTGGACTTGCTGGTGTGTTTTGGATCATTGTCCTGCTGCAGAACCCAAGTTCGTTTCAGCTTGAGTTCACGAACAGATGGTCGGACATTCTCCTTCAGGATCTTTTGGTAGACAGCAGAATTCATAGTTCCATTTATCACAGCAAGTCTTCCAGGTCCTGCCGCAGCAAAACAGCCCCAGACCATCACACTACCACCACCATATTTTACTGTTGGTATAATGTTCTTTTTCTGAAATGCAGTGTTCCTTTTACGCCAGATGTAATGGGACACACACCTTCCAAAGAGTTCCACTTTTGTCTCATCGGTCCACAGAATGTTTTCCCAAAAGTGTTGGGGATCATCAAGATGTGTTTTGGAAAAATTGAGACGAGCTTTAAATGTTCTTTTTGCTCAGCAGTGGTTTTCTTCTTGGAACTCTGCCATGCAGGCCATTTTTGCCCAGTCTTTTTCTGATGGTGGAGGCATGAACACTGACCTTAACTGAGGCAAGTGAGGCCTGCAGTTCTTTGGACGTTGTTGTGGGGTCTTTTGTGACCTCTTGGATGAGTCGTCGCTGCGCTCTTGGGGTAATTTTGGGCAGCCGGCCACTCCTGGGAAGGTTCACCACTGTTCCATGTCTTCGCCATTTGTGGATAATGGCCCTCACTGTGGTTCGCTGGATTCCCAAAGCTTGGAAATGGCTTTATAACCCTTTCCAGACTGATAGATCTCAATTACTTTATTTCTCAATTGTTCCTGAATTTCTTTGGATCTCGGCATGATGTGTATCTTTTGGTGGACTTTACTGTGTCAGGCTGCTCCTATTTAAGTGATGTCTTGATTGAGAACAGGTGTGGCAATAATCAGGCCTGGGTGTGGCTAGAGAAATTGAACTCAGGTGTTAAAGACCACAGTTATAGTATGTTTTAACAAGGGGGCAATCACTTTTTCACACAGGGCCATGATGGTTTGGATTTTTTTTCTCCTTTAATAATAAACACCTTCATTTACAAATTGCATTTTGTGTTTACTTGTGTTGTCCTTGACTATTGTTTAAATTGGTTTGATGTTCTGAAACACTTAAGTGTGACAAACATCCAAAAAAACAGGAAATGAGGAAGGGGGCAAACATTTTTTCACACCACTGTATATTACTATAAGTACTAATATTTACTTTATGTTCTAATATATTTTTCCTTAAAAAAAGACGAGAATAAACATTTGCAGAAAATTATCTGTGGTTATCTGTGTTTCTGCCCTGTTAATATATGTGTGTGTATGTGTATAAGAAAGGCACAGTAATTGTACACAGCAGCACTTCTGTTTCTAATTCACTAAACTCACCACACTGCAGTAGTCAGTTATCAACTATACCTGCTCTGCGGTGGTTCTGTTCAGATCCTGACAGAAATAAATGGACTAAAATGTATCAATCCAGATTGTGCACCTACCTAATGTGTGGAAAATTAAGTTTGAAAGTCATCATAATAGATTTTTATGAAGTTTTTGGTGAAAAGTACTCTTTTTTTGAAATCCAAATTATAAATTTATTTTATATTATAACAATATCTTTCATCTAATCTGCAGAAAATATTGATTATGTAAATACACACATACCTCTGGCTCTTTGAACTTTTCCATGGTAATAAGTCTTCGGGATGTGTGGCTGGACAGAGTCTGTTCACAGTTGCTAACAAGCATAAGGCATGGGTGTAAAGGCACCATATCCTCACAGTACCTGCCAAATATAAAGTGGATACAAATCAGAGGCTACAGTCTTATAGTACACAGCTTTAAATTGTAAAACTAACAGGTTTTGTAATTATAGTATGCAAAAGTGTTTTCTAGCAAGTAATTAACAGATAAGTAATTTTTTTTTGGTTTATGCAAATGTTACCCAAACATAAGCAATTTTTGATATGCATCCATATCAAAAATGAATCTTTACATGAATCTTAACAAACACCTGTTGTAAAAAAAAAAAAGGGGGGGGGGGTGCAGGATCAGAATGATCAGGTTTGATAATTCTACAGTGTAGCTGGTTTTCTCCATATCTACCAACTTGTGGTGTTCTCATTTCTAAGTGGCTTTGGATAAATATGATGACAAGGTTTATTTGCTAGTGTCGATGACAAGGTTTATTTTGTTTATTATGTTTTCACTGATTGATGACATCAGATATTTAATTTGGTTGTTTCTTGTTATGGTAGGACACTGATATTGGACATACAAATATTTGCAAAGTCATGTAAATAACATGACTACCACACAGAGCTCGGAACTAAATTCTCGGAACTTTAAATTCCTATGGGATAAATTAAAATAGGGATCAACATCAGCATGCTAACGAAGATACATTTTAAGACACACTACAAAATCAAACACTGCAAAGATTGAAAGCTACTAAGGAAACACCTATGAATTTAATTTAGATCTGTAGTTATTTTATAACAACTGCATTCAATATGTTCATCAGAAAAAAAAATCTAACGTGTATTTATGTGTTGCCAGGCAATAATCCAGACATCCATGGAAATATTGGTCAATAACTCAAGTAAAGCAACTTGCTGTGGCTTATTATTGTTGATAAATTGTGCTTGTAGAATTCTAGTATAAAAACACTGTTATATAGGAGTTAATTGAATTGTATCACTGAATATAAGGGTTTGGTCTGGTCTTGGCTTGTAATCACCAGCTGCAGCAGGGTAGCATCCAATAACTGTTGTCAAAGCATTAAGATCAACCATCTTACTGCCAGAATATGTGAATGGTGTTAGCATGACTGTATGTTTAATTTTATGCACACGTTAACAATGCAAAGAGTTTGTGAAGACAGCAAAAATGAAAGGAAACCAAGTAGAAAATGTTAACATCTCCCATCACATTTATACAGCTGTCTAACAGATACACAATGTTATTCCATCCAAAGGTTAAACATGCTTCTGTTGCTGTTACCTAGGTAAAATATTAAACATGGCTTCTATCCAGAGGGTGCTCCTGAGAGAATCCAACTGACATCTCCTCATCAGAATAAAGAACTGAGTCAGAATGAACAGATGTCACAGTTCTTAGTCAGCTGATGCTTCAGTAAGACTGCTTAGTCACAGCTCATGTGGAATGTATAAACTCCAAGGTAACCATGTTAAAAGGGGGGGAAAAAAAACACTTTTATACAATTTTATTGTTTGCTTGTCCATGTAGCCAAGTAGATAAATGCTGCACTGTGTGTTTTTAAATTTAGAGAAAGTTTTGATTGAGTGTTGAGAGAGGAGCTGTGGTACAGTTGTAAGGTTGGTGCAGGAGATGTATCAGGGTGGTGAGGAGTAAGGACATGCGGATGGATGAGGTGACGAGGCAAGATATAGAATAATGATCTGTTGTGGTGACCCCTAATTTGAACAACTGAAAGAAGATAGATTTAACCAAAGTTTTAACTGATGATTTATTTATCCAGTGCGACACTAGTAGAGGATGAAGCGGAAGATGAATGAATGAATTAATGCTTTCTTAACTTTCCAGGACATGGTATGCAACAATGCAAATTATAAGCCAGTATGCTAAGCAGAATCTTGTACTTCAATGTTTTCCATTTAATAGGAAAATTACATCAGAATGCCAAAAAAAATCCCAAAGCAATGCCATGAAACTGGAATCATAAATAGAAAGGCACAAATGTTTAATAATAAACATATTTACTAAATGGCATATGGTTAGCTTTTGTATTTCACAAATCTTAACAATTTATTGATAGCTTGTTCATCACCAATGCAAATAAGCCCACAACAATTTTCACACACTTTAAAGTGTTGCATAACTACAAAGCTGGATATTCTACAGTGCAGTGATGTGATTTTAGTTTTAACATTGAGCTGTCGAAAAAAAATGTTCAGCTATATCAATGTAATACCACTATAATAATTATTGTGTGTAAATAATGCACTTAAAATGATCCTTTTAAATAGAATTTACACCAGAAAGCGTTTTATGTACATAAAAGTACTAACATACTAACATCTTATATATGAAAACAGATTTTCCAGCCCAAATTGACTGGACTACATTCCATAGTTCTGCATTTTTGGGTTTTACATCAAAAAACGCATTTTTGATGTCATTCCACAAATTCTTAAATCAGATTGAGGTCTGGGGATTGGGCTGTCCATTTTATACCATCAATCTTGTCGATCTAAAACCAGAATGTTGTCACTCACTGGTGTGTTTGGGGTCGTTGTCCTGCTGAAACATTTATTTCCAGTGTACTAATTCTCCAGTGTAAGGCAACATGACCTGTTACAGCATTTTGATATATTCAAACTCGTCCATGGTAACTGGAATGTGATTGGGTCCAACTTCAAAGTATAAGAAACCATTATGCTGGCACCTCCATGTTTTACAGTCTTCACAATAGATTGTGGCTTTAATTCTGTGTTTATAGGTTGTCTCACAAATTGTCTGCGGCCTTTAGACCCAATAAGAACAATATGTCCACAGAATTCTGTGCCACTTCTCCTTAGCCCACTTTGACAAACTGTAAACTTTTCAACATGTCTTTTTTTCAGCTATGATACTACACAAGTGGACAAAATTGTTGGTACCCCTTGGTTAATGACAGAAAAACCCACAATGGTAACAGAAATAACTTTAATCTGATAAAAGTAATAATACATAAAAATTCTATGAAAATGTACAAATGAAAGTCAGACATTGCTTTTCAACCATGCTTTAACAGAATTATTTAAAAAAATAAACTCATGAAACAGGCCTGGACAGAATGATGGAACCCCTGAAAATAATGTGACCAAATGGACATGTTAAATCAAGGTGTGTTCACTAATTAGTATCACAGGTGTCTACAATATTGTAATCAGTCAGTGGGCCTATATATAGGGCTACAGGTAATCACTGTGCTGTTTGGTGACAAGGTGTTCCCAAAACACACATCTAAAAACACTCAAGAATGGCTAAGAGGAAAACACTGGACTATTCTGAAGAGGCCTTCTATGAGCCCTGACCTAAATCCTATTGAGCATCTTTGGAAGGAGCTGAAACATGCCGTCTGGAAAAGGCACCCTTCAAACCTGAGACAACTGGAACAATTTGCACATGAAGAGTGGGCCAAAATACCTGCTGAGAGGTGCAGAAGTCTCACTGACAGATACAGGAATCGTTTGATTGCAGTGATTGCCTCAAAAGGTTGTGCAACAAAATATTAAGTTAAGGGTACCATCGTTTCTGTCCAGGCCTGTTTTATGAGTTTATTTTTTTAAATAATTCTGTTAAAGCATGGTTGAAAAGCAATGTCTGACTTTCATTTGTACATTTTCATAGAATTTTTATTTATTATTACTTTTATCAGATTAAAGTTATTTCTGTTACCATTGTGGGTTTTTCTGTCATTAACCAACAATTTTGTCCACGTGTGTATATAGGGGTCTCATTCAAATAGTAGGCATCTTCTGATTGTTTTAGTACTAACAGATAACTAAAGAGCTTTGATTTCTCTGGAACTGATCATTGGGTTTCTTTGCAATACTTGTTGTTTTGCGAATATTAGTATTTTATTTTCGTAAACTTATTTTGGGTTTTGTTTATTTAAAGCATCGTTTTAGCTTTTTGGACTTTTTATAACATATAATTTTCCACTCTCAAATTATTATTTTTTGACTGGAATTCTTTCACCTTCAGTAACATGCCTGGAATACGAAAAGGTTTAAACCAACAGGTACAACATTTGCTACCCTCCACCTTTAAACAAGTGCCATATAATGACATATAAATTAGTTAGTCACACCTATCATGGTCTACCGCCCATTTTTCCTTCCATTATTGTCGGGTGTCCCATCTACACTGTAACAAAAAAAATTGATACTAATTAAAAAAGGAAAGAAAAACAATATATTTGTTTGTATGAGTTAAATCTCATTTTATTAACAATATAAAAGTCATCTGACAGACTAGCTGACTAAATTGATTTCACAGTAGAATAATTAATGGTGATAAATGGCAGCACGACATTTTGTGCTGCTGTGCCACAGTGACTATAGGAATTAGTGGAGTAGGGTAGAGTAGAGTTTGCCTCTCACTTAAGGACCTGGGAAATAGGCCATACCCAAGGAATAAAATAGAGTCTGCGCCAATTATACAATTCAGAAATTGGTTAAAAAAATAAAATAATAAATAAAAAGTTGACTGGTGTTTCCAAAAGTACAAAAAAGAAAAATGTCAAGACAAATGTTTATGAGCAACCTTTTAAAAGAGCATGTCATGCTGCAGAATAATGACTCATTCAATCAAAGAGTCAAAAGGGAATACATTTAATATTTTGGAATAGTAGCGCCAATGTCCTGATATTAATCCAAAAGAAATGCTGTGGAAGAACCCAAAAACTAGCTATTCATGTGTGAAAAAATACCAACACCAAAAGATTTAAAACAGCTAAGAAAAGGTCTAAAATATCTCCAAGTTTATGACCAGGACTAATCCATTGCTGGCAATGCTTAGTTGAAGTTATAACAGTTGTTAAAAAAGAATAGAATAACAAAGCTACTTTGGTTTTATTTAAATTGGTTTTCTCTACTTTTAGGACTTGATCGCAGTTTCAGCAGAAATATAAAAAAATACTTTTTTTTTTGAGTTCACCAAACATGCAAGCAATAAAACTTACTTTATCGGCTTTATCAGCTAATGTTTCGACTGACAAATCAACCCCTTAAGTTTGAACACAGCTTAATTCAAAAAGAATATTTGCCTTTTTGACATTTACATTTTTTTGAGTCTCACATTACCTGTAAATCATAATTATCCTGTAATCAGTGGATAGGCTGGTGTTAAGACAGGGTTTCCACATATACAAATAGAAAGGACACATGCTGATGTTCCAGAAATGTAACTTTTTTTAAAGTTCTACACTGCCCCCTGCTGAAACACGAGCAATATAAATTCAGAGTGTGTTTTATAATGCTTCATTTATTTTTCTAGTGAAGTCTCAGTAAGTTAAACAAGTGCATAGTAAAATATACCAGTAGAGTGTTTGGAAAATAAGTGGTCTAAAAATGTGTCAAAATGTAGTTTTGACACATCAAAATATTTTTTAAAGTACAGCAGTTGCAGGATATACTATACCATCCAATCCAAAGTAATAATAGGATATGATAACGTACAAACAAACTGAAACGGTATCACCATAAACATAGCAAATCTTTAAACAGACATCAAAAGCTAAAGAAGCTGTTAATTTAAAGATTAGAGCATTTTAAATGGTCTGCTGTGTGTCCTGCACCGAGCAGGTGGAGTCACACACGCATGTAAAATTAATATAAATATATTCGTATTTGCCAAACTCTCAATGTAGCTTTTTGTATAATGAATTAATAATTAAAAAATATAAATATAAAATTTTCAAACACACACACACACACACAACACAACACACATACGCGCCTTTGCTAGGTAGTGGGGACCACCCTTTTTGAAGGGCCTACAGAACAGTTGAAAGCTGTTGAGATCCAGGTACAACACTTATCACTTTGAAAGACTTGAATCAGTAATGTACCTTTTTTTCAGATTTCAATTGAAGTATAAGAGTTGTTGAAGAATGACACAAGCTTACTCAGGTCTGTAAACAGGAAGCCAGTAGACAAGACGTCCACCCAGGACCAAGTGACAAGATGCAAAAGTTAGGAGATCAGAAAATATGTCGCTTAGATGATATGCCATTGAAACAGGGACATGCGTCTCTCCAGAACTGCAAAACAGCAGAAATGAAAGAATATGAAAAACATCACATGAAAAACTTTTATGAACATCTTAAACAGGTCACACCAGAAAAAAAAAAAAAAAGATGCAGGAGAGAAAGAAAACACAGTGATTAATTCATAAAAGCACATTTATTGTGTGATACATGGAATGTTGGAACATGTTTTAATGGAAAAATTACTATTCATTTATAAAATATAACAACCTGAAATAAAATATAAATATGGCATGTAATGGAACACTGGAAACTATGTTTAACCAACAAGATGAATTTAGTAAAAATGGCTTAAAAGGGAAACAATAACAAGACTGAAAGAGTGGATGGCAGAACATTTGTTCATTATGAAATGGTAACATTTAAACAACTGTGTGACATTAAGTAACTTAAAGTAAAGTTACTTAAGTAAGTTCTGACAGACCGGAGGTGGGACACCCAAACCGAGGTCAACCAAGCCATCAGTCACCTGCAACATCAAGAAATTGTTGGAAGATGGTGGTTGCAGCGGTGACCAGAATGGTGGAAAAGCGCTATAGGATCTGTGTCATATAGGAAAGATGGACAACCTGGGAGGGAGTCACCAACCAAAATACCACCTGGTCAGACCTGTGAAAGATCCCACAGGCAAGGCTCACCTTCCCCATCCTCTCAACTTTTGGCATGCTTGCATGTCCACAGAACCTTCACCAGTGGTTTGAAAGTGAGAAGTGCTGCACTCTCTGCAGTACCAAAAATGGACACTCCCAAGGACCTTACAGATGGCATCACAATTGGGTCCTGAGAAAGCTTGCCGAGGTGCTAGAGCGCCGTCAACAGGGCAGCAAAGTGCTGCCACCAGCATGGAACTACAACCAAATCGGCTTTGTCTTGGAAACTGGAAATGGAGTGAGACATGAGAGCCGACCTTGACAGGCAGCTCCGTTTCCTGGTCAAGATCACTGTTACTTCGCTGCACCCTGACATAATGATATGGAACACCAAGACAAAATTTCTGCTTCTTATTGAGCTCACAATACAATTAGAGGAGGGGATGAAGACTGCCTACAAATGCAAGAAGGCCAAGCAGATGTTTAACCTCCTGTATGTTAAATTAATTCAAGACTAGAAAGACTGGCTAGAAAACATGAATCCTACTACACAAATGTGTGGTGGGTTTTGTGCATATGGCCAAACAGATGGTTAAACAAAAAGGTTTCAAACAGGTGCTGAACTGTGACACTTGGTGACCCTGAGGCTTGACGCCATATAATATCTACACTAAGATTTCTTGCAGTCATACCAAGCTTAAAGAGATATGGATTAAAATGTCACAAGCAAAAGATAATAATGCATTCACAAATCATTGTTTATATGCTTAAATAAAGTATTTAAAGTATTCAGGCATTGGATATTATGTAATTTTAATATCCTGTGTGATTAGCAACATTTTAATTTCTTGAATTTTGCAAAGCTACAGTGAGGCTACTCAGGAGTGTGGCTACTCCAGGCACATCATAAACTCTAAGCTATAAAGACTGTGTTCAGTCATTATTTTATGTGATATATACTTGGAAAATGAACTTGGCATTGTTGTAGGCCACTTGGCGAGAATAATTTGTAATAATATGTTTTATAATATTTTTTAGTTTAAATAAAACTACAACACTGCTAAACTAAAACACTTTCACTGCATCAGTGTCACTGCAGAACTAACAATACAGAAATAAGTCATGAAGTTTCAGCTTTAAATTATGACATTCTATATAATAATTATCTATAGATTGTTTTATGTATTTCAAATGTATTTCACCACATAACAGAAAAAAAAAGTTTGGCTTATGCTGGTGGTAAGAAAGGCAATGATCACATAAGGGCATGACTTACAAGGCCTCAGGAAGGTTTGTGATCTCCTTGTGGGAACCTGTCCTCCTTGTTGACTCACGAATGCCATAAGGTGCTGTAAAATCACCAAAATAGACAGGACTTAGCAGCAAAACAGCAAAGTACCTCTGTGCATGAGAAAGACAGAATATAAATGCTGCAGTCACAAACAATGTGTTGTGATCAAATGAAGTATATTTTAAAAGAGGATGAGAATAAATGTTCATTGTTGTCACACAACCGTGTAGTCATGAATGTGTAGTTATGTCACAATTCTGTTTTCTGAGTTCTTAGCACATAAACACATTTTTAAATGACTTCATTTCATAAATATTCATATGATCTTATATTTTACTAAAAGCCACAAAATTACAGAAATGTTCTTGAGTAGTCTTAAGCAGGACATGTAGTGCACTAATCAGACATTATGCAAGTAATTTTAGTTGTATTATTCCTCAAGCTGTTGCTTCACACTAGCATCTACTGACTGGTTTAAATCCCCAGTACAGATACCAAATATTTCAAATAATTTTGAGTGAAAAATCAATGTAATTGAAAAGTTATCAAAGCAAAACTTGACTCTATTCACCTTTGATTCAACAATAAAAAAAATTGGTAACATACTTTTATAGATTGATTTTTTTCAGTTTTTACTATTAAGATTTTTTTTTATAAATTGTTTTTTTGTAACTATTTTGTACTACTGAGTGCAGCACTGCTCCTTTTGCTGCTGCCAACACTGTGAATTATGCCATGGAGAGATTAAAAAAAATCTGTATCCTTTATTATCTTATCTAGGAGTAATTGTTTCACAATGAATGCTTCCACATAATTTTAAAACATGGCACTACGGGTAGCCAACTCATGGCTTCTCAGTTACATGTTGTATTTAAATCTTTGACCAAAAGGTTGGAAGGGCTCAGAAGGTTAGAAGGGCTCACAAAGTGAACCCTGTAGTGTATTATTAAAAGCATTTCTACCACACTATATGTTATTCAAGCAACAAAGTGGGATCAATTTTACATAACAGGGTTCATAAAAAAAATAATTTGGGTTTTAAAAAACTGCAAGCAGCAAAGCAAGATGCACATTTTCAAAAAAGAAAATGTTGATGACAGTTATGCATCTCATGTCAAACAAATCATTTGAAACATGAAACATACGGTCTGTGATAATGGCATCAAACTGAACTCCTTTTCTCCACACAGGCTTAGAGGCATCAGAAACCAGGACATCTAAGTAAAGGTGCTCTCTGCCATACTGTCGCAGATTTGCACGAATATTTTCATCTGGACCGCGCCATTTCTGATTCTTCCTGCTAGCTTTTCCTGCATTAAGAAAAATTAATAAAATAGTTGCACTACACAAAACATGTATGAGTAAAAGCTTGGACATTTGAGATAAGCAGCTAAATATTCTGAAATAACAGTATTATATCCCAAATAATAAAAAAATAGAAACAAATGAATATATCGTCATTTACTTTGACTGGTTTACTTCATGCCATCACATGTCAAGCGAGCACTATTCCTTAGTGCTGGACTAACATTAATACAATATTACCTTCTGCATTATTAGCTATACACTTACAGTTAAACATGGGGTGTATGTTCTCCATTAATTAATGTATGTTGTTTAAACTACCTTGTTTAGCATTGCACACACTGCTTTTAATATCACAGGCCTTAATGTCGAAGTATTTGCAGACTACACCAATTTTATATATTTACTTACCTACACCATGGATGGTATTGTAGTCAATATCTGTACCACATACATAAGCTCCAAAATGAGAGCATGCCACCAGCAGGCTCCCTGCAAGAGATAAGTAAAAACAAAAAAAAGAAAATTGGGGTAAAAAGAAAGAAAAAGAAGTGCTAATTATTTCCTTTAAGAGCTTTCCATTTTGAACCTCATGTTGACCTCAACCTCATTCTATTACTTTCATAGTTACAAGAACAGCTAGATCTTAAAAAGAATCTTAATATGTATTCCACAAAAGCTGGTAGGTATTAGCACATATGGCCCACAGATCTCACACCTCTAAGTGCACAAGTATCAAATGCACACAAGCCTCCATGCTGGAAAAGCCAGCGGTTGATTGCATTGTGAGACTTTATACAGCAAAGTGGTGCCATTACTAGAACCAGAAAATGGGTCCTTTTAGAACCTGTACCTGAAGAATCTACTTTTACTCTCAGATGGTGTTAACAACATTGTTTGTTGATTATCCAGTTGCTAAAATATAGAGCACCACAAAATAAAATGATGCCATAAAATTTTATATTGCTAGTCCATCTTATTGTTATGTTTTAAGTGTAAACAACGAATCTAAAGAAAGAATAGGAATAAAAGTTCAAACTACGATGCATTGTGGCAGCAATTATACTGTTCCTGCATTTTTTAAACCTTAGCACCACAGAAGTTATTTGCTTTGAATTAATTGCTAGGTGATTTGATAAATGTACTATTTGAACATTTTCTACAGATTATATTTTTACTTATTTACAATAAAGAAATGACAAATAATGTCATTTAAATTAGTTAACCAAATGTTTCAGAAAGTATTCTGCAAACAAAAACATTTGAGTACAAAATGCTATTTTTTTTTTTAATAATACTTTGCACTGTAGCCACTGGAACTTGAAAACATTTTCATATGGCCTTATAACCCTTTCCTGAATTGTGAGTGGCCACAATGCACATCCACAGGTCCTTAGTGAGCTTCTTTGTCTTAGCCATGACTGTCCACAAACCAACTGCAGAGAGCTGCTGTTTTTCACCTGTTAATTAGATTAAAACAGCTGTTCCCAATGAATCAGGGTAATTAGGACGCTTTAAAACAGCTTGGACTATTTGGAATGGTACAGAAATTTGGATTTTCCCATAGACTGTGACAGATTGCAAAGGGTATGAATAATTTTGGACATGCCACTTTTTGTTAAAAATGTAAATAAAAGCTGAGAAATATTTTTTCCCCCACAATGATGCCTCTTGTACATCACTGTATTATCTCCTGGGAGATGCCTGTGTTGTTTCCAGTCAAAAATAAAATTGCTGGTTGAATAAAAGTAAATTTAAGTCAAAATTTGCAAGGGGTAAAAATAATTATTCAGGCTTGACTGTGTGTGTGTGTGTATGTATATATATATATATATATATATATATATATATATATATATATATATATATATATATATATATACACACACATATATACACACATATACACACACACACACTATTATAGTAACTGTGAACACAAACTACTATAAAGCCATTGCCATAAATATGAGCCTGAAAAACAACTGCAGATGATTTGACAGAAAATTGGTAAAGCATGGCCAGCCTACCAGCAGAACTAAACTCAACAACCCTAAAAAATATGAGGTGAACCCAAGTGCTTATTTACTCAAAATATTGCTGTGAATTAATCATATATTCTTGCTGGGGGCTTTTAGTGACCATTGGGTGCACTATGACTGCAATGCACTTTGGTGATGGACTTGTAAACTTGTTTGTTGATAATTTTGATTGTTGTTATTTTTCCACAATTTGGGTTCTAATATCCTCAGTTCTCTGTTCCATTCTTAGTGTGACACACACAGAAAAGATTGGGTTTTTTTTAAAGGCTTTTCTTTCTGTAAAGCAGCTTTGTGACACTGTACTTTTGTAAAAAGTGCAATATAAGTAAATTACTTGAACTTGAGTCAACTTCTCTTCATTTTATCTGGCTTTAGGTGAGATTTCTATATTACCCACACTTGTGAAAGGTCTTTACCATCAGTGGTGCCAACACTTTTGGGCACGAGACGACTATATATACATACATACAGTTGCAATCAGAAATATTCAACCCCTCACCTCCAAAGACATTATAGAGATGTGGATGAAAGACAATAAATGACCAAAAAAATTCAACAACAAACAGTATTTATTAATACATATTTGAGTTATTTTGACAACAGAAGTTGACTTAACTTTGAAGTTCAGATGAAAAATGTAACTTGTTGCATGTGCACTATTATTCATCCCCCTGCTTTAATACTTTGTGGAGCATTCTTTAGCTTTTATAACTGCCAACAAACGTTTTTGGTAAGTACTAACAAGCTTCTTACACCTGTCAATTGGAATCTTGGCCCATTCGTCACATGCAAAAGCCTCTAGTTCAGTCATGTTTGATGGCTTCCGTGTTGCAACTGCCTTCTTTAAATCCAACCAAAGATTTTCAATCAGGTTTAGATCTGGGGACTGAGAAGGCCACTCCAGGACATTCCAGGATCTTTCTCAACCAAGCTTTGGTTGACTTGGAGGCGTGCTTGGGATCATCGTCTTGCTGGAAGGTCCAATGATTGCCTGTTAATTTGTCAACAGATGGCATCACGTTCCTCTTTAAAATGGCCTGGTATTTCTGAGAATCCATGATGCCAGGTACACAATCAAGATTGCCAGTTCCTGCTGCAGAAAAACAGCCCCACATCATCAATGATCCACCTCCATGCTTGACTGTGGGGATGGTATTCTTCTGGTAATAAGATTGGCCTTTCGCACGCCAGACATACTGTTGGTCCATATGTCCAAACTGTTCCAGTTTGGTTTCATCAGTCTATTGAGCAGTCTCCCAAAACTCTGTAGCCTTATTCTCTGTAGCCTTATATATAGTTCTAGTTTTGATGTCCATGGGTGGGGTTTATATATGCATTACAGTTATGTTTCAACTCCACTTTAGTCCATAAAACCTGTCAGCAAAAAGCTTTAAAAACAACAATATTATATAGGGGTTGAATAATTGTGACATGGCTATCTTAACAAAATATACTGTTACACACAAATACTATATCATGCATTTTCTATTCTGATTTTATGTATCACTCAACTCATAAAGAGGTCACCCAAAGCAGAATCTTGCTATTTGAATTTATATTGATAAATCCTTAAAATCTTGGGGGGTTGAATATTTCTGATTGCAACTATATATATATATATATATATATATATATATATATATATATATATATATATATATATATATATATATATATATATATATATATACACACACACACATATATACACAGTGCATCCGGAAAGTATTCACAGCGCTTCACTTTTTCCACATTTTCTTACGTTACAGCCTTATTTCAAATTGTATTACATTAATATCTTTCCTCAAAATACCCCATTATGACCATGTGAAAAAAGCTTTCATGAGAGTTTTGAAAATTTATTAAAAATAAAAAACTAAGAAATCACATTTACATAAGTATTCACAGCCTTCGCCATGAAGCTCAAAATTGAGCTCAGGTGCATCCTGTTTCCACTGATCATCCTTGAGATGTTTCTACAGCTTAAATGGAGTCCACCTGTGGTAATTCCAGTTGATTGGACATGATTTGGAAAGGCACACACCTGTCTATATAAGGTCCCACAGTTGACTGCATGTCAGAGGGCAAACACGAAGCATGAAGTCAAAAGAATTGTCTGTAGACCTCCGAGACAAAATTGTCTCGAGGCACAAATCTGGGGAAGGATACAGAAAGATTTCTGCTGCATTGAAGGTCCCAATGAGCACAGTGGCCTCCATCATTTGTAAATGGAAGAAGTTTGGAACCACCAGGACTCTTCCTAGAGCTGGCCGGCCATCTAAATTGAGCGATCGGGGAGCGACCAAGAAGGGCCTTGGTCAGGGAGGTGACCAAGAACCCGATGATTACTCTGTCAGAGCTCCAGAGTGGAGAGAGGAGAACCTTGCAGAGGGACAACCATCTATGCAGCAATCCACCAATCAGGCCTGTATGGCAGAGTGGACAGGCAAAAGCCACTTCTTAGTAAACGGCACAAGGCAGCCCATTTGGAATTTGCCAAAAGGCACCTCAAGGACTCTCAGACCATGAGAAACAAAATTCTCTGGTCTGATGAGACAAAGATTGAACTATTTGGTGTGAATGCCAGGCGTCATGTTTGAATGAATGAATGAGTGAATGTTCTGGTGTGGCCCAGCCAGAGCCCAGACTTGAATCCGATTGAACATCTCTGGAGAGATCTGAAAATGGCTGTGCACAGACGTCTCCCATTCAACCTGATGGAGCTTCAAAGTTACTGCAAAGAAGGTGTGCTAAGCTTGTGGCATCATATTCAAAAAGACTTGAGGCTGTAGTTGCTGCCAAAGGTGGTTCTACAAAGTATTAAGCAAAGGCTGTGAATACTTATGTAAATATGATTTCTTTGTTTTTTTTTTTAATTTTAATAAATTTTCAAAACGGGCGGCACGGTGGCTTAGTGGTTAGCACGTTCGCCTCTCAGCGCTAGGGATTCTCGGTTCGAATCCCCATCTGGGTGGAGTTTCCATGTTCTCCCCGTGTCCGCGTGGGTTTCCTCCGGGTTCTCCGGTTTCCTCCCACAGTCCAAAAACATGGATCAAGTTAATTGAGTTCTCTAAATTGCCCCATATATAGAGTGTGTTTGAGTGTGTGAGTGTGTACCCAGCGATGGATTGGCGCCCTGTCCTGGGTGTATCTGCCCAGCGCCCGAGATGTTCTCCCCTGGATGGGCATGGGGAACCCCACCGCGACCCTAATAGAGGATAAAGCGGGAGATAATGAATGAATGAATGAATGAAAATTTTCAAAACTCTCAAGAAAACTTTTTTCACATGGTCATAATGGGGTATTTTGTGTAGAATTTTGAGGAAAAAGATTAATTTAATACAATTTGAAATAAGGCTGTAACGTAAAAAAATGTGGAAAAAGTGAAGTGCTGTGAATACTTTCCGGATGCACTGTGTATATATATTTTATATATATATCTGATATTATTACTTAATATATATATATATATATATATATATATATATATATATATATATATATATATTAAGTAATAATATCAGATATATATAAAATTTCTTATATAAAAATAAAATAAATAATATCAGATGTCAGTGTTTTATATTTTCAAAATGAAATTAAAATTGGAACACATGCTACCAAAACTACTTATCTACTTGCAATATGGAGATGCATTCCCAGTTAAAATAATTATTCAAAAAGTATTAGGGGAAATTGGAACCAGACATCTCAATTTCTTTAAACATTAGAAGTAAGATACTTTAGAAGTATCTAAAAAGTTTAAAGGTCCTCAATTATAATAGAGGTGTATTTTATTGACGATGTATTTCAGGTAATGCTAAAATGTTTTTGGCAAAAATATAATATACAGAGTAGCCAAGAGTATTTATGTCCTACCTGTTCCAACAAAAGGATCATAAACCAGATCATGTGCCTTTACTTTAGCATGGTTGGTCATTATGAAAGAAAGTCCTGCATCCATGCTTGTGTTCCCAATGAAGTGCCGCTTCTTCACACTGTGAGATCGGATTAGTTCTCTTTGACCATCTACAATCTGAAAGGCAGTTAATACAAATGTTAATTATTATTGATTGTACTGGGGTGGCACAGAGGCATAGTGATTCTCTCATCTGCAGGGGATCTAGATTTGAATCCCGATCTGGGTGGAGTTTTTCCATGTCTGCGTAGGTTTTCGTAAGGTAAGGTGCGTAGGTAAAAAAAAAAAAAAAAAAAAAAAAAAGATTCAAGGTGCATTGGCTGGTCTGAATTGCCCCTATTTAAATTGTCCCTAAATAGTGTGTGTGAGTTATTGAGTGCCAAGCAATGGATTGGCTTCCTGTCCTGTGTGCATCTGCCCAGTGCCCGAAATGTTCTCCCCTGGATGGGCTTGGGAAGCCCCCACCCCTCATAATGAGATGAGATGAATGTACCCAAACATGTCAAGATAATTAACAAAATAACTATGTGCCTGTATTATAGAGCAGATGATGTATGAAGAGAGAAGATAAATAAATCAAAAGAAGGATATTATTAAATACTTCATAAATGCAGTATAAATCAAAATGTAACCATCTCATGATACACATTGCTTATGAAAAACTTGCATCATGGTGATAAAGTTACTAGACTCTTGACAAAAAATAAAAGTTTAATCAAAAAAGCAAAAAGTAAAATTCGCAGGTTAAGTTTGTAAGGCTACCAACCTTAGTTATTCCAGATTTGGGAGTCGGCAATTGTAATGTGTAAATGCTGTGAATGTAAATGTAATTTTAAGCCCCAAATATCCTTTTTTTATAGCATCAACTACAGTAACTTACATTTTAGTGCAGGTTTTTTTTTTTTTGAGCAGTGCACTGACTGAAGGTAGATGATCAAAATGACTACAGGCACAATTGAGGATGATGTTAGAGCTCCCCCTTGTGCCAATTCCTTCTTTCAAAGGCTGGCGTTAGTGGTTGCTATAATTTTTTTTTTGTGTACGTAAAAAAATGTACATGTGGATGTAAAATGAAAATACCTTCATTACTCATTTAAACATTTTTACAGTAGATGACTTGTTTCAGGTGAGCAGGTCTGAACACATCCAAAGCGACTTACAAATATCCCAACTTTGTTGGTATCAGAACACAAGGTTGGAACACCCCTTGAGCAATGAGGGTTAAGGGTCTTGCTAAAGGATCCACATTGGTGACTTCAGTGGACCTGGGATTTGAACCCACAACCTTCTGATTGATAGCCCACCAATCTAACCACTGAGCAAGTTCTCAAGCTTGTGTCTGGCCTCTCAAATATGGAACATCCACATTTGAAATCCTTTGAACCTTTAACTGCTAAAGCAATTTGAAGTGTAAGAGATTGATTGGGCTAAAAGCTGTCCTTTTTAGTAAAGTTTGCTTTGACTTCTTGTAAAGTTAATCCAATGATGTCAAACTATTTTCTACTAGAAAACACAAACATTCCTTAGGTAATCAAATTTAGGCTTTTATAAATGGCAAACTTACCCATCGTCCAAAGTACATGTACAATGGCTCATTTGGAATGTCATTAGGATTCAATCCATAGTCTTCTAATAAACAAAAAATATTACTGGGATCCTTCAGATTGACTTTTCCTTTAAAAGGTAGGAAGCCAAGAGCCTGTGGAATGACAGTTCATGAATTACAAAACAAAATTAAATGGAATTAATTCTAATGTTTTAAGACCAATTTATTTATTAAATTAGTAAGGGGGTTGACTGAAACTAAATGCAGCAACACCTGTTGCACTGCTACACACACACAAATGCAAACGCAAATTTTTTGAATGGTGACAGGTATGAGAATAAATTTTAGTGAAAAATCAATAAAAGGTAAACAAAAATCAACTTAAATTTAAAACATGCTATCAACAACCAGTAACTTGGTTTTAAAAATGCAGATTTTGTAATGTACAGTATGTAGAAGAGATATACGTAGATGTAATAAATAGTTTTATGTGTATTATTTGGCAAGCAAAAAATATACCATCATACTTACATCTATTTTGTCTATTCTGTCTTTTAACAAAAGTGTCTTATTGAAGGTATAAACATTAATCTTGTAAGATAAATCTTTTTGAAGAAATGGGGCCTGTTTGCACAAAACATATTGGATTAGAAAGTATTTAGGATAAAGCACCAAATGTTTATGTTAGGTTAAGTAAAACACACCATGCTGTCCGAGGGATATGCCAGAAGTGAAGACTTCAGCTCTGAAGCTGTCCTTCCATGACCCCAAAGCTCAAATGCAGACCTACAAAACAACGCTGCGTGTGTAAAAATTAACTAAATAATAATTTTAAAAGCTAATATTTAATGCGTAACATAATTCTTTAAAAACAAATAATATTATGTAGCATTTAAAATGTCTATAGCAAACTTATATATAAAAGTATTATGGAGCTTTGCCACACTAACATCTCTTGAGATATTTTAACATAGAAAACCCAAACATTCAATGAATAATTTTCGAAGCATTTATATTTTTTATATTGTTTGACAAAAGTTTATGCGATTTCAAGAGCACCCAGAACAACCAGTTTCTTCATGGATCCTCTTAAGGACTTAATGTAACATTTTTGTTAGGAACACAAATGTTTCCAATAAAACATCATTAAACTTAATGATTCACAGATTTTTATCTAACACAAATGATCAAAGCATGTATGTTTCTACTTAACTTGGATGTCTTCATACTTGTTTACTAGTAATCTGTAATTATTCTGAAAATCTGGAAAGCAATAATGAGTCAGTAATTCTGCCCAGTGTCACTCACACCTACTTGGCACAAACCGTTCGAGCCATAACCATCCTGACATCATCTTCTGAAAGTCCATGTAGGTGCCAAAATGGGGACTGCATAAAAATAAATAAATAATAATTTTAAAAACACACAGTGACTTGTTAGAAAAGCATCTGTAAAAACACAAAACATGCCACTAAGACTTTAATACAATCATGACTACATGTGATTAATACTTGTGTTTGTTAATAAACTACTTTGTTGTTACTACAAACAAATAGGTCATTTTTTATTTGTTCTGACTGATGCCGTAACATTTTCTTTAATAGAAAGGTTGAAAATAATATAATGACTATTAATAACCAAAATAACTATTAATAACTAAATAACTAAAATGCTGAGCTAGCACAAAACTTAAGAAAACATTATAGGAATATTTTTCTAAGTCAAATGAATTAAATCAGAAATTGAATTAATTCAGAAAATGAATTAAAATCTAAATTTTTAAGGATGGTTCATGGTCACACCTCCCTAGGATGAAATCTTGACTGATCTATAAAGAACACAACTTGGAAAAACCTCTTTTATTAAAGAAAAATTCTGAACTTGCAAGTCTGTTTGGGAAACTTTGGGAATTTTTTTTTTATTACCACAATTTAGCTTTAAATCAAGCTTTACACAGAAGTAATAAAAATATCACATATGTTCAAAGATATTAATATCAAACACCAAAAAAAAAAAAATTGTCTTGTTATAAAAATGTTTTTTATATGATTTTGTATGTGAAATCACCACACTGGTGACCGGTCATAAGATCTCAATCATAAAAATCTAAATTCATCCTAAAGTTGTAGAAAAAACCTGATGTAAGCGCTCTGTTTAGGTTAGAGACTTTGAACTTAATCCATTGGTTTTTTTAATCCATTACTATGAATGCTCTTGTAATGAATCATTCTAGATGAAAAAAAACTTTGTACTATTTTTAATTTGAAATACAATTTTTAACAAATAGTTTATTATAATTCTAAATGTGTAAGAATAAGTCAATCACAATATCGGGATAAATCTATATGTGTGAACACCTTGACCTAAAGATCAAAGATTTTGCCTTTCTAAATGTCTTCTATTTCTAAATGTGTACCAGATGTGCTATTTTAAAATTTTATTTTACTAAATTTTAAAACAGCATAAACATATAAATCTTACATTTACATATTTCCTATACATTCCATGATAAATTGCATTTTGTATTATATAAAAAACTCGTAGACTAGGTATGGAAAATGTGGCTACTTTAACATTTAAAATCAACAAATACAAGTAGTAAATATGAAGCAGAATTAAGATACCTATTGTCCTATTGACCTAAAATGATAATATCATGAAGTTGTGTCAACTGAAACCACAGAATACAAACCTACATTTTTATCTATGTACTTATGAAAGATTGGAAACATTTCATGTAAAAACAAATTGAAGTTAATTATCTAAGCGGCTTATCCCGACAATTGTTGATTGGGTTATGAAACCTGTTTAATTAAAGTTATAAGGATTGTGTGACATATGCACCCCATAATTACTGAAGACAAAAGATTATAGAAATACTGATCACAACAATTTTATACTTTGCTGTAAATAATCATAAACAATATTATTGTATCTCATCTTGTTTAAAGAAAAATCCATCCATCCATTATCTTCCGGGGGTGGGGGTTGGGAGGGCTGGGAAGCTACACCCAGGACAGGATGCCAATATATCGCTGGGCACACACTCACTCAAACAGACAAACACACTATATGGATTTTATTTTTGGATGGACCTTGATCCATGTTTTTAGACCGTGTGAGGAAACCGGAGAACCCGGAGGAAACTCACACGAACAAGGAAAATATGGAAACTCCACCCAGATTGGTATTCGAATCTGGAATCCCTAGTGCTGAGAAGAGAACGTTCTAACCGCTAGTGTTTCAACATGAACACGCTGAGTGTTTTTACCGTTTCGTTAAACGCTTCTGATGGAATGCATTGTCGACCCAGTATGGACAGCAAAGCCTTTATTTCCTGAAAGAAAAACAAATTAGCTGGCTATCATAATTTTACGATAAAAGTTTGAAGTATGATTTTTATATTTTATTTAATATACAACCATTATTTCAAGGAGCATTCTTTTAGAGCAACATTTGAATTTAATGTTATCTTATCATTGGCTTTGACAAGTTAAAATAGTTTTCAAGAAGAATAAGCATTTGATTTCTTACCGGGAATCTGAATTCCACATTATCATGCGCTAAATGTAATAAATACTGTCGGCATGTTTTCCCGCAGTACAGCGCCATGTCTGTGTGTAGCTAAAAACACCGCTCGGTGTGTTTCTGACGACATACACAATAGTTCCTACTAAAATTACCAATTCGGCACGGCTATTCTGCACCCCATCGTCACGACAATTGACATCATAATTTTAAACGTGTGAAAAAGTCTACAACCTGACTTATATTTTCAACTTATCAAAATTTTTGTCCTCTGAATTTAATTTGTCATCTGCATTTAACCTATCCATTCAGTAACACACACACATATATACACACTGGTGAAGTGAGTGAGTTGTAGAGTAATCAGTATGGGTGCATGGTCCATATATTCATTCATTCATTCATTATCTCCCGCTTTATCCTCTATTAGGGCCGCGGTGGGGTTCCCCATGCCCATCCAGGGGAGAATGTCTCGGGCGCTGGGCAGATAGACCCAGGACAGGGCGCCAATCCATCGTTGGGCACACACTCACTCACACAGACACACTCTATATGGGGCAATTTGGAGAATTCAATTGACTTGATCCATGTTCTTGGACTCATCTGACTCCTCCCCAGATGGGGATTCGAACCGGGAATCCCTAGCGCTGAGAGGCGAACGTGCTAACCACTAAGCCACCGTGCCGCCTGGTCCATATATACACACACACACACACACACACACACACACACACACACACACAGTGGGGTGCGAAAGTTTGGGCAGCCTTATTAATTTTCCCGATTTACCTTTATAAATAATTGGTTGTTTGGATAAAAAAAAAAAAAAAAGTTAAATATAATCATATAAGGGACAAACACAGTGATATTTGAGAAGTGAAATTAAGTTTACTTGATTTACAGAAAATGTGCAATAATTGGTCTAACAAAATTAGGCAGGGCGGCACGGTGGCTTAGTGGTTAGCACGTTCGCCTCTCAGCGCTAGGGATTCCCAGTTCGAATCCCCATCTGGGTGGAGTTTCCATGTTCTCCCCGTGTCCGCTTGGGTTTCCTCCGGGTTCTCCGGTTTCCTCCCACAGTCCAAAAACATGGATCAAGTCAAGTGAGTTCTCCAAAATTGCCCCTATAGAGTGTCTCTGTGTGAGTGAGTGTGTGCCCAGCGATGGATCGGCGCCCTGTCCTGGGTGTATCTGCCCAGCGCCCGAGATGTTCTCCCCTGGATGGGCATGGGGAACCCCACCGCGACACTAATAAAGGATAAAGCGGGAGATAATGAATGAATGAATGAAAATTAGGCAGGTGCATAAATTTGGGTACCAAAAATAAACAAACAACCTAAACTCAATATTAAGTAGATTCTCCTTTTGCAGAAATAGCAGCCTGTAAACACTTCCTATAGCTTCTAATGAGAGTCTGGATTGTGGCTGAAGGTATTTTAGACCATTCTCCTTTACAAAACATCTCTAGTTCATTCAGGTTTGATGGTTTCTGAGCATGGACAGCTCTCTTTAAGTGACACCACAGATTTTCAATAATATTCAGGTCTGGGGACAGAGATGGCCATTCCAGAACATTGTACTTGTTTCTGCATGAATGCCTTAGTCAATTTGGAACAGTGTTTAGGGTCGTTGTCTTGTTGCAAGATCCAGCCCCGGTGCAGCTTCAGCTTTCACTGATTCCTGGACATCTCCAGAATCTGCTGAAATTGATTGGAATCCATGCAGCCCTCGACTTTAACAAGATTCCCAGTCCGTGAATTGGCAGCACAGCTCCACAGCATGATGGAACCTCCACCAAATTGTTCTGTAGGTAGTGTTTTTCCTCCATGTATAACAGCCCTTGTTATGCCCAAATAACTATTTTAGTTTCATCAGTCCACAGCACCTTATACCAAAATGTAGCTGGCTTGTCCAAATGTGCTTTAGCATACCTCAAGCGGCTCTGTTGACTTGAACTGTGTCTGTGATCTTCCATTTTCTCATAATGTTCTCACAGTGGAGACTGAAAGCTGAAATCTCTGAGCTAGCTTTTTGTATCCTTCCCCTAAAACATGACAGCGAACAATCTTTGTTTTCAGGTCATTTGAAAGTTGAGACTCCCATGCTGCGACTCTTCAGACAAGATGCAAAGAGGAGAAAAACTTACAATTGCCCCACTTAAATACCCTTTCACATAATTAAAGTCACCTGTGTATGGAGGTCAAGGGTCATTGACCTTACCACAAATTTGAGTTCCAATTATTTAAGGTTTTGAATGACAACAGTGCCCAAATTTATGCACCTGCCTAATTTTGTTTAACCAATTATTGCACACATTCTGTAAACCTATTTTATATAAAGGTAAATCAGGAAAATTAACAAGGCTGCCCAAATTTTCACACCCCACTGTGTGTGTATATATATATATATATATATATATATATATATATATATATATATACATACATACATACACACACACACCACTTGAGGCGGTGATAAGTACATTACTGTGTTACAGGTGCAGAAAGCATTGTGATGATGATGATGATGGCAGCAATAAATGTAAAATTCAATGTGGTGTGTATGTTGGTGTCGGGTTTCACACTCCAGTGGCATTTGCCTGAAGGTAAAAATATGAAAATTTAGGAAAATATAGAAGTTGCTGAGAAATACAATGGCAAGTTTGTCACCTACTGTCTACCACATCCAGTGACCTGTCCTATGTAGCATTATCCAGCAAAAAATAAATATCAACAGTCTACTGCTGCCCACTGCATGGGTGATCCATTGTGTTGCCAAATGTATTTGAAAACATTACTTAATATTTACTTCAAGTTTTTCATTTAGTTCCTATGGCTCAGCCTTAGAACATCAAGCACTCATGCATTTGGACAATTTTATTGTAAGTTAAAGAGACGTACACAAATAAGAAACAAAAAAAAAAATTACAGTCATTTATTGGTTGGCAATAAAATGTTTGTAAATATATTATGGTAAAAATCAAGTTATTTAAATCAAAATCTTCTTAAATATTAAATATAATAAATATACAACTATATTACAGAAATATTTAGACTCATTACAGCAACTTTGTAAAAAAATATGTGAAAAGTTGTTTACTCAATGAAAAACCAAATTAAATCATCTAAATTTTATAATAAAAGAAAAAACATTAAGACAAGAGCAACTAACAGTGATGAATCTCTTAATGTTTTAAAAGATTTTTTTTATCAGCCAATGATAGCTACTAATACAGACACATACATAACATTTCTTTTTCTTGGGTGTTGGTGTGGAGGGCTATGGCAGCTCATGACGAGCCACACCAAAAACAATTATTTACTGAAATTATCCGGAGTAATACGAGTCTTGATCCTTTATAAGCCATCACTAACAGCAATGCTTCACACACATGCAAATAAATTAACCAGTCATGCAGTTTCAACATGCACAATGGCATATTTGGCAATACCAAATAATTAATACCAATAATCCAATAAATAATACCAAATATCTGTACCATCTCATATCAACAGTCTTGTATGGTGGTGAAAGCATGTTGATTATTTTACTTGATCTTGGAAAATTGAAGTAATGGAGATAATGATGCATTCTAGTTTATACAAGGATACTTAGCTTAGGCAGGGGAAAAGTTAGGTTATGTTACAATAATGCATAATAAACATATGAATGACTAATGACTCTCAAGCAATCAGAATTTGTTCAAGGAATAAACACTTTAGTCATAATACAAGCTTTTGTCTGGCATACAAAGACAGTTATCATGCACAGATAACCTAAAATAAGTTACAGCCTTCAACGTTCAAACCCTGCAGCTGTAGGTTATTGAAGTACATAGTAGATACACCTTGATGAACGGATGATAAAGGCAGCAAGACATGTATCATACTTCTGAGTTTAGTCTTAGTAGCAGCTGGTCAGCCTGTCAAAAAGCAACAAAATACAATATAATTGCAATGAAAACATGTACATGAGACATTGCTCTACCTCCATGCTGTTTCATAAATACAGTGTGGCAAATGATTTTGTTCTTTATACAACTGAATGGAATAAGCTATATTCTGGATAAGTATATCTGATTGTGCTTGCTAATCTGAGCTCTTGGCTCTGAGCGAATGGATCTGGACCTCATATGTTTATTATTTTTCCCCCAACATAAGATGGTTTATCTTCACATTAATTAGTTACTAAAATACTAGAATAATGAGTACAACATTTGGATGTGCTTATATAGTGCTTTCTTGCATGTCTGAAACCCCTTTAGACACACAGAGATTGCACATAAAATACTGTTTGTTTATTTAGTGATTTAATTTCTAATAGCAAGTTTCCAACAAGAATATTTACCAACAACACAGTAAGAGACATTTTAAGATGTTACTGATCCAGCCATCCATAGATTATCTTCCGCTTTATCCTATATTAGGGTTGCGGGAGGGTTTCCCATGCCCATCCAGGGGACAACGTTTCGGGCGCTGGGCAGATACACCCAGGACAGGGCGCCAACCTATCGCTGGGCACGTTACTGATCCCATTGTTGTTAAAAAAATTCCTTGTTATTTAAAGGTCCTTTGTAGTAAAGCGGGTTCTGTTCAATGACAAAAACAGTGCATAAACACCTGTTTTTTAATAAAAAATATATTGTTAGATAGTAGAACTAACCATGATGCACTACATCAGAATTTCTATTGTTTCTTTAATTGCATGCAAACTTCCATATATTCCCACATCTTTTCACCCCCACAGCTCTACGGTAATAAAGCATCACGCACTGGAAATATGATCATGTATACTCACAAAACAATTATTTTCCTAAGTGCAGTAAAAAAAAGAATTATTGTTTAAACTGACAACAACTTATTATTTAGTACAGTAAATTGATTTGATTATCTTTATTTCTGAAGCAATATAATCAGTAAATATATAATTGTAAGAGAAATGGAAAGGAACACTTACTCACTTATTTTTTTGCCTGAATAGTGATAAACAAAAGATTACTTTATTCCACATAATTTAATTTAACATGATCCTGCTCCTTCTAAATTGGACAAACAGTCAGACAATACAACCATTAAACAAGCCTGTCTTGTATTTTTGTTTTAAATTTGGTTCAATTGAGAAAAATACTGTTATGTTGTATCTTCAGACTATTCTCAAATGTTGAGAAGTATCTGAAAATCTAAAACCTGGGTTTACAACTGGAGTATAACTTAAATAGGGCTTCAGTGTGTTGAGGAGAAAGTAAGTTCAAAATAAGGCATCTATTTTTTAATAAGACTGTATCTTACAGTCATGGGAGAAACTTATGCCAGTGCTTATAGGGTGAAAGGTCCTAGACAGGTTGCTTATTTATTACTGTTCTGACACATATACAGCTTTACACACAATAACAAACTTTTTTTTGCCATGAGGTGGAAGCACTAACCGTTGACCACAGTGGCTTCCACAAATACATAATTATTTTGCCAAAAACTCATGTAAATATAAGCTGGTGCTTGCTTGCTTGATATGCTACAGCTGAATAATCCATTTAGTTAGCAAGGTGGCTCACCACATCACAAGTAGCCTATGGACAGTGGACTTTTATCTTGTATATCTTTTATCTTATACAAAACCAAAGCCAACTTTTTTTTGCAAACAAACATTCACTCTTTACGGAGCCCCAAATAGACATAAATAAAAAAAAAGAAAAGAAAAAAAAATAACAAAGCCAATCATATTATTGTAACGTTCTATTCTAACACTTAACTATTTTTGGAAGTAAAAGAAAATGGGGAGAACATAATAAACTCCATAATAAACTACTGATGTTAGGTCGCGTTTCGACGTTACATTCCAAAAAACATTCTATCTATTTCAAGAAAGAAATCTTTAATTGTATATAAATAAAGTTTGTTATTCATCTGTAGATCTGTCAAACAGCCATAAGTTGGAGAGTGCACATTCCAGTTTAAACACCAGCATTGAAACAGCGCTACATGTTTGGTTATTCTCAAATTATGTACCATATGATAACTTGTTTGCACTAGATAATAACCTCATGACCACAACATTTAATTTTTTTGTTTTACTTATTTTACTCATTACATTTTTTCTTACTTATGTTCCTTTAGGAGCTCCGTAAATCTTTATGTAAATGTGTGTTTTTTTTTTTTTTTTTTTTTTTACTTTTACATTTGGTCAAATGTTTTTTTCCCAAATTATCCCAAATTGATGGTTAGGCTCAGAACACAGGGTTCAACATAAAGCACCCCGCCAAGCAATGATGGATTAGTGTCTTGCTCAAGAATCCCCATTGGTAACTTCGGTTAACATTTAATGTCATAATGTACTGTTACATATTCAGTAAAAATGAGTATGTTACATACTCAGTATTTTATAAATATCAGCATATTTTAGAGTGAGTTTAACTTTTGGTAATTAAAAGAATAAAATCGAATAGGAATAATATGCAATCATTTCTTATGAATTTGCACCATTATTATTTAAATGACATTTTTTTAATAATTATTTGAAATTATAAGATGTGCCACAATGCTAAACATTTCACTAAGCCCTTAGATTGTAGACCAGTGGCATATGCTGCACAATAAAGATTAGAGATCATGTCTTCATAACTTTTTACTGCCATCAGAAATCATACCGTTATAAACCAGTAAGAGTTTAGACGGTAGATGAAGCGAGACAGGAAGCCCAATTGACTTGCAGGTGCCAGTACATGGAGATGGAGATGTGCAATGGATTGAAACGGAGGCCAGTGGAAACCAAACCTAAAATAAACATAAACACTTAAAAAAAACAACAAAGCAACAATCTTGAAAGTAGCAAATGTATGTATGTATCTGAATCAGTTTACCTGACATCATTTATATCGGTGACATTGTTCTTCTCAAGAATTGTTTTCCCAATTTCCACCAGTTTCTCCACTAAGAAAAGTAGGTGAGATAAAAGAAATATACATCAGATGCATGTTATAGTGTCTACACTGTGATATTTATAGACTTAATAATAAATGTGCTTGACTGTATAACTACTTTATTTATGATTCACTGGAGAAAATGTTACTCTTTATTGAAACTTTATTTCCGCTTTATCCTCCTAGGGTCGCAGGGGGGTTCCCCATGCCCATCCAGGGGAGAACGTTTCGGGCGCTGGGCAGATACACCCAGGACAGGGTGCCAATCTATCGCTGGGCACAAACTCACACAGCCACACTCTATATGGGGTAATTTGGAGAATTCAATTGACTTTGATCCATGTTTTGGACTGTGGGGGAAACCGGAGAACCCGGAGGAAACCCACGGTGACACGGGGAGAACATGGAAACTCCACCCAGATTGGGATTCGAAACAGGAATCCCTAGCGCTGAGAGGCAAATTTACTAACCACTAAACCGTCTCTTATTAAAACCAGTACATACTAACTAATCTGGATTTTACCTAGAGGTATATCTTCTTTTCCAAGTGATTTACAATTTCCTACGTGTTTCGTTGGCACAACAAGATAGTGATGAGGGGCCCCAGGGTTTATGTCTCTAAAACATGATACATCTTCATCCTGAAAAACAGAATCACATTATCCATACTACCCAGACATGCAAATCCTATTCAGCCCACATACACTCATTCAGCAATACTTACAGTACTACTTAAGTTACCATCACTTAATGTTTTGTAGAAGCATGTAACTGCTAACGTTTTTTTTACATTAAACATTAATGTAAAATATTAAATGGTATGCATTAGTCTCTTAAACCTCATTGCTAATGGCTAACCCTGTGATCTGACTCTAACCATCAAGTTTGTGTCTTCAACATCGGTTCACTTTGCTTTGGATAAAAGTATTTGCTTAATTATTTCACGTGAATGTAACCTTATGCATAATGTACATTACATAAATATAATGGTGAGTGTTCTGGCTTTTGCCTTAAATGTGTATGTGTGTGTGTGTGTGTGTGTGTGTGTGTTGTGGTTCATGTACTGCAATTTGGCTTAATTTTGAATAGTTTTAAGAGGAAACTATTGGAATAATAAATCCCTAAAAGTTTTCAAATAAGATTGCTATTAAATACTGATGGACACAAATGTCTCCTCTACACGCCATGACCATTCAATTTGCTGGAAAAGTATATCCAATATCCAAAATTTTATGTGCATCATTTACTTAACAAATGAAGTTAGAAAAATAGCCTTTTATTGGGATGATTTTGCCTTAATATAAGCCTGCGCCATGCTGAATGTAAACATCGATACATTAAGTTGTATCAGATAAAATATTTATCAATTGTCATATCCTTAATATCGTAAAACGATAGTACAACACGTGTGTAACATCTATGTTTTGAATTACAATTTAAAAGGAAGGGCGAAGTCTTTTAGATTTTTAACAGCATAGCAACACGCTAACTAATAACTGTTACAACACTACATAAAACTCATTAGAGACCCGATGTCGACTTACACGGTGCAGCAATTCCGTGTCCATCTCTCCGTTTACTATCTTACAGAAGATACATTTTTTATCAAAGCCGTCTTTCTCCATTGTAGGAACAGGTACCGCCATATTCCTTCTTCCTGGCAACTTCACTTATCGTGCACGCGCGGGCCGCGGCCACGGGAGGGCGCTCCCCAACACACGCGTATCGTGGAGAACAAATACTAGTTTTGTTTCTTCATTACATTTGCCTAAAGTTTAATCATTTATACTAATACACACATAGATAGCACTAGGCAACGTGACAGTAGGACCCCACCAAACATTTGAATTTTGGTCGCACCCTTCCAAAACAACATTTTGGAATGTTGTGTCTTCCTTTTTTTGTATTCCTTTTTCCATTGTTGGTCAACCACCACTCTAGGTAAAAAAAATAACTCCAGCTGTTAATTGTTCACTGTTATTGTTTAATTTGTAATGTACTTGGGGTGGTTGTATCTGAACCTCTTTATATAATCAATATTCAATATTGTTTTGGTTTACTACAAGTTGTTTGTTACAATATTTTATTGTAAGTACTTTATTAATAAATAAACTTAAACTAGTTCATATATGTTTGAAGATAATGGAAAGATAAAAATCAATGTATTTGTAATGTTCATTCAGTGTTTTTACTGATACTAGATAATATGACTAAAATGAAATTTCTGTTTATAATGCAGACTGAATAATCTTTCTTAGGGATGTATTCTGTGTGAACATGCATTTGTAAACAGAGCATCAATGTTAAAAACACTTAATAAAAACCCTTAATAATTCACAGTTGATTTTTAAAAGTCTTTCAGGTGCTAGCCAACTCATTTTCATGCTTGCCACTGGAGAAATTTCTGACACAGCATGGTCATAGAAGGTGTCAATTTAAAAATTGCTATCAGAATGAGGGAGCAGAATGCTTATTAGAAACAAATACAAAACAGACAGGCCTTTATACAACATGTCAATAAACATCAGACTAAATATGACAGTACAGATTTGTTCAAGTCTTTTTATATATTTTTTTAAATTAATTCTAAGCCAAGTTTCATTTGATTTTTACTTGGAACATGTATATACTGCATTAACAGTACTAACCTATCAGGGGTTCATAGCTTTTGAATACTATTTTCCTCATGCCAACAACCCAGCTTAAAACCCTCTAATTTTAAGGCCCTACTGTTTCAGGGAGCAGCCAGTGGTTGCCCTGCTGTTGATGGACACAATGCAGCAGCTGACTATGCTTGTGCAGGCACAATCAGGGGTAGTCCCAATAGTCACAACACTCCAAAATTTTCAGACTGAAGAGAATGAATTCCCTGGTACTTAAATGACTCACTGCTGCAGTGGTTTTCAACTCTCATGCTTACTGGTCTTTGAAAAGTAGTCCTTCCAGTAGCCCTATGTAACAGTTCAATGTGGCCTCCCTTACCAGTGGGTGCTTATTCAGCTGACTACTCTGTGGGAAAGGTAATCAGTTGAGTGTACCAGTGGTAATAACTTATCTGAAACCATCCAGGTTTCTTCAATTCCTAAGATGACTCAGATTCTCAATATATGTATCCAACACATCAGCCCTTGTGCCAGTCAGCAAAGAACACAGAGATACTTGATCAGAGGGTCCGGGTCAAAAACTCATCCCAACATAGGGCCTGTTTCTCTCAGGGCGGATAAAGTAGTGGCTTACCTGTACAAGCTATTTAAATGTCTCTTCTGTGGGATTTTAAACCATGATAGTAAGGCATAAACGAGCAGAATTATTTAATGGGGTTATAGGGGGAATAAGTAGGTTGTGACTTAATTTAAACTGGTTAGCAGATCGGACTGATAATTAATCTTGTGCCCTCCAGTATGAAAGTACATTACATTTAGCACAGGCTAATGTATGCAAATGATACCATTAAAATGCATGTTGGTGTTTAGTTCCTAAATTAAGTGCTCATTTACACTACTGGCAGACTGAACAATCCAGAGATTCATTACAACAAATTACAAAAATAATAAGGCAACACATTACACAGACTCCCTTCATTTGTTCCCTCTAATTTACTCGAAAAATATGGAATTAATTTACATGCCAATCAGCATTTTACACATACAGTATAGGAGGTCATAAACTTGCCAAGGCTATTATGTTAATCGTTGGGTTGTTGTTTAATATAATAAATCAGGACCAAAGTCCTGCTAGTGTGCAATTACAACCTGCTATGGGAGTGTAATTACATAACTGCAATGTCAACAATATAAATGGCATGAGTAGGGTGAGTAAAAAAGAATGCTTTGGGAGAAGCACAGAACAGATTCATGAATCTTTAGAGTAATCCAAAAGTTCACTACTCTCCCCTTTTAAATAATTTATAACAGAACCATTAATTGAGCAACTGTAAAATGTAGCTTTTCTGTCCTAAAGTATTTGTGGAATTATTTATAGTAGGCTGATATTGTAAATAGATAATTCTGATTAAAACTAAAGAAGCAGAAAGGTGGGGAAAGGGACAGGTGGATTTTAGAAGGGGATAACACAACATAAGTGTGATCACTTTCTTCAATTATTATTTTTTTACATTTCAAGAATTTCTAGACTTTTTGCTGATATCAGCACTACAGTCACTGGTCGCACTTGTCCATTGTTAGCTAAATACAAAATTATTCAGTGTATTGTGATGTCTTTGAACATGGTTTTAAAGTGTCAGTCGATGGCAGGTCTTAACATATTTGATGAGAACTTAATGCAGTGTGTTTATTGTTACTAATTATTGATTAAATTTTTAACTAGATGCTGATAAGTATTGATTATTAAAATGAAATGTTTAAAATGTTTAATTCCTTATGCAGAATGAAGGTCTGAGTCTTATTTATTTATGTGTAACCTTTATATGGACACTGATAAACAACAACAACCTGAATGCTCCTGTAGGGATTTACCTTAATTAAAGGAGCAGTGTGCAGGATTTAGTGGCATTTAACTGAGAGTTTGCAGTTGGCAAACACCTTCATAGCACTCCCTTGATCAGTTTGTCAGCCACATTGATACATTACCCTTATGAACAGCAGTGACAAATGTAGCTACTGTAGAAACAAACAACAACATAGCAGTCTTCCTGAAGGTGAACCACTTTCATTTATATATCAAATACTTCCAAGCTAACATAGTCACAATTATTTGTAATTATTAGTAAGTTTTCCAAAACAAAAAAAAATCATAAATCTATATTCTGTTTGCTGTTTGCTAAAATATCTTTAATAATGTTGAGGTTTGGTACATTCATCCATCCATTATCTTCCACTTCATCCTCTACTAAGGTCGCGGGGGGGTTTCCTTATGCCCATCCAGGAGAGAACGTTTCTGGCCTTAATTCTTAATCCATGTTTTTGGACTGTGGGAGAAAACCAGAGAACCCAGAGGAAACCCACGCAGACACGAGGAGAACATGGAAACTCAACCCAGATTGGGATTCGAACCGGGAGACAAACATGCTAACCACTAAGCCACCATGCCGCCAGGTTTGGTACATAATTTTCAGTATTTACTTTAGCAGTTTGTATGACCACATGCATAACAACTTTATGCAAAAGTGAATAGTGAATAGTAAATAATTTTCAATAAATAAGTAATTCCATGCACATTTACAATGTGTATTGGGAAATACTATATTTCAGCAACAGGAGGCAATGTTGCCACATCGAAGAGCAGCCTTGGCTCCAGGATAGTGTTGTGCACTGAAGGATGTCACCGTCTCACAGCATTTCTCATCAGTTTCTCATCATTGTTCAAGATATATCACACATATTTTGTGGAATCAGATTATGTGGGTGTAAATAATCAAGAGTAAGACAGTAAAAGCATACAGTTTAGTAAAAAAGTACATTATCATGGCCTTTGCTATCAAATATCAAAGTCATCCAGTGCGGTCTTTATGTAGTTCTGGTGATAAGTGACTGGAATTAGACTGTGACTATCTGATAATGTTTAAGTGAAAGATTTTGCTTTTATTTGCTTAATATGTTTATTTGTTTCCCCTTGTTATATAAAATGTGTAATCCCTGAACTTTGTGTCATGCCGTGTGCTTTAGACATATAAATCTCCATGTTTAAATTGGATTTAGATAAATTGTTACAAATGTAACATGCACAGAACAATGATAAGTGGGAAATCCCAAACGCACAAGACACAAGTTACAAATAATAATTTTAAAATGTATTAAAACTATTATTTCTGACCTCGCTGAGATACTGCGGGTCAAATCTTCACCCTAGCCACTCACTGAAGCAGTGAGGAATGAATGCAGCCTTTGGCACACTGGGGCCAACAATTTACTGGGTTACTGCCCACAGACCGCTTTTCAACTTTGAGCAGGAAGCAGTGTGTCTTACAGTCCTTTGCTGCGAGTGGACACACCAAGTGGCAATGCTTGCTGCGCAGACCAATGTATGTGCTAGTATGTGCTGGGCTTGCTGCCCAGACAAGTATGTGCTAGTATGTTTTGCAGTGTTGGAGGTGGCCAGATTAAACCTTTATAGACAACAACTCACACTCTATATGTCAGGTTTGGGAGTGCTAGGCCACTCCCCCTGGTTTCTACTTCGGGTTTTGGCCATTCGGGGTTCTCGTAGGTAGGGCCCATTCCCGAGACCTGGGATTGGGTCCTACCTAGTCACATACGGCCTGCTGACTAGACTTAAAGAGCGCATGCTCCCTGAGTCAACAGGCCAGCATTACTATTGTTACCTTTGTCGGGTTTATGGCTACGTTTGTTAGGATTTGTGTTTGGTTTATTCGGTGTTTTGTTAAACGTTTCGTCTCGGTTTTTGTTTAAGGTTTTTACATTTGTTGCCCGGCAGGTTCCGCCCATGCTTCGGGTGTCGTTCCCGCCGTGCCGTTAATAAAGACCTTCTTGCTGCTTACCTGGTCGCCTGGCTCGCCTGCCTTACTCGCACCGAGTGCACCTCGCCCCGACATAGCACCGCGCAGCGTCGCCTTTGGACGGACTGCGCGCCCTTTTGTGACACTATAGATACCAGACTAACTTTATTTCAAAGTAAATTGGGCACATAAAGTTGCTGAACCTAGACCTAACCAACTGTAGCAACCCCAAATCATAGTTAAATCTACATGGAGACCCATTACTTTTGGCCAGGCACTATATTTATAAAGGATTATTGTCCTAGAATGCTTGCATAATTACAGTGTGTTTAATGTTAATTTTAATGTTGCATAAACTTTATTACAATTACTTAGTATTGGTGTTTATCCTCATTACTACAGTATGCTTGTGTTAAGCTCTAAAAGCATTAAAGGGCAAGAAAAGACATGCTACACCGAAACCATCCCCTTCCAGCCGGAGTCAGATAATTCAACTTTCTTGAATATTAGGCTCACCTGCTTAATTACTCCTTGCCCATAATTGTTCGGTGGTTGTTAGTTGTAGGTATTTAATCCTGTAGTACTGTCCAGGCCTAGATTTAAAGATTAAAAGGGAACACCATTTTAAGCTTGCAGTGCCTTATAAAAATATGTTCTGTATCAAGCTGTAATGTTAATCCTATCATGAATAAGAAAACATTGTGAAAGCAACTGATGTGTAAATCTCAAGTTTCTGTAGATAACGTAGTGCTTTTTAATACTTTATGATGTTAATTTTATATTTCATACAGACTAAGAGCCAGTACACTTGATTAGCGTGGGTTTTATGATGTAACTGTCACTGTCATGCACAAATGCACTAAACCCACTTTCTATCGTTTCGTCTGACAGTCTATAATTCTCTTAGAGAACCGGAAATAGGAGCGGTGCACTATGCAATCACGAGATCCAAGTCAGTGTACATCCCCAGACACCTCCTTTCCATGGTCCTCACACAATGCCAGCTGACAGCATCCAGAGTAGCATCATTCACTTTGTTGTGACTTCTATGTCCCAGCCCAGGTTAAACTTTTTGGTTACTTTAATAACAAACTGACAAGAGGATAGGAGCGGAAAAACATCATTTTTTTTCTTATCCTAAATGATGTTTTTCACAGATTTATTCTGAAACCTTTTGATTAGTCTTTTTTAATCATTGTGAATTTAATATCTGTTATTACCCTGGGCAGGGGCAGGGTAGCTCAGTGGTTAGGCCATTGGGCTATCAATCTGAAGGTTGGTGGTTCAAATCCCAGGTCCACTGAAGTTACCAATGTGGGTCCTTGAGCAAGACCCTTAACCCTCATTGCTCCAGGGATGTTGTGATTAACCCTGTGCACACCTTGTAAGTCGCTTTGGATAAAAGCGTCTGCTAAATGACCAAATGGAAATGGAAATATTAAGATAATTATCACTTTTACCCTAAATTAAAAAGGTGAAAGCAGAATTCTGGTAGAACCAGAACATTGGATCATATTAGCCCTATGTGTACTGGCCTCAGATATTTTTGCTGGGACATTGTGGGAACCCATAAAGAATGCAATCATTTATCTCTAATCAACATTTATCGCTGTAGGCTTCGCCTTCCTGTCACTGTGCTCTTGCCACAGTCAAAATACACATGTTACTAATCATGTAATATGATCAGGCAATTCAAAAGTTGAACTCCTAGAATAGAATTCTAGAAAAAAATAGAATAGAATAGAAACGTTTAAAAGTAAATCAAAAACACATTTGTTTACTCAGTTATCCAGTTCCTGTAGATAAAGGTTCAGAGCTCAGGTTAAACTGTATTGAGTTGGTGATCTTGAATAGTTAGTGCATTTCTTCTTCTTACCAAACTCACCATTATTGGGGAGTGTAGTGCTGAAATCAAATGCCATCTTTGTATTTATTTATCATTGTTTGGTCTCAAGGCTGTCTTTTTAAACACTGACAATGTCCAGGTATCTGTTTTTTATACTGTTAGTTTAAAAAAAACATACAAGAACATGGAACTTTTGTTGTTTCATCAAATAAATCAACTACAACTTTTCAATTGAACAAGGTGCAGACATGCTAAAAAGTCACATTACACTAAAAAGATCCAGCCAATTTGTCAACGGGGCAGAAAAATGTGGCACATAAACCACTTGTTGGCCCAACAAATATATTTTCCTCAATGTCACATAAAACTCAGACTGCTAAAAAAGAGAAAATGGAGGGAGAAGGCATTTGTTATTTGAGACAAGTGTTCAGAAGAATAACTGATGTCAAGTTTAAGGAAGGTCAAATCTGGCACATAATGAGACAAAATTAGTTGGAAAAAAAGCTGGTGGGACCAAAGAAAATCGCTGTAATTCAAAGGTGTTCTAGAAAAAAAAAATCTTGCCAACTATCAAGCCAAATGACATAAAGCTGATTAACAACTGTAGTTAAAAATGTAGTCTGTTTACTTAATATAACCCATTTATGTAAAAGCGAAATACATATATGTCACATATATTTAAAGTAAATATAATAAATATAGTAATGTGAAGTAGTTTGTGATTTTTTTTTTTACTTTGTACCTATATATACCAGCTGTTACCTATAATAAATTAAGCATTGAGAATGTGATGATGTGATGGTCTCTCAGTTCTTGACAAGCTCTTGACCCATTGAAGGGAGCCCGCTGCTCAGCTAAGCCTGACTGATAGATCATGAACTCCAACAACAATCTGATACATGTAAGACTGAAATTTTTTATAGCCAATGGAACTTTCTATTACGTTTCAAAAGTCTACCTTATACAGATAATCTGACATATTTGATTTTTGCCTGAATAGGTATATCAAATTCAACCAAATTTTTCAAAATGCAAAACTATTGTAAAAATTTGTTGCCTGGTGTTTCTGGGAGGTTGAACTCCCTCCAGATTTTTACTTTAAACCACAAATCCTGCAAGACACTCATCACTCATTATTGTGTCCTGGACTGGATGATTACAAATAATGGATCTCAGTTCACATGCTGAGACTTTAGTCGATTTGCCACAGAATGAAACTTTAAACATGTGATCTCCTGCTAAAGCATTGCGCCTTGTGTTGTTGCCAAGTCTGTGCCTTCATAGGAAGATTAGAAAACCTGCTCTTAGAGACATGGTGGGAATGAAACCATTGCCATGAGATCACACATGAGTGTAGAAATGAGGAATCTGTGGCATACACTGATACAAAGTGTAGTTGCTCCCTCTTTAGTTGGAACAGAGTGGATTTGCAAGTAGTCTTGCAAGTAGTCTAGATTTGCAAGTTTACCTTCATTGTGCCATCTTTCACATACCTTAATAGAATGACAGTCATAGACTATTTAGCCAAGAGCATAGCCCATTTGATTCACTCTAATGCTGCCTCCAGATTTCACAACCAAACTGCCACAGACACCAAGACCTAAACCAACTGCTACACAAACCACAAGCTAATACACGTCCACATCCCCTTTAGAACCTATGTTGTCACCAGAAGTGGAAGAGTGCCTTTTCAGGAGAAAAAAGGATTACATAACAGTAATTCAGCTTTAATGAATGCAACTGGACAAAAATATGCTAAGAGTTTTAAAGCAAATCAACAATGAATGCAACAAGTTTTTTAGTTTATGTTTATATTTTATGATTTTTTATCTATCATACCATGCACGATTATATCTAAACTTATACATATTTCTATGTCTTATATCTAATCATATAAATCAAATCATATTGCTTAATATCCACTTTAAATCACTGTAGATACAATTTAAAATGGATAAGGCATTTATTTTTATGTGATTGTATATGGAGAATAATAACAAAGGGGAAATGCATCTCATTTTCTGTTTTAGAAAAGATTTTAAGGAAAGGTAGTTTATTATCACCTACTGAGTAAACAGGTTACACTGGAGTCAGAAGTAATATTTTACAGGTGAACATTAAGAGATCATTTAGGACAGTCAGACCTTCGTAAACTACAGGTAGAACAGCAAGCCATTTACTGGCTGGTTGAAGGTCATATCCTCTCCCTGCTGCTCTGGTAACTTCGGAGCTAGATCATTCCCTTTCCTCTGTGTATGCTAAAAAAATAGTACACTCCTGGCTCATACAGGCTATATGACCATATGGCTAAATTCATCATGTGTCCAATCTTATTAAAGTAACCATCATTAGGTACTGTTGGATGTTCTCACCCACACCTGTTGGCCTCTCTATTTTCACCTGGATGCTGGATAAAGTAGCAGATCTGTAGGAGTTCTGCTTTATTAAATTATTATCCATTCTTCAAACGAAAAATTACTGGGCACTACTTTACATACACCACCAATTATTTTTATTTCTGTGCATATGAATGTTATTAGCACATTGTTGGATGTATATTCAGGTTAACATAGTTTGATTACATAAAGGTCTAATGTATCTTAAGAACAGATCGCATGACTGCATTCTGCCTGTTTAGTCTTGTCAGGTATTGAAGTCAGGCTGCTTATATCTACATGACTTTACCATGACCTGTCTTTCCCACACCTCCAACAGTAAGTACAGGATGGGGCAGAAGAAGTAAGAGGTGACAGAAATAGGGGTTGCTTTAGCTTGCTCTTTGCCTTTGTATTGTATATGTATTTGCCTGAAGGACAATTTCCTGCTGTGTACTAAACTACATTCACTAAATTTTTAAACCTCTTCTCAAAAAAAATAGATAAGTGACTGATGGAACGATTCAATACCAAAATTACAGTCCCACCGAAAACCTTTGATTCGCCTTTTTATTAGTTTTATTAATTTACATATAGCTCTCTGGAAACAATTTGGAAAGCTGCAGTAAAGCTCCTCCCTGCATATTCCACCTTGCCTCTGGACTGTTGTGTAAGAATTTATGTGATAGCAGTGGGCTTCCTGGAGCAGCGGTAAGAACTGGATACAAAAACTTTATTGAAGGATGCTTAAACAAATATTACTAATGTGTAATTTTCTCTCTGTTCAGAAGCCCAATTATGCTTGGTGGGCTGGATGAGCTATAATGTACCATGTAGAATCATCATTAAAATTACAGGCACAGGCAGATCTTTCAGCAAAACTTTAATGACTTCTCTGCTACGAAATACTAACAAAAGGAAACCTAGCAAATATTTCTTAAAACAAAACTCATAAAGGCTTAAGTTTTTTTCTTCAACCTGCTGGTTTACAGTGTGGTTTTGATCATGGGCTTAGGATAAGCATGTTGACATCTTAATTATCTTATCATTTATGAGTAGATTTTTATTCTAACTTGTCTTAAAATAAGTCAATGATGCCATATCAAAGTTCTCATTGAATTTAAAAGCAGAAAACTACAAAAGCTGTTATTCTATCTCACAAATAACTGCACACTGCATGCCAAGCAGACAGCAGCTGCCCAACTGTCAATTTCAATAATAAGACTTAAAGTAAATCTATCATTTTTTGCTGTTTAGCGGCAAATTTCACTGTTTAGCATTTTGTGAATTCCATATGCTTAAGTACAGTATGAGGTAAAAAGAAAAAAAGTTTCATTACAATGGTAATTGGATTAAACTGGATAGACCAGGGCGGCACGGTGGCTTAATGGTTAGCACGTTCGCCTGTCAGCGCTAGGGATTCCCGGTTCGAATCCCCATCTGGGTGGAGTTTCCATGTTCTCCCCGTGTCCGCGTGGGTTTCCTCCGGGTTCTCCGGTTCCCTCCCACAGTCCAAAAACATGGATCAAGTTAATTGAGTTCTCTAAATTGCCCCATATAGAGTGTGTTTGCGTGTGTGAGTGTGTACCCAGCGATGGATTGCCCCCCTGTCCTGGGTGTATCTGCCCAGCGCCCAAGATGTTCTCCCCTGGATGGGCATGGGGAACCCCACCGCGACCCTAATAGAGGATAAAGCGGGAGATAATGAATGAATGGATAGACCAGTTCCATTGTATCTTAGGTTAAATAAAGAAAGTGAACTTTTTTTAAAAGCATTTTTATTAGATGTATTATTAACTTGAGATACACACAATAAAAATGACGTCCTCTATGATTTCTACATGGAGTCTTCAGAAATATTTTATTGTATGTTTTATCTAACAAAACAATCTAAAATAAATACAATTAGACTTTTAGTGGTAATTCAAAATGATTGACCCACATATTTATTATGTTTTAAAATAAATGCACATCCACATCCCCAGATAAACATAATTAAAACAGTATAACATAACTCATGCACATTATACATACTACACATAACCATACCTCAGTTGGCATGCTTCCAATACCACATGTGCACATAGCCTTGACACTGCTTTACTGACCATGCTGAAATACTTGAAGGAGCCCTTATCCTTCCCAGCAGCTCAGTGTAAGCACCAAGAGAGCTACTCTTGCCCCCCACCCCACTATACGTTGGCATGATTGGAAAAATAAGGCACCATAGAGCAAACCAGCACATGATAATGAAATAGCAGCCATGAGCTGACAATACTTGTGTGAAGGGCAATGTCCCAGCGTTGACTCTCAGACACTCAGTCCATTGACATCTAGGCACATTTGACCCAAATTATCTATGTAATTAGAAAGCTACTGTATATACAGTACTTGGTATAATTAAACCTTTAGGTAAATGTCATTATTTTATTTATTCAAATAAAATACTGGGTTTTTAGTTAGTAAAATGTATGTTACTGTAACCAATTTAAAGGTTTAGTTCATTTTTCAATGTTTTTTTCACCAGTTGTACCAGTTGTCCCCCCCCCCCCCCCTAGTCCTTAGTATATAATTAAGTGGAAGACAATGAGATCAGATAAGAAATATTTAACTGGGAAAAGTAAGCTGGGAGTATAAAGTTAGGGAGTATAAATTTGATCTGACAGGTCTAAAAGAGTTTAAGACTAAGTGTGCAGGTGGTTGCTGAGGATAAATAGAGTGTGTTGGTCACCTATGGCTAACAGAGCAAATGTTTTTATTATTCATTACAGATTCTAGTGACCCATAATAAAATAATCCAGAATAAACAACATATTGTTTACTAGGTCAGAGAAATAATACCTCAGGCTAAAGCTGTCTTAATGAAAATAAAACATTTTAAGAAGACTGCATAGATTCATGCCAGAGACTTCTTATGACAGCCAGTAAGGTGAAACGATGAAAAACAATTTGTTTAATAGAAAAACATGTAATTATTTATTGCATGTGGTTAACTCCTTACTAAATTGAAGTTAATAGTTGTAGAATAAACTATAAAATGTTTAATGTGCTACATATGCATGTATGTTCACATACATGTAGCAGACAAGATAAGTAGCAAAAACTCGAGAGTAACATTTAACCAGGAACTAGTGTACAATTGTTCTAAAATATATGAAACTTTAATCTTTGGCCAGAAATGATTCCTTTGAAATCCCATTGCAGACCCACGATCAAGGCCAAGTCTAAGTTCATTTAATAACTGTATGTTCTGTGAGGACTTACTTTACTTTATTTAAAAATGTAACAATGGGTTTTAGTGTTCCTTAATGAAGACATAAAAAACAAGAACTATGCAATATAAAGGGGCTGGGTTACACAAGAGAAAGTATTTGCTTTAAGAGACTGTTTAGCTACTTAAGGCTATTGTCTTATCAGCCATATCAGATCTCCAGCAAACAATAACATTGTTTGCACATTTTACCACTACCAAGCTCCATGTTTCAAAGGCGCTTCTGATAAAATGGGACATATACAAAAGCTGATAAAAGGTAGTAGACAAATGGATTTAGTGTGTAAAAAAACTGAAAATGGTCATAATTGTAGCTGATGAAAATTGTAGTTGGTGGAATGTTCTTAGCCAGTAGTGCCACTGAGATGTTTTAAAATTCCAGCAGTGCTGCATTTATTTCATTCAAAAAGTCCAACCTAACTGCTTCTCTCATAAAGCACTGCCTGCAAGACTGCTGTTCATCCACTCACACTTTAACAGAGAGGGAGCCCCCTCTGAGGCCCACATGCAGGCTAGTACCTAATGCCACTTACTTTCCTAAACATTCCCCATGTGTGGCCAGCACAATCAAAACACAAGTTGATAAGCGAAGCTTGGTAACATAGCACTTCCGACTTGACAGCACTCCTATAAACTGATGCTACATATGATGTGGTAATGTCTCAGCATCAAACTGAAGCTCTACAAGTTTATTTAACAGCTTGACAGTGAGAACATAATTGGCTCCAGATGCACCTGCAGGTGTAGGGAATCACAGGTGCATCTGTGCCATTATTTGCTTCAGTGCCGCACACCACTAACGTAAACTGCGTGGCTAAAGGTAAAAAAAAATGGCCTCTGGCCACGTTACAATAAGTCTGCATATTTTTAATATTATGTGAAAAGGAAAACGAAAAGTCTTGAAGCCAAAGCCATAATTAAAGAAAACTAGTTTTATTTAAAAAAAAAAAAAAACACCTGTAATGTCCTCTTCATCTTTTTCCTCATTTCTTTGTCATACACTCACACTTAATTACTCTTGAACACAGGAACTTTTGCTAATGGCTGTAGAATTTGGCCTAATGATTAAAGCAGAATGTCACAGTATTGACAAGGAAAAAGGGGCAGCAGTTATGTATTATTCTTACTTTCTTATAGCTAATTGCAACATCTGCAGTTAAAGTAGCCTCATCACAGCCTGTTCTTTTGTTCATGGCTCCTTCAAATTTATGAGAGCTCATCTGAATACAACAAGATGTTTATCACATGCCGCACTTATTATATACTACAGTCCACAGTTTCTCCAAAAAGATGTGGACAGCCTGCTAATCATAAGACTTAAATAAATAATAATTTGTTTTACTTCACTAGTACCAAACAAACAAACAAAAAAAAGGATTATATATTACCTTGGGTGAATGTCCTTTCCAAATCCAGCAAAACTGTGTATTGGACGGATTTAGTTAAGATATGCTATGTTTGAAAGGGCACATTTTTCACAAGAAAATTACTTTTTCCCAAACTGTAGTCACATTTTAAAAACTTTTAAAACAATGGCAATTGGTTGAATTCTTTTGTCCAAATAAGTACAGATACTTCCACAAGACATCGATCTTTAAGTATAGTATAGCAAGTACATCCATCCATCCATTATCTTCCATTTTATCCTATATAACGTCTTGGGCGCTGGGCAGATACACCCAGGACATGGGACCAATCCATCGCTGGGCACACACTCACTCACTCACACAGACACACTCTATATGGGGCAATTTAGAGAACTCATTTGACTTGATCCATGTTTTTGTACTGTGGGAGGAAACCGGAGAACCCAGAGGAAACCCACGCGGACACGGGGAGAACATGGAAACTCAACCCAGATGGGGATTCGAACCGGGAATCCCTAGCGCTGAGAGGCGAACGTGCTAACCACTAAGCCATCGTGCCGCCCTATAGCAAGTACAGTATAGTAAATCTACTTCTGAATCAACATTAGTTGAAAAACTATATGCATAAGCATTAGATAAACATGAACAGATATTTGAATGACTGATGTAGACCAACCACAGCTGATTCCAGCTCTAAGCCAGGCATTGTACCTACTGTAAATTAATTATGTCAGATTTATTATTTATGTACTGTATCTGATTTATCTCAGATTGAGTAAGGTCAATGTATGTACACAATAAATCAGAGCGAGAGAGACACCATGCCAGCTGTCGCTCCTGGATGTGATACCTGTCAATTGCAGTTATCTCACCTCAGACCTGCTAAAGTTACTGCATGCATTTCTATTTAAGGCAATAGATGAATAGTGATGTGTACAGAATTAGAACATGACCAAATGTTGAAAACCAGAGAGATAAAAACATAACTAAACTAATATTAAATTAAGATGATGTCTTCCACATGGCGGCTCGGTGGTTTAGTGGTTAGCACGTTCATGTCTTTGCACTAGGGATTTCCAGTTCTAATCCTAATCTGGGTGGAGTTTCCATGTTCTCCCCGTGTCTACGTGGGTTTCCTCTGGGTCTCCGGTTTCCTCCCACAGTCCAAAAACATGGATTAAGGTCAATTGAGTTCTCCAAATTACCCCATATAGAGTGTGTGCCCAGCAATAGATTGGCATCCTGTCCTGGGTGTATTTGCCCAGCACCCAAAACATTCTTCCCTGGATGAGCATGGGGAACCCCCCCCCCCCCCCCCCCACAAACCCTAATAGAGGATAAAGCAGAAAGTAATGGATGGATGGATGTCTTCCACATGATTATCTAATGAAACCAAATAGACAGCATTATAGACAGCTATATACTTTGTTGCAATTCCTTTAAAAAACAAACATAAATAAAATAAACTAGCCTTTTAATGTTAGTACAAGATAAAAGCCCCTACAATCAAATTAAATTAAAAAATGGTGACAAATAACATTAAAAGATTGTAAGAATGTAGTCAAAAGAAAAGCATCAGGATGGAGAAAAAAAAATGTAAGAGGACAGTTTGCTGCTTAAAATTTATGTTCATCACTCCAAGGATGTGTTGGATCAGAGAGTGGTTAAAGTGCTTATACACTTACTGAAATTAATTAGTGCTGCCTGGGGCTACAGTTTTCATTTTGATGTTAATAATGTCATTAAACCTTAGAGCTCATTTTGCTCGAGTGTGTAAAGGATGAGGACCATATGAAAATAATAAATGAGGGTAACTCCACTGGTTCACAAAAGGAGACTAAGGAACAAAGCCAGTATAATAAGGTCCAGTTGGCAGACATTCTAGTTGAACAACTGCCACAATTTTTTTGTTATTTGTAAGACATAACAGAAATAACTGCTTTTGTTTACTTTTTCCAAAACAGCCCATGAAATTTTCATATATATACAGTATATATATATATATATATATATATATATATATATATATATATATATATATATATATATAAATATAAATTATATATATATATATATATATATATATATATATATATATATATATATATATATATATATATATATATATGGGTGTGTGTGTCACAAAGGGTTCTGATAGAGAGATCAGGAGACAAATATGCAGAACACAGGGAGCAAGGACGAACTGGTTTCGAGTGCCCGGAGACCAGGATGAGGACTGACACCTGGAACGAGATCCTGGGCAGAGCACAACACAGAGCAAACGAACAAACCAATAAACAGAGGTTCAGATAGATAATAGAAACACTGCAGTAAGAGAACCCTACACTGGCTATGCGTGAAGAAAGAGAAACTAAGCTGGTGAGGTGGTCTTTAGTAGGCAAAATAAACTCTAAAGAAACACAGAATAGGGTGAAAAGGAGAGTGCAAGAACACACACAGAAGGAAGATACTGAGATGAAGGTGATATAGATAGAGGATCGGTGAACTGGATGCGCTGTCGAGCAGACCTGAACAGACCTGGAACAAACACAGGGAGGGGAGACAGCAAGAGAGTTAGTGGACACTGGATAAGAAAATGTTAGTTCACCGATAAAGAGCAGGTTAGTAAATAGATCTGAAAAGTTAGTATACAGAGTGAACACTGAGTGACGAATACACAGGTGGTGACGCGCCAGCGGAGCAGGCTAGGGTGAGCGCAAACTCCGCCCCAGCCGGCCAAAGCCGATCCATCTGTGAGGACAAACAATAAACAATAATGCTCCCGGGACACTGAAAGTAAGGGACTGGGGAGCAGACACAAATGCACACAGATGCTCACTCGTGCGCACAAACACACGCTACGCTAAACAAGGAAGTGAGTACATGGAAGCTAACGCAGAGCTACACAGACGCACACTTACCCAGACGGTAAACAGCACAAACAGAAGCGATCAGATCAGATCAGATCAGAATGTGTAGTAGAAACCAGGGACACTACTTCGCGCCGTCCAGCCTGAAAGCAGGGTTTAAATAAAGATAACTGACCCATCAGAGTAATCAGCCACACCTGGTGAGGAAGGAAAAGCGGAACTAGAAGGCGGGGCTGAGAGAGCGCGCTGGAGAGAGAGAGACAGACAGCCTATTTCTTACGATATGAAAATATGTATAATATTGTCAAATAAATCATTGTCCTTTGGCCTTTTTTTTTTTTTTAAATATTCAGGTTGCTTCACACAAAATAACAACTAAATAAATTTAACTAAAGTCATCTAAGCCAGTCATAGTTAAGAAATGTTACTGCATTTTGACATAATTATGTCCATAATTGGACAAAGGGTTGTTGTTAAATTGCAGATTTGTGACATGTGTGATATGCAAAAAGCATACCTAATCAGTGCTGGGTCAAAAGGACAATTATGCCAAAACAAGCCATTTGGAAAATGAGCAAAACTGTGCTTGGTGGTTTACCCCCAAGGCCCACAATTTGATAATCTTAGTATGAGGAAATCTAGCTTTTATTACTACCAGAAGGTTCTGTCTCCTTTAGCTGTAGTGAGGATATTATTCAGTATATTCAATGTTGTAAGTGGCCTAATAATCTTAACACTGATGATAAGAGAAAATAACATTTGTGAGTACAGCATTTTTTTATATTTATAGATAAAAATGTAATACTTACAAACATTTTCCTTTATTAGACCAGTCATCAGCTCAAAAAGGCTTAACATGCCTGCAGCTAAAGGCTTTGTTAGGAGGATAACAATCTATCTTGTTCTTTTTGTGCACTTACAAAAGTAGGACACCAGTGTAAAAGAGAAATGCCTGAGCTCAGCACATGCTAGCCCAAACAAATTGCATGCTACTGTCATTTATCTAAAAGTGCTACTGTTTTGAATGACAATGCCCTATCACAGGAAAATATGTTTACTAACATATTCATAACATAAATCAAGGACAACATAAAACACTATGCAAATGTTAATTGTCAGCTCACAGATTTGACTTCTGTTGGATATTGCTTTTTTCAAAAGCCTCATTATTTTTTTTAATTAGTTTTGTTTTTATAGAATGAAACCATGTGATGACCAGGCTCAGTGGGGGACCCATCCACCATGAGCAGCATTAAATGAAGTAAATAAATTGTTAAGTAAAGATTATGTATATACATATTCCTAAATCCGATAGAAACCTGTTATAGTTCAAGTATACAGTATATGTTAAATAATTTCAGTCATTAAATTCTATGAATGTGAATTTGATATACTGTGAAAATGGAATTTTCAAAAATATTTAAAGCAATATCGTGCCAGGATAGCAGTCCCATTAGACCGACAAAAAGTGTGTTAGATCAACAACAGTTAATGTGATTGAGCTCAATTATCGAAAGGCTCTCTGATCTTTAATAAAAGTGCTCTGAGGCTACAGCATTCTGGCTGGGTTAAGGATAAGGGGCTAGTGTCACATTTAAAGAAAACAGAAAAAGAGTTAACACATTGCAATGATTTAAGAGACAGAATATGAGACAGTGCAGCATGAATCAACATGACTTGAGCAGCACAACAAAAAGGGGCAGAGACTGCAAAGTATCTGTTCAAAGAGGGCTTTGTATTATAAAACATAACATTTTACTAATAGGATGAAGAGGTGAAATTACAGTGTTAAGTTTATTCTAAGATCTACATACTTATCTAAAAAAATATAATCTGTAAAACATTATTCTAAATAATCTAACTCTTATGCAATTGTGACCTGCCCATAATTCATATACCAAAAAAGGAAGTGAGGTTTTTTTAATTAATCCAATGGTGGGCACGGTGGCAACCTGGCACTTGGCACCAAAACATGGCACCCCCCTAAACCCGCGTGATGAAAAACTGTGATTGTGAGAACCACGTAATGCCATACTCCTGCTATAGATATTTTCTTTTTTATCCCTTCCCCTGACATATTTAAGCATTCCTCCTCCCAGTACCTTCATGTTGGCATTGATTTTTATTATGTTCAGATTGTCTGTGCCCTATGATTGTTCCCATTGTTTTTTATAAATATAATTTTGTAACCCAATGCATTTTTGCGGTCTTATTCCACTCATTGCCACTCAGAGACTCAGCATGACAGAGATACTATTAAATTTACATTTCTTTTTTTTGAAAAATTTTAGAGTGCTAACTACATCCTGCAAAAACTGTCCTGGACAAATTGCCACTCTATTGTATAGCAGACAGCCAGAAACAAGTAAGTGCAAATTTAAAGGTGGTAAAAAAAAAAGAAATGATAGTGTCATTATACACTCACCGGCCACTTTATTAGGTACACCTGTCCAACTGCTCGTTAACACTTAATTTCTAATCAGCCAATCACATGGCGGCAACTCAGTGCATTTAGGCATGTAGACATGTTCAAGACAATCTCCTGCAGTTCAAACCGAGCATCAGTATGGGGAAGAAAGGTGATTTGAGTGCCTTTGAACGTGGCATGGTTGTTGGTGCCAGAAGGGCTGGTCTGAGTATTTCAGAAACTGCTGATCTACTGGGATTTTCACGCACAACCATCTCTAGGGTTTACAGAGAATGGTCCGAAAAAGAAAAAACATCCAGTGAGCGGCAGTTCTGTGGGCGGAAATGCCTTGTTGATGCCAGAGGTCAGAGGAGAATGGCCAGACTGGTTCGAGCTGATAGAAAGGCAACAGTGACTCAAATAGCCACCCGTTACAACCAAGGTAGGCAGAAGAGCATCTCTGAACGCACAGCACGTCGAACTTTGAGGCAGATGGGCTACAGCAGCAGAAGACCACACCGGGTGCCACTCCTTTCAGCTAAGAACAGGAAACTGAGGCTACAATTTGCACAAGCTCATCAAAATTGGACAATAGAAGATTGGAAAAACGTTGCCTGGTCTGATGAGTCCCGATTTCTGCTACGACATTCGGATGGTAGGGTCAGAATTTGGCGTCAACAACATGAAAGCATGGATCCATCGCGCCTTGTATCAACGGTTCAGGCTGGTGGTGGTGGTGTCATGGTGTGGGGAATAATTTCTTGGCACTCTTTGGGCCCCTTGGTACCAATTGAGCATCGTTGCAACGCCACAGCCTACCTACTCCATCCCTTTATGACCACAATGTACCCAACATCTGATGGCTACTTTCAGCAGGATAATGCGCCATGTCATAAAGCTGGAATCATCTCAGACTGGTTTCTTGAACATGACAATGAGTTCACTGTACTCAAATGGCCTCCACAGTCACCAGATCTCAATCCAATAGAGCATCTTTGTGATGTGATGGAACGGGGGATTCGCATCATGGATGTGCAGCCGACAAATCTGCGGCAACTGTGTGATGCCATCATGTCAGTATGGACCAAACTCTCTGAGGAATGCTTCCAGCACCTTGTTGAATCTATGCCACGAAGAATTGAGGCAGTTCGGAAGGCAAAAGGGGGTCCAACCCGTTACTAGAATGGTGTACCTAATAAAGTACTAAAATAAAACAAATAATAATAATTGTAAGAAATAGGCTGTCTGTCTCTCTCTCCCCAGCGCGCTCTCTCAGCCCTGCCTTCTAGTTCCGCCTTCGCTTCCTCAACAGGTGTGGCTGATTATTCCGATGGGTCGATTACCTCTATTTAAACCCTGCTTTCAGGCTGGATGGCGCGAAGTATTGTCCCTGGTTTTGACTATACGTACCGAGTGTTTTTGCTGTTATACTCTGATCTGTCTCTGCCCGCTTCTGTTTGTGCTGTATACCGTCTGGGTGAGTGCGCGTTTGTTTGGCTTAGCATTAGCTTCTGTGTACTCACTTCTGTGTTTAGAGTAGTGTGTGTTTGTGTGCATGAGTGAACGTCTGTGTGCATTTATTGTTGCTCCCAGAGTTATTTTGAGTTCATCTCCTTCTGTTTCCTCCATTTTCTCCTGTCCCTGACTTTCAGTGTCCCAGGAGCATTCTCACAGGTGGATCGGCTTTGGCCGGCTGGGGCGGAGTTTGCGCTCACCCTAGCCCGCTCCACTGGTGCGTCACCACCTGTGTGTGTTTGTACAGCTGTGTTCACTGTGTATACTAACTTTTCAGATCTATTTACTAACCTGCTCTCTATCGGTGAACTAACCCTTTCTTATCCGTTGTATGCTAACCCTCTTGCTGTCTCCCCTCCCTGTGTTTGTTCCAGGTCCGTTCAGGTCTGCGCGACAGCGCATCCAGTTCACCGATCTTTTTCACATTCATCTTAGTATCTTCTTTCTGTGTGTGTCCTTTTCACCCTATCCTGTACTTTCTTAGAGTTTGTTATTTTGCCTACTAAAGGCCACCTCACCAGTTTAGCTTCTCCTTCATGCATAGCCAGTGTAGGGTTCTCTTGCTACAGTGTTTCTATTGACTATCTGAACCTCTGTTTATTGGTTTGCTCGGTGTTGTGCTCTGCCCAGGATCTCGATCCAGGTATCAGTCCTCATCCTGGTCCCCAGGCACTCGAAACCAGTTCGTCCTTGCTCCCTCCGTACTACTCTGCCTTACCTCTCAATAAATAACCATTGTTCTGCATATTCGTCTCCTGACTGCTCTATCAGAACCCTTTGTGACAATAATAATAATGGTATTATTATTATAAATATTAAATGTTGCCAATTATAAACATTTTATCTTATATCATATATATCACAACATATTAATTACATGCATACATGTGCAATAGTATGCTTTTTTTTTTTTTTTTTTTTTTTTTTTTTTCAGAACATATAGATATTGAGGCGGCATGGTGGCTTAGTGGTTAGCACGTTCACCTCTCAGTGCTAGGGATTTCTGGTTCGAATCCCAATCTGGGTGGAGTTTCCATGTTCTCCCCGTGTCTGCGTGGGTTTCCTCCGGGTTCTCCGGTTTCCTCCCACAGTCCAAAAACATGGATCAAGTCAATTGAATTCTCAAAATTGCCCCATTTAGAGTGTGTCTGTGTGAGTGTGTGCCCAGCGACGGATTGGCACCCTGTCCTGGGTCTATCTGCCCAGCCCCCGAGACATTCTCCCCTGGATGGGCATGGGGAACCCCACCGTGACCCTAATAGAGGATAAAGCGGGAGATGAATGAATATAGAAATTGTTAAATATTTTTATTTAAACTTTTGTACGGCCTTTTCTTTTTATTATGTTTTTGGTGATTTAATTAATCTAAGTCAAAACTGAGTCATCACCAGAGTTGAGCCAGAGGTAACTTGACATGGTTCATTATGAGTAAAAAGATAAAATCTTAGCCAAGACACTGAAGATGACTGTTTTCCCACATGTTCTGACACGCTGAGTTGGGACTGAGCTGAGATGAGTAGAGAAGCCACAGCAAAATTCTTCTGTTCAGGTTGCATTCAGAAGTAGAGAAAGAGAGAAAGAAAGAATTGTATAAAATGTTTAATTGGTTGTATTTTACAGCTACTAATAAGATTAAACCTGTATTTATGATTAATTTTATGGACAAAATGTGGTTTACTAAAGTAATTATTAATTTTTATAAGCTATAATATGCATATAACATAGCAGCGTATCATTGGATTTCATTTTTCGGTTTCGGTAGTGCATGGGCTACATCGCTGTGAATGATGCAGGGAGAGTATTGCTGCTCTTACCATTGTTCCCTTGAAAGAATTTAAGGGCTGACTTTTTCCACCCTTGTGTCCCTGTGTGCACCAGGGACCTCACTCTGCAATGCACTATGCATTTGAATTGGGATATGGATATGTCTATTAACAGATTTATGGAAATAGCAATCCAGATGAACCGGCATATGGCTATCTGGAAGCACCAATCACCTAACTCCTTTCTCAGCAGTTCTTTACCCATATCTGCATCTTAAAAGTTATAAAAACAATGCAGGTGAAACCCATACAGTACCAACTACATTTAAGCCTTTGCCTGTACAATACACATCTGCCTAGGAAGGGCACAGTAGCTTAGTGGTTAGGGCGATGGGCTATCAATCTGAAGGTTGGCGGTTTATATCCCAGGTCCATTGAAGTTACCAGTGTGGGTCCTTGAGCAAAACTCTTAACCCCATTGCTCCAGGGATATTGTGATTAACCCTGTGCTCACCTTGTAAGTCGCTTTGGATAAAAGTGTCTGCTAAATGATCAAATGTAAATGTAATGTAGGACCTATCTGAAAAGTCATTTATCATCCACGCCTTCCAGTATGGTGAGACAGTGTTTAATTTCCTTCCTCTGTTCATTTTATTGTACTCTAAAGCAGATAAAATCCTTAAACCTAGGACTGAGCTTTAGGTCAGCAATAGGGTGTGTTAGTTAGGAAGTTGCACTCATCCATACATATGAACAACATTAATAGCAGAACTCTAGTACCAGGAACAATTACTTATTGTACTGTTATTATCTTGCATGATTTTAGGTCTGCCTTGGTTGGAGTGGCCTGATAGTATTTTTTGCTTACTTCAACCTTCACTTTTTACATTCTTTACTTTACTCTTACTTACATTTGCTGCGTACCTGCCTCACTTCTTCCTCTCTTTTCTCTAGTAATATTTACCTCTTTTTCTATTTTGCAATGGATTAGTTCTAGTTAAGTTCATACTGTGTCTAGCTTCCTAAGTATTATGCTGCTTGTCGCTCTGTTTAATAAAGTTACCAGTTACTCACTCCCCTTGTGAGTTGTTGACCAACTTCAGACACCATGAAGGAGGATTGGCTGACCCAATTTCCATGCTTTTTAGGAATTTAATTTAGCCCTGGGCGGCACGGTGGCTTAGTGGTTAGCACGTTCGCCTCTCAGCGCTAGGGATTCCCGGTTCGAATCCCCATCTGGGTGGAGTTTCCATGTTCTCCCCGTGTCCGCGTGGGTTTCCTCCGGGTTCTCCGGTTTCCTCCCACTGTCCAAAAACATGGATCAAGTTAATTGAGTTCTCTAAATTGCCCCATATAGAGTGTGTTTGAGTGTGTGAGTGTGTACCCAGTGATGGATTGGCGCCCTGTCCTGGGTGTATCTGCCCAGCGCCCGAGATGTTCTCCCCTGGATGGGCATGGGGAACCCCACCGCTACCCTGATAGAGGATAGAGTGGGAGATAATGAATGAATGAATTTAGCCCTCTTGTAATGGGACTACATGTTCTTTTTGTGTTGGCTGCTTCCTCTCTCTGTTTGCTTACCTGATATTTTATGTGTGCTGTAATAAACCTTTGAACTGATGTCTGTATATTGTTTTCTTTGGAGTTGCTGTGACAACATTCTTTTAAGAAGAGTGGTTTGAAATACAAAAGGGCACGGTGGCTTAGTGGTTAGCACTGGGTGGAGTTTCCATGTTGTCCGCGTGGGTTTCCTCCGGGTTCTCCGGTTTCCTCCCACAGTCCAAAAACATGGATCAAGTCAATTGAGCTCTCCAAATTGCCCCATATAGAGTGTGTATGTGTGCGTGTCTGTGTGAGTGAGTGTGTGATAGATTGGTGCCCTGTCCTGGGTGTATCTGCCCAGCGCCCGAAACGTTCTCCCCTGGATGGGCATGGGGAGCCCCCCCGCGAACCTAATGTAGGATAAAGCGGAAGATAATGGATGGATGAATGGTTTGAAATACTTTTTCTTGGGATGACCTTTAAGATTTATGTATTTATTTATACATTTACTCATTCCTGATGATACTATGCATGAATATATTATGTCAGTGTTAAGTGCATGCTTTTGCTCCAGCTGGCCCAGGACTCATAGTGTAGTCAAGAACACAAGTCAAACATCTCCTTTTTCAGTTCTATCATGAAGTAGAATTAGGCACACTAATTCTACTTCACACTAATTTTGTTTCAATTACTGTATGCTGCATAATGTTGTGTGTATTATAAAGCAAACAAAAGAGCATGCTTTATTATAAAAAAGGAAGAGTGACAATTATAAAAGTGTAATTGTAGTTTAAGCTCATCAATCAGATATGATTGTGTTGTACATGCTTTATATGCTCTCAATTAGTGCTTTACCTGCCTTAACGGCAGAATGAAAATGTGATCACTGTGCATTTTTTAATTCAAAGTAAATCTCCTAGGCAGCGCACTAATCGTTCCACCAATCAGAAGACGCTGCCTAGGAGGCGCAATTAGTAATTGTTGGCCTCACCTGGGTATATATATATATATATATATATATATATATATATATATATATATATATCACCCTGCTCTTAACCAGGTGATTTATCTGGATTTTGTGCGTTTTGTTTGCCACGGTGGTGAGTCAGACATGTGCTTATGCTTTTTACTCATGGTGTTTTTCTTTCCCCTTCTCTTTTTCAGGATCCTGGCTGCCCAGTTAGGGACACAGGTACCCCTTGGGGATTCGTAGATCGATGGGGGTCCAAGTAGGAAACAACATGGGGTAACTAGGGCTACAAAGGGACAGTGTTTTTTTGTTTGTTTGTTCTTTTTTCATTTCTGGCAGTCAGGATTTTTACGCAGTATGCACAAGCCCTTGTGTGGTTTACTTGCCTGTGAGACGTATGCTTTATGTTTGAGTTGTTTTTTTTTTTAGGGGTCGAGGATTGGATCATGGTCAGGGCGCCAGTCTATCGCTGGGCACACACTCACAGACACGCACACAAACACACATTGTACATGGGGCAATTTGGAGAACTCAATTGACTTGATCCATGTCTTTGGACTGTGGGAGGAAACCGGAGAACCCGGAGGAAACCTGCTGCATGTATATATCTGCTGCATGTATATATTTTATATATATAACAGCTAAAATCAAAAAACCTCATTACATAAGCAATGTCAGTAAAAAGGTCAATATATTACTTATGAAAAATATATACATGCAGCAGGGGTTGACTTGAATTTACAGGAAACTAATCTTATGAACGGGCGGCACGGTGGCTTAGTGGTTAGCACGTTCGCCTCTCAGCACTAGGGATTCCCGAGTTTCCATGTTTCCCTCCCCCGTGTCCGCGTGGGTTTCCTCCGGGTTATCCGGTTTCCTCCCACAGTCCAAAGACATGGATCAAGTCAATTGAGTTCTCAAAATTGCCCCATGTACAATGTGTGTTTGTGTGTGTGTCTGTATGTGTGAGTGTGTGCCCAGCGATAGATTGGCGCCCTGTGCTGGGTGTATCTGCCCAACGCCCGAAACATTCTCCCCTGGATGGGCATAGAGAACCCCCCGCGACCCTAATATAGGATAAAGCAGAAGATAATGAATGAATGAATGAATCTTACATAAAACATGAAAAACAAATACTGTTTGGTCCCTGAGTGCATCTGAAATTATCCCTTTGTGTCACGATCTGAGCAGAACAAAAACAAAAAGGTCGGACACCCAGTGGCAGAGCAAGGAGGCTTCAAGTGCCTGCTGGTGAGGAACTCCGTGGTCGCCCGGGACCCTGATCCAATCCTCGACCCCGAAAGAAAAGAAAAACTCAAACATAAAGCATACGTCTCACAGGCAAGTATACCACACAAGGGCTTGTGCTTACTGCGTAAAAATCCTGACTGCCAGAAATGAAAAAAGAACAAACAAACAAAAAAACACTGTCCTTTTGTAATCCTAGTTACCCCAAGTTGTTTCCAACTTGGACCCCCATCGATCTATAATATATATATATATATATATATATATTTTCCTTTTCACTGTTTAAAAAGAAGTTAATTTGAGGTTTAAAACTACTTTTATACATACTACAGAAGTTAGGGCAGGAGCATCCGACCCTCTTTAGAATGTGACGTGATTGTGTGCACGGTGAATTTATACACACATTTTGTCCTTTCTGTTTTCCTAATAAATTGCACTTCAACTTAGTAGCAACTTGCCTCCTTCTGGTGTACTTGTTGTACACAGGTTCAGATAAAGGGTTATTTTTCTTTTCTGCTGCATTACTGAAATACTTGACTTTTATTCGGGTGGGCTCGAGTCTCTCAGCAAGTGATAACAGCTGCTAGAATGCATTAACCTGGCACATGCTGTACCAGTCACCAAATTTGTCTCTTTGGATTTTTTAGACTGTGAGACAGTGGGGAAACAAACAAGTTTGTTTTAGCATAATGTAAAATGTCTTAGTCAATACAAAGGTTGCATTGGAGATTTAAATCATTAAATCAAAAAACATGTCCCCATGTCCATCCAAGTGAGAACGTTTTGGGCGCTGGGCAGATACACCCAGGACAGGGTGCCAATCTATCACTGGGCACACACTAACTCACACAAATACACTCTATATGAGGTAATTTGAAGAACTCAATTGACCATGATCCATGTTTTTGGAGGAAAACAGAGAACTCAGAGGAAACTCTCGCAGACACGGGGATAACATGGAAACTCCACCCAGATTGGGATTCGAACCGGGAATCCCTAGTGCTGAGTGGCAAATGTGCTAATCACTAAGCCACCATGCCACCATTAGCTACATATATTAAAAAAAATAAAAAAAATAGAAAACGGTACGAAGGTATTAAAACCAGAACACCAGCTTCTGCTGCTTAAGTATTTTGGCTTTGTGCAGTTAAATAAAAGTTCTATAACATAAATGCTTAAGTTTCAGGTAAGCACATTGTACTGTGTATTATAATGTATGGTTAAAATTTTGGTTTTAGTCCTTGTGACATGTGTGGGCATCTATGTAAAGTCCCCACCATACACTAATACATGATGTTATCTGTCTCTGCTCTTTTCCGGGAAAGGAATGCACTTGGGTTAGGCATGGAGACATTTGGGCCATTTCATACTGTTGGATGGATTCTTAGGAAGTAATTCAGGGGAGATATGAGTAAGACTTCACACATGCACGCTTTCATGAGCAGCCAAATGGGACTTCGTATGGCAGGAAATATTTTGAAAGACAATCTTTTATAGGACACAGTAATATATGACTAACCCACAAAAATTTGGAGTAACCACAAAACTGGCTATTTACACATTACTCAGATGGAGTGAAGAGGCAAAGCAGTAGAGATGACCAGGAAAATCCCATGCTGTTTGTTCCAGTTGGTCTCAGGCCATTAACAAGTTTTTATGAACTCTTCTTATAAAGAAAGGCATCCATTATAAAGGATGATATTTTTTTAATTTGTCAAAGGCAAGGCATGGCACGATCTGAGCAGATCAAAAATAAAGAAAAAGGTTGGACACCCAGTTGCAGAGCAAGGAGGCTTCACTTTATTAATATTAGGCAGAACAGGGGAAAAAAAAAAACCTCCTATTTGGAGAGATAACCGGGTGAGGAAACAGGGGGCGTGACCGCTGAGGAGAGCCAGGCCTGCTGGTGAGGAACTCCGTGGTCGCCCAGGACCCTGATCCAATCCTCGACCCCTAAAAAGAAAACTCAAACATAAAACATATGACTCACAGGCAAGTATACCACACAAGGGCTTGTGCTTACTGCGTACAAAATTATCCTGACTGCCAGAAAAGAAAAAAAAAGGACGCAAGCAAACAAAACCACTGTCCCTTTGCAGTCCTAGTTACCCCAACTTGGACCCCCCATTGATCTACGAATCCCCAGGGGGTACCTGTGTCCCTAACTGGGTAGCCAGGATCCTGAAAAAGAGAAGGGAAATGGCAAAACACCAGGAGTACAAACAACCTCACAAGCGCATGTCTGACTCACCACCGTGGCAAACAAAACGCAGCCTCGCCTGGGTTAAGAGCAGGGGGATATATATATATAAGGCTCAACCCAGGTGAGGCCAACAATTACTAATTGCATCTCCTAGGCAGCGTTTTCTGATTGGTGGAACGATTAGTGCGCTGCCTAGGAGATGAAGCCAGCCATTTTGTGAGGTAAGATGGCGCCCTTGTCGGGAGTCAGGCTTCAAAGTAGAAGTCCCGACCGGGTGCCTAACAAGGCAAAGCAAGTTTATTTATAATGCACCTTATATAATTGATATAGGACTCATAAAAACAATTTAAAATAATTAAAATCAATACAAAATGGGCGGCATGGTGGCTTAGTGGTTAGCACGTTCGCCTCTCAGCACTGGTTCGAATCACAATCTGGGTGGAGTTTCCATGTTCTCCCCGTGTCCGTGTGGTTTCCTCTGGGTTCTCCGATTTCCTCCCACAGTCCAAAAACATGGATCAAGGTGAATTGAATTCTCCAAAATTGCCCCATATAGAGTGTGTCTGTGTGAGTGAGTGTGTGCCCAGCGATAGATTGGCACCCTGTCCTGGGTGTATCTGCCCAGCGCCCAAAATGTCCTCACCTGGATGGGCATGGGGAACAGCAGAAGATAATCGATGGATGGACAATACAAAATACATAAAAGTGTAAAAGCATTAAAATATATATAATATATACATCATTATATTTAATATGTATTGTAAAATTGGGTGCTACAATATTTACTCGATTGTTGGCCTTTGTGAATGCTTACTTAAGAATTAGCTCAGTTAAACAAATGTCATAAACAGTCTGAAAGTGCAATTGTTTGCTGAAAAAAGTCTGAAGATATAGCAATTACTCGAGAATGCAAGCCATGCTCTCTTGTCCAATATCTCAAAAATCACCTTACACATGCTTGAAGATTTGCCATAAGAGTAGAAGAAGTAATAAATACAAATAAGGATATATTAATGTATATAGGGCTGCAATAAGCACTTATAAAACTAGATATAATGACACTAAAGTGGACTAAGTTATTAAGAACAAATAAAATTAAATTAAGTAAAGGTCCATTTTCTAACCCTTACATATTGGAACTTAAGAAAAATGCCCACAGTCTAAAATTTACAATTCAATCAAAATATATCTGCTTAAAGATATCTCCAAATTTTCTCCTGTGTAATATGGCTCAGTTTTGTCATGTTAATGCCCCCTAAAAATAGAGCAAGATAATCAACACCCAGATGCCCAACATATACATAATTGTCCTTTACAGTCCAGGTACAGTACAGGTTACAAACTAAATTTGATACTCAACTGTATTCAGTAATGTCACATGGAAAACCTTGAAAGCAATATAGGCAGCTATGATAGAAGTAAAAACAAAAGAGCAGTGTATCTCACATCTTTGTTTTGCACTGTTTTGATGTCCATTTCAACATCATACATCAGCTGGCCCCTAAAAAGAGTCTGCAAGTGAAAGTGAAACCCTATCCTGCTAGTAGACTTTTAGAATGTGTATTCAATTAGAGCATGTACCTTGCTGACCCTACTTCCGCTAGCAGCCTTTTAATTTAGTTAGTGTTACACTCAGCAATGATTCTCAGAGGAAGCTGCGTTAGCTAAGCTCTGGGAGATGCATGAAAACTAGTGGAGTCAGGAAACCTGTGGTTCATGCAATAGTGTTAAAGAAAGCAACAGAACACAAAACAGAGGATCACACATGAGTCAACAATATCAATGCTGATCTGATCACAAACACAAAAGCTAATGAATATATAACTAAAACAAACCACCTGACTAGAAACAAGAACCAATAACAAAAGTCAGTTAATTAACTCAAACAAGGGGAGTAATAAAGACTAAACTAAAACAAAACCAAAACACAAAATGTAAGGAGTGAAACCCACTCCTTACAGTATGCCCCCGCCCAAAAAAAATATGCGACGCTGGAGGAGCAAAGGCCGATGGTGTGGAAGGCAACATAGGAGAATATGGGGCAGGTTGCCCCAGGCCCCGTGGGGCAAATATCCATACTGGTGGGTTGTTAGGCAGTTTGTAAAACCCAGCTGTGTTGTCGAAAAGGGCAAAACGGCGTATGGGCCCTATGAGGCGACAATGGCCCGGGAAGTTCTTAGCATGGAGGCAGCACGTGGGTTGTTTAGAGGCATGGAGGAGGTGGCATGGTAGCAGTACCGCTCTCTCGGAGCGGAACGACTGGCAGGGGGTGCACTCGGCAAGGACCGATGGCTGGGGGCTCTCTCAGTGCGGACCAACTGGCAGGGGGTGCTCCCAGGCACGGACCGACTGGCAGGGGGTGCTCTTGGTGTAGACAGATTGGCAGGGGAAGTCAGGAGGTCAGAGTCTGGGGCAGATCAAAGGTGGGAAACTGCAAAAACAGGGAAGATTGGGCATAACGTACGCAGTATAAGCGTCAGACCCTCTCGCTGCTCTTGCATCTGACTCCTCACCCACTTCGGACATGGAGGATTCCACAGCCCCATTAGTAGGAAGCCTTACCTTGTGTCCCAACCGGACGCCTAATACCTCAAAGTTTGAAATGTCTCCACTGTTTGGGCTTGAGTGCCGTTTTAGGTGGTGCGGATCGCTTAATTGTGCACCTAGAGAGGCCAGCCAGGGCCCCTCAGAAGTGGCAGCAGGCAACCGAAAAGAGGCCGGGACAGGAAAATGTCTGGGGCAGGCATAGGGTGAGACGTGACACGCACAGGGACGTTTTAACAGTGTGGGATGAACTTATGGGCGATGTGTTTAGGGGCCTCGTAAAGTGAGAGTAGGGCTCAGGCCCCAAATCCAGAGAGTTAAGCAGGACATGAGCTCGGAGAATGTGTCCCAACAGGAAGCAATCAAACAATTCAACCTCGGAGTCGCTTAGGGCATCGGCACACTCCTCAGAACGCCAAGATTCTCTATCCTGATGGCTCCTAACCGCTTCTTCCCACCACCACGGTGTTGACATGGTGCACACTACCAAAGAACGGTATGACTGGGGAAACAAACACAGAACACAGAACCGAATCACTAGCCCTAGGAGCCGATTTGCTCGACAGTGGGAGACGGAGTAGAATGGCTTGGAGGAAGGGCTAGTCCTGACAGATTAGATATGGGGGTTCACAAAAATGTAAAGCCATGGTGGTGTGGTGCCGAGTTTATGCAGCTGAATGAGAACAGAATTAGCTTACCGGGCGGAGAGGTCATGGACTCACAGACACATCTGATTCATAAGACCGGCATTCTGTGACACTCTGCAATGATCCTCAGAGGACGCTGCTAAGAGCTGGGAGACATGCAAAAATGAGCTGAATGGAGGCAGGAAACCCGTGGTTCATGCAATAGTGTTTATTAAAGCAACAGAACACAAAACAGAGGATCGCAAGCTAGTCAACAAAATCCGGTCAGATCACAAAAAATCTAAAAAATATATAACTAAAACAGAGCACCTGACTATATGTTCCAGGGGATTCTTTCTGCAAATTCTTCTTCCGGCAGTTTACTCTCACTCTGCTTCGGCTCTCTTTTCGACTCTTCTGAAGTTCTTCACCCCAGTAGGGTTGCTTACTTCTGTGTTTTCGCTGGCGTTCCTCGAGTGCATGAACTTATGTATTGCGAAGGCGTTACACAGCGGATTTATTTGGCCGTTCACATCCCCCGCTGCCTCTGGGTTCTTTTTTGTTCCCAAGGCTGGTGGGGAATAACGCCCAAGTATTGACTTTCGCAACCTCTAATTAAACATGTCTACACGGGGCCCAGATATTTACCAAATTGGACCTCCAAAACACCTAAAATTTGGTCCGCATATGTAAACGGGATGAATGGAAGATGGCGTTTATTACCACGTCAGTGCATTACCACCTTCCTTGGGTGGAAATTGCCCAGATCATCCACTGGGATCACTCCATTTCAATGTGTCTTGGGGTACAAACCACCATTTGCTCCATGGGCAGGTGTGTCACTGAGGCACCAGCAGTTGATGCTTGGTTCCAGCTGTAGCGAGGAAATATGGGCTCAGGTTCACTGGCGTGTCGAGTTTGTGGTTCGTCAGTTTAAACGGTTCACCGAGCATACCCGGGGTCCCACACCTTCCTTCAAGATCGGAGACACGTTATGAGATGTTGGCTGGGTACTCGCAAGCTGCTTCTATGGTTTCTTGGTCCTGGCTGTCATTAATGAGGTCTCTGTGTGTGTGAAGTCCATTGGAGGGAATCCACCAGGGAGCCTTCCAATGGTGATTAGTCTAATATTTATTCTGTCTTCTTCCTGCTGGATTCTCGCCGGTGTAGAGGTAAGCTCCAGTATTTGGTGGACTGGGAGAAGCTGGGTATTGGTGGAGGACATTCTAGATGCTGATCTCATCAGGGACTTACATTGGAGTCACTCTGAGTGCCCCACTCCCCGTCCCAGGGGTTGACCTCCATGCCAAGGCAAATGCATCCGCTTGTACCCAGGGCCTTTTACCATTCAGGCACCTTTTTCCACCTTTTTTTTCCAAAACTTTTATAAAAATCTACAACACAATTCTATGTCTTATTTTTGGACTTATTTTAGCCACCCATTGTAGAAATAACAGCCGAACACAGCTATGGCATATTTTTAACAATGAAACTCAGATATTGTTTAAATAGTTCTAACCAACATTGCAGTTGTAGGTTGCCTTGCTTTCAGGTCTATTGTCTTGTTCCAAGTCTATTGTCTTGTTTTTTACAAAGTTACTGACATAACCTAGAAGGGGGTTTTGTTGCCATTTTCTTGCCACATGAACCCCTGATCAACAAGGCATATTCCAGGGGGCATTTTATGTATAAGGACAATATAAAAATTGTTTTTGTCATAAACTGCCCCAGGTGATGAACATTAAATATACAAACACAGATGACAGGGCGTACAGAAGCCTCATAGAAGACATAGTTCCGACAAAGAATGAAGCCAGAAGACTGAAGCATGTCAGTTGTTTACTATTTCATCTAGAGAATCTAGTCTTACCGGGTAAGTAAAGAAGCGGGCAGAATGCAGAAAAAGTCCTTTGAGGCAAGTTACATTGAGGCACCTCCAAACTTATGGAGTCGTTAAATGACCTTATGTGGAGCAGAAGGGGACCCCTGCAGCAAATGGTAAGACAGGTAATCTGTCAGCCCAGTATTGGTGCTCATTCCCTGGCAAGGCACAGGGAGAAATGCTGAAATGTTAGAGGATAGACACTCACATACAGAACTGGCTTCTGCTTAATTCGTCACACAAAATGAGCACTCTCCTAATTCATCATATAGGTTATTTTCCTGCACAGACGCTAAATCTGTTATATCAGCAGGGGTAACGGAACAGATTACAGATACAGTGTTCTCACATCATCTCATTACAGGTTTGGAGCTAACATTTGCCCATAGTTTGGGTTTTATGGTGTTCATTCACCAGGGCATTGTGTTAATAACCCTGTAGCAACAACATAACATTTTTATCAGTCGATAAGTAGGTTTTAGGTTTGCCAGAGATGTAGTATTCATGACAGGTGCGTCCAACAACCCCATAAAGTCTTTTTTAGACTTTATGCATTACTAGGACTTTCAAAGGTCAATACAGTGTGGTAGTCAATTTACCTGTGAAAAAATACAAAATACAATCTTATGCTCCATGAAGCACTCTTTTACAATGTGAACCCAAGGTCATTTTGTAATATAAGCAAGTTATTATGTAAAAAATGATTTGGTAATATGCATACACATATAATTCTCAGCATCTCAACATGGATCAAATAGAGTTCAAGTTTCTCTCAGTTTATTATTATAATTAATTTTTGCAGTACACTATATTTTTCATCCATCCATCCATCTTCTGCTTAATCCTCTACTAGGGTTGCAGGGGGGTTCCCCAAGCCGATCCAGGGTAGAAGAATGGGGCGCCAATCTATTGCTGGGCACACACTCACTCACACAGACACACAAACACAGGTTTTGGACTGTGGGAGGAAACCAGAGTACCCGGAGGAAACCCACGCAGACACGGAGAGAACATGGAAACTCAACCCAGCTTAGGATTCGAACTGTGAATCCCCAGCTCTGAAAGGCGAATGTGCTAACCACTCAGCCACCTTGCCGCCTGTCCGCACTTTATATTTGTTATATTAAATTAAATTACAATTCAATTCAAATTCAATTATGCTGGAGTTTTTTTCATCATAAATTGTTTGGCATTGTCCATCTAAAGTGGGTAATGGCATCAAATAAAAAGCAAAAATAAGCAAATCTTTCTTGTTAAGCACGCTAAAGCTCATGGTCAATTTGGCATTAAATAAATGTATTTATTTTACTAATCAGGATTGCAATGGAAACTTCTACATATTAATACCTTTTCATTTATTAAATGCAGAGAAACACCCTGGACAGGTAACTGGCCTTGTCTTTCTTTCATAGGAATGGAACATATAAATTTTTATTGAAGCACAATGCATATACAATTGTTATTCATATATATATATTACCTTTCATAAATTGTTTTAACTAATCTTACACATGAATATTAAGAAGGGCTGGGTTTTCTCTCAAATTTTACAAATGTCTTAAAAATTTGATTGCCCTAAGTTTTTTTATGTATCTCTTCCTAATAGACTAATAGAGTCAGATGTGTGGCGATAACCTGATCAGTGATGATGAACAGGGCACAGCACAGCTAGCATTACTGCTCTCATCCAAAGCTCAGCATGGGTAAGCTGGCAGGTGTGGGATATCTGAAAATAAAGCCAGGTTATGAGCTCGACTCTGGCTAAGCCAGACTTTTGCACACTATGGGAGCTCAGCATGATTCATGACAGCTGCTCAAGGTTCAGACACTTTTAGGTTGTACTGGGGAATTTTAATTAAACACCTTTATGAAATCAGCCTCACTAAAAGCAGCTCATCCAACTATTTGAAGGAGAATTCTACCTTACAAATGTAGCCAAGGCCTTGGGAGTCAAGTCAGCCTCCCAATGCTTGATGAATGAGCTGCTTTATGATAGAAGGTTTCAGGGCTGTTTTCAGGCTCTACATCCAAAGGTTGCCATCATAATTTTCCCTTGTTGAGATTTGAAGTTTGATTTATGTATCTGCTACCCATGTTCCTATGTACACCACTATCAGACAGGTGAAGCCATATCCTTACTATAGCAATTCTAGCCTCTCCTAAATCCCAAACTTAATCAATTCTGAAAGGTTTAAATTCTTCACTAATAATTATGTGATTAAATTGCAGGCCTAAACTACCATTTAAATAGTGGCTGTTTGGTTGCGGTGCTTTAATAGAGCCATTTTAACTACATCCTAGAAGCAGTTCCTTAGACATTCATTGTGCTTGGCATTCTTGACAAGCTCTAAATCTTTCCTTCCATCTCTTTAACTCTTCATCTTTTTCCTGTCATTGTGTCTCACCTCCACCTTACTCTCTCTCGATTACTCATTCTCACTTAACAGATCCACTCTTGTGCCTTCAGGCTAACATCTTGTTCATTTATATATTTTATGTCAATCCCACTGATGCTTTTTTTATCTTTGCACCCCAAAACAACATATTTAACAATCTTTTGGATAGTATTCAGTGATGTTACTAGAAATATATATTTTAATACTAGAAATGTTGATGATATAATTACTTTAATATAAATGGTATGTAATATACAATGATATAAAGTGTTGATAAAAAGCTGTCCCATTTCCACAAGTGTTGGTACTAGAGAACAAGAATGGTTCAATGGTTCATGCTAACTGTCCTGTTTTTTAACAAACAAGGGTCTTAAGCAAATTGTCAGGATCCTCGAACCCGATTATCTGGACTGTGTTTGGTTTTCGGTTTGATTTGGTTTTGAGTTTCACTTTAGTTCCATTTTTTATTGTTTCGGTTTGTTTTCATTCATTTCACGGCTGTGCCTCATTTAAGTTGATTACCCCTTTAGTCATGTGACCTGATCTTTTGTTATTTATGCCAGCCCCTCACTCTCTTTGGTGAGATAGCTTCAACTACGTACAGGTTCGTTCGTGCTGTAGGCTTTGTTTGGTAATTATTATTATATTAAATCACTTGTTTCTGGAACCTGCTACGTGTTTGGTGTGATTATCGTTATTCTTACTCGGACCTTGGAGCACACGTGACAGAAGCTCTCTCCACATGTATCTGCCACCAGTTTCAGGTAGCGAGTATGGTATTGCTTTGTTTGCCGGTTCTGTTTTTGATATTTGCCTTTTGCCTTTTGATATTTGTAGCTATTAGTTTATCCTTGCAGTGTTTGCTCTAGCTCCTGGTGGTTAGCTTTTGTGGCTACCTGTTTTTCCTCTTCGCATTCGCAGCTCTTGTTGGATATTGTTGAGTGTGTGCTTCATGTGTGTCGCCCCCGCGTTTGGCATTTTCGGTGGGTTTAGTTTTTTTTTTCGGGGTTCATGACTCTCGTAGCGCTCGGTTTAGCGTGCCTGTCCAGACTTTGTTTTTGTGCTTTAGGTGGGTTTTTTTCCTCCTAGTTTCGCACTGTATGTCAGCTTCTCACTTCCAGTGTTCTCGGTAGTTCTCGGTAATACTTTTGCCCTTTTTGCTATTTTTTTTTGTAGTGGTTTTTGTTCTGTTTAGTACGTTTTGTTCCTGTGCTCCGATTAGCGTTAGCATTGTTTGTTGTTGAATTTGTTGTTTTTCTATTGGTTAGGATTGGGTATTGGGATTTATCCTTAGTATGGCGGTTCAGAGTGTTCAATATAGTGAGGATGATATCTTTTGGCGTTATGGCTATGAGTCACTATGTGCTGAGGAGAATATTGATTACCCCATAGACTCTGATGAGGATATTAGTGACTCATCGTTCTCTTATTATATCCTCCCTGCTTTTACACTTAGGAACTTCCCTGAGCTTTGGTCGGATGACCATTTGGGTTCAGTTAAGCCCCCAAGCACACCTAGGCATAAGCGTCGTTCCAGGCGTAAGGGTATAGTCAAGGGTCAACCCCCTCCTACTACCATGGGAGAAGGGGTTGTATACGAAGTTATAGAGGGGGTACCGGTTTCTAAGAACTGTGAGGGGTCCTCTAATCCCATGGGGTCTACTTTTTCGAACCTGCCCAGCCTTCCCTGTTTTTGTGGTCTTCTTCCGTTGCTTTGTCCCCTCCATCACTCTCGTATCCCTAATTTCCCAGTTGGCATTCCAAGTGTCCCCTGTGAGTCAGACTGCGTTTGGAGCGCCCCCTGTGAGTCAGACTGCGTTCGGAGTGCCCCCTGTGAGTCAGACTGCGTTTGGAGCGCCCCCTTTGAGTCAGACGGCGTTTGGAGCACCCCCTGTGAGTCAGACGGCGTTTGGAGCGCCCCCTGCGAGTCAGACGGCGTTCGGAGCACCCCCTGTGAGTCAGACGGCGTTCAGAGCGCCCCCTGTGAGTCAGACGGCATTCGGAGCGCGACAACACAACAGCACCAGCTCCTCACTATCATCAGTCTCCTTCTGTAGTTGACTCTAGACCTTCGGGACCTTTGGACATTCGTTCGGTTCCTCTCGCTCGTTCGGTTCCTCTCGCTCGTCCTCGTTCGGTTCCTCTCGCCCGTGCTCGTTCGGATCCTCTCGCAAGCGGCCGCCCGGCCTCCACATCGCTCTAAAGCGGCCGCTCGGCCTCCACATCGCTCTCAAGCGGCCGCCCGGCCTCCACTTCGCTCTCAAGTGGCCGCCCGGCCCCTTATATAGACTACTTGAACAATTTTGGCCTTCGGGTGTTGGTCATCCTCCGCCTCCCTATGTTTACTCCGCATTGGACATTTGCCCCACAAGGTCCTGGACCTCCTTTTCTTGACCTCCTTTTCCTCTCCGGCACCGGTAGGGGGCAGAGCTTACCAGCCGGTAGTTCCCGAGGAGTCATCCAGGTGGAACATGAACGTACAAAGGTTTGTACGTCAGCCTGTAAGGACTCCCACCAGTACTTCCGCTGGATGAGTTGGGTGGTACGTAATACTCCTGGGTGACCGGTACTTAGAGAGGCATGAGCCCACGTAATAACCCTGGACCTAAATGGTTGGGGAACGTAAGTAACCCCCGCCGGACATTCAGGTGGTGTGGTAAGGTTGCGCAGCGCCTCCTGTATCTGGAGCTCCCACTGGATTTGCCCTATGAACTTATGTGCAGGGATTATGAGATTCCCCCGTTCAGGATCGGACGCCGATGGGCCATGGATTCTGGACAGGGCATCAGCCCGGCTATTCTGGGAACCAGGATGAAACGATATCTGAAGATCAAATTGATTAAAAAATAGAGCCCATCGGGCCTGGCGAGCATGAAGGCGCCGCGCACCCTTAACATACTCTAAGTTCTTATGGTCCGTGATAATAAGTACAGGATGAGAGGACCCCATGAGCCAATGACACCATTCCTCCAAGGCTAACTTGATGGCCAAAAGCTCTCGATCCCCGATCCTATAGTTACACTTGGCAGGCAGGAACTTACGGGAAAAGTACACAATAGGAATGGCATTAGCTAATCCACCAGTAGTCTGGGAGGCATCCACTTCCATGATGAACTGTCGTTCGGGGTCAGGATGGGCTTAGATGTAAATCTCTGTTTAAGGGTGTTAAAGGCCCGATCCACGTCCGAACTCCAGCGCAACACAGAAGGGCTGCCCCTGAAACTAGCGGTTAGTGGAAGTGCAATTAGACTACAATTTTGGATGAACCTCCGATAAAAATTAGCGAATCCTAGGAAGTGCTGTAGGTCTCGGGGTGTGGCCGGCGTCGGCCAGTCCACAACTGCCTTGACCTTGTTTGGGTCCATCTCTATCCACTTATGGGAGATAATAAACCCCAAGAATGAGATGGACCCCTGGTGGAATGTGCACTTCTCCCCTTTAACATAGAGACCGTTTGCAAGAAGTAGGGCAAGGACCCGGCGCACCTACGCGACATGGGAGGCCATATCACCCGAGAAAATCAAGACATCGTCCAGGTAAACGATAACCCCTTGATGTAAGAACTCCCTGAGCACATCATTAATAAATGCTTGGAAGACCACGGGGGCATTAGTTTGTAATGCTCCGAGGTGGTGATAAAGGCGGTTTTCCACTCATTTCCCTTCCGAAGCCGCACCTAATTATATGCGTTTCTGAGGTCCAGTTTAGTGTACACGCGCGCCCCATGAAGCTGTTCTAAATTAGCTGGTACCAACTGGAAAGGGTAATGATACCGTTTAGTAGCTTTATTAAGCTCGCGGAAAATCTATGCACGGCCGTAACTCACCCCCTTGCTTGGGTACAAAGAAAAATCCGGATGCAGCTGGGGATTTGGATGGTCGGATAAACCCATTGCGCAGCGCTTCAGCAATGTAGTTCTGCATGGCGCGTGTCTCGGCGGCAGATAATGTGTGGTAATTTGGCCCCGGATAATAGGTCTATGGAGCAGTCGTAGTGCCGATGAGGAGGGAGCGTGCACGCACGGTGTTAAGTAAAGACCTCCGCGAGGTCTGCGTACCCCGCTCGTACCTGAGAAGGAAGCTGGGGTTCCGGAGACACCTGCATAGAGGAAAGAGAAAGGCGGGGGGAGGTTGAGAGCACTCAATACGGCAGTGGGATGACCATGACCGGATCCGCAACAGGCCCCAGGAAATCGTTGGATCATGACGCTGCAGCCAAGACAAACCTAGAACAATAGGAACCGAAGGGGAGGAAATAATAAAAGTTTTAATTTTTTCAAAATGACTTTTCCTGATACCTAACCATAGTGTAGGAACAGCGCTCTTGACTGCCCCCGAGGGGAGAGGATTTCCATTGACGGCTTGTACCGAAATTTGGGTCTTTAGGGACTCCTCAGGAATCCCCCACCAACGGCAGAACTCACGGTCGATAAAGTTGCCATCAGCTCCCGAGTCCACCAGTGCAGTAGCAGCTACCGATTCACCTTTAATGAATAACATAACGTTAATTTTCAAAGAACGATTAACAGCGACCCCCGAGTCCCGCACCGAAATCTTCCGGCGAGGTACGAGGCGCCAGCGGACGTGTACAACGAACCGGTCTCACACCGCAATGCTGCAGATCGTGTTTGGAACTCCCGCGGTAACCACAGAGACCCTGTTGGGCATGCCTTTGTCGCTCTTGTGAAGAAAGCCGAGATCGCCCGAGTTCCATTGACTCTGGCTCAGCCTCCACAGGAGAGGACAACGGAGCGATCACGCTCAACGGTGGAAGTCTGGGTCCTTGGGATGTTGGCACCATGGCGAGGTGTTGCTCCATCAAAACGGCAAGCCGAACGAGTTCATCCAACGAGGCACCAAAATCCTGGCCCGCTATCTCATGATGGATCTCACGACATAATCCCTCCCAAAACATTACTGTGAGCACTGAGCCGCTCCAGCCCGTTCAGGTAGCCAGGATCCGAAACTCCAACGCGTATGCCGACACTGACCTGGATCCCTGATGAAGCCGGTACAGCTGTGGCCCCATGACTTCCCCCTCCAGGGGGTGGGCAAAGGTAGCCCGGAAAGCCTCGTGGAATGCTGCATAAGATCGGCACTCAGGACCATGTGCCTCCCAGAGGGCGTATGCCCACTCGCTCGCTCTGCCCATCAGCCGTGAGATGACCAGCGAGATTTTATCGACCTTGCTGGATCTTGGATGGCTACGAAAGAAATGCAAGCATTGCATCAAGAACGAATGGCATCTTTGTGGAGTTCCATCAAACCGTTCCGGTTCCGAGAGGCAGTAGCGGGCAGCGGTGGGTGAGGGGGGCGTGTCGGTGTCCGGCGGACATGGAGGTTGCTGTCATGTGGAGACAGACGCTCTGAATCCAGAACCTTCACGTTCCAACTCGGTAAGCTGCTCCATCAGAGACTGCATGGCCCAAGTCACCTCGCCGAGTCCGTTCTGTAGCTCGATCAGAGCGCATGCCTGCGCATGCAGGGCATCTCCGCTCGGATGCATCACAGTTCCTCCTTCCTTCTTTGTTGGCAGAGTTTTATGTCACGCTACCGGAGGAAACGCAGGAAGCGTGAAGTTTTCAGCAAACAAAAAGGTCTTTATTGCATAAGCAATAGCAAATAAAGTAAACCGTCCAGAATGAGCAAACAGAGGGAAGATGTTGGAAATGATGTCACCGGTCGTCGGAATCCCCGGGAGACCAGATGATGAGACGGTAAGGAATGCAGCGAGGTAAACATGAGGGAACTGGAGTCCATGATCTTTCACCTGCTTACAGGTAAACTGTCCTAGAAAACACCAACGGGCAGAACCAGATCGCAGCAGCAAGAGGTGAGTACGAGGCAAGAGCCAAACGAACAGACACACCATAGCATAAGCACGTAACCAGAAAACTCTGGAACCAAAAAACTGGTGGATCCGTGAAGCCGGCTTAAATACAGCTCCCACTAATGAGGTACACCTGGATCTAGTAATCAGGAGAGGGAGAGCGCTGATTGGTGGAAGAAGCAGCAGGTGTACCAGTGGGTGTGTGTGGCGGTGAGGTAGGGGGAACAGAGGAAGTGGGTGTGTGTGACAATAACTCTAATGTAATCAGATTTACAATTTACTTTGCCAACTGTCGCACCTCTCCAGCCCCTGGTATCTCCTGGTGATTGTATCCTGCAGAGACACCAATTATACCTCTAGGGTGCTCATCGATTCTGGGGTGGAAGGGAACTTCTTGGACAAAGACCTCGCATTACGGTGGGGACTTCGGCTCCACAGGCTACCCAAAGCATTACCCATCTGTGGGGTGGATGGGCAGCCCGTCAATCAGGGGGTGGTAACTCACTATACAGAACCTGTTTCTCTACAGATTAGTGCATTGCATTTTGAACTGATTTCTTTTTTATCATCCACTCTCCTAGCGCCACGATGATCCTCGGCTTACCCTGGCTGCAGCAGCACGACCCTGTCATCTCCTGGTCAGAGTGTGGAATTTTGCAGTGGTCTAAATTTTGCCTCTCCCATTGTCTCACACACACGGTGGGTAAGATTCGTTCTCAGGTGGTGTCGCTTTCCCCCGCAGGGGTGGCTAAGTTACCCACCGGCGTCCCTTCGGAATTCGCAGATTTAGCTCAGGTGTTCTGTGACAAGCAAGCTAAGCAATTGCCCCCTCATCGGGAGTACGATTGTGCTATTGAGTTGGTCCCCGGTGCTAAGCTCCCCAGGGTCAGTCCTTACCCTCTCTCTGTGATGGAGAACCGGGCTATGTGTAAATACATGGCTCTGGAGCTGGGCATCATCCAGCCCTCTAAAGCCCCAGTAGCCTCGGGATACTTATTTGTACCCAAAAAGAACTCCGAACTTCGCCCTTGCATCGATTACCGGGGTCTCAATTCGGTTACGCACCGCTATGCCTACCCTTTGCCCTTGGTACCGTCGGCATTAGAACGTCTAGGTCAGGCGACCATATTTACCAAACTCGACCTTCGTAACGCTTACAACTTGGTGCGCATTAAGGAGGGTGATGAGTGGAAAACCGCGTTTATAACGACTACAGGGCACTATAAGTACCTGGTCATGCCCTTTGGCCTTATTAACGCCCCGGCCGTCTTCCAAGCATTTGTTAATGACGTTTTGCGTGATTTCCTTGAGGAGTTCACTTTGGTCTACATTGATGACATCCTCATTTATTCTCGGGATCTCGAGACCCATCGCCTGCATGTGCGGAAGGTATTACGACGGTTATTAGAGCACCATCTGTTTGTGAAAGCTGAGAAATGTGTCATGTCAATGGAGTCCGGGAAGGTTCGCGCCATCCTGGATACCGTTTGTGAGGTGCAGCGGTTTTTAGGATTTGCCAACTTTTATCGCAAATTTATTCGCTCTTTTAGCTCCGTAGTTCTACCTATTACCTCACTGCTTAAGGGACAACCCAAACACCTAAATTGGAGTCCAGAGGCAGATTGGGCGTTCACTAGCCTTAAACACCGTTTCGCGTCGGCACCGGTGTTGGCTCTCCCGGATCCCGAGAAACCTTTCGTGGTAGAAGTGGGTGCTTCAGCTTATGGGGTCGGGGCTGTACTATCCCAGCACTTCGGCAGCCGGTCCCTGCTTCGACCGGTAGCCTTCTTCTCCCATAAACTATCAACTGCCGAACGCAATTATTCCATCGGGGACCACGAGCTATTAGCGGTTACACTGGCTCTGGAAGAGTGGAGGCATTGGTTGATAGGCACCACTACCCCATTTTCTGTTATTACAGATCATAAAAATCTCCAGTACATTAAGGGAGCTCGCCGTCAGGCCCGCTGGTCACTATTTTTTTAACAGTTTTAACTTTATCATTTCGTTCAGACCAGATAGCTCTAATACGGCCGCTGATGCCCTTTCCTGTTTGCATGAGGACAATACACCGGACCCCGACCGTTTACGCCCTATCATACCTCCCACGCGCTTTTTGAATGTTATACAGTGGAATTTGGATGGGGAGATTCAGAGGGCGTTGCGCAACACACGCCGTCCACACTGTACTGTCCTGGTGAAGCGCTGTACGTACCTCCAGCATTTCGTGGTCGGCTCATCACCTGGGCACACACGGCCTTAAATACTGGACATCCAGGCGTCCCACGCACCATTCAACTCCTTCGCAGGAAGTATTGGTGGGAGACACTTCACAAAGACACACACAACTTTGTGAAGTCGTGCTCGATATACGGCACGTGTAAGACACCTAAATCACTCCCTACCGGCAAACTGGCTTACCGGCCCGGCGCTGGTCGCATGTTGCAGTGGATTTCGTGACAGATCTGCCCCCATCCGAGGGACTTAACACCATAATGACTATTAGTGACCGTTTCTCTAGGGCAGTTAAATTCATTCCCCTCAAAGGTCTCCTGTCGGAGTTTTTCATGGCAGAGTTGCTATTTCTGCATATTTTTACGGGTTTTGGCATTCCTTGTCGGACCGGGGTCCACAGTTTACTTCCGCCGTCTGGAGAGCGTTCTTTGAGAAGTTGGGGACTTCGGTGAGTCTTTCGTCAGGACATCACCCAGAGACTAATGGGCTGTGCGAACAGGCGCACCAAGAGCTGAACAAATTCCTGCCCATGTTCTGCCATAATAATCCGTCGGACTGGCCACGCTACCTGCCGTGGCCGGAGATTGCACAGAATTCGTTGCATCATTCGGCCACAGGCATCACACCCTATCAATGCGTTTTGGGCTATTAGCCTCCATTTGCTCCCTGGGATCCCGAGTCCTCTGCAGCACCTGCAGTGGACGATTGGTTTCGCCACAGTGAGAAAGTATGGTTGCAGGTTCATCGGCACATCCAGGACGCCATTCACAGGATGAAAGGGTTCGTGGACCGTCGTCGGGCACAGGCTTCCCGGGTGATCAAGTGTGGCTCAGCTCTAGGAATTTGCGCTGCCGTACGGGGACGCGTAGACTACTACCCAGGTACGTAGGGCTGTTCCGTATACTAAAACGCATTAACGAGGTCTCTTACCGCCTAGACCTTCCCCCGGAGTGTTGATTACATCCGGTTTTCCACACCTCCATCCTTAAGCCGTTTGTGTCCGGTCCCCTTGACTACGGATGGGCTGTGCTTCTTGCCGCCTACAATATCCTCGTACCCGGCTTGGCGCTCAGGACCATGTTATTCCCTGTCTGCCCAAGGGACTTCCTTCTTTGTATGCTGAGTGGGGTCAGGTATTTGGCTCTTCAGATGCGAGTTCTCTTCCTCCTCACCGTGCATGCTATTCATCTCATTGAAAACAGAAAACACACAGAACACAGAAAACAATATTACCTTTATTGATAATTGATCTACTTTTGAGGGAAGGCCTGGCCTTTTGAAATGAGATGGCATCCATCCTTCCCAGGAGGGTGATGCGCTCATGTCACATAATATAGCCGATAGGGTTTTTTCTTCAGATAGGAATAAAAATTGATAATTCAGAGCCAAGGCCAGGCAACATACAGAATGGCCTTACCAACTGCCTGCGAACTGCCAGGAGTCGTCACCTAAAATAACTAGGTCCTATACCATTAAGACAGTTAAAAGACATCGCAGTGAGCAAAAAACAAAAACAGTCCAAAAAGTAGCCAAAAAAATCTCATTAATATAAATACTGTCTCAAGTAATGTAAGAAACACTTAAGTTAAAACTTGGGTTATTAAACATTAGGTCAATTTCATCAAAATTAGCTCTAGTTCAAGAAATAATTACTGATAACTTCCTAAATGTCTTTTGTCTCACAGAAACCTGGATTAGGGCCAATGAATACTTAGCATTAAATGATGCCTCTCCACCTGGTTATACTTATGCTCATAAACAAAGTGTTAGTGGATGATGAGGTGGAGTGGCTACGATCTATAAAGAAAACATAAATGTAACACTTAATAATAACTATGAGTCAAAATCCTTCGAAGGCTCTTGTACTCAACATACGCAGCTCATCTTCATTGAAGAATAAATACAATCTAATGCAACTTATTACCATATACCGCCCTCAAGGCCCATATACAGAGTTTATTAAAGAATTTGGTGAATTTCTTTCTAACATAGTAATCTCATCAGACAAGGCCTTAATAGTCGGTGACTTCAATGTTCACTTTGAAAACCCACGGTACATTAATAATTTAACTATTGTTCCACTAAGTGAGGTCATCTCTGATCATTATTTGATAACCTACGATTTAGAAATTGATATTGATCCAGTCGTTAAACCACGATATGATATGAAGCGTATAATCATTCCCTCTACTGCTGCATCATTCCTACATTTACCTGAATTATACATTAAACCAGCATCAGGACCCAATGAACTTGAAAACACAGCTGAATACCGTAAACATGTCTTTTCTACAACCTTAGACAGTGTCGCTCCACTTAAACTAAAAAGGATTAAATATAAAAGACTCGTTCCATGGTTTAATGATAAAACACACGCCCTAAAACAAACCACTAGAACCATGGAGCGTAAATGGAGACAAACTAGACAAATTAGAGGTATTTAGGGTTGCATGGAAGGACAGTATGACTGAGTATAAACATGCACTCAATGCAGCGAAGTGTTAGCTCTGTCCGTTCTTCCCCGGAGGAGGGCGGCTAACGCGGAGGTGTTGCGTTCAGCCGCTCGCGCCTAATGAGCGCTCCCCGGTTACCGACCACGCGGGGAAGAATGCGTGCGTGGGTCCGAGGAAGCACTCCCACGAGTTACGACCTGCACGGAGAAGGTGTGCAGCGCCGTAACGTGGTTGAACGCGGGAGGAGAGTCCAGAAAAACACCGGGATAAAATTCAAAATAGAATTTATTCAAAATCGGTGACGGGACATCAACAAAAGGGGGGAACAAATGAACAAAGCAACATCGGGTATACAAACCACAAAACAAAGACGTGCGCTGAAGGGAAGGAAAACTCAGAATAAATACAAAAGGAACTAAACACGTGAACAAAACAAACCAATCACCCAACTGAAACAATTAAGAACCAAACGAGGGACAGGTGCCACAGGCACCTGTGACATACCCCCACCCCAAGGGCCGCACTAAAAGGGAAGCGACCCAACAAAAAAAAAATAATAATAACAATAAATAGTACTCAAAAAACAAAAAAGGGGGGGGGTAACGGTCCCTCCGGCGATGAAGCCTGATGACTGCCCCTGCTGACAGCGTGGAGCACGGCATCTCGCTGCGGAGCGCAGATCGGCGTCCTCCTGCTGCGAGGCGAGGATAGCGCCCCTTGCTCTCGGAGTCTGCGGCTGGCGGACCCTGGTGCTCGGGGTCGGTAATGGCGCGGTCCCGACGCCCAGACTCGGCAGTAGGCGGTCCCCGGTGCTCGGCTTCCTCAGCGGTGCAGCCCCTGGTCCTCTAAATCAGCGGTGGGTGACCCCTGGTGTCCGGAACTCTCCAGATAGTTTGGCACGTCTTTCTGTTAGCTCTGTCCGTTCTTCCCCGGAGGTGTTGCGTTCAGCCGCTCACGCCTAATGAGCGCTCCCCGGTTACCGACCACGCGGGGAAGAATGCGTGCGTGGGTCCGAGGAAGCACTCCCACGAGTTACGACCTGCACGGAGAAGGTGTGCAGCGCCGTAACGTGGTTGAACGCGGGAGGAGAGTCCAGAAAAACACCGGGATAAAATCCAAAATAGAATTTATTCAAAATCGGTGACGGGACACCAACAAAAAGGGGGGAACAAATGAACAAAGCAACATCGGGTATACAAACCACAAAACAAAGACGTGCGCTGAAGGGAAGGAAAACTCAGAATAAATACAAAAGGAACTAAACACGTGAACAAAACAAACCAATCACCCAACTGAAACAATTAAGAACCAAACGAGGGACAGGTGCCACAGGCACCTGTGACACGAAGACAAAAATAAATATTATTCTGAACTAATAGAGAACAACAAAAACAACCAAAGATTCCTCTTTAGTACCATTGCCAAACTAACTCGAAGTGCTACTGAATCAGATTCACAGATTCACGCACAGTTCAGCAGCAATGATTTCATGAATTTCTTTAGTGATAAAATTGAAAACATAAGACTTAAATCATCTAATGCATTGTGTAGCGTAATCAATAATCAACCATCAACGATTTCTGAAAAATGTAGTGGTAGAGAAAATATAGTACCTAGAGATAAATACCTTTAACCTCATATCTAAAAAAGAGCTTGTCTCATTAATTACACAATCAAAGACAACATCCTGTATGTTAAAGGCCTCCTACCAAATATTACAGAGCCTTTTAAAAACATTATAAATTCATCACTTAAAATAGGCTATGTCCCCAAAAATATGAAGTGTGCAGTCATTAAACCATTACTTAAAAAACCTAATTTAGATCATCTAATACTGTCCAACTATAGACCAACATCAAACCTTCCTTTTGTCTCTAAAATACTAGATAACATTGTGTTCAACCAGATGAATCGCCATCTTCTAGCTAATAAAGTTCATGAACTTTTTTAGTCAGGTTTTAGGTCTCATCATAGCACTGAGACAGCGTTAATTAAAGTTGTTAATGACTTATTAATGTCCTCTGATAATAACCAAATCTCTTTTCTTGTATTATTAGATCTTAGTGTAGCCTTTGACACTATAGACTATAGACTATAGAACATCTTAGTTTAGGGGTGTATTCAACAAAGGATTTTCATAGTCGAATCTGATTCGTCAGATTTTCCCTATAGTCGACTGGTAGTCGAATCAGTTAAAATTTCACCACAAGATGGCGCTATAAGCGTGGTTTTTAAAAAAGATATTTTAAAATATTTTACTTGTTTTTCTAGAGCACCGTAAATGGGATCCCCGTTCTGGACTTTTTTCCACTTCAAAGGAAAAACCTAAAAAAAAAATAAAAATTAGGATGATTTTATTTGACAAAAGGCTATATATATATAACGAAAACAAAGACATTTCATGTAAAAACTAATGCTTAGCAGCAGCCATGGGCATCCCTATGTGGTCAAAATGGTACATTCGACTATGAGGTTCATAGTCGACTACGGTTCTCCAAATCGAATCGTCGAATCAGCGAATATTGCAGCTCACCCCTATCTTAGTTGATAGATTAGAAAACACTGTGGGCGTTACAGGATCTGCACTCCAGTGGTTTAAATCCTACCTGACAGATCGATATCAATTCACCTGTGTTAACAACCAGTGTTCTGATCTTGCTAAAGTTAAATATGGTGTCCCACAAGGGTCAGTTCTGGGTCCACTCCTATTTGCATTATATATGCTTCCATTGGGATCAATTATTCGTAAACATGGAATCAGTTTCCACTCATATGCAGATGATACACAGTTATATGTTTCAGCTAACCCTAATGATGGTTGTTCAGTCAGTAAGCTCAAGGACTGCATCCAAGATATTAAAATATGGATGTCAAAAAACTTCCTACTGCTAAATTCTGATTAAACAGAGTTTCAGATAGTTGGACCCAAGGACAAAATTAACAAAGCTTCTAACACTATGTTAAACCTTTATAACTCTTTAATTAGACCCAGTCATCTGTAAATAATCTCGGTATCATTATTGATTAAGATCTCTCCTTTACAAAGCACATTAGCAATATTACTAGAATTGCATTTTTTTTACCTTCGTAACATTTCAAAGCTACGAAATATCCTCCCCCTCCAAGATGCAGAAAAACTAATTCATGCTTTTATTACCTCAAGGTTAGATTATTGTAATTCACTTCTGACAGGATGTTCTAATAAATCATTACATAAATTACAACTTGTGCAAAATGATGCAGCTAGAGTTTTAACTAAAACCAGAAAGTTTGATCATATCAGTCCTGTGTTATCAAACTTGCACTGGCTACCAGTTAAGTTTCGTATCGAGTACAAAATTTTATTGATAACATATAAAATTCTACATAATCAGGCTCCACAGTATCTGAGTGAGCTGATTCAATCGTACAAGCCAACACGTGAGCTCCGATCTCAAGGTGCTGGTCTACTCTTAGCTCCTAGAATAAATAAAATTACTGCTGGTGGAAGAGCGTTCTCCCACAAGGCTCCTCAACTTTGGAATAGCCTTCCAGTTACTGTTCGTGATTCTGAATCAATATTAATCTTTAAAAATAAATTAAAAACACATTTATTTAATCTTGCGTTTAATTAATCTGCTGTAGATAAAGATGTAGGTCTCAGACTTGGCTGTGTTGGGGGGTAATCTGTGATCAGTGTATGCTGGCGTTTCACCTCTTCACCCACCTCATCATTAATGGGGGGGTGTGGCACTGAAATGATGCTGTTCCGGGGCGCCATCTCAGCTATGTAGAGTCTGCAGTATCTGCCTCTTTTAGTTATGCTGCTCTAGTCAGTGATGCCGGAGTCACATGCTGCACTGTGTCAATAAATTACTTAATTAAATGCCATGCTTTATTATTAGCTCTAACTGCCTTCCTTGTCTCTTTCTTTTGAGGTGTCCACGGCTTCCTGGAGATCTTCATCCATTGCTCTGCTGACGAATACTGGATGGAACCTGCAGGACGCCCCCTAATGGACTCATATATAGTTTTCCAGTTGTTAGTTTTTCCATTTGTTTAATATCTGTACATAGCTGTCCTACATTGTTGTTGCTGCCTGGCCGCTCAAGGAGGATTAGTCCCCCACTGAGTCTTGGTCCTCCCAAGGTTTCTTCCTTAAATAACAACATAAAAGGGAGTTTTTTCTTGCCACTGTTGCTTCGGCTTGCTCTTTGGTGGTTTAAAGGCTTTTCATACTGTAAAGCTGCTTTGTGACAATGTACTGTTGTAAAAAGCGCTATATAAATAAATAACTTGACTTGACTTGACTCCTCAACTTTGGAATAGCCTTCCAGTTACTGTTCGTTATTCTGAATCACTATTAATCTTTAAAAATAAATTAAAAACACATTTATTTAATCTTGCGTTTAATTAATCCCCTGTAGATAAAGATATAGATCTCAGGCTTGGATGTGTTGGGGTGGTAATCTGCAATCAATGTATGATGGCATTTCACCTCTTCACCCACCTAATGATTAATGGGGGGGGTGTGGCGCTGAAATGATGCTGTTCCGGGGCGCCATCTCAACTATGTAGAGTCTGCAGTATCTGCCTCTTTTAGTTATGCTGCTCTAGTCAGTGATGCGGGAGTCACATGCTGCACTGTGTCAATCAATTACTTATTAATTAAATGCTGTGCTTTATTATTAGCTCTAACTGCCTTCCTTGTCTTTCTTTTGAGGTGTGAGGTGTAGGCTTCCTGGAGGTGTAGTCAGATCTTCATCCATGGCTCTGCCGACGAATACTGGATGGAACCTGAATATTAATTGGACTGGCGGTCCTGCAGGACCCCCTTAATGGACTCATATATAGTTTTCCAGTTGCTAGAGTTTTTCCATTTGTTAAATATCTGTACATGGCTGTCCTACACTGTTGTTGCTACCTGGCCACTCAAGGAGGAGTCTTAGTCCTCCCAAGGTCTCTTTCTTAAATAACAACATAACGGGGAGTTTTTTTCTTGCTACTGTCGCTTCGGCTTGCTCTTTGGGGGTTTAAAGGCTTTTCATTCTGTAAAGCTGCTTTGTGACAATGTACTGTTGTAAAAGCGCTATATAAATAAATAACTTGGACTTGAGGGAGTAAAACTTCCATGTGTAAGTCCTTATGGTTACTGAGAGTCAAGCCATGTAGGATTATACTGAGGAATAGCTCAAGAGTGGCATCATTCGGCCCTCAAAGTCTCTCGTGGCTTCGGGTTTCATTTTTAAGGCCTTTATTAATTATGTGTTCTGGGAATTTATTGATTCATTTGTTCTTGTTTATATTGATGACATACTTTTTTTTTCTTCTGATTTTCTTACTTCCATGGTGCTTGACCGCCTGTTATGTAATCAGTTATTTGTATGTGCTGATAAGTGTAAGAATATCATTTTGGGGCTTCATTATATCCACCACGGGTCTACAGATGGTCTACGTTATTTGGTGTTTGCTAATTTTTATAGAAAATTTATTCGTTCATTCAGTTCGTTGGCCTTGCCCTTAACTAGCCTACTTCGGGGTAAACCTCGACAATTGGTCTGGAATTCTGAGGTGGATCGTGCTTTCAACCATCTTAAAACCAGATTTCTTAATGCCCCAGTATTGGCACATCCTGATTTGCAGTTCTTAGTTGAGGTACATCATCAAATGGTGTAGGAGCTGTTCTTTCCCAGGGAGCTAGTGGTTCTTGTCGTCGTCTGGTAGCTTTCTTGTCTTGTAAATTGTCTCCGACTGAGTGCAACTACAGCATTGGCGATAGAGAGTTGCTGGCCATCAAGATCTCCCTAGAGAAGTGGTGTCATTGGCTTATGGTGGCCAAACATCACTGTGTGGTTATCACTGACCACAAAAATCTTGAGTATCTTAAGGGGGCCAAACATCTTAATCGTGTCAGTCCAGATGGTCCAGTCCATTTCAACTTTACCATCTCTTACCGTCCTGTTCATCGTAACCTGCAGGCTGACACCCTTTCGCGGTTACATCCTGATTCTGGGAGGGAGCATGTGGATGAATCGCCTATCCTTCCTGCTAGTTGTTTTATCAATTCTATTCATTGGGAGTTTGACCATTAATTTTAAGAACTTTGCATTGGGTTCAGGTTCCTCTTCACTGTACACCAGGTCTTTGGCCATCGATTTTGTCACGGCTCTTCCTGTTTCTGAGGGTTTCACTACGGTGGTTACTCTTAGTAAGCGGTTCTCTCGTGTGGTAAGACTTATCCCATTGGCAGCTTCTCCCTCGGCCCTCAAGACTGCAGAATGACTTTTCACTCACCATTTACCTATTTTTGGTTTTCCCGAAGTCATTCTTTCTGACAGGGGCCCCCTATTCACTTCTGCAGTATGGGGTGATTTTTTGGAAAGATATTTACATTTACATTTAGTCATTTTGCAGACGCTTTTATCCAAAGCGACTTACAAATGAGAACATGACAAGTTAGAAGTTATGGAGAAAACCAACTATACTTTAAATTCATCAAATCTGATTGTTATTTGATGCTGCGCCCCCCCCCCCCTTTTTTTTTTTTTTATACAACATGTATTTGTTAAACTACCATTGTTAGTCTTACTTCGGGTTACCATACAGAGAGCACCGGACTTTGCGAGAGAGTTAATCAAGAACTGGGAAAGTCTCTTCGTATATTTGCTTTTATCAAATTCGGATTAGGCACATTTCCTTCTTTGGGCTGACATTTCCCAGAAATCTTTGAGACATTCTGCTACTAAAATGTCTTCTCTTCAATGTTACCCGCCACAATTTGCCTTTTGGGATCCTGAAACTTCCAATTCCCCTGTGGTGGATGAGTGATTTCAGCATAGTGAGAATATTTGGGGTCAGATGCACCAACAGATTGAGACGGTCTTGCTGCAAAACAAGTCTTTCTACAGATCACCGTAGAAGTGATGCCCTTGTCTATAAGGTGGGGGACCTGGTTTGGCTTAACTTGCGGAATATCTGTTGTCGTGCAGCTTCTTCCTCGATTCCTAGGTCCTTTCAAGGTCTTACTGTAGATTAATGCCTTTTCATACTGTCTGGACCTTCCAGCTCAATACCAGGTTCATACGGTTTTTCATTCGTCCCTTCTCAAGCCTTTTGTTGCAGGACCTCTTGACTCCATTCAGCAGGAGGGTGGGGTTACCCAGTCCCCCTTTCTGGATGTGTATTCTGTGTCCTCCTTGTTGGATTCTCATCGCAGGGGTTCCACCATCCAGTATCTGGTGGATTGGGATGGTTTTGGCCCTGAAGAGCATAGCTGGATTGAAAGTTCTGATATATTGGACACTCAATTGATTACTGATTTTCATAACCGCTTTCCTGAGAAGCCTGCGGCCTTTGGCAGAGGTTCTCTTCCTCTTGCGTTCTTGGGAGGGAGGATACTGTAACACCAGCCCCCACTGCTGCTGTCTCACCCACACTTCTAACTAACTTGTCTGATGATTTTATTAGTTCTACTCGCCATTTACAATCACCACAGTTCTGATCACCTGTTTCCTGTTTCTTTTCCCACCCTCTCTCCTATTTAAGTCCCATTTCGGCTTCCGTTCTTCGCGTTGGTTTTTTGATTTTCTCTTGCTCTCTCTGTGGATTTCTGCTACTCCATTTCAGACTTCTGCTACTCAGAACTGCACTTGGTGTTGTGCCGTCCTTCAGTCCAGAATTGTGTCACCAACCAAGTAGGTCAAGATAATATTTACAATTGCTGCCTTTTTCATTATTCAGTATTTGAGCCATAATTTCATTAAGTTTGAATTTTGAATAGGATGGGCTAGTAACCCATAATACTGATAATACAAAGAAGTTAATTAGACAGTAGCTCATCCAGTACCCACACTAAAATTGTAACGTGACTTTTTACCTTTAGACACTTTGCACACCTGCAAGATGGCTCAGATGCACCTGTGATTCGCTATATCTTCAGGTATATCTGAGGTCAATCTTTGACATGTGTGCTTTATCTCAGATAACTTCTAACAATATAGTGATTCTTTTACTGGGCATTTTACTTAAGGTGTCTGTGTATAATCTAGTGAAGGCACACAAACCAGAAGTCAAAATAAATTATTAGTTCTAATAAATCACAGTAAAGTGTAATTCCAGGCAACTTGTCCATAGGTAGTGGGTGAGCTAAGAGACCCACTGTGGCACTTGCCATTCGTTATTTAGTTGAATTGGGATGGACTATTAGCGTGCTCTTCCAAGACTTTTTGCTTTGTGTATGTTCTGGTGGATTATGCAACCAAATACCTTAAAGCAATTATTCTGAACTCCATCTTTGCATAGTGTGACTAAGACACTTAAAATAATTTTCAGAGTTGAAATAACTTCCTACAGATCAAAGCACATTTTTTTATATGTACATTCAGTGTATTGTGGGCATTGAGACAATAGATTAGCATATAGGCAGATGGATTACTGAAATTCCACAACTAAAACGTGAAGTCAGTCATTTAAATGTTTGTAAACAATGCTCTACAGAATTGAGATGCATGGTTAAAACCTCCATTTACAATATAATATTCCCAAGTACTCTTTGTGGTTTTCCCCTTTGAGCTACATTATGGCAGAAAATGGATGGGGTTATTAGATGAAATCAAGAAAATGATGACAAAATGAAAACATTGTTCCACGCCATTGAAGAATTAATTATAATACATCCTGGATTGTTATCCAGGTATTTAGTTATATATTATTTATAGAAAGAAAGGACTTGTACTTGGCCCAGTGGGGTTCCTATTTATCTCCTGTCCCATTCTGCCCTCTGGCCTGTGGTCTCATCCATTCCAACACCTTTTTCTGGAGGAGGTAATGTCCTGCACACACCCTCCGTTTCACCTCATGTGGTGCCTTCATTCACTAATTGTTCATCCTCTCCTGATAATTAGGTGCAACTGGGCCTCATCACCCCACCCCTTCATTGACTTCTTATTCTTCATGCTCTCTTACCTTGGCGTGAAGGTTTTTAATTCCGGCTTATGACTTCCATGTTCTAAGCTCATAGTTTCATGCATTACCTGTCTGGTTCTCTCTGTACCTCAGGCCGGTCTTCCAGGAGTTCAGTAAGTCATACTTTGGTACTCCTATTTCATTGCTGGCTTTCCACTCCAGCTCGTCTCAGGGTTAATTATATCTGACACAGTTCCCGTGCTCCAGGAGGCATCCGATTTCTGGATTCCTCATCAGCTCCAAGTTCAGCGTGTGCTTTATCTGTGTGGGGGCTCATCCCCTGTCTGTACCAGGGACTTCATTAAAGACTTGTGCTTATTATATTCCGCTTCAATCTGTTTCTTCAAAAGCATGACAATTGTACACTTCCAGAGACATTTTTTTGCGACAGAGACTTTGAAAATTTTTTTCACATTTATTCCTTTGATTCAAAATGCCTTATTTTACATACAAATGATCTGCTAATCCTAAAAGTACACATACGTTTGTTACTTACAGATATGTATTATGTTTGCCGCATTTAATTGCTTTGATACTATTAAGTTTAAGGTTAAAAGATGATTATAACAGGTTCACAAACTTTAAAACCACCATACATGCAATGTACATTTACACTAAATTGCCACATCATCCGATACCACAAAAATGTGTACAGGTAAGCAAACTGCAGCCAAAACAACATCTTGTCCAAACACACAACTCATGAGCAACAGGCAACAATTTAGAATAGCATTGCAGTTAAGGGAGTTAGGCTCATTAGGGTGAAAAAATGGTTTGAGGAATTATTATTGCACATTCTGCTTAATTAAATTTTAGACATTGGGACTTTGTCTAAGGATTATGGCAGCTGTTTCCCCCTATGGCACATTGATACACAGCAGTAAAATGTACACATTATACCATATTAGTATGCAATCTAAGGTTGGTTACAAGAACAAGACAGCAAAAAGTTTCTTATCTTGACTGTCACAATATTCTTTAATCTTATAAAGCATTTCTTTAAAATGGTATAGAATGCTGTTACATGCTGGTACACAATGAGGTTCAGAGACAGTATTTATTAGTAAACAGGAATGGATTTTATTTACACATCATATTTCATCTTTTATCATGCTGGCTGGTTGGCTGTAAATATTGCCTGCCTCCTTGATCTTTAATCAACATATATTTAACATGTTATAATTCATGCCAAGTGGAATTGGTATTGTTCTGTATGTGTTGTAGGTATCATTATTATTTGCTATTTGCATAATTTAATATCTTTAAAAAATGAAACATTTCACATTCCTTTTCAAGACAATACTTTAGGTGAATATTAGTTAGGATGTCTTCAATGAAAGAGATCAGAATTAAAACATGGATGAAGCCTTAATTTAAAACAGTATTAAACCTAGTGAACATTTGGTAAATTATGATGCAGTATGTTTGCCTGAAGTGCTTTTATAATTATGGGGTTGTGGTCATATTTCTTACCATTAATAAAGCATGAAGTTCCTAAGGGTAACTGTCAAATATCCACCCAGCAAATCACCATAGAAAATGAACTAAAACTCAAAGCTTTCTTATTGAAGAAAAAAAAAAACAACTGAAATAGACCTGCATTCTTTCACACAGTGCACTTACTGAATGGACAATGGAACCACAGTGACCCTTTGTAAATTTTTACTAAAATTTCAGATACAAAAGCAAAAGCATTCTGATTGACTTTTAAATCTTAATCCATTTTTAGATATACTCAGTGGATAAGCATTTGAATATGGTTTATCCACAGTAATGCGATAAATCAGATTACATTCATCTGGAAAGGTTTAGATTGTCTGGAAAGATTTCATTACTATAAGAATTAAGGGCCCTACTAAAACCAAACTGTGGATTCTAGCAGCTTGACCATAATCTTCAAATTACTACTACATCTATTGAATTAAGATTTTCAATAATTTTTTTATATGACCTTATATTATATATTTTTATATTACTGCTTTGTTATTTCTAGATGTATTTTAAAGTAACAATAGCACAAATATTTTAATATTACAATTTAAATCCCTGGATACACAGACATGTGCAAACACAAAGTTTGAGTGCAAATTTCTCTTGAAACTCTTTCTCCTGTGTTTGAACCTCCCATCTTATCTTGTCTTTCTGCAGACACAGGTGGGATCTTTTGATGAACCAACATCCCTAGCTCCGCCTCACATTCACAAATCAGTATTTGGTTACGAATAGCACTTTATGTAAGGCCAAATACAAGTACTAATATTTGGATACTGAGCACCAACATGAGTTCTAAAAAAACACCAACATTAAAATGTAAAATACTTTTTAAATCATTACATTGAAACATGAAATGTCCAAAAAGACCTAATGTGACAGGGCAATAAAAAATTAAATATAGTAAAAAATACATGCAATGAGATGTAATGTCTAACATAAAAACTTTTAAAAGTAGAAAGTAATATTAATGTTTAGAAAAAGGATCATTTAGCATCTGACATTACACACAGGGTTTAAAAAGAGAAAATGCAGAAATAATAGATCAAGAAATATCAAGAATAACCATTATTCCTATTCAGGCTGCTGTTTCTTTCGACCATCTTGCCTTTAAATTGACTGGACCTACTCCTCTGGTCACCGCTGTGATTTATCATCCCCCAAAGCTAAACCCTTCCTTTTTTTCTGAGTTTTCTGAATTCCTGACCCAACTCTGTGCTTTTTCAACCTCTGTTCTCCTTATGGGTGATTTTAATATTCAAATTGACAACAATAACTGTAAATTTCCTTAGGAGTTCAGAGAACTACTGCAATGCTTTTATTTCACACATGTGCAATTTCCAACCCAGATAAAAGCTTATACTCTTGACCTTGTTTGTTCTACTGGTGTCACTGTGCATCAACCCACCTCAATGTCTCTGACCATCTGACAATCATCATGGACATTGAGGTCCCAATGGTTAACCGTAAGATTTCCTCCAGGAAGGCGACGTCGATTGGCTAAGCATTTGGTAACAGACTGGGCTTTGAGGAGGCCTTCTTGGGTGGATCTGCAGATCCGGTGACAGCGACGAATGTAGAGAGTGACAGAGGGAACCGCCAGATTGAGCTCTTCTTCAGAAAAAAGTGGTGGCGGGTAGCCCAGGGAGGCCTCAAAAGGAGATTTGCCAGAGGGGGAACAGTTGAGAGAGTTTAGGGCATATTCCACCCAGGCCAGGTGTGTGCTCCACCGGTCAGGATGTTCAGCAGTGACGCAGTGGAGGGTCTCCTCAACCACCTGGTTGGCTCTCTCAGCTTGTCCGTTGGATTCCAGGTGGAAACCAGAGGTGAGGCTGACAGTGGTCCCTAGGACAGCAAAAAAGGTTCGCCATACCTGGGAGATGAACTGAGGGCCTCTGTCAGAGACGATGTCCGTGGGAATGCTGTGTATCTTGAAAACCTGATTGAACAGAATCTCTGAAGTTTCCATGGCTGAGGGGAGTTTGGGTAGCGCGATGAGTCATACCATCTTAGAGAAATGGTCCACCACAGTCAGCATCATGGTCATACCTCTAGACTCAGGTAGGCCAGTGATAAAATCCAGGGCTATATGAGACCAGGGGCGCCCAGGAACGGCAAGGGGTTGTAAAAGGCCATTTGGTCTCTGGTGGGAGTTTTTTTCCTGGGCACAAGTGGAACAGGCCACTACAAACTCCCGGGCATCACATCAGCCGCAAGGGAAGGCCACCAGAAGAATCTTTGGAGCAGGGAAATTGTCCGGTTCTGACCTGGGTGACATGATAACCGGGATTCATGTGCCCATTTAAGGACATCTGGTCGGACAGTGGTTGGAACAAACAGGAGTTTGGATTGTTTGGGTCTGGGGTCCGGTTCTAGGATGGAGGCCTCCTGGATAAGTCGCTTAATTCCCCAGGAGAGAAAGGCAAGGACTTTGTTTCCTGGCAGAAAAAGGTCAACAGTTGAGAGTGCATCTTCCCTCCCAGAGTGTAGTCGGGATAGGGCATCAGGTTTGGTGTTCCGTGTACCAGGGCGGTAGGTTACTGTGAAGTTAAATCAGCTAAAAAACAAGGCCCAACAAGCCAGACGTGGGTTCAGACGTTTAGCTGTTTGGACGTATGACAAGTTCTTGGTCTGTCCAGACCACAAATTGTAATTCTGATCCCTCCAACCAATGTCTCCACTCCTCAAGGGCAAGTTTAATGGCCAAAAGTTCATGGTTACAAATGTCATAATTGCTCTCAGCAGGGGAGAATTTGCAGGAGTAATATGCACAAGGGTGAAGAAGGTCTTTAGGCCCAGAGCGTTGTGAGAGGGCCGCACCTATGCCAGAGTCTGATGCGTCAACTTCCACGATAAACTGTTTGGTGGGATCTGGTTGAACGAGTACTGGGGTTGTGGTGAAGAGAGTTTTGAGGGTGTTCATGGCCGTTTCAGCAGCAGGGGACCAGGAGAAGCCAATGGGGTCAGACAGGTAAGGCAATTTGGCTGTAGTTGCGAATGAACCTTCTGTAAAAGTTGGCAAAGCCAAGGAATCTTTGCAGGTCCTTTCTGTTAGATGTGGTAGGCCACTCGACAACGGCTCGTACCTTCTCTGGATCGGCTTTGACGCGGCCAGGCTGGATAATAAACCCCAGAAAAGAGATGGTATCCTTGTGAAACTCGCATTTTTCTGCATTGACGAATAGTCGGTTCTGGGCAAGGCGGGACAGGACCTGACTGACATGTTTAACATGGTCCTTTAAGGTTTTGGAAAAGATTAAGATGTCGTCCAGGTAAACAAACACAAAATAGTCAAGAAAGTCTCTCAGAACATCGTTAACTAGAGCTTGGAAACAGGCAGGAGCATTAGTGAGGCCCAAAGGAAGAACGAGGAATTCAAAATGTCCCAGAGGTGTTTTGAAGGCAGTTTTCCATTCATCTCCTTCATGTATGCAATTTGGAGAATATTGTGGCGCCTTGAAGGGATTCAAACACTGAGTTGGAAAGAGGAAAGGGATATTTGTTGCGGATGGTGATTTGGTCGATACAGTATAGATAGTCGATACAGGGCTGGAGGGTCTTATCTTTCTTTTCAACGAAAAAGAATCCGGCCCCCAATGGAGAAGAGGAGGGGCATATGAGACCAGCAGCCAGACTTTCAGAAATGTACTTCTCCATGGCCTCTTACTCCGGCAGGGACAAATGGAAGCGATGGCTGGAAGGCAGGGGAACCCCAGGGAGAAGATCAAATGTGCAGTCATATGGTCGGTGTGGAGGCAGTACACAGGACTGATCCTTAATGAATACCTCACTAAAGCAATGACAAGGATGGCGGACAAGTCAACTCTTCTGGAGGGCATAGAGTGAGAGATGACAATATGGAATTGGGTCGAGTGGCAGCATGGAGACAATGGGCATAACAATGCTCGCTCCAAGACGCAATCCTATTCTGTTGCCAGTTTATCTGTGGATTGTGGCGTGCCAACCAGGGGAAACCAAGAACTAAGGGGCATTGTGGAGGTTTAATAACAGAAACAGTCTCCCCGATGATTTCCAGAAATAACCATGGAAATGGGTGTGGTTTGGTGAGTAATGCACGTGAGAGTACTGCCATCTAGTGCCAAGGCGTTCTGGGGATGATTGCGTTCCTTGCAAGATAAGTCCAATTGGGAAGCGAGGCCTTCATGAATAAGATTCATCTCCGAACCCGAGTCAATGAGTGCAGACAGGGAAATTTCCTTGTGGTTGGAACCACAGAGTGTGACCGGTATGGTCAGACGGAGGTTTTGGCATGTGGCATTCGAGCCCAACAGTGAACTCAGACCTAATATCGGGCTTGATCCTTTTGGTCGAATTGGGAAGGTCAACCGTTGATGTCCTGATTTGCCATAGTACAGGCATTACCCCATCTGAAACCTCCCTGTGCGCTCTTCAGAGGATAAACGCATTCGCCAAGCTGCATAGGCTCGGGGGGCGATTCCCAAAGTTCCAGAATGATTGGAAGAGTGGCGGGGAAAGGAAAATGATTTCTCTGAGCTTGTGGCATGTTCAAGGCAGCGTTCGCAAATTCAGCCATCAATGGCCAGACTTATAAGGTCCTGTAAGTGGAGGGTTCGGCACGTGTAGCCGTCACGTAGGTGATTATTCAATCCCCGGCGAAACATGTTCCGGAGGGCGAAGTCTCCCCAACTCCCGTCTGAGGCAAGGGTGTAAAATTCTACCGAATATTCAGCCACAGAATGGGATCCCTGTTGTAAATCCAACAGTTGATTGGCTGCATCGCCGGCGGGATTAGGGTGGTAAAAAAATGGCTCGGAATTGGAGTAAGAAATCCGCGTATGAACCCACCCGAGGGCCGACTATGGTCTGAGAAGCCTCTGCCCAGGCTAGGGCTCTTCCCTGTGACAGGCTCAGGATGTAGGATATCTTGCTGGAGTCAGATGCGAATGTAGATGGATGGAGGCGGAACATCAAGGCACACTGGAAAAAGAAACCCCGACACGGAGAGCTCACCATAGTAGGGTTCTGGATGCACAACCATCCATAGTCGTGGCCATGAGAGGTGCAGTAGGAATGGGAGACAGAGAGGCCACACGTCTAGCAATCTCTCCCATCTGGATCACTAGCTGTCGGTTACTCTCCACAAGCGACATCAGCAGCTGCTCATGTTAGCTCAACATGGATGATTAAGGCCTGTTGATTAAGGTGAGTTTCCAATGGATCCTGTTTTTCCAAGGGGGCATTTTATTTGAACAAGGCAGTAGTATGGGTAGGTAGGCAATGGCAGTAATGAACCGACAGATGAAGTGAAATGAGTTCAGGAAGCCGGACCAGGAGAGCGATGAGGAGCAACTGCGAGACAAAGAGAAGGCAAACGGTAAGTAGCATGTAAGCACAGCAAACAACAGAAGATGTCGGAATGGCAATTGCAGCGTGGTTTAGAAAACCAATTCTCTGGCACTGGAGAGGGGAAAACCAGGGGTTTAAGTAGGCTGCCAAGAGATTGTCTGCAGGTGAGGGTAATTAGGGTAATGAGTAGGCGGAGTCAGAGAGATGGGGAGGAGCACGCTCTGACAGCCCGATCCAGTTTTTATTCCAGTCTTATTCATGCTGGCTCAACTAACGTTAAGAATCTCTTTTCTACCATAAACAAACTCCTTAAACCAATTGACACCACGGCTAATTCATTCACAATTGAGAAGTGTGATGAATTTATTGCATTTTTTCTAAATAAGGTTGCGATCATTCATCATTCCCTTTCGGTATCCCAGGTTCTCCCTTCTCTTCCATCAGATTTAGCAGAACCTACTACTCTGTCTCTGACTCAGTTTTTACCTGTGTCACAAATCAAGCTCTCAGAGGTCATGCTGGGGATGCGTAACTCAACCTGTATATTGCATCCTCTTCCAACTAAACTTGTTAAGGGTTGCCTCCCAGTTATCTTATCACTCATTAGATATAATTAACTCCTCCCTTGAATATAGTTCTGTCCCACGGACACTCAAAATGGCAGCCGTCACCACCGTACTTAAAAAAACAGGATTAGACTCTGACATAATGAGCAATTTTCTGCCTATTTTTAATCTCCTGTTTTTGTTAAAGGTGCTGGAACATGTTGTCGCCTCTCAACTCAAAGTTCATCTTACTTCTAATGACCTTTTTGAAACATTTCAGTCTGGTTTCCACCCCCAGCACAGTACAGAGACTGCTCTACTTAGAATCACTAATGACCTCTTGCTCTTCTCTGACTCCGGTCTTATCCTTCTAGACCTCACTGCTGCTTTTGATACCATAGATCATTCTATTAATCGTCTCAAATCTGTCAGTAACATCAACAGAACTGCCCCCACTTCATTAAGGTCATATCTTGATAACAGGGAACAATGTATTAATATTAACAATTGTAGTTCTGCTATTGCTCCACTACCCTATGGTGTTCCCCAAGGTTCGGTGCTTGGTCCCCTTCTGTTTGTGCTTTACCTGCTCCCCCTTGGCGATATCATACGTCAGCATGGCCTTCATTTTCACTGTTATGCTGATGATGTCCTACTTTACATCTCTTCCAAATCAATCACCACAGCTCTCTACACCTGCCTGGCAAATTTCCACTGAAATGAAGTCGTGGACGCAGACCAACTTTCTTAAATTGAACTGTGAAAAATCTTACATGATTATAATATGTCCCAAATCACAAATTGCAACAACCAATACACTTCACCTTAACATTGATAATCATACCCTGCTTCAATTGTTAAACATTCATAATCTGGGTGTAATTTTTTATTGTAATCTCTCTTTCGAACAGCATGCCAATCACATTACCAAAAATTTAAAAAACATTGCATGTCTCAGTCATTTACTCACTTTCTCTGCTGCTGAAACTCTTATCCATGCATTCATCACATCAAAAATTGTCTACTCCAATAGCATTTTGTATGGTATCTCTAAAAATGTCTTAAATAAGCTTTAGTATATTCAGAACTCCACGTCTTTTAACTCACACTTGTTCTCGTGATCATATTACACCTGTCCCGCAAAACTCCATTGGCTTCCTGTTCCCTCAACGTATTCAGTATAAAATTATCTTGCTCACAAATCAGACCCCCTCATATCTCACTGACCTCTTGCGTCTTCACACTGCAGCACATACCCTGTGCTCTTCTGACGCTAATCTTTTGTTAGTCAGCATCAGAACCAAGCACCGAACCTGGGAAGATAGAGCCTTTTCTGTTGTTGACCCCTCACTTTGGAACGCTCTCCCTAAAACATTACGTGACACATCCGATCTGTCTACTTTTAAATCACTTCTTAAAACCCATCTGTTTCGTATCGTTTTTAACCACTAATTTAATCTGATATTTTATTTATTTCTATATTTTAATTTAGCTTTTTCTTATATTATAACTGCATTAATGTTTAATATGTCTTGCGGGTTTTAATGTTATACTGCTTTATTTGTTTTTGTAAGAATCTTTTAGGTCCCTAAAAGCGCTATGTAAATAAAATTTATTATTATTATTATTATTATTACATGAACACAGTATTGGATCGTGCACTCATACTTTTCATTTTCCATGTTTTATTGGAGTAAATTTCCCATGTTTAATTGAATAAATAAATATCAATACTCCATTGCTTGCCTTGATCCAGTCATTCCAATGTTTCTGTCCTCACTTAGTCATCAGTTTAGTCCTTAGTTTTATAAATTCGTCCAGAATCATTTTGTGGCAGATTGCCTTTAAGACTTTGCTTTGTGCACTGGAAGACAATCATGCTGGAACAAAAACTGGCATTACCTGTAACAGTTTCAACCAAGTTGATGTTCCAAACAACTTGTCACAATGCGGGTATTACTAGGGGAAATCTGGGCACGGTAAAAACTCCACCTTAAGAGATAGAATGGCCACAACTCATCATGTTCTAAAGCACCACTACACGCTCAGCCATTTTATTGACACCATGCTTTCCTCTCTAAAAGGAGTGCCCCCTTCTGGCCTGGTGCCGTTCAATACCCCTGAATGAAAAATGTTTGTCTTGCTTATAAAAATGCTGAAAAAAAAAACAAACACCAAAAATAGAAAAAAGAAAAAAAAATCTGTTAATTTTAACCCTATCACACATGGTAATGTTTTTTTTCTTGTCACTGTTGCTTTGGCTTGCTCTTTTTTTTCTATATAAATAAAAGATCTAAAAAATAATAATAATTTCAAAATAAGTAATGAAAAGTTGTCCTAATACTTTTGTTCATATTATGTATGTAAAATCAAGCTGATAATATGTGAGCATGCTAGACCCAACCATTTGAAACTGAACCACGAGAGACAAATAAAAGTTCAAATAATGGTTTAGTTAATTAAAAGTAATTATAATGAAAGCAATATAAATTATTTCAGGGCACATGCACATCTTGCAGACCAAGTATAGTGCCAGACTATACCTCAGATGCACACTCAGATGACCCCTACAACCTGAAACATACATCTGAAAACTTTACCTCAGAGAGCATGCGTACCCTACAGAAAATAAATAATAAAATCTAAAAACAAATGGGTGCTTACCGATACTCCCGAGAAACTCATGGGGAGTTGGTAGTTTGCTGCTCTTTTTTCAGCAGGTCAATTAAACTAACTGAGCCCAGTTTAGATGGACCATAGAGTGGCAGTGCGTATGCCCGTCTTCCTTTCCTGCTCCATGTGTGATCATGTTATAAAACGTTGGATGCCCTGATACACTGACAGCTTAGAACAAAATGCAGTAGCTGTGCACAGTAAGATACGTACTTGGAGAAGCACTGTATTGACAAAGCCACGTATATTCAATGCCCCAGCATCTGCCCAGCATCTGCACTTCTCAACAAGTAGCCTTTTATTAGCAAGACATGGAACTGATTATAGGTTTCAGATGCACCTGCAATTAAAGTGTATCACAGGTGCAGATGAAATGTATCACACAGTGGTGGGTCATGCATTTCTCACCTAGGCCTTCGATAATGCTCTGTCTGTATTAATGAATCTTATTATGCAGAAATGTAATATAAAGAGCCATCACATCAAGAACTTCATAAAATTGCAAAATTGTATTGGAAAATAACACTCACCAAAAATTCTGATTAAATCCAGATTATTTGTACACAAAATTCATCCCTCTTTTTTTCCTTGAAGTGTTCAATTAGTTCCATTATCAAGTTGTATTTCAATAATAAGTTTCAATTGACTCATCAAAAGTACTCTCCAATCAGAGAAAATGACTAAGCCTGAGAGGAAGGCCCTGTAAAGCCAACCCAAAATTGTGCTGTTGTGTGAATTTAATGATGATACCAATGATAATGAAATCGATAAATGGTTTACAAGAAAAACATATGCAATTGCTGAATATGAATATTGTTATGTTTTTGTCACGTGGTGTGGGTTGGTCTGGGTGTCCACGCCTCCGTAATCATGCGCACCTGGATTTTATCACGGTTCTTTATTTAAGCCCCGCACGCCCTTCCGTCCCCGCCAGTTAGTCTTGTGCCTGTGCTACGCCACCAATTACACTAGCTCCCTTCACTGCCTCGCCTCGCCTCGCCTCGCCTTGCCTTGCTTTGCCTTGTTTTGTGTGTGCTCGTTGTCATTTGTGCTGTGTTTATGTGTGTGCAGTTCACCGCCTGCCGCCACTACTTCGTCCAAGTTCCCTTCACACCAGTCACCTCGGATTGGGACAAGACGCCGGCTGACGTCAGGCTTAGCCACACGCTGCGTCTCCACGTCATCACGCACTTCCTCGTGTTACCTCCAGTGTGTCGTCTGTTCCCAGTTCTGTTTGCCCTGTGTGTCTGGAAATAAACCCGGTTTGCATCTCATCTCCGTTTTCAGTCTGAATTCGTCTCCGAGTAGCGGATACACCCTGCCCGGTCATTTGACCGCAACATTACTAACTGGCCAACATGGATCCCTCGGAGCAACTCAGTGCTGGAGCGGAGCCGGCGCCATCACCATCTGCCGGACAACCATCTGATCCACGCTTCGATCTGCTCTTCAGCCGCAAGGAGGGACTGGCGGATTTGGTCAGCAACCTGGCACTACAGGTACAGACGGCCCTCGCCTCACTGCCTGCATCGACCACTGCTCCCGCAACGGCGAGAACGTCCGCTAACCAGGTACCGAATCCGCCTTCCATGTTTTCCATGCGCCCCGACGGAGCCGCGGTCCACTCGGAATCATACGACGGGGATCTACAGAGATGTAGGGGATTCCTGTTCCAGTGCGAACTGTATTTTAACATCCGCCCCTCATGCTTCCCCACTGACGCACACAAGATTGCTTTTTCATCGGGCTGCTCCGCGATTGTGCGCTGAATTGGGCAGAAGCGGCACAGGAATGCATCTCTCCGATTGGCACAACATACACCTCGTTTCTAGAACGCTTCCATTCTCGACTACTCTCGGTGTGACAGGGAACATGCTCAGTAGCAGAGTTCATTGCCAAGTTCCAGACACTCGCCGCAGAGTCGGGCTGGTGTGAGCGCTTGCTTCGCGGCGTGTTTTGTCACGCCCTGAACGAGCGGGTTGTGAGAAGATTTAGCTACGCGAGACAGACCCAACACCCTACAGGAACTCATCAACCTCGCCATATGCATAGACTGACGCTATAATGAGCGCCACCGCAAGCGTCAATCCCAGAACCATGTTCGCACCATCACCCTGTCTAGATTGCCGCCAGCTCCCCTGCCCGAACAGTCGGCTGGATCCGAACACATGCAGCTGGGCCGTACCACGCTAGTGCAAGAGGTCCACAGCACACGCACGGACCAGGGACTTTGTTTTTACTGCGGCGGAAGAGATCACCAGGTGAGGGAGTGCCTTGTCTGCCCAAAGAGAGTCGACTCGGCAGTAGGACTTGGGGTCCTGTCGAGCCCTACTCCAAAACCCCAAGTCCATTGACTCCAGCCTCCCTGCAGTATTCTCCCTCAGGGAAAGGAGAATAACAGTCAACGTTCTAGTAGATTCTGGGGCAGAGGAGAATCTGATAGACATTGACATTGTTAACCAGTATGGCATTGTGATCTCTCCACTAGCCTCCCCTCTCCATACATTGGCATTGGATGGCAGGTTACTCTCCCCCATCACTCACCGCACCTCGCACGTCTGTTTGACATTGGAGGGAAACCACCAGGAGAGGATCTGCTTCGCTGTTTTTCAGTCTCCTGAAGCTCCGGTCATTTTGGGATATCCTTGGCTGCGCAAACACAACCCCCACATCGATGTGTGGGGGTTGTGTGCGATAGCTCAGTGGTGAGGGTGTTGGGTTATCAATCTGAAGGTTGTGGGTTCAAACCCCAGGTCCACTGAAGTTACCAGTGTGGGTCCTTGAGCAAGACCCTTAACCCTCATTGCTCCAGGGATGTTGTGATGAACCCTGTGCTCACCTTGCAAGTCGCTTTGGATAAAAGCGTCCAATAAATGACCAAATGTCCAATAAATGACCAAATGATGTGTCAATGCCCGGGTCCTAACCTGGGGGGCCTCGTGCCACGCCTCCTGTCTACTTGCTGCAGCCCCCCCCCAGCAACACACCTGACTTGGGCAGTCCTACCCTCGTTGATCTGTCCACTGTACCTGGCGAGTACCATGACCTGGAAGTGTTCAACAAGGACAAGGCTTGCCAGCTTCCTCCCCACAGAGCTTATGACTATGCCATTGACCTCCTGCCAGGGGCTCCTCTTCCATCCAGCCGGCTCTACCCGTTGTCACGTCCAGAGAGGGAGGCAATGGAGAAGTACGTGTCGGAGTGTCTCACCACAGGATTGATCCGGCCCTCGACATCCCCCGTAGGGGCCAGTTTCATCTTTGTGTCCAAGAAGGACGGTTCCCTACGTCCCTGCATCGTCTATAGGGGACTGAACACCATCATAGTCCCTGCCACTAACATCCTCCGTATTTGAGTCTTTGCAGGGAGCAGCCATCTTCACCAAGCTGGACCTGCAGAATGCCTACCACCTGGTCCGCATTAAGGAAGGGGACAAATGGAAGACGGCGTTCAACACCCCAAGTGGCCACTATGAATACCACGTGGTCCCCTTCGGCCTCAAGAATGTCGGCCGTGTTCCAAGCTCTGGTGAATGATGTGTTGCTGGACTTCCTGGATCATTTTGTTTTTGTCTACCTGGATGATATCCTGATCTTCTCCAAGTCCATCAGGAGACGGTGTCCATCCTGGGGTTCATCCTGTCTCCAGGAGTTGTTCGACCCGACCCCGAGAAGATCCGGGCCATCGCCGACTGGCCTACCCCCACCACTAGGACCGAGCTTCAGAGATTCCTGGGCTTCGCCAATTTCTACAGGCGCTTCGTCAAGAATTACAGTGCCATCGCATCACCACTCACATCCCTCACCTCCACCAAGGAGAAGATCCGTTGGACTCAGGAGGCCCAGCGCGCCATGAACTACTTAAAGACCTGCTTCACCTCTGCTCCCATCTTAGTACAACCAGACCCCACCAAACAGTTCATAGTGGAAGTTGACGCATCGGGTGCTGGAGTAGGGGCCATCCTCTCTTAGAAGTCGCAGGAGGGTCGGCTTCACCCATGTGCTTTCTTCTCCTGGAAACTCTCAGCGGCTGAGAGGAACTATGACGTGGGGAACCGTGAGCTGCTGGCGGTCAAGGTGGTCAACCGTGAGCTGCTCGCGCTGGTGGAGTGGCGCCACTGGCTGGAAGGGGCTGAGCAGCCATTTGTGGTTTGGACCGACCACAAGAACCTGGCCTACATCCAGTCGGCCCAGAGACTGAACTCCCGTCAGGCACGTTGGGCCTTGATCTTTAGTCGGTTCAATTTCACATTGTCCTACCGACCTGGAACCCGGAACACCAAGCCAGACGCGCTATCACGGCTCTTCCCGGAGAAGGAGGTAACCTCCGAGACTTATCCTGTCTCTCCAGTGTCTCGTTGCAGGTATCTCCTGGGAGGTCCGCCAAGTCGTGGAACGGGAACTGGCCAAGGATCCTGACCCGGGGGAAGGGTCCTCCCAACTGGACCTTTGTGCCCGCCGCAGCCCGCCCCACCGTTCTGAAATGGGGCCACGAATCCCGCTGGGCTTGCCATCCTGGGGTGTCTCGAACTGAGGAGATCATCAGGCGTCGCTTCTGGTGGCCCTCCTTGTCAGCGGACGCAACAAGGCCTCGCATCAGCCAACCGCTGGACTGCTCCTGCCATTTTCCATACCTGGGCGTCCCTGGTCACACATCGCGCTGGATTTCGTCACGGGTCTGCTGAACTCCAGAGGTAACACCGTCATCGCTACCATAGTGGATCGGTTCTCTAAGTCAGTACATCTGATAGCGCTGTCCAAGCTCCCCTCTGCTCTAGAGACCGCCAAGCTATGCTTCGAGTATGGCTTCACCGGGGACCCCAGTTCATCTCCTAGGTATGGAAAGCTTTCCACATTCATTTTGGTACCAGTGTTTCCCTGACCTCAAGTGGTCATCCCCAGTCCAATGGCCAGGCAGAAAGAGCTAACCAAGTGGTGGAAACCACCCTGCGCTGCATTTCCGCCCAGCACCCAGAGCGCTGGAGCGACCATCTAGCCTGGGTGGAGAACGCAATAAACACTGCACGCAGTTCCGCCACCGGCAGGTCGCCTTTTGAGGTAGCACTGGGCTATCAACCTCCCCTATTGCCTGAGGAACAGGCAGAGATCAGCGTCCCATCGGTCAGCCAGCATATTAGCCGCTGCCCCCGTCACGCCCCAGCCCCACGCCTCATCGACGGCCAACCGGCCTACACGGTCCATCGTCTATTGGACTCCCGACGTCATGGCAGAGGAGTCCAGTTCCTAGTCGACTGGAAGGGGTACGGCCCAGAGGAGCGCTCCTGGGTGCCTCGGGCTGCTATTCTGGACCCCTCCCCCATCGCCGATTTCCACCGACGGTTCCATGACAAGCCCTTTAGGGTGCCGGGAGGCACCCGTTGAGGGGGGGTAATGTTATGTTATTGTCAAGTGGTGTGGGTTGGTCTGGGTGTCCACGCCCCCATAATCATGTGCACCTGGGTTTTATCACGGTTCTTTATTTAAGCCCCTTACGCCCTTCCATCCCCGTCAATTAGTCTTGTGCCAAGCCTGTGCTACGCCCCGACTACACTAGCTCCCTACACTGCCTCGCCTCGCCTTGCCTTGCCTCGTTTTGTGTGTGCTCGTTCTCGTTTGTGCTGTTTATGTGTGTGTAGTTCCCCGCTTGCCGCCACTACCTCGTCCAAGTTCCCTTCACACCAGTCACCTCAGAATGGGACAAGACGCCGGCTGACGTCAGGCTTAGTCACACGCCGCGTCTCCTGGCCTTGCCTCGTTTTGTGTGTGCTCGTTCTCGTTTGTGCTGTGTTTATGTGTGTGTAGTTCCCCGCTTGCCGCCACTACCTCGTCCAAGTTCCCTTCACACCAGTCACCTCAGAATGGGACAAGACGCCGGCTGACGTCAGGCTTAGTCACACGCCGCGTCTCCACGTCATCACGCACTTCCTCGGTTTACCTCCAGTGTGTCTGTTCCCAGTTCTTTTTGCCCTGTGTGTCTGGAAATAAACACGGTTTGCATCTCATCTCAATTTTCAGTATGAATTTGTCTCCAAGTAGCGGATCCACCCCGCCCGGTCGTTCGACCGCAACAGAATATTATAAGACTCAATGTAACATCAAAATTGTGGCAGTATATAACTATGCATTGTGGATGATCACATGCACCCCTCATACACTCTTCTTCTTAATTGACAAATTGCAGCATAAAATATTTTTTTTTACATTTATAACCAATGGACATATTTGCACCTCACCTTGCAGCAGGCCACCTGCACTGTTCCCTCCCGGTACTTAATTTTTATTGTCATGTTTATTTTGAAATTGTCTTTTTTATTCATCGTAATTTTGTATTGCACATGTGACTGCACATGCACTTTATGTTGCGATGTGTAGCACCTTGATCCTGGAAGAACACTGTTTTGTTTTACTGTATACTGTACAGCATTTCCATGTGGTTGAATTGAAAATAAAAACTACTTAAGACTTGAACAGTTTTAGGTGCTGAATAGGGGACTTTTGTTATTGTTTTTTGCATGCATATCTTAATACATGCTCAAATGAAGTCAATACAGAGGACACATATCAGGACACATTTTTCTTTATATTACATGTTTTTTTTTTTTTTTTTACAACTATGCTGTATTTACATTGCCATTGTGCTCTATTCATCTTATTCTTTTTCTGTTTCACTTATCTCTATCAGCTATCCTTAAAGTGTTAGTTAAATTGTCTCAGGTTAAATGCGCTTTTATTAAAACTGACAAAAGTGTTCTTCATTTGCAGAAATTAATTACCTTTCAGAGATTATCCTGTCAGTAATGCTACATTGCATTCTTTAGAGACACATCTACCTGTACAGAATGTGTGAGTGAATGAAAGATGAACTGCCGCATGTACTTGAGAAATCATGAATGTGTACAGTTCTTCCAATAAATTTCCACAATTTTTTTTAAAGTATTTCATATTAACTGCTGAAATTAAAATAGATTTTAAAAGATGGTATCTTATGAACAAACATTCCTCTCGCCTGATTGATGTTGCTGTACAAGTACAGTTTAATAAACATCACATAATAGATCATCTTTCAGCTAATAGACATTTTGTTACAACTAATTAAAATGTATGTATGACCATGATGATGTTAGTTTCTCTGTAAAAATGTGACTTGTATTACTAAAATGATAATGAGAGGTGCAGTAATTGGCACATTTATGTTAATTAGGGCAAACAATGTTTAAGAAAATATTTGGAATGTAGTAATTTATGGTAATTGCTGTAAACAACATAAAGGCTGTTTGTAAAAAGATCCTGTGAACTCTCAGTTAAGATCTAATCTGACCTTCAACTATGATCACCAAAATTACACCTCATTATTTTTAGGTATAAAATCATTTTTTAATAATGTAGATTAAATGTTAATAATTTTTTATTTAAAATTTGTCTGCTCTTTCAGTTATACTCATTATTGCTTATCACAGCCAATCTATCTCCATCTCACCCTATCATTTACATTTAGTCATTAAACAGGCGCCATTATCTAAAGTGTCTTACAAATGAGAGAACCACACAAGCAGTTTTATTAATCATGATCATTAACTGATATTTTTTGATGCCTAGAGTTTGTAGTTTTTTTTCTCTGTCGATATTGACGGAAATCAGTCCATCATTTTGCAGTAGCTTGTATTAAATGTGGGCCTCTACAGGAAGCCTATGAACAAAGTTCACTAACTCAGTAAGGAAGTAAGCAGCTCGTTTTGGTTTCTTGAACACGAGATGATCTGCAGAGTTCTTGAACAGCTGTAGCATTGCATTAGTTAAGCCTGTAAAACGGGGCTTTGACTTACATTTTAGTTGCCTGTTCAGTCAAAAAAGTTCTTATCTTTCTGATGTAACAACAAATGAATCTGTAGAATAGTTGTGTCATATTGACATAACACCTCCTCATCACTTCTGTTTTTGTCTCCCTTTGAAGTCATTTTCTATCGAAACTTTCTTCTGGGTATCATCTACAGAACTCCATCTAATTCACCACAAAAAGATCATCACAACCTGTCACAGGTGCCATCCATATCGTTCCTGGGATTTGTTTAGTGTGTGTTCCTTAGTTCCAGGCCATTTTAGTTAATTGACTGCCAGCTTGTGTTAATTAAAACTTGTTTTATTTAATTAAAGCATGTCGTCTTCTTCTTATTTAAGACTGTTCAGACCCCTGCAGCCCAGAGGTCATCACGTTTCAGCCCAGGTGCATGTAAGTTTGCTGTGTGTTTTTGGTTTTCAAATAAACATATTGTGTTTTGACCGCTATGTGGTAATCGGTGTACATTTTAACACTGCACTCACAGACCGAGCATTACACAAACCACTTTTAAAATATATCCTATCCCTATTTCTTTTCCCATCTAGCTCATGGTAGTACAGTTTAAACCACCAATTGCTCCTAGCTTTACTTCCTTTCCACTTTTTTTTCCTGATCCAGACCCACTCTGCAGTAGAGGTCCCCATACCCATGTATAGTGGTGGAAACTCCTTCACTTCTTAATATTTCGTGGTCAGTGTTTCTACTTTTCATTGTAATCATTTTAGCTCAGAGAACATACTTGATCCTGCTATTACTGGAGGTATCACAGTCTAAATCATTTCAACCAGCTTAGAGAGAATTCCTTTTGTCTTCTTCTGTTATTCTGAACCTGAATCAGTCAGCTTGAAGAGTCTTCATGTTCTTTGAACATGTCAGATTTGAATCTGATAAAAATAATTCAAATGGTATCCATAACATTGCATGATCAATTCTGTTAATGTCTTGGGTATGTCTGAATCTGAATCTGTCATTGTGGAAAACATACTTATTTAATACTGTAACTGAGTCTACATCTAAATTTGTCAATATTGTGAGCATTGGAGTTTTTATGTTCACGTTCATGTTCAGGCTTTGCCGCCTACGCGCCATCTACTGGCCTCATCACCGTCGCATCCTCATAGGGCCCCGGGTCCCCTTTGTTTTTGTTTTTCTCTCTTTTTTTTTCCCCGGGTGGCCATACCCCCCGGTTGTTTTGGGGGGCGATATGTCAGGGTTGGGAGTGCTAGGCCACTCCCCCCTGTTTTCTTAGTTCGGTTTTTGTCCGTTCGGGGTTCCCGTAGGTATCCCCGTCAATTAGTCTTGTGCCAAGCCTGTGCTACGCCCCGACTACACTAGCTCCCTACACTGCCTCGCCTCGCCTTGCCTTGCCTCGTTTTGTGTGTGCTCGTTCTCGTTTGTGCTGTGTTTATGTGTGTGTAGTTCCCCGCTTGCCGCCACTACCTCGTCCAAGTTCCCTTCACACCAGTCACCTCAGAATGGGACAAGACGCCGGCTGACGTCAGGCTTAGTCACACGCCGCGTCTCCACGTCATCACGCACTTCCTCGGTTTACCTCCAGTGTGTCTGTTCCCAGTTCTTTTTGCCCTGTGTGTCTGGAAATAAACACGGTTTGCATCTCATCTCAATTTTCAGTATGAATTTGTCTCCAAGTAGCGGATCCACCCCGCCCGGTCGTTCGACCGCAACAGAATATTATAAGACTCAATGTAACATCAAAATTGTGGCAGTATATAACTATGCATTGTGGATGATCACATGCACCCCTCATACACTCTTCTTCTTAATTGACAAATTGCAGCATAAAATATTTTTTTTTACATTTATAACCAATGGACATATTTGCACCTCACCTTGCAGCAGGCCACCTGCACTGTTCCCTCCCGGTACTTAATTTTTATTGTCATGTTTATTTTGAAATTGTCTTTTTTATTCATCGTAATTTTGTATTGCACATGTGACTGCACATGCACTTTATGTTGCGATGTTGCGATGATGTTCCGGGTGGCCATACCCCCCGGTTGTTTTGGGGGGGCGATATGTCAGGGTTGGGAGTGCTAGGCCACTCCCCCCTGTTTTCTTAGTTCGGTTTTTGTCCGTTCGGGGTTCCCGTAGGTAGGGCCCATCCTTGAGGCTTGGGATTGGGTCTCACCTAATTACATGTGGCCTGCTGACTACACTTAAAGAGCGCATGCTCCCTGAGTCAGCAGGCCAGCATTATATTCGTCTTCACTTATGTGCTACAGTTGTTCGTATTTATGTTTTGGTTTTTCCGGGTTTGGATTTACGTTTCTTTAATAAATTACCTCTTGCTGCTTACCTGGTCGCCTGGCTCGCTCTTTCGCGTTGGTTCTTCCTGCGTTGGTTGGACGGCGCTTATTTGACACAAAAGAGTTTATAAAATTGATCATGTTGATCATGGAAAGGTCTATAAAGCAAACACAGCACACATTATGCACACATTTAAACTAAGTGGCAGATTAATATCTTTATTTCACACATTAGCATGTTTTTTGACTATGGAAGCAAATCAGAGCTCCTACAGAAAGGTTGAGAACTTCATGAAAACTTCATGCAAGGGGCTTATTCATACTTCATTCCTTTTGTATATATCAACTCTTTTGCTATGAGATGCCACCATGCCACTATTGATTAGTGATCGATCTATCTATCAATCTATTTAAATTTTACATAAACAGACAATATATTATTATATTTACGTTGGAATCATAGTTTTTGTGTATCCAAACATGGATCATAAACGTTTATAATGTTGCTGTGGCTAGAATATTTAATTTGATCATATTAAATATAATTGATTTGATCTTGAACCATTTCTTTCTGTTCCAAATCAAACGTCAACATGTTATCTTAGTTGTCACGAGCACCTGCTGCACCTGTCCCTCGTTTTCGGTTCTCATTATCTCACTTGGGTGATTGGTTGTTTTTGTCACGTGTTTAGTTGGGTTTCCTATTTAATCTGTTTTCACCCGTAAGTCTGAGCACGTCTTTGTTTTGTGGTTACTATACCAGACGTTAAGTTCTGTTTTGTTATCCCCGTTCTGTTGGTGCTTCGGCACCATCTTTTAATAAATTCTGTTTTGGATTTTATCCCGGTGTTCCAGTCGCCTCCTTCTCGCATTTCCGCCACGGGGTGTCGCTGCGTTGACGTTCCGCGCAGGTCACCTTCGTGGGAGCGTCTCCCTCTGTCTAGACCGGCGGACGCTGTGGTCTACGCGTCGCCGGATCCCGGGAGACGCTCATCTATGCGCGAGCGGCGTCCGCGATGTCCGGTGGACCCGCTCACCTCTGGGGGATTCTGGACAGTTCTTGACAGAAAGACGTGCCAAACATCGGAGGCTACTGGACACCTGGGGTCACACTACGTGTGTTGAGAACCGGACGCTGAACCACCGATCTGACCGGGTCCGAGGGCCGGGGACCGCCAGTGGCAGAGCCCGGCTACCGGAGGGCGGCAGTCATTGAGTCGGGACCGACTAAGGCCGTTCGCCATCGGTCCCGAGCACCAGAGGCCGCCCATTTCGGACTCGGGGCACCAGGAGGTGCATGCCCCAGACTCGCAGCCAGAGGACGTCGATCTGCGCTGCGAGAGGACGCGTCTTCGCCGTCGGCTGGGAGCAACCGGCTGGTTCAGCCCGAGGGACTTGTTACCCCCCCCCGTTTGTTATTTTTGCATGCATTTATTGTTATTATTTTTGTTCTTTTGGTTTGGGTCGCTTTCCCTTTTGCGCGACCCTTGGGGTGGGGGTATGTCACGAGCACCTGCTGCACCTGTCCCTCGTTTTCGGTTCTCATTATCTCACTTGGGTGATTGGTTGTTTTTGTCACGTGTTTAGTTGGGTTTCCTATTTAATCTGTTTTTACCCGTAAGTCCATCTTTTAATAAATTCTGTTTTGGATTTTATCCCGGTGTTCCAGTCGCCTCCTTCTCGCATTTCCGCCACGGGGTGTCGCTGCGTTGACGTTCCGCGCAGGTCACCTTCGTGGGTGCGTCTCCCTCTGTCTAGACCGGCGGACGCTGTGGTCTACGCGTCGCCGGATCCCGGGAGACGCTCATCTATGCGCGAGCGGCGTCCGCGATGTCCGGCGGACCCGCTCACCTCTGGGGGATTCTGGACAGTTCTTGACATTAGTTTACCTAGATGAAATATCTCAAAAATATTGTAATGTGTACTGTATACTGTATATTTTATATCACTAAGTAGCAAAATATGGCAACCTCTATGACTAGCAAAATAAGAGTGAACATCATAAATATGAATTTTTTGCTTTCATCATAACAGTGAGAGCAGTTCATATGGTGTTGTCAATAGAACATTGTCTTAATGCTGCTTTACAAAACCTGAATTTGGTTTGCAATAAAATGTTTTTTTGTTTTTATTTTTGTGACATGCTTTAAATTTTGTATAATTTTTTTGTACAGTTCAGCATTTTTAAGTATACTATAAATCATTGCATAATAGAAGTTTAGGACAACTTTGGATATCTCAATGAAATGTAGAAAAACTGAGAAACCTTTAGAGGAAAATTGCTCAAAAGGTTAATTGTAACATTGAAACAAATAGTTACTTACAGACATCTCACAATTCTATCACATGATGAGGAAAAAGATAGTATACTATATCTTAAACAAGGTATCTACCACTGCATAGTAGTAGCCTACTTAATAACCTAACAAGTTTAGTCTTATGTCTTAATTGTGTTAAAGACTTTGATGTTTATAAGATAAGACTTTTGTTTTGTAAAAGAGCAGAGGTGAGCATTGGTGCATGGTATGATATGAATTAGTGCATAGTGCATTTTGTAAGCTCTATTTAAAGCAGTGTTTTTCTGCTCCAGTATGTATGCAGGCCAGTGTGTCAATTGTTAAGATAACTTCTAGCGTTGCAATGTTGCAGGGCGCTACATGGCAGATGGGAATCCAGTATACATTTCTACTCTAAATTTTCACAAGCCAATGATGCCAAATAGATAAATGGGCTGGAACAGCATTTTCCTAAGCAATATATACCAATAATACCTTAAGTAACAAAGAAAGTTATGACACATTTTACTTGAGGCATTGCCCAAAATAAAATATTGAATTACTTTTTTTTAGAAATAAGGAAACTTATTATTATTTTTTTTGTTTTACTGAATGAAAAATAATTGTGTATTATTAAGGTTTGCAGTATGTCATGTTTGGTATGCATATAATCGTATTCTAAATGTAATTATTTATAAAAAATGTACACTAGGCTTACATAATGTTGTATAGTACAATTATTAAATTATTACTAAGTACTATAACTTCTTTTCAAGTTTAGAAACTAATAGTTTGCGTAGGAGAGTCGACCAGTCTTTGTCTTTCACATTATCACAGAAACTGGCTGGCATAAAGTCTCACAAATTTGGCTCCTTACAAACAATGTGGTTCATTACATATCAATCTCAGAATCTACCACTTTTAAAACCAGTCTTAAAACCAGTTTTAAACATTTTTTTTTAAGTGTGATGACCTTGCTTCCCTAAAAATCTAATGAAACAAAGTTTTTTGGAAATATTTCATTAATCATTTTTTTTACTTGTAATAAACTTTGTTATAACTTGAAACTAATGTTCTAGCTGATCTTTTAAGACTGGAAATCAAAGTCTAATTTATCTCCTGTTAATGGTAAAATATAAGCATCTATAAAATTGATTTTATGATCCACATGTCAATATAGTTTCTGTCCATGAATTAGAGAACACTGACAGATTTTTTAATCTTGGATGCTTAAAAATATATCTGAGTCAGATTTTTAAAGCTTAACCATTAGGAGAAATTAACCTAACTAAAAGTTTCCTTTTACAAATAAAATCTTTGGGGTCAGATATTAAAATTAATCGAACATGCATTAACTTTCAACTGTCTCCTGCTATTTGGTAATTGGACTTCATTAACACTTGGTATTAATATTCAAAAGTTCTACAATTGTACTGTGTAAATAAAGCAAATAAAATGTTCTATTGGAAATACATATAATTCTAAAATATAATAGATCCGAATTGTATAGTATAAAAAGTATAAAAAATTCAAAGTGGCTCAATAAGATGAGTAGGTTATGTCAGTTTTTTATTAATATTTGTGGATAAGAATTTACCATTAGTATGATTTCACGAGAACATAACAGCAATTTGTAGATTGAAGTTTACCTTGACTATTGCAAAATTTGTATTAGTTGCATGTTCCATTACATAATTGGCTCCTGCTCTTCTGGAAGGTGGTCGCACTTTCTCCTGCTCTGTCCCTTATCAATACTGCTTGCCTTCTCTGTCTTTGTCTGTATGGGAACTATCATAGCACTGCTTTTCGAAAATGAGAATTAGATCTAATTAAATTGTCTCTATATTCTCAATGAGAAGACAGGATTTTGGGGAATCTGCCTGCCCGGACGGAACTGCGGCTGGATATAGTATATTGGACACGTGGAGGAAGTGGCAAATTGTGTGTCTGGTGCCTATGTCCGGGGAAGACGAGGATGTTTATCTATTTGGATTTATGATCAGGGCTATTCTGCTGATTTGATTAGGTCTTGCCCTAATGTATCAGGAAATTAAGAGAGTTGGGTTAGTGGTCAAGAGCACCCAGAAACTTGATTGATGTGACTTGATTGATGTGTTAGTCAGATTGTGACTTTTAATCACAAAATGGAATCGATCTTAGAGAGACTAGCAGCTCGGCGAATGGGTTGGATTATTATGAAATTGAAAAATTCACTGTCTGTTTCATTGCTAAAATGGCTGGATATTTTTCTCCTAATGTATTACATTTCCTACCCACCTCTAACTTATGGTGGTGGTGCAAATTGTCGCAGCGGCTCCCTCTCTTTTTGTCTATGGAAAGGAAGAACAATCTATCAATTCTCTGTATGTCCAAGATATGCAGTGGAATTGACAATAAAGCATCCTTGTATACTTGTAATTTTAGACTATCCTAAGTTGCTATACGTAAATGTATCAAGCATATTCTGGTATGAAGTATATTGCAGCAAAAAAAGTCCAAATCATCACCCATAACAACTGGTATGAAGTGATGTATCATGTGCGATTATGCAAAAACATGTTACTTAACTATGTTAATATGTTCACTTTTACTCTGGTCTTTAGTGGTCAAAGGCTCTTTACAGCAGGTATTATCCGAGTTGTGGATCTGGTAGGGCCAGCAAATATCTGTCAAATATCTGTCTATTAGTGTCTTGACAGTATCACTCTGCAGTAACTACACAAATAGTATAATAGAAGAAATGGCTTGGACATTTAATAATGAGCCAGGCAGTGTAGCCATTGGATTTTTAATTGTAGTTAATCTCATAAAAAAAAGTTATGCATACATGTAAGTATCATAAATATTGATTTATTGTTTTCGACATAACAGTGAGAGGAGTTTATATGTTGTTTTCAAGAAAAACATATAGTCATGTTTTATAGTCATAAAATTGTATTGTCAGGGATACTGGTGTTAATGCTGCTTTACAAACTTTACTTGGGTTTACAATTAAATGTTTATCTAGTAAATGCACAATTTTAAGATGCAAGTTTGTATGTGAAACAGCTATCTTGGCATGCAATATTATTATTTTCATGATTGTAATGACCATGCCACTGTTCATGTTATTTTGAAGTGAAATGTACAATTTTACATTTTTTCTTTATCTTTTATTGTAAAACTAATATATAATTAATATTTTTTTTTTTTTTTTTGCTCAGGCCATATTTAGTGTTTTTCTTTTTTAATCAAATGTAATACATTTAAATTCTGTGCAGAAGATTTTTTACTGTAAAAAGTATGTGATAAAAAATTAAATTTATAATTTGAAAATACCCAGACAATCACATTTTGTGTTTATTTTTATGAAAGACCAATGAATTTTTTTTATGAAAGGGCAAGATAGCTCAGTGGTTAGGGCGTTGCACCATCAATCTGAAGGTTGTGGGTTCAAATCCCAGCTCCACTGCAGTTACCAATGTGGGTCCTTGAGCAAGACCCTTAACCCTCATTGCTCCAGGGATGTTGTGAGGAACCCTGTGCTCACCTTGTACGTCGCTTTGGATAAAAGCGTCTGCTAAACGACCAAAAATGTAAATGTAAAATGAAAGACCATTGTACTTAAAGCTTCCATTTATTTGTGCGAATCGTTTGATCTGTATGTCATAATATGCCATTTTTACTGTTTAAATGAACAACTCCAAAAATATTAATACAACGTAATTTAATGTTTTGGGGGTTTAATGGACTTTAAGATCAAGTGTGTGGCATTTGAAAATGACCAGCAGGGGGCCGTTGGTAACTATGGCACTTCGCTCTCACTCCTCCTCTTAATCCTGGCTCCTCCTGTGTGCAAAGAGAAAGCCAAGCAGAGGGCATTTGTGCACCAAAGAGGAAGAAGAGACACAAGAGGCTGTACGAGACACTCCCCCAGTTTAGAAAGCACTGCATCCTACATATAGTCCCACCTACCAGGAGAAGGAGGAGGAGGAGGATTCTAGCACTGCCCAAGCTGAGCCCATAACTCCTTACCACAGTGTGGAGCAGCCAGCCAGACACACACACACACACACACACACATTCATACACACACACTCTCTCTCTCTCTCTCTCTCTCTCTCTCCCTCTTTCTCATTTTCTCGCTCTCACACACGCACACACAAATACACTTCCACTCACATACTCAATCACACACACAGGCAAGCTCACTTCCAGTTGCGCGTTCACACTCGCGTAGGCAAGCGGGAAGACGAGGAGGCAGCGGATGAAGAAGGCATCAGCCCGACACCGGAGACAAAGAGCACTGTGTGTGTGGTGTGTGTGTACTTGTTTTGGTTTGGGATAGTACTGGATTTCCTCCCGGTGGAGTTTGTGCTGCTGGACTATTAACCCCTGTGATCAGATTTATCTCCTACATTGGAGCTCCTGGTACACGAGATCAGTGCCTTGGAATATTTGACAGCCTTCTAAAGGATTTGACACTGTCCAGAAGAGCCGACAAGAGTGCTTCCAAAAAGGAGAGAGTTAAGAAATGAGAAGGAAGACTTAATATCTCTGAGAAGTCATTTGCTTGCCCTCCCCTCCTTTCCTTTATACCTTCTCTCCATTGCTACACCTATATAGTCTCCTTGTACATCTATTCCATCCTTGCCTCCCTGTCATGCATTTATCTCTTTAATCCCTGCAAGAGGAGAGTGTACACAACTCCTGCAGACAGACAGAAGGACAGCCGGAGGTCCTCTGGCACTCCCCATCACTGTTTGCATAATTTTTTTCAGCTAAGGAATCTAACCTCTGTCTTCAAAAGCGGAGGTATTTTGAGTTTCAGCACGAGCACGTGAGTCTCAGTATCCTGCCACGGCCAGAAGTATTCCAGCTACATGGGCAAACGTTTGGAACAGCAACCAATGTACCCCCAGTACACCTACTACTACCCTCACTATCTTCAGACTAAGGTATAGTGCTTGCCTTTAGATCTTAAGTGTCTCAGTTTCTGTTCCCTTCTTTTCTTATCAGCTGTCTACATCTTAATACCAGATAGTAAATATATATTTTAAATCCTTTGCTAAGCTGTACTTTAACACTCCATCCTTCCTTCACACTTTCAATTCTGTCACCTCAGCATATCGAGCATTCATGGGTGACTTGAATAATAACATCCAGTCTATGATTCCACTCTGGAGTGAAAAATTTATTCTTATGCATTAGTGTTGTTTCGTCTTGCCTTGATTATCTCTGACTGTTCAGGGTTGGCCTGCAAAAGCATGTTGTTTGACTGAGAGTATGCTGTTATCAAAAAACGTGAACAAATTCTTTACTATCAGTGCTAAAGCAGTGGCACTGTTAAGATTGTTAAACAGCTTCCCAGTTCACTTTATAACAGAAAATGCCTTATTTTGTTTATTTATTTATTTATTTTATTTTTTAAAGTGGTGAATTATCACAAACACCTATGTGGAGATTGCCCAGTATAAAGCTAGTTAAAAGGCTCTTCTACCACTGATTTATTTTTATTTACTCTTATTTTCTCTTGGCTCATTATTTATAACACCACTTTTGAGGACACGTCAAATGTTACCCTTAAACACAAATTAATATTCTAGAACCATATAATGGGATGTAATTGCCCAGAGTCAATTTTGTAATTGAAAAAAAATGATGCTTGATTTACATGAAAACATGGAATCGAAGTTGGTATGTACAGCTTTGAATGTGTAGAATTTCCTTTGGGGTTGCTGGAGCCAGGGCTAAGCGTTACAAAAAAGCTTTAGTCTGGGAATAGATGTTGATTTATAAATGATTGGAAGAAAAGGCATGCTGCGGGTCAGATTTCAGCTAGCCAAGTTTGCCAGAATAAGGATAAGTGCCTGGTGTTAGTGTGCTGGAGTGGAGGCTTGCATCTGTGTGTTTGTGAGGGAGACTAGAGATGTAAATGGGCTTTTATTAATCTTGATTCCGGCATGCTCTCAGAGTAGAGGCATTTCTCCCGGGAAAATCAATCATGTGGGGGAAGAGGAGCAGCTGACACACAATCTCTCTCTCTCTCTCTTTTTCACTTGCTTGCTCTCTATGTATAGCTCTGTTAAATGGCTTCTACCCACCTTGAGCACTTAACCAGGATACCAGGTCCGCTTGTGGATTTGATCATGATGTTGTATTAGTCTGTGCAAAAACCACATCAGCGTTTCTACTGAAGATGAAGATGAGACAGATGGAGTCATGCATTTATTTTGATCCATTCCAGTGCCTTAGTAATCACAAATTATTTGTTCTGCACTTGCTTAGATCATGATGGGTCTGTAATTCCTACAATGTCAAGATTCCTGTCAAAGCATGTACATGTTCATTGCTGAGTTTGTGTGTACACGCATGCATAGGACATTCAGAAAGGTATCCATGACAGCAGACATACAACAGTAAGATGTAAAAAAAAAAACACGTGAAGAGATACAGTTTTTTTTGTGTTTTGCAAATAGAAGACTGTGGAGCCCTTTTAATCAGCAATGTAAATTTAAAGCTGTGGTATGTGTATGTGTATTCTGTTAGTGAGGGGTGGAGTGGGTATAGGCTGGTAAATGTGTGTTATTTTACACTCAGATAGGTCAGTTTGTTAGCAGTGAAAAATAACATGTGGTGATCTGTTTAAAGTTCTACTCTCAGCATGATTACATGCTAACTGGGCTACAGTTTGATGGCACACAGCATGTCAGTGGCGTTTGCTCAGCAGCAAGAAAGTGCTTTCTATATGGGCCTCATTAGGCTACTGCTCCTCACTATTTTACTTAAGATTATTGCATGGCCACATCCTATTTTATCTGGCAGCAAATAATTGGGAAATTGAATTATAACAAGGCTGTCACAGTAGATAATCATTTCCTGTCTCCATGACTGGGCCCTCAATAATTATGCAATTTAAGCTATAAGATAATAATGATCATAAAATACTAATGACCTGTATGATCTCACAGATTTAATGCATGCAAATGTGCTTTCTCATACTATGCTGGTTTGTGCTTACATCCTTACAACAGGCTAGATAAATGTACTCAATGGTTTCTCACTGGAGATGAGGGATGCCCTGCACCAAGTGCACCTGGTAAAAAGTCCCCTATAGCCTTTTTTGGTATAGACTGTACTGTAGATGGCACACAGTTTAAAAATGTATCTGCAGTACATAAACATCTGTACTATTATTATAGTACATTATTTATTAATTCACTTAATTGTTTATTTGACAAATTAATGGTTAACAAAATATTTAGTGTTTTTGATGACAAATGTTTTTTTTCTTTTTTATGAATTTAAATAAACTTAGAAATTAAAACTTGCAACAAACTCAAAACAGGTTGAAACAGAAGCAAAATTAGACCAAAAAAGGATTTATAAGATATAAATATAAAAAGGAATTTTCCAAAATCTTAGTCTTTCCAAAGAAGGATGAATTATGATTATTTGTGTTAATTTCCTTAAATATTTGTAAAACAGTTTAAAAGACAATGTTTATCAGCATCTTAATTTAGTTTTTTTTTTATATATATATTTAATATGGATGTAAGAGGAATATGTTTGACACTAATGTATTAATGTAATTAAGTGTCATTAAGTAATGTAATAAAGTGTCATATTGCATGAATTGGTATGTTCTTAGCTGCTTTTTCATTCTTGTAGTTATAAAAGTGTACTGCAGCCTATCAAAGATGACTCTGTCTGCCATGTTCATACTAATTGTCTTGGCAATGAAATTGATGTTGGTTGCATACTAGATAAAACAGTGTGGATAGTAGGGCTGTATTCAACTAAGGTTTTTCATAGTCGAATCTGATTCGTCAGATTTTCCCTATAGTCGACTGATAGTCGAATCAGTTAAAATTTCACCACAAGATGGCGCTATAAGCGTGTTTTTTTTAAAGATTTTTTTTTTATATTTTACATGTTTTTCTAGAGAACCGTAAATGGGTTAAAGCGCACACATCATTAAAAAAAATATATATTAACAGAAATTAGGATGTGTAACAATCACCTGCGGCACCTGTCCCTCGTTTGGTTTCTGATTATCTCACTTGGGTGATTGGTTGGGTTAGTGCACGTCTTTAATTTGTGGTTACCTTACCCGATGTTGCTTTGTTCGTTTACTTTGTTCTGTTGGTGCTTCGGCACCACTTTTTAAATAAATTCTAGTTTTGGTTTTTATCCCGGTGTTCCAGTTTTTCTCCATCAGCATTTCTGGCACGGTGTGTTATTGCGCATTCGTTCCGCGCAGATCGCACTCGTGGTAGCGTCTCCCTCTGTTTAGACCGGCTGACGCTGTGGCTTACGTGTAGCCGGATCCCGGGAGACGCTCATGCGCGAGCGGCGTTCGCGATTTCCCCGCGGAGCCGCTCATCTCCGGGGAAAGACGGACATTTGTGACAGGATGATTTTATTTGACAAAAGGCTATATATATAACGAAAACAAAGACATTTCATGTAAAAACTAATGCTTAGCAGCAGCCATGGGCACCCCCATGTGATCAAAATGGTACATTCGACTATGAGGTTCATAGTCGACTACGGTTCTCCGAATCGAATCGTCGAATCAGCGAATATTGCAGCTCACCCCTAGTGGATAGTATTCAGCAATTGAGCAAATCATGAAAGGATTAACTGAGAAAGTTTGTCAATATTCAGCACTGCTTGACACAGAGACACCGATGCACATTATTAATGCCCTCATGGTGTGAGCAAATTGCATAGGCAACAGCAGCTATGCACAACGATAAATCAGCTTGTAGAAGTTAAATTGCTCAATGTTAAAACAAAATGTTCATTGTTTAAATCTCAAATTTGCATCCTGGGCTAGAGCACTTTAATTAAAAGTACATGTAGACCAATATTTGGTTTTAATTATTTATTTTGTATAACTTGACTTCTGGTTCCCAGAGATGACAATTACAAAGACCAAAGAGTGGTGGGCAGGGGAGCAATTGGTTTTAGGTACCTTGCCCAAAGGCACTTCAGCCATAGTACTTGGTGGGACTGGGAATCGGACTGGTGACCTTTCAGGTGACCTTTTTTTTGTTGGGAGGATTGGGAGGGTTCCACATGCCCATACAGGGGAGACCTATTACAACCAGGACAAGGAACATGGAAACTCCACCCAGATTGGGATCCAAACCTGGATCCCCAGTGCTAAGAGGCAAACATGCTAACCATGAAGATACCCTGCTGCCCAGAATACATAATATTAGCAATATTCTATTGATAAATGTAAGAATTAAAAAAAGACAATAATGTGTTGTGGGCTAATTGTTTTTAGGATGGACAAGGTTCATTCTATGTGGAGTTCTCCATGTGTTTCTGTGTGTTTTCTCTGGAAGCTTTGGTTTTCTTCCACAGTGCAATATCATGCAAGAATTGGCAAGAAATTTACCTAGAATCTGGGTGTGTGAATATTATTGCAGGGGTTTTCCTGAGAAAAAGAACATGTGCACTAAGAAATGAACTTGTTCACATTTTATGTCAAAGTAACTGGTATGCCACATATATGAAACTGGGGTAAATCTGACATGCACTACATTTTTATATTAAAACTTTTTTCTGGTCAATACTTTTCTATCTGAATTAAATGAGAAATGCTTTCATCTTTAAATCCTCATTGCAGTTGTGTGCACATTTTTAAGCATATGTATTATTGCTGAAGCTGTGTTATACTGACACAGATTGCTGTGTGTATGCATGTGTGTATCCATACATGTGAATTATAAACGTAAAGTCATTCAATGAGACATCTCACTGATGTTTGCACAGCAAAATGATTTCTGGTTGTTTCTGCCTATTACTGGCAAGCCAAGCTTTTCAGGTCCATAGAGATTTGGCTGTGTGTGGAGGTTAGACCCCACTGCTATACACCAAGATTATATCCATTTTACTCTGTAACATTTCCACTAAATAGAACCGTAATACTAACCTTCTGACTGAGCTAATAACAATGTGAACCTTCATGCGCTTTCCTAAGCGCCTGCCCTCATCTCAAAAATGTCTGGCTTCCCCTGATAAAAAGAGATTAAATCTGATCATATAGATCTTTTTGTTCCTTAAAGTAGTCTTATAACGGAGATGTGACCAATATATGACCTTTAATAGGCGCATATTTCTAATAAAAGGATTCTAACAGCAAATCTAAATTTAAATCTGAAGTGTGTTAACATTTTTATCTGCCTTTTACAAAAAGATATATGCAAGGTCAAAAGTCCATCGATGAAATAGTAAACCAAATGAAATAGGTAACCTAAGTGTTTGAATGATTTACAAATTGTAATAAGGCAGAACATTAATCTAATAAAGGTAGTAAATATCATATGTGTAACAGGTGCCTAGGGCACCTGTCACCTGTGCTGTGTTTCGTTCCTTTCAGTTGAGGTAATTAACGTTCATGTGTTATTAGTTTAGTTAATTAACTCCTTTTTGTCATTGGTTTGTCTTGTGCACGTGGTCGGGTGTCTTTTTGTATTTATGTCCGTTGTTTCTCGTCCTCGGTGCTGGTCGTGTGTTATATGTCACTAGTCATTTGTACCTCATGTTTTGTGGTGTTACTGCACCTTTAAATAAACCCGTCCTTCGCTACCTGCGTGCCTGGCTCCCTTCAGCGCGTGTAAACGCTAGGTAGACTACCGTGACAATATGTAAACCCATTTTATTTTTACTGACCTTTATTCCATCACTATTTCACATTGATCTTACAATGCTACAAAAGCCCAAGATTATATTTTTCTCTATATATTGTTTTAATCAGTGTTGAAGTTGTGAGGTAGCAGACAAACTTGATAATCAATTTTAAATAGTTGAATAAGTTTTTTATTTTATTTTTTTATTTTAATAGCTATAAATAATTGTTATGCATAAATATAAAGACAAAGATGATATATATTTTTTGTCTTACTTGTCTTAAAACAGTAAAAAAAAAAATAAATATATATATATATATATATATATATATATATATATATATGTATATGTGTGTGTGTATGTGTATAGGGCAGCACGGTGGCTTAGTGGTAAGCACGTTTGTCTCTCAGCACTAGGAATTCACGGTTCGAATCCCCATCTGGGTGGAGTTTCCGTGTTCTCCCTGTGTCCGTGTGGGTTTCCTCCGGGTTCTCCGGTTTCCTCCCACAGTCCAAAAACATGGATCAAGTCAATTGAGTTCTCCAAATTGCCCTATATAGAGTGCGTTTGTGTGTGTGTCTGTGTGAGTGAGTGTGTGCCCAGCGATAGATTGGCACCCTGACCTGGGTGTATCTGCCCAGTGCCCGAAACGTTCTCCCCTGGATGGGCATGGGGAACCCCCCGTGACCCTAATATAGAATAAAGCGGAAGATAATGGATGGATGGATATATAAGTATATATTCCAAGTATATATTCCAAAAGACACTGATTTTAGTATTGGTGTTTTCTTAATAAAATAAGTAATTTTTATTGTATAAAGTATACACAGATTCAATTTACAAGTGAAAAATTCTATTTTTATTTGGATTAGCATTTATTAAAATATATTTATTTTTATTTTGGGTGTGCATATAGATTGTTTGGAGAATATTTTTATTTTACACTGTTTATTTTTATTTGTTTAAGCATTTGTAACAAGCCTGGGTTATGTAATACTTTAAAATGTTTTTTTTTTATTCCTTACAGTTATACAATTATTTAATTTAGGATTGTGCAGCAAAATATGTTAAAATATGTCAATTTATTAGCCAGTATAAGCAAATGTAATGTATTTTGTTCTTATTTCTTTTACACATGACAGATTGTAGTCTTTAGGAGTCATGCTGGTCTGTTTCCTTGCATGTACATAAAGACTCAGGACAGGAAATGTTTGCCTTTCTTTGAAAATGCTCTTTAATGTTAGAACATCAGTAATGGCAGTGAAAAATAAATAATCATAAATTATGCAGGTCTCCTTACCTCCTGGGGGCTGCTACAAATGACAAGATGTTCTCCTCATGCCTTTTTGCAGTTCCCCCATCAAATTCCTAATGTACAAATGACACTGTACATGTTTTAGATAGCATTTAAGTTAATTAGTAGTTTTTTATTTGTTAAAATCACATTTGACATTGCATTCTGGCTGCATTGCTCCCTTACTTCTTTTCCCACTGTGTCCTGGGCAGTCTCTTTAGCCATCTGTTCAAAGAGGTGGAGCAAACTGTGAAACAAATGCTGAGTGCCATTATACATCACACAGTCATTTTTTTTTTTTTTTATATATATATTTTGTTTAGCATGGATTGATGAAAAATGTTGTCCTATGTAGTGTACATATTTGAACCTGTTTGAGGTTGTAGAAATTGTTTTTAAATGTGTATAGGAAGAGTGTGATTTCTATCAGGTAAATTAATTTGTAACTACAGTGACTGGTTCTACAGTTGGTAAACTATTGCTTTGGCTGATGGGTAAATAGCTGAAGTAAATCAAAGGTTCAGGACTAATAGACCATGCTACATTTTTAATAAGAGAACGGTTTGTTACAATCCAGACATGATGGATTCCCTGCCTTCAAAGGACCTGCTCTTTAGATTTTACTCACAGTGTGCTTTTATTCTCTCTGAGGGCTCAACAAAGCCTGTGGTGTTTGGGATATATGGACAAACGTAGTGAGTAACCTTAAGTTATGCAAACAGCAGTGCATGGATTGCTCAGGATTTTTAGCATTGTTGTAATTATAACTTAAATCTTTCATATAAGCACTGATAAGGATCTTTAACTAGAATTAAATATTAAATAAATATTAAATATTCTGAATGCTTTGTTTCAGAATATTCATTTGTAATACACATCACTAGTGTTGCATATAATATTGAATCTTATATTGAATATTACTGAATATACTGAATTTTAGGGTCGCATTGTCCCCAAGTGGATCCAGGGGAGAACATTTACGGTGCTGGACAGATACAGCCAGGACAGGGCGCCAATCTATGGGCACACTCACTCACACGGACATACAACACACACAAACACGGTAATTTACAGCATTCAATTTACCTTAAATTCAGGCCAGGATGGCTTGCCATCGTTATTGGCACATTTATTTTTATATTAAACCAAAAACATGAGTCAGGCCTCAATGACCAATTGAGCACACAAGTTGTTCCAAAAAATAGTTAAAAATAGTAGGTTAAAATATAGTTGAATATTTTAAATGACCAAGACCTGATATTCATCCAACAGAAATGTGGATTAACCTGAAGCAAGCAGTTAATGAGTTGAAACCCATCAGCATAAGAAAGCTGAAGTTGTTTTGAATGAAGGAATGATTTAAAATTTCTTCACTATTATAATGATCAGAGACTTGCAGAGTGCAGAGAGTTGCAGTTACTGTTGCACAAGATACTGAAAGCACATTTTCACTCCCATATATGTAACATTAGATGATTTTAATCATTGACAAAGTTTCATATTTTTTTGTATAATGTGTTTAATTTGATTCACTACTTTTGGTTTAAAATCAATCAACAAGTATAATTATGGAGAAATAAACACAATTCAGGGCGGCACGGTGGCTTAGTGGTTAGCACGTTCGCCTCTCAGCGCTAGGGATTCCCGGTTCGAATCCCCATCTGGGTGGAGTTTCCATGTTCTCCCCGTGTCTGCGTGGGTTTCCTCCGGGTTCTCCGGTTTCCTCCCACAGTCCAAAAACATGGATCAAGTCAATTGAATTCTCAAAAATTGCCCCATATAAAGTGTGTTTGTGTGAGTGAGTGTGTGCCCAGCGATGGATTGGCGCCCTGTCCTGGGTCTATCTGCCCAGCGCCTGAGATGTTCTCCCCTGGATGGGCATGGGGAACCCCACCGCGACCCTAATAGAGGATAAAGTGGGAGATAATGAATGAATGAATAAACACAATTCTAAAACATTAACATATTTTAAAGCACCACTGTATTACCTTATAGATACAGTCATGGCCAAAATTTTGAGAATGATACAAATATTAATTTTTACAAAGTTTACTGCTTCAGTTTTTATAATGGCAATTTGCATATACTCCAGAATGTTATAAAGAGTGATCAGCTTTTAATTGCAAAGTCAATGTTTGCCTAGAAAATGAACTTTATCCCAAAAAACACATTTCAACTTCATTGCAGCCCTGCCTTAAAAGGACCAGCTAACATCGTTTCAGTGATTGCTCCATTAACACAGGTGTGGGTGTTGATGAGGACAGGGCTGGAGATCAATCTGTCATGATTAAGTAAGAATGACACCACTGGACACTTTAAAATGAGGCTTGTGCTTGGCATCATTGTTTCTCTTCTGTTAACCATGGTTATCTCTAAAGAAACACGTGCAGTCATCATTTGCACTGCACAAAAATGGCCTAACAGGGAAGAGTATTGCAGCTAGAAAGATTGCACCTCAGTCAACAATCTATTGCATCATCAAGAACTTCAAGGAGAGAGGTTCCATTGTTGCCAAAAAGGCTCCAGGGCGCCCAAGAAAGAACAGCAAGCGCCAGGACCGTCTCTTAAAAGTGTTTCAGCTGCAGGATCGGGCTACCAGGAGTGCAGAGCTTGCTCAGGAATGGCAGCAGGCAGGTGTGAGTGCATCTACACGCACTGTGAGGCAGACACTCTTGGAGCAAGCCTGTCTCAAGGAGGGCAGCAAAGAAGCCACTTCTCTCCAGAAAAAAACATCAGGGACAGACTGATATTCTGCAAAAGGTACAGGGAGTGGACTGCTGAGGACTGGGGTAAAGAAATTTTCTCTTATGAATCCCCTTTCATATTGTTTGGGACATCTGGAAAACAGCTTATCCGGAGAAGACGAGGTGAGCGCTACCATCAGTCTTGTCTCATGCCAACTGTAAAACATCCTGAAACCATTCATGTGTGGGGTTGCTTCTCAGCCAAGGGAATCGGCTCTCTCACAGTCTTGCCTAAAAACACAGCCATTATTAAAGAATGATACCAGAAAGTCCTCCGAGAGCAACTTCTCCCAACCATCCAAGAGCAGTTTGGTGATCAACAATGCCTTTTCCAGCATGATGGAGCACCTTGCCATAAAGCAAAGACAATAGCTACATGGCTCAGGGAACAAAACATAGAGATTTTGGGTCCATGGCCTGAAAACTCCCCAGATCTTAATCCCATTGAGAACTTGTGGTCAATCATCAAGAGAAGGGTGGACAAAAAAACCTACACATTCTGACAAAATGCAAGCATTGATTGTGCAAGAATGGACTGCTATCAGTCAGCATTTGCTGCAGAAGTTGATTGAGAGCATGCCAGGGAGAATTGCAGAGGTCCTGAAGAAGAAGGGTCAACACTGCAAATATTGACTTGCTGCATTAACTCATTCTAACCGTCAATAAAAGCTTTTGTTACTCATAATGTGATTGCAATTGTGATAAAAACATTTGACAAACACACATAAAAACCAGAGGGCAGCAGATCATGTGAAAATATAATATTTGTATAATATTTATTCTCAAAACTTTTGGCCAAGACTGTACATAGTATTTTGCAAAATACTGTACATAGCAAAAAAGCCAGATGGTCAGCATTTGCACGAAAGCACACATGAGCTCCGGATGGTTTGATTTTAATTTTTAATTTTATAAATGCTCTGGATGAGCACTAGTAGGAACAGCCTTAAATGCATGCCTAAATCTTAAATGTAAGAAACTTAGTTTTGATTTGAAAATATAGTCTAACTAATCTGTTACTTTAAGGTAAATAATCATAGATTTGTGTCACTTTGGTATGTAAATAGTAATTAATGCAACCTTAGCAATCTTCATGTGAAGTCTGAAGACCTCAGAAACACTGATGTATCTAATCTCAATCAGAATTCTTCCCTAGAGAAAGAACACAATGATGAGTACCAATAAAATGGTGCTTTTTATTCTACCTTGTCGGTCCGTCCATCCTTCCTCTGCGTTTTAATCAGAAGACACGAAGGAAACTGTCTCTCTGAGAAACAGCCCAGGCAAAGCCAAGGACGGGGCAAGCGAGGAGACGTGTAATAAATTCTTGAGTATGCGATCTGGAGGGATTTCTCTGTTCAACCCCTTACCTTCCATCTTCTATCCTTCCATACTTTCATTTATGCACATAAATGGCAGCTACAGCAATAGCAGAGGCTATTCCCCCTGAAAAAGACATAGCTCTTAACCTGTCATAACCATGTTCATTACTCTATGCACAGCTAAAGAGTCCAAAATGAGCCCTGACCAAAAACCTCAATAAGATAAGAGCTGTGCTTTCATAATACATCACAGATTGATAAGTATTAAGAAAGATCCTTTACCCAAGATTCAACGATAGAGCTAACCTTACCATGGGTGGCCTTCTTGGGATTAGTAATTGTATTAGTATTAGTATTAGTAATTGAGTAAGTGAGCCAATTATTTGAGTTGAAACTCAATGGGCAAACAATGCAACACTGAAGCATGGACAACGCGTGACACCTTGTTGTATTAAACAATGCCGGTCTGAGGTTGGAAAGGAAGCAGAAAGAATATAAACTGAAGTATGACCATGTGACAAACAATAACAACCAATGAAAATAACCAAATAATTAACAAAATAAGGAACACTGAACGGAAAGAACCAAATGAAACATAAAAAAGGTGAGGGGTGCCTAGAACTCCTTATAATACTGAATGTAATAAGCCAGTTGTTTGTATATTATAGCAATATGATATGAACGTGCATTTATTATTGTGAATAAATCATAAACAGCATAAACAGAGATTTATTAAAAGTAACAGGCAGTAATTTAAATGAAGGGATCCTACAATGTGTGACGATTAATGACGTTACTGCATCGAACGAAGGAGAACACAAGAAATAAATAACAAAATCCTGATCACGTAAATAAAAAAGCAACCAATAAGAGAACAATGTTCATTAACTAAATAAGAGCTGTTGATTAGTTAATTTTACTAAAACAGAAACGAAACAGAAAGGAAAGTAAGGACTGACCTGGCAAAAATATGTGCATGATGCAGCGCTGAGGGATGCGATGAAGGAGTGGATGGATGCCCCGGACCCTACAGAGCAAAAGTCCAATTAGGTGGCATGTAGGAACTTTAGCCCAATGGTGAGGTATAGACAGAACATTGTAGCAGGGCGGCATGGACGCCCCTCGGTAGCTGGGAGGCCAGGATGCCTTTTTGTAGCTGGGAGGCACAGATGTTTTAGTAGCTGAGTAGCAAGGATGCCTTTTGGTAGCTGGGCGGAAGGTATGGAAACTGTTTAACGGTAACATGCCGTGTTTCTTGTGACACGGCATTTGCATCTGACATACACTCAGCACTCGCATCTGACACAGGCTCAGCACTCGCATCCAACACACGCTCAGCTCCTAAGGGAGGTTCCGCCCTATGAGGCAGTGCAGGGAAGAGGGTGGACCTTGCCTCTGCGATTGGGCCAGTTCCTGTGTTTGGGCTTGAGGCCAGTTTAGATTGTTTGGGGGAGCTTTATTGTGTACCTTTTAAAGTCTGTCCAAGAACCCTCAGAGGTTGCAGTGCTGAAATCTAGGGGTTTGAACGAGGCTGTGGTTACACAGTGTCTGGGGCAGGTGTAGGGATAAATATGGCAAACACAGGGGGGCATCTCAGTATAATAATCGGTGGTGGCAGATGAATTGCGTGGCCCATTGGAGCATGGCCACAAATCCGGGGAATTGAGAAGGACGTGGGTTGGAAAATGTGTCCCAACAGGAATAAATCAAAAGAATCATCATCAGAGTCAATTCGGGAATTGATACCCTCCACAGAACAGACTGATTCAGATTTATGTCGACTCACTATCTCCTCATCCTACCATCACGGTTTAGCCATAAAGACAAAAATGACAAAACAGAATGGAACACAAAAAACACCTAGGAGCAGAGCTACACTAGGGCAAAATGGAACGAAGGTGGCAAAGCTAAATCGTTTGGTCAAGGAGCCGAATCGTGCGATATGATGAAGTCGAAAGGCTTGAAACTGGGCTAGTGCCAGCAAACAGACGCAGATGAAATGAAAAGGACTAGATTGGTGGTGCTAACACCGAAGTTATGCAGTCTGGAAACTGCAACCAGAATAGGAGAGCCGCAAGGCTACGCGGCTAAATGTGGAAGTGGCGCACACGGAGTGACGTGAAGCGACTCGAGCGTCCTGACGGCGAAAAAAGATGGCAGGGGTTCCTGGACTTTAAATTTGTTTGTGGCATTAACATTCTGTCATGACACGCAGATGATCCCACTAAGGCATGCGCATGAACACGCTGAATGATGCACTTAAAGGCACCGTGGTAAGCATAAACAGAGATTTATTAAAGAAACAGGCATTAATTTAAACACAGCAATCCAACAATGTGTGACCATTAATGATGTTAGTGTATCGAACAATAGATCACATGAATCAATAAGGAAACACAGTTTATTAACTAAACTGAAACTAAAAATGAGTGTCAATGAGTTAATTAACTGCAATGGAAATGAAACAGAAAGAAAAGTGAAGAGTGACCTGGCACTCATTACATTGTTAAGTACAACGTGTATCGAATTGCCCGTGATTTATATACAATGATGCACAACCTCAAGTGCTTAATGCTTTTATAAAATAATTACAAATATATTATAGTAAAAAAAACATGGTTTGATTCATAAATGCATTAATTGAAAGCTAAATCGCCAATAAACTTGATTTTCTAGACGTATTCTAGTCCGGTTTTTAAAATGAACGCTAACCGCTGAGTAACATGTTTCTGGTTTCTTAACAATCAAATACTGCCAACTGTGGCCAAATTATAAATTGTAGTTTATCAAAAACACATCTGGAAAATAATGTATTGTATATCTATACCATTATCTGGCATACCACAATTTGAGAACAACTGTAATAAGCAATACAATTTACAGTGACCATTATTGTGAACATCAAACAGAAAGATTTGCAATTTTACACTGATAACATTGTCATTGCACATTTGCCAGACTCAAAAACTTGAAACTAGGTTTATAATATAATTTGTTTGTGGTAATTACACATTTATTTAAATGAAGTTTAAGTCTGGATTCCTATGGACTGTATCCTAATTTCATTTCCTTGAGCAGTGTCTACCAAGTAACCACTTCTGCTTGTTCTTCATAGCAATTACTACAGTATTGGTATATGCTATTGGTGAAATTGCCTTAAGCCTAGAGGAGAATGGAAACTGGCCAGACTAGACTTATTAACCACTGGATCTGTCACACAACTCATTGCTTGATTGTATACTCTCCTCCACACTCATCTGCACACTCACTGCAGTACTGAGCACAATCTAAATGAGCTTTTTTGATTTGGAACTATAAAACTTTTTTTTTTTTATCAGTCCACAGTTTAAGCGTATGAGCAATTGAAAGTGTGTGAGAGAATGATAAAAAGAAAGTATGAAGGGGTGGTTGGGGGTTGGGGGGGGCGTGTTTAAGTGGCAAAGGAAGGAGAGGATAAAAGACTGACAGGATTAGTTTTACAGACACTACAGGCTTGTGACCTTGTCCTCTAAGCTGCCACATGAACAGCATGGTGCTTGATGCAAAAGAGGAGTCCACATCTCTCGTTTTCCAGCACTACTGGTTGTTTGCTTCTATGATGTCGCTCTTTTTCTCTTTCTCTCTCTCGCTCTCTCTCCTTCACTCTTTACCTCATGATCACACTTACAAAAAAAAAAAAAAACAATATAAGGTTAGATAGATATGTGTCAGGGGCGTGTCTGCAAAGGCAAAAATAAAGCACAGTAGCGCAGAAAGGATCCAGGAGGCGCAGGTAAGGTGAACTGAGTTTAATAGGAGTCGGCACTCTCGTACACAATGAGTCGAACACACGTGACATAAATGACGCCGGAACGCTGACACAACAGAATTGGAAGAAATAGATACAAAACCCCCACCACGTGTAAACTAAAAGCAACCAATGAAAATAACAAATACATTAACTAAATGAGGACCAATGAACGAAAATACTCAAAAGAAAATGAAAACAGGTGAGGAGTGCCTAGCACTCCTTACATTACCCCCCCCCCCCCAAAAGTAGTGCAGTAGCGCAGAAAGGATCCAGGAGGCGCAGGTAAGGTGAACTGAGTTTAATAGGAGTCGGCACTCTCGTGCACAATGAGTCGAACACGTGTGACATAAATGATGCCGGAACGCTGACACAACGGAACAGGGAGCAGGGAGAAGCCCCGGGGGCGCGGGCCCTGCAGGAGAGCCGCCAGCACCAGCGGAGTACGATATTGGTCGTGGTGTGTGCTGATGTTCCCATGGAGCTTAGATGACCGCGGGACCCTTTTCCGCGGACGAAGACGGCGCGGGACCCTTTTCCGCGGACGAAGACGGCGCGGGACCCTTTTCCGCGGACGAAGACGGCGCGGGACCCTTTTCCGCGGACGAAGACGGCGCGGGACCCTTTTGTGCAGACGAAGACGGCGCGGGGGCCTTTTGCATTGACAGGGCTCTGACAGGGTTCGCGGGGAAGAGAGAGCAGATGAAAAAAAAAAAAGGGCTAAATGGCGGGGCTAGCGCCGAAATCAAGCAGCGCTACGGCTGCCGCCGGAAGGACAATTGCTGGAGGGATAGAGAGAGGAAGAGAAAAAAAAAACCTACCGCGACTCGTTCCTGGATCCGATTCCTTATGTTTCCGACGTTCTGTCAGGGGCGTGTCCACAAAGGCAGAAATGAAGTGCAGTAGCGCAGAAAGGATCCAGGAGGTGCAGGTAAGGTGAACTGAGTTTAATAGGAGTCGGCACTCTCGTGCACAATGAGTCGAACACGTGTGACATAAATGATGCCGGAACGCTGACACAACGGAAACGGAAGAAAAAAAAAATGGGCGACCAAGGGGGAGCAGATGACAGGGAGCAGGGAGAAGCCCCGGGGGCCCCGGGCCCTGCAGGAGAGCCGCCAGCACCAGCGGAGTACGATATTGGTCGTGGTGTGTGCTGATGTTCCCATGGAGCTTAGATGACCGCGGGGGCCTAATCAGGATGCCGAGACTGCGAGACCGTTTCAGGGCGCGACGACGGCGCAGACGGGGTCTTTTCAGGGCGCGATGGCGGCGCAGCGACCGTTTCAGGGTGCGACGGCAGCGCAGGGACCTTTTCAGGGCGCGGCGGCGGCGCAACCATTTCAGGGCACGGAGACGGCGCGGGGGCCTTTTCAGGGTGCGGAGACGGCGCAGGGGCCTTTTCAGGGCGCGGACATGGCGCGGGGGCCTATTCAGGGCGCTGAGACGGCGCGGGGGCCTATTCAGGGCACGGAGACGGCGCGGGACCCTTTTCCGCGGACGAAGACGGCGCGGGACCCTTTTCCGCGGACGAAGACGGCGCGGGACCCTTTTGTGCAGACGAAGACGGCGCGGGGGCCTTTTGCATTGACAGGGCTCTGACAGGGTTCGCGGGGAAGAGAGAGCAGATGAAAAAAGAAAAAGGGCTAAATGGCGGGGCTAGCGCCGAAATCAAGCGCTACGGCTGCCGCCGGAAGGACAATTGCTGGAGGGATAGAGAGAGGAAGAGAAAAAAAAAACCTACCGCGACTCGTTCCTGGATCCGATTCCTTATGTTTCCGACGTTCTGTCAGGGGCGTGTCCACAAAGGCAGAAATGAAGTGCAGTGGCGCAGAAAGGATCCAGGAGGCGCAGGTAAGGTGAACTGAGTTTAATAGGAGTCGGCACTCTCGTGCACAATGAGTCGAACACGTGTGACATAAATGATGCCAGAACGCTGACACAACGGAAACGGAAGAAATAAATACAAAAACCCCCACCACGTGCAAACTAAAAGCAACCAATGAAAATAACAAATACATTAACTAAATGAGGACAAATGAACGAAAATACTCAAAAGAAAATGAAAACAGGTGAGGAGTGCCTAGCACTCCTTACAATATGTTCAAGTTCAAGTAATTTATTTATATAGCACTTTATACAACAGTACATTGTCACAAAGCAGGTTTACAGAATTAAAGCTTTACAGTGGCAAGAAAAAACGTCCCGTTATGTTGTTATTTTAAGAAAGAAACCTTGGGAGACTGAGTGGGTGACTCATCCTCCTTGAGTGGCCGGGCAGCATTAACAGTTTAGGATACTATTGTACAGAGTGTGTTGAGATCGGGTGACTATATTTAACAACTGGAAAACTGTATGTAAGTCTATTAAGGAGGTCCTGCAGGACCACCAGTCCAATCAATATTCAGGTTCCATCCAGTTCTTTCACACCAAGCTCATATGTGCACGTTGTTTGATGTTAGCATCAAAAAGCTTTGACATGGTCTCAAAACATTAAAAAAAATGAATTTTTACATTTATATTTGAAAGCAAATAAAATATTAGGTATTGCAGAATATAGTTAGTACCTCACAGTATGACTAATATGACTAAATTGTCATTTTATTTCACAATTTCTGTTTGTCCGCATAGCTTTCCACCTACAGAGATGGGCCAAATAAGTTCTTTCACACCAAGCTCACCAAACCCTGCTCTTCTGGACCTTTTTTTGTGCATTTGTTCTCAGAAGTGACCAAAATGCATGGCTAGGTACTTGTTTTTATACATCCAAGGCAATGGGTTAGCATAAAAACTAACAAAAAAAAAATGAATAGGTAAGAGGTGAGTAGCAATCAATTGGTTTATATGGTGCACTTGCATATATGGATAGCTGTACATAAATTTCTAATTAAGTGCTTGTTTAATGTAATTACCTGTCATTGTAGTCCATGTTGTGTATAATGTGGAAATATTTTATTTAAAAATAATGATCACATGTAAAATTATTTTAGAAAAAATGTATATTGGCGGCACGGTGGCTTAGTGGTTAGCATGTTCGCCTCCGCACTAGTGATACAGGTTTGAATTCCAATCTGGGTGAAGTTTCCATGTTCTCCCTGTGTCTGTGTATGTTTCCTCCGGGTTCTCCGGTTTCCTTTCATAGTCCAAAAACATGAGTCTCAGAAAGTCTCAGAAAAAAGGACTTTACCTTTATATCTTAGTTGTATTTGCTAAATCACTTAAACATTTATTAAACAGACAAAAAAGTGGTTTATAATATGAAAATTATTTATATTAAATATTAAGAAATAGATCAGCATTAATTTTGTAGTTAGGACAGAGTTTTATCATAATGTTTTTAATGCCACTATAATTAGCAGTTCAGTTAGTGGACCATTAGTCTTTAGGATTAGTCTTTGCCGGCAAGAATGGTCATAGTTTATAACTTTGTTTTTAACTTAATAAGAAAATTGTCAGTTAGTTCAAAGACAATGTTTGTCATTGTATAATTACAAAAAAAATAGATCTTTCTTTCACCATAACAGTTCATAACATAACTACACATATACAAATCTCTGAATGTGCATAAAGTAATCTAAATCAGAACCTGTATTCTCAAACTCTATTACGCAAAGTGTAAGTCATATATGAAATGCCAAAGTAACATTTTATGAATTCTAAGGTCAGACTAATGTTTCTGGTTGGTTTTGTTGCTTAACTACAATGGCTGTCAAAACTGATTGGGTGTCATATGTTCTGTTTCTGTTGCAGTGGGTCAAATGTTTTTATATTTCACAAAAAAATAGGTTTAAAACATTTATATTTTGTTATTTTATCTGCAATGTAAACATATTACAGAAATTTGATTAAAATTTAAGAGAAATGTCTTAACATTTCTGTTACTGGGGCTTACACTAACATTTATGCAAATTGTTATTAAAAATATAATACAGCACAGGGGCAAAAAATGTATACACAGAACAAGAAAAATTTGCACAAAATTATTTGACCTCCAATTTGCACTAACATTAATTAGTGTGTTCACAGAAACTGCCCAACATGGTATTTGACCCTTCTCATGGCTACATGGTGGCTTTAGCAATTATGCAATTGCATTTTTAAAGTCAGCAATGTATTACATACTAATGCTTTATCTTTAAATATGCAATTTTCTTTATATAGTTATAACATTGATTTAAAGAATATAAAGAAATATAAATTATAAGGATATTTATCTAAAATATTAAATCTGGCAAATTACAAATACACAGAAATAAAAATAGGGTATTAGAACATTTTCAATGGTTGCCATTGTGCTGCTAAGCAGCCTTACATATTTTATTAACCTTACTAGTTATAAATGATTAAAGTCCTTTTTGTGCCCTCGTTTTCACTGCACACAGCTTACACCGCCCTTTAAATAATTCTCCAGAATGAATGTGTACTAGAGTGTCTCCCCATTTGGAGCCATTGTCAAGTCTTTTTTCATTCAATCCTTGCTTGAAAGACTGCTGAGACACCCAGAGTGGTGCAACTTCAAGCAGTTTCTCAGTTCCTCCATGATGAAATGCATTTGGTCAGCCAAAATTGTAAAATGAAAAATATGTTTTCAAATTGTACAAATGTTGAGGACTTTGATCTGTTAATGTACCCACTGAAAGGGTGCAAAAGAATTTTTTTATTCCCCATTGTATCAATTTGCATCTGATGTTCCACCAAGTCCATTACATAGTTCAGAGCTGTGAGAATGCTAATGGAGTAGTGATTGTGTGTTTAAAGCCATACACTAATGCCTCTTTCTGTTAAACAGCGAGTAAGAAAAAAAGCATATACAAATTATAGGTGGTGGGCAGGGAGGAGAGACAGAGCCGATAGTTTGATCAGAGAGAATGATTAGTGCACCTGATCTGACTCCGTCTGATGACGTGTGCAGCTTTATAAGCTGTGACATCATACTCTGCGGGGAAAGAGCATTCCATGGACCCGCCATGAGCGAGTGTCATTATCGTGGTAGTTTAAATGTGATTTTAAATGTGCTGTAATAAAGCCGGTTCCTGTCAGGAGATATCCTATGCCAAAACCTGTGATGGATGAGGTACTGAAGGCAGGTGTTCAAAACAACAAGCATGCTTTTTTGCCTACACACCACATTACATCAAGCCATACTGGGTTTTGGTATTGCGTACCTGTGGCTTTTGATGCTTACGGTTTTAAACGAACGCATACTCATTAAGTGGAGCCGTGAGGTGCAAAATTGAAAATAATCCATAAGTCCATCAACAATGGCTTTACCATCTCTCCCCACCCAACAACGATCCTGCACAACCTTAAACTTTTTTGTGCTAAAATGACTAAACCAATTCAATCTGTTATTTTATTTATTAATTTAAATAAAAGGGACAATACACATTAATTAACATCAATTTTCTATAATGTACTGTAAGTGTGTCAGATTTAGCCAAATGGCTACTTTTCATCTGCAGTCCCTGGGCATGTTGATGTTATTTATGTAACATTCTTGGTTTTTAAATGAAAATTTTAATACATGCAGGAACAGCTTTTGTATTAGAGTGGTTTTCACAACCCAAACACTAAGGAATACGAATGGTCTCATTAATGCACACACACCAATGCAAAATACGTCATAGATGCATGACGAATCAACAAGGAAACTAGTAGGGAGGCAGTCTTTAAATACACACAAGGAAGGGAGACACAGCTGATGTCAGTAGACATGAAACAGACAATGAACCCCACAGTTACAGTTTCCACACAGAAAGATAGCACTACTGGAAGCACTGTCAAAGGGACTTCTTCCTGGGTGGGGGGGGGGGGGTTCCAGGTGTGTTTGACAGTCCCGTGCAGAAGAACGAATTAACCATGCTGTTAAACTGTAGTACTGTAGTACCTGTGCAGTAACAGGTGGATCAAATCATGAGGGGAACAGGTGGCTAGTAGATGCAATGTCTTCCAGGTGGACAGAGCCAAGGGCGTGAGGTCCCAAGAGCCGAAGGATAGTGAGCGATGTCCTCGACGTCGAGCACAGTAAGATTGAGGGGCGGTCTTTAAATACACACCAGGACGGGAGACACAGCTGATGTCAATAAACATGAAACAGACAATGAACCCCACATTCAACAAAACTAATTCCCCCACAAAGAACAATCTTTTTGCAGTTTTAGCAGATTCATTTTTAGCAGTTTTTTAAAATAAATATACCATGCACAGATCTGCTAAACTGCTGTTTATTTGTGTAAAAATGACATGTTAGTTTAAAAATGACATGTTTTTTTAAATTATTTAGATGACTACTTGACACAGGTATGTTCAGCCAAATGATTTTTGTTTTCAGATGTATATCTTGCAACTGTGACTCCTGGTCTTGGAATAGTGGTTAACATTGAACAGCTGTACAACAGTGTAAACCTGCTATATTGTGATTAAAGTCTTTTCTTCTCTCTGTTTTTGCAATGTAACACTGGAAATCTTAATTGTTTCCATTAAATATACTAAAGAAATCCTGCTATGACAAGGGAGTCATTGATTCACTGCAGAGTGGATATCATACACAATGATGATTTACTTGTTCAAAGATTAAACCACTGCTTGAATGTAAGTGGAGCGAATCACATTTTTGACCGTGACATTCTTAGATTGATCTGATAAATAAATCAGATTTTTAAATCCTACACTCAGACAGGCTTTCTTTCATACATGTTCTATGCAATTTTAAAACCTCTTGGGTGGAATTGAATTAAAATGTGACCCAAATACTTTTAACATTGAAAGGACAACTATTACCAGGAAAAAATGGTATAAATTATGGGTGTGACTATGCGGCATGATGTATAAAACGTTGTTAATCTCAAATTTGGCATATAACGCATGATAATGCCTAGAGATCAGAGTGTTGAAATGCATTTGCTAGCCATACAATTTCAAAGCAGTTTTCAAATACAAGCAAAGTGGCTGTGTATCAAATTTACTTCTGCGTTTATGCCTGAACACAATATGTGTAGTCTTTCAAGCTCTTACTTACAGACATCAATCAGGCTCTCTGAATACCAACACTGCTGATTTAGCAGTGAAACAAAATGAACTCCAATTCCACCTTCATAAAGACTGACAGGCTTTAATAATGGTGCAATATCTCCATCATTAATAAGTTGTGTAAAAGAGGCTTGATACTAACTCCTGTAGATTAGCAACTCATTTACGAAAATAAAGCAATCAATTCTCTGGTCAGAGCAGGACAAACACAGACAGGGAATAACAATAGAAATACATATGTTAAATATATGTAACATAAATAAATTTTAATTAAGAAAGATATAAATGAGAATTGGAACACAGGAGACTTGAAGTTGTGTCTCGGTCTCTGTGGACAGGTGCAAAGGAAGCAGTAGCCATAACGTGGCCGTTACTGAGTGTACCCAAGTTTTGGGTTGGTGAAAGGAAATTATCAGTTTTGCATATGTAGTTGATGAGCAAATGATGCAGTTGATGAGCAGAATGCAGTTGGATGGTTGTGCAAAGTTGAATGACATTTACAGAGTTACATTTACTATGAAATAATATTAATTGATATACTAGGGAAATACTTTAAGCCATAATGTAATATATGCTGCCCAATAGCCATGATTTTTTAAAGCAGGATATATTTTATATATTTGAGTCATTTATTAATAAATAAATTCTGCAGGTCCAGAAATATGAAAATACCAAATAGGCTAAAACGCTTTTTATAATGTAGTACATTGTGGTATTACTAACAGTAAAATATCTCTGAATCAGATTTCATCTCTATTTTCACTATATATGAATGTGAGCTACATGCTAATGACTTTGTTCATTAGGCAGACACAAAGATCATATTGATATTCACAGATGGATGTCCAAGTATGATATGAGTGGCGGGGCAAAATCAGAGGTCAGCAGAAGTCTAGGTTTAACTGACCATACCTAATTAGACTACATACCCGGGCACACAATGCACAGACTCAGCAGGGCCTAAGCCTACTAATGAGCCTGTCACTGTCTGAGTACATATATATATACACACACACACACACACACACAAACACAAAACAACCGGTAATGGCAAACTCATTCACTCGCTGCCATCTCCTGCTGTGAGACTTTGCTAAACTGGTCTGTAAATAGCCAACTCATATATAGCAGGGCGAAAACTGAGGCATATCCATACCATATCACCAAATTAGTATACCAGTGTCCAGATATATACATGACTATCATTGTGATTAGTGTCTTTAACGGTCTTTAAGTTTGGTTTATATCCTTAAAACCTGATATAACACTGACCCAATATTAATTGGGTCAGTGTTGGGGGGGGGGGGGGGGGGGTTGTAATGACCTATTGGCCTTAAACAGACAAACTCCTTCTCAGATTATGACCTCATTGTTCAATTATATAATGTAATTTATCATATAAATTTAATGGGTGATAAATATGCCCTATTATTATATTTCTTTATTCATTCACAAACAGCATGTGAAATAGCACTGTTTTCTGTTTATGTTGTTTTACAATTTAAGAACCTCCAACTACTACAAAAATTCGGACACAACAAAGGAGAAGTGATGGGGTAGTGATCCTCCACCCATTAGAAATTGGTACCACCAGCCAGTCAGTCTGGTAACTTAAACACAGGTCTGTTTCTGTTCTGTGACAGCATTACTCAGCACTGGTAGTTTATGTCAATTACTACTGCAATTACCAGGAATGCATTGTTAAAACATTTTTTTTAATTTTAAGTCATATTTGAACAAGATCTTCTATTGACATCTGGAAAGTAATTTTTATCCAGAACACAAAAGTGGTAGCAAATTACTGTGTAAAACTGTATTCATCATGCTCTACAAGGTTGATGGGGACATTCTGGGGCCATGTATTTCACACCTAAGCTTTCAGTAATGCTGTTCTGAATTAATCCACCTGTCAATAATTATTTTATGACTGTAAACACATTGTCTTATGCTGAAAAGCGATGAAGATAGTTAACTAAAAAAAAAGCATAGTTAAAGCATAGTTGCATTGATGATTGATAACTCGTGACAGTAGTGCAGCGGTGCCGAGAGAGAAAGCCAAATATGAAGCCAACTATAGAGATATGCAGCTCTGACTGATCAATGTTTGGGCCCTTTATAAGCCACAGAGATCGACCATGAGCTGCTCGAATGCAAGGGGCAAATACCATCAGCCAGCATGTGTTTAACCAAAAATCCTGATAAAATCCTGATTATATGTACACAAAATCCATCCTCCTTTTTTTTTTTATAAAAAGAGTTTAATTAGTTCCATTAAGAAGTCCTTTTCTATTGCCATCAAAGCTAATGATAAACTATTCTAATATAAACTTGTCAACCAATAATGCAGAAAAGTGATTGGTTACATTCTTCAATTAGAAAATACAGTGCATCCCAGAAACACTATGTAAGAAAGTAGAAAGACCATTGCAACTATTTCATTAGAATTCATGGACAAAATAGAATTAACCTCAGTTTGGGATTCAGATATTTTTAGGCCTTCAGAGAAATCATTGAAGGCCCTGATGTCAGTCCACTGACTTGCAGAGTAGGTAAGACTAAATCTCATCTATGATAAAAAGTCTCTAATGATGGGACATGATTTTTTATGATCCAAAAAAAAACAAAGCTTGGGTGGTGTTTATAGCAACACAGTTGACTACTTGTAATTGACTAAGCCATATGCAAAGGAAATAATGCAAGTTAGATTAAAATTTCAGTTTCTTTCTTTCTTTATGTATGGAAGAAGCACTAACCGCTGTGCCACCTGGCCAACAGATGCTTGAAGAAATATTTTAAACAACAGTGATCTCATGATTTTATAAAATTAATGAATACGCTATTGTAATTATATTTCCTTTATATCTTTTTTTGTATTTTTAAATGCAGGTAATTTCAAACACAGAGCTTATGCAACATCCAGGTATTGTAACAATATATATTTTTTAATTTATAATTTATTTTATTTTCAGTTATTTTCTTTATGTTTATAGCACTTTCCTTAAACCATAAGAATCAGTTTATTCTGTTGTCATGACACTTCCAATCAAGATCACTGGTCCTACTTTTTTACTTTGAATAAATAAACATGACAGCCCAAAGCATGTAAATGGTTTGATTTTTGTTCACAAAAACCTGATGATGTTTAAAGGCAATCAATAAATAAATCATTGCAAGGGCTATGTGATTTTGTTGTTGTGCCCTAGGCACCCGTTTCTCGGCCGTTGTTTGTTTTTGGGTTCTGTGTTTGTGTTCCTGTGGTTAGTTAATTAGCTGTCTCGTGTGGGTATTTTAGTTAATTAGCTTCGCGGGTTCATTGGGTGGTTTTGTGCACGTGTCGGGATATGTTAGGGTATTTAGTTCCGGGGTTACATGTTGTCCGTGCGCGTCTTCGTTTCATGTTACACTTGTCCTTTGTACCTGTTTGTTTGGTGTTTTGAGCACCGGTAATAAAAATTCCTTATTCGTTCTACCTGCGTGCCTGGCTCCCTTCTGCGCGTTAGAGCGCCGCGGCTCTGCGCTGTATTTGCGCAGCCGCGTTTAATTCCAGGTGGACTTGTGTGACAGAAAGACGCGCCAATCGTTTTGGGAGTCCAGAGCCCAGGTAGGTGATTTTAAAATTTTTCCTTGGGGGGGCCGTATAGCCTCGTACTCGTGGCGCGCTCCGCCGTGTCCGCGAGTGCGCCGTTATGCGGAGCCCGCCGTCCCGGAGCCGGGGGAGCGGCTCAAACAGCGTGATGGCGGAGTGTAGCGACTCCGATGAGGAATGGATGTGGAGGTACGGGTTTGAGGCGCTCTGCGCAGAGGAAGGTCTGGACCTTGTTCAGATTTCCGATGACGAGGCGGGCGAACCTTACCTGTATGGGCATATTCTGTCCGTACGCACCGTCCGCAATTCTGAGGAGTTTGTAAAACCCCCGGTGGCGAGATCCAGATGCAGAGCGCGGCGACGGCGTGGAGTGAAGCCGCAGCGGGCGCACAGCGGGCGCACTGCAGGGCAATCACGTGACGCGACCGCGCCGGTCCGTGCCGCGTCTGGGTCGCGCTGCGAGGGGGCGGTACCGGAGCCGCCGCCCGAGTGTGTGAGTGTGTTGTGTCCCCCGTCCTCCTATGTGTCGTATGACCAGTCTGTCATCCCCATGTCTGACATGTTTGTATCTATGTGTTTGGGCGTTGCGGCGGGGGTTTATGTTTTCTGTGCGCAGGATGGAGAGCCCGGGGTGCCAGCCGAGGTCCTGCCTGCGTGCGTGCCCGCCGAGGTCCTGCCTGCGTGCGTGCCCGCCGAGGTCCGCCCAGCGTGCGTGCCCGCCGAGGTCCGCCCAGCGTGCGTGCCCACCGAGGTCCTGCCTGCGTGCGTGCCCGCCGAGGTCCAGCCAGCGTGCGTGCCCACCGAGGTCCAGCCAGCGCGCGAGCCCATCCTGAGGCCCAGGGGCGTCACGCCACCCATCCCGAGGCCCAGGGGCGTCACGCCGCCCATCCCGAGGCCCAGGGGAAGTCAAGGGTCCCGAAGTCAAGGGTCCGCGCGCCGCCCAGCCCGAAGTCAAGGGTCCGCGCGCCGCCCAGCCCGAAGTCAAGGGTCCGCGCGCCGCCCAGCCCGAAGTCAAGGGTCCGCGCACCACCCAGCACGAAGTCAAGGGTCCGCGGGCCGCCCAGCCCGAAGTCAAGGGGCCGCGCGCCGCCCAGCCCGAGCAGCAGGGGCCGCGCGCCGCCCGGCCCGAGCAGCAGGAACCGCGCGCCGCCCAGCCCGAGCAGCAGGGGCTGCACGCCCCGCCGCCAGGGGTCGTCCGTCTCGCCACGCCGCCAGGGGGCGTCCGCCTCGCCACGCCGCCAGGGGGCGTCCACCTGACCCCGCAGCAAGAGGGCGGGGCCCATTCCTCGCCCAACGTGGGCGGCCACCGGACCACGCAGCTAGAAGGCGTGGCTCATTCCTCGCCCGACGGGGGCGTCCACCGGACCACGCATTAGGAGAGCGTGGCCCAGTCCTGATCCGCTACGGGCGTCCACCTGACCTCGCAGCCGGAGGGCGTCCGCAGCTCCACGTCGGCAGACGGCGCTTTCCACACCGCGCCCGCAGAGGGCATCCACCTCGACACAGAACTTATGGACGTGTCACACGCCTCCCCCGCAGAGGGCGTCCACCAGAGGGCGCCTATCTAGCCCGACTCAGGAGGGGCGGACGACCCCTCCCACCCCCCCAGGACTGTTTTTTTTTGTGGTTGTCTTGGTCGCGTCCCCTCGTTACGCGACCGTAAGGGCGGGGGTAGTGTAACGGGTGTAGTGTATTCTGTTGTCATGACACTTCCAATCAAGATCACTGGTCCTACTTTTTTACTTTGAATAAATAAACATGACAGCCCAAAGCATGTAAATGGTTTGATTTTTGTTCACAAAAACCTGATGATGTTTAAAGGCAATCAATAAATAAATCATTGCAAGGGCTATGTGATTTTGTTGTTGTGCCCTAGGCACCCGTTTCTCGGCCATTGTTTGTTTTTGGGTTCCGTGTTTGTGTTCCTGTGGTTAGTTAATTAGCTGTCTCGTGTGGGTATTTTAGTTAATTAGCTTCGCGGGTTCATTGGGTGGTTTTGTGCACGTGTCGGGATATGTTAAGGTATTTAGTTCCAGGGTTACATGTCGTCCGTGCGCGTCTTCGTTTCATGTTACACTTGTCCTTTGTACCTGTTTGTTTGGTGTTTTGAGCACCGGTAATAAAAATTCCTTATTCGTTCTACCTGCATGCCTGGCTCCCTTCTGCGCGTTAGAGCGCCGCGGCTCTGCGCTGTATTTGCGCAGCCGCGTTTAATTCCAGGTGGACTTGTGTGACAGTTGTGCAGCGAATGAAACATTTTTCTTGCATGGACATAATTTTCTGAGCTGGTCACGCTCTTTTTTCATCTTTTTTATTATAGCCCACAATGCAGAACAAGCCTAACCTGACCTGTTCAAGGCTCATTTCACACTTGAACCGAACCAGCTGGTTCAAACACAACACTAATGTATTTGCCAATGTTTTATGTGTATGAAATATATATTATGGCTATCTCACCTGCTGTAAGGTGAATGATGCCTGAACAGCTTTAACCCCTATCATTCTATCTGAGGATAAAACAATCTTCATTCACTCTTCACTTCGCCCGGCTTCGCGCGGCTTCTTTGTTTGACCCTTTATTGCTTGTTTTACAAGCCCCAGTGATTTTCTACAATCTTGAAAGTCTAAAGAGTGGAAGTATTTGGGTCAAACCAAAGCATCGGCATGTCGTATGCATGTGAAAAAAATTGGGCAACACAAAAGATGAGTCAATAATAATGTTAGGACAACTGTACATGTGGCTTTTGTGATTAGGAGTGATGATAATGGTATAGAAAACACACACACATATATACATATACATTTCATTTTTTGTGTTTTTCTTTTTATCTTTTAGTAGGATATTTTAGGATAATTTTTTCACCTTTTATTGTTGTCACTAAATCTATATCTAGTACGAAACTCACAAACTTTAATTATAGTATTAATTATCCATCCACCCATTATCTTCTGCTTTATCCTCTACTAGGGTCATGGTGGGGTTCCCCATGCCCATCCAGGGGAGAACGTCTCGGGCGCTGGGCAGATACACCCAGGACAGGGTGCCAATCTATCTTTGTAGTATTAATAATAAAGTTGTCAAATAATATTTTTTTAAATATATCAATCAAGAAACATATACCATAGATATTTTCACAGTCCAGTGGTGACACAGTGTCATGTAAAGGATGTGCTTTAAGAATTATTTCATCAGCTGAAGCCATATTATTTCCATCCGACACTCTATAGTTTTTTTTTAAAGTATTATCATAAATTCACTACAATCATATATTCATATTTTTTTCTCAAATGGAACTGTTAATTCTTTGCACATTGCTTAAAATAGGTACTAAAAGCCTCGAAAGTGTTAAGTGTCTAGGATAGTAAGTCTTCATAATATGATGAATTATACAAAAAAGTAAACAAGAAGCATTTTCACTAGTAGTGTCAGACAATTTGCTTTACTCTTAAAATATATTGACTTCTCTTTTGCCAATGTTTTTATTTTATTCTATTATAAATCATCTGTTATGTTTATATTTGGAGAATCAAGTTCAATATTTCTTGATGGTGCATGCAAGAGTTTCTGTCTTGTGAGTAGATAGACCTGGGGCTGTACTTCTGTACTTCTGTTCCTTCAAAGTGGGTTTAGCTTATTAGGATGAAGATTAAAGGAAATCTGCTACTGATTTTTCCAACAAAAAAAAAACCTTTGTTTTTCCTCAGTGATTTTATCTTGTCCATATCAGGCCTGCTGTTTATTCCAAATAGACATGTTCCTTTGTTTTGACATGTGGTGCTTGAGATTAAGCCAAGAAGATTTTCGTGTTATATATTGACAGTAGATTTATAAACAGATTCTGGCTGGATTTTTTAAAATAACTTCAAAACAAAAAAAATAAAGCAGGATCTTTTTCTGGTTTATAGGATTGATGGTGCTAAAGCCAGAGATTAGTTAGGAGGGGAAGAACAAGGCAGTGATTTCTGTACAAACTTAGCATAAGTTCTTTTAGTTAGCTTTAGATTTTAGATATATTTCATACATGTTAAAGAAGGAGCACTTTACCCTCAACTTCCTGCTTCATTTATGCTTGACTAAATAAGGTGCCTCACAAGTGCGTGCCAAGAATTTTTCTAATCCCTAATTAAAATCCTGTTCTCTCTTACACTAATCAATTAGTACCTACAAAATGAGTTTCGTTCAAAGATAGGTAATAACTCAGCTATACCATCAAAAACAGATTCAGAACTAAAGCGATGTGTCTATTGCAGCCACACTTTTCCTCTGAAGTGTATAGATATACCAGTCACATTCATTCATTCATTATCTTCCGCTTTATCCTCTATTACGGTCGCGGTGGGGTTCCCCATGCCCATCCAGGGGAGAACGTCTCGAGCGCTGGGCAGATACACCCAGGACAGGGCACCAATCTATCGCTGGGCACACACTCACTCACACAAACACACTCTATAGGGGGCAATTTGGAGAATTCAATGGACTTAATACATGTTTTTGGACTGTGGGAGGAAACCGGAGAACCCGGAGGAAACCCACGCAGACACGGGGAGAACATGGAAACTCCACTCAGATGGGGATTCGAACCAGGAATCCCTAGTGCTGAGAGGCGAACGTGCTAACCACTAAGCCACCATGCCGCCCTATACCAGTCACGTTCAGCTTTACTTGTTTTTGCATAAAATGTGGCTCAAAGCAGCTTTGCATTTCTTTTTGTTAAAGACTGAATTCCTAATATCCAAGCCAAGGTGAGAGTGGAAAGAAACAGTATTATTTAAAAAGAAAATTAAAAGGAGCAAGATTCAGTGGGCCACTCGATAGTGTTAATGTCATGATCCTGCAGCCTGTGCGGCATCTAAAAGAGAGTCCAAAGGAGCGCTGAAGGTAATCTGAAATGGAGGTTCATTACAAAACCACAGAGGAATCCAAAACATACACGCATAGGTACTGGTTTAGACTTAAATTGATAATGGGACAAAAAAAGTAATATAGGCTAAGTAAGGCAGTTTTAAATACACACAAGGAAGACACATGATGGACAAACACATGAGTAGAAAAAAACAGACAAGGCTAAATAACAAGGACTGATTAATCAATTATCAGAAATAATAAAATAAAAAATATATAATATATATATAATATATATATATATATATATATATATATATATATATATATATATATATATGCCATGCATTTCACACCTTGGCCAATGATGCAACTGCTTATAAAGAGCAGATAGATAACTCTTTGTGACTGTAGTGAAGCAGAGCCATCGGATAATTAATGCACCTTACGTGGCTCCACCTGATGAATGTGTGCGCCCTTTATAAGCTTTAGAGATCGACCATAAGCTGCTGCAATGCAACCGCATGGCAAATAACAGCGGTCTGCATGAATATTTCAATGAATTTGAAATCATACATGAATTGTCATGGTAGTCTACCTCGGGCTGAAGCGGTTGCGCATAGGGAGCCGCCGCGTATACACGCGCTGAAGGGAGCTAGGCACGCAGGTAGCAGAGAACAGGTTTATTTAAAGGTGCAGTGCACCACAAAACATGAGGTACAAAAGATTAAGTGACATATAACACAAACGACCAGCACCGAAGACAAGAAACAATGGACATAAATACAAAAAGACACCCGATCACGTGCACAAGACAAACCAATTACAGAAAGGAGTTAATTAACTAAACTAATGAGCACTGAACGTTAATTAACTCAAACAAACGGGACGAAACACAAAACAGGTGACAGGTGCCCTAGGCACCTGTTACATTACCCCCGCCCCTGTGGTCGCGCAACGGGGGGATGCGACCTAGAGAAGAAAAAAAAATAACAGTCCCGGGGGGGGGGGGTCCTCCGCCCTCCTTGAGCGGGGCTTGGAAAGCGCCCTCGGGTGGGCGCCCTCTGCGGGTGAGGCGTGCCGAACGCCCTCTGGCTGCAAAGTCAGGTGGACGCCCACAGCGGATCAGAAGTGGGCCACGCCCTCTGACTGCGTAGTCCGGTGGACGGCCTCGGCGGACGAGGAGTGGGCCACGCCCTCTGGCAGCGTGGTCCAGTGGACGCCCACATTGGGCGAGGAGTTGGCCACGCACTCTGGCTGCGTGGTCTGGCGGGCGCCCACGTCGGATGAGGAGTGGGCCACGCCCTCTGGCGGCGTGGTCCGGTGGACGCCCCCCTGGCGGCGTGGCGAGGCGGACGCCCCCTGGCGGCGTGGCGAGGCGGGCGCCCCCTTGCGGGCGCCCCCTGGCAGTCCCTGCTGCTCGGGCTGGGCGGCGTGCGGCCCCTGCTGCTCGGGCTGGGCGGCGTGCGACCCCTGCTGCTCGGGCTGGGCGGCGTGCGGCCCCTGCTGCTCGGGCTGGGTGGCGTGCGGCCCCTGGACCTTGGGCTGGGCGGCGTGCGGCCCCTGCTGCTCGGGCTGGGCGGCGTGCGGCCCCTGCTGCTCGGGCTGGGCGGCGTGCGGCCCCTGGACCTCGGGCTGGGCGGCGTGCGGCCCCTGCTGCTCGGACTGGGCGGCGTGCGGCCCCTGCTGCTCGGGCTGGGCGGCGTGCGGCCCCTGCTGCTCGGGCTTCGGGATGGGCGGCGTGACGCCCCTGGGCTTCGGGATGGGCGGCGTGACGCCCCTGGGCTTTGATATGGGCGGCGCACGCAGGCAGGACCTCGGCGGGCACGCACGCTGGGCGAACCTCGGCCGGCAACCCGGGCTCTCCATCCTGCGCACAGAACATATACACCCCCACCGCAATGCCCAAACACATAGACATCTCAGACATGAGGAAGACGGACTGGACACACGAGACAGGGGGACACACCACATTCACGCCACATGGATCCACATCTACCCCCCCCGAGTGTTGGCTCCGGTACCGCCCCCTCGCAGCGCGATCCAGACACAGCGCGGTCCGGCGCGGATGCGTCACGGGACTGCCCTGCAGCACACGTACCGCGCTCAGCAGCTGCACGCGCACGCTGCGTTTTAGCACCGCGCTGGCGTGCTCTGCGCCTGGATTTCGCCACGGGGGGTTTAACCAGCTGGACCGGAGCGTCCGTCCAGAACTCCTCAGAGTTGAGGAGGGTTCGTATGGGCAGAATATGCCCATACAGGTACGACTCGCCCGTCTCATCATCGGAAACCTCGATCAGGTCCAGGCCTTCCTCCGCACAAAGCGCCTCATATCCATACCTCCACATCCACTCATCATCAGAGTCATAATCCTCCGACATTACTCTGTAAGAGCCGTCCTTACGGCTCTGGGACGGCGGGCTGCGCATAGCGGCGCACTCGCAGACACGGCGGAACGCGCCGCGAATATGAGGTTACACGGCCCCCGCAAAGAAAAATTTAGAAAAGCTTACCTGGGCTCTGGACTCCCCAAATTCCCTTTGGCTGGTCGTTCTGTCACGGTAGTCTACCTCGGGCTGAAGCGGTTGCGCATAGGGAGCGCAAGCCGCTGCGTATACACGCGCTGAAGGGAGCCAGGCACGCAGGTAGCAGAGAACAGGTTTATTTAAAGGTGCAGTGCACCACAAATCGTGAGGTACAAAAGACTAAGTGACATATAACACAAACGACCAGCACCGAAGACAAGAAACAATGGACATAAATACAAAAAGACACCCGATCACGTGCACAAGACAAACCAATTACAGAAAGGAGTTAATTAACTAAACTAATGAGCACTGAACGTTAATTAACTCAAACAAACGGGACGAAACACAAAACAGGTGACAGGTGCCCTAGGCACCTGTTACATGAATAAGCTGTAAATAATTATTTCAGAAGTATTCTTGCAATGACATGTAACATGATCCAAAGATTTTAGTTCTACATCATGATTTATGACTCTAAAACAAAAAATATATATACGAGACAAAAAATTGTTCCCATTGTCAACACATGTTTTCAATGACTAAAATAATGTACTGCTCTAGCACAGGTTTAGATAGTTTTGGGTTTTGTCCATATTTATTCAAACCATATATTACTTTTCAGTTTTCAACTATTTCTGTAGATGTTAAAGTGACAAATTTACATAAAACCTGAGCTGTTTTCCAAATCAGCTGTGATGTATTCACAGCCAGCCACATCATTCAGCATTCAGTGCGACTTACTCGTTGCTATGGGCTGTTTTCATGAACATAATTCATATAGCCATATATCATACATATTACAGTGTATAGAAATTGTGATTATGCTTCATCCATTTCTAAATCTCTACATATTAATAATGGCACTTTATGCAGAGACTGTAGTTGATGATGAATATGTTTACAGGATCAGTATTATTGTGGTTCAGAGCTCTTGTAAATATGGCCACTCACACCAAGTCAAAATCACCAACCTGCCAAAATGAAGCTGGGCTCAAACGGATGTTACCTGCTTGTATAGTAATTGGCAATCTGAAACTGCGTGGGAAGGCACTGTTATGCTTGGAGCTGTCTAAGTGTGTGCAGCACGGTTGTCATTATGCAAAAATAATTGTTTCTCCTGATCTTCATAACACAGGTGAATTGAGTGAAGATTCAATGCTGATTGTGTTTTACCCAGTTATCATTCAGGAACACACTTATTTCTAGACATAATTAAAGGTGGACATCATGAGAGGAGTACTGAATACTTGTTTTAACCATAAGAAAGCAAATATTCTCATATCTATGATTGGGAAGTTAATTGTGATGCAAGCGCATCATTTGTAACTGTGCTACTTGAACAGTGTTTAAACAAGCATAAAAATGTATTGCTATGTCAAAAATGTACTGATTTGGAGAAAGTCTGTTGAGTAATCAGCTTGAATTTTGTGTATCGGGGCTTTTTTTATTGTATCTTGAAATCAGTCAGTTTTCTCATTACACAGGAGCAATCCACTGTTAACACTTGGATTTAATTATAAAGCATCACTTTAATTATTATTTGTTTGCATGCTTTATATACTTATGAGGTTAATCATTTCTAGTATTTGCAATAAATCTTCTGCTTTACACAACTTATGAAGTTAATCACTGAAGAGCATAATTCCTCAAATACGTTCGTTGCACATGCATGGCTTGCTTTCATGTAACCTATTAGTACCATTACATTGTCAGCATTATAAAATGGCATTTTTTCAAGTTCACTTGTAGTTGAAGGGTACACACATGGTAGAGCAACACTTAAGTACACAGTAAGTAATTATTTCATAGTATATTGTATTAAAGTGTAAACCTGCTTTATATTTTTTCATACCTTACAATTTTAGTTTTATTTACCTATTATTGCTATCATTTACAGTGGTACATGAGAGCCAGGTAGGTTTTTTTCCCATACAGATTTTTGAAGGTGTTCTAATTTTTACATAGCTATCCAAAATTTGATAGAGGGTACACCGCTGCTTATATTGATGTAATGTTCAAAGCATGCATTTTTGCTTAACATTTGAATAACAGGTTCTGGATCTACTGCTATCTACCAAGAAATAGTGGGTGTCATTTTCTCACTTTCATTCTGCTAAAATTTCTAAATACACACACATATTAATGACCTCGCTGCTCACTAACATAAATACTACCTTTCTTATATAAGATTACAGTCTTCTTAGACAATACACTATTCACAGTTAAATAAAGAAAGCAAGAATAATGCAGGAATATCTATTTTATTTCTAAATCCATCAGTTAAAATGGTAAAAAAGCAGCAATAATAAATCAACAGACATCAAAGCTTGCCTATTTTATAAATTACACAAAACATAATTAATTTTAGCAAATAGATCATGATGTTCACTAGGCTGGGTGAATAGGCTTAGATGATGAGAATACTATTCAGATATATGAGAAATAAAGTCTAAAACTGTGTGAAGCAGTAATGGCATGGGTCATCTACACATGAGTGATTTTGTGATGCCATTGACAAACGAATCCTTCTCAAACTGTTTCCTCTTAGAATTCTTCTTCTCCAGAACCTGTACACAGATAAAGTACACATAACACAATGCTTTCCCAATTTTATTTTAGGGCTTTTTAAAATAATTTAGAATGAGTGTTTTTAAAAAAAAACATTTGCAAGTATGATCATCAAAGGATTAATGTATAGTATTATTATATTATTAAGACGCATCTCTTTAACAAATACCTGTTATAAAAAAAATAATAAAAAAATTAAAAAAGGGGGGGGGGGGCGAAGCTTCGAATAACAATCAGGTTTGATTAATTTACAGTATAGTTGGTTTTCTCCATAACTTCTGACTTGTGGTGTTCTCATTTGTAAGTCGCTTTGGATAAAAGCGTCTGCTAAATGACTAAATGTAAATGTAAATGTAATGTAAATGTAGTATAAATACCCCAGTGCTCATTTTTTTTCTCAAACACAATCATGTACACAGTTTAGTCTCTCTGTGTCTTTTCAGGTCCCTCAAGGACAGTGTAAGTGATAGCTAAGTGTGATGATAGTAAACCTATCCCAGTGTATTACACACTTACACAGCATGCTGACTACCTTTCTTTTAATGACCTTGTCTTTTTAATATTTGCTAAATGCATTGTTTTTCCACAATAAAAAAGTATGCAATATTGATGATTTCAACCTTTTAGGGTAATGGGAAACAGCTGTGAAATCAATCTACATTCTATAAACTTCTTCATAATTTGTTCAAAAAATATTTTATGATACCACAAAGCTAAAGCATAAATAGAAAGACTAAAGCAGGCACAATATATAGGCTTTAGTTTATGTCTGAGCCTTGTGGTGTAGATGAGCATTTTTAACCACACTCACCCATACTTTACTGACATGATATGACATTGTTTGACGTCGTGTGACTAATGGACTGGAAAACTGATGACTCAATGCAGTGAGAAGGAATAGCACAGGCAGTTAGTGAGTGACACTTTATTGTGTGTGTGAGAGAGTGCTGAAGGCCGGTGTCGATTAAATTCAAGGGTGACGTGGGTCTATTCTTTCTGCTGGTGTGAGGTTTAACCTGTATCATAGTGAAAAACTCATGTTTCCTTTCAAAAGCAGATTATGATATAGTTATTTATTGTTTTACGCCCCTGAACCAAAATAGCTCAATTTCTGATATGGGCTATTCTTTTTAAACAGTACAATAAGCCTCGCATTGTTTTAGTGAAACAAGTCAAAATTGGAAGTGTTTGTTAGCCAGATTGCTTTCTGGTATGTCACCTACATTACAAGTAATTAGCTGGTTTTTAATTCTTAGCAAATATATGAACTGAACAATAACAATATTTTGTGCCAACTGTAAGTAGCCAAAACAAATATCAAATTATTTTTCATATGGTAACAAAATTTAAACCAAAGAACAGCCAAATAGAAAGAGAATATGTTGATTATGTGTTGAGTTGAGTCAGTAACTGAAGGTGCAAACCTGTCCTGGAGTTTTAAAAGGTTTTGTTTGGTCGTCTTAGTCAAAAGTGTGCATGAACCTTGTATAAAGATTACATAACATAAGATTCCAACAAAACCTTATTTATCCTCAGTATTTATTTTAGCCCCTGCTTTCCTGGAATTATCACTAGGTGTATAAGTACCTCTTTCAAACAAGACATCACACACTCACATCTAGGAACATTTTTAGAGAACCACTGTAAGTAATGGAGTGTTTTGAGATTTAGAGATAAATGAAAATCAAAATATCAAAGATAAAATTTAAGACTGACAATGGGGGAACATGCCAATAATTTTCAACTACAGTCATGACTGCATTACAATTCTTTAGGTTCACATGTTATGGCATGTGTTTTAATCAGGACAATTTCACTACGAAAGTCTTTTTACAGAATCATGATTTTTAGAAAAGCTTTTACTTTGTGTGCAAAGTTAAATTGGTAGCTTTCCAGCCAAGGCCATAATGAATTTGATAAACGGAGAAGACGGAACTGTAACCCTGGAGCTCGGAGACGTTGCTAATTGATTGATAAGGTGCTGTCTTTTGCTCCACATTGTTGCCCGGGTAACAGCACATCATGGAACACCAGTGCCCATGAGGGTTTGTTCGATGCTCTGGTCTTGAAAAAACTCATTCTGATGTTAATTTCTGACTGAAGATTGGGAAAAGTGGGTATAAAGACAGCCAAAGTCTGTTGCACTGTTTCTAATAACAATACAGAACCAAGTCATTCTTGAATTAAAATGAACAAGCAGATTTGTAAGCTTCCACCCTCCTGTTCATATGGAAATGAGAAAGGCTCTGAATGTTTCCGCTCTTCTAAATATGAGGTAGTTGCCCCCAGGGAATGTGGATTTGGTTGGGGTTACAGAAAAGATGTTGATATTGTAGTGTGAAGATATTGTAATGTTCCTCTAAATGCAGCCAAACCTTTTCTTTCTGCTTGCATTTTTATTTAAATAGCCTTCAAATTCAAAATCATAAAACCTAACCTCCAAAAAAACATGTACACACTAAAATAACTTTCCACCTGTAATGGGTGACTTGGAAGACTTAAATCAGTAGCTTCATGAAACCATGAATACTATCTACTGATTTAAAGTGCTAAACCATTTCTGGTGAATAATTACAACGTGTAACTGCTGTGGAATGCTAAATGCAGATGTGTCAGAGTGAAGAAATCCTGGAGATACTGTTTGCCAATTTGATGTAGTTGGCTTTTTACAAATACATACAGTAATTTCACACACTTTTTCCCCCATATCACTCTGTCACATTTTGACATGAATGAGGCCAGAGTGGAGGATGTTCTCTTTTCTGGGTGACTGTTTGTGTAACATGTTAATGCCATTAAATCAGTGTGAACCTGGAGGTAACAAGCTCCAGTTCAGTTTTATTCACTGAAACCACATGCCCCTTCTAAATTACAGTCAGTCTGTTTTACACTACATTTCTGTTAAGACAGAGGGAGTATAATATTTTACAAGTTGTGTGGTCTACTGCTGTGTGTAACTTCCTGCATAAGTCTAAAATAAAAGATGTGTATGAGTAGTTTTAGCTCCAGTGGCTTGTTCTATAGTACCATAATGCCCATTTATAACCCAAATTACAATTTATTTTGCTTTTTCCTTTACTGTAATGTCTGTTAATCAACTGTTACTTACTTCTGCATGTCCGTGTTACATCTAAAATAAATGCTTAACAATTTTATCACTTTTAAAGTCCTTGTCTTTAGCTGTACAGTCATGTGCCAGTCATTCTTACCTTGACTGGTAGAGGTTGCAAAAAGAAAAAAGCAAGTTTACAAAAAGACCCTAAAGAGGAAATCTGTTATAATCCTCAGTTCTGCCTTCCCTCCCAACTGGAGTCCCATTGCCCAAGCCTCTGCCACAATAAATATATTAGTAAAATGTTAATTTACTTAACTGTTAATTAGATTAGATTTTTGAATTAGTTTTTTTAATTACATATTTATATAATCAAGCGTTGATTTATAACATAGAAAGGTATGGTGATGTATACTGAACCAACTTATGTTTTTACCTTTTACTAATTCTTCATTTTAACAATTCTACACAAACCTGTTTAGTTTGCATTACTACTGCACACATCATTAATGTTTACAAGATCCATTTAAGGACGTGGGCGATAATGCAGAAGATTATTGTCTTAATAGCCACCTCCAATAATCCTGCAACAGACACGATACAGCCATTAGCTAGTGGCTAATGGGCTAATGTGCGCAGTAATGGATTCTCAGGTCAGACACCGGCGTGTTTGTGTAAGCTGAATGCAGGCTGGTTGCATTCTGCACTGCCTGGACATTGGGATTTCCCTAGGCCCCTATCCCTAGGTTTCTGTAGTGTGGATGGATCTCAGTTCTACTCTTAAAAATAGACAGCATTCTTTTTCCATCCCCAGGAAGCCCTTGAGTAGTGTGGAAAAGATTGGGGGAAAAGCTGCCTTCCTCCAAAATGGAGACTAATGTATACTGTCGCTGACTTAATGATAGTGTATTTTGGTTAAAGATGTATAAATTACAAACAATTCATTTACATTTCCTAAACAATTTAATTAAGAAAAGAGGCAGATAATGCATCCAAACCTTTGGAAATCTAATCACACTCAGTTATCATAAACTCCACAAGAAACACAATAATTTATGTTTATATATTCTGCAAAAGATTAAGGTCAGTAATGAAATCACATTTAAAACACTGCTAATTTAGCATTTTATTTAAAAGCAAATACTATAATATATCAATGGCAAAAGTTTAGATGTATATGTGGTTACCAAGCACGTTTTGATTAACCAATAATTATGTTAAGTATAGTGTTCCTATTCTTTTTTCTTCATATTCATCCATTTATATATTTAGAGCTTAATATCTGTATAATGAACTTGCATTTACAGCACTTTGGACAGTTCTGCTCTATCTGGTGGCAGCAGGCAATAGTGTATGATATGATTCATTCATTCATTCATTCATTATCTCCCGCTTTACCCTATATTAGGGTCGCAGTGGGGTTCCCCATGCCCATCCAGGGGAGAACGTCGCTGGGCACACACTCACTCACACAGACACACGCTATATGGGTCAATTTTGAGAATTCAATTGACTTGATCCATGTTTTTGGACTGTGGGAGGAAACCGGAGAACCCGGAGGAAACCCACGCAGACACGGGGAGAACATGTAAACTCCACCCAGATGGGGATTCGAACCGGGAATCCCTAGCGCTGAGAGGCTAACGTGCTAACCACTAAGCCACCGTGCCGCCCTTATCTTTACTTAAAGTCATTAATTTGTTTTTATTTATTGCTTATGATCTTTTATACACCCTAATATACATAAGATAAGAATGTAGCAACTATATTGTATTGAATGCAATGCCTTGAATACATTATAATAAACAATATGCTTATGGTGCTTGACGAAACCAAATAAAAAAGGGAAAATAATGTGAAATGCTGATTGTTTCCAACCCCTGTAAGTCTGTAGGGGATGTAGGGGAATGTAGGAATGTAGAAATCCACATCTGTAAAAAAAAAATACATTTCTAGTATGTAAATGCAAAACTGAGGTTAACTGTGATGCTCACGTCATGAAATGTGTCCTCTTTTATTTTATGTAATAATGTAATCTTGGTAAAAAAAAAAAAAGAAAAGAAAGAAAGGATCGTTTAAAAAGAATTGTATTACATTCTCTGCAATTGTAAAGTCAGACTGCCTGGGTTATGCACTAAACTGCGTATTGTTGTGTATTTTTGGACCTGTGCCATAATTTTAGTTTAAATTATATTTTTATTATAAATATTAGTATCACCAAAACGCGGTGGCACGGTGGCTTAGTTGTTAGCACGTTCGCCTCTCAGCGCTTGGGATTCCCGGTTCGAGTTTCCATGTTCTCCCCGTGTCTGCGTGGGTTTCCTCCGGGTTCTCCGGTTTCTTCGCACAGTCCAAAAACATGGATCAAGTCAATTGAATTCTCAAAATTGCCCCGTATAGAGTGTGTCTGTGTGAGTGAGTGTGTGCCCAGCGATGGATTGGCGCCCTGTCCATCAGCCCAGCGCCCGAAATGTTTTCCCCTGGATCGGCATGGGGAACCCCACCGCGACCCTAATATAGGATAAAGCGGGAGATAATGAATGAATGAATGAGTATCACCAAAACAGTTGGAAAATAATTATCCTAAAGCTTTTAGATCTATGGTGTATTCTAAGCATGTGACAAACTCAGATTTACAAGTTAACTGAGATTGAAAAAAACTCCTAATAAAATAAGGCTTCATATATATATATATATATATATATATATATATATATATATATATATATATATATATATATATATATATATATATATATTTTAAAACATAGCAAAAACTTTTTAAAACATATTAGTGTGTTTATTTTAAAATTGTGATTATTTTTATCAAAACAGAAACCACTGCAAACTGGTGCAATTACAAATGCTTTGGCATTGACCTGAAATTCTTTCATATAATTCCACACAAAACTTGAGAAATTGACTAGACACAATTATTTGCACCTGTTCCAAATTGTAAAAAAAGAAAAGAAAAATGTGTTACAGAAGCTATGTAGACATGCAAGAAATAATAAAATTCTACATACATTGAGTATGTGATTTCAAGCCAATTATATAAAAAAATAAATTTAAAAGCCAAAAGCAAAAGCAAACTGTGCATGATTCATATCTGGACAATAATTAAATTTCCAATGTTGATCAATCAAATAACTATCCTTCTCATTCTATTTGTCCTAGCAAGGATGAATGTGAAAGCCTTGCAGCCATTCAAAACCTATTGCAAAGTGCTCTTCAGGAAGAACTAATTGTTTGGTGACTGGAGGACTCTTTAGGGAAATGAGAGTTATCTGAGTGTGCAAAGAAGAGATAATATGGGTGCACATCACTAACCATTAAATTGAGACACTATTATGGCAGCACACCAGCATAGCCAGTGCAATGGACAGTCAAAGAGAGTGAATATAAAGGTGGTTGAGAAAGAAAGAAAGATTAATTCTCAAAGAAAGGCGGTGGAGAGTCTAGAGTATAGTCATAATGGAAATAATAGACTCAACAGACATCAGCTTGTTGGTAAAAAGCTTTATTTTTTAAAGGATTTAGAGATTTTAATGGTTGGAGTTTTTCCTCCTACCTATTTTCTTCTCTAGAAATGCATGTACAGTAAAGCACCATTGCTGATCCTCCTATATTTATAAAGTGGCACAGCTATCATATGCTAATTCGGTTGCACATGTTTTTTTCATCAACCCAGAGGCATGGTTATGCAAGAAAGGCTTTTGCTTATCCCAACCCTTAGTACAGCTGATTTTAAACAGCCAGTTGAGGTTGCTGTGGCAGCAACTGCGAGGAACTCTGATTTTCCCTTATACCTATCAGACATGGTGGATGTTGAATGTGGCATGCCTACCCTGGCTGCCCTAGTGCACTAGCACTCATTTTTTATTTTGGTTAATTTTAATAATATTATACAGACATAATAATACATCACATCCATATATATATTATTTACAACCTATTTAGCTTTTGGTATTTTCTTGAAGATTTCACCACACCATTTAGAAACAACCTTAATGACATACTCCTAAAACATCCTGTTGTTCAAATGCTTAAATTTCCAAATCAAAATATTTTTACAGAAAAAAATACAGAAATATGTAATTGTTTTATTTTAAACAAATATTTGTTATCATGAGTTTGTGGGATTTTGCTTTACAATTCCTAAACCAGTTAACAATTATGTCAGATGTTTTTATTTATTTTGAGCAACTACTGGTTAGGTTGTGGAGGGTCTGGAGTCTATCCCAGAATCACTGGATGTAAAACAGTGATACACCCTGGACAATGTGCCAATTCATCTGCATTGGTCCAAAACAGTTTAGATCTCAGGGGTCAAATAAAAACACATATTTGACATTCTTACACATTTCAAATATCTTTCTGATGAATGAAGTGAAAATTATGTAATGCCAACAGGATGAGAATCCAACAAACAATGTGCAGAAAGAGAGTGATGTGGAGTTTATTTTGGCCTGTTTTGTATTTGGACTCATGACTAGATTTATTAATGGTGTTCTAAATCTTCAGAATCTGCAGAATTGTGCTTAATTTGGCACATATTCACAGGTTTTACTTAAGACTTATTCAAAATTATAAGTCGTCACACAAATGGTGGCCATGACAAAACTGGTTACTATTTGCTATAGTCTACAAGTCTGACACACACACTTCCAAAAACTGTAGCTTTACAGATTGTAACATCTGTCATTGGTCTGCTTATTAGCATCTCACTTTCCTTTACTAATTTGTGTTGGTCTGACAAGTGAAGCTTTGGTGATATGTGCAACTTATTAGGCCTATTCAAAACACTTAAAAAGCACTAGTTATTTTGATAGATAGCACAATGCATTAGATTACCTGCTGTATATTGTGCTGCTGCTATGTGCCTCCCTGTTTTTCATTGCGATGCGCAACGCCCCCAGCGTCTTTCGTTTCATCCATGACAGCTGGAATCTCCGGTTGCCCCGCACACTCTGCTTTGCTCTCCATAAAAGCTGAAAGAACAAGCCAAGGTTGGAGTCCATGCACATAAAGCCTGCACACACATATGTAACAAGAGGGTAAACAAATGAGGACAGGAGACAGGATTTCTCACCAATAGGAACAGGCTTTATTTCCAGAAGTCCCACTCCTGACGTTGCAAGTTTTCTCTCTTCGCGGTTTGAGATGTAACCGCTTATTAAGGCTGCACACATTTATCATCGCCTTTATCATCGCCATGGGGCATCGCCTTTCCTCCTTCACTGCAACTGTGCTACCGTCACGGCCATGAATTAGTTTAAGGAGAAATTACTGACAAGGTCTGAGAATTTATACATTGTTAATACTGTGCACTGTGACACAATATCATATTTACATAGACTACAGTGCAGATACTGGGGAAGTGCTGTGTAAATCAGCAACTTTCTCCCCCAGCATTGCTAGTCACTATCTTGACTCTGTGGTGATTTTGTAACGGACCTTACCGCTATTCACAGTGAAAACGGATTGCAAGTTTCCAAAAAAACATATAGACTATATTAAAATTCTGTGCTCACTTTGTGAGTTGCTTTGGATAAGAGTGTGTAAATGTATGCAGGAATATTCTATTTTTCAAGCTTTTCAAGAGCAAGAGTCAATTTGTGAAGTGTATATTTACAGGGATTGACAAAGTCATCTCTCCTAAACCTTTTGTATCACTCCCTGCTGGGACTAGTCATTTATTGTGGTAATGGCAGGTCCACTTTAAATGTGCTGTACCTAACCTAAACTAAACAAATAGAGCTATAATCTGACTTATTTCATGGGATTTTTATATATTTTTTAAATGTTTTGCTTTGAAGTGCATACAATTTTCTTTCCTTCATAAAGATAATGTGCCAGTCACTATGTGAACTAACACCATAATCTAAATCACTTGTCTGTTCATTTTTTTTTTGAGGCTAGACTGTTTAAGTAATGTACTGCTTTATAACCACAGTTACAGTTCTAATTGCAGTAATCCAGTCGATTCTTTAGTCTTTTTCATGTGAAGTTATTATGCACACACACAGGCACACACACAGACACAGACACAGGCACACCCGCACACACACACACACACACAATGAGACAAAGTCTATAGAATCACAGAGATTACATTTTGTTTATCACAGGAATATCCACCAGTATTCTAAATTCTGTCTTTTAAAAGAAAAAATATTTCTAATAGAAAATAATTTCTAATGCAATTATAGAATTAATTTGACACCTATGAGTATTCACTTTTGTTATTTACTTTATGTTTATAGTTATGACACATGTCAGTTCATTTTATAACTGTTAAATTACTTTTAGGGATCCTGTAAACATGTATACACATTCTTCCACATACGTTATAATTTGTGTGAGCCTTATGTCAACGAGTTGTAAGAGCTCATGCGTTTTTCTGTCACTAATCCTGGCCTGTGCACAGGGAGAGCAATGAACACTTTTGACGTTTCAAAGGTTTCCCCATCATGCCTCCTGACATATTACACATGCCGATGTGCTATCGCCTTGCCCCTGACAGCTGCACAAATTGGCTGAAAGAGGTTCAGAGGCAGGCTTTTTGATCAGACTCTCTTTTGCTATATACTGATACTTATTTCCATCATGTCATCATTCAGGGCAGCCCAGATGCCTAAAATGTCTATAAAACTGGACTTTACAATATGTATTTGCAAACACAGTCATTGGCATTTATTGTCACTCAGTTTTGGTCATGATAATTAAATCTGTTACTGTAAAAAAGACAGACCTTTATTTGCTATAAATTATCTTGGTTCTTCTATGAAATCTAAATCTAATGTAAATTTCAGAGATGTTATCATGGCAGTTATGTAGACTGGATTGTTATGATTAAGTCGATTGGAAATTCAAGATATCAGTTGCCACATGTCTAATGTATGTGCACATTAATGTTTGACGAGTGAATATACACATAAGTCAAAGTCTTTGTCCTACATGTACATCCATATGAATAGGTTCCAATTTTTCTCCAGCTTTCTGATCTTATCTGAATTTCATTAGGCCTCCCCAATGTGTGTCTAGCCTCTATTTCACATCCCCTCAGGTGTATATCTGTGTGTGTAAGTGTGTGTTTCATATTCGTGAGAACTCAGTGCTTTTATTCATACCTGTAGCCTGGGGCGAAGCAATGAGGGAATAACATTGTTGCAGAGCATGCCAGTCATTCGACAGTGCTGTCTGTCTCGAACTGAGGTAATTGTAGGCTGTGGTGAAGTACAGGTAATAGATTAATATCTGGCCTGACTTGCCAGTGTGAACTACTGTGACAGCCAATGATTATCCCAAACAGAGATAGACTACACATCACATACACATCTATTAACACACACTACTATATTAAACAGTTTTGATGGGAGATCAGGTAGTGAACATTCACAGTTGGGACTATTGCGCTTTTGTGAACATAAGTAAATGATGCAATTCCTAAAAAGACTTCAAACCTAACATTTTTCCCACTTTACTCCCACAGTGTGAAACAGCATACATTCATCAAGAGATCCAATTTCATTACCAAACACATGCTTAACTTATTTTAATACCCCATGTCATACATCAATATATGTGTTAATGCACCTCAATGTAATAATGAATACAGCTTTGTGGCAGTGCTTTCTCATTTGGTAAAATGCAATAAAACAAAAGCATGCAATATTTATTTTTAAACAAAAAACAAATCAACTTTTTTTTCCTTTGTACAAAAATGACAAAGAAACTGTTTGCAATTATTTAACTGACAAGCATTTGTTGTTTTCCAAAACAATACTACAATTGTAATTTTACTTTTTTTTTTATTTTATTTTAATTTTTTATTGTAATTTTTTTTTACAAGACTATACATGTTTAGCATTCCATGGTCATTGTGAATGATGGAACAGTTCTTGATGCTCCATGTATTTTAAATAGTAATGGACCTAAATAATGTTCTAAGCATTCTTGCTTTCCCATATCATAATATATGTTTTTACTTTTAAACTTTTACTTTTAAAGCATTTGCCAGTAACACTGTCAATGTCCCTCATTATAGCTATGTTTATATCTATTTTTTGCAAAATAAGTTTTGCAAAACTTTTTGACCATCTATTACATAGTCCTTCACACTAGAAAATACTCAAAAATATGGAGAATTGATCCATATAGAATTGATCTATGGATTCTTTCTTGAGTAAAAACACTGACAACAGTGTTCTCTGAATTGACTTTAAGCCAACGTGGCTACATTAATCAGAGTTGCATGACAGGTTCATGTCTAATGCTATGAGGGCTTTATACATTTATAATCTATCTAGCTTTGTAATACACATACTGAATTTTCTTTAGGTCATCTGGAGCAAAGTTAAGTTGACAAAGTTATACAGATAGCAAGAGACCTAGATGCCTTGTTTTGAGTACATTCGCCTCACATGTGTGGGGCATTGAGTCAGTTTTGCAGCACTTTGTGATGGTTGCATGGTTGAGGCCATAGGGGGTGGATGACGTCAATCTTCTTGTAGGCTGAACACTGAATGAGCAGCTAGCAGTGTGTGGTTTCCTTTTAGTGTAGCCAGCTTAGTATGTTCTGGTCATTGGGGTTCACAAGCTATATTATATTTTTTGTATTTTTCTTACATTTATTTTCACACTAAATCCTGGTTTCATGTGATTTTTTTCTGGGACCTATCCATGTTCATTTGTTACATTGGCACAATTCTGTGAGCCATTTTTTAAATGAATCAATTTTTAGGCATGAATGTAAAGGAATAAAATAATTTATTTACAAATAAAGTTATTCAGTTGTGCTTTGACCTTCTGTTTTTCCACAATTGCTTACCTAAAGATCATACAGTTCATAATATCCAGAAAATAATTCCCTATATAGAAAAAGAATCTATTTATTATTAGTGCTTTCTCCTTCTCCTCATTCCTTTCTACTACTTGTTATTCCGCTTCCTTCACTTGTTCATTCTTTTACTTCTAATAATGTGGCCCATACGACTAAACCCGAGTAAATGAAGACTACACCACTCCCTGATTATAAAGGGTGGGAGAACCCTATTTAATTATACTGTTCCCCACAACGGTTCACGCAAACAATCACATAGCTGCTGAATACAATAACTTTATTTAAAACAAAATTAACCAAATATCAATTACACATTTATACGTTTCCCCTTAGAAAGCTCTGGAATTTCAGTCAACAACGTAAAACATGAAGCATGTATTGTGGGTAAAAGCCACAACTCATAGCCCAGTATAGGGGGAAAAGGAAAAAAATAAAAAATAAATAAAAAGACAAACACACACCACAATCAATATATTAGTCAATTTGGATCTTCACACCCAGGTATCTATTTCCACACCAAAAATCTCAATTGGTGTTCACCCAAACCACCACACATGAACTGGGCTAGAAGTTGGCTTACAGATCCGTCTGACAGCCACAATCTAAAACAGAAAAGAAAGGTTACAAACACTTCCAATATTTAAAACAGAGCTCTAAACCATTCATGGCAATTAATACCTGGTCTTGATTAAAAATAGGACATTAATACACGACTTAGACACTCAGACAGACAAACCAAAATCAAAGATATAAAACATGAGAAACAATATAAAATAGTGAGAAAATAGAAAAACAGTGAAAAATAATAAAAAAAAAAAAGTGAGAAAAGTGGCTACTTCCCATGCTGGCCACCAATTATTCCTATAAAGAGACAAAATTAATATTAATACAATTATGGATAAGCAATTACCTCAAACCTGCAATTAGCTTAACAGCTAATTAGCCATACTAGGCTAATGCCACTAGCCCAATACCATGATACAAAACTACTAGTATACATTACCCTTCTGTAGGTTGCTTGGTAATGACTGCCAATGCCTTCTACACACTCTTCCACAGGCCCTGGTTTCCCTGGATAACTAAACATTAATTAAAATACAACCACTGGAGCCGACAAACACCCAAATCATATTGAGCCACCCTTTTATAAAAACCCACAGGCCCACACTCTACAGGCATTAACTAACATTGCTAAAAAGCATAGTTAACTGTAACTCCACTCTCCAATATTACTGACGGAATACCCAGAACAAATCCTCAGCACTGAATTCAGCATTTCTCCTGTGGGTGAATCCCACACACCACAAGCAAGGACAACAGTCAGAAACTCCAGACCAGTGTTTGGAGCACACTTCACCCAAGGGTGGCCCACTGTGGATTGCTAGGGAGCTCAATATATACTCGCGTTAATTAGTCTAGCGGCAGCGCTTCCTGCTAGGTCCTAGTGCCCCTCTGATTTCTTTCCACACTGGGACCATATGTCCCACAGGCTAAAATAATAATAAGAAGAAGACGAATAAGTAGAAGAAAAAGAAGAAGAAGAAGAAAAGGAGAAGAAGTGTTCTCATCATTATTATTTTTTTCTTTCTTTATTATTATTATTATTATTATTATTATTATTATTATTATTATTATTATTATTATCCTTGTATACATTATCTTCAGGGCAGCATGGTGGCTTAGTGGTTAGCACGTTCGCCTCACAGCGCTTGGGATTCCCGGTTCGAATCCCCATCTGGGTGGAGTTTCCATGTTCTCCCCGTGTCCGCGTGGGTTTCCTCCTGGGTTCTTCGGTTTCCTCCCACAGTCCAAAAACATGGATCAAGTCAATTTAATTATCCTAATAGAGGATAAAGTGGGAGATAATGAATGAATACATTACCTTCCACTTAATCGTATACTAGTGTCCCCATGCCCTTTCAGTGTAGAATGTTTAGAATAGAGTGACAATCTACTGCTGGGCAATTATTATTATTATTATTATTATTATTATTATTATTATTACTATTAAGAGATATACAATGTAAGGACAAACATATTGAGACAGTATAGTGTCTATTTGGTGTCAGTGCTAATTATTAATGGCTTGGCTTAAAATAACATTGTTGGCACAGTACTATATATGGAGATCCAATCTCAACCAGCATCACCACTGTAAATGTGTTCTAATGGCACATTGTTTTAGCTAATCTATGTCTATCAGGGAGTCCAGTAAGTGCTCATTAAAAATCAATTCAACAGTGATAGCACATCTGAAAATTGCACTGCTAATTAAAAAAGCAATAAAAATGGCCTTCCTTAGGAAATGGAACTTCTGAACAATAATATATAAAAAGAAATATAAAACAGGAAATGTTTTGCCATTTTGTTTGGGTAAAGATTTTTTTCTTCCTTACAAAATTAAAAAATATTTATATTAAAATATATATAAAAGTTCAAAAATAATGAAAATGTATTAACCTTTTTTTATATTTTTGTTATTTCATCCATTATGATCGATGCAGCAGTCCTATGCCGCTCCACCTCCTCCTATGGCTCCACCCAGCCCCAACACTAACAACAGTAGCCAGAGCACAGTGGAGCAGCTCAGTAAAACCAACCTGTATATACGTGGATTGCCTCCTGGCACTACCGACCAGGACCTCATCAAACTCTGCCAACCGTGAGTCTATTTTTCTTTTGCCTTTAAAAATGTGTTCAATAATTGTAAACCAGGAAAATATGGTATGTAGACAAAAAATATTGTATGTTGCCACATTGGTATAAGCAACAATTTATACTATAAAGTTTAGTTTGCCAGATCCTCAAACTGCAAACATATTGTTAACAAGTTAGAAACCAAATAAGCCAGCTTATTTTTTAGCTGATGCTTACTTACTCACATGTAATCTTGCAAAAATCACCTTTAAAATGCATGGTTTTTATATTGTAGTGTAATAAGCAAATGTCAATTATCTATAGTTATTATGTCTCTGATTATTTATAATTTTGACATTTATGTCAACTCAAAAACTCTAATCAACATAAACATATTTAAAAACTATATAAGTACATATTACACAAAATTAAACACTGGATAATTGTGTGACTCCACAGCAAAGAATCAGATTTACAGATTATTTATGGTATTATTTAAAAAAAATTGTAAAGCTGCTTAAAAGTACTACATGAATAAACTTTTGTTTACTAACTAAACAAAATCTATTTGGCATCTCTTTCTTACAGGTTTTGATAAGTAATAATAATAAAGTAAAACAACAACAACAACAACAACAACAATAATAATAATAATAATAATAATAATAATAATAATAATAATAATAGGGCAGCACGATGACTTAGTGATTAGCATGTTGGCCTCTCACTAGGATTCCCGGTTCGAATCCCAATCTTAGTGGAGTTTCCATGTTCTCCCTGTGTCCATGCCGATTTCCTCCCACAGGCCAAAAAACATGCATAAATGTACCCAAATTCCCCATATAGAGTGTGTTTGTATGTGTCTGTGTGAGGATAAAGCAGAAGATAATGGATGGAAGGATGGATGGATCGATAATACTACTACTACTACTACTACTACTACTACTACTACTACTACTACTACTACTACTACTAATAATAATAATAATAATAATCATAATAAATAGCAAGGCGGCACGGTGGCTTAGTGGTTAGCACGTTCGCCTCTCAGCGCTAGGGATTCCCGGTTCGAATCCCCATCTGGGTGGAGTTTCCATGTTCTCCCCGTGTCTGCGTGGGTTTCCTCCGGGTTCTCCGGTTTCCTCCCACAGTCCAAAAACATGGATCAAGTCAATTGAATTATCAAAATTGCCCCACATATAGAGTGTGTCTGTGTGAGTGAGTGTGTGCCCAGCGATGGATTGACGCCCTGTCCTGGGTCTTTCTGCCCAGCGCCCGAGACGTTCTCCCCTGGATGGGCATGGGGAACCCCACCGCGACCCTAATAGAGGATAAAGCGGGATTTAATGAATGAATGAATGAATAAATAGCAAACTAAAATCCAAATATTTCAAATACCAAATCAAAAGGAAAATCAATATGTGTCAATAAATATGTGTAAATGTCTGTATTATTTGGGGCACGTTCACTGAATAACAAGTGTTTAGTTCTCACAGCATAAAGGTTCACTTACTTATTCATGCCATGTGTAAATTTATTTTCAGTTATTAGCATGCTTTTATAGTGTGGAACAAAACTGGAGCTTCTAGAGTAAGAGAAAAGGAGAGAACAAATTCAACACCGAAAGACCACCAACCAGGAGTTTGGTGGAGTTTTCTAATTTTTGTTAAAAGATAAACATGCCACTTTTGCCAATGTGCAAGCAAAAAATAATCCCACGCAGACACGGTGAGAACATGGAAACTCCACCCAGATGAGGATTCGAACTGGGAATCCCTAGCGCTGAGAGGCGAATGTACTAACCACTAAGCCACTGTGCCGCCCGCAAAAAGTAATGTACAACAAATAAATACATTTCTGCATTAAACTTGAACAGTACCATGTTCATAACTGATTAGTTTTAAGTAGGAAAATTAGTATAAGCTAATAAGCTTATAAACACCCAGTAAAAATGAATTTAGATGTTCAGTTTCCATTACTATAACTTAAACACTTAATATTTTTTATTATTATTATTATTATTATTATTATTATTATTATTATTATTATTATTATTATTATTATGGGGTCAAAAATGGGGTCTCTTTAAAGATTAAAATAATACCATCAAGTTATTGTTATCTGTTATAAACAGGAATTTCCGTCCTTAAATGTGATTGGCTGATTTATCCAGCCATGACATTGACAATAATGCACTCCTCTGACCACTTCAGATTTGCATCAATGTGTGATATACAATACATAATTTTCCAATGCTTTTTTTATAAATTGTGTTCTGTAATTTGAATGTTTTTGAATGTTAGAGAAACTGGAAAACCTTTACTCAGCAATCAGCACTCAATAAAAAAAACTGTACTAGATTACTGTTAGCGACCGCTCGTTCTTCCCCGGGAGATCGGCTACGCGGGAAAAATGCATACGCCGGTCCGTCGGACAAATACGCTCCCACGGATACAACCTGCGTAGGAGTAATGCGCAGCGCCGCACAGTGGTTGAGCACGGAAGGAGAGTTCGAGACACCGGGAAATAAAAACAAAACAGGATTTATTATCAAAAATGGTGTAGTGACACCAACAGAAAGGGGGGAACGAAACAAACGAACTAACATCGGGATGTAACCACAAAAAAAAGATGTGCACGGGGGAGAGGGAATACGGAAACTAAATACAAAAACATCCAAACACGTGCACAAAAACAAACCAATCACCCAACGGAGTCCATGAGTACATTAATGAGAGACAGGTGCCCCAGGTACCTGTGACATACCCCCACCCCAACAGTCTCGCAAAAGGGGGAAGCGACCATGAAGGAAAAAGAGGGGGAAAAAATAATAATAATAATTCTCGCGGAGAAAGGGGGGGGGGTCCCTCTGGAGATGAAGCGTGTTGGATGCCCCCTGCTGACGAAGCGTGGAGCACGCCATCTCGCTGCGGGGCGCGGATCGGCACCCTCTAGCTGCGAGGCGGGGACAGTGCCCCAGGTGCTCGGAGTCGGTGGCGGGAGGACCCTGGTGCTAGGGATCGGCGGCGAATAGCCTCTGATGCTCGGAACCCCTGGTGCTCGGAACTCTCCAGATCTTAGGCACGTATATCTGTTAGCGACCGCTCGTTCTTCCCCGGGAGATCGGCTACGCGGGAGGAATGCGTACGCCGCTTGCGCCTTGTGAGCGTTTCCTGGGAATCGGCTACGCGGGAAAAATGCGTACGCTGGTCCGTCGGACAAAAACGCTCCCACGGATACAACCTGTGCGGGAGTAATGCGCAACGCCGCACCGTGGTTGAGCGCGGAAAGAGAGTTCGAGACACCGGGAAATAAAAACAAAACAGGATTTATTATTAAAAATGGTGTAGGGACACCAACAGAAAGGGGGGAACGAAACAAACGAACTAACATCGGGATGTAACCACAAGCAAAGACGTGCATGGGGAGAGGGAATACGGAAACTAAATACAAAAACACCCAATCACGTGCACAAAAACAAACCAATCACCCAACCGAGTCCATGAGTACATTAATGAGGGACAGGTGCCCCAGGTACCTGTGACAATTACATTGCAGAAATCATTTATTATGGATTTTGCTTTTAATAATGCATTTATAATTCAAACCTTTTTTATTATAGCGTGTTTGTAACTGATTTATACAAGCAATAAGGCTCTTGAGGTTTTGCATTATTGTGAATAAATCACGGGAAAAAGGTTTAAATGTACCCCACTTTGTGTTGTGCCTAATAACACCAATAGTACCGACTCATGAATGTTTTTGCTTGTTTGCCATTTGTTTCTCTCCACAATGTACAGCAGTAACAGGTCACCACTTTTAATTATTCTCTGACATATCTGAACCACAGAGTAAATATAATTGACGTCAAAGCAGATGCTTACATTTTTGCTGTTATGTTCTTCCAAATAGTTATTGTTTTTGGAGTATATGCTATTAAAATGTTTTTAGGTATTTAAAATGTTTGCTACATTTGTATATGGCTTTTTTTCTTAATATCAGATAAATATATCATAATGTTGCTTTATAAGCCTGATGTCTTTAAATGCATCCCACCTGGGAACCAGATTAATCAACAGTCAGCCATCTTGTGTTGAAATGAAAGAGAGCTGAGCAAAGAGAAAAAACACATGGCACATGGATGTGCACAGATTCAGAGAATATCTTGGCCCTTACATGTAAGAGAAGGGTCAGCCTCATTAGTCCCAAAAGATGTCATTGTGAAACTCCACATGAAGACCAGAGGGCAGCTTGCATAATCAGTTCCTATAATGAATCATTCTGATATAGTTCTGTTTCTGCCGGGGAGGCTGTATGGCTGAATGTACAGTCAAGTCACTTTCTTTAGCCCTCATAACCCGAAGCTGATTTTTCAACAAATTTTCCACGACACTGTAGGTTGACTACACTGGGGCCTGAAACTAAACCTTCAAATTCAGGGGATCATCTGTATGAAGATGTCTGAAAGCTACTTTTTAAAGAATTAGACTTTCCTCTCTGTTATGGGCACTTATAATTCAGTTTTCTGCATATAGCTTTGGATTTTCACATCTATTAGTACTGCAGTAACCTGTGCTATGCTGATTCACCAAAAGTGTACCGCAACAGTCCATGGTAAATTTATTACGTAGATCTGAACATATCAACTGCAATCCAGCTTATTTCATTTCCTCTTTTGTTCTATGCTACCATGGTTGTTTCCTTTCCGCTTACCAAGGTCTTAGTCTGCCTTGGTCCCGGTTAGCCCCAGGCCTGGAGCGGGACTGGAATAAAATATTCATGGCAATAAAAGTTTCATTAGGTGCGGCAGGCATGCCAAACGGGCAGTAACATTTTGGAAAGGTCAAAGGGATTTGCCTCGGGGTTCTCTTCCTCCATGGCTCAGCGAAAATGGTTCCGAAATGCACTTTTCCTTTCTCCCATAACCCCTCAGTGCTCTTTGGACAGCCATGGCCTATTATCAAGCTTTAAACTGGACACTTTATTACACACACACTCAGACGCATACACTCTTGTGACCCCCTCTGCCCTCCTTCGGCTGATTCTTGGCAGCACTGATGGCTGGGTGAAGAGCTGCTGTCAGCCTGACATTTTGGAGATCTCCTTTTGTGATTCTCTAGACAGAGAGCTGAGAGTCAAGGCCACAATAGATCCAAAATCTAAAAGAGAAACCACGGAAACCTTTTTTAAGTTTTTATTTATTTATTTATTTATTTCACTTTATTTCATTTTTGCAGACACAGAGCTGGTAGGCCTTTTTGTGTGCCCTCTGTCATTTTCATGTTTTCAAAGTTTCATTAACCATGTATTTACTCTAAATGTATTTTTTATTAGATTGTAAAAATATTTGCATCTGACTACTAGCATGGCTTATCTGACCAACTATGCCTTAATATGAGCAAAACTGTACCAAAAATTATTTTGCCAATCATTTAGTTTCCAGTTAGTTAATACTAGTAGAAAAATGTTGTAAAGTAAAGAAAAATGTAACAAACTAGTTAAAAATGTTCACACATAAATTGCAATGTGGGTATTACTTAGTTAATAATCTGTATACTATAGTATGTACTATATATTTGGTAGGGGTGTCTTCAACTAAGGATTTTCATAGTCGAATCTGATTCGTCAGATTTTCCCTATAGTCGACTGATAGTCGAATCAGTTAAAATTTCACCACAAGATGGCGATCATGTATTATCATGGAAAAGTACACCGGTAGATGCTAACGGCCCTGTAGCGTGTTCAGCTCTGCTCATTTGGAATGTGCAACTAACTGCAGGGGTAGATTTATTAATGTGTAGCCTATTGTTAAAGCGCACACATCATAAAAAAAAAATATTTAAAGAAATTAGGATGATTTTATTTGACAAAAGGCTATATATATAACGAAAACAAAGACATTTCATGTAAAAACTAATGCTTTGCAGCAGCCATGGGCACCCCCATGTGGTCAAAATGGTACATTCGACTATGAGGTTCATAGTCGACTACGGTTCTCCGAATCGAATCGTCGAATCAGCGAATATTGCAGCTCACCCCTAATATTTGGATTTGCAATTTTCAATAATGACGCTCAATATCTTTAAACTATAAGCAAAATGTTGGGGTGCTCTGACAGGGGGATGGGTACAGTAATGGAAAAAGTATGTGGTATTTAAAACACAAAAAAACACAAATGATGTTGAACACAGTGTGGAGTTTCTGGCTTTTTTACACTTTTACACAGGCTGGTGTAAAAATATACAATGCCTACAATGCCTTTTGCCTTTTGAATGTGTCAAGTTGAAGCTGGTGAATGAGTGGATGATCAGTGAGGTAAATCATTGTAAAAGTACCTTGCTATTAGATCATGTGTTTTACTTTAAAGACTAAGTTTGTAGACATGGTTTTAGATTTTGCTGCAGTTGCATTGTGATATTAATGATTAGAGGATTCATGAACAGCACATGCGACTGGGAGAGAGAAAGACCACGAGCTGGAGTGATGGTGAACACAGCGCAATTATACCAAAAGCAATGCTGTAAAGCCTGGTATGGCTTAAATGTGTTGGTGTCAGCAATGATGCCTGTTCCTGCTGGGAGAAATCCTGTCTCCGGTCCTCTTTCTTTGATCCCACCTGGCCTAAATTTTTCACTGTGAGCAGCGATGTACCCCACCGTCTTTCACTCCATCCAAGATGACTGTAACCTCCGCTTGCCTCTACCAAGTATAAGTTCCTATCTTGTGCTCATTGATGGTTAGAAAGGTTAGAAAATCCCTTTGCTCTAGGAATATTGTGGCCAACCATGTACCCTGACCTCAATCATCAAATTTGGATACTTGTAAGTTGCTTTGGATAAAAGCATCTGCTAAATGACCAAATGTAGAAATTTTTTTTTTCCTACAAATTCAAGTAATAGGGCGGCACGGTGGTTTAGTGGTTAGCATGCTCGCCTCTCAGCGCTGGGGATTCCCGGTTCCCGATTCTCCTCGTGTACATGTGAGTTTCCTCCAGGTTCTCCGGTTTTCTTCCCACAGTCCAAAAACATGGTTGAAGGTCAATTGAATTCTCCAAATTAGCCCATATAGTTTGTGTGTCTGTGTGTGTTAGTGTGTGCCCAGCGATAGATTGGTGCCCTGTCCTGGGTTTATCTGCCCAGCGCCCGAAACGTTCTTCTCTGGATGGGCATGGGGGAACCCCCCCCCAACGACCCTAGTAGAGGATAAAGAGGAAGATAATTCAATTAATAAGGCTTTAAAGACTTAAATATATCCATGCCCACTGTCTTCAAAGTTTGTATATACTGTACATCATACATAGATACATATAGATCTTGTGCAACAACCCAAGAAGTTGAACTAAATGAACTGAAGATGCAGGCAAAATCTGAAATCTCAAGAGAAATCTCAAAACAGGTGTGTAATGGGAGTGGACATTACAGACAGTATTAACATACTCTCAAACTACTGCTGTTTGGCCGATGTAGCTCTCCGAAAGTCTTGCTCCTGTTGTCCAATGGCTTTCTCTCCATTCAGCTTAAGATGTTACAGCGTATAAAGGCTGCAGACATTTCCAGGGTGCTTTTCCTATAATATGGGCATGTAAAGAAGTTAACAAGAGGTGTTCAAGAGCCAGGTTCATACCAGTCGGAATACCCAATGCTGATGAGTGGGTCAGGCTGTCCTTTGCTGCTTTTTTGTGTGGTCTCGTCTGCCTCTGATTCAACTCTAAACAGCTGAATGTTGTTATTAAGTACAGTCTCCCCCACATTCACTGCAAACTTGTCCTCTTCATGTATTTGTAACATATCTCCAAATCTGAAGAACCAGCTCTGAAAATTTCACAGTCCAAATCAGTCATTCATAGCTGTGGTTTGATAGCTGCATTATTCACTGTTTTCCACCAGTGACGTCACGTGGTAACTTCCTGGAATTTCTGTAGTGACCTCTGGCTTTTGAGTCTATTTACGTGAAGTCGTCAATTTTAAAGTAAACTAAATAAGTTATTTTTTAAATTCACATTTACATTTTAAAAGCTAAAATAATGTGAAATCTTCTGGGAGGTCCATTAGGTGGTACTTACCCTTTAAATAAATATTTGTCTCCTGTGGTAACATTGGAAGACAAAGCTATAGTCTTCATCATTGCATCAAATAAATGTATTTTCATTCTTTTTTTTCTATTTCAAGGTCCTTCAAATGTGCACCCATATGTACACAATGCAGAGGTCCTCCTGTAGGAGATATAGAGGTCATGTTTTTAGCAGTGTTGAATTACTAAGACAAATAATCCCGGAAATGTCCCGCAGCTACTTCTTAAAAGGTCTGATTGTGAATTATGAATTTTTAATGTGAGGTCTGCTCAAACATGTGCTACTTATTACATTCTTCTTTTTTCATTCAATAGTTCCGGTGTAAGGAGGGGGGAAAAAAATCAACACTTGCTTTTTGTTACTCTATGTCTTTATTTTGCTTTACATATGCAGCTGCACTTGGTTCAAATAATTACATTTTAGAAATGCTGTGATTTTTGCCTTTATAAAATATAAATCATAATGCAACATAATGCAGTACTTATAGATTTATGGAGGTCTCGCAATGTGCTGGTTGCCTTTAATTTAATAGCCAGAAATTCCTTAGGGCATTATACTTGCTCATTTCAAAAGCACAGGAAACAGTGGAAGTTAAGGATGGAGTTCTTTTTCTATTTCTTTTATCTTTTTTTCCCCTTTAACTTTTTGTCTAATTTAACCTATTTCCATGTTTCAGCATTCCCGCTGCTGTTGTGTGCCTCCTCCATTACACATGTAGTATCATTCACCCACCTGCAGGCTACGAAAATAAATGTAATACCCTGATTTGTATGTTGCTGAAAAAATGCAATTTAATCTTAAGAATGGGGCATGACTATATTACCAAGTGTGCCCCGTTATTGAAGTTTTACGTACTGCCTCCGGGTGGCAGAAATGAGAACTTTGAGGCTACTAGAATCAATCAAGAAGAAGTCTATACACTTCTAATGAACACAAATAGCGGCTTAGAAAAAATGGCATAAGTGAAATAGGTACTGTGGAATCAAGAAGATCAAACATAGAACATGACTACACTGTAATCTAAACGTGACACAAGCCAATGCAAAAATAAAAATCAGATTCTATAACAATGGATAAAACAAAAGTTGAGAGAACGTGTGGCAGGTAAACACAGGTAAGGCATATATGTTGGGCTAATACAAATAAGCAAACAAAATAAACAAACAATAGGAGGTAAATGGAAAAAATGACAGGTTCTGGGTTTGATTTACAGACTGCATGGACATGATATTTTTTTATAAAGTTGGAATGTTCTCTCTGTGTAGATTCTCTCTAAAATCTAAAAAAATTCTTATTATTAAGATTATTACTTACTGTGAACCTTTTTAGAATCCAGGGTGTCACGAACACTAGGATTAGCTCCAATTTATTTATTATCTGATCAGCTCTACTTATCTTGTATTTGCATTTTGTAGTAGTTCTACAACTGCAATTATTTTGTTGCACTGTTTTTTAAAGGCAGACCAAACAAAAAAGTGATGGAGAATTCACTGCAATATGTAACATTGATGTGGTGGTGAATCTGCTGGAGATTTTAAACACCTTTGTGTAATAGTCCATTTGTCAAAAATGATAAAGAATGATTGATGTCTTCACCTAATAAATTGGCCTAAAAAGGAAGGTGTTTCTAATAGAGTAAACAGCTTGGGAAATAAGCAGCACAATTACCACTTCATTGTGGGAGAGTAATTCTGTTTTATGTTTAGTCACTGTAACTTTATTCTCTCCTTCATCTGAAAAGTTTGCTATTGTTTTAATTTGAAATTTCATGACATAAACATGTGTTTATTTTGATATGAACATCATTACAACTTTTTTGTTTTACAAAAAAAAAAGATTTTATATTTTAATTTTTTTCCCAATTAATTTTATTCCTATGCTATTGCAAATTTTAAAACAGAATACAATTTAATAATATATACTACCACTACTACTACTAATAACAATAGTAATTAAAAGATAAATATTAATTAATTAAATGCACACATTTAAATGTATGTTTATTAACTTTAGAAGTTATGCAGTGCTCGCTTGTACTCCTTTATTTTAAAATCCTGCATCACATCGCAAAGACTTTTTTTTTTTGTCTTGTTTATTCTACACTACAAAACCTGCTGTAAGAAATGGACTCAAGGTTTGGTTTTCTCCATGCCTGAGTGACCTACTGAGTGACTGGGTGAATGTCCCTCATATGCTGTGCTGCCATGTTGTGAACAAAGATCTAACATCTCCTGGGATCTTATGCAGGCTTTAGAAACACAGGGCTCAACTCACTCGAGTTTCTTTAGCATGCATTGTTTTCACTGCTATTGACGTGAACCAGGGACAGGTCAAGGTTCATTGGACTGTCAGTATTTTATTTATAGCATTAGCCTCGAAATTGCTTCTTGTATACACCTCTGATACATGAGATAAATCTGATCTTGATAAATTAGTTTTTTTACAACAGTGTCATGTCTACAATTTGGAGGCCATGGATTAAATTTTTTTCAGGCTTATCTTGTTCAGGGTTACATTGGGGGTGCAGGAAACGTACTTGTCAAATTGACCTGACAATCAAACATTGGACCTTTGTTGTTCACCAACATAACTACATAACACAAGCCTGCAATATACCTGCTATAATGTCTATTATATGGTGTCCTTTCTGGTCTAGATGATATGAATCTTACCACAAAAGCACATTTCTTCATGCTACTTTCCAATAGTCTCCTGGAATACAATACAAACAGGCAAATATATATATCACTGGCAGGGCTAAATACAATTGTGTATTATTGCACATGAAATAATCTTAATATATGTGTATAGCTGTGATCACAATGTATAGATCTGATCACTTTACTTTTCACATTGTTTAGCATCTTTGTAGCATATTAGCAACATGGTACAATGTACATTCAGTGGCTTATAATGTGGCAGCTGAGCTGACAGTTTGCACAGTCACAAAAATTGTCACGTTGCGAACATCTACACAAAGCCTTATGTGCAACACATCTGCATAATAGACGACTCACCTTTACATATTGGTTTTGTTAAACGGATACAAGCAAATTAAATATGTTATCCACAATAGGTTGATTGCACTTAAATATTGATTAGTTGATGACTGCACTTAAATGACAAAATGACATAAAAAGCATCCTGTGTGTGTTACCAGATGATTATTCTTTTTACTGTGCTGCAGAATGTGCAAAGATAGATTATAAAACATCTATCCAGACTATAGTAAATTAACCTTTGTTTAAAAGGGTTGAAAGTAATTACAGGGTTGCTTACTGCTGTGCTTTTAGATCTGTGATTTTCTATATGGCTTTGGGGGAATTGGGTGGTGGGTGGTAGGGGTGGTCATGCTTCCTTCACTATATTAGTTTTTAGAGCAGTGGATTCCTAAAGTTAAGAAATATAAATTTCTATATATAAAATTCTATTTTAAGTAAAAAGGTTTACTTAAGGGTTACACTTAGAGTATCCAACTCTTATAAATGTGACATACTGTATGTGCCAAAGAACAACACAACTAAGTAAGCAGCTGAAAGCTTTATTTTCAGTACTGAATCTTATATCTTATCTCATTATCTTCCGATTAATCCTATACTAGAAAATAGGGTGTGTGTTTGTGGGGAGAGGGGTTTCCCTTCCCATCCAGCGGAGAAGGTTTCGGGTGCTGATCAGATACACCCAAGACAGTGTGCCAGTCCATCGCTGGGAACACATTAACTCATTATAGACAGACACACATTATATAAGAGCAATTTTGAGTTGCCAATTTACCTTGAATCCATGTATTTGTACTGTGGGAGGAAGCTAGAGGTAACCCACATGGACATGGAGAGAACATGGAATCTTCATGGAACGACTCTTATATGGTCTTGTTCAATGTTCAACTTAATTTTCTTGTGGTAGAGCTGTGTCTAGAGGTGTTTTTTGAAAATGCTGAACATCCCAGGATTACAGAATAAGATAGGTAGATTATTACACAAATAGGCAGAGGTAAAAGATACAATGGTGAGGTTGTAGTACAAGGAATCAGTTGTTACTAAAAGGCAATGAGTTTTCTGGGTGTACCTTTGAATGAGTGTAGTTAGAATTCAAAATGTCTCCCATAGGCCTTTCTCAAGGTTTTAGACTGAATGCATGAAATTACCTGAAGCCAAGTGAGAAGGATAAGTTGTTATTCGGGGTTACATGGGCTTGTTTGGTTGGTTGAACAACAGGCAAGTTGCAGAGTTCTGGATTAGCTAAAGAGGCTTGATTGTGATCAAGATGGGAGACTTGCAAGCAATGCATTGCTGTAGACTAGCCAGTAGATGACGAGGACTTGGGCTGGCAATTTTTTTGACTGCTGTTGTAGTGTTGTAGTGAATTAATCTGTAAGATGAGCCATTTTAGTAACCAGTTAATTTAGCTCATTCTCATTTATTAATTAATTATGAATTGGCACCGGTGAACTCATTTGTACTGGCCTCTCTATCTCTCTCTCTCTCTCTCTCTCTCTCTCTCTTTATATATATATATATATATATATATATATATATATATATATATATATATATATATATATATATATATATACATAGTAAGTTCCCCATACAAGTTCACACCGTTGCTTTGATTACTATTACATTTGACCTTACTCTTTGGGAACCTGCTGAGGTTTATTTATATATTTTACAACAACCATGAAGTAGCTCAAGGGGCTTTATTTTAGTGATGATTAGCGGGCCATCAACTGCTCACCGCACAGTACAGTGTCCTATGGTATCTGTGCTATCTTGACAACATGATCCATAGGTGTTTTTTGGTGTTATGTGCAATAAACTACTTAATGTGTCACTTGCCATTCCCTTTAAGAGCCTTTTGTGGTCTGACATTGGTGAATTTCTATTTCACTGCTGCAGTTAAGTAAAGTTTCTTTTTTCCCCAAAATAAAAATACCAATAAGCGACCAATTATGTATAAATTATTTATAAATATACATAAACTGTTTAACCTGTGACCCTCAGGTAGGTGATACAGGTGCATCTGAAAAAGGACAAACAGACTGAAGGACAGTCCCCCCCGCAAGCCAAAACTACTATGAACTTAAACATGCACTGTCTTCCCAGACTTCATCATAACAACTACTGTGAAATATTTCACATCATATTTACTTAACTGACAACACATTATTGACCCACCTACTGTCTAATATTTAATATTTCTAATAACATAGTTCACCATAATGCAATATGTAAATCTTTTTTATTGCTTACCAAAGTGCAATGTATACTTGTATACTACTATGTATCATATAATAGGAACATTCCCATTCCTGTTACTTTGCTATTTAACTTTTGTAAATATGTAAATTATGCTTCAGAAATTGTTTTAGTACTTAATATTAGGTTTTAATTTTTATTTGATGTATATTCTATGGTTGCACTGGAAAGGAGAAGCTTGTAATCTCATTGTACCCGTGTATAGTGACAATAAAGGCATTCTATTCTATTCCATTCCTTTCCATTGTTATAGTTGTACAAAATGAATAATCTAACCTTGCATTTTGAAAAAAAAAATTGAGAAACAGCTGTGGGAAGCCCTGTTCCTTAGTGCATAAATCAAGCCCATAAAGACATGGTTGGGTGAGTGCAGGAAGAATTTGATCTGTCCATCCTGAACTCAACCCCACTAAATACCTTTGGGATATGTTAAAAAAAGGTTGTGAGCCAGAACCAATTGTCTAACATTAGTGTCTAACTTTATTAATTCTTTGTTTGATGAATTGGCAACAAAAAAAAAAAAAAGTTTTACAGTCTTTCTGGATATATGGTGTAAGTTTAGAAAAGGATGACAAAAGTTCTGTAGATATAGATATAGGTGTAGATAGGTTTAGATAATTATATAGGTTTTGATAATTAATTAAAAAAAATTATTAAAAAGTCAAGATAAACACTAAAGGCATGATAAACACTGTCCAGGTAATTATTGCAAATTAAATCCTTGACAGCATGATTCTGTCAAAGAATTACTCCAAGGACATGTCTTTGCATAGATGACATTCTGTATTATTTCTCAAATTACTCAGTTTGTTATTAAAGAAATAACAAAACATTGAAAAAAATCATTGATCAACCTCACATTTTTGCTAAATCTGTTAAGTAAAGAACTCACACCAAATGAAAACTTTATAATTTTACCCAACATTCCAATTTCCCACACTGTTTTACCGATAAACTTTAGGTAATCACTGTAGAATCAGGCCACAGGTATTTTCTACAGCTGGTTCATACACAGCAGGTTCACACACAGCAGGGGATTTCTAAACTGCCAGCTTGAAATCACAAGAAATGACACAAAAATACAGAATAACAGTCCCACATGCAGTTCGTATTATGGGCATAAACAAACAAGGCCCTAGTAATTGTCCCACAGCACATACCCATTAGTATTATTGCAGTGGTGGGAATAATCTACCACTTAAATATTACCTGCCCTGTGATGGTCCTTTGGGGTCCTGACCATAGATAGAGTATAGACTAATAAAGCAGGAAGATTAACTATAGTTAATTAAACCAGCAATTGTGGAACTACAAAGTGCAACTATATTGTATTTAAGGTTTTACAAACAAAAACTAGAAAACATCTAGTCCTTAAGGTCTTAAAATTAAGCAAATAAAACAAGTGGTGGCAAATTATACTGTGTTATTATTTACTTACCAATAATGAAGCCTAAATGGAAATGGGTTATGTAAAAAAGCTAAGTAAATCCAATGATTTAGTAGCTTGTAGAACCACTTTGAGCAGCAATAGCTTAAAGTAATTGTTTTCTGTGACTTCATTAGTCTTCCATACTGTTCAGGAGGAATCTTGGCAAACTCTTATTTAGAAGCTACAAGCATTGACATTTTTGGCCATTTATTTATGCACAGTTCCACCTTAGCATTCATTTGGGCTAGGGTTTGGACCATTGATAAATCTTTTTTTTTTTTTTTTTTAGCCTCTCTGTTAAATATTTAATTGTATATATGACATCATCGTGGGCGGCACGATGGCTTAGTGGTTAGCACGTTTGCCTCTCGGCACTAGGGATTCCCGGTTCGAATCCCAATCTGGGTGGAGTTTCCATATTCCCCCATTGTCCGCGTGGGTTTCCTCTGGGATCTCCGGTTTCCTCCCACAGTCCAAAAAAAACATGGATTAAGGTCAATTGAATTCTCCAAATTACCCCATATAGAGTGTGTTTGTGTGTCTATCTGTGTGAGTGAGTGTGTGCCCAGCGATAGATTGGCACCCTGTCCTGGGTGAATTTGCCCAGCGCCCGAAATGTTCTCCCCTGGAAGGACACGGGGAACCCCCCACCGTGACCTTGGTAGAGGATAAAGCGGAAGATAATGGATGGATGGATGGATGGATGGATGGTTGCTTCAATGAGTACAATTTGCTTAAGTGCTATGGCTGAAAAAACACACCATCACATCAGTTATACTTCTATGCTATGCTATGGCCAAAAACCTCCAGATTGGTATTTTTTTCAGATTCTGTAGATGAAACTTTGATTGCACTCTTCATTCATTCATTATCTTCTGATTTATCCTATATTAGGGTCGCGGGGGGGGGGGGGGGGGGGGGGGTTGTGCTACCCCATACCCATCCAGGGGAGAACGTTTTGGGCGCTGGGCAGATACACCCAGGACAGGGCGCCAATCTATCGCTGGGCACACATTCACACACACAGACACATTCTATATTGGGCAATTTGGAGAACTCAATTGACTTGATCCATGTTTTTGGACTGTGTGAGGAAACCGGAGAATCCTGAGGAAACCCACGCGTATACGCAGAGAACATGGAAACTCCATGCAGATGGGGATTCGAACCGGGAATCCCTAGTGCTGAGAGGTGAACATGCTAACCACTAAGCCACCGTACGGCCTTTGATTGCACTCTACATTCTAACTTCTAAGTTAGATCTTCTAAGACCTGTAGACTCTAAGATGTAGGGTTTGGGTTTTACTCCATTCACTACATGGTACATGGTCTGACCTTATAGGGATTTGCTGGAAATCCCACCACCAGAACCTTGCCAGCTGTCTTGCATATTTGCCACTTTTAAATTATCTGTCGGTAATGATGAATTTTAAATTCAAATTGCTTTCTGGGTACAGTCCAGTAAAGTCCTTAAATCCTAAATGAAAAAGTGCCTTGTGACTTTACCAAACCATGCCTGCGTATAACTTAAATAATGTCTACTATTACACTTGTATTTAAGGGTTTATATGTTGTTGTTTATGTAAAATTATTGACAGGTTGTATAAATTTTCATCTGACTACATAGACATGAATGTTATGAATAAAGCTTTGGTTCAAAGGTACCTACAGGGATTAGAAAAATCGATCGAAAGGAGCTATGCCACAGTTATTTTCAACTGAATGACATCTGAACCCATCCTGAAACAGATAAGCCTGCGTGTAAGAGAATAAGTGCAAGATGAAGAAAGACAGAAAAAAAGTGACGAGAATTCTCTTCAGGCTACAGCTCTTTTGTAACACCTTTTTTCTCAGCTAGTTTTATACAAGCATAGTAAACCTCCTTCCAAAATATTTAACAACAACATACAGACACATATATTGTTTTAATCCACTTATGTGTATGTACAGTATGTGTGCGTGTATATGTATATATCATGGGAAAATACACCAGCCTAAACTGTAACACATGTGCAGTTACACTAGGTTTGCGCCTGCCATTGATCAGTGATGATGGCTAAACACAACATATGCACAATGAAATGCACTGATGATAATAAATTAATGAGTGACACTAAACTCCACCCCAGACAGTCCAAACATGGACCAAATGCCAATTGCCCAACCCTCCTTCAAAAAGAAACACATTTTGATGGCCTATCCAAAACAAAAGCTCTTAAGGCAGCATTGTTGTTTCTGACATCACTTAGTTTGTTCTCTCAGGGCTGGCAATAATCCCCTCAAACAGTCCAAGGTAGTGGGTCTTTACTCAGTACACTTTGTATTCTTACTTCTGTTCTCACACCATCCAACAACCCCTAATCTATACAGAACCTCTGCAAAGTCCACATTTTTACTCTGTGTGAAACTTTCCAACCAATCATGTCCTTGCATGAGACAGCAGCACATTGTGTAAATGCCACTTGAACCTTGCCTGCTTGACCCACACTGTATTCTCCAAATTCATCGTGTATGCCATTTAAAAGCACCAACGTCTGTCTTTCAGTCTTCTCTGGCTTGAAGTAAAATAGGCACATTAAGTCCTAATCATTTTAAGGTTCATGCATGAATAATTATAAGGAAAGTATAAGAAAAAATGATGTTTTACGATTTTCTGTTAATGTGTACACAGGCTCATCACTGCACAGTCTGAAAATGTTGACATCCTTTGAAAAAGTCCACAGTTTATCTGTGCACTCAAATAATGAATGGAATGTCGGACAAAACATCTGCATTGGTAGCCAATTAAAAGATTCCCCAAACGAACCTGGATACAGAGTTGAAAGACACAGAAAGATGTCAGTTCACATCTCATCGCATGAGACATCAAACAAAACAGCATTTGTGGCTTCCAGTGTTCTAGGAAGACGTAAACACACAGATCAGAGTGTGTGAGGGTCTTTTGAGAGCTGTCATTAGCACTTCACAGGATGGTTGAGAGAACGGTACACAAAACACAATTTGATCCTGCTGATAAACCGAATCAGCTGGGAATTGTTCCAAGCTTGGTCTGTCATAACATGTTGGGCTCAAGGGTGTCATGTTTCTGTTAAAGTGCAAGAAAGTATGAATACACTTTCATTCAAAATTCAAACATGGATTTGTCAAAGTGTCATTTAATCATGAGACTACAAACCCTAAAGTTGCTTTAATATCCATGCAGAATAATTAGTGTATGTAACAAAGTTCATTGATCAGTTTTCATAAGCAAAAATTAGATTTTCTTATTTTTTGTTTTTATTTTAGGTTTATGTATGTATTCATTTATCCAATTATGACTTTAATTCTCTTTACATGCATCTCCCACCTGTTCTTTTTGCTGACCCAGACTCGGAGCTCCACCAAAGTTGTCAGAAAGAAAATTCATTAATTTATTACATTTTTATATATTTTATGTATCCTATTTGACTAGTACATTCACCATGACATTTTACAGCCTTGGTGTCTAATTTACTTTGTTTTCCTAAATACATTTCTATTTGCATTTGGACAGGGGTTTTAACCGGAAATGTCTTAAACTAGTTCTTATCCTGTGTCTTTTTTCCCCCCCATCATATTACTTTGATCAAATTCAAAATCAATTCACTGCTTGAACTTCACTGGTGAGTTGAACTAATCATTAATGTTGTTCAAACATTTGCAATGTCTGGCTGTGGAGTTTTAATTATTTCTTTTCATATGTTATTGTTATTGTTTTTGCTGTAGTGAAAAAAAATGGAGCCAATAAGATTTGAGTGAATGCATTTATTCATTTAGTTCATTCATTCATTTAGTCTTAAAAGTATATAAAAGCTTTTTGATAGCTTTATAGATATTGCTCATCATGTTCATCTGTATAGGTGACCAATCTCAGATGTATTTATATTTTATAATTTAATGAAATATAGTATGGGAAATATTAGTTCATTTGAAACTATTCTATGTCTAACAGCTTTTTAATGGGTAACAATACAGGGAATTTAAAACCTACTCCAGTTATTAGCTAGACTGCTAATTTGCCTGCCCTTTTTATTGCTAGACACAAATTATGTTCCTTTTTTTCTTGATCTTTTTTATTTGATTCTTGGTGTTTTTGTATTAAGGCGCATTGAGTTTAAGTCACTGCAGAAATCAGTGTTCTATCAATATTATCGTTATATAAGAAACAGCCTCTTAATTGTCTCTTAGGGAAAGTATTGTTGTTATATGCATATGCATAAACAAATGACATTATACGTATACACATATACAACAGATCTATACACACACACCTGCTTTGCTCTTTATTATTTTATATGTTTTAATAAAATCCATCCATCCATCCATCTCTTCCGTTTGTCCGGGGTTCGGGTTGTGGGGGCATCAACCGAAATAGGGAGACCCAGACCTCCCTCGCCCCAGCCACATCCACCAGCTCGACTTGATCTCCAAACCCCGGGTCTCCTCCCAGCTAGACTTGCCTGAAACACCTCCCTTGGGAGGCATCCTTACCAGATGCCCGAACCACCTCAACTGGCTCCTTTTGAGGCGGAGGAGTAGCGGCTCTACTCCGAGTCTCTCCCGGATGACCGAGCTTCAAACCCTATCTCTAAGGAAGAGCCCAGTCACCCTGCGGAGAAAACCGGCCGCTTGTATTCGCAATCTTGTTCTTTTGGCCATTACCCAAATCTCATGACCATAGGTGAGGGTCGGAATGCAGATCGACTGATAAATCGAGAGCCTTGCCTTATGGCTTAGCTCCTTTTTCACCACAACAGACCGGTATAGGGTCCGCGTCACTGCTGACCCCGCACCGATCCGTCTGTCAATCTCACGCTCCATCTTACCATCAATTGTGAACAAGGCCCCGAGACACTTAAACTCCTCCACTTGAGGCAAGATTTCACCTCTGACCCAGAGTGGACTCTCTACCCTTTTCCGACTGAGAACCATGGCCTCAGATTTGGAAGTGCCCCAATAGGACAACAGAGTCTCCAGGGGGAGCACTTTTCAGTACCCCCCCACAGACTCCAAAAATGCTGGGTACTCTGAACTGCCATTCGGTGCATAAGCGCAGACAACAGTCGGAACCCGTTTCCCAAACCAAAGGCGTAGGGTAGATACCCTCTTGTCCACTGGAGAAAAACCCAACATACACGCGTGAAGCCGGGGGGGCCACGAGAAAGCCCACACCTGCCTGACGCCTCCAGCCCCTCTCAAGGAGAGTGGATTCAGAACCTGAGCTGTGCGTTGAGGTGAGCCCAGTGAAGTAAAGTTCCAAGTTCTTAAAGCCAATTTCAGCAGCCAAGGATTGTGACGCCCAGCCACTACCCAGCCTGCTCCGGCCACCACCCGATCCACAATGCACCGAACCCATATTACTTCCCCTCCCAGGTGGTGAGTCCATTTGAGGGGGGAGCCATGTAGCTCCTTCGGGCTGGGATGGAGCTACATGCTCCATGTAGCCATGTAGCTCCATGGGATAGCGCCCGACCACCAGTCGCTCGCTGACGAAACCCATCCCCGGGTCTGGCTCCAGGGTGGTGCCCCTATAACCATAACTCGTGTTCCTGGTTTTTCTGTTCATAGGGGTTTGTTGGACCACTCTTTGTCTGGCCCGTCACCTAGGACCAATTCGCCTTGTGAGACCCTACCAGGGGCTTTTGCCATGGACAACATAGCTCCTAGGATCATTCAAGTACGCAAACTCCTCCACCACAATAAGGTGGTCATCCATGAAGGATAAAATATATTGTAAAATGTATTTTAATAAAATACAGCAATGAATGCTAGTGAACAAAACACAAGATTGTTTTAACTGTAACAGTCTGTTGTTGTTGCTGCTGCAAGGCTGTGGACAAATGAGGTGTGGGTGGGTGATGTACACAGCTTAGTGCCATTATAAAGTCAGGCAGCAGCTGGACAAAAAACAAGTTGATGAGCAGAATTAAATGTATTCTGTAACTCTCTCATATTCAAATGTATATTATATGCAACCAAACATTTAAAAGTAAATATGTTTCTTTAACATATTTCTTTACAGTTCCTATTTATGTATTTGTTAGAAGAAAATAAATAAATAAATAAATAAATGTGTATGTGTGTGTATGTATATATATATATATATATATATATATATATATATATATATATATATATATATATATATATATATATATACAGTATATATATATATATATATATATATATATATATATATATATATATATATATATATATATATATAATATATATTAAAAAAAAAAACACTGTTAAAGTGTAGGACAAACCAGAAAGCTGAATGCTGGTGATCTTACCTACGGGCCCGACAGTTTTTATCTTGGGATTTACAGATAATCTGACACGACACAAACAGTATAAAATTGTGTTTAAGCAAATGATTTGCATTTTTGATCATATTTTCATATGTTAACATAGACTTTTACCAACAGTTTTTCAGTTTCCCTGTTTCTTTTCTTGTTTGTTTAGTCCCATGCATCATCCACTCTTCTACTAGTGTGTGTGTGTGTGTGTGTGTGTGTGTGTGTATGCGTGTGTGAATATAACCAAGGCATTCATTCAGTGAAATTCAGATGTTCATCAGAAAGTTCTTAGTAGAAGCTCAACCAAGCATGTAGCACTTGTTAGTTGCTTTGTTGTCATCCGCTTGTCTATTTCATCCCAAGAAACTCAGGATTTCAAGCAAGTCTAGAGATTGCAGGCCAATCCATTATTTGATGCAAACCACCTTGTTCAAACCACCATGTTAGTACTAACAATATATAGACGTATGTTTTGGGTCAGTCTTTTTGTAATATGAGGCCCTGACAAACTAGGCAACTCTGAGTTCTAGACAAACTAGGACTAGGAGACTTTCAGTGGATCTGATTGTGTGCATACTACTGAGCAACATAAGGATTTTATTTCAATTGCTTACTTTTTTATTTTTAGCATAGAGAACAATGATTGTAGCACAGAGACAGTTTACAACTAAATTATTATGTGTGCAGGCCATTGCTTTGAATGACTTTAGCACCTCTGCAGCCACAGGACATCACTTGTCTCTCACACCTCTCTGCTGTAATTTTGGTCCACTCTCCTTTCAGGCTCTTCCACAGTTATGTGACTGTTGTGGATTTCTTGGCCATAATTTTGTCATCAAGAATTTTCCAGAGCTTTTCTATTAGGTTTAGGTCAGGATTCTGAGCTGGCCATTTCATTGTTTTATTTTTTTTTCAGTTTTAAAGAACTGCTTTACCCGTTTTGCTGTGTGACAGACACAGAGCTTTGTCCTGCATGAAAATTGCTGGCTGATTGAGTGATGACCACAAGGAAGGAACCATGTGATTTGGAAGAAGATTCTGATACACACTTGCATCCACTCTGCCATGTAGCTGTTTGAAAGGTCCAACTCCTGCTGCCCAAAAACCATGACATTTCCTCATTCACATTTCACTGATTTATTTACACACTTTGAGTTCAGTTATCCCCCAGTTTGTCACCGAACATAATATTTACCATCAGACCCAAAAGAAAAACTTACTAAAATGGAATCTGGACCACTTCTCCTTTGTCCACACATGTGTCTCAGTAAAAGTTGGACCTCTCATACAGCTACATGACAATGAAAACGATTCTCTTATTTTGATCTTCAGTATACAGCATTTTTTAAAATGCACTATGATTGTCATGCAGAATGCCTTAAGACTTTGTTTTTAATATGAAGTGTTCTTAGCCGAGTTAGAAGAGATTTGAACAATTCAGATGAATTAGCTGCCATTTCAGCGACGTCGGAGGCATGGAAGCCTGATGGGCTGGCGCTGTTCATGGTGACAGCAAAATGATCCCTCCTTTATTAAACGCCTCCGTCCCTATAAAAGTGGAGTAATATAGTCTCTCATCTTACCTGGAGGAAGGAGACACATTAAACATTAATTAAAAGTCACATTGGGAGGACTTTTCTTATATCAGTCATTCTTTTCTGCTGGCGGATACAGAACAGATAAGGAACTTTATTACTTTCCTTGATTTGGGTGGGGGCTGAGATGGGCTGAAGGATGGGATGAAGGATGGCGTATGATTATTCACATAGTGTGTCAAACCTGACAGTTTTTTTTTTTTTTATTGCTAATGAATTGCAAATGATCGAGAAGAATTCTGATTCTTCATGTATTAATGATCTCCACTTGTGCTTGGCCAGAAGCTGCAAAGCTTCGATAAATGTGACATGGCCCTGCAGAGATGTCAATGAATGCTGTAATGGAAAAAATAAAAACACAAGAATATTTTCAGTTTAATTCTTTAAAATTAATTTACCCACAGGGATTTTTAAGTTACATTAATTTGCTGGTCATCTGTCTTCTTTTAGCATAACAAACAGTATGCCAATTGTAAAGTTTGTGCTTGGCAATAGTTTTGTCTAAATAGCAAGTATTTATTACATGTTTTTAAACTTTTCATTTAGGATTTCATTGTTATTGCTATTACCCTGATGGCCTGCTTTAACCTTTAACCCAAGTCTATAATATACAACAAGTATCTCATCTCATCTAATTAGCTTCTACTAGGGTCGTGGGGTTGTTCCCATGCACATCCAGAGGAGAACGTTTTAGGGTAGATGCATGCAGGACAGTGAGCCATTCCATCATTGGATGTACACTCACTCAGGCAGTCACTTTAGTCAATTTAGAGCAGCCTTAATTCACCTTAAATCCACGTTTTTTGGACTCTGGAAGAAAACTGAAGAATGCAGAAAAACCCATGCACACATGGGGAGAACATGGAAACTCTGTGCTGAGCATGGATCTGTGCTGAGCATGTGAACATGGATCCCCAGTGCTGAGAGGTGGACATGCTATCCACAAAGCCACTGTGCCATCTATTATTATTATTATCATTATAAATACAGGACATTACAATTTTAGCATAATCTGCCATTTTGATTTTGAAATTTAATTTAGTAGCATTTATATTGTGATATAATAGAGAGATGGTGTTGTAATATTGTGAAAATAATATTTAAACTGAAATGTTTTAGTTTTGTGGCTGTACAATATAATTATTTTAATAAAATGTTCTGCAAAATATATTTTTTGGACTGCAAATCAATATAGTAATGGGTTAGGCTTCATTACCACCTGCAACACAACATTAATATAACCAGATTGTTAAAATGTGCAGAAATATTCATGTTTTTTCTCTTTTTATATTTTATAGATATGGGAAAATCGTGTCTACCAAGGCAATCCTTGATAAAAACACAAACCAGTGCAAAGGTGAGTGAGAAAAAAAAAATCAACAAAGTTAATTTATGATTAAATGCCATGTAACAATCGGTTCTATCAAATAGTATTTCTAAACACCACGTAGGTGTTTTTGTAGCTTTGTTTAAAACTCTTAAATAAGTTCCTTTTGTCATCAAGTAACAGTTTACACAAAGTGAAATCCATAAATAAATGGGGTTTGGTGTCACAGAGCACTAACATCAAGCCAATTGTGCACTTTTACTTAAATAGCAGTTTGCAATGTAAATCAAATATCCACATTAAACCTCAAAATCTGACCAAATAAACAATGGCTCACTTGACCTTTTTTCTTGCTGGATAATCTAGAGCTGTAATGTGGAGGGATGAAGCATGCCTTTAAGCTGTGTGCAGGGAAAAAAAAAAAAAAAAAAAAAAAAAAAAAAAAAAAAAAAAAAAATATATATATATATATATATATATATATATATATATATATATATATATATATATATATATATATATATTTTTTTTTTTTTTTTTTACTTTGGTAAAAAAAAAGGGTTACTGTGATGTGGAGAAGACAGATTAATATCCAACAGGCAAAATGTGTTACTTGGAGTAGGCAGAATATTACCTACACTTTACTACAAGATGTTCTGATGATCCAGCAGGATGGTTATAGTTGTTTAAGTTTGCAAATCTCACCTCATAGTTTGCTCTGTTATCGCCACAGAAGGATCGTAAATCTTCAGTCTTCCTGAAGAGTTCATTTTTGGTGTTATTAATGCAGAAATGATCATAACTTATATTTAGGTATCGCTAAATCAGTCTTCATTAAATGTAGAACTGAAGCACTCAGCAAAATTTGTAAGCACAAAGTGAGACAGCAGGCGAGCAGCAAGCAATGAATTTAGTGAAGCTGACAAATAAGGCATCTAGAAGCCAGCATAGCTGAAAAGGATGGAGCAGATAGGAAGCAAGTTAGCTAACATGGCAGGTGCTAGTTCTATTGGCCTCTTAAAGGACTGTAATACAATTCTGCAGCAATGAAAGTAAAGTTGGAGAAAAAATATATGAATAGGGAAGTATGGTGGCACTAATAAACATGAATGAGTACCAGGTGAGGACTTAAAGGTAAATTAGAATGTGCGCACCCAGAAGAGAAATTCAGCCTATACAATTTGAAGTTTTTATTCTTTTTTTATTTAGTTCATGTGTAAATTCCACACTCACGTGGCATTTAGCTTACTGTATTTATATCAGAATCTTGCAGATTCTGTGAAACATAAATCCAAAATATTTAATTTAATTGTTGAAGGCATTGTGGCAGAGCGTGGTGAGGTGGAATGTGTGAATGGAAGCCAGGGACGGGAGGTAGGTCAGGTAAATGAAAGCACCTGCTGCACTATCCCTGCCTCTGATTTTTTCAAAATGCACTAGATAAAAAAAAAATTACAGGCTATATGCTTACCAAACATGATGGTGATTCCAGCAAAAAGTAACTGTGGTACTGTATAATTAAATGTTTATTAAAACCAGGACATAACTCATTTCTCATTAATTCAATATGAGATGTAGCATAATGTAGAGATCTTATAATTAAAGGCATGATCTGTAACCCTAATGGGATCTGAGTAGTTAAATACAAACATCTTGTTCTGCAAATATTGTAAGTAATTTTATGTAATGTAGCTAAAACTTTTTGTATTTAACATGTTTGCAGGCTAAAGAAAATTTTAGGCAGGAGGTATATTCGAATGATTGCAAGGATAAGCTTTACAACCGGATGAGTGTCAGCCTGTGTCTCCGTAGTCCTCCCAGCCGGATCAGAGTTAGCGTGACTAAAAGGGTTGGCGATGGCATGAAACGGACCAGGATATTCTCCCGTGTTGATGTGCAACACAGACCAAGTAGTAAAGGATGTTAGGGGTTGTTAAAATAGGCACAAGGCAATAGAAGGCAAGGTATCTGTCACAAATCGATGATTTAGTAGACAACCTCAGAAGACTCACAAGTTATTTGAAAGCACAATTCACTGTGTGGTGAATCAGATTCAAATAAGTGTATGCATGTTTATGTGTGCTTTTTAGAAAGGCTAACAATTTCATGGATACAGAAAGCTGGCAGCAATGATTGAGTACATCTTAAAAATCTGTAACTAATTATTAGAAACCAGAAAAAAGTTACATAAAACACATCAGAAGGCAAAGTTAATTGAATCCATGTTATTATTATTCACAGCCAACTATAATCTTACCAACACAGGCTAGTTACACAAGGGCACAGAGAAAGCGAGTGAAGGAGAGGGGGGAAAGAGAGAGAGAGATAGAGAGGGAACAAGCAAGAGAAATTATAGAAGCAAGGAAATAAAGGAAATCGCTTTGGGCTTTAGAGGGCTTCCTCTTCCCAGAGACAAATCCCCCACCCCCTGCTAATCCTCCACCCTGATGGGCTGAGTGCCAGTGGCTGATGGGAGCCAGACCTATTAGGACATACTGAAGGGTAGAGGAGGGGGAAAATAGATCATTCAATGCACATTGTACAGTTCAGTTAAACCTCAACAAATAGTACAACTTGCACATTTTTTTTAGAGCTTAATTATTTATTTTTATAACTTTAGTTTATTATAATTATTATAACTTTAGACTGGACAGAAATAAAAAAAAAAAAAAAAACTTTAGTATATACTTGTAGATTATGACCCAGAAATAATTTATTCTGCATAGTGCTTCAAAACATTTACATTTACATTACATTTAGTCATTTAGAAGATGCTTTTATCCAAATCAACTTACAAATGAGAACACCACAAGTTCAAAAGCTATTTAAATGTTATTATCATAGTGCTTAAATTATTCTAAATTGGATTATCTGCCCTACTAATAGACATAGTTAAGCACTCATTAAAATGTTTTACCACAAGGAGTTTGTATTTATGATACAATCAAGTCAGTGTACAGTATATGTATATGACATGCATATGATACACATTTTAGTTTAGTGTTTTGATTGCATATGTTTATGCAATTTACAATTGAGAAAAAATTGTTACAATTGAGAAAAAAAATCTTCTCTAACCATCTCAATATCTTTGGCTTAATTCTATGCTAGGGACTGTGTGCCCATCCAGGGTAGTGCGTTCCGTGCGCTTGTTGGATATACCTTGGACAGGGCACAAATCCATCCCTGGGCACACACTTACTCACGCACTATACAGGGGCAATTTTGATAGGGACAATTTAAAGAAGCCAATTCACCTTGAATCCATGCCTTTAGACTGTGTGAGGAGGCCGAGAAACTTGGGTTAGGCCCACGCAGACATGTGGAGAACATGAAAGCTCCACCCAGATCGGGATTTATACCTGGAGGCGAGTATGCTGACCACTACACCACTGAGCCGCCCATAGCTTACTTCAGACCAATGTAAATATAATTATAGCTTGTTTAGGGAGCTGAGCTTAAGGCATATTTCTTTTCATATTATTTAAAACTTATTTGTCTTCCCCAGACATAGAGTTTAATTAGACAAAACAAAAACAGATTTGCACACACTAATACATTATCGAGGCAGTGCAATTATTTGGAAATCTCTTATCCGTATTATTTGGTAAGTTGGCCTGGAAACTACTGTCTAATTGCCAGTGTGTACTTCAAACTTCAGTCAAGTCTAAATTGGCCCCATTTTTATTTTAACAGTGGCCTAGTGGTTAGCACGTTCTCCTTTCAGCGCTGGGGATCCAGGTTCGAATCCCATTCTTGGTGGTTTCCTCCAGGTTATCCGGTTTCCCCCCACTGTCTAAAAATACACATTCAAGGTAAATTGGCTGCTCTAAATTACCCCTATATAGTGTCTGTGTGTGTGTGTGTGTGAGTTGTTGTATATATAACTTATTCTGCTAATATTATGCAAATTCTTGGTACAGACCTTTTGGTAATACTTATTAGCCATTTTCAGTTATGCAGTGATTTCAGTCTCCTAAACTTTCTGTGTTTTGTTTTGGGTGATCAACTTAGTAGTTGGTACTTTGAAAATTTCCTTAAAACAGTCAGCAGATTAAAGCATCCTATGTTTGTACCTTTTCACTATTTAGCAAAAGTCCTAATCCAGAATGACCTACAAAATTTGTTAGTATTATCATGGTGATAAAAATAATACACTTCAAAAAGGTACATCATTTGATTGTAAACATCATGTATTTATTAATTAATTTCTAAGCAGCTTATCTAATTAGGGTTACATGTAGTGGATATGCCTATTCTTGTGATTATTTTGCAAATATTGGAAAACACCCTAGAGTAAATGTAGTTGAATAGTTTTTATTCTGTTTTATTTTTTTTTATTTTTCCAGCAATTCAAACTGCTTGCACCACATGTTATAAGCCACAAACATATATTTCAACATGTAAGCATTGCAGTCTCCACATAGTCTTAATTAGGGTCAAGATCTTTGATGAGAGGAAATTAAATGTTTCACTTGCACATGGTTTAATATTAGTGTAAACTCATACAATTATAGCATTAATACTGTAGATTAAATGTAATGTTCAAATGAAATAAAATAAGGCAAATGCCATGTTTTTTTTTTTTGTTTTGTTTTGAGGAATTGAATATGGAGGTAAGATTCCAGTGGGGTGTAGACACTCAAGCGTTTAAATTTTTTATTTTAATTAGGGAAGTCAATCTTATAGAAACTTTGTATAAATTTCACACACATACACACGTACAATCCTGTTTTTAAGACAATACGGTTTCAGTTGAATTTTATTAATGAATGTGTGTCTGTGTGTCTCCATGTGCGTGTCTGTGTGTGTTTGTGTATGTGTGGTTAAACTGGGCATAACATTGTGACATTGTGTGTTGAATTCATATTTTCTGTCCCTGACAACTTCCTGGCAACCGCTGTTTCATGTTAGAGGTCATCAACCTTAGAAATCTTTGTTGCTCTTACTAAACAAAATCCATCCCATCCTGCATGTACTGGACACTGCTTTTTTTCGACTTTTAAAACAAAGTTCTTATGAAACATCTGCAGTCCCTGCAGTATCTGCACATTTTGTCACTGTAGACAGACACCATCTGTATGGTGAACTCTCTCTGTCTCAGCGAGTTACACTGAGCCTAACCATATGCTCTCTATGTAGCATAGTGAAGAGACAGACAGACACATTTAAACAGAAATAGCTTGGACTTTTGTTCATTAGCTTAATTTGAAGTATGTAGTTTGAAGCTCCTTTTTATTTATGCACTTTTAATATAATTTGCCTTTTCATAGAAATTTCAGCTTATGAGATTTTTTGATTCTTTACAAACAATAAGAATGACAGTATCAGTATCTGAATATGGATATTAGTACTAAAAAAATATTTTATTATTGATGTGGTAAATACCTTTAGTAAGTCTAAGCCATAGTTTGTTACAGCCTCGAATGCAGATTAAATCACCATACCATAGCATAATAAATATTAATAGATTTGAATCAATGCGTCGGTTATTCAGATGGCGATTCAATGCATTTGCAAGAGTGTCTATTAATGTGTTTATTTTGACCATGTATTTGACCATGTAACCCCTAAGATGATATGTGACAAATGCACTAAACAGCTCTTGTGCTGGAGGACAAAGCCTAAAAAGACTTAACCAATCTACACTACTACTGACTTTTCAAAGTATTATTAATTAAATGAGTTTGTTTAAGTGGTTAAACGCATCTGAGTGTCACTAAAAATTTAAAGGGCTGTGCATAAGCATGCAGAGATGAACAGACGGACGTTGGGCTCGGACGTTGGGCCGTCTTTAGTGGGTATGGATGCTGGCTGGTCCGTCTCAGGAGCCAACTGGTCCGGAGTGAGGGGCAACTGGTCAGAAGTGAAGTGCTACACGTCCAGAGCCACAGGTTGTTGAGCCACGGACGGCTCATCCGTAACCAAGTGAGAGGCTTGGATGCAGGTTTCTGCTGGAGGGCTAGGATGTTCACCTCCGTTCATCGCAGTGGAGATGAGGAGCTGCATAACCTCTGGCTCTCTGGCAGGAACGCATTGAGGAGAGCTGCTAGTCATGCCCACTGACGGCGTGGAATGAGACGCAAAGGGGGGGGGCTCTGGCCACCGATCGAGGTTTTGCCGACTTTTTGTTCGCCTGCTTTTAACATCTGCTCTGACATAAGCGTACTACCTACTCCAAAGCTGTGGGTAGCGCAACCTCATTATTGTTTTCCAAATTCCCTTATACTTTATAAGAGGGAGAAGGCAAAGAAAGTGAAATGTTACACACTGAAAATACGTAATCGTCCTTTATTTAATATTCAAGTATTATGTCCTGTATCAAACTAATACAGGATGTGATTTAGATTTTTGAAAATTCAGTTACGCAAACTGTTAACAATTATATGAGTGTTTAAGTGGTGCACAGTTAGCTGATCAGACATGAGACTGTATGCATCAGAACAATACTGCAGCCACATACTTGAAGAACACAGAAAACCAAACATCTGTGTAACAGTAATTCATACCCTGAATACTGTATGGAACATTGTTATGATAGATTTCATATCTGGCTGTGCTTTTTAAATACTTATTTATTACTCATTAACTTGAAGAATAGATGATGAATCAAATCTTCAAGAAGGCTCCGATTTACACCCCTATACCCCACATACTGGCACATTAATGGTGCTCCATGTTATTTTAGATGTATTTAATATGGTTGAGCACCAGCGCATCTGAGTACTTCCTTACCAAACTTATCAAAGAATGTCTTGATCAAGCTTGCTTTGTGTGATGCTATAGCAAAAGAAGTTCTTTACCAAATATTAATGTTGTAACATCAATAGAAGGTGTGTCAGAAAGTACACATATATCTATTTACACTCATTGTCTATTTTATTTAGTTCCACTCACTATATCAAATAATGACTGCAACATTTAATCACGACCGATAAATCTGCAGCTATTGTGACTCATTGTGTTTGTAAGTATACTTGCTTTTTGTCCATCTGACAACATTAGAGTGGTACTTACTTTATTCTAATAACCTGTTGTATAGGTTTACGATAGGGTCAGGTCTTTGAGAATAGGCCATTTGCTGATAATCTGGAGAATCTAATATTTGCTTTAGTCTGTATTCAAGGTTTACAAGGTTCATTCATTCATTCATTATCTTCTGCTTTGTCCTATATTAGGGTTGCGGGGGGGTTCCCCATGCCCATGCCCATCTAGGGGAGAATGTTTCGGGCGCTGGGCAGATACATCCAGGACAGGGCGCCAATCTATCGCTGGGTACACATACACACACTATATGGGGCAATTTGGAAAACTCAATTGACTTGAACCATGTTTTTGGACTGTGGGAGGAAACCGGAGAACCCGGAGGAAACCCACGCGGACACAGGGAGAACATGGAAACTCCACCCAGATGGGAATTTGAACCGGGAATACCTAATGCTGAGAGACGGACGTGCTAATCACTAAGCCACCATACCGCCGGTGTACAAGGTAATTTTGTAAATTAATGAACCTGTTCAAAACTAAATTTTGTTCAGTTTCTAATGCTACAACTCCTACAAAGATAAATAGGTTAGGCAGAATATATAGTTGTCACAGTATTCCTAGGTCCATGTAAGTGTAGTGATAACCATACGGGAACAGGCAGCAGAAATATTTATTCCAGATACGCCTAAACTAAACAAAGCATGAACAACCAAACAGACCAGTATCGCCGTTAAAACTCTCTCGAATATAAGCGAGCATGGCTGGCTTAAATAACAAAATAATTAGATCATGTGACTAAGGATAATTAACTAAATGAGGCACAGCCACAAATAAATGAAAACAAATCGAAACATAGAAAACTGAACTAACGTTAAGTGCTCAAACCAAAACAAACACAAAACAAAAGACTGTTCTGATGGCCAGATGCCGAGGATAATGACAATAGTGCTGGTATAGAGATATTAGAAAAATTAAGTGCATGTCAGTATATGAAGCAGGATTTAAAGTAGCTACAAAGCAATATTATATTTTATAGTGCTGTTTGGTCTCCATGCAGCTCAATTTGTATTTATTAACCTATATTAAAAAAAAAAAACACATTCCAAATGCTTATTCTATATCAGTAAGCAATGCAGTCTAAAGATATTTGAAACACGTCTGTGCCAGACATTAATGGGACCTTTAGATCTTAACCTGAATAAATATCTTCTATCCGGCTTTTTAAGGACACAGAATAAAGAACTCAATATCAACCAAATATGTATGTGTATTTAGAGCAGAGATTAAAAAAGAATAGTACAAATGCAATTAAATCAATAACTAATGTGGTAGGGAGTCTATGTCAACATGATTTTGCACAAAATCACTTGTAAGCTTCATGTCAAAGCATGCTTGAAGCTGTATCATACAGGCAAATGTAACATGTTGGAATAGGTCAGCCACCCTACATTATAGAAAGGGAATGCTGGAACGCAAAGCTAGTTGCTATTCTGTTAGTAAGAAACAATTACGCAAATTTTCTTGGCTCCCACCCTCTCTGCAGGTAAGGCCTTCCCTTGTGTATGGTGCTAGTTAAATTACAAAAACAGGATCCCCATGTGTAGTCAGAATTTTAAAGCTAAGACAACACCTTCAACTTGCTGTTGTGCATTTTTGCCTTGTGGAAAGGAGCATAATCCTGGTTCCTTGAAAGGATGTAAATGGTCTGTAATAATGCTTAGGTATTTGATATGTGTCATTCATACACATGCCAGGACCCGAGGTCTCCCAGCAAAAAAATGCCAAAAACATCAATCTGCTACTGCAAACTTGCTTTTTTCCATAGTTCATTCTGGTGCCATGTTTTCCCCTTTGTATGTGATGCACATAGGCATTGCCCATTCATGATCTATGAAAACATTTGTAATTAATCAGACCAGACAACCTACTTTTATTGCATTGTAATGCAGGTCTCATGCTTACGTGTCTATTGTTAGATCTTTCACAGGGGTTAGCATGAGCACCTTGACTGGTTTGTGGTTATGAAGCCTCATATATAGCAAACTGTGATGCACTGTGCCTTCTGACAACTTTATATTAAAACAGCATTAACATCTTTAGCACTATGACATACACTTTGCTCACATGTTGGATTAGTCCACATAGACCAGCGTACATCCCCAATGTGCACCAATGAGTCTTGGCTATCCATGACTCATTTTTTTGTTTTTTATGTTTTTATGTTTTTTGGAAACTTATGTTTTATTTAATTCACTGAGAAAAATTACTTCCATTGCAAATAAATATACATTTCTTCTGTGGAGTTTAGTGCTAACCACTTTTGACCACCAATCATATCACTGATGTTGCTGCTCAAACCACATCGAGGTGGTGGGACATCTTGTGCCAATTCTTGGTGGTTGTATAGACTACATAATCCTATGTAGTGACATGGTAATTAAATGTCATGGTAATTAAAGCAATGGTGTGGATTTGTATAGGACACACACACTTTGCTTTTGTCCTTGGATTGTTTAAAACCATTTAAAATGTACAAACACTATTTGATAAAACTCTGAAATGTGACTGGATCACACATTATAAAATTGGTAAAAAATGTAGTAAATAAATGTAGTGGAATGAAAGTGAATTATATTCCCCTCAGTCGTGGTGAAGGGTAGATGAAAGGTAACATTATATGTAAAGTAATATGAGTAAATGCTTGTAGTTCTTTTTCACCAAATCCTTAAAGCAGATGCATGATTTAAAATGAAGTCCAAAGTTTTTTTTTTTAAGTATGCTGGCATTGCATTTTATATTATTATTATTATTATTATTATTATTATTATTATTATTATTATTATTATTATTAATAATAATTATTATTATTATTAATTATTATCTGTCTTGATAGTTGGGTTTTTCTGAAAATAAAATCTAACCCGCTATTTATGTTTTGCCCTGATGACAGCTGCACCAGATAAATACATAATTTTTAGATAAATATCATAAATATTACATATGCTTTTTAATTATTTTTTTTCCATGTCCTTGAAGATACTTTGTTTTTAGCATATATTTTATCATGTAGTCTGCATTGATCATCTAGTTAAAATTGGATTTAATTAGACACCTGATTTTAATTTAATATACAAAAGGGTCCTCTTGGGTTTGCTTGATGCAAGTTACACAATTAGAAGGCTTTTTATTGATAAACACAAACCTCCAATTATTTGACCATGTAACCCCTAAGATACAAGCCACTAACTATTATTCTGATATGTGACAAATGCACTAAACAGCTCTTGTGCTGTAGGACAAAGCCTAAAAAGGCTTATCCAATCTACACTACTACTGACTTTTCAAAGTATTATTAATTAAATGAGTTTGTTTAAGTGGTTAAACGCATCTGAGTGTCACTAAAAAGTTAAAGGGCTGCGCATAAGCACGCAGAGATGAACAGACGGACGTTGGGCTCGGACGTTGGGCCGTCTTTAATGGGTATGGTCCGGAGCGAGTGGTCCGGCAACTGGTCAGAAGTGAAGTGCTGCACATCCAGAACCACAGGTTGTTCATCCGGAACCACAGGCGGCTCATCCGTAACCAAGTGAGAGGCTTGGATGCAGGTTTCTGCTGGAGGGCTAGGATGTTCACCTCCGTTCATCGCAGTGGAGATGAGGACCTGCATAACCTCTGGCTCTCTGGCAGGAACTCATTGAGGAGAGCTGCTAGTCATGCCCTCTGACGGCGTGAAATGAGATGCAAAGGGGGGCTCTGGGCACGGATCGAGATGCAGAGGGCACTCTGTTCATGGACCGAGATGCAGGGGCGCTCTGGGTGTGGACAAAGTCGGAAGGGTCGCTCTGAGCACAGGCAGAGTAGGAGGGGCAGAGCTCCGACCCTCCCTGCGGCAAGAACTCTCTAATAGGGCTGCCTCAAACCTACAGGCCAAGGTGAGGCAGGCATGCTGGGAGGCAATAAGCCACCAGCGAACGTCACGCGACATTGTCCAATAAACAGCAGGGGTTTCAAGTAAATTCCATCGCACAGAGTCGGGAGCTTATAGGGAGAGGTGAGGGGGAAATTTATTTCCCCATATTGTAGTCAATAACCTCCATGACTACACCGAGGGAAGAAAACAAAAAACAAATGCCTAGGAGCTAAGCTTAACTAGGAAAATTAAACTAAAAGTGCTCAACAAAAACTCCAAAGTGAGTGGATCACTATACTTAGGAGCTGCTTAACACAGGGAGGTGGAGCAGAGTGGCTCAGACCGAGCTAGCGGCAGGCTTCACAGCACAGAAGCAAAAAAACAATAGAAAAAGAGATAAAAAAGAGAAGCTAAATATTGGCTGGTCTAGCGCCAAGCTTATGCGGCATGGGAGCTGCAGCTTGGAAGAAAAACAAACAAAAAAAAAAACTATATTGGTGTGGCTAGCACAAGGGTTATGCAGCATGGGAGCTGCAGCCAGAAGTATATAAACCAAATGAACCTAACACATGACCAGACTGTATCAAATGAGAACACCCAGTTAATTAATTTATTTAATCAAAGAATTATATTAAGACCAAGCACAGTTCACAAACTACCTTACTTTGCAAAGGTTTTCCCTTAAAGCATTGGACTTATTCCGCAATACAAAAACATGTAAAGTGTTAAGCATGTAGGTAATCCTCTACATTTTACCAAATCAGCACAGGGGTAGACCCTAGCAGTTTAAACAGAGGAAGTGAATTTGTCTGTATAGACCAAATGACTACCATCTAAGATTTTCAACAATGGTTATAGCTGACGAGTGGAACTCTGTTTATCAAACTTTGTGATAATATTTTTTATATGAGCCATAAACCATGGTTAACTTCTCAAGGCAGAGGTTGGCAAACATGGCTCCTGAGCTGAATACGATGCTTTACCCCCTCTCTTGTGGCTTTCTGCCTATTTTAAAATCATATGTCACCTATATATCATCCAGTTTAAAATAAAATGTAGCTTGTATACTGGTGCTTTGTAAAGCTTTCTGTATAAGTTTGACCTAAATATTCATCAGATTTGAATCCTAAAAGTTATTAAGGAGTACCAAATTCAACAAACATTACCCTACTCATTAATTTGTTTTATTAAAATGATCCAATATTACTTATCTGTAAGTGACAAAAGTATGTAAACCTTTTGAATTCTTAGATAATTTAAATGTGAAATTAGAGTCAGTGGGAAGACAACAGTGTGCCCCAATTCATTTAAAACCCAAGTATCTACCAACATTTGCTCTTTACAATACATGACTGGCAAAGTGAGTATATTTCCAAAACACTCAGAACATATGTTGATTCTTATGAGTGGGAAAATTTACAAAAGTTTGGACCACCTTACCAAAGACATCCACCAATCCATAGTCAGATGTATTTACACGATATTTTAACATCTTTTCTTTAGAATTTGGTGGTATATATCAGAATTCATTGCTTCATCAATGAAGATGAGCTGTCCTGGCACAGATGTAGCACCGCAGTCCCAAACCGTGATACTACTAACAATGTGTTTCAAAGATGGTATGTTTTAATTCTGTAATAGACTGCTTCTCATTCTCCAAACATTACATTTCTTACTTAACTCAAAAAGATTTATTTTGGTCCCATCTGCTGATTAAACAACCTATTGGCTTGTTCATTTGAACGGTAGCAAAATACAGATGGGCAGTAATGTTCTTTTTGGAGAGCAGGAGGTCCTTGCAAATCTGCCATGCTTTGATTGAATCTGTTCTTTAAATAAAACAGTGTGACAGGGTGAATATGTACAAACACCTTGTTGTCATGCCATTGATTACAAAGACATGATTTCTAATTTTACTTTTAAATTACATATGTTTGTCATTGACCGAGTTAACCAGATTAACCATTTTCCTTAATTAATAAATAAAAATGATTTGATATATATAAAATTATAAAGGGCTTTCAATGTTTACCACTATACATAAAAATTGTTAGTTTAAATAATGTTAAAGGCTAAAGGTTAATTTAAACATTTTTTATGACACAGTTATGTAGACAGTATTTCTTTGCTAACTCGCTTGAGTGGATTATAAATAGCTGATTGCAGTCATGCAGGAAATGCTAATTCAGATCGATTGATAATGTTGGTATTTTGAGACTTTTAATAATACATATTTGTTTAAGATGGATTTTCTCTTTTTTCTAGCCTGTGCAAGATGACGTCTGATGATGTACACTTGACGTCTGTGCAATGCACTTTAATTGGCTTTGTTTATACAGGACAGAGTGTTGAGTTCAAATGCAGACCCAATCCACAAACTTCCTAGCAGTGTTATAATGTAATCCATATATTGATGTTGAAGTAATTTATTTTGCCATTTTCATTTTTTTTCCCCCATCTTACCTATTTTCACATGTACCCTTAGTTTAAATACCTCTGCATGTAAGGATTACGGTGTATAGCTGCAGATAATGCTTTTTCATTTAAATGCTCTGCTTTCATTATTATTATTATTATTATTATTATTATTATTATTATTATGCAATAGAATAAAAAGTCAGTAAATGAATTGGACTAAGCAGACAGCTTATTTTCTTTTTGTTGATAGATTTTATTGTCTTTAATGAACAAATGTTGCTAAAATACATTTCAAGCATCTTATTGTAATATATATATATATATTTTTTTTTTTTTTTACTACATGTGTAGGCTATGGCTTTGTGGATTTTGACAGTCCTGCAGCAGCTCAGAAAGCTGTGGCTTCTCTAAAAGCAAGTGGAGTTCAAGCCCAGATGGCCAAGGTAAGTCACATGGGGCTGCAAAAACGTAATTTACAAATCATATTGTATTATAAACAACTAATACAAAACAGAAAATTTATACAACAATGTGGTTCAATTCTGTATACTTTTATTTAGTCATGCTATTATAGTTATAAACCTATAACTAATAGGTTTACTCACGCTGAGTAAACCTATTGATTTGCATAGAATCTCATTGGCTGTTTAATGTTGCAAATTGAGACCATTATGCACACTGGATGGAATATAAAATTGTGCCTTTTGTTTTTATTTATTACATATTCTGCCAAATCTTTTTGGTTTTACTGATTGTCGCTGGTCTGTAACAGTACATATTTATTTGGTTGCATGCAGGTGAATTTAAGGATTTTTTTTGCCTTTTAAAAGTAGTGCCTGCGGCAGAGAGTAAATCTCTCAGCAGTTATGGAGAGGAAGATCATTCCATCATTTTTGCAGTGGTAAAGAATATGGAGAAAAAATTGACATTGCGGTAAGGTTGAAGGACCAGGCAGCAGTCATCGCTAGAGCACAGTGAACGTGCTGGGGTTTTGTTAAAAAAATCGAGTGTAGGGAAGAGTGAGAAATGATCCTGTAGGACTTGTATTAAATGCTGGCAACTACTTAAAGCCAATGGAGTTTTCCTGGGTTTACCAGAGTACTGATGGTAGACAGCAAGCAATGCATTACAAGTCAAGAGTGGATGAGGGCCTAGACTAACAGACTAACAGAATCTCCTGGAACTTGTGTTTTTTTGTAACCTGTTCTGATAGTTTAATCTGTTTGTCAATTATGAAGCTAAACTTATGGAAAAATCTTGCTTGAGATATTTTAGAGACAATGGTTTGGAGGGTCAGATCGTGAATATTCAAGCATTTTGCGGAAATTAACAGGAGCTCAGTTTTTGCCAAATTTGACTTCATCCCAATTTTTTGTTTTATTTAAAAAAATTTAGTGTTGTAATTTTACTCTGTTTGAAGAAACTGGAAATTATTGTGCCAGTGTAGAGGGATAAGTTGATAAGGTGTGATAAGTGCTGGTGTTATTTAAAGAAGATATGGATTGGAGAAGGTGAGAGTGGATGGTTGCTCAGCATTTTACTGACCTGTTGTTAAGACCTTAACTGCAGGGGCCATCTCATCTTTGCAACTTTGTCAGGTTTGCGATGAAACATTTGATGAATAATAAGAGAAAAATGTGAGCTCACGTAATTTATTTATGGAGCGCTTTTTACAATAGTACATTGTCACAACGCAGATTTACAGTGTTATAAGAGTTTCAACCCCCAAAGATCAAGCCGACCATGGTAAGAAAAAACTCCCTGTTATGTTAATATTTTAAAGATAAAACCTTAAAGACGAGGACCAGGGGGGGCCACATACTCCTTGAGTGGCCGAGCAGCATCAACAGCATAGGACAGCCATGTACAGATTGTGTGGTGATCAGGTGTTTGTGTTTTACAATTGGAAAACTATATAAGGTCATTGAGAGCATCCTGCAGGACTGCCAGTCCAATAAAAATCCAGGTTCCATCCAGTAATTGTCTTGGCCACAGTGCTTCAGCAGAGCCATGAATAAAGAAATGACAAAAAAGAAACAAAAAGAAAAACAGGCTGGTGCCCTGATACTTAGTGGAAAGGTTGGTGAAATGACAATGAGTGGACAAGCTGGTGCAGTGATATTGAGTGGAAAGTTTGGGCGGTGACACTGAGTGGACAGGCTGGTGCTGCAAAACTGAGTGGACAGGCTGGTGCAGTGATACAGAGTTACAATCACATAATGAACACACTGGTGCACCGTGTGGATGTGCTGGTGTAATAACGCTGATTGGACAGGCTGGTGCAATGATACAGAGTGTAATGCCTGGTGCAGTGACACTAAGTACACAAGCCAGTTTAATGATGAGTGGATGGGCTTGTGAAGGCAGAGACAGGCACAACAGACAGACAAAGACAGGCACAACAGATTAAAGCACATGGAAAGTATAAAGAATGCATTCATAGCTGGAAGGAAACTGTCTTCAGAATTGTTTAGACTAGTAGTTTTAATTTGTTAAAATTTATTTTCATTAACAAAATGAAGACTTATTTAGTGGACAGATTTATATTTAGAATCATTTAAACAGATGCCTCTAGCCTCTCTTCTACAGAGTCTGCAGAATAAAGGATGTTCTTCAAACTAACATGATTCAGATTTATTCAGTCAATTAAACAAATGATGTTTTTACATTCAGAATTACTTGCAGTCAATAGAACAAGCTGTGGATTGTCATTTGGAACCTGGTTAATGCCAAAGTTGATCAAATCTGGTAAGCAGAGCTTTCTAAAAGGCTTAGGAAGACATCAGGCAGAAATGTCGAATAAAACAATATATGCAGCACACCATAAGGCTGGACCTAGTTGTTGTGAGAGAAAAATGCCCTCTCATTGTCATTTAGCTCAGGTCCAGCAACACAGCACAAATATCACTAAACTTCATGAGTCCAAGATGGCTAGGAAAAGATGGTCAGCAAAGAATCTCCTGTCTTCCCGCTTCCACGGCTGTTGCCCATGCAAAAGCAATTGGTCCCTGTCACTCCACTGGTCGGCAATCTTTATTCCATCTAGCCGAGGCCACCCCATTTCTTGGTTCCACAGAGTAATATGTTGGCTGGAGCCATGAATCGTTAGAGAACATGTCCATAAAGCTCTTAGATGTTTTTTGTTGGCTGCATGCCTTCTCATCATCTCTCATGTTTTGATTTAAAATAACAAGGCGCTATGCAATGAAAACTGGAGGCAGGATTTATTGAGCATAGACACAGGCTTCATGAACAGACTGCATTAAAATTACATTTATACACCTGCTGGCTGGTGTCTTTGCCATCACCTCACGTCCCTATACGGCAATCACACCTACATGCAGTGTAGCATGGTCAACTCGCTTTTCCCCTTCTGCCTGCCTCCAGCCTCTTTTTACTATACACAGAAGGCACATGTTAATAGATTACAGGTGTTTCCATTTACCTGATCTGCATACCAGTCCTGCCCATGGTTCACAGGCTCTGCCTCATCGGATCCTGTTCGCACAATAAAGTACAAAACAAACTTCAGCATGACCTGAAAAATAAATATTTAAATATTTTTTTAATTTATTATATATTTATATATAAATATATTATATATATATATATATATATATATATATATATATATATATATATATATATATATATATATATATAAAATTTTACAGTGCGTAAAAGGCTTAAAGTAGAACATAAAACACCACACCGGTGAACCACGCCATCTATTGGGGAAAATGCAGGCATTGCAGGCAATAGGAACGTATGGTCTAATAACAAAATATTGTGATGATATCATTAAGACAAGTTTGGCGGGCCAGTTTAAAAACCCTAACGGGCTGCATCTGGCCCGTGAACTGTAGTTTGCCCAACCCCTGCTTTATTTTGATGTATCAGCTAAAGATGCTTTGGTTTAATTAAATTTTCAGTGCAGAAAAAAATAATAATAAATATACTTGGAAAGTAGTTTCACACTGCGCCCTGAATAATAATTTGTGAAATACAATGATGGTAGGTTGAAGTAATAAAATCAATGTTTATTTAATCCAAGACAAGGAAAAAGAATGGCAGCTCACATACTCACAGGAAGAAAATAACTTAAATAGATAATGATGACACAAGGAGGAAGGAAGATAATTTTTACAAAGCTAAGAGGAGGCACGTGATGAGACACAGGTGCAGGGACTTTAAAGATGACTAAGGGCTAATAATCAATACAAGGTAATAATGACAAGATGGAGAATGATAGAAATTAAACTCTGCGCATTAAAGGTGTAAAAAAACCTGTATAATCTTATCACAATATTTGTGTTCTCTCTGATTATTTGTTTAGATTCGGAAGCAACCCTACTACGGGACTGATGCTATTGTATAATTTACCCATTAAAAACAATTTCAATTGGTTTATTGTAAGATTCCTCTCTGCAGTTGTACTATCAACCAAAATTTTTAGTTGACTGAGTATACATTTTGAGTATACATTTACTTTGGGTAAATACTTTTGAGTATACATTTACTTACATTTTACATACATTTTGTAGAGTAGTTAATTATAAGGAACAATTTTAGGGAGTTTATGCTTCTCCATCTTTTTTATTATCCATAGTGTTATTATCAGTCATGATAGCAGTGCAGAATAAAAAATGGTGACAGCAAGTCAGTAATTATCATTTAATTATTGTTAGTGCTTAATGAGGCATTATTAGAGTTTATGCTTTCAAAGAATTGTCATCCAAGACAAAGCATTATAAGTAGAATTATGAAGATTTATGAACACAGACATTAAACAGTGTAATCAATCTCCCTGTAATCTGATATGATGTATAGTTTCGGTAAAAAAAACAAAGCCTTGATAAAGATTACAATATTTTATGTTAGGAAATCTGAATTTGAATCTGTCAGTGGACATCAGTGAATTTAGTATATCATCACTACAAGCAGGGCCAGCTCTACTATCTTGTGATAACTATCTACACTATTATCGCTTATAAACAGTAAGTTATTCTATACTATACTATTCAGGGCTATCAATGTATTATCTTACATTTTGTATGTTATGTCATAGTAACATTTAGGTATGTCATGTCTAGTAACCATTATCTATGACACAATATTCCACAATACCCAGGAGAAAATCTATCATGTCCAGTTCACCTGCTAGCATGATTATATGAGGTTTGCAGCTCAAGCAAATTACATAACTATATGTATGGCACCAAAACGATATATTTATGTGTGCTGTTACACAAACAGAGATAACTGGATAACATGTGCAATCATTGCATGTCTCTTCACTTTGACAAAATTGTTACTGCCTGAGGCTCAAAGGATGAGGAAATCCAGTCCTCTCTCTTCTGTCGCTCCCTGTCTTGTCTCTGATTGGTAATCGTCGCACTGTCCCCTCTTCTTATTATTCTGAATTACAAGGTGTTCACATTTGATTGCTGTGTTTGCTTCCCAGAGGTAACAAGAAACCCTGTTGCTTCCTAGACAGCTGCATGCCCCATTGAGTAAAATGCACGTTAAATAAAGGTGGTCAGGCAGGGAATATACAGTAAATTAACGTGCGTAGCAGTTTTTCTACAGGGAGTGCTGACTGGCATACTACTGCATGCTCACAAGCCTCACTGACGAAAAAAAAATACAGAAAGCATGCAACCCATTTCTGCTGACTGTAGTCCCAAATGAGGTAATATCTGAGCATGTCACAATATAGTGCAAAAACCAAGATAGTATGATTCTTCCATATGGTAAATCTATATAACAGACAGCTTATTATTAGTAGTATTATTATCATTCTTCTTCTTCTTCTTCTTCTTCTTCTTCTTATATATATATATATATATATATATATATATATATATATATATATATATATATATATATATATATATATATATATATATATATATATATATATATATATATATATATATATATATATATATTAGTGGTTAGCACGTTCGCCTTTCATGAGAAATGAGTTCTCCAAATTGCCCTGTATAGAGTGTGTTTGTGAGTGAGTGTGCCCAGCGATAGGTTAGTGCCCTGTCCTGGGTGTATCTGCCCAGCGCCCGAGACGTTCTCCCCTGGATGGGCATGGGGAACCCCCCTCGACCCTAATAGAGGATAAAGTGGAAGATAATGAATGGATGATGATGATGATTATTATTATTATTATTATTATTATTATTATTATTATTATTAATAATTATAATAATTATAATAATAATAATAGCCATTCTGGTCTAAAACAGCAGTTATGATTTTAAGGCCACATGCCCAACTGCCACTAAATGCTTCATTTATTATTTATTATATTCAAATCTTTATTTCATTTTCTTTTGAATTTTTTTTTTTTTTTTGCTGCTGCTCATTCTCTTTGATCTATAAAGTACAACACTTTGCAAGTGTTACATTGTTACGCATTCAACAATTCTTGCTTTTATTCACTTAATCTGAGCCAGATTTCCTATGGTATCCATCAAATATGCAATGATGAGGGTACAGTCCGGCTTGTTATTTCTTCTAAGCCTGCTGTCACCATTAACCGACAAACAAATGTTGCTGTTGCAGCAATAGGTAGGTTTGATTCCATTTGAATTTTTTTAGAAACAACTATAACCTTTTTTAGATGATATAGCTACATGTATTTAAGGAGTCAGTACTTTGTCCATACCAATACCATTAACTTCACTTGTGGTCAAATAAAGCTGTTAAACAGACTTTAGTGCTTCCTGTGTGGTAAAGTGACAGTGCCTTTAAAGCTGTAACATGGAAACTAAGTAAATAATATAGGCATTACAAAGTTTGGACATTCACATTTAAATATTTATTATAATTATTTTGTATGATTATTATGAATAGTTCGTTGTTTTCCTGCCTCAAAAAAAATTGCAGAATGTAATAAGAGGTAGAAACTTCCAGCTGGTAAGATCTCAACAGAGTACAGCCTTCTGTAGTATTTTTTCTTGCTGTCAGTATCTCAGTATTTCAGTGCTTTCACATAGTGTGTTAGCACACATCCGTTTGTGCTGAACAAACAGATAAAATTGTCCTTTCCTGATGCTTTAGACAGAGGTTCTTACTGCTGAACGGGAAATTGGGAATTTATTTTCAGTGATGATTCAATAAAGCATACAATAAACAAGTTGGACAAATGTATTCCTTCCTATCACAAGAAGATGCACAGGTTTTGATTGAGGTGTCATACAATTTACTGCACACAGTACTCTATCTGTGCTATTGTGTATATTTATGTATGTGGTAGTAGCCAGATGGAATCCCAAAATGAATGTGAAAGCCTCAACAATATTAATTAGGTTTACAAAAAATCTGTAAAATTGCACAAACATGAATGCATGCTACATTAACAGCAATTTATTTACTCTTAGAGTATCAGATAGTAAATTACAGTATTTCCCAAACATACTAAAAAGAGATCACAAGTGTGACAGCCAGACTAAAAATCACAATGTGGTGGGTTGAATCATGGACATAAATGCAAACTGACTCTGCTGAATATGCTATGTTTATGATGGTGAATGTACTCAACAGCTGTACATCACTTTATTATTTTTAGTAAAAACTGCCTTTACATAATAAACTTGCACTAGTTTTGTCAGTTTGCTATGTGGTAGTGTGGGCTGAATTGGAGGGACAACAGTCCAAAGGTGTATGATGGCAATGCCATGGGACTGCAGCACTAAAGAAAATTGTTGAGGATTTAAATTATACAAATTAAAAATAGACGCTATGTGTAATTTTGAATCATATTTTTGCAAGAATTTCCTGCTTTCAGTACAGTTGCTTTCCCCCAAAATAAAAATTTCGAGATGCACTTACAGAAATTGAAACCAGGTACATAATATAATATGTTTAGACCTATTGTATTTAAAATTGCTATCAGACTATGTATGTGGATATGTATGTATATGTAGAAATTTTAAAAATATACCTTTACATTTTTATGGTCATGTGAAAAAAGCAAAAAGCAAAATGAAATGAACATGTGTTAATTGCATTAATTTTAATTTATTTACTGAAATATTGAGATCATTTATATTTAGAGAACACAATGGTGTTCATTTATCCAATCATTTTCACAACACTAGGAATTACAGCCATTTGTCCTCAGTGTATGTGTTGTATACACTCACAAACTAATTTATTTGAAACACTGTAACAATACAAGGTGAAGTGCTTTGGTAATTTCAGTGTATGTTTATATGGGGGAAAAAACATTCTGACTGTTGATCTAAACATTACCTAAAGTTGTCTGATTTAGTAATTTTTGTCAATGACATGCCCATGGAGCACAAACTCACTTATCATAATAGACACATCACTATTGATTTGTTAAAACAGCTCATGAGAGCAGTCATGTAAAACTGGTTTTGGTCAGTCTATCCCTGTTTCACTTGTTTCACCATTATACAAGCCATTCTAGACTATACACCTGTCAGAGTATCATTCATTCATTCATTCATTATCTCCTGCTTTATCCTCCATTAGGGTCGCAGTGGGGTTCCCCATGTCCATCCAGGGGAGAACGTCTCGGGAGCTGGGCAGATAGACCCACGACAGGGCGCCAATCCATCACTAGGCACTGTCAGAGTATCATTTAATTGAATTTAAATATTGAATATATAGGATAGTTATCTAAGGTGGTATCATATTTCGGACATTCTTCCAGCAAACCACTGTACCGGTGTACAGAGAAGTCACCTCACTTTTGATTCCCCATTAACCACAAGTATCCCAATTGTGTGTGTGTGTGTGTATATATATATATATATATATATATATATATATATATATATATATATATATATATATATATATATATATATATATATATATATATTCATGTTTGATAATTCCACAGTGTAGCTGGTTTTCTCCATAATGTTCTCATTTGTAAGTCGCTTTGGATAAAAGACTTCTAAATGTAAATGTAATACATAGAATCTATTGGATTGAAGGAGCTCACATGTGCTTTGACTTTGTTTTGTGTTCAAAAAATACAACAAAGGCACATTAGTAAGCAGCACCTGGCATATGTTTTTTGATATTCACTGTCCTCAGCGGAAGTGCCTCTGATTGGGCTGGTGTATCTTTGCTTATTGTAAGTGAAGAGTTTTGGACTATTGCTCAGATTCTCCAAACAAATCTGTCATCCAGACCTTGATGCTTGCAGTAAACAGTGGACCCATCTGTGCCTTAGAAAGTGATGTCAGTGGACATAGCTGAGCTCCACAGACACAACTTTATGAATCTAATGTGTGGAGAGGCTGGATCATGGAATTCTTCACTGTTGTGGAAATACTGAGTGTGGCTTTTTCCTGAAAAAATTTCAGCATCTCTCAGATCCCCACTGTCGGATTGGTAAAAAGAAGTGATCTGCAATGTCTATGAATGATGAAGTCATGCCACATACGACCGTCATTGCACTGCTTGGACAGTTGGAAAATTAATATTATTAAAATACAGACAGAGAAAATTCTTAGTTTATGCTGAGCCAGCACTGAAATGTCAGTCACTTTCAGTTTGATGACCTAGATATTCAGAGAATTTCAAAATTTAAAGATGGTAAAAATAAATATTAGGCATGTGAAAAGAAATGCTTACATATTTATGTCTTATACACACCAACACAGAAGTTTTTTAGGGATTTACTGTTTGAGAATATATACTTATGTAGCTCTCAAAAATACACATAGTTATATTGGGGACCTAAAGAGTACATTTGTGTAGTTTCTATTATGGAAATCAGAAAGTGTATCTTTAAAAGTGTAGTGTTTATTGTTTGTCATCTGAGGGCATCCGGCAAATTTTTCAATAAAAGTCAAAAGAATGGTTCTCTTTTCGATGTAACAAAAATCTGATTAGATTCTATCACTCTGGAAAGAAATAACGAAAAGTGTCCTGAGTGCTCGTTTTTCAGAAAGGTCTTGTTCAAATTTCCATAATGTCATTCCTAAGCCCTTGGAAGGTAAAATTAGCCATGATTTTAAGAAGAGAGAAATGGCATGTGCACTCCCCAGCAATTTCAACGACACAAATCTTGGGTGTATCTTGGCTCAGATACAGAATTGGACAAGTGTTATCTTCTGAATGCAGTGCACCACACATGGATGCTGTAGAAAACAGCAGTTTGTAATCGATGTGATTGGATGGCTTCACATGGCTTGAAGGAAAGCCAGTGTTGTTGTGTAATAAAGACAGGATGAACGCATGGGAATGAACATGTTTAAAAGTTAAGAAAAGAGGAGAGTTTTTGGTTTTTCAACTAAAGTAAAATCAAATCATCATAGTCATTTTTAAAATATGTTATGAACCTTGGTGAAAGACCAATTTTTTATGTATAACTTTAGAGATAATTAATCTTCAGCAGTCTGTATGCTTTCCAACATACACTTGCTGTTTACTGTGTGTATTGTGTTTAGTCCAAAATTTAAGAAAGCATCTGAGGGTAGATGGGGTGTTTAAAATGAAAATGTCCTTCCAGGGTTTTATGGCAGTCATTACTTTATTGTATGGCTTTGCTGCTGCTTCTGCACGCTACTTCAATTTGTCCTCATCAGTCATACCAATTAACTCTGTATGGAAGGATTATCACGTGTGTGTGTGTGTGTGTGTGTGTGTGTGTGTGTGTGTGTGTGTGTGTGTGTGTGTGTGTGGATGTGCACCAGTCCCTGTCCTCCACTTCCTTTCTTAACCCCTTCAAGCAAATTAAAGATAATTTGACTGGTAGAGCTGCATCTTTGCCTTTCATTATGGGTTCTTCAAACAGGCAAGAAAACTGCCTGAATTAAAGCGAAGCACAAAAGCTATGATGTTGTTTCCTGCAAATGGTATTACCAGTAATTTACAAATTATTGGTCGCTTTTTTTTTGGGAAAAGATTCTTAAAGGGAATTTCAAGTGACACACCGATTGCGTATGATGCCCTAAACACACCCATGAATCATGTTGTCATGATAGCAAACTATATCATCACGGTAGCGCGGTGAGGGAGGAAAGGTAATGGACTTTGATTGAAGTAATGAACTCATCTGACACCACTAAGCCTGAGGAACGTATGCAGCCATTATAAGTTGTAACTTTGCACGCCACATAGTGAGAGATCCATGCATCAGAGATGGGACTTTTGGCAAAAACACCGGAAACGAGAAAAGGGGAGGCATAGAAGGCACCTTCCGCCGCAGTATTGGGGACCTGCCACTTTTGTGTGGATATTGAAACGATAGAAGGAGAATGTAAGGGTCTAATGTATGTAGTATGTATGTATATATGTATATATAAAAGGGTCTTATGTATGTATGTATGTGTGTGTGTGTGCATATATGTATATAAACATTGGTATGGTGGGGGATGAGAATTTTCTCAAGCACTTTTTTCAAATGCTTAAAATCAGTATACTCCACAATTGCACATGGATGATAGATGTGGAAATGTTCAAATGTACCTCGCAACATACCGGACCTTTGCTATATTGTAGCATTTTGAAGAGTTTATGAAGCCTTAAACATATAAATAATAAAATAATTACAATGCCTCAACATCACATTGGTCTCTGCAACATAACCCCGTGAAAGTTATTACTGTACATGCCCATTGCTTCTGTAATGGATTTGTTCCCCTCTGATTTTGCATCTAGGCAGCGGGGGATTGCGCTCACACGTTACCAATTCATCAACAACTTACAAATAATATCATAGGTTTATTTAAATTAGTGTTTAAAAGTAGCGGAGATTAATCCTATGGGTTGCAGGATTTTTATTATCTCCGATTATCGGCACATGATGATGCCGCCGAATATGGGCTAGCATTTTCGAAATGTTTCCACAAACATACCTCACAACTGTTACACAATGCCGGAGCCCGTGTTCAATCTACCCACTCTGCACCAGTTTTGTTGTAATTCACAGGGAACCCAAAATCTTCCCACACGTTTGATTTGAATAAAGTTTTTCAGATCCCCTAACCTTTGTGTATCGCAGTCCATTCTCCGCCTTTAAACTCAGCTACACTAGGAGTGGCATGCTTAGCAGTGTATACAGCTAAGGTACAACTCGCAACTCTGCTCAGGTGTATAGCTCGTCTCTTAATTTTAGTTCTTCCTTGTGTTTCCTGGTCTTCACATGTTCTGGATATATGTAGGATATATGTGCCGTTGTTTTCTCCGTGCGACTGCGCATACCAAACCATGTGCCCTGGTACTGGTACAAATACATATACTGTTACACCCCACATATATATATATATATATATATATATATATATATATATATATATATATATATATATATATATATATATATATATATATAGTAAGTCATTTAATGTAGTAAGTCATTAAATGACTTAGTAAGTCATTTAATGTATATTTGGATAGTTTACATACAGAAAGGAAAAATACAGCTGTATTAAAGCCATTACGCATAACAGGTGTGCACAAATACCCCCTACCCTGACATATATGTAATTATGTGTAACAACATTAGATGATTTACTAACTGCACTAAATAAATATGTTAGTTGTTTTTCACCACTTTGTCAGTTGTTTAAAATCATTCCCTAGCCACTTGGAGCCATTTAAGAATGCCAATGTCCATCTGTTAGTTTTATATTACATACTTTTCTCATTCGAGTGCATGAAACATTGCAGTATTGTGAATAAATTAGTCAAATTTTGTTCTCATAATTTATTTACTGATTAGCTAATCCATTTTAAGTTCTGGTTTGAAGTCCATTGCCTGATCTTATCAGATTGTCAGATAAGTGCTCTCAATAGTTAGTGTTTCATCTGTAGTCGTTCATGTGTAAATGGCAATTTATTATCTCCAATTCACATAACTTACATGTTTGTGAACTGCGGGAGAACACCACAGTTCCCAGAGGAAATCCATGCAGAAAAAAGAAAAACCCTGTCAGCATTGTCTGGTAATAATATCTACAACAAGGTGACAGCACTACCCAATGGCCCAATTTAATGATTTAGAGAACAGGTAAATGTTATTGGTTATTTGACTTTAATTTATATTTGTCAATCTCTCCATAATAATTGGTTTGTGTGGGACATTTTATGTACAGCATCAAAAATAAGCCAGCTGAACGGATGTGAGCAGGCAACATTGTATGTATTCTGGCCTGTCAGGGTGTGGATGGCATTTGTTACCATTTAGATTAATTTATCATCAGCAGAAGTATCCTTTCACTATTTGAGGTTGCCATTTGTTTAGCTTCCCATTGGTCCATTTTATATTGGTCTCTTTGTAAAATGTCTGTTTATATGCACACTGCTTATCTGCATTAACCAGGTCCTTGCCTTTCCCCAGGCCTGTCCAACAGACTTGACTCATATGCCATGGCCTGGATTTTTATGGATAATTACAATTTTGGATTTCCTCATGTTTATATGCTGAAGCATTGTTGTTTCAGTGGACTATGTTTATGTAGCACAGTTAATCCATCCATCCATCCATCCATCCATTATCTTCTGCTTTATCCTCTACTAGGGTCGCAGGGTGGTTCCCCATGCCCATCCAGGGGAGAACGTTTCGGGGGCTGGGCAGATACACCCAGGACAGGGCGTCAATCTATTGCTGGGCACAAACTCACACAGACACACTCAATATGGGATAATATGGGAGAATTCAATTCACCTTGAGCCATGTTTTTTGACTGTGGGCGGAAACCCATGCGGTTTCCTCAGATGCTCCTCAGATGCCAAGTCCTCCACATTTAACCCACCCATGCAGTACCACACACATATACACACTGAGTGAAGTGAGCACACATGCCCGGAGCGGTGGGCAACCCTGTACATGGCACCCGGGGAGCAGTTGGGAGTAGGTGCCTTGCTTAAGGGCACTTCAGCGAAGGTACTTGGGGGGGACCGGGAATTGAGCGGGGACCTTTAGGTCACCACAGTATGTATTGCAGTCTATATCTATACACAAGTTTTTGAAACAACAGGTTGATCTACACTTATTTAATGCTACTGGGCCCACAAAATTCATTCTGAAGGCAGAGGGCAAATGCTTTTACTCTGGAAACCAATAATGCTAAAATGTGATTGGTTAAATGCTTTAATATGAAAATATAGGTCTGGAAGTTGCACAAATAGGGAAATGCTATAAAAGGCAGATGACGGATCATTTGGAATGATTTAATTAGCACTCATGGACAAAATATGATACAGATACAGCCTGTGATACAGATATTTGTAGGTTGTGTGTGTGTGTGTGTGTGTGTGTGTGTGTGTGTGTGTGTGTGTGTGTGTGTGTGTGTGTGTGTGAGCCACCTAGGCCTTGAAAAATGGTCTGGCTGTATTAATGTGGGTGTGTGTGTCTGTGTATTTGTGTTGCACTATGGGTAATTTGCGTGCATGAGCCTGTGTGTTTAGCAAATCTGTCAATCACCCAGCAGTAAAAGTCTCAGTGACAGGTGCAGCTCGGAACCCCATGGTGTAATTCACATCTAGGTACATGGTGTAAAATGAAACACACACACAATTGCAAATGCAACTGTTCCATTTGACATTTAGGCGACTTTACAATAAGCTTTAGCATCAGACATGTCATTAATGAAGCAACTTCATTAAGAACATGGCAGCTTAATATAATATAATGATATACTTTTTACAAATTAAGCACATGACACTAAATAACAAATATATGCTTATATATTTATATAAATTTATCGCAGATTTTTCGCTCACTTTAATTTTTAAATTGCTATTCTGCAACTCACAGTTTTGTATTTACTTCCAGTTATTTGTTACTGGGGACATCTGGTAAATTTCCATCTTGGTAATTTTGTTTAATGTTTTATGAAAGTCACAGATTAGAACCTGCAAGCAGATCATTTATGTACTCTGAATATAGGCCATCCAGCAAATGGAGTTACATGGCTGTGTAAAACGAGTCTGGATATGAATAAATACACTGTATTGATGTTTTTTTTTTCAGGTAAGGAGGTTCATAAGTATGGCTTGAATTTATTTAAACAAAACTTATGTCACTGGAGTTTAACCTTTCTGCCAAAGAGCATTTTATGGCATGAACTATTTAATTGCAGGTCTCTGCATGCACCTCATAGATTTACTTTTCTCAAGCTTAAACCCATGGGTGATTTAACATTGTTTGTATTTTTTAATAAAGTAAAAAAATAAAAATTTGTTCATATGGCATGAAAATGTTTTGCTTTTTAATATGTCAGTGATTTCATTTCAATGCTGACTTTCAAATTGGAAAATATGTATGACCTGTTTGTAGTTATTTTTAAAACTAAAGGTGGTTTTGTATGTATCTTGTTTATTTGTGTTTTAAAATAATAATAAACAGAAATTTGTTGCAAACAGAATAATGAATAAAGCTCTTTACTTAACAATCCTTGTTTCTACACTCATGGTCCAATTTGCCAGTACCATTTTCTAGTTGCATTTCACAGCTTTACAGTTACAGACTGTTTCTATACATACTTTATTAATCATCAATACACTATTTTTTAATATTTAGAACCCCCACTGGACCACCACAGAGCAAATATCAAATGACGGTCAATTCCCAACACTGCATCGACATTGAATTGGTTGTAGTGGTTTCATGCCAGTAATCAGATCATTCCTTTTAAACATGATGGTGACAATGCCAGACCACCAGTCTAATTAACAGATTGTGAGATATTAGCTTTGCCTTAAATGAAAAATCAACTTTCCTGTTGCGAAAATGGAGCCAAAGCAAAGGTTTGCATGGCATTAAAGAACCTTCACATTCTGGCGTGTGACGATTAATTACTTATAGTGCACCTTGTGTATTATGTGTGTAGGCAAGTAAATAGAATTTTGTGATCTTATTAGTTACAATTACCACTGTTGACTATCGCTGAGGCCTGAAACAGGGAAATAGATTACTCAAAGATAATGCTCTGTTAGAAGTTCTCCAGCCATTTAGAAAAGGCAAGCATTTTTGCAAATGGCCCAGAGGCTTGGCACACTCGACTAAATACAAACACTCGAAGGCACCCAGGAATCAAAATTATCTTTGTTCTTAAGTTAAAAGTATTACCCAAAAAGAAGGCATTTCACAAGACGAGAGAAATGAAACTTATCACTGAATCATGCATGCTAAATGTAAATAGTGCCTACTAGAGCCAAGAAACTAATTTGCTTCATTAAATTTGGTAAAGTTTGGGCAAGAGCCGCCAGAAACTGAAATCTAAACCTGTGCAGGTTTGCAATCCACCAGCTCCTGCAGCTATTTCCTTTGTTCCTCAGAAAGGTTTGAGAGAGAAAGGAAATAAAAAAGAACAAAGTGGAAAGAAGTGATGGCAGTGTGTTCAGAGTTTGCAATCAATTTCCTGTTTGTAATCAAATTCCAAATATCCAGTGAAGAGTATTTCCTACTTTCAAGGTTCACTTTGTGTGTTGTGAATGTGTTTTGTCATTTGTGTCATTTCAGGAGATCTGTGATAGAAAACAGATGCCTTGTCTTTTGTAGTCATCCAACAGAAATAATTAATGGAGAAAACAAAACAGAACAAGTAAAGCATAAAAGAGATCTATTGCGACACTATGAAATGAATCTGGGAAGCAATAAGCCCCAGAAGCAAGCCGGTTGTGTAAAACTGTGGGTCTGTACTCCACTCAACTCTCCCCTTGTTTAAATAACCTAATGTGGCTTTTGCTTGCTTTATGATGATGATGCAGCTAGGAACTAAAATTATGTCATCCTGAAATTTCAAGTACAGTATAATGAAACTGGACCACGTTTTTACCTTTGGTGGAGTTTATTGCTGCTTCACCAGACTGTTACAGTCAATTCGTTTCCTTCCCTTCTAATGTTTACATGCCTCCATTATTATAAACCATGAAACACAAACTATAATCAATAAAATGTCATTCTAACAGCTAATTTAGTCTAAGAGGTGGGTCTCAGTTTTTTTAACCATCTGTTACGAAAGTGAACTCAACAAATCTCTAAAGATGTTTTAAAATATGTTCTTTTAAGCATTTCAGTTCTCAAACAAAGGGAAGTGATTAAATTGAATTATGGAATGGTGTAGTCTAAACGTGAGCATCTCCAAGCCTCGGTCATCCTCTCACCAATCTCATTAGCTGTGCATTAGCAGCTGTGTGGGGAAGGACAAGCTTTTAGTGGATGCACTCAGGAAGTGTGGGAGAGCCTGTGAGCCTGAGAGGCGAGGGGTTAAGCAGAATGTTGTGAATGTTTATGATTGAGTTGGGGTGGAGGCTGCCCACAGAGATAGCTAGAACAGAGAAAAGGGAGGGAGACAGGAAAAGGTGTGGGATTCATCATCTGAGCTTTTATTCCTAATGCTCAATCAGGGGTCTGCACCACTCAGCAGGCTGATTTCCATCCAGCTGTTCAATCTGATGTCATGTATCTCCTTTTAAATATGAAACCTAGTTAATGTGACATGTCTTGTCATCTTTATGCTACAATATCTTTATTTTATAGTAGTCTACCATCAAATAGCTACAATGTTTTTAGTTTGAGCCTTCCTTATGACATATTTTCAATTATGGATGGATAAAAATAAAACAAGCTACTATAATTCTTACTTTCTTACAGCATGAGAAAATACTTTCTTGAGTCTTTGTTAAACATGTCCTAGGGCAGTCACACGAGAAGTGCTGCAATCAAAAGAGATAAAATATATTATTAAAAATACTAGATTTACATCAGGCCACATTTAACTAATGAACTTCACTAAGGAAAAATGTTAAAGCAAATTTAATAATTGAACTTATTCTAATGAACTTTTATTCACATCTTACACTTACTGATGGACATTTTTGATTTAACATATATATATACACACCAGCGATAGATTGGCGCCCTGTCCTGGGTGACCCTAACCTAATATAGGATAAAGCGGAAGAGTATATATATATATATATATATATATATATATATATATATATATATATATATATATATATATTTTTTTTTTTTTTATTTTTTTTTTTTTTTTTTTTTTTTTTTTTTATTTTTTTTTTTTTTTTAATTATTATTATTATTATTATTATTATTTTTATTTATTTTTTTTTTTTTTAATAGGCACTTAAATATGTACACAACCTCTACCTTAGTATTCTGCACTGTTAAAACCTGCCCAGCCATTCAAGCTGGATGAATCTTTGGTCCTCTTAATGTTTCTTTCCCCTACCAGGGAATTTAGGTGTGCAGGCTTAGAAAACTGTAAAACTGCTTTTAAAACAAAGTATTATTGTAAGAAGTGCTATATAAATAAAAAAAATTTTTGTCCAGTAATTTAAATTCAATGGCAGCACGGTGGCTTAGTGGTTAGCATGTTCGCCTCTCAGCGCTAGGGATTACCGGTTCGAATCCCAATATGGGTGGAGTTTCCATGTTCTCCCCGTGTCAGCGTGGGTTTCCTCCGGGTTCTCCGGTTTCCTCCCACAGTCCAAAAACATGGATCAAGTCAATTGAGTTCTCCAAATTGCCCCAAATAGAGTGTGTGTCTATGTGAGTGAGTGTGTGCCCAGCGATGGATTGGCGCCCTGTCCTGGGTCTATCTACCCAGCACCCGAGACGTTCTCTCCTGGATGGGCATGGGGAACCCCACCGTCACCCTAATAGAGGATAAAGCGGAAGATAATGAATGAATGAATTTAAATTCACTAACTATTGCTTATTATTGTACACATGTTTGTTCCCTACAGAGTTTAAAAGTTATCTAAACATTTGCTCAGGATTGTAGTATAAAACTGTTGCAACCTAAGTGATGCTGGAAGTTTAAATAGTTAATTTAATAAACTAATAAACACTAATAAACTAATAAACACAACCAAGTTGAGACCTAAAAATCTTAAAATGCTCCCAATGTATAATCTCTGGTGATGTTTGCTAAGCAGCACAATGCATTAATAGACTTTATAATCCTCATGTTGACTGACCTGTTTACTCTTAATTGTGTTTTATTTATGGTATCAAAGTTCTTTTAAGTTGAAAACAAAATATTCCTTTAGTACTTCTGCTTTCAATTGTGTAATATCCCTATTGTTAGAATCTTAGGTTGTAGCCATGCCAATGCCACAGGCATTTGTGGCTGGTATTTTAAAATGTGCATTATTGGCACTTTGCAATCAGGACAACTTTTTGTCTGACCACAACTTAACAAATAACTCAACCAAATGGAACATGTTGCTCTCAAGTATTTTAGCCTTGATTATTTATTTTTTACTTGTTTTTATACACATTGAACTCTGCTGTTCAAATAGGACACTGAGCTGCAGACTTTTATATTTAATAACTGTATGCAATAAGAGAGACAATTATAGAGTCATATTTTTATTCGTTCCTGCTTTAATAAATGTTTAATACATGTTTCAAGTTTTTATAAGCTTTACATGTTTTAGATGTATAAGTTTTACTGGGACATGCACTTTTAAGTTGGAGCAATGTAGCATGTGTATATAGTGAATTGAAAGTTGATGGGTAGCACATAAATAAATATACTTTTATAGTATTTGGTTGTTTTAAAAAGTAAACTTATTATTCAAATGAAGCGCTTCTGCATCCACACTGTTTCCATGTCAATTCATAGATATAGTTAAATAACCTAAATATTTGTTAATGACTTTAGTTTAAATCTGTCACCCAACTGTAATATAGCTAAAGGTGATTTGTAATTTGCATAGTGAAAAAAAACTTTTTCTCAACATATCAAGAAGCATTTTATTGAAGAGTTTAATACTAACTACTAACTACCTACTTGAAGGCAGAAACACTGTCAGGTTAAAACTTGGATTTCTAAATGTTAGATCACTCTCATCAAAATCAGCGTAGTTCAAGAAATGATGCCCTCTGTCTAACCAAAACCTGAATTAGGACTAATAAATACTAATAAATACTTAAATATTTAAATACTAAATAAAGGCGTTCCACCTTGTTATAGTTATATTTAAAAACCTTAATTTAGGGGACGTGGAGGTGGAATGGCCACGATCTATAAAGAAAACATTGATATTACACTTAATAATTAGTACGAGCCAAACTCATTTGAAGCTATCGTACTCAACGAATTATTAGTTGTAGGTAATAAGCTTAGGTTATTAACATATTACTGTATACTGCCCCAAGTCCTGATACAGAGTTTATTAGAATTCAGTGTATTTTTTTTCAAATATAGTTCTTTTCTCAGACAAAGCATTAATTGTTGGTGATTTTAATGTTCATTTTGAAAACCCAGAAGAGCCATTTAAATTAGATGTTACCATTTATTTACACCATTTATTTACATTAACCAATTATTTACATTAACTCTGCTTTCTGTGACAGGTGTTATGGCATATATAAAATAATAATAATACAATTTCCTTTTTAATCAGTTGCATGAGACACAATCTCACTTCAGGTCATGAATGTCTAGAGGAATAAACGATCAATTACCAGGATAGGTATCCTAGTTCCATTATGTATGAATGGATGTGCACCAATTGTCTGTTAGGATATTAAATGCAAATTGATTAAAATTGATTGTTGGGTAATTTTTAACTTGATTGTTGGGTGATTGGCCATTTTCCCCCACTCTCAGAATTGTATAATGATTGAGTATTCTTATTGCTGAACTTAATATTCTTGTGAACGCTGCTAATGATGGTGATAAAAACAAAATCGCCTGATCAAACACAGGATTAAGATTTACCCACTGTACACAAAAATGGCATTTGCAATTTTAGGGTAGTTCTGTCCAGAGTGTTTCATTGCCTTTTATTGCCAGCTGGGATATGTTTCATCACTTACATAAAACTGATCAGAACAGGTGGATTACAAAATAAAGGACTTATGTAGAAATACAAACTATAAAATTGAAAGCACGTATGTCAGTTTGTAGTTAATACCTCAGCCTTTTGGTTGATAGTTTAATACTTTAACCACTAAAATAAATCCAATTGTTTACTGCCACTATGGCACAAGCTTCCAGATATTAAAAAATTTAATGGTTTAACCACTTTTTAGATTTGGCTAGGGATTTTCCATTATCCTTCTTAAGGCTACGAAAACATAAAATAGGCTAAATATTTTTTTTTTTTTAGTTTTTGTCAGGTTTATACAAGAAGGTTTGTGATTGAGGACCTTTTCAGATTATCAGTTGAGCGCTACTTAAGAACTGATGTACAAGAACACATTTGACAGGTTTGTTGGCAAAACATTTCACATCGCTCTAAGTCAGAGATTCTTTGAAGTGAGTGAGGAAGAAAGAACAAATGTGAGCTCAGGACGAGAGAGAGTGAAAGACAGAAAGAGTAAGCGAGAAAGAGAGAGATGGTAAGTGGTTATCACTCCACATGGGATTGCATTGTGGAAACAGCTGCTGCTGGCGGAACAGCATGTTCTTTCAGGCTGCGTGCAAGAGAGTGAAATAAGAGTTACAGAACAGTGTGGAAGAGTCCTCCCCATTGCATGCTTCCATTCAGCCCAGTTCCTGTCTCCTAAATTCTAAGTGAGGGCTAGGTCAAGCTGCTAGGAGGACAGCATGGCAGCTCTGAAGGACAGCTCTGCACTGTGTGTTAACTGTGTAACACATTTCACACAAGCTAATTTATATATTAAATTGTTTCTGAGCTTTGAAGCTCAGAAACTAAATCTTGTCCACAGAGTGCATTGATTAGCACCAAAGAAGCATCCCATGTGCAAATAAAGGCAGATGTTGATTTTTTTTCCTCACAACCAGCTTTTTCTTGGTTTTTGCTGCATACAATGTTGTCTTCAAGCTATTTTGGATGTGTAGTATATCAGTTGTAGAATCACAAATTGGGTATTTCCCACTGGAACAGTCAGTTAACAGCAGGAAAGGCACAGTTTGTGATTAATGCATCAACAAGCATTTGATCTCGTAGCTCCAGTCTCTCCTGTGAACCCAAAGACAATGCAAAGCTGGCACTCATGTTTGAACATAGGCAGCTTACTGATGCCTGGTGATGCATGGTCATGACTGATTGATGGGCTGATGGATGCTGTCCATAGTGGATTAAGCAGAAAATCCTGCATAAGTCCCAGTTTAAGAAGAATCATTACCGGAAATCAAACTTACAAATCGCTGCTTCATACCAAAATAGATTTGAACCACATACTGCTTCATATTGGCTTATGCTTTATATCTATTTCTGCTTCTGCTTCATATTGGCTCCCTATAGTAGCCCGCATTCAGTACAAGGCACTGAATCTGGCCTACAGAACAATCTTTTTTATACCATGCAATCAATTTGATCAAACTCTTCTTCATTTATCTCCTCTTTCACATTAAATCATACAAAACTTGCATCATAATAATACAGGCCTTATTAAAAACCCTGCTTCAGGGTCCAGAGTATACAGGGTCAGACATGATACAGCTGGCGCTTAAGGTTTAAGGGTCCATATTTAGTAACCTCAGAGCAGTTGGGATTAAAACTCCCAACATTAAGATTGACAGCCCAATACCCTAACCAGTAAACTACTACACCCACATTATAGCATTTAAGATTAGAGGTGTTTAATTAAAATTTAAGATATATTTTGACTTTAACTTGCTAAGTCATGGTAATGTTCCTTTGCATATTGTTCACAGGCAGAGCTCCTGTCTTAAACTTCGCTGCCAGGCTTATTGTGGTAACCTGTCACTACAGAATACTTGAGCTCATTGCCAGACCACTTTATAATCAGCTTTTACTGACCCTGCTTAAGGGCTTGCAACAGGGTCTTGGGTAACATGGTTTGGCTTGAGTTAGGCATGAGCTCACCAATGAACTCATACTACACTGAGGAATTGATAGGAATGTGTGTGTTTAGGAAAAAAAAAACACTCTATCATCCTGGTCGCTTCATCCACATTACATCACTACTCTAATTTGCCTGCACAGTGAAGTGGGCAAGAGTTATTGTAAGAGAAAGTGATTATGTGTAACAGAGTACTTCAGAGTTGGGTGCCATTAGAATGGTGTTTGTGTCTGGCGTGGGCATTCAGTTGGAAATTTCTCATTAGTCTGTTTCTAATGTTTCAGTCTGGCTTGCAATCACTAAGCAAATTGAATAAAGCAAGCTGTCACACCCTAACATGTTGTACCTTCCTTACTACTTTGCTGCACTTACTAATTCCAGAGACCATAGTGTACCATGTCAGACAGTTCACCTGTCTGAATAACCAGTAATAATTACTGACTTTCTCATCCTTCGACATTTTTTTCTAAATGCTGTTACACCATATAATTATCTTCTCATCTCATTATCTTGACCACTTAATTCTCTACAAGGGTTGTGGAGGAGTGGTTCCCCATGGCCACCCAGGGGAAAATTGAGCAGATACACCAAGGACAGGGTACCGGTCTATTGCTAAGCATACTCTCTCTCACACGGACCTCAGAGCACTTTTCTGAAGATCAGAGTGACTTTAATCATTGAACACAATTAAATAAACTATTCTTCATCTAACACACTTGAGTTTCATAGATATAACCTTAATTTACTTTTGACTAATGCCCTTTGACTAGTTTAATTTTCACAATAATCAAAAATGATTTTTAAGAAACATTTAGTGACTAAACAATATCAGTTTACCTATTATTAATCTAGTATACAAATTTTCTGTTAAAGTGAGCACAATAATATAGACATATGTATATACTATTGCTTTACATTTGTTAACACTTCCTGGAAACTAAAGGGGAACTAGTTCCTCACTTATCAAATATTGTGGCCTTTTGCCTTCCTTTGGGTGTTCAGGCTAATAAAAATGTAAAGCTGCTTTAAAACATTACACTATTACATAAAACATCAGACTTAACCTTACAAAAACGAAATATTTTATGTCATTATATCACAATGAACACATTTTAACACTTAATTTAACTTTGGGCTTTTACTATAATGCATGATCTTAAAGTAGCTTTACAATTTTCTAAATCGTGTACGCCAAAGTGCAAGATACCCTTCTAGGGTGGCACTGCAGTGTTAATAATTGGTAAGACGTTATTCATATATAATTCTTTTTGACAGAGCTCAATGAGTGAAGACTAGAGATTGGTAATATCAAGATTAAAAAAGGTTGCTGCAACTTGCTGCCCTTTTATTTCTCCACTCACTGCAGGAAATAAAAAAAGAAGTAGAAGGAACAGACAAATAGCCATTTAAACAATGGACATGTGCATCTTTCACCAAAACTAAGTGTGTGTCCCCCCCCCCCCCCGTGGCCCTAGTAGAGAATAAAGTGGATGATAATGGATGGAGGGAAGCTGCAATAAGTTTGGGGGAGTGACCAATGGAACAGGTGGGTTGTTCAAAAGACTCCATGTCACCAGCATAAAGTCATACAAACAAGAAATAAAGCCTCTTTCGTTTGAACGACCCACCTTGGGTCACAGCATAGCCATGCAACCGTTACCATTGGAGCAACTGATCCAGACCCTTGCATCCATGCAGCAGGAGCAGACCAAGGCCCCACGTGCTGCATGAGAGGCACCTGTGCTGCACAATCTGCTCAATTAAGTATCAGGGACTCCAGCAGAAACGTCTGCATCAACAGCTGCATGACACATGGACATCACCCCAAACATGTCTGGATCCAGAATCTGCTGAGGGGGCAGTGTGGCAGGAGTGCAGTGTCACTTGGGGAGAAAGTGGAGCCGTCATTAATGGACTTTGATTATAGATAATTAATGAACCTGATATGACTCTACTTGATGAATTTGAATGAGATTGTAAATTCATGCATCTCATTGACAAAGAGGATTAGATGAAAAATGTAAAGCATCATTCTGATAAACAGACAGCATTTAATGTTAGTGGTGAATATAATGCTGGTGCTCTAATTAGCATGTAAAAATACACAATACATGGTTGCTTAGCACAGATAGGCTACAACAGCAGATAAACAGTTTTAATGTTGCTGCTGTCTGAAGGTAACAGAGAAGTTAGACTCCACTTGGTAAAAAAACAAAAAAAGCTGAAAATGAATTACTGTGCAGTCAAGAAAAAAACAGCATCTGGTCAGATGAATCCAGATTGTGCTGTAAGCATTACAATTTGGTGCAAGCAGCATGTATTGAATCATTTCTGTCAAGGGCAACTATGTAGGTTGGAAAGGGTGTAGGTAATGTCTTTTTGGTTCATCCAAGATGCTAGGCAAAGCACTGGAAGAGAAAGTGGAGCCGTCTTTTTGGTTTTGGAAGTAATTCTGCCTAATTAACATGTGCAGCCTTCATAAGCTATAACATCTGATGCCTCTGTGAGAGAGCTCTAGGAACAACAGGACTAAATTATTTCACCCTTCAATACTTCATGGCTGTTCAGAGCTCTCAATCTCAATCCCAATACACAATTATTATATCTTTATTTACCACGCCAGGTGTGTTAATTATCTATAATGCAAGTCTATTGCCAATGGCCCTGCTTTCTCCCTCAGTGCCACTACACTCCATCCACAATTTATCTATCTGCAATGCAATGGCTCTTTATACTGCATTTCTGCATAACACAATGTTTTTATAGCCATAAGATTGTAACAGTGAAGTTATTGACAGGTGGATTCACTCAGAGGGAGCATCACTGAGGTCCTAGGTGTGCATGGCCCGCCACTGAGTATGATAAAAATAGATATATTGTTATGAATTATATTACCTATAAATCATTTATTTAACACCTTCTAAATTGTTCAGACTTCAACATGTCTTTTATAGTAGACCACTGTGTAACTTAAGAAGAAGAGTTTTTTTTTTTTTTTTTTTAGTTGAGGCAGTTTATTTATTTATTTATTTTTATCTATATCTTCCTTTCAGCACTTGGCATCTCAATTCTCTGTGCTTAGGTGGCTTTGTAGATGAACCTCTGTTGGACCTCGACATTTCCACTTCACAATAACAGTACTTACAGTTGACCGGAGCAGCTCAAATAGGGCAGAAGCTGACTTTTTGGAAAAGTCACTGAGCTTAGTACAGTAGGATCAGTTCTGCCACTGGTGTATGTCTCGAGAAATTGCACAGTTTTTTGTTTAATTTTTCACACAGGTTAGAAATGAATTCAGTCATTAATAGGCAATCCTAAACTTTGGATAATAATTATTTTATATCTGATTATTCCTTATTAATTGTAATTAAGAGGAACTTTTAGAGGTACTGTGAGTATGTGTGTGTGGGGGGGAAAGGTGCAAAACTGAAGAATGTGGTTCAGTTACAGCAGTAAGATTTGCTAGTGTCTCTCAGCGCAACCTTCCTCATCATTTATCATTTTCTGTTGCCTGCAAATCTAAAGTCATGACATATAATCTTTGTGTGTGTGTGTGTATTTGTAAAGACTCCATAACTGAAAAAATATCAGAGAACACATGTTATTGGAAGTAAGTGAGAATGTAAATTTGAGCTCTGCGTGTGTGTGTGTATGTGTATGTGTATGTGCATGTGCGTGCGTGCGTGTGTGTGTGTGTGTGTGTGTGTGTGTAAGCTGAATTATAGAGGATAGAGCTGGGTAATGGAACAGTATTAAGCCCTTTTTTGGGCAATGGTGCTACACAACTTTTAGGGTCTATGTCTATGATTGTTTTCAGAAAACTATAACACAGTTGTTACAGGACATGGCATGCTGGTAAAATATGTGAGCATGCTGGACCCAACCATGTGAGACAAAATCACAAAAAAGACACAAATAAAAGGTTTAAAGGTTTATTTCAGCATCATTACAAAAATATAACAAAAGCAAAATAGTGTCCTCTACACACAGAAAATACAGCTGATCTTATGTTCAATGATGTTTACCTCTGAGAATGTGAATACCCTACAGCAGGTCAATAAGACTAACTGCGCCCTCTTCACCCCTTCCCGTTTCATGTATCATAAGTGGCCGGGTCAGACTAAAAAGTTTGAAAAACTGAATGCGGTGGCCTTTTATCAGCAAGACAAATGCAGATGCTTCAGATGCAGATCACAGTTGTATCTGAGACATATCACGCTGTGCATACCACAACATGATGCAAAGCTAGAGGTAATAAAAAAAAATACTTTTGGCCACTTAACAACAAATGACTATGACAAAATAAATATAAATTTCAAACGTGTTGTCAGAAGCAACAACATTTTTTTTTCAGGAATAATGTTTACTCTTCTGTTCAAAGGACCTAAAACACCAATAAACTCTTCTAGTTGCCATTGCTCTTGGCCTGCAGCCCAGTACACTGATGTGGCCCTGACTGGGAGAATATACAAAACCACAAAGTGACTGCGATTAGATGAAGATTAATCCCAAATTTGTCAATCTTTTTTTTTTTTATAGTCTGTAGTTGTACAACAAATTGCTGCAGTGCTGACATTCATACTCCAGCTAAATAGTAATTGTTCTTTGGTCATTCCCTGGAGGTCCTAACAATTAGAATGCAGAAAGTATGTAGAAAAACAGGTTGATAACAGTCTGAAATTCTGAAACTACAAAGGGCATCAAACAAGGTGATGTACCTAATAAAGTGTTCCATAAGTGTATATAAAGTGAAGGTAGAGTAGTTTTCTGGACAGAGGTTTGGCTGCACATATTATTGTGTGCAGAGGCTATATTTTTTAGGATGGCGTGATTGCAACCTGTCTGCTTCCCTGATTGCTTGGCATAGGGGAGATTTACCGACACAGGCAGGAGCCATTGATCAAGGTTTGAGGACAGGAGCAGCCCAAGTGTCTCAGTGGAGAGCACAAATCAACAGCTGTAACCTTTCCTCCTTATCTCTGCCTTTGCTGCTCTGTCTTCGTCTTACTTGCTTGGTCTTTATCCCCTCTCCTCCCTTCTCCTCTCAGCTACTCATTCTGGCCTTAAACAGAAGTCCATTGCTTTGTGAGTGAGGGGTTATTCAGTCGCACAAGGGTGCCCATGAGTGTCGATCAGAGGAAGAATGCATTAACATTTATGACTTGTGATGGTGGCATTGATAGTGAGACAGGGTTGACACACATGCGTGTCCCTGCTGGCCCGTCACTGCCCCTCCTTGTCACATATACCAGTCATTAGGATGCTGGATAACGGCTCCTCTGCATCCATTAGAATAAAAGTGTGTTAATGGCTCTGCTCTGGCTGTCCTTGGCTGTTTAGTATGAATAAGACTGGAATAAAGCTGGAACAGATGAGGCCCCATGCTCTGGCTCTGACCTGACAACCTCATACTAACCTCATACCGCCTACAGACCACCAGCTGAGAGAGCTCTGACCTCTACTGTCACATCAAAGCTTTGTGTATGTATGTGTGTGTTACAACACTCATACATCTGTGAGAGATTTAAAAAAAAAAAAAAACTGAACACTGTGGCAAAGCATGTTCATTATGTTAACATGAATTATGTATGTGCTGTTTTAGAAGGTGCACATGCCTGTGTGTTTAAATGTGAGTGTGTGTGCTGTCGCATACAGTTGAGTGAAGGTTTTTCTTCCACGCCAGCATGTGTGCATTGGATTTGCATGTGTTGTCCTTGCTCAGGCAGCCAGTCGGGAGGCGAGCCTGGATGCTAATGAGGCTGAATTTGTTGGGCTCCGTGGTGATGCAAGCCTATTTAGTGGCAGTGCTGTGCACATTTTGCTGACTCGCACAACTTACCCTCTTCAAAGAACTTCTAAATAACCTTGCACACTGCGAAGCTGATTCCAGTTGAAAGAAACTACAATTAATTACTTTATTTTTCTATCTTCCCACATCAGCGATTACATTGAAGCCAAGATCCCCCCATATAGTCAGAAATATCTAGTTTGAGGAACTTTACGGACTCTGTGGGTCAGTGGATTAGGCCTTCAATTCACATTTATAAGAACATATTTTGGGTAGGCAGCCAATTGATAGTCTGGTTTTTGCATGTTTTGTCTTACTATTTCCCTTAGAACTTGTTTTTTTCCCTCATGTGCAAGTATCCCTGAATTATCCCTTGTGTGTGTAGGTGTCTGCCCAGCAGTGGACTGGTGTTTTTAGCCTTTAAACCAGTAACCACTTAGGCAACCCAGCACCTCCTAAAACCTGTTTGGGAGCAGTTGCATATGAAATTAATAAACAAATTAATTCTAAATAAAGTACAACAGTTTTAACAGTTTAAAAAAAGAATAGTGGGAGGGCATGGTCAGATGTAGGCATGAACAATGTGGGTAGCAGTCCAGGGTCCACTTCTTGACATTTAAAATTATATCATTGGGACTAACATCAGAGATATTTTGTAATATGCAGTTGGTTGTTTGCCAGTTCTAATGTGATGGTGGATTACACTGCTTTCAATAACTTTCTTTAAAAAAAAAAAAAATTATAAATAAATAAAAATTATTCTCATCTTGATCTTTGTTTACAGTAGGTTGTTAAAGGAATCGGCTTGTAGAAATTAAGTACTGCTATTGAGGACTAAATAATTTTTTTTATATAACATGTTAAGACACGTCACTTCACGTGTAAAATAGAAACAAATGTAGGTTCTAAAAATGAACTTAGATTAAAGCACCTCATTAACTGTTTCTGGTTTAAGGGATTCAAAATTTTACTAGTGCTATACTTAAGTCAACTTTTTGAGTACTTGTACTTTACTTGAATGTTGTCATATTGTATATATTATTCTTTTCACTCCACTACATTTGTAATTACTTAAAGTGTATCTAATATCATATGGATGGTGTCCATATTTATAAAACTGTATTTAAAGTAGATTAAACTAGCTCAACTACCCAGAACTTGCTGTTTACACACTGATCCCCTAATAATCTAACCAAGCCATATGCTTTACAAAGATTTAAAGTCTGAACTCTTAAAGAGCAAACAAAGGCGATAGCAAAAAGGAAAAAATTCTATATTTTTAGGAAGAAACTTTGAAAGGACGAAGGCTCATTACAGAGCCATGATCAGTGATTTCATTCATTCATTATCTCCCGCTTTATCCTCTATTAGGGTTCCTCATGCCCATCCAGGGGAGAACATCTCGGGCGCTGGGCAGATAGACCCAGGACAGGGCGCCAATCCATCGCTGGGCACACACTCACTCACACAGACACACTCTATATGGGTCAATTTTGAGAATTCAATTGACTTGATCCATGTTTTTGGACTGTGGGAGGAAACCGGAGAACCCGGAGGAAACCCACGCAGACACGGGGAGAACATGGAAACTCCACCCAGATGGGGATTCGAACCGGGAATCCCTAGCGCTGAGAGGCGAACGTGCTAACCACTAAGCCACCGTGCCGCCTGATCAGTGATTTGTCTAGCAGAATTGACCAATCATGTTGTGTACATTATATACAGATTTTTTTATTCAATGGAGACCAAAAACCTAACATATAAAACATATTCTATGATTAATTGAGTTTGGTTATAGTAAATAGTCTTTTGAATGATTGCTTTGCTAATCAGATAAGATGAAGGGATCATCATCACACTCTCTTTTAATAGTACAATGGGAGATGTAGTGAATCGACAGCAACTGTTCCAAATCACCAAAATCAATAATTCAATAAGTTCAGCTTGTGAGCTGTGATCTGTGATCTGAAGCTTTCATTTAGTCCATAGATTTACAAAACAAAATTATAATGCTATGCAAATTGATGGGAGATACAGTACAGTGATGGGAGATACCCAATACAGTGCATGTTCCAAGTTTTGTAGTTGGCATGTGTATAAACATCCTGTCTAGAAGCCTTTAAGCTTGACTCATTACCATGTTTATGTTGTCTTGCATTTATTAATCACTGCTGGCACTCAATGGCCAAAATACAACATCTCATAAACATTCAAACATAAACACACTTAGAACGAAATTAGGAGATGCACTCGATCCATCACGCCCACAGGCTTCTGGATTGGCTCCGGATTCACTGAGGCCCCCATCATGATAAAGACTTTACTAAAAATGAGATTAATGAATGGATCATTCCTTCATTCAATGTTAATAAATAGTGTACGCCATACAGTTTTAAAAGCAGTGTTTAGAACTTTGTGCAGTGCAAGCTCATTTTGTATTAATGTACAGTCACTCCCCTCTGCTTGTATCTTACAGCAGGGAATCATATCGGTGACATGCTAGCAGATGTTGTGGTGGTATATGTCTATCAGCAGAATTTATGAACTTGACAAGCTTGATTTACGTACACAGGTCATATTATTACATATAATAATTAGAGTCAAATGTGTCAAATTTAGTGTCTTTAGAGACAAATTTGTGTCAAAAATGTGCTCAAAGTTTCAAGTTAAATTTTTCTTTTTAATTTTTTTTTATATATAGTGCTTTTTACAATTCTACATTGTCTAAAAGCAGGTGTGAAGTTTTTCAGTTTTAAGGAAAGAAACCTTGTGAGAAACTTATGCTCCTTGTGTTGCCGGGTAGCATTCACAGTGCAGAACACCAATGTGCAGCAAGTTTAAGTATTAATATAAAAGTATTAATAGTATTTATATTTTTCCATAAAACCCAATTTCTTTAATAGATTATGATAATGCAAGAAAAACTTACAGAGTGGCACTAATGATGTCATGGCTATGAAAACATTTAAGTTAAATTAATTGGTTGCAAACCTGTGGATGTATTTTAAGGTACAAATCAATCACACAATTAAATTGTGTGGCATTATGGGACAATCAAAAGTAAACATCTAGGATAAAAGGAAGAGAACTGCAGTCCTCTTTATCTTTGTATATAATTTTCAGATTCCTGAAGGAACTAAGTTCTTCTGTACAAACATTAATATGCAAGCATAAAATATGTGCACTGTCCAGCCTGTTTATGAAAAAGACGAGTTTGTTGTCTCATAGAGAAACATTATTTGGTGTGTAATGTGCGTATCAACACAAAAAAAGCTAAACATCTTCTGAAGATACTGGCTGAAGCTGATAAGACCGTGTCATTATCCACATTAAAACAAATCCTGTGAGCTGAAAAAAAATATTACTCCAAAAGACAGATTACACTTCTTAGATATCATCACTCAACAGTATGGTAAAGCTTTTATTTGGGCACTATATCTATAGCAAAAGTTATAAGGTCATATCTGAGTCCTGTGCGTAAGCTTTTCCAACGTCCATGGTGCCAGCAGCCAGTGGAGGCTGCTGCTGCTGAGAACGATTAGGTTTTAGCTGTAGCCCCACCCCTTCTTAATTACACACTGTAATAATTTTGTGGGTATGACACCAGGAAACAGGCAAGTGGTAAAAAAGCTTTATTTTGCTACATAAATAAGTTAGCAAATACTGAACTTTAACAGTGTATGGATTTTTACCAACAAAGTCACAGTTACACAGTCGTGTGTAGTTTAATCCATACAAGGATTTGTCTTTTGAATAATCAATACATTTTCTACTTCCTATACATTAGGCATTTCACATCATTTACACATAACTACCAGACAAGAGAGATGAGAACTATCATCTGTCTTCAAGATTCAGTACTTATTTCATATTGTTTCTCATGTAAAGGCTTGAAATCCTTCAATGCACTTCTGTATACATAAGTTACTCATAACTGGTTACTATTGATGTTCTTGACAGAGGAGAGAATATAATATTTCTTTCTGCCAAAGATTCAATTTTAACTGTTTTATAAACATTGCACTGTATCAAGAAGAAACCAACACATTTTTACTAGTGTATTTACTTTTACATGCACTTTTTACGTTTTATTTTTTCACTAACAAATATTTTGGATTACTGAAATTTTCATGTTCCTATTTTTTGTTTGTTGATATCAATTAATATCTGATTAATTTCAGGATCAATGTTTTTTTTTGCAGTTTGTCAATTCATTCACCTTTAGTCACTTTAGAGCAGGTCAGAGCCATCTCTTTTTCCCAAGAGGTCAATCCTTCCTTTCAGAAATCAATGACAATGCTGTATCTTTGATTTAACCATTACTCATTTGCTTATTAGGTACAAAGTGAAGTTGTATCATCTCATCTACACTAGCATTACTAGTGAGAACAGTACTTATCTACTACCACATTAATAACAACAAAATCAGCATTGTATATGTTATGGAAGTTTAATTTTACCAAAAGGAAACCAAGGTAAAATAACAGGATGCTTGAGATTATTCAGACAGCTGTGCAGTTTACGTACACACACTTTCTGTTTGCCCTAGGGAGATCTGAATCATCCTCTCTAGATGCCATTGCTCCCTCTGCTAAACCTAGTCTATTGCCCTGCAATGCAAATTATAAAGGCTCCACTCGTGTCCAGGATGTGATGTTTATATAAGTGTCCCATTGGTCTGTAGGAAATTTTTCTCATGAACCTTGTGTAGCTTGCCTACAACACTTGTTTTTATTAGGTTTTCTTCTTCTTCCTCTTCTAATTATTATTATTATTATTATTATTATTATTATTATTATTATTATTATTATTATAACTTTAAGCCTTACAGAAGAGTCTGACTACACACCAGATGTAATTTGCTTGAAATACATTTACAACATTACTTGGTTTATTTCTCTCGACCCCTCGCCTCATCTTCCAAATAAAAAAAAAACATTTTTATTTTGCCCTCAATATCTCCAAAAGTGCTTTTCCAGTGATAATCCACTAGGATCGTTGGTTATTACATTTATTTAATGAAAAATTCAGGTCCCTGAAAGTCCAGAAGGCAGTGATGGTATGGAACTGGGGGTTTTGTTCCTTTTGGCCTGAGCTTGTTATTAAAGCAGCTCAGGCTGAGGAAAATTCACAGAGATACAACCTTACTCTCATTTCCAATTCACTTTCTCATACTTTCTCAATCTTTTTCCTGTAAAAAAAACCCTTCTCTCAGATGTACTCATTGGGTTATTCTGTGACACTTTGAAAAAATATATCTCTAGCCTCTGTCAGTCTTCACTGGACTGTAACCTGAACTAAAGGTCTCTAAATTACCTTAAGTCACTTGGAGCACATGCAACCCCCACAGCATTTGGCTGCATGCACTGTGCTTGATCTTGGTCCTGTTTGCCACTAATTCCCTTTTTGGGAGCACTTGTCAAGAATCACATTTTGTTCCAATACTGTTCACAATTCACAGTGCAAAATGCTCAGGAGAGAAATAGGCATCATTCACTTGGTCTGTAATTTTGCTCATATGCTGCATGATACAATTTTATTCATATACACTGAGGAAGAAAGTGTCAAATTTGCTTTGCTTACTGCCTTTTGTCTGCTCTTTGCTTTTCACTCTCTCTCCCTCTCTCTCATTTCACAAGTCCATCATTCCATCTCTCCTGGTGTGATGTTACCCCTTTTTTGCCGCTAATGAGTCTCTCTGGAAAGGCATAAAATGGCCTCTCATCAACCATCTCCAAGATGAATGTGGCTTCAAAGAGTCTCCCTGGATATTAGCATAACATGGCTACCTGCACTTGATGGCAAAAACAGACAGGGGAACAGCTTGGCTGTCTTATCTGGATGCATGAATCATTTAAAAGGCTGATCAGCCCAAGTCTCAGCCCTTGGTCAGGTGTTTCACAAACAGCACCCCACCCCCACTCAGGTTCCACACCCCTCTCAAAACCTTGCACTGCTGGCAAGATGTACATAGGAATGTTTTAAAACCCATTTTTCATATATATGTATAATATATATGTATGCAAAATACTATTTAATTAATAATTAACTATAATTAATGCAAAATATTGTTTAAAGATAATATATATATAATTACCATATATATATATATAATTTAGCATAAATTTAACATCTTTCATAAAATGATCTTTAAATAATGCCAACATTTTACTATATTTGGCACAAAATTGAGGCGTGGCACCCCGGCTTAGTGGTTACTGCCCAGCGCCCAAAACCTTCTCCCCTAGATGGGCATGGGGAACACACACCCCCCCCCCCCCAACCTATTTTTTATAGGCACATTTAACACCTTACTCAATCAACCAACCAACACCTCCTGGTTGGTTGTCTTTGTGACTTTCTTTATAGAGCAGATTGATGATATTAAGAAACTGTACTCTGCCCCTCATCTCCAACACACCAACCACGGTTTCAGACATCCAGTTCTCTCCCCACCCTTACCTGTCATTGTATGGAGGTTTTCAGGATTTTCCTCTTTAGCAAATTTAAAATCTGTCACCTCGAACCTATTTCCTCTCACCTCATCTATATATTATGCACCTTATCAACTCCTTTTTCCCCATTAGCAGTTTTTCGAACTCAAACAAAAAAAAAAAAACAATGTTATATGGATAATTTTATATTAATTCACACCAATTTTAATACTTTATGTAATTCGATTTGGTTGTTTATTTATTTATTTTATAAAATGTTAAAATGCAGACATAGGAAGAACATGCAAAAAGTCTACACAGAAAAATAATAAAAAATTATATCTTGCCCTATGGTTTTAACAGTAGGTTCAGACAAAATGTTTCAGTCAGCACATACATCAGAGGCATATGAGAAAGAGCTGTTACAGCTGTCTTTCTCCAAATATGAAGTAAGATGACAGGTTCAATCAGTGGTGGTATTTGATGGCATGCCCTGGGAGTATAAGGTTTTCACATGTGGACATTATTTAAAGGAAACTGAAAATCCTCTATTTTGAAGGGATTAAAACATGACAAACAGTCATTTGTGCTAATAAAATCAGGTCTAAAGTTTATGAAAGATGTCATAACGTTGAAGAAATCTGTTTGTCATTCCAAAAGCAAAAATAAGAAAGGATTTAACCAATTCTTTTTTTCATTTAATTAAAATAACTTTCAAAAACCAAGTTAGATTAGATGTTAGTTCTTATTAGTTCTTATATTAGTTCTTGTTTGTTAGTTTGTTTTACGTGTAATCACTATGATGAAACATCCATGTTATAAAGAACACAATTATTCTGATTTTGTGCATGTATAAGCTTTCTGAATAATATGTGTTTTATACCCATACTCATTTGACAAATATTGCATGTACAGTAAACAGTGTTCTAGACTAGTGGTAATTTAGTTAAGGACCAGCCAGCTGATATTTTTTTATTAATAGGCCATTTCTTTATTACTCTGCACACTTACCAGTCAATTTATTAGGTATGCCTCTCTTATTGTCTAGAGGTTATTACAAAATACAAAATACCTTGATACTTAGTAAATTATTCAATCTTAAAATAATATTTTATTTATTAACTTAGATTAATCAGAAATGGAAATTTTGTCCATCAATCCATCATCCTAACAGGGTTATAGTGTGGTGACGACAAGGAAGTGACCAAAATCTAGACCGGTGCTTGGCACACACACCTTTCCAGCCTCCCCCCACCCTTCTTTGAAGGCGAACTCTCACAACCCCCCATCCATTGGCACCCCGCCAAACTTGTCAATGAACCCATTTGCAAAGCACTCTCCTGCCCCACACATTGTGTCCATGAAACCACCTGCCGAATGCATTGTCACCCCACACTAGATGTCCATGAAACAGTCCACAAAGCACTCATTCAAAATATGCAACAGACAACTTTTTACCTTGACCATATCAGTGCTGCAATCCCCAAATCCAGTGGCTCTGTGTCTTTGTCCTCCATCGTACACGCCAAAGATTTCACTGATGCCGCAGCCACAGTCACACAATCACCCATCGAAACATTTCTGCAAAACTCCATCGGCAGTCCATTGTCAACAACTAAAGGAGCTGAAAAACACTCGGGAGCCACCGCATCCTCCTCTACGCAGTTCTCCTGCATTCTATCCGAACCAGTCTCTCAGCGCACATTTCAATTTAACTAGGTCACCTCTACACTCAGGGGCATGGCCTGCAAACATGCTCAGTGCCACCCGACCCAGGGCCAGATGCAAGTCACCACGTGGTGTCCTAAACTATGTGGACACCCATTTTTGTCACAATAGTCATTTTGTTAAGTGACACTAATGTGCTTAGATATGGTCATGGCTTTTTTGCAAAATTATTTAATTCCATTGTGGACTGGATACAATATGTGACTTTCACAGTGACAGTGTGAGATCTTGACAGCATGACTAAACCCACACAGTTGTTTAACGCTCATTTACTGACAATGTGCTTCATGCTGCATGGGACTAAACTGACGCGGAACCACTTTTACAGATGTTTGGTGCAGTGCTATGAATCGTCCACTACCCAAAAACACCTGGAATTTGGTGATCTTGATGGGGCCGTGGCTACACTCTGTAACTGTACAATGTACATCTGCAGTATATGGTAAATAGAATATTAAAAAACACTGTGTGTAGAAACAAAGAGCTGTACCTAATACAGTAGCTAGTGGATCTGCACTATGACCATCAATGGAAATATCAAACAAAAATCTATAAATAGAGCTCAAATTGGCATTCACCTATGACTGCAGCAACTATGACTGCTCTGCTTATCTTTGAGTTTTTAGATTTACTAATTAAAATGTAGACAAGGTATAGAGAAAGGCTGGTGCTAGTTATCCATGCAGCTGAGTATGCAACAGGGAAACTGTGATTAATATGCATTTTACTTTGCATCTACTTTAGCTGCACAGCTACACTATGATATGATTTTCTTTTTACAATTGCTAAATAAATACACACAGACCTTTGGGCATAGGCCCTCCTGCTGGAGATGTATCCTTCTGCCACTTTCCTATTTCCTACCTAAATTTATTTGGTCAGGGTTAATTAGGGTGAAGGCTAACTCTCCAGGAAGCTCTGTAGGAAAAGATGTAGACCGATAACAAATCTGGGCACAGCATTCGAAAGAATGTCGGTACAGTGGCTTATTTTTAACATCACAAGTGAAAAAAAATTCATTCATAAAAACCAGTTTAAAACTTTATAAAGTAATAGCGAATAAACTAATAATGGAAGTTTTAACTTTGATTAAAACTAGGAAAAGATTTTAGCCGCATACTCACATGTAATCAGAATATGAATGGTACTGCAGTCGTTTAAGATTAAATATGATTGTGCTGCATGAAAGACAAATTTTAAATACTTGTAGACCCTAATAGAAAATGTACTGTCTTTTGAAGTCTGATAACTACAGGGCCAAATACTATATTATTCAAATAATATCTTTCAGAAGGTCATAAGAAACCAGAGGTTGGGCAATATATAAAAAATAGAAACATTACACCATAGGCTTTTCTACAACTAACTTTTCCATGTGGTTGCCAAAACCTTACGTAGGTTCTGACGCAGGACTGGAACTGGATGTCCAGCCAAACCCTGTCACTGTGTTGTTATAGTTCTGAAGAAGATAATTTGGATTCTTAAAAAGAATACAACTTCTATCCTAGCGGATAACATTCTGAAGGTGATGGTGGTGATGGTGCTCAATTCAGACTGGCTGATATTTCATGGAAAAGCCATGTTGCCCTGTGCCCCACTCTACATTCCTACACAATTACACCAACCCATGGCTGACTCGCATTAGCTCTGATCTCAGACTCAGGGCAACAGTGGTACAAACTGGAGGCTGACAGTGTGCAAGTGCATGCCATAAAGATTGTGATTCAGAAAAGCGGTGACAGATTCACTGAGTATGGCCTCAAACAAGACATAACAGAACCACTGTGAAGTGCCTTTTTTGGGAGGAAAATGGTGCACCAAGAGTGGCCTTCAAAGATGACTACGCCAAAATAAAATCAAGTATATTTTAGCTTTCTGGATGGAATGTTGGCTTGACATCAATTTAAAGCCATATGCTTCCCAACTCCCCCAGGTTGTTGAAGATTGTCACAACTGTGATTCTTTTACTTTATTACTCTCTTGGATTTTTCATTTTTAATGGTCAACAGAACTGAGGTATTCCCTGAGAAGAGGTATATACACTGCGGTTGCTATAGAAACTAATAGCTTTTTTTATATATATATATATATATATATATATATATATATATATATATATATATATATATATATATATATACAGTTTTCACTTTATTTTGTTAAATATCTCATTTTTAAATATTCATTATTATTTTGTAGTGTTTTTTTTTTTTTTTTTTTTTTTACTGTTTTAATAAATATTACTCCGCTGGGAAGGTTTTCCCAGGTTAAAAAATCTTAGCTTATGCAATTTCCTCTGCTGGACCTTTGACCAAGACCCTTTAGCTTCAATTGCTTAGATTTATTTTTTTTTGCATCTCCTATGTATGTCACTTTGGATTAAAATATCCTAATACTTTATAAGTGAATGTATTGATTTGGAGCAACAGGAAAACCATTTTGATTTCTTGTCACAGGTATTTTTCCACAAAAATTTGTGATTTATCACAAATTGTATGCCTAAACATTCATACATTCATACAGTTTAATGTACTTAAGCCAAAAGTATGTGGAGATCTGACTTTTGAACAGAGTTACAAAATTGTGCAGAATATTTTGGTCCATTTGAGACTTTTGTTTTGATAGCACCTCAGTGGCGCGAGGTGGGGGGATCATCATTGCAAAACTGATTTTCTTTTTTTAATAAAACATCAATGATGACCAATTGAGCAATTATTATATGTTTCAAGTTTCCTTCAAAACAGCATAAGGACTCCATCTGCAAACCCCAACCATCCTTAAATGTTGGATATGCGTATTAGGAAATTCAAAAAGTACATATCCATAAGTTTGAGATCAGCCATTACAATCTTTAAAGAGCCAAAAATTATTTATCTGTTACAGAGGGAAAGCACTACAGGCTAATTTATTGTAAATTAGCTCATAGATTATATTGCAGTGGGAGTGAGCTTGGTAATCTTCCCTGAGAGATTGGTCAATTTGCTCACTTGTGGTTCAATCCACAATGACCACCATCAATGAGATTCAACCCACTGGAAAATATTTCAAATAATAAGGGTGTTTTGTTGATATTTGGGCTTTATCATTTTGTTGCTGCACTTAGTCAATCACAGCACTTAGTAAAAAGATATTTGAATAAAAAACATATAAAAAAGCTTTTTGAGTGACTTTTTAAACCCTCCCACCTTCTTCTTTTTGCTGCCCCCAGAACTTTCATAGTGATTTCTCCTCTTGCTTGTTGCTTTGCTAAAGTGTGTTTTAATGCATCTATGAGTGTGATTCAGCACTTGTTTAGTCTCAAGTAACCATAAGGCAAAGTGTTGGCAATTAAGCATAAAACAACTGCCAGGCTTTATTAATGCTGTTAAGGATTTTCAATTTCACTCTAAAAAGTTTGATATTTCATCCAGTCTACAAAGAAGTAAGTTTGGTAAAAAGCCATGGTCATGCCATGTCTCTTAAAACAGGTAGTTCCAGTCTTTAAATTTGATTGGCTGAGCCCTTAGTCCAGCTGTGATATTATTGACAATAATATAAATAATCAAATCTGTGTATGTGGTAGAACATTACTTTAAATCATGTGCAATTATTTGAAATAAAAAATAATGTAAAATTTTTGCCAATTTCCACTGAGCACTAAGCTGTTATCTTGTTGCCAATTTATTAAAGATTTTGTTAAACTGACCAATGATAATGTAGGTGTATCAATATTTTTAAGGTTTTTTTTTGCCATGCTAACATCATCACATTGCATTTAATGTTAATATTTAATTTTCATATTTAATTCGTTGAAAATGTTTTTCCACAAAAGAAAAAATAACAAATGAAAACATTGTTTTCTTTGCTCTTGGGCCATTTTAGAAAAAATACTTAAACTTTAAATATCTTTAAATATTTCTGTTCTCCATAAAAATGTTCCTGTCAAAATTATACAAATTTAAAATATGAGCATGGCCCAAAAAAACACATCGCCAGCCCATTAATAACAATAATAATAGATCAATTTATAATGGGCTGTGAGATAGAATCCTCAAAGATTTCTTTTCTTATGGTTGTGCCATGCATGAATTTAAATCCCAGAAGCTCCTCCATCACACACAGATTTGAGTCCAATCCACGGATTAACACTGACAACTGCGCAGTATCAGACGCATCTGTGCTCTCGTCCACAGCAAGGTTGGGCGAGTAATGAAAGGTGAGGAAAACCCGCAGGTGGACAGCTTGCACAGTTTGCAACAGAGTTCGTGTCACCAAACAGGAGCGTGCTAATGATGTCATCAGTGCCAAAACAGGAGGGCATTATGGGATTAGCGGTAAATGATGGTAGCAGTAAATAGTGCTGCTGTATAATACCAGCGTTCCAGCTCCAATAGTAATTTGATATTGGCTCGCGGGCCAAATATAATTACTCTGTGGGCCATGATTTAAAACATTAATGTTTAGGTTCTATCATTCAGTTTACTCTCTTTCATAATAGTGAATTAATTTACACCTTATATAAATCACTGTTTCCTTCGTTCAAAGCCATGACCTGAGTAAAGAATGAACAGACATGTCTTTGACAAAGTGACATGCTTTTTATTCTTCTTGGTACTGTCCTTTTCTTATTTGTTGTTTTTAGGGTGGTGTTTGTCATTTTGTGATTGATTCCAGCTCTTGCGGCTGCCTGTGTCTCTTTCCAGCTCTAATTCACTGCCATGTTCCTTGACAAGACAGCACTGCTCTCAATGGGTTGCCACGATCATTCTGTGATGGATTGCTTTAAACTAACTGCCTCTTTTTCTCCATATGCAGCTCCTTTTAGAAAGCCATACTCAATTTCAAGCACCCACCCATTTTGGGGATAATTTGCATGAATAAGGTTTCTCATTTCAGTGCAGGAATGCAAGCAGAACTTGGATGATATAACAAAATATTGTACATGTTCTTCGCATTCATGTGTACTTAAAAGTGCCCCTCTTTTGCTTTTATGTAGCTTCTACTCTTTACAGTTATCTTGCATTGAATTTTGGAACTGTAAAAAATCAATACTATTTGTCTAAACACCAACATTGCTTTTGGGCAAAGATGATACCTGCCTCATGAATAGGACAGGCAAAAATGCCTGTAGCCAGTCAAGCCAGCAAAATGTCATTTGAGCATTCACAAGTTCAAATGTAAATTGGTACTGTGCTTGTCTTTATGAAATATACCAAATAATACCAAAGTAAAAAATAAAAACAAATAAGATGACTATAATCTAGTGTGGTACGTGTTTAGATTTAATTATTGTAACAGTAAGTTTAAGTTTTAGGCAACATCAAAATGGCTAAATGTCTACTGGAGTTGTGATTGGAAAAATTTGTGAAAAAATATTTTAGCATTACCGTAGATAATCAAATTCTCATAAATAGTATAAATCATTATGTTGGTTGACTATATCGACTAAATGATACTTCAATTGAGACAATTCACAGTTCTCAGGGTGGTGTTCACAGATCTATAGTCTACATGGCTACTTATTGTACATTATATTATATTTGAAACATTATTAGATAATCAAGAAAGGTTGTTTGTTATGTTTTTGTAATTTTCAATACTGGATTGAATATATCTGTTCCTATGGAATAATATACCTTGATCTTGACCCTGAACTAGATATAATTATAAAAACTAATTTTCTTCTTTTAAACTTGTAATGAACTGAGGGCTGCAAGGTGTCTTAGCACATTTGCCACAGGATTCCCAGTTCGAATCCCAATCTGGGTCGTGTTTATATGTATTCATCATGGTATATTATATGTATGTAATATACCATGTATATGTATGCTTGCGTGGGTGTCCTCCGGGTTCTCTGGTTTCCACCCAAAGTTCCAAAAAATGGATATAACGTGAATTGGCTTCTCTAAATTGTTCCTATTGTCTGTGTGTCCCCAGACCCGTTAGAGGGTGAGGGTTGTGTCAGGAAGGCCATCCGGGACCAAGTCTAAAATGCGAGTTCATTGCTGTGGCAACCCCTGAGTAATAAAGGGTAAAACGGCGCAAGACAACAAAGAAGAAGAAACCTGTAAGGAACTGGTCAAAAAGTCATGACTTTAATGTGTTACAATTGCTTTGTCAATTCAGACCTCAGTATAAAAAAGACACAATGTTAGTTTTGCTAACCAAAGCATAGGCACATATGTTAAAATAAATTAGCAGAAATATCAGGACCAGATGTGCAAAGCAGATTGAAACATCCTAAAAGACTCAGCTGTAATTCTAAATGTTATTCAGAAAAACAGATGTCATCGCGTTCTTTAATTAACCTTAGTGTTGTAAATAAAATACTGTATGCATATTTGTGCAAAGATTCGAGATTCATTATCACTCACAACTCAAACTCAAATCACTCACAACTTTTAAACTCTCTTTTCAAAAGTTGTGAATGTCCAAAGTGACTTGGTACAGTCAATCATCTTACAGCAAGCTTTGTTTGGATCAAAGCCATGATATATATATATATATATATATATATATATATATATATATATATATATATATATATATATATATATATATATATATATATATAGACGAGGGATTGAAACACTAATCCCCATTAACCAACAGATAGCAGATAGATCACTGATCCTTTTGAGCTTTAGTAGTTTTTCATTTACATTATACATATGGTTCATTATTAAATATTTTGCCTTTCACACATTAATGAGGCAAAATGTAATTTGAAGAGTACTAGGTCATAATATCCCAAAACGCAGCCTTTCAAAGCAGGTTTTAGCCTATATTTCTTTATACAAAACAGCATAATCAAGTAATTTCCTATTTCCAGCTCTCTGTAACTCACATTGAGTTGCTGAAGTCAGATCTGCCTTTAGGTAATACATCAGAAATTCATTTTGCTTACAACAAAGATGGCTGAAAGGTGATAGTGATGGATTTATGCCAAAGTGAGGAGTGGCACATGTTCAAAGCTTTTTTTGGCTACGGTAGAATAAAATGCATGAGGAGACTGAGACGTGTGATTGTTTCAGGGTTCACATGTTATATGGTTCATGGGCTGCTTATCTTTATGGCAGCTATTAGACTATTCCAGTATTAAAACCCCTTTGCATACTGATCTACTGTTTATAAAATAAGCGTGCCTGTCCAAGGTGGCATGTCACTTTAGAATAAGTGTACATTGCAAAAAACAAATTTTGTTTCGGTTTTTGTATTTAGCTGTGTTTGCAGTGAGGCTACTGACAGTGTCAGCACCTTTACATCCTTAGTTATATTGGCAGCTCTCCTCTAATACACACATACTGTGTACACAGTGTATTGTTTTACAGGCTGGTGTAATAAGGCTGAATTTAACCAGATACAGTGGGTTGCAAAAGTATTCATACCCCTTGAACTTTTCCATATTTTGTCACATTACAACCACAAACATAAATATATTTCACTGGAATTTAATGTGAAAGACCAACACAAAGTGGTATACAATTGTGAAGTGGAAGGAAAATTATACATGAATCAACATTTTTTTTACAAATAAAAAACTGAAAAGTGCGACGTGCAAAAGTATTCAGCCCCCTTTTCCCTGAGTGCAACCAATTGCATTCAGAAGTTGCCTGATGAGTGCTAATGACTCAAAAGGGTCCACCTGTGTGTAATCTAATCTCAGTACAAATACAGCTGCTCCGTGACGGCCTCAGATGTTGGTTAAGAGAATATTGGGGAGCAAACAGCATCATGAAGTCCAAAGAACACACCAGACAGGTTAGGAATATGGTTTTGGAGAAGTTTAAAGCAGGCTTAGGTTATAAAAAGATTTCCAAAGCTTTGAACATCTCACGGAACACTGTTCAATCCATCATCCGGAAATGGAAAGAGTATGGCACCACAGTAAACCTGCCAAGACAAGGTCGTCCACCTAAACTTACAGGCCGAACAAGGAGATCAATGATCAGAGAGGCAGCCAAGAGGCCCATGGTGACTCTGGATGAAATGCAGAGAGCCACAGCTCAGGTGGGGGAAACTGTCCACAGGACAACAATTAGTCGTGCACTACACAAATGTGGTCTTTATGGAAGAGTGGCAAGGAGAAAGCCATTGTTAAAAGAAAACCATAAGAAGTCCCGTTTGCAGTTTGCCAGAAGCCATGTTGAGGACACAGCAAACATGTGGAAGAAGGTGCTTTGGTCAGACGAGACCAAAATTGAACTTTTTGGCCACAATGCAAAACGCTATGTGTGGCGGAGAAATAACACTGCACATCACTCTGAAAACACCATCCCCACTGTCAAATATGGTGGTGGCAGCATCATGCTCTAGGGGTGCTTCTCTTCAGCAGGGACCGGGAAGTTGGTCAAAGTTGATGGGAAGATGGATGGAGCCAAATACAGGGCAATCTTGGAAGAAAACCTGTTGGAGTCAGCAAAAGATTTGAGACTGGGGCGGAGGTTCACCTTCCAGCAGGACAACGACCCTAAACATAAAGCCAGAGCTACAATGGAGTGGTTTAAAAAAAAGAATATTCATGTGTTAGAATGGCCCAGTCAAAGTCCAGACCTAAACCCAATTGAGAATTTGTGGCAAGATCTCAAAACTGCTGTTCACAAACGCTCTCCATCCAATCTGACTGAGCTTGAGCTGTTTTGCAAGGAGGAATGGGCAAGAATTTCAGTCACTAGATGTGCAAAGCTGGTGGAGACATACCCTAAAAGACTTGCAGCTGTAATTGCAGCAAAAGGTGGCTCCACAAAGTATTGACTCAGGGGGGCTGAATACTTTTGCACGTCGCACTTTTCAGTTTTTTATTTGTAAAAAAAATGTTGATTCATGTATAATTTTCCTTCCACTTCACAATTGTATACCACTTTGTGTTGGTCTTTCACATTAAATTCCAGTGAAATATATTCATGTTTGTGGTTGTAATGTGACAAAATATGGAAAAGTTCAAGGGGTATGAATACTTTTGCAACCCACTGTATCATAAATTTTACTAAGGGATAGCTTTCCTGGCCATGCATATTCACATGTACAATTAATTTTCTTGTATGTTTAGTACTCAGAGGCCATTTTTCCATCCAAAACTTTTATAAATTTAATCTACAAAACCCCATTCTAAATGATAGTAGAATCAGTTTCATATTGTACTAGCTTGCTTTTCACACAGCATACAGAGTAGTGGACAACATTAATTAATAGCTTAGCATTGTCTAGCCTGTGTGTCAAAATAAAAAGGCACAATAATAGCACAGTGACATAATAATTATGCAGTACATGTGTAACATAAGGGGACTGGGGTAGGCTATTTATGAACCGTCATCTTTTGATTGTTTAAAGTTCTGAATAGACTAATAGAAATGCTAGAACAATTTACATAAACTTCCTTTTAAAGTTTCTTGACTTTTCTTATAATGTTACAGTTTTAGGGATAAATTGATGCACCTATTTAATAAGATTGTGAAAAAGTTTTGTAAGCAGGTGTTTAGGCTACATATTTTAAAAACTGGATCAAATAAAACTGAAATTGCTCTGTTGTTCTGCTATTGACTAACACTTAAGTGTTGTCTTTGTTTAAAGACATTGTGATGTTTGATACGGGTTGTATGACTGCTATGCAACAGCAAAGGCACATGGTCCAGATGCAGAAGAGTTCCCAGAAGGCATTTGTGGTACATCTCAGGTGGAGTTAATAATTATATTTGGTCAGGGAAAGATTATTCTTCTGGTGTGATTTGATTCCTCTTCCCACAGCACACAAACCTGGAGTACATGCAAATCACCTGACACCACCCTCTCTTCCTGCTTTTCATGTGTGCTTGTGGAACGACACTATTGTGATTTAATTATGTGTGCTTGCAGCTCAGTGTGTTATATAAGTATGCATTTTAAAAAAGCCACTCCTTTAATTCAGTGCTTCTCAAATAGTGGGGCGCGCCCCCCTGGGGGGGTGCAGTGCGGTGCCTGGGGGGGCGCATAACAAGATATCACAGTGCAAGTGATATTAAGTGTACTGAACAAACCCTCAAGAGACAACATGGACAAATATTTAACAGGAATGACGGAGAGAAAGGCGGAGAAAGACGAAGATAATGAGAGCAACAAAAGTCAGCCGAAAACTAAACGTAGCGCCTGGCTTCACTGTAACTGTAACGTCACTGTAACGGTGGAGACGTAGAAAGACCGGCGTGTCTTCTGTGTCTTTAAATGTTGGCAGCGGACAGCATGAAGCCAAATAAATGAAGGCGTCACTTAAAGACATTACATCCCAATCACGCTGATAACCGCTCGAGTTTTTTATTCGTAAACGTGACGCGTATATCCAGCAAACATAACGCGTTATGAAAGCTACTACAGAAAAGCAGTGCGCTGCAAAACGGACGCGTTGGAGACATTAGTTCTGACTTCCTCAAAAAAAAAAAACCCAGCACAAATAGTTGTATTCATTTTTGTTTTGTAGGTTAAAGTGTTAATAAATTGTGCTCCAGAATTAATATTGCTGATGAATTTGAATTTATTATTATTTATTGATTTTATTTAATTTCATTTTCAGTATCAAATGCCAGTCTATGATCTATGAGTATCAAATGTTTCTAGTTTAAGTAAGGATTTCATTCGTTTCTGTTACAAACTAAAAGACAAAGTTAATAAACTGATTGTTAATAAGGATATATTGTTATAAAAGAGGTGTATTTATAACAAATTTATAGACAAATGATACTACAGTGGGTGTGTTAAAAAAATTTTCATCCCATTTTGTAATGTGCGGGAGGGGGGGGGGGGGCGCAAAATGTTTTCTTCTTCCTAGGGGGGGGCTTAACAGAAAATAATTGAGAATCACTGCTTTAATTGCATGTGCATTGCAGACAAACATATGCATGTGCATCCTAAAATGAGACATGCCTCTCTATGTGTGTGTGTACTTTGACACTACAGGGGACTGCGCTGTGTGTGAATCTTACCACTTGAACCCTTTAATCTGTGTGTGTTGAACTCTCCTTATTAAAAGATCTGCACGACTCAGTATGTATGTTAAGCAACACACTTGGTCTGATTGCTTGAAACTTGCTGCTGTAAACTTTATTGGGGCATGCAATGTCCACCCTGCACCTCATTTATTATTATTTTTTTTAGTCATGTTTTATAGTGATGATACATCTAAGACTAAAACTAAATTAAATAATTAATATATAACATACACACATCTTAACCGCCGACTAGCTGATCTAGTTTGACCAGTGATTAGAACTCCTGTAAAACCAGATTAATTTCCTTGTCTCGTTACTAACTATCATATTAATATTTAGAAGTACACATCTAATAAATAAAGATGAATACAAATGCACACTGTTGCTTCGATTACCACAACATTTAACAAACTTGTTTTTCGAAACCTTTGGAGGTTTATATACTCTTTACAGCCAACATGAAGGGAACAATTATGCATAAATTAACACGCAGAATACAAGAGTACAGAAAAAAAAACAAGACCAAACTAGAATTAAGAGACAAGCTTTACCCCTGAGTCGAGTTGCGAGTTGCACCTTAGCAGTAATCACCTCTAAGCATGTCATGGTAAGTGTAGCTCAGTTTAGAGGGGGAGCATGGACTACGAGTGGAAACATTACACGCAAATGACATACACTGCTTCATTCAGATCAAATGTGTGGGGGATTTTGATTTACAGAAGCACTGGAGCAGTGCAGGTCGAACACTGATGATTTGTTGGCGTTGTGTGGCGGTTGTGAGGTTGGAAACATGCTAGCGCATATTTGGCAGAATCATCTACATCGATAACCAGAGCTCATTATCTCTGCTACTTTTTACATTAACTTGACTAAACCTACAATTTTTGTGAATTGTGTGCGCGCTTAATCCTCTCCAAGATCAGACAGAATTAATCCACTACTGAAGCAATGCGCAAGCAATGTAATACCTATTGCGGTGTTTATGTTCCAGAGACCCCCGTGGTGTAGGTGTGTTATTTTATTATTTATATGTTTAAAGCAGGGGTGCTCAATACGTTGATCGTAGGGATGTCAGGTAGATCATTTAGAGTGGGGGGATGAATTTAGAGTGGGGGGATGAATATGTTTTTGCAATGTCAAACTCAAAATTCCTTTGCTTGATTTGCCAAGTAGCCATTGCATTGTGTTTGGTCGTTTGGGGGTACTAAAACCAAGTTTTCGCCATGCTCTTTGCTGCAATTTCTGTGAAAATGGCAATCTGAAGCCATCTTTTCTATGCTGATTCGACAATACTTACATCCATCTATCCATCCATTATCTTCCGCTTTATCCTCTATTAGGGTTGCGGGGGGGTTCCCCCATGCCCATCCAGCGTCTCAGGTGCTGGGCAGATACATCCTGGACAGGGGGGCAATCTATCACTGTGCACACACTCACACACACTCTCTATATGGGGCAATTTGGAGAATTCAATTGACCTGATGCATGTTTTTGGACTGTGGGAGAGAACCGGAGAACCAGGAGGAAACCCACGCAGACACGGGGAGAACATGGAAACTTCACCCAGGTTGGGATTCGAAACAGGAATCCCTAACACTGAGAGGTGAACGTGCTAACCACCAAGCCAACGTGCCCCCCCCCAATAATAACATGATGTGTAAGCAGGTTTCAATATAAAAGCCTAAAAATTTATTAACCCTGGTAGATCTCGATGAGCTGTCCAATGGAAAAGTAGATCTCAGGCCAGAAAAGTGTGGGCACCCCTGGTTTAAGGCTTTATAAACCATTCTCACATGCGGATAAACACTTCATATGCAGTTAAACACACATGACTCCGACCTTTCCCCCAGCATAACAGTGCTATGTTGTTTTTTTAAGCTCCTGAAGGAAAATCACATACATGCAAAGAAAATGTGAAAAAACGCTACATGCTATATTTCTGCTCAGTATACTGTTTCCATTACCACTTACTTTCATAGCAGTAGTTGTGATCGAAGATGGAGATTTCAATCTCATTCTTATCTCAGTACTTAAGAGTTTGAGGACATCTTAGTGAGCATGTGCAAAAGTCATTAGAGTCAGCTACACTTCTGTCTGAATGTGACCAGCCTGCCCACTTTTATTTTAATGATCATTAATCATTCACTGTGCTCTAACACTTGACTTCCTCTAATAAACAGACTTAATTACAGTGACATAACACATCCTTGCAGTAAACTTGTTAAATCACATCAGAGGGTTGCACATAATAATGTTTTATGAATAGTAAATGAATAAGTAATAAACACTTAATAAAACAAAAGCATGGACCAATAATTAACAATGGTCACAATTTGATGCTTTTAAATGAAAATTTTTGAGACATTTATTTATTTGTACATATATGTAAACTTTTCTATAAAGTATTTTCCTATTGACTAAAAACACCTACTGAAAACTATTTTTCAGCTGTAGCCATTAGAGGTCGACATAGCAGATAATTACTGGTTATCTCACCTATCCATAAACTTCCTTTTTGGGTCACCATCAGATGATTAAATGTTTGCATTCACACACAAACACACACATATATATAGTGTGTGTGTGTGTGTGTGAATGCAAACATTTAATCATATATATATATATATATATATATATATATATATATATATATATATATATATATATATATATATATATATATAGGGCGGCACAGTGGCTTAGTGGTTAGCACGTTCGCCTCTCAGCGCTAGGGATTCCCGGTTCGAATCCCCATCTGGGTGGAGTTTCCATGTTCTCCCCGTGTCTGCGTGGGTCTCCTCCGGGTTCTCCGGTTTCTTCCCACAGTCCAAAAACATGGATCAAATCAATTGAATTCTCAAAAATTGCCCCATATAGAGTGTGTTTGTGTGAGTGAGTGTGTGCCCAGCGATGGATTGGCGCCCTGTCCTGGGTCTATCTGCCCAGCGCCCGAGAAGTTCTACCCTGGATGGGCATGGGGAGCCCCACCGCGACCCTAATAGAGGATAAAGCGGGAGATAATGAATTAATGATATATATATTATATATATATATATATATAAACGATAAAGGTTTCACAAACTTTTAAGCACTGCTGTATATTCACACACTCAGTAGCCACATTACTAAGCTTCTATAAGTACAGACTGGAGACCATCTGTGACGCTGCATGCTTCCCCTTTACTCTCTTTTTTAGTGGTTTAGATTCTACATAACCACCACAGAGCATATACAACTTGCTGTTATTTCTTACCCTGAACATTTAAAGGATTCAAAAACAGGTTGTGATAAGCTCCTTGCCTGACCTTATTAGATACAAAACCTGCTAAATTGCTCTTGCTACTTATGATCCCTATGAATTTTACATGAGCCCAAGTTGCCATTTTGTAGCAGTAAGGCAGGTGTGTTGATTCCAGAAGCATTCCCAAAGATATGTGTAGTGTCTCGCTCCCTTAGGAGACTGTAAGAAAAGCTCACCATGCCCGGCTATCTCCAACACTGCTTCATTCATCCCGTCTGGGTTACAAGCGTCACTAACAACACACACAAGAGGCCCATGCTGAGCCCATTAGCCTGGGAGGGACTACACGCTCTAGTTGGAGCACTGCCTGGGGAGACCAACGCAAAGGATTTGGAATGAAAGCTTGAGAGCCATGCTAAACCTTACAGACACAATCTGGCGAAAAAAAGGGGAAAAAAACACTGATACAACCTATTAACTCCCATTATAGGAGAGTGTGAACATTTCCTGTTCAGACTGGGTGGTGTGTGGAGGCGGCTCATTAAACGAGGCTGGCCTTTGTGCCATTCAGTTCTGATTTTCAAAGCTTGAAAGCTTGATCTCTGAGTATTTAATGAGGTATAATGGAAAAAGTACAGCAAAGCATTTGAATGTTGGTGGTTATTGAGGAGGAATAATTGTTATATATTTGAATAATTGTCTGAACATGTGACTCAATTATACTGGACAGTGAAGATGCAATAGTTTGTAAGTATGTTTGAAGTTGTTACTGGGTGCAGCATACTGGTACATATGGCCATGCCATGCCACACGAGACAGAATAATATATCCCTATATAAATTGTCCCTATATAGAATGTGTGCCCAGTAATGGATAGAAGTCCTGGGTGTATCTGCCCAGCACCTGAAACGTTTTCCGCTGGATGGGCATGGGGACCCCCCCCCCACAGACCTAGTACAGGATTAAGTGGAAGATAATAAGATGAAATAATAATAGCAATATGGAAGACCTTAGGGCTCTTGCACACCAGAGCATTTATCAATACCTGGGTTCCACACATGATTTCTACAAATCAAACCATACTTCAGGATGCTCACACAAAAAGTGCATACTGAGCCAGTCCTTGCTCCGCTTTGTGAGAAAAATCAAGTGTGAAATTTTATAACGGTGTCCTTAAAAACATTCAAACAGTATTAGTGGGTGTGAGCTGTGCAAACCAAGTGAGCACAAAACACAGTTCTGCAGGAAAAGTCTGGCGAGAGTTTTATTGACAGGCCAAATAATCAATTAGAGAGACTAAAAACTAAGCTGCAAAGTGATGATAAACAAACATTTATCATCTCTGTCCATAGAGAGTCTCTGTCTCTGTCTGCAAAACGCTCCGATCCACAACTCGTGCTTGAGGAAATCACTGCGGAAAAAAAGAATAACACACGCACTCTCATACACATCAAACCAACCCGGTTATATCGAGCCACTAACAAGCTGGAACTAGGAACAGCTGAGACAAAAACTTAGGGGAAGAAGAATGAGCACCCTCAGGCGGAAGAGTAGAAGAAAGAGTAAAAGTGGTGACAGTACCCCCACCCAAAATGGGAAGGCTCAAGGTGGCGAAGGTAGGCTTACCTCGGCGATGTGGGTGACCCCTGCCACGTGGAGCGACCTTGCCATGATGCTGGTTATGGAAGTCAGTGATAAGTTGTGGGTCCAAAATGTCTGCCGCAGGAACCCAAATGCATTCCTCAGGACCTAACAACTGAATGGAGGAACCATGGCGCCGTGAATCGAGTAACGATGACACGGAGTAAATGTTAGGGTTAGTGTTAGTTCCTTGCGATTCAGAAGCCCGGGTCCACTCCTGGTCACACGGCCCTGATACAAATGGTTTAAGTAGCGACGTATGGAGCACAGGGTGGGTGTGCCAATGTGGTGGCAGATCTAACTTGTAAGATACTGAGTGTACTTGTTTCATTACACGAAAGGGCCTCAAAAAGCGTGGAAGAAGCTTCCGTGCACCTTCACGAAAGCGAAAATCACGGGAGATTATCCAGACCTTGCTTCCAGGGGCATAGTGGGGGGGCCTCAAGTCTTTGCCGGTCGGTAAATGCCTTGTTGCGGCACAAGACCTGGTTGATGCACTGGTGCCCTTGTGACCATACTTCCTCGCTACGGTGGAACCAGTCTACAGCAGGCGCTAGTGATTGCTCCCACGAACAAACTAGGACACATTGAAATCATGTGTCATGATTTCATGCCCGTGGCCGAATGCCGAAAGGAATTTTGTGCGATCTCATCCAGGGTTAGAATCGAGACCAATTTGAGGGGTTACTAACTGCGAATATGCGAAGAAATTTGCTTTCTGGGTGTTGTACGGAAGTTAAGCTTACACTGGTTCCCAACTTTTCAAAGAAGGCTTCCTAGACGGTGGAGGTAAATTGGGGACCTCTGTCGGAAAGGATGTCCTTGGGTATACCAAATACGTTCTAGATGGAGCGCTGCCTGAGGAGACCAACGGAGTTTCATATACCAAGTAAGCTGAAATGACTAATGTGGGCCCTTGAATATGGCCCTTAATCCTCTTTGCTCCAGGGGTGTCATGGCTGACCCTGTACTCTAACCCCAGCCATGAAGTTTGGATATTTGTATAAAAGCATCTGCGACTAACATACATTTTCGCAATGACATAATGTAACGTAATTTACAATTATTGGACAAAGGAATAATTACTGATTTTGTTTTAACTGTTGTTCTCTTCTCAATCTATTGTCTAAATAATTTGACTTTTTCATTTTTTTTTATAACTCTTACCGTGTTTCGGTGTTATCTAAATGCATTTAGCTATGTTTGTCCTGTCTAGTTAATTTAGAGCCCTAAAGTGCTGATTTTATCCACTTGCATTCCACTGCTTTAAATCCTTTGTCACGTAGATAAATATATACGTGGACAAAATTGTTGGTACCCCTTGGTTATTGACAGAAAAACCCACAATGGTAACAGAAATAAATTTAATCTGATAAAAGTAATAATAAATAAAAATTCTATGAAAATGTACAAAGGAAAGTCAGACATTGCTGTTCAACCATGCTTTAACAGAATTATTTAAAAAAAATAATAAACTCATGAAACGGGCCTGGACAGAAATGATGGTACCCTTGACTTAATATTTTGTTGCACAACCTTTTGAGGCAATCACTGCAATCAAACGATTCCTGTATCTGTCAGTGAGACTTTAAACCTGATTCTGATTCTGATTATGCACCTCTCAGCAGGTATTTTGGCCCACTCTTCATGTGCAAATTGCTCCAGTTGTCTCAGGTTTGAAGGGTGCCTTTTCCAGACGGCATGTTTCAGTTCCTTCCAAAGATGCTCAATAGGATTTAGGTCAGGGCTCATAGAAGGCCACTTCAGAATAGTCCAGTGTTTTCCTCTTAGCCATTCTTGAGTGTTTTTAGATGTGTGTTTTGGGTCATTATCCTGTTGTAAGACCCACGACCTACGACTGAGACCAAGCTTTCTGACACTGAGCAGCACATTTCTCTCTAGAATCCCTTGATAGTCTTGAGATTTCATTATACCCTGCACAGATTCAAGACACCCTGTGCCAGATGCAGCAAAGCAGCCCCAGAACATAACAGAGCCTCCTTCATGTTCCACAGTAATCATTTTTCCAGCTGTGAACATAGAGCTGATGTGCCTTGCCAAAAAGTTCCATTTTTGTCTCATCTGTCCATAGGACATTCTCCTAGAAGCTTTGTGGCTTGTCAACATGAAGTTTGGCAAATTCCAGTCTGGCTTTTTTATGTTTTGTTTTCAACAATGGTGTCCTCCTTGGTCGTCTCCCATGAAGTCCACTTTGGCTCAAACATCGACGGATAGTTCGATCTGAAACTGATGTTCCTTGAGCTTCAAGTTCACCTTGAATCTCTTTAGATGTTTTTCTTGACTCTTTTGTTACCATTCGTGTTATCCATCTCTTTGATTTGTCATCAATTTTCCTCCTGCGTCCACGTCCAGGGAGGTTGGCTACAGTCCCATGGATCTTAAATTTCTGAATCACATGTGCAACTGTAGTCACAGGAACATCAAGCTGCTTGGAGATGGTCTTATAACCTTTATCTTTAACATGCTTATCTATTATTTTCTTTCCAATGTCCTGAGACAACTCTTTTCTTTGCTTCCTCTGGTTCATGTTGAGTGTGGTACACACCTTGTCACCAAACAGCACAGTGACTACCTGTAGCCCTATATATAGGCCCACTGACTGATTACAATATTGTAGACACCTGTGATACTAATTAGTGAACACACCTTGATTTAACATGTCCATTTGGGCACATTATTTTCAGGGGTACCATCATTTCTGTCCAGGCCTGTTTCATGAGTTTATTTTTTAAAATAATTCTGTTAAAGCATGGTTGAAAAGCAATGTCTGACTTTCATTTGTACATTTTCATAGAATTTTTTTTTATCAGATTAAAGTTATTTCTGTTACTATTGTGGGTTTTTCTGTCATTAACCAAGGGGTACCAACAATTTTGTCCACGTGTGTACAAGCCATGGGTGAATTACACATAGATTTATTAAACCAAAGGATGCATTCACACATTTTTTATTTTAAATGTCATAATATTACCAAACATTTAAATATTTATTCCTGGGCCAGATTCAAGTTTTAAAACTGATGTAATATTAAAATATCATATTAACACTGGGGCAGGATGATGGCATAGTGTCTAGCATGTTTGCTTGTGAATGCTGGGGTTCAGGTTCGAATAATGATGTGAGTGGAATTTCCATGTTCTCCCCATTTTCTCCCAGTTCTTCAAGTTCCTTTCACAGTCCAAAAACATGGATTCAACGTGAATAGGCTGCTTTAAGTTGTCTCTATAGAAATTGCCCCATCTAGTGTGTTTGAGTGAGTGTTTGCCCAGCTATGCTTTGGCATCTGGTTCTGGGTGTAACTTTTCTGTGTCTGAACTGTTCTTCCCCGGTTGAACATGGACCCACCGTGACCCTAGTTAAATAGAAGATAATGAGGTGAGATGTTAACAAGTTGTGTAAATTAGGTAGTGGCAGTTAAAGGACTTCAGAAATAACTAAAATATAGCATCTTATGACATATTTGGCCATTTATTTACCGTTTTGGAGAAACATATGTTGCGTGATGGACTTTTAAAATCAGGTCATCATAAATAGCATGCCAGCTACATTTACAAACCAATTTGGTCATTTTCTTAGTGTGGTTGGGATATTTATGGCCTCTCATCACTGCCAGAACCCACCCAATGAATACATACATATATGCATAAGTTATACATGCCTTTAATTTAGAATATACCTAAAAAGACACACATACAGATATACACACAGTTTGTGTTATTTAGTCTATTTTGCTGTAGTAATGATTAAACCTCACCCTGCGAGTATCAGTTGAGTATCACATTCTCTTTTGTGAGATTGAAGTTGCTGTTTGTACTCTGTGTGAAGCAAATCAGCATCAGAGCCTTGAGTGCAGTGTAAAATAGGAATGCTCTCTCTCCGGTCTCTGTCTCCAACCCACATGTCTAATATATATTATTTACAGTCACACACATCTGCTATTAAAGCATTCTAGACATCAGGTTCAACTTTAAAGTTTCTTCGATTTCAAATTATGAATTGAAATAGTTTACTACTACAGTTTTATTTTTGTTGATTTTCATTAATTCCTGCCTAAACCTGCACTAATCAGAAAAAAATATTGCTTGTTACTATAGTGAAATAGTTTTGAACAGCTATTTTTAATAATAAGTATTTGATGGAGTAGTAAAAGAAATATTACCATACAGCTAAGTTTATTAAAGTGCTAATTAGGTTTACAAGAATTGCCTTTGTTTATTAGTGATTATAGTAGTTGCAGCAACAATTGTTTATAAATATTATAGTAAGTGTTGCAAGCACTTAAGCACTTGAGCTTCTCTTTAATTTAAACCATGTAAGAATTTCAAGTATATAATAATCACCATTTGATGGACGTGTCAATAGCTCAAAGAATCAGAAGCTGTCAGGAGCAAAAATTCCGATAATGCTGGTTTAATCTTTGGATCTTTTGTATGAAGTACAAGTATCTCAAAATTGTTCTTAGACAACTTCACAATTGTACGATACAGTTCGAATTCGTAATACTTGAGTAAATTTAAGCAGTAAATACCCCTCAATGACTGTTTCTGGTTAAATATGCATAAGACACAGGCACTTTCAAACACATTTAAAATATGTGTACTGATTAGACATATTTTATGCAATAAATTGCATATTTTAACATTTATTAACTTCCACACATAAGTGTGTACAGGTACAGCAATAAAAAAGTCCCATTGGCTGCTAAGATATATTTTATGATCAGTAAATCCAGATACAATGTGTTTATTGGCTACATTTGGATTTTTTTTATTATTAACTTCATAAAATATATGTACGCAATTATTCAGTAGCACAGTAGGGTAGCAATTAGGTGTACTGCCTTACAGCAAAATGGCCTCGGGTTTGACTCTCAGTTGAAGTCTGCATGTCCTCCCTGTGCCTGAATAAGTTTTCCTCCATATTTCAGTTTTCTCACAAATTTTAAAGATATCCTGATGGGGTTAATTGAAGATGCTAATTGCCCCTTGACTGTATAATTTGTAAACTTTGGTTGAGGAAAGACTTTGTGAACAAATAAAAAACATGTTTAGCACATTATAGCACATCATATTTTTGCAGTTTCTTTATTAATTATTTATCAGTCCAAATGTATTATAATATATGTTAAAGTGTTTTCCACATTACAAACCAGTATGCATTATATCACATAAAATTATATAATTTATTGATTAAAGTATACACATTATCTACAGGGGCGGCACGGTGGCTTAGTGGTTAGCACATTCGCCTCTCAGCTCTAGGGATTCCCGGATTGAATCCCAATCTGGGTGGAGTTTCCATGTTCTCCCCATGTCCGCGTGGGTTTCCTCCGGGTTTTCCGATTTCCTCCCACAGTCCAAAAACATGGATCAAGTCAATTGAAATCTCCAATTTGCCCCATATAGAGTGTGTCTGTGTGAGTGAGTGTGTGCCCAGTGTGAGACGGCGCCTTAGCACAGCTGGCTCACTTTAGAAAGAGGACACGTTGTTAGGCAGAAAATGACCCAGGAGCAGTAGATTTTCAGTGCAAGATGGGTTTCATTTATTTACATGTGTGCAAGAGCCAAGTAATCATAAACAAAAGTATATGTTTGTTCAAAAAAAGAAAACATAAACCAGCCATATTAGGCAATGCAAATTTTAGAATGCAAAACACACAGCCTCACCGCAAGCTGGTACCACCCAAACTTCCTCAGCCCCCCCTTACTCCTTAAATAACCTAATCCTAATTGGGCAAGTACATTTTCTAACCGGGAGGCAAAAGTGGGTAATGTCCATTTTAACTGTCAATACCCAAAATACTAGCACCACTTTTCTATTAAATCACCACCTGATGATGATTTAATGGGCCATTCAGTTGCTCAATCACCCCCCCCCCCCCCCCCCCGTCCTACAACATACTTTTAATGGTCCCAGGATAATTAATAAAAACTTGGCTCCAAGGCGGAACGCGTTTCATCCATGGACCAGTACGCGGACGGACCAGGAAGAAAGCTGGTAAAGTGAGATGAGTGTGGTGAATGTTATACCGGGAGTTTAACTGCTAACCATGACATGTTCAAAGCTGAATCTGTAAGTAGTTATTGTCTGCTATATTGTGGTACTAAAAAAAGTACCACAATAATCTGTTCTTAAATGCTGGACTGCGCTAATCTCACTTGAACCAATGTGGCTACAAAATGTACTGTGGGAAATGTAGTCTACCAGTACATGCATGACTCTATATGTGTGAGACTACTGTGGCAGTTCCCCAGGTCTGTTCAAACCCATGTTCTGGCTTCACATTCTCACACCCAGCGATAGATTGGCGCCCTGTCCTGGGTCTATCTGCCCAGCGTCTGAAACGTTCTCCCCTGGATGGGCATGGGGAACCCCACCACGACCCTAATAGAGGATAAAGTGGAAGATAATGGATGGATGGACATTATCTACAGGAAATTTTTGCATAATTTATTTTACTTGAAATAGCTATTTAAAAATAAATATCAAATGTATCCTGTACAAGCATAATGGCACATTTAATTTTCAGTGTAGTGGTTAAGTTTGTGTTTTAAAAGAAAGAAAAGAAAAAATTAACGAAAAGCATATTTTATGTTTCCTTTAGAGAATGTGAATCTTTAATAAGAAAGTCTTCTAATTCAAATTATTTATGCAGAGGATCTAAACTTTTTTTTTTTTTATGATGAACAATTAACAAGCTGATTTTGAATAATTTATTATTCTTTTTTTATTATATTAAAAAAAAAAAAATATATATATATATATATATATATATATATATATATATATATATATATATATATATATATATATATATATATATATATAATTTATAATATATAATTTATATATTTATATATAATTTATATATAATTTTTTTTAATGAACAATTAACAAGCTGATTTTGAATAATTTATGTTTTTTGCACAAGGCTGAAGTGCCAACACCAAAATAAAATAAATCACAGGTTTAATATGCAAAAGGTTTAATGGACATGAACTATGCATGAACATAGGTGATTTCCCAAACATTCTGTGCTAAATATGCCCCCTTTGTGGCACTATTTTAACTGAATAAATTCTAGAACCGTCACTGAAGCTTATGTTACATATTGCCACTTTGATGACCAAAAGTGCTGTTCTGGAACAAAAGATGGATCCAAACAGAATCTAACGAAACAGAATAAGTTTAGCATAAAATGGCGTAGATTTATATGTTTTTATATGTTTTTTGGTATTCTACATTTGTAAATAATTTTAAATTACCTAGGTTCACCTTAAAATCATTTCATTGATTAAGGTGTGACAAGCCTTTATCATGACTTAGTCACAGAGCCTTTAAAAGAAGGCTGTGTACCGATTTCAGATGTATGAATTATTCATACACTTGGTAGTATAGCTTCTATAGGAATACTTTGCTCTTGTCATATTGACATACAGGGGTGGCTACTTCATAACAACCACGATTCGCCAACCAGATTCTCCAGGCTTCAAATATGAACAGACTTATAATTACATTAAAGCATTTTCTCCTGCAAATCACTGGCTTAAATATCATCATTGCTTGATATGAGTTTGAGAGGTGCGGAGTAGGGGGTGGTATAATATAAATATATTGTGGCACAGCATAAAATGGACATCCATTGCTCTTTTAATCACATCACTTACAAGAATGTGTAAAATGCCTGTAGGGCTGATCTACGTTTCAAACTTTTGTTTAAATGCACAGTTAAATAGAGATCATCATTCTTACAAACCACTAGCATTTCTTACCTTTTAATTTTCATCTTACTTCATTTTATCTCTTGTCCATCTGTTACCTTACATGTTTTAGATATTAGAACGCTGGATCTTTAAGAAGAAATCCCTACATTTTGCATGTTGTTGATATGTGGCAGTGTCTTAATTCATTGATTTAGTTTATCAGTCAATCTTTTATTACTGCTTTTATTATTTAAAAAAGGGGCCAAGATGGGTTAGGATCATTAGTTAGTAGTAATTCTTAGAATAAAATAATCCAGGATAGGATTGTATAGAGTAGAGATAGGATAAGGCCAGATTCAAGCACACCTGAATTAAAACAGGCAGTCACAGGCAGGGTGTGTCTGCTTGAACAAAATAAATTAAACATGCTTGCCCTTAATAGATTAATATTTTTAAGCAAGTTATTGTACAAGGTATTCTCCTGTGCCTTAATTGGATTTAAAAGGTGCCTAAACTATGGGTTGACCTGAAGAGGGCAGTACACAGGAGATACCTTTATAATCTAATTTTAAAGACCTTTGCGAGAAAGAGTGTTCAGTGATTCAATGACAAATAAGACAAAATGCTGCCTTAAAATGCATCAAACAATAATATATTTAAAATATGCATATTTTTAATGTATTTTTTATTTAGTTTTTAACTAAATGTAACAAAAGTTGGAGAAGTTGAAATTATTTGTAATCATCTCAAAACCTGATATTTTAATAGTGTGTAGACTATTATAATCATTGAGTAGCAATGAAAATGACCTGTTATCAAGAGCAAAAAGATCCATTTTGCATATAATGAATATTCAAAGATCCTGTGTTTTTGTAAGAGTAAAAGTGGGGAAGTTTCCAGGCGATTCCACTCATTCATTAAGTGTTAAAAAATGTATTATTCAACATAAAGTATGCACATTTGTAACCTTTATAAATAATCTAAGCTCATTCATTAACTAAAGCCAACATATTCACTGGAGAGGCCATAGTTAAATCAGTATAGTCAGAGTCTATCCCTCCAGCTCTCAGTTCTTTATTTCAGAAACTTATTCTTTAAACTATCAACTTACTCTTCTCCTCTTCTCACTGCCCCATTGTCTCCTCATTTAACAATCACCCCAGAGCTTAGCCAAAAACCAGGGGTACAATTAATAAAATGATGGATTTTGAAACTTTTGGAAGTATGCGCTTAGATCTTTTAAAAGGATGCAATGCTTTGGCTGTATTTTTTGATTGTCTTTAGATTGTTTTTATTAAAGTGTCGGTTCTCAAAATATTTTTTGTATTTTGAAATTCAACTCGCTTTACTTAAACTAACCACAGTTTATATGTAGCTATAAAAATCTGCTTTGTAGCTAAATTACCAAATCAATTCAAGAATTTTTTTTAGAACCACTAAATATCATAACATTTTGGATCATAACTAACATAGATTTCCAATCAGGGTTACATACATAATATTTAATCAAAACATATATGTCATAAAAGAACAGCCAATGATTAAGATTCTTACAGAATTTGGGTATTTTGGTCTCTCTACTGCAGAGCTTTTAGATATAATGGTCTTTTAAACTTGGGAGATCTAATGGTCCAACCTACTGCTGGAGACCTGACTCCACAGACTTAATTGATTAGTTGGAAGTGGTATTGGGGGATTCCTTAGTGCACTGAAGCAATGACCACATACAGAGTTGATGGGCAAGGTGGCCATTGTAAAAGTTTTTTGATTCAGAAGTCTTATTTATTAAAAAAAAAAAACTATTTGCTTTTAACATTGTTAATTCCAATTATTTAAAAAAAATGTTTTTATTTAATTATTTTTTTGTTCATGCTATTTACAGCAACAGGAGCAGGATCCCACCAACCTCTACATTTCAAATCTTCCTGTGTCCATGGATGAGCAGGAATTGGAGAACATGCTTAAGCCTTTTGGCCATGTTATCTCCACACGGATACTCCGGGATGCCAGTGGAGTCAGCCGAGGAGTCGGTTTTGCCAGGTAGCCATGATAATTTTGCACATGCTGCATAATGTGGGTTAAATTCAGCATTTAGAGTTGCTAAAAGACTTCTAACATCTGAGTAATGTGGACACGTCTTTGAGCTTTGTTTGTTGTTAGACTTGCTTTCTTAAATTTTTTTCTTCCCACTCCTCCTCCCTGTGGTGTGTGTTGTCCGTTCTGGCGGGTGTTCAGGGTCACTGACTTTGTAAGAGATCCCAACAGAGGCTCATGCTCTGCCACTCACACTGTTTGTATACCAGCCAACCAATTAGCCATTCATCCATGATTGGGTGAACAAAGCTAAATGGGGCACACAAAATAAAAGGTTATTCACTAGAGAGTCTTGCTAAGAGACCAACACGCTGAATAAACCTTAAAAAAAACAAAAAACAAATTAACCTTAATCACTATTCACTTCTATTTCTCCTTATATTGAGGCATAAAGTTGTTTGTGCACATATGTATATGTGTTATATGTATATATAATAACAAAAATAATGTATTTTTTTATTTAAATTTAAAATCCTTAATGACCCATTCTATTTATATATGGCCTTTTTCAAAAAAGCATGATTTTAAAGCAGCTTTTAAGTTCTTCATAAAAAAAAACTATGCTTTAAAATCGCAATTCAAATATATTCTGATACTTTATTAGTTTATGCTCTAAAGTAATTCACTGTACTTTTAGGCTATTTGGTTTTAATGCTTGTCACTGTACAATAATAGTCTAATACTGAGAATATATAGTCTATACTGTAATTCCTTGTTGTTGCCCTATATACATGTTTATTAATTAACTTAATGTTCTGTAAATACCAAATTAGAAATGTGTTATTTAATCCTCATCCTGCCTTGCAGACTGACTATAAAATTATGTACCACATTAGTGATGCTGTGGTCCTTAAAAGGTCCTGCTTTTCTGCTGTGGCTGGTTGCACCGGTCAATAGTTAGTCGATAACATTTTAGCTTCACTTCTGTACAGTGAATGAGACTATCCAAATACTGAAACAGTGTTGATTCTTCTCATTGATGTATCTACTAGACTGACATTGTTTCCAGTGACATCAAGGCATATGCAAGGCATTTTTTTTGTTTTAGCAAGTGTTAATGCAGTCATTTAAGACACAAAACATTTTAAAGTGACTGTTAAATGTACTGCTGATGACACACTGTACATAATTCCAAAAATTAGCTTTTTAAAAATAGTATAGAAAATTGGCCCACATACTTAATGTTTGCTGATTCTGGAGGAAAGAACATTGTACATGTAAATTCTTATATTTATGAAAGCCTGTTTTGCAGGCTAGAGATTGTCTCTAATTGTTTTTTTGTGAATTGTTGTGAATTGTTTTTTTATTCTGTAGACTGTGGATTTTTTTAGTGGTGGAAATGGTATAATGTTACAGATGGATGTTAGGGTGTTGAACATTGTTCATTTTGGATGTGATTGTATTTAAACATTCCTAAGATGTCTCGCTTCATCTTTTTTTCTCTCTTACTGTCTTTCTGTTGCTTTCACTATTTTTTTCCCCATCTAATGTTATCTTCTACTACTTGCTATTGCCTTTCTTGGTCTCCCTCTCTTTTGCATGCAATCTTTTGCTCTCTTTGTCTGCTCGGTCTGTCACTTTTACTGTCTGTCATTCTCTACCTTTCTTGTTCCCTGTCTCTCTCTCTCTCTCATTCTCTTTTTTACCACTCTCTCTTTCTATGTCTTTCTCACTGTCTTTTTCTTTGCGCCTGTCATGCTCTCTCAATCCTTATCATTTTATCTCTCTTTTTCGTGACCTGTCTCTCCGACTATTACTCTTGTTCTTTTTTACTTTCCTTTGTCCTTGCTCCATCTGTCCTTTCCTCTAACTATCAATCTGTTCTGCTCTCTCTATCTTGCCCTCTCTTTCTCTCTCTTTCCCAGGATGGAATCCACGGAGAAATGTGACGTGGTGATTCAGCATTTCAATGGCAAGTTTCTCAAAACCCCACCAGGAGTTCCAGGTAGGACTGACAGTGGATTGCTGCTGTGTTCAACAACCTAACATTTCTAAATAGGAAAAACATTGTAGGGGACCAGAGAGCAAATCCCAGTTGTACCCGTGTCTTGACATTTCAAAGCAATGCACCTGACACTCATTCTTAGTGGAAAGGTGTTGTTACCTTGCCCTAATATTAGAATTACTCACTGATTTGTTTACACCTTAAAGTGGCTAATAATGTATTTTGAAAACAGATTATTATACACATTAGTATTGTGATCAAATCGTCATGAAGACATACTCTATATAGGTAAAGATGTGAACCAGTGTTTTACTCGAACACAGCAAAGGGGGCATTTTTTCTGTCTTTTTTCTACTAAACTTGGTGTAGTTGTGTGAAGATTGGTGGTTCATCTGGGCATGTCTATTCTAACCATACTGGCACGCATATAATTAGAGAGTGAACACTGATGTATTGAGTTATCTATCTATTCTGTTAAATAGTTCTTCCTTACTGTTGAAAAAATAAACCTAAGTAGGGAGTTATGAATTTAGCATTATACCCTGTGTATCTTTACTGTCTACTTAACCGTACTGATGTCATTTAACATTAAAGAACCTAATATATTCATTCATTCATTCATTATCTCCCACTTTATCCTCTATTAGGGTCACGGTGGGGTTCCCCATGCCCATCCAGGGGAGAACGTCTCGGGCGCTGGGCAGATAGACCCAGGACAGGGCGCCAATCCATCGCTGGGCACACACTCACTCACACAGACACACTCTATATGGGGCAATTTTGAGAATTCAATTGACTTGATCCATGGTTTTGGACTGTGGGAGGAAACCGGAGAACCCAGAGGAAACCCACGCAGACACGGGGAGAACATGGAAACTCCAACCAGATGGGGATTCGAACCGGGAATCCCTAGCGCTGAGAGGCGAACGTGCTAAACACTAAGCCACCGTGCCGCCCCTAATATGTTATTTAACTAAAATAGTTTAAGACCTTGAAAAAGATTTATGGTAATTGTTTTGCTTCAGTTTGCGATGTCAGAATTTGTCCAATTGAAGGCTTGTCATGTGTTGCTTCTGGATGACAGCAAAGCACTGAAGACAGCCAGTATAAAACAAAGTGGAAGTTTATTTAATGAACACAATATAACCTTGAGTGCATGTGGAGGACACAAGGCTGCAGAAAAATGAGATAAAGGGAAACATACATCAAACAGGAAGCATACTCAGACTGTAGAAAGTGACAATAGAATGGCAATCAAACTATGAGAACGAGACAGCCCATGACTGATGAAACAGATGAGGAGACACACATGACAATAGAACAAGGTAAGATGATGAATTATTAAAAGAATCACAGGAACACAAGCAGAACAAATATAACTGTAAAGAAAATTAACCAGAGGACAGTCCATGTCTGCAGCAGTGGGAGGACAAGTGGTAGTTGAGTGTTGTTGGGGATGCCCTCTGGACCCCTGACTGGCTGCCCCAGGCACTCTCAGCCACACACTAGTTCTCTCAGGCAGAATAATTTTTCAAATGTCTTCCAATCTAAAGGATTCAGACTGCAACCAGGAAAGCACTGCTTTGGGATACCTCTTAGAAAAAGTAGATCACAAAATTAAAATCACAAAATGTAATCCCAAGGTGACAGGGATGAGAAAACGAGGTCCCAAGCCCATTATTGGACTTGTTTTAGAATGTGAAAAAGTGAAGGTGCAAACAGATTGCAAGGAACAGTGAAATATGTAGAAATACAGAAAGGAAATTACAGAATCCATGATGTAAAAATCGCTAACAATTGTTTGTAGTAGGTTTATGGGCTTGTTTACTATCATGTGACATGACATGACATAAGATCCAGACATATATGTGACAACACTGATACAACGGCCAGTGAAACCAGGAAAATAAATAACAACCTGTGGCAAATGAAAGTTAAAGGTGAATGATATTATCAATTATGGACTAATAAAAACTAGCACTGGAAAACAAGTCAAGCAAATAAATCTAGTTAGAAAATAAAAAACAGGAGCATGCAATACTCCTCCTGAGAGCTGGTACACACCAAGGGGATATTTTAAATGTAAAATATCATGCAATTATATTTAATTTAATGTTTTAACACAACTTAAATCGTGCCCAGCAAATATACAACTAATGTGATGTGATTTTTAACAAGGCTAATTTTTCTTAACACCTGCACCCCAATAATGAAATAACCCTATCACATTTTGTTGCCACTGTTAATCACAGTGTTAAACTCTGTGCTGGTTCTCCTCAAATGAGTAACTAACATCTCCAGGAAAAGTTTTCAAAATATGCTGTTGACATCATAAATTATTCATACAAGGTAAAATATAACTTTTTTTATAACAGGGAACATTTTATTGTGTAATATGGTAGAACTCATCTCATCTCATTCTATATATGTTTAATCCTATACTAAAGACTAGGTTTATGGCAGTGGGCATTCAGGATTCCATATTCAAACTCTGCTAGAACCTTTAAGCAGTCAGTAGAGGTCATGTAGCAATACAACTTTTTGGTTGAATTTCTTGAATCTAGTTACATTTACATTTAGTCATTAAGTAGCATATACAAAGCTTCTTACACAATTCAATTGTTAAGAAGGAAGTACACTGTAATATTATGACATCTGATCACAATCCAATCCAGGTTCAGTGCCTAGATTTGCCCGTTGTGTTTTTGTTGTTTTGATATTTTATTTATAGAAAGTGCTCCTGGAACAGGTGTGTTTTTAGTTGTTTCTTAAAGATGGTGAAAAAAGATATCCGTATTTTGATTTAAGTGTAGTTCGGAAAATCTCAATCTAAAAGGCAACTATACATTTTGCTGTAAGCAGGCCCTTTCTCTACACATGGAAACCATAAAAAGTAGTATAAGAATGGCAAGTGGTCCAGATGGAAGTGTTTCATTGTGCTTACTGGCAGTGGGAATGTAAACAGATAAAAGTATCTGAAGGACCATAGTCATCTAAGAACTTTCTCAGCAGTTATTTTCACTTAAATAACTACCTGAAACTGTTTGTTCTTGAGGTGCTTATGAAGATCTATAGAGTTTAATTTAATTTGTGATCAGCTAATTCCAATGTGCAGGCACACATCTGTGTTTAATTAATTGACTTAATTTCCTCTCTTTCTTGTCATTGTTTAACATATGTTTTAACATATGATTGTCTTGTAATTACCACACACCTGTACCGCATTGAATTTACTGCATTATTCAACGTTTCCACTCTGGGGTGTTTTCACACTTAAAACCTTCTTTGTTAATAAATCAGAACATTTTTAGTCAACTGCAGGTGTGAATGGATAGGGGGGGTGCACAGCAGGGCAACACAAAATGATGCGTCTAGCTTTAGTGTGAGATAAATTCCAGACACACCAAGTCACAATGTGGTACTGAACTGAGCTTTGATGTTTAGTTGTTAACGTCACTGGTATTGCATGATTGCATTGACAGTTCATAATTGTACATAAACAGGAAATCATGTGTACCACACAACCATTCCTCCAGAAGGTGCTTTCCTTGAGCCCCAGCCTATAGAATGTCAATGGGTTGGAGCTTTTGTTTGTTCTTTAGTCTAGAGACATGTTACAAATGACAGAAGATGTAGAGTTCTGAAAATACAGTGCAAAGTTTTGATGTCTGAGGAAGGAAAGACAGCAGACAAAGTGAACAGAGAGAGAAGAGCGAGTTTAGATAGAGAGAGACGAAAAAAATGAGAGAGAGAAGAGAGGAAGCACAGGCTGCGACTCCGGCAGAAACTGCGTAATTTGCAATGTGTAGTGTGAAGCCCAGTGTCAGAGACAGAGTCAGGTGGATGATAGATGACTTCATCTCTTTTCTCAATACCCCCCATTTTCCCCATAAATTCCTCTCCTCCTCTCTCTCTATCTCTCTCTGTCTCTCTCTCTCTCTCTCTCTCTCTCTCTCTTTAAAGCCTGCTTGAAACATTCGTCCATTGCTGTCAAACTTCAATTTACAGCTGTGTGTGTATATGTGTAACATACTCCATCAGAGCAGTTTCACTGTGCCACACTTACTGAAGTTTAGAAAGTTTATCAAACAGCAGGACTGCTATAAATCTTACATGGCTAGAATTAATCAAACTTTAGGAAATTGTGCTCATTGTGTTCCACACAAGTAACACATACACACACACACACACACACACACACACACACACACACACACACATTGTGCATTACAAATATTTTGTAGAAATTTCCTTACATAAATCTACAATTATACATCATAATTTCACCTTAAAACTGAATTATTTACATAATGATTTTTACATGAGTTATATACACTTGTTATATAAAACTGTACACCCACAGCAGCAGGAGAGAGATTACGAGTTACATTAGATCCAGCTCATTTACAGTGCTGTATTGCAAGGACAAGCCCAAGTTATTACCCAAGATCATAAAACAAGCCAAATCCTCATCAAATACAATTACTGCAAGAAAGTAAAAAAAAAAAAAAAACAGTTTAAGCATGTGGATGTTTTCACACATCTATATTCATTTATATGGGGGGGCGGCTTACTGAGGGGAAATATGAGGCCAGTTTTGGTGATAAAGTGCACTTCACAGGGTCTCTGGACCACCTAGTACCATTACATGTGTGTAATAATAACAGACTTGGGACATGTCACAATACTCATTGTTAAAGATTTAGGACCTGAACCATGTGACTGACAGATTATAATAACATTGTGGAACTGGAGTCTTATATTAAATCAACCCTGATGACCAGTTTTTTTTATTTAACTTCAGCATGAATTATGATTTATTTTAAAAGATAACAGCCAACATGGATGTTTAGTAATAATTACAAGCTCATATATATATATATATATATATATATATATATATATATATATATATATATATATATATATATATATATATATATATATATATATATATATATATATTTTTTTTTTTTTTTTTTTTAGAATTAAGTCTAACTAGTTACTATTACTGTAAATGTAACTAAAGTCACTTTAATGCATGTAAAGGTCATTTTTGTATATATGTTTACATAATATTTACATTATGTTTTAAGTATGTTTTAATAAGTGAAATATGCTTTAAGAAAATAAATAAATACATAATACTTACAAACATACTTACAAACATGCTCACGTATAAAGAGAACTTGACAATCGGTTGGCTCACTCATTAAGCTCTCAATCTGGCATGATGATGGCCATATCCAAATAAAGCTAAAAATGTCTAACTTTATGCGAGTAAACAGTGACAGAACTGGGTGAAAACTGATCCACAAGGCAGCTGTGTTCCTCTCATTTCCCTTATTAGTTTCTGTGAAACTGTGCGAATAGCCACTTTGCTAATAAAAAGGTCATGTTAGAAGTGTTACAGTATTTATAGGGAATAACATTTTTTAAAAATCATCTTTTTGCATTACGTCATTTTGCAGATGCTTTTCTCCAAAGCGACCTACAAGAATTCCAACTTGATTGTTAGCAGTTTCCACAAGCTGGCGACATCAGTTGTCATCAACACAAAGTTACACAGCACTGATGCCTTATGTACAGCATTAACCAGTCTTCATTATTCCAAAAAAAATCTGACAGAGTTCATGGAGCTCTTATTCTTATTAGTTCATCATGGCTGGTTGGTTTTTACACACTATAATAGCATAGATCCCAATGTACACAGGCTTAATCTGATTTCTTCTTTTTTTAATTATTTTTCCGAGATACAAAACAGTGAATTTTGGGCACATGGAATTTCAATGTGTTAACTTGTAAAAATGTTTTAGCCTGACTGTACTTAGACTGAATGACTCATAAATAGGATTTCACGCATTTTGTACCTGGACAATGTGACTGATAAAGGATGTGAATTAAAAGTGGTGCTCGAACTAGTATGCTGTATAGCACTAACATGCAATGGTTCTGTTAAAGTATTGGATCAACTGTACACTTGCTTTGGGAAATCTGAAAATAAGCAGGCTGTGAGATGTACAGGTCAAATGGTTCATTTTTACTTGTAGTTTTTATGTATTTATTCTTAAATGGAGGATTGGCTAGCATAACAATGGTTTAAAATTTAAACTTTCATTATTAACGACAGCACTCTTTTTACTCCTTTGGCATCTCAAAACATCAGGGTAAAAGCTATAGTTATTGGGTATTAGTCATTTATTTGTTCCAAAATTGAACTGTGTGGGCATAGTAACTGTGAATTATTTACTGTTATAAATAAAAATAAATAAATAAAAAATATTTAAAAATATATATAAAGAAAACACATATCATATGTAAATATGATATAGTTCACAATTTAGCAATGTCTTGTGAATGAAATAGCAGCTTCCTACTAAGATTTGTAGCCATCCAATAAGGAAAGTGGTTCATTTCTTTTTGGACCAGATATTTTGAACCTCCGCAATATACAGTTGTGATCAAATTTATTCAACCCCCACTGAAATAAAGTGTTTTGGCCAGTTTGACATTGATTTGGATCATTTCAGTCATCTTATTTACAATTATATCAAAGAGGCACTTATAAATTAGACAAATATAACATAATATTTATGATGGAATAACCACAAATGTCTTTACTGTGCTCACATCATTATCAGTTTTATTCAACCCCCTAGTGACATTATTTTTTAGTACTTAGTACAACATCCTTTTCCAGTTATGACAGCTTTCAAGCGTGAAGCATAGCTTGACACAAGTGTCTTGCAGCGACCTATGGGTATCTTAGCCCATTCTTCATGGGCAAAAGCCTCCAGTTCAGTCACATTCTTAGGCTTGCGCACTGCAACTGCCTTCTTTAGGTCCCACCAGAGGTTCTCAATTGGATTTAAGTCTGGTGATTGCGATGGCCACTCTAGAATGTTCCAGCCTTTCATGTTCAACCATGCTCTAGTGGACTTGGATGTGTGCTTCGGATCATTGTCCTGTTGGAAGGTCCAACGTCTCCCAAGCCGCAGGTTTGTGACTGACTCCATCACATTTTCCTCCAAGATCTCCTGGTACTGAAGGGAATTCATGGTACCCTGCACACGTTGAAGCTTTCCTGTACCATTAGAAGCAAAACAGCCCCAAAGCATAATTGACCCCCCGCCATGCTTCACAGTAGGCAAGGTGTTCTTTTGTTCATAAGCCTGGTTCTTCCTCCTCCAAACATAGCGCTGGTCCATTGTCCCAAACAGTTCTAATTTAGTTTCATCTGACCACAGTACACTGTCCCAAAACCTTTGTGGCTTGTCCACATGACTTTTGGCATACTGCAGTCGACTTTTCTTGTTCTTTGGAGTCAGCAAGGGGGTGCGCCTGGGAGTCTGGCATGGAGGTCTTCGTTATGCAGAGCGCGCCTTATTGTCTGAGCTGAAACTTCAGTGCCCACATCTGACAGGTCTTTTTTCAGTTCCTTAGCAGTCACGCGGGGATTTTTCTCCACATTACGCTTCAGGTAGCGCACAGCAGTCGCGGTCAGGATCTTCTTTCTGCCACGACCAGGTAACGTTTCCACTGTGCCCTTTAACTTGAACTTGCGAATGATACTTCCGATAGTGTCTCTTGGAATATTTAACAACTTCGCAATCTTTTTATATCCATTGCCATTCTTGTGAAGAGCAATAACCTCTTCTCTTGTCTTCTGGGACCATTCTCTTGCCTTCACCATGCTTGTAAACACACCAGTAGATGTCTAGAAGGAGCTGAGTATCACAGTCCTTTTAAATCTGCCTAATTGGTGCTTATCATGCTTGATTGCTGCTCGTTGACATCCACAGGTGTTTTCAATACCTGATTGAAAACACTGGAATGAACCTCTGTATAAGATATGAGTGGTAGTTGTAAAGGGGTTGAATAATTGTGTCAATGAAGAAATCACAAAAAGGCCATTTAATACTTTATGACAAAAACAATTGATGCTATCTTAGTTGCATTTAGTTCTTTAACAAGTCCTTGTAAGATTTCATTATGAACACAATTACAAATGTGCACTGAATTCCATAAAACCCTTCGCAGCATTGGGGGTTGAATAAATTTGATCACAACTGTATATCAAATAATGGGTAAAAATGTGACATAGATGCACATTACGAATACAAGTACATATTAAATTAGATGAAACAGAGTAAATGTATCATATTACTACTATTACCTTAATAAACACCAGAGCCCTGGTGCAAACAAACTACTTTGTATGCTGCACAGGTTTCAAAATAAGTTAAATAACATACTTTAACACCTCGTGCCTCAAGGTTTGACCGCTTATGAAATTACTTTCTTTCTGCGACTTAGAAACAAATTTTAAAGCCTCAACACAGGGCTACAGGTAATAAAGAAGCCGCCCACCACCGAATCATGGTTAGTTGACAAAAATGTTTGTTGGCTACTGAAAAAAATTATTAAAAAATACTTAAAAAGCACTCAAGGTGTCACAAAGAGGGTCACATGCAATGATTTATAACCTTGCTTTCTTTAAGTCAGGGATAAAGCCCATCCTCCTCCTACACCCTAATGGATTCAGCCTTGAAAATGAAACACCAAGTGTATTGATATCTAGGTTTAATGCTCAAAAATAGCAGCTCATTGATTTTTTCCCCCTGCCTTTGCGCAATAGAAAGACTGCAGCGTGCAGGCTGGAACCAATGTGGCTTTGCTACAGAAAATAATGATGGATCTGTTGCGTTTGCGCTCCGGCGCTCTGTCAAAGCATATTGCCGTATATAGGAGTGAAGGTTCTTCTCTAAGAAGCATACTTGATTAAATCAAGCCTGATAGAGATGCTTTCTGTGGTGTAGTGTCCACAGCAGGATTGAGGGGTCTTTGCATTACAACAGACACTTTTAAGAGTAAGCTTAGCACACACACTTAACCTGTTTACCAAAAACCCTTTCCTTATTTTAGTTGGGGTGGTTTAAGTCCATCATGACAGTGTGTTTGTGTGTAAAGGACAAGTTAAAGGTCATGTTTTTTTTTTATTCTATGAGTGCTGAGTGCTGATTGGGTCTTTTTTTCTCACAGAAAGCACTACAATATTCACACCTGAAAGCTCTAAATCTGCTCTGAGGACAGGAATCCTTTGAGTGGTGCTTAACTGTAAGCTTTGCAGAGAAGATGAAGCTCAGGTAGTTAGTTAAGTTAGGTACAGTAGTTAGTTAAGGTAGTTGGTTAATATGCAGTTTAATAAGTAAGACCATTAGGGTTTTTTTGTATGTTTTGATGTATTCTTTGGTGTGGTGTGTGTGTGTGTGTGTGTGTGTGTGTGTGTGTGTGTGTGTGTGTGTGTGTGTGTGTGTGTGTGTGTGTGTGTGTGTGTGTGTGTGTGTGTGTGTGTGTGTGTGTGTGTTTTAAATCATGAATCCTACCATTTGCTATTTATTTTTTATTTAATTTCTATGTCATATTTTATTTTAAAGGGCTAATAATCCACCAAAAGCTTTTGTATTTGCAAGCAAGAATGGATCATGGTTCATTTTCACCAGTACAGATCATGTATTTAGTGGAAGATTGAAAAGAATTTAGATCTACAGTTACCATTTACAGTTCATTAAAAGGAAAACAGTTCATGTGTTACTTATGGTATATGCACAGGGTCCCTTATAGCATATTGCCTAAACAGCAGACTTTGGGTGGGGTTGGTTAGACTGGTGGTCCAGAACCTTATCCAATATGTAATTATCACTTCCTAATACATCCAATTTAAGTTGTATAAAACAGTTTACTCTTAATTATGGTACTTTGGCTAACATGCCCCCTAGGATAATGGACACAGAAATTTATGGATAAGGTTTTTATATGATAAGGGTATTTAATAGTGTATACAGTACAATACACTGTTTAAAACAATCAGATTACATTTAAATCACACATTTGATCTTGACAAATGAAATATTAATATTGAAATCTTTCTTATATTTTGGATAAATCTTTTAGCACTCATACCATATCCTGCAGTTGTCTTGAATGGATTGAATGGACATATGTGATCTTTGCAGGAAGGCCCCTCCTAGTGAGCGCAGCTCCACTACTGAATTTTCTTCTTTTGAGGATTGTTTTTGTCAGAATAAACCACATGACTCAAAAATGCTTTTGAAACTCTACACATAGCTGTAATTATTTAGCAGCTTATTACAGGATGGGTTTCCTGTAAAAAATGTTATTGCTTTTATGTGAAAGTAAGAAAAAAATCAACATTTTGTATGTTTTATTTAATTTTGTTCCAGTAAATGTTTCAGAAAAAGACTACGTTTTGTTGTGTCTTTCAGGATTTTCAATTAAATGGGTTGCATTTGCTGTAAAGTTTAGAGACTTGAGCACTTTCCACATGCCACACTGTCAAAATGGTTTGCATCAACTTAAATTAAAAGGTTTTGAAGAACTTATCTTTGTGCACACATATCCACAGCAATAAATAACGATGCTGTAGAATCACAAAACACAAAATGCATGTTTCTAATCTGAAAGCTTTTTCTAATATATACTGCAGGAATTTAAAGTGGTTCAGTATGCAAGTTTTCATCTGCCATGATATTAGTGTTCTTTGATGTATGATGCCATACACACTGTCACTGAAAGCAATGTTGTTTGAAAAAACGCAATATTTACAAAGCCTAAATTAAAATACACATATATGGATGAAATTCAAAATAATCTGTGTACACTAAATATAAAAATCAGGATCCTATTATTTAATACTTTGACTTAACATGCATTTATTTTACTGGCATGCTTGTAGTTGTGTGTCATGGTTGTTTACTTTATATTTTTTTTAAATGGAAAAACAGCATTAGATAAAGTTTTGCATTTTTTATGATTCCTTTGTATGTAAATACATTCCTTTGCATGTAAATACAAAAAGGTCAACTTTGATCTGACCAGAGCACCCCTTCCTCCACATGAGAGAGAGAGAGAGAGAGAGAGAGAGAGAGAGAGAGAGTGTGTGTGTAATAAACAGTAGAATTAAAGCCGAAATGCAGCACATACTACAAGAAACAGTACCACCAAGGTCTGGAAGAAGTGCAGAGAGAAATGGCATGTAAGTCTGCATATGCAGCTGGTTAGTGCTCTATTAAGTGCAGGTGTTTTCCCTGTTCATGCAAAAAAGAAAGAGAAAGTTGGACAGAGAGGGAGAGAGAAAGAGAGGTCTGAGAGAGCACCATGGCCCATTACACTCTGCAATAAGGCCAGAGAAAGTAAACTGCTTCATTAGCACATCCACATAACAACCTCCCTCCCTCCAATCCTCCTTCCTTTCCTCCTGTGTATGGAGTGTTTGTCTTGAACAAACTGTCTAAATATCAAATGTTAGTGAGGAGCCAGAGTCCAGTGCTCATTAACACCTCAGATTAGTCGAAAAAGCTCCATGCTCAGTTTTGAGCCCACTGCACCCAGCACAGGCACTGAGCACAATGCAAACAATGCTCCTGACCGAGTGCACTCCCACAGATTGAGAAATGAGATTATTGCTCAAGGGCACACAATTTCTCCCAGCATGCCCTGCTCTCCAAGCAAACAAAACTTCAGAACACAGTGGGCTTTGATAGCTTGATTTCAGAATCTCAGAGGTATTACTGAACAGAGTGAAGTGCTGTTTAATGGGTCAGCCCATCTTACACACACTATCTCTCTCTTTCTCTCACTTTCCTTCTCACTCTCTCTCTCTCTCTGGGTTACTGTATTTATCACACACTACTTTTAAGCCTTGCTCACTTTTAAAGATTGTTCTTTATATCATGTTTGTCAGAAAAATACAAACATGTTGCTGTTTTGCACTATATTTGTTTACTCTTCCTCTGTTTTGTTTACTTGCTGTTTCACACCCTGGTTTGTTACATTATTACCCATCATGTGTTTTATGTTATTGTTTTTAATGTATTGTCTAGGTCCATTTAAGCCTATTCCAGTTTTATATCACTGAGATGTCAAAATCACTATTCTGTGTTCTGTTAGTTGCCTGTGTTAATAACCTATCCTTTATACTGGTATATGAACATCTGCGGCTTCACACATTGGAGGTGGTGACCACAGATTGAACATAATGAAAAAGCAAAAGTACAAGTTTGGCGATGTGTCTAGTAAAACAAACAAAACACAAATAGTGTAGGTTTTTTATGGAATTTGCTATTCAAAACATCATAACACATGGAACTTCATTCTTTCAGCAATGATATTCAGCTCATAAAATTTGACACACTTTCAATGTCATGTGTTAGCAGCCCTGAAAATGAAAACGACATTGCAGATGTTTAGAGCTCATGCCCCTGGCTCTATGTGTCTATGCTTCTGTATGGGATTTAAAACTTAATAAGAATCATTTTAGGTTAGTTATAAGATATTCAACTACTCTGCATGGATACATAGTTCTGCAGAACTTCTTAAACACCTTAAAGAACAATTTGCTGTCGGGGCAAAAGGAGGTTCAACTTACACATTATAGATGTTTTAACTTATATGAGGGTATAAAAATATTGACATGTATCCAGTGATCTCATAATGATCTGATGTCTCTGTGTTGCAGTCAGTCAGTGTTTTGTACATGTGTATAATTAAAATATGGGCATTTTGCAATTGCTTCTTTTGTTTGTTTGTTTTAGCTAAAAAATTAAAGTCTTTTTTTTTTACTTGAATCCTTGATTATTTTAAAGAATATCAGTAATGAAACATGTGGGTCTGAAGTGTAACTGTACAAAGATCAGATAAATGTTTATTAGACAATAAGGAAACGTTAATTTTCATGTGTTGTGTTCATATTCATAATCTTAATTATAGGTTTATCATTATACAATGAAAAAAATTGCTATTCACTATTATAGGTCTTAAGGTGGGTTTAAATAAAGCAAAACATTTAATACAGCAGGGGTATTATACATTAAGCATTACGTACGACACGATACAACTTGAAAAGAGGTGATGCTCTACATGTACAAACAAATCTTATTAATGGCACCAAAAACAGAATACACATTATGTGGAAATGTTTACTTGCGAGGTATTTTGTTATTCCTGAGGTAATTACTAAATTGCTGCACTGCATTATTTATGTCTGCCGCCTTTCCCCTTGGTAGAGTTGTGATTGATTTATCTCTGCTGCGACATACATGGGCGAACTGAGATTATCATGTTTGTAGCAGATAAAGCAGAGGAGAGAGTGGGAGTAAAATGATCCTTTGGTGAAAACGATCACATCTCGAGCACTCTAATAGCTGTGTGTGTGTGTGTGTGTGTGTGTGTGTGTGTGTGTGTGTGTGTGTGTGTGTGTGTGTTGTGTGTGTGTGTGTTTTTGACCTGGGAGGAGATAAGCAAGGGATTTAGGCTTTGAGAGGGAAGCCCATTAAGACATCCTAATGTGCTTTTCTTTATGAAGCTTTAATTGAAGCTGGTAGATGACTCATGTGTGTCTAAATCAGACTGATTTGATTTCGCGCACACATACACAAGCCTGCACACATACTTATCCACAGTGACCTGCCAAATTAACAACGCTTTCCTTTTTTACTGTCCTTTTTATTCCCTGTAGGAGAATTGAACACGACAGCTCATTCAGTAATGACACGTATAGCAGACAGTAATGCATTTTCTCCAGGTCCGTTAGAAATCCAAACCCCTAATGGAGTGCAAGTCTGAATTAGCTTGCAAATCTTTTAAAGGGGACACAAATGTGACACGATCCACTCTCCACTCCAAGTCTGGATGTCTGGTACATGCTGCTGGTATAAGTTAGAGGGATCATGCAGTTTGATACACCACCAATCGTTTTTAAAAGCCTAGTGAGCAAGCTACATGCCTGGGGCCTTTCACCCCAAAGCTTGCAGAAGTGGCTAGACAAACAGTAAAGATCTCATTAAAAAGCAGGAAATGGCTAATATGATTATGTGGACTTTGTATTCTGTACATCACCTCTCTCTTTTCTCTGTTAGTTCCCCTAGTTTATCATCCATCCTATTTCTGTCTCCACTGAGAAAGGATGTCAGACAGTCCAATGGTATTTACCTGCCTCGGCACAAAATAAACAAATCCAGGATCAAGGATCAGGCCTGATTCAGGACACATCCTCTTATAGACAGAACCTGGGTTCATCTATATTCAACACTAGAACTGCACGATTTGACTCAAAAGTCATTGGGATTTCTTTGGGAAATCGTGCTTTGCCCTAAGACAGCTGCAATGAAACGAGAATATTAGTCACTAAACACTTGCAAGCAATTTGATATTTCTAGTAATTATATATACATCAGAGAGCTTGTTTTATATAACTTTTTACTTCAACATTGTCCCACTGGACCGAGTGATTGACTTCAGTAGGCAGCCTTTCAAGATACAATTTTATAAGATATGATTTTATAAGAAAACAAGATATAAAATAAGATATAAATACAATATTGATAAGTAAAATATAATATACAATATACAACTATAAACCTGTTAGCCGCCGCTCGTTCTTCCCCGGGAAATCGGCTACGCGGGAGTAATGCGTACGCCGCTTGCGCCTTGTGAGCGTTTCCCTAATGGGGAAAAAATGACCTAATTATATAATGTAAAAATAAAAAAATTGAATTTCTGCTCGAGCTGAACAGTTTTACATTAAGGCATTCACTTCCAGTCATGTCCAGCCCAGACTGCTGTTGTCATGTAAATTCCTCATTGCCTTTTGTTAAAATTCACTTTTGTTTTATTCACAAATGCTTTCATAATTGTTTACAAAAAAATTTAACTGTATGTTTCTTATCTATAACATCTACATAACATGTATAACATATAACACTACATATATATACACTTATATCTTAGCAATGTTGTCACAGAGCTTCAGAATGTAAATTTTTAGTCATGGTCTTTTAGTTCTATTTTATTCAAATTCATTTGCATATGTACTTTAGATTGTTATGTTTCTGGTCCCCCACATGCACGCAGGTGGATTGAACAGGATAATTGTTAAATTGTTAAATCTTCATGGGGATTTGTAATGTTAGATTTCCAACTCTATATGTAATAGGCTTAGGATAGTACAACTAAAGATTTCTGGGGGAAAAAAATAAGCACATGGATGTAATATGAAAATATGATATACATTTTGTAAGACTTTCTTGCATGTAATCTTTAAATCATTTTTATATGGTCAAAGCAAATGTGAATTACTATTACTAGGTCTTGATTTACAGAGCTTTTATGAACCACAGGTTTGGTATGTAAACTATTCCAACAACATGTAGCATGTAAATATGCTGCATCATTTGGGCAATGTCTGTTGTTATTAGGTTGTGTTTTCCATGAATACTAAAAATGGAGAAATCTTCTCACAGAGTATCAAGAAATACTTTTATAAACATTTTGAAATATCAAATCTCAGTCTCTATTAACGTGTAAACTATAGCTTATAGCTTTTAGCACATTTTCTTATCCCCCCTCCCCCCCCCTTTTTATGTTTTTATGTTACTTGGAATGTTTTGTATTTGCCTGTTGGTAATTTGCTCCCACAGTCTTATGAGTCACTGACTCCACATTTTACCATAGCAAAAAATATTACAAATAAGGTATATAAAATGCAAATGTGTCAGAAATAAATGTGAGATTCGGGTCAAGATTTGAGTAAAACCGGGCCTCCAGTCTCTAGATATAACAACAACAAATTAATCAAAATCCATTCCAATGCATAACTTTTAAAATGATTTTAAATGTGTTCCACATAAAAGATGAGTATTCACAGGAATTAGTTTTTTGCAAATAAGAAAAGTGTATATCTAAGTCTGCTGTTATTAAGCAGGTAAAAGACGAGCCACGAACAATAATACGTGTTTTTTATTAACTACTAGCTAATAACTGTTATTGTTCATGAACTCACCTGTGTGTCTAAACCAACCTCCACCCAAGGATCAGATATTCATATTTAATTTAAGCTTCTATCTACACCATCTAAATTATCCATAATACTTTTATTTATTAATCTCTCCCTTTTGCTCTCTCTTGATTTTGTCATTTTTTGTATGATATATGAAAGATAAATAAGAAAGTTTAGCAGAGTGCTTGTTATATAATAATACCAAAATAATTATGCACCAATGTGACAAATGGCTAGTTATGATCTCACTCTACACTCTATAAAACATAAAGGTCTTAAACCTGTATGGACATTCTGAGGTGTAGGGGATAGAGTAAGCAACAAGGATTATGTAAATGGAAAGTGTGAATTTTGTGTTTATTTTTTGGCTTAAAACCCAGTGTCTTATGATTAATGTATTATCTCATGAGTACCATATGGAAAACTACTACTGTAATATCCAATTTTTTTAAATGGTCTTGCTAACATCTTTAATATCTTACAGGTTCCATGCAACAGTATTGGGAACACAGACTAGTAAAATTTGATTAAACTGGTTGAGCAGCCTGAAATAATTAATGATGTGGTATCAATGACAGATCTGGGGTTTGAATCATGCTGTAGTGCAGCTGCTTACACCTTAAGTCTAGACTGCCTGTGGATCCCTTAAATGCACCTTCCTGGGTTTTCTGAGGTTTATTCTCATACAGTCATCTTGTGTAAACAAGCAGTGTGGTGCTCATAAGCGTTCTAACCTAGATGTCGGCGCTATTTGCATATGTCACATATTTTGAGCAGAGAGCTAGAGCTAGAATAGAGCTAGAAAAAAAAGCTTGTTTTATGGTTTATCTAAGGATGACAAAAGAATAAAACAGCGGATGTTCTGTACAAACAGTACTATAATGTAGGTGCAAACACTTGTGAAATAGAAGCCAGCTAAACCAAAGATGACATTGCTAACTGTCATCGTGCACATGTGTACGCAAAGTTCAGTGGCACACAAGTTTGGGCATATGTACCTTTTTGCTTGGGGTTAGTCACAGATTTACCTGCTTCTCAGGCACATGGGATTTCCTTGTTTTTCTCCCCGGTACCAAACACCCACCTCCAGCCTGTGCAGTGTTATGCAGCGTTGGCACTTGAACAGAGGCTTGCAGAGGCTGCTATTAGAGCGTAGGCGATATGGAGACGCCTGCGTCGCTAGGGTCACACACTTCTTTCACCCACGCCTTGCTGCACACATGCCGAGAATAAGAGAACACAGAACACACTGTGCCAGGACAAACACCACCCTGCCTGTTGGTAAACACAGCCATGATTTCCACACTCGGAATCTGACATCACACAAACCCTGTTACAGCTTTCACCCATTTTTTCTTTTGTTGTTCTACAGCCACAGTATTTACTGCTTCAAAGAATAATCAGTTTGAGCCTTTTTTAAACTTTAAAAGATAATTATCATGAAAAGTTGCTTAATTTGCATCTGAACAAAAATTCAATCATTATTTAATTGCTTGACAATAAGAAAATCCAGATTTTTTCTGGGCTGGTTGGCCTGGGTCTTTCTTTAAATGTTCCTCTAAATTATTTATTTATTTTTTTGGAGTGGCTTTTTCTATAGCTCAGATTTTACAATCCAAACTAAATTTTAAATACTACGGGGTATAAATATGTGTTAAGCTGTGGGTGTGTCTATTCTTTGATATATTGGTCATCAGTTTTAATGTCTTCTTAACAAAAAAAATTTTTAGTCTCCAGCACACAATAACAAGCTGTTCAGTTGCACAAACAGTCTGATATAAGTTAAGAACTGCTCTACTCTGTGAAATCAATGCATATATTCATATAGTTTAGTTTATGTATACAAACTAATGCATAATATATCTACTAACCACCCATCCATCCATTATCTTCCGCTTTAACCTCTACTATAAATCTATAAATCTAAAAGTCCAATAAGGACCACTAAAAATAAGTAATGTAGTTGTTCAATGCTAAAATGCTAAAAATTCAACTGAAACCAGGTATATCTTTATAAAATTACAAGAAAGTTATTATTTTGAAAATTAAGTTTAAAGGAAAGTAAAGAAAACCAGTTTGCACAAAACACTGTTGAAAAAAAGTACTACAAATATATTAAAACTGTATTTAGATTTTTCCTGGCGCCTACCCCAACTATGACGGGTGACTTTTTAGGTGCCAACATTCATATAAATTGAAAAACTGTTAAAAATGTATTAGAAAAAATATTAATGACAAATGTGTGTCACTAAATTCCAAGCAGTGGTAGTAGTTATAACTCTTCCCTCTTAGCAATAAGGTCACGGGATCTATTCCTGGGTATGGCAAAAAGTTCATTACTATGTTCCTTCCACAATCCAAAAAAAATATTGGGTGAATTACAGATGTGAAATTGACCAAGATGATATGACTTAGATGAGTGAATGTGTGTCTGCTCTGGTAACCTATCCATGGCATTTTCTTACCTGTCACCCAATGAGTAAAGGCACATATTTCAGTACCCCTTTACTGCAAACTTGAACTAAATTTAAAAATTATTCCATTCCTAAATTAGGAGATGGCAACCTATCATTCAAAAAGCCTTTAGGACCAAAAAGTAGCCCTTTAAATGTAGGTCACAAAGCATGTTATTGTAAGTAAGCCTAATAACAGTACAAGTTGGTTTAAATCTTATATTTAAATATTAGTGTAATCTATTATATTAAGTATGACATAAAAGTGGTAGGACAGGGTACATATTATTATTATTATTATTATTATTATTATTATTATTATTATTATTATTATTATTATCCATGGCGGCACGGTGGCTTAGTGGTTAGCACGTTCGCCGCTCAGCGCTAGGGATTCCCGGTTCGAATCCCCATCTGGGTGGAGTTTCCATGTTCTCCCCGTGTCTGCGTGGGTTTCCTCCGGGTTCTCCGGTTTCCTCCCACAGTCCAAAAACATGGATCAAGTCAATTGAATTCTCAAAATTGCCCTATATAGTGTGTGTCTGTGTGAGTGAGTGTGTGCCCAGCGATGGATTGGCGCCCTGTCCTGGGTCTATCTGCCCAGCGCCCGAGATGTTCTCCCCTGGATGGGCATGGGGAACCCCACCGCGACCCTAATAGAGGATAAAGCGGGAGATAATGAATGAATGAATTATTATCCATCCATCCATTACGCCTCGGGCGTTGGGCAGACACTCCCAGGACAGGGTGCCAATCTATCACTGGGCACACACTCACTCGCACAGACACACACTATATGGGGCAATTTGGAGAACTCAATTGACTCGATCCATGTTTTTGGACTGTGGGAGGAAACCGGAGAACCTGGAGGAAACCCACGCGGACACGGGGAGAACATGGAAACTCCACCCAGATGGGGATTCGAACCAGGAATCCCTAGTGCTGAGAGGCGAACGTGCTAACCACTAAGCCAGCGTGCCGCTTGTATTATTATTATTATTATTATTATTATTATTATTATTATTATTACCACCCTGTTGTTGCTTAACAGTATAACATAACAAAACAAACACTCAAATGCAAATAAGTAATCCAAATTAAACTACATCTTTTTTACTTACGTATGTAAGAATTAATTTATACGGAGCCCCTAAAGGGACATGAGCATCTGTGGATCTGTGGATCTGTCAAACAGCCATAATGTCGGAGAGCGCATGTCCCAGTGTAAACGCTATCATTGTAACATCGCGTCATGTCTGTTTATTGTCAGATTATGATTCACATAATATCTCGTGCGCACTACTTAATAACTCGTGCTCACGAGATATTAAGTGGTGCGCACCACTTAGTAAGTCGTGCGCACGACTTAATATCTCGTGCCCATGACTTACTAAGTGGCGCACACCACTTAATAAGTGGTGCCTCTCGAAAATTGTTTTTGCTCATGTCCCTTTAGGGGCTCCGTAAATTTAAGCATTTCACAGCAAAAAAAAAAAAGGTTTTTTTTGTTTTTTTTTTACAAAGTCAATAGAGAGCTATGGGTTGGCCACATGTTTTCTAATAAGATGTAAAATATTCTAATTCTGGATGATATAACTTGTTTTACTCCCTTGCCTACATGTAAATGTCAAAACTGTATTTTTAAATAGAGATACCAGAATTATAAATCCTCTCTTTAACAAACCAAAAGTTGCTTTAAAACCTTGTGATACGAGGTTCTAGTAGTATGGAATAACTTTGGTTGGTGCATTGCAAAGCTCTTTTGTTTGTAAGTTTGTATGTTATGCAAGCTTTTGCACCAGTCTGTTTTTATCTTATACTTAACTATTTCTTTAAGCTGAAAACAAGCGAGGGTCATAAAAACATTGGTATAAATCACGCAGCTCTCAGCAGGAACTCTCATTTGAATGATCCAGCGGTTAAGGCAGGCACATCACCTCACCGCCAGTCTTGCCACAGTTGCTTTTGGACAGGAAAGAAAGCAGGGGAAAATGGATAAATGATGAAGGGCGCTCCCTCTTTCTCGCCTACAGGAATGTGTGCCGCCCACGGTGAGACCTGCAGGTCTGTGGGAGCGCAGCAAGAGCTGGCAAGCCGGCCGTCGACCCTTCCATTAGAAACACATGTCTGTCTTTTTATCTGACTCTCTCTCTTCCTCTGCTCCATTTTCCTATCTTCCCATCCTCTCTCACTCCTCTCCCATTAAAATAGCCACAGTGCATGACCCAGAGTTAATAATCTGCTTCCGCCAATCTGTCTGTTTAGATCAGTTTTATGGGAACACTTACCAATAGACACAAAACCATGAAAGTGAAAATCACAACCCGTTTAACATGATTACACTGTTGCACCTTAATGTTTGTGTGTGTGAAACTAAATCCAGGGTGTAACTTTATTAAACTAAAATGGAATGACATGTTGCTAACTGTCAGTACTGCTATTGGTCTGCATTGATTTTTTTTTTTCCTTCAGAATATATTATTTTTCTTTTTTTAAACAAATGATTTGTTTCATAATATCTTGTTTATATATATATATATATATATATATATATATATATATATATATATATATATATATATATATATATATATATATATATCTTTTTTAATATTTTAAGAATCTTTTAAATATTAGAGTGCACAATTTTTATTTCTGACAAGTATCTAAATTTAATTCAAAAACATATTCAAGATGCCCAGTTTTCTGATTAGAATTATTGGTTATTAAAGTTATAAAAAAAAAAAAAAAGGAATACACTTTCCCATCTCAAGCATCTATACATGATTCCTATCCAAGACTCTATTGCTGAAAAAAAAGCATGTTAAAGCTCATTTAAAGTTTGCTGCAACTCTTTTAGACAAGCCTGTTAAATGATGGAATAATATAGTTTGGTCAGATGAGTTTGGTATTCGAGAAATTGTTTTGTAGTTTTTACATTTCTTCATGTCTCTTTTCTAATAAACTGACAATCAAAACCTTCAACCAGGTTGACACTGAGAGGTTTTTCAGATTTTGTCGGCACGAGTTAGTCACCACTTTAACCGAATCATCTTTAAGTTTTTTCTTGTCTCAAATGTCTTTACAGATTAAGTAGTACTGGTCTGTGTCCTGAGTTGTAGCTCTGGAATTCACAGTTCCCTTAAAAGCTTAATTTGGAGATTGCACATTAGTATTTCATCTTCTATTTAACAATTCGCTCCATGCAATGTCTTAGCAGCTAAGATAAAGTTAGTCAATTTCTTGGTGCAGGAAATTTAGTCATATGAGACATTTTGATTTCTGTTACCTGTTACTTCACCCATGGCATTGTACCCAAAATGGTCTTTTTATTAACAACAGCTACTTTCTTTCCTTTTTGTTATTTCTGCCCTGTTCACAGTGTGTTCTTCTTGGTGAAATTGTCATATTTACCTGTCATATTTTGCTGGTTTTGAGGTTAAGACAGTCCCTATTCATTATTATAATTTTCAGCTTTCGATGTTTCAAATCAGCAACTGGGCACCTGGAAATCTTTAATCTAGCCGTGTCATACATACAAGCTTATCTCAGAAAAATACGTAGCTCTGCCTAAAACATTGAGTACCTTACACCCGATGGTCAAATATTCTGGAAAATATATTGACAAGCATTTGTTGTTCTAAGCTATTTAATTGGTCTTAATCTTAGTAAATCCTATTAAAGTGGTTTATTATTGCCTTTTTACTAGACTGAAATTGATGTCATTGTCATTGTCACATTTGTGATCATAAGTATCGGACATTGCCATATATTTCTACTACCAGTATTGATGGTGGGTTTAATCTGGAACTGCTGCTTTCTGTCATGGAAGATCCTAACAGGAGACAAAACATAAGATAATATCAGCTTTTGTTCAATGGTATTTCATAATGTTTAGTCCAATATGCTGGTGATAGAATTACACAAATATGTGCTTTGGTTAATTCACAAACCTTGTGTCTCTAACCATACGTTGTTGTTCTTACTGTTGTCTTCTACCTTTTTACAAAGTGCAATGAAAATGATTACTTTTTGATGTATATATTTTATTTGTATCTAATATATATTTGCTTTTATACAAAACAAAGTGCCTCATTATGCCAAGAATTATGCACAATATTATGTACATGCACACAAGTAATAAGGATTATTTTGTGTTGATTGTTTGTGTTTATGTTTGTGGCATCATGGCATAGTTTAGTTCATTAAGGCTAATAGTGAGGGTCGCCTGGAAAAACACTGACATTTATTAAAGCTACTGCCAATAAAATCAGAGCCGTCCTCCCTGCCATCATTACACCAACTCACCCACCAGCTGGGTGCACTCCTGTCTGCCAGGGGTGAATGTGTGTGTGTCTGTGTGTGTGTGTGTGTGTGTGTGTGTGTGTGTGTGTGTGTGTGTGTGTGTGTGTGTGTGTGTGTGTGTGTGTGTGTGTAGTGTAAGGTTTCCCTGGGTAATATCCAGAGTGTGAAAGCAAGTCAGAGATCAGACGTACAAGCTGCAGGCTTACATGACTGAGGAAAATGGGAAAATACATTTATTCCGCTTTACTTAATTTATTGACCTCATTGTTACTTTCTAATACTAGACTTTACTTTACATTCAGTACAATGAAATTTGGCAAAAAAAAATGTACATGAAGCTACATCCTGCAGAATTAGAGCCAAGAAAGAACAGCATTTTAAATAATATTATCCCTAACCCTACAGAACATTTGAACAGGAAAAAACAAAACAGACTGTACTTTGACTAAAATAAAACCAACAAATAAGTAAAAACAAAACTGGAAACAAGATTCCCCAATCACTAAAAGGCAAAAAGAAAATTAAAATGTCCATAGTACTCACTAATAAAAATATTTTGCAAAAATAATTAACCATCCACTTGCTTTTTGTCAAATTGAAACCAACCTAACAGAAACATGCACAGCAACTGAAAAAATCACATGACACTTATGCGCCTAACATACTGTTATTCTAATGGAGCAGAACATCATCCAGGACACAGCAAATACAACTAAACAAATATCCAAGTTACAACAACAGATTTCACACTTTACAACTTTGTATTAAAATAATCTGCAACTCCAACACTTTCTTTACTCAGGCGTTACACTAGTGACACTGTCTGGATACCTAAAGAGGATGAATATTTATTTTTAAAATAAAACAAATGCCAGTTACTGTTTCCTTGGCCGTGTCACATCGACTTTCTGTTTGGGGGGGTTAAACTTAGAACACTATTTAAGCTGCTTTGAGATGAGGAAAGAAGAGATGCACTATTTTAAGAATCAATATAAAAACCACTGTTTTATAAATAACTTAAAACGTAGTAAGCTGACATCAACATAATCTAAATACACACCATGCCATCATATGAAAATTCTGGGAAGACTTGTGGAAGTAGCCAGTTTTCATTAATTATAAACAAAGAGAAAACAAACAGGGAATATGAAGATTAAAACAAAAACCAAACTTGTAGGCTAACCTTGAATACCATTTAACAATATGACTGATGAAATATGCTTAACAGAGAAAAGAATCTACACATACGAGATATTAAACACAATGAAACTGTACTGACTACTGAAATTTAGTTAACAAAAACTTTTTAATTGAACTTTTTTTCAACAATTGAATTGAAGATTTTTTTAAACTGGACCACACAACTAACTGTTTTTATTGGAAAATGTGAAAAAAAATAAATTAAAAGATCACATGACACAGCAGATTTTGTGTTCAAAAATGTCCAAAATACCACCTGTGTGCAACAGATATAGCCTTGATATCTAATATGGCTATAACCCCCCACACACATACACACTCTGGTATAAATAAATAAAGGAAGCAGCTAAAGAGTTTCTACACATTGTAGATGCTATAATTGCTGTAATCTGCTCTCACACTTTCTGAATTGTGCTCAACAGCACTGGCCTGTGTGTGTGTGTGTATGAATAGGAATGTGATGACAGGGCTGCAGGTGTAGATACAAACATTATAGGCAGGTGAAAGGAACACACAACATCCACACACACGCACCAATTACCAATCACTCTATCCTGGTTGACAATCCCTGCTTTTCATTTTACATATCTTTGTTAGCAATGTGTCTCAAATGTAACAAACAGATGCACACTTACTTACAAATGTGAAATTTGATTGAGATGGTTAAATCTCCCTCCTATGTAACTGCTGGTTTGCTAGATCCCTTCAGAAAAATAAACATGTTTGTTACTTTTCTCAGCATTTCAATTTTACTACAGTCAGGTGAATTGTACTAAAAAAATAAACTTGTAGACATGTATAATTCATAGCTGTATTATGTAACGTTTGCTTTTACATAGCCACAATGACATGAGTAAACTGTCCAAATGGGAAGTATAGAATTACACAAATTAAGACATACCAATCCACTATATTTGTTTGTTCTTCATTTTTATACAACCACTTTATGATCCTCTTACTTATTATTGTCTCATATATCTCCTCTTCTTTCACCATTACTCTCTTTCTCTTACTCTCTCTTTTTCATTAGGCATATTGAAACAGACTTTTCTTTTGTCCTTTTTACACAAAATCAAAGGTGGATCCAGTCACTTTTTTACACAAGCACATAAAACACACAATTTAGAAACAGATGCTTAGCCTGTAGCATTAAATTAAAGTGTGATGTTCCAAGGTAGCGGGCATTTTTATTTACAAAATCTGCCATTGTGATCATGTTTGATACTATCTTAGAAACTAAACAAGACAAACCATTACCATACCACTATTTAACCACTATTTAATTTTTTATAACCATTATTGTAGCATCATGCCTCTTACACAGTAGTGCAGAAGTCTATCTTTGAACTGGCAGCATAAAAGCAACCATTGTGTACCTTCTTCACTTTTCTTATCCTCTACTTTAAAATGTCAAATATTTTATTTATGGTCTCATATTTGTCTTGTTTCCTCACTTTTGTCAAAGCTTTTTTTTACTATAGTTTTTTCATATCTTACATACTGTCACACTCGCCTACCTCAAACAAAAGCGGCTGCGCATATGAAGCGCAGAGCCGCAGTGCCTTAACGCGCTGAAGGGAGCCAGGCACGAAGGTAGTAGAATAACGGGCTTTATTAAAGGTGTAGAGACACCAAACAACATAGAGGTACTAACGCGACATAAAGACACATTAAATAAAGACATAAAGACACATTACATAAAGATACCCGACCACGTGCACAAAACAAACCAATGAAAATGCAGAGTTAATTAACTTAAATGACGAAGAACGAAAGTTAATTAACTCAATAATGAACAACAGAAGAACAGCAGAACAGGAGACAGGGGGGGGGGGGGGGTCCTCCGTCCTCCATGAGCCAGGCTTGACAGACGCCTTCGGGTGGCCTGACCCGGAGAACGAGCCGCGGCAGGCGCTTTCTGGCTGCGTGACGCGGTGGACGCCCTCTGCGGGGGAGGTGTGAAGAACACCCTCTGGCTGCGTGGTCCGGTGGACGCCCTCGGCAGACGAGGAGTCGGCCCCGCCCTCTGGCTGCGTGGTCCGGTGGATGCCCTCGGCGGACGAGGAGTGGGCCACGCCCTCTGGCTGTGTGGTCCAGTGGACGCCCTCTGGCTGCGGGGCGAGGGGAGAGCCCCTGGTGCTTGGGCTCGGCGGCGGGCGGCCCCTGGTGCTCGGGCTCGGCGGCGGACAGCCCCTGGTGCTCGGGCTCGGCGGCGGGCGGCCCCTGGTGCTCGAGCTCGGCGGCCTGTGGCCCCTTGTGGACGGGCTCGGCAGCGGGCGGCCCCTGGTGCTCGGGCTCGGCGGCCTGCGGCCCCTTGTGGATAGGCTCGGCGGCCCCTGGTCCTCGGGTTCGGCGGTGGGCGGCCCCTGGTGCTCGGGCTCGGCGGCGGACGGCCCCTTGCGGACGGGCTCGGCGGCCTGTGGCCCCTTGTGGATGGGCTCGGCGGCGTGTGGCCCCTGGTCCTCGGGCTCGGCGGCGGGCGGCCCCTGGTGGACAAGCTCGGCGGCGTGCGGCCCCTTGTGGACGGGCTGGGCGGCGTGCGGCCCCTTGTGGACGGGCTGGGCGGCGTGCGGCCCCTTGTGGACGTCCTCGGCGGACCTGCTGGGTGGACCTCGGCGGGCACGCACGCTGGGTGAACCTTGGCAGGCATGCACACTGGATGGACCTCGGCGGGCGCGCACGCTGGGTGACCTCGGTGGGCACGCACGCTGGGTGGACCTCGGCGGGCAGGCACGCTGGAGGCGCTGTGGCAGAAATGGCACACTCTTGTGTCCAAGCTGGCTTGCACCCACGGGCATGAAGGTGTGAAGATCGCCCTCTGCTCGGTCAGCCCCGCCAGCACACCCATTTCAACCACCAGCGGTAATTTAGGTAACGCCCCCTCGCAGCGCGTCTCAGACACGACACGCTCCGGCGCGGTCGCGGCCATGTCACGTGACTGACCCGCAGCGCACGTACCGGGATCAGCAGCTGCGCAGCGTGCATGCGGCGTCTTGGCTCCGCACCGGCTGCGTGCGCCGCGCCCGGGTCTCGCAACGGGGGATTTAACAAACCAGACTGGACCATCAGTGCAGAACTCCTCAGAGTTAAGGAGGGTTTGTATAGGCAGAATATGCCCATACAGGTACGACTCGCCCGCCTCGTCATCGGAGATCTCGATCAGATCGAGACCTTCCTCTGCGCAGAGCGACTCATAACCATACCTACAAATAAACTCATCATTGGAGTTGTACCACTCCGAAGCCACAGTATTAGAGCCGTCTTTACGGCTCCGAGACGGCGGGCAGCGCATACCGGCATACTCGCGGACACGACGGAGAGCGCCGCGAGTACGAGGGTTACGGCCCCCGCAAAGAAAAATTTAAAACAGGCTTACCTTACCTTTGCTCTGGACTCCCCAAAATATGATTGGCACGTCGTTCTGTCACACTCGCCTACCTCGAACAAAAGCGGCTGTGCATATGAAGCGCAGAGCCGCAGGGCCTTAACGCGCTGAAGGGAGCCAGGCACGCAGGTAGCAGAATAACGGGCTTTATTAAAGGTGTAGAGACACCAAACAACATAGAGGTACTAACGTGAGTGAACATAAAAATAAACGACGTGCACGGAGGAAGGGGAACACAGGAAATAAATACATAAAGACACCCGACCACATGCACAAAACAAACCAAAGAAAATGCAGAGTTAATTAACTTAAATGACGAACAAGAACAAAAGTTAATTAACTCAATAATGAACAACAGAAGAACAGCAGAACAGGAGACAAGTGCCCTAGGCACACATACTTGCATATTTACATTGTACTGTAGTTTCACATTGTAGCAAATATTGCATTATTTATAACTTTACTATTATATTTTTAACTGCATGATTTAAATATTTTCATAATAGTCCTCTTTTAATTGGTAACCAAACGTCACCCCTAAATATACCGGTAATATTATTTTTTTGAATTTAAAATTTTAATTACATATTTTTAAATGCATTCATATGTTAAAAATTTATTGAAACAATTTAAGAAGTTTTTAATCATAAACTAAAGTAACATACATAAAACAGAGCATAATTATTGACACATTTATGAAGAATACTTAATAAAGAACGTAAGAGTAATGAAATAATTATTCAGATCCACAAGTATCAGTACTGTATGTGAAGGAAATCCATTACAAAGAAATTTATGCACAACAATTTTTACATGCATAAAAGTACATAAATGATTAGCAACATTAATGTGAAAGTGGCAAGTATCTATCATAAATGGCTTTACTGTTTTCTGTACTGGGACACAGGTCAGTCTGAAAACTTGTGACATCAGTATCTGGAGAGGTAAAAAATTAAGTTCTGATGCACAAATCAGTTTTTACTCTTCCTTTGAATTCTGGTGATATTTTGAATCATTAGTGGTTTTTTTGAAGCGATGTCATTAACGAAGTTTAATATGAACAATCTATATTTAATGAAGATGTTAACTTATAGGCATTTGAAATGTGACCCTACTCCACAACAAAAAAAATGTTCAAAAGGTGGTAACCACTTGTTAAATCGGAAACAGTGTAATTTTGTGTCAGTGTTGCTTTATTCTATATTAATCTTAAAAAATATTTAGAAAAAAAATCATAAATGATCGTAAATAAATGTAGTGCAGAAAAACGTACTTATACATTTCACGTGGAGAAATAAAAATAACAATACTTTGGAAAAGTATCAATTAAGTTGGTACTAAGTATCAGCAATGTGGATCAGACAAGAAGGATAAGTGTGTGTGCATGTGCATGTGCGTGTGCGTGTGCGTGTGTGTGTGTGTGTGTGTGTGTGTGTTCAAAGCCAAGTTCAATGTGGACCTGTCTCCAAGATCCTGTGCCAGCAAGTTTACTACTGTGGGGTTGAAACATGTGAATGATGTCATGCGTTCTATGGCCACTTTAATGGTTGAACCATTAAGCCAAGCCCTAGTGTCCATCTAGTAGGACCAGAAAAAAGCCCTGGTAATGTGCAAGGTGAAAGAAAAATGTGATGCTAAAATATTGAAATATTCCAACCTTGTGAAACCCACGTCAGCCAAGCTGTGCGCTGAACTTCCATGGACTGACATATAAAAGTTTGGTTAACTGTTCATGATAGTATATCAGATGAAGAACATAGCACCAAGATGGTTGTTAATAAGGTAATATGAATGCAGCAAGGAGCCTGGACATTTCTATGACTGACACTCTTTACCTGAGGTTGGGTTGTTGCTTTAGCTCACTTTGGTATGGCTGTCAGCTTTCAGATGCGCCAATATGGACAACAAATATTGCTGTCTCTCAATTCATGAGTCAAAATGGGACTGGAAACAAGCAGCACTGTAAAAGAGTCAAAGCACCAAGCAGTGAGTGTGAGTGGTGTAATTTTGGAACACCTATACTCACAAGGGCATGGATTTACTGAGGAGCTGATCATTAGTCCTATCTTTCAGGCTAGTGTTACAAACAAACAGAATGTCTGCTCTTGGTTTAGGTTGCACCTTGCTCCAGCACACCTCACCCTCAGACACTGGTTTGTGAATGTGTGTATGTGTTGGTGTGGGTGTGTGTGTGGTCTAAAATTAAAGTTATTTAACTGTAGTCCACTGCAAAGTGATTATAGTGTGGCATTAAACGTCAGGGTTATTTTTTGTAATTAAGCATGTACCTGTCTCCACATTTCCAGGTATTTGCAACAAAAACATAACGTAATATCCCTGTACTGCTAAGTTTAATGTACACAGAACATGTCATTTTATATACACTAGGTTTTCAAAGTGCTGAGATTAGCATAATGTACATACTGTAAAGCTGCTTTTAGAACAATGTTCTTGAAAAAAACACTGTATAAATAATTTTTAGTTCATGAGTACAATATTACATAAAACAAAGTTTAAAAATACTTTAGCTTGAATACTGATAAGAGAAGAGAAATTACTGTTTTTTTTTCATATAGGAAAAGGTAACTCTTAAAAAGAAACATTCTGTATGTTCTACATCTCTGTGAAACAACTGTAAATTAAGCAAGTGGACTTAACAAGACTTTATTAAAGACATTCATCCAGAACACGTATTATAGAAATGCAAAAATCTTCCATAGGAACAGTTTAAAATACACAATCTGTAAAAAAAAAAAAAAAAAAGGTATTTAGTCTGTGGAAAAGATCTTGCTGTATACTTGCATATAAAATCGGTAAAACAACAAGATGTGCATAACAAAGCAGAATTCCAGCTTGTATAATCTAGTTCAAGTCCTTTCAGCGGCTTTGAAGATGGCAATCGTTTTCTCGCTCTAACTGAGAAGCTGGCAGAGGTGAGTGAAATGTTTTTTAGCCGCAAGGGTGGATTAGTCACTGAAGTTGTCTGGACCGCACAAAGATCGCAAAAAAATGGTTCGTTTTGCATAAAAAAAAACTAAAAAAGGGTTACAAGTTGTGAAATAAGATGTCAAACAGAAAAGCATTTTAATTACATTAAAATCAAGGTTATTTTAATATTTTAATAAAACATTTCTTACCAAAAAGCAGTAATACACGCACCAATTATGATATTATATACCACAGATGGAATGCAGTACTTAAAAAATTACATTCAATGTAATGCTTTTCAATTAAACCCATTAAAGTTCTACTTTGTGTTTTAAAAGACATTTGGCTTACCCACTTGATTTTTAATAACTATTGTTTTGTTTATTATTATTTTTATTGCACAGTCTGACAGTTTGATGACCATCGACTCCTTCTGAATTAAATTTTCTTCTACTTTCATACTTTGTGTAACAGGTGCCTAGGGCACCTGTCAACTGTTTTGTGTTTCGTCCCGTTTGTTTGAGTTAATTAACGTTCAGTGTTCATTAGTTTAGTTAATTAACTCTTTTCTGTAATTGGTTTGTCTTGTGCACGTGATCGGGTGTCTTTTGGTATTTATGTCCATTGTTTCTTGTCTTCGGTGCTGGTTGTTGTTTTATGTCACGTAGTCTTTTACATACCTCATGTTTTTTGGTGCACGGCACCTTTAAATAAACCTGTTCACTGTTACCTGTGTGCCTGGCTCCCTTCAGCGCGTGTTTACGCGGCGGCTTTGCGCTCGTATGCGCACGCCGCGTCTGCCCGAGGTAGACTACCGTGACAGAACAACCAGCCAGGAAATTTGGGGAGTCCAGAGCCCAGGTAAGCGCATTTTTAAATTTTTCTTTGCGGGGGCCGTGTAGCCTCGTACTCGCGGCGCGTTCCGCCGTGTCCGCGAGTGCGCTATGCGCAGCCCGCCGTCCCGGAGCCGTGAGAACAGCCCGAACTATGTAATGTCAATGTATGATTATGACTCTGATGATGAGTGGATGTGGAGGTACGGGTACGAAGCGCTCTGCGCTGAGGAGGGTCTGGACTTGGTTCAGATCTCCGATGATGAGACGGGCGAGTCGTACCTGTATGGGCATGTTCTGCCCATACGAACCCTCCTCAACTCTGAGGAGTTCTGGACGGACGCTCCGGTCCAGCTTGTTAAACCCCCCGCGGCGAAATCCAGACGCAGAACGCGCCGGCGCGGTGCTAAGACGCAGCGTGCGCGCGCAGCTGCTGAGCGCGGTACGTGTGCTGCGGGGCAGTCACGTGACGCGCCTGCGCCGGACCGCGCTGTGTCTGGATCGCGCGGCGAGGGGGCGGTACCGGAGCCAACACTCGGGGGGGTAGATGTGGATCCGTGTCCCCCTGTCTCGTGTGTCCAGTCCGTCTTCCCCATGTCTGAGATGTCTATGTGTTTGGGCATTGCGGTGGGGGTGTATATGTTCTGTGTGCAGGATGGCGAGCCCGAGGTGCCCGCCGAGGTCCGCCCAGCGTGCGTGCCCGCCAAGGTCCGCCCAGCGTGCGTGCCCGCCGAGGTCCTACCAGCGTGCGTGCCTGCCGAGGTCCAGCCAGCGTGCGTGCCCACCGAGGTCCTGCCAGCGTGCGTGCCCGCCGAGGTCCTGCCAGCGTGCGTGCCCACCGAGGTCCTGCCAGCGTGCATGCCCGCCGAGGTCCTGCCAGCGTGCGTGCCCGCCGAGGTCCAGCCAGCATGCGTGCCCACCGAGGTCCTGCCAGCGTGTGTGCCCGCCGAGGTCCTGCCAGCGTGTGAACCCGCCGAGGTCCTGCCAGCGTGCGTGCCCACCGAGGTCCTGCCAGCGTGTGTGCCCGCCGAGGTCCTGCCAGCGTGCGATCCCGCCGAGGTCCAGCCAGCATGCGTGCCCGCCAAGGTCCTACCAGCGCGCGTGCCCATCCCGAAGTCCAGGGGCGTCACGCCGCCCATCCCGAAGTCCAGGGGCGTCACGCCGCCCATCCCGAAGTCCAGGGGCGTCACGCCGCCCATCCCGAAGTCCAGGGGCGTCACGCCGCCCATCCCGAGCAGCAGGGGCGTCACGCCGCCCAGCCCGAGCAGCAGGGGCCGCACGCCGCCCAGCCCGAGCAGCAGGGGCGTCACGCCGCCCAGCCCGAGCAGCAGGGACGTCACGCCGCCCAGCCCGAGCAGCAGGGGCGTCACGCCGCCCAGCCCCGAGCAGCAGGGGCCGCACGCACGCCCCGAGCAGCAGGGGCCGCACGCAGCACGCCCCACGGCCCACCGCCAGGGGGCGCCCGCCTCGCCCCGCCGCCAGGGGCCGTCCGCCCCGCCACGCCGCCAGGGGGCGCCCGCCTCGCCACGCCGCCCGTGGGCGTCCGCCGGACCACGCCGCCAGGGGGCGCCCGCCTCGACACGCCGCCCGTGGCCGTCCGCCCGCCACGCCGCCAGGGGGCGCCCGCCTCGCCACGCCGCCCGAGGGCGTCCGCCGGACCACGCCGCCAGGGGGCGCGCCCGCCTCGACACGCCGCCTGTGGGCGTCCGCCGGACCACGCCGCCAGGGGGCGCCCGCCTCGCCACGCCGCCCGTGGGCGTCCGCCGGACCACGCCGCCCGTGGGCGTCCGCCGGACCACGCCGCCAGGGGGCGCCCGCCTCGCCACGCAGCCAGAGTGCGTGGCCATCTCCTCGCCCGATGTGGGCGTCCACCGGACCACGCTGCCAAAGGGCGTGGCCCACTCCTCGTCCGACGGGGGCGCCCGCCTCGCCACGCAGCCAGAGTACGTGGCCAACTCCGCGCCCGACGTGGGCATCCACCGGACCACGCAGCCAGTGGGCGTGGCCCACTTCTGATCCGCCGTGGGCGTCCACCGGACTTTGCAGCCAGAGGGCGTTCGGCACGCCTCACCCGCAGAGGGCATCCACCCGAGGGCACTTTCCAAGCCCCGCTCGAGGAGGGCGGAGGACCCCCCCCCCCCCCCCCCCGGGACTGTTTTTTTTTTTTTCTCTTGGTCGCGTCCCCCCGTTGCGCGACCGCAGGGGCGGGGGTAATGTAACAGGTGCCTAGGGCACTTGTCACCTGTTTTGTGTTTCGTCCCGTTTGTTTGAGTTAATTAACGTTCAGTGTTCATTAGTTTAGTTAATTAACTCTTTTCTGTAATTGGTTTGTCTTGTGCACGTGATCGGGTGTCTTTTGGTATTTATGTCCATTGTTTCTTGTCTTCGGTGCTGGTTGTTGTTTTATGTCACGTAGTCTTTTACGTACCTCATGTTTTTTGGTGCACGGCACCTTTAAATAAACCTGTTCACTGTTACCTGCGTGCCTGGCTCCCTTCAGGCCAGGTAGACTACTTAAAAAAAAATAATTGCTTACAAATTACTTATATATTTTATATATTACTCATATATATTACTGATTACATTAATTTTGACACCCACAGATGTGTAAAATATTATTTTGCTCAAAAAATGGCTCCATATAATATTATTTAATTCTTCTTTGTTTAATGTTGTATCTGCTTGGGAACTCTTCCTCTACCTCATCAAACCCCAGATGAAATTATATTAATGGAAACATCTTGTCTGTAATCAGTATATTTGATCGGCATTTATGTAAAGGTACTACTAATGCTGAGGCTTATATTAGTATTTTGGAAAGACATGTGCTGCCATCAGGATGATGTTTTTGTCCCAGGAACTTAATATTTATAACAGCAGGACAAGGCAAAAACTGATTTAAGCAGACTCATTCTGCATGAGTTAAAGCAGCGTGGCTTCATTGATAAAGAATGTGTGTTGTAGATTCACCTGCATTCAGTCTAAAATGGAGGACGCATTATAAAAAGTGGAATCAGACAATGAATACCACAGACCTTTAAACAGCTCAAGTCTTGTATACAGCATGAATGAGCAAAATTTCAACTTAAAAAAAAGCAACTATTTTTGAGTGTGTTGCAGACATTAGACTCTAACTTTGTTGTTATTTCAAAACAATACATTCAAACAAACAGTACAATAAATCTTTTAGTTAAATAACAACAAATCTTTTACATTTTTAAAATATTTTTAAACAACAATAATGGGTTGTGTAAATCAACAAATTGAAGATTTCAAATGTTTAGCTTTTTAAGAAGCTGTTCCAATTTTTTTTTTTTTTTGTGAATAAAGTGCAAAAATGCTACAAATTGCTTAATCACAAAAGCAAACACAAAAAATAAAGCTGTACCATGGTAAATAAAATTTGTGATGTTCTCATTTGTAAGTCGCTTTGGATAAAAGCATCATTTTAGTTAATAGATATGTAAAAATGTACTTCATTCAAACAGGTAAGATAAGATTTCGTAATTCCTTATGATAAACATGAAATTTAGGTTATGTTTCTGGTTATGTTATTTGTTTAATCCACAGTTTAAACAGACTTATGCACATTTAAATTTACTTTCAGAAATGTTTTATTCACTCCATTCTGCATTATATTAAAGGTCCTGCCCATTTTTCATGTTATGTGCTTCCTTGAGCATAAAAACAAATAACCGTCCAACTTTGGTGACTCGTGGACTACAGAGCGCAGAACCATTAAGAACTGTAAGATATTTACTATTGTGATTACGCTGCATATTGTTTACACTATTAAGCTTGCAGCTTTGAAGGAACGCCAGTGTGCTTGTTTTGATGTCTGACTTTTTAGAGGAAATGCTTGCCAAATATGGAGTCTGAGCACCTCACTGAGAAAGAGGGAGGAAAGTTGGAATGAATATGGGGAAACAGAAAAACTTGATAGTAATCAAACTTCAAAGGCAGGACTTGCTTTGTCTTCACTTCTCCATACTCTGGACTTGAGTGAATGCTCAAAGTGTAACATTTCCTTTTCTTGTTTGAATCCCTGATGGTCAGCATTGCTTAGGTTGCCACTCCATCAGCCTACTGACTGTGACCTTTAACAGTCCCACTCACTTCCCTGCCTTCATAAAGCATGTGCTTTTGTTCCTTTTTTTTCTCTTCCCCTTATTCTCCTTCTCTCACAGCACCCTCAGAGCCACTGCTGTGTAAGTTTGCGGATGGAGGTCAAAAGAAACGACAGAGCCAGAGCAAATATCCTCAGAATTGCAGACCGTGGCATCGTGAAGGAGAGGTGAGAGCCATTTCAGTCATATATGATAGATTAAATTGTGTCTGTAGCATCAGATAGCACAAATGATCATATTAAATGAAATGTTATTGAATATTTTGTGCAAACCTTTATAAAAACTGCTTATCAAAGCATACAGTATAGTTACAAGATTATTATATATACATATCTTTAAGCACATTTTATTTTTATTATCATTTTTAACATAATCCAACCATTCCAATTAAATTAATCCATTTTAATAATTTTGTGTCTGCTGTAGCTCCTTCAATCCACAATCTGGCCTCCTACCAACCAAACATAATCAGTTTTATCTATGTGAAAGGACTGTAACAGGTCGTTCCATTAATGTATGGCAGTGTTTAGAGCAGGAAAACACTTGGCTGTCAAGTGTATCTGTAAAGGTTTCAGCACTAAAATTTGGAATCCATGTCACAATAAACTGTATATAATGTTCACAAATCAAGAAATAACATGACAATAAATAAAAACCAGTATGCTGATCATAATAAAGAAAATTTTATTATGCAAATTAACTGGAATGGTTAAATGAGTACTTGATGAAAATTGTATAAAATAGCTTTTAAGTGATTGTATATCAAATCTTTCCTTTTTAAACAAATAGATATTGCAGTTACTGAGGTGAAACGGCTCGTGAAATCTTATCTTTTAATTGTTTAATTGTTAACATTTGCATGTATTAAAGACAATTTTTTACTACAGGACTGTTTCTTAATTAAAACAGCAAAGTGACAGAGTACGTGTTAAAAAGAGGTGACAAGTGAACAAGGGTTAACCCTCGATTACAAACAACAAAAGAAATTGGTTTGATAAGGTGAACAAAGCTGAGAGACAAATGTTTCTGTGTGGCATGGAGAAGCCAAATCTGTAGGATGAGAAGCAGCCACTTCAAGCCCTCTGTTCCTGCTCATAGGCAGAAGAGAGGGTAGAAGGGTGAGAGAACTTAAAAGAAGGGGGTCCTGCTTTGACTGATAGACACATCTGGTCTTGCTTAAGCTCTGTACCCCTCTCTCTCAGTCCTTTAATCTTTGCTCAGCTCTTTCCCTAGCGGCAAACTAAGACAACACCACGGCACAGAAACAAAAAATTGGGAAGCCCTGGCATTTGCTGAGAGGCCCAGCTGCTGGCACGCTGGTCTAGTGAAACATGCCAGATGCCAGTCTTTCCCAAATTCACTGTGAACTCCCATTACCAGAACCTGGCAGCGGGTAGGAGTTTGACTAGACAGACTCACACAGGTGGCTCTGTTTGTACGCGATCTTTATAATCTCTTGCCCCAGGGGTCTTCAAAGGGTTGCGAGGACTTACAGTAACCCACACATGGCTTGTTCCAGCACTTCTCCCACTACTCTGTAGGTTTTTCCTTCCTGCCGAGAGCTTGGTACCCTGCACTTTGCAGTATATAAGGGTTATTTGTCCATGTCCAATCCGATACGGGTGCATACAGTGCCGCCCTCTTCTCTTATTCACTTAGCCAGCATGGCTGTGTCAACATGAGCAATGTCTTTTGCAGCCTTGTAAATACCAAATAACTGTGTGCTGTATCACGCTGCTCGCACCAGCCGACTATGAGAGCTAATAGATCCTGCACTACAAGGCCCAGCCTGAACTCTTAAAGACATAAAGAGCCCTGCTGCTCTGCAGACATGTCTCAGTAATATTTACAGCATCCATCTCACTTCTAAGTTAGTCTTGCCTTGGCGTGGGCACATACCCATTGTCACAGTTTTTTTTTTTCCTCTTTCAGAGTGGAATGGCGTTACCCTACGACCCTGCTGCAATGCAGAATGGGTGAGTCTATATATATAGCTTTTATTTTCCCTGAAAGTTCCCATTAGTCTTAAAGTCTGAAGTCTAATTTTCGAGTGTAACCAGCTCCTGTGCACGCACATGCAAGCACACATGCAGAGAAGCTGTCCTGTCCCATCTGTGTTTGCAGCACTGTTGCACTGCAGGATGGCAGTGTTTCATCAGGTACAAACTGCAGGCCAGAATGCGGCTGCTGGTGTAAAGTATAAATGTGAGCCTGCTTGCCTGCTAGTTCTTCCGGTCCAACTGCCGGTCCAAAACACTTTACATACACTTTAAAGACACAACTCGCACTGTCTATCTTTGTCAAACGCTTCCTCTTTGCTGACTCATACCTGCCTAATTTATCTTTATCTGCATACAAATACTGCACTTAGATTTTAAGTCTGTTCACAACTAGATTTAGACTTGTTTTAAAATGTTTCCTGGGTGATTACTTATGTTCTGATATTATTTTTCAGCTCAATTTTTAATCAGCGAGGGTAATCAGCCTGTTAATTAAATGCAACACAAACCTATTATAGGCTGAGTAAACGTTTAAATAAAGCATAGCCAGAATTGTAAGTTTATTAAGTATGTGAATAAAATACAACCACTTGTTAAATAGTCTGTGAATGAAGCATTATATTCACTATTGATTATATAAGTGCATGAATGAAACACAGATTTTACTACTATTTATATTTTTCTGATCTGCTTTTTCCTATTTTGCATCTGTTTGGAATTGTCATCCTGGAATACTCCTGTGTCATCAGAGAGGAAAAATATAACTTCAAGAATAACCTGGCCATTTCAGTACATTTCTACCCAGTCCTAACGTAACCAATTGAACCAACTTCTAATCAGAACATTTTAAGGTTCCGGGGATGTCATTTAGAAACATGTGATTGTGTATGTATTTGTACTGTCCTTACCTAATATTTTATCTAATCACAATTTACTCTCAAAGTTAGTAATGTTATTGAATATGATTCTGATCCTAATTGAACCTTTTAAAGTGTCAAATGTTATCATAGCATCACAGATCCTTAGCAACAAATTGCTAACATAAATAAGACCTGGGCTGGCATGAACATGTACTATATGGACAGAAGTTTTGAGACACATACTACCAAAAGGAGATGTTTAGGGCATCCATCCATCCAATAGCTTCCGTTTTATCCTCTACTAGGGTAAGGGGGGTTCCCCATACCCATCCAGGGTAGAAGGTTTTGGGCGCTGGGCAGATACTACACCCAGGACAGGGCGCCGATCTATCGCTGGGCACACACTCACTCACACAGGCACATACACGAACACACTCTATATAGGGTAATTTGGAGAATTCAATTAGGAGGAAACTCCTATGAACACGGGGAGAACATGGAATCTCCACCTAGATTGGAATTCGAACCGGGAATCTCTTTAGTGCTGAGAGGCGAAGGTGCTAACCACTAAGCCACCGTGCCACCTGTTTAGGACATATTATTCTAAATTGGTATATCAACTTCCACACTTTACAATAAGATTTTTTTCAATAAGAAGGAATTTTTTACACATCCTTACAGAAAAAGTTGGGTAGCAAGCCGTGTTCTAGTTTATTCCAAAGGTGTTTAATAGAGTAAATATCAGAGCTGTGTGTGAGCTATGTTAATTCATACCAAAATTAAACTACCGTGTATTTATGGACCTTACTTTGTGCAAGCAGACACAGTCATTTTAAAACAGTAAATGGCTTAATGTTATACACCTGTAGCAAAATGATAAAATACAAATAAAACATCAAAATTTAATGATTGTGGTCCATGTCCTAATACTATTGACTATGTAATATAAGTCTAAATCCAAAATCCTTTCCCCAACAATGTCAGTGGTTAAGTAGTCATATCTTCCTATGCTCATTTCTTGGTCTGCTCAGCCATACACTCCATTTGGGTGACACTAGATGGTTTGGAAGTATTGTTTTGGGTGGCATGTTGGGGGCAGAAGCAATTGAGAAGACAGCATTTCACTTCCAACGCTCCATTACTCACCCGCCAGCACTCCAATCGATATGGCATAGCAACAAGCCTTCCAAATGAAACATGTCCGCTCTAGGTACACAATGCTAAATAAAGTCACGCTTCACCTCCTCACAGGCAGACTGCTATAGGGTAACACCAATGTTAAGAATCAGCTACACATGGCTCTCTGTAAAACAAGTGTATCTGCTTGGATCACACAAACTCTGATGTTAAATCAGTAGAAATAGTGTAAAATAAATATGCCTGACCTATTTCCAACATGAATGCTGTGCCCTTGGGCAATTTGACCAAGAAGGATATATGCATAGATATAAGTTCATTTTGCAATAGTGGACGCTTAATGATTTAGATACTGGTCCACTGAAGGTTGAGGGGTTTATTAAGTAACTTACAGAAGCTTAAATGCAAAATGCCACTACTATTAGCGTATCAGGCAGATAGCAAATTTTGAATAATATGTATATTAAATGATATGTATATTAAATTATATGTATATTTTGAATGATATGAATATTAATAATTATATATTTTTAAACGTTAACTGATTTTTTTATAGGAAGACTTTTTATAAATCAAGTTCATGTTTAGCAGAAGGCATGGGTCTGAAAAAGTCTCTTTTAAAAATTAAACAGGATGCAATGAGACTGGAAAGCAGTGTTGCATAAAGTATTTAGATCCTTTAGTAAAAGTACCTTTAGATCATTTATTCAAAGTATAACTACAAGTAAAAGCTGTGGGTTTTAAAACACAACGTATTTATTTACATAGCGCTTTTTACAATAGTACCTTGTTTCAAAGTAGTTTTATAGTGTTCCAGGCCTGAACCCCAAAAGAGCAAGGTGAAGTGACAGTGGCAAGAAAAACTCCCTGTTATAGTTGTTTTTTAATGAAGAACCTTTGGGAGGACCAAGGCTCGGGGGGTGCTCCTTGAGTGGCCAGGCAGAAACAACATTGTAATACACGTATCATGTATAGATTTTGCAATGATCAGATTCGTCTTTTTTCAAAAATATGAAAATCTATATCAGTTTAGTTAGGGCATCCTAGCAGGACTGCAAGGATGCTAGTACAATAGCCACCTTAAAGGTATTAGTTTATGCCCTGCAAATAAAGCTCCAAAGTCATATCACATTGTTGCCTTTCTCCACAAACCCATCCTTATCTGAACAGCCTGTATCACTGTCAACTCTCAGACATTTATATCATAAAGAAATGCCAACTACTTTTATTTTGATGCTAACATCATATTAACAAAATGATGAATTAATAAATAAACAAAGTTTGGCATTCCATTTTGCTTTCTCTTGTGTAGTTGTCTAGCAACATCAGTAAATAAAAGTGGCCCATTACTCATGTGTTGATATAAACAGACCGGCGTTGGCAACCAAAAATGTCATGGGAAAGGAGACCAGTGGTGGGAGGAAGGAATAATTGCACTCTGGTACAAACTAGGAAAATGAACCATGTATAAACGTAGTCCCAAAACATGTCACTGTGTGAACTGATCACTGCCAGGGAACACTAAATGTAAGTTAGAGTGATGTGCAGTGCTTTGGGACCAATTGCAGCTCTAATCAGTATAAAGCAGAATGGTATAAATTTGCTGTCGTTTAAATGCTTCTCTGTTACTCAGACTTTGCCACTTAGCTACTGTGACTGGCTACAAAAAAGTACTTTATTGATAAAGTATGACAAATGCATGTGTGTTTGTGTGTGTGTAGGTTTTATTCCTCACCATACAGCATCTCCACCAACCGCATGATTGCCCAGACATCAATCACACCATTCATTGCTGCCTCTCCAGTCTCCACATATCAGGTAAGGCACCTGTTTTGGATTACGACACACACACACACACACACACACACGCACACATACACACTGACCAGTGACATGTAAATACACAAGCTCCACCCAAATATAAGGTAAAACTTTGGTATTTGGTATCAACATTTGAATGATCAATAAATTAGCTAGACAAGTTAATTTTATTAAGCAATCACCAATTTCAGATTAAACTAGTTCATAGTGATATTATATTAATTGTCTAACAAAACAACTTTTATAGACATTGAAAATTATGTGGAGGCATGGTATAGTGACATATTAAGGAATGTTGACATGTAGAACATTTTAACTATATTGTTGCTAATTATAATTTATTTATTTTATAATTTATATTTTAGGCGGCACGGTGGCTTAGTGGTTAGCACGTTCGACTCTCAGCGCTAGGGATTCCCGGTTCGAATCCCTATCTGGGTGGAGTTTCCATGTTCTCCCCATGTCTGCGTGGGTTTCCTCCGGGTTCTCCGGTTTCCTCCCACAGTCCAAAAACATGGATCAAGTCAATTGAATTCTCAAAATTGCCCCATATAGAGTGTGTCTGTGTGAGTGAGTTTGTGCCCAGCGATAGATTGGCACCCTGTCCTGGGTCTATCTGCCCAGCGCCCGAGACGTTCTCCCCTGGATGGGCATGGGGAACCCCACCGCGACCCTAATAGAGGACAAAGCGGGAGATAATGAATGAATGAATTTATATATTTTTTTCTTAGACTATAATTGTTGTTTTTTCAAAATAGCAGCCTTTAAATTGTTTTTCTTTTTTTTCTAATTTATTCCCATAAACATGAAAATAATGGCAAAACACAACACCCCCAGGTCAGTGCAAAGAATCCAAATAAGACTTGCTTTGTAGAGGTCCCATACGACATCTACAGATTAAAGAACAGACTAAATAGTATGTAGAAAACAGATGAACTAATGACTGTATATTTAAAAACATGAAAAAATATCTATATAGTAAATGGAGTTTACCTAAGCATAGAGAATGTGAGCGCTAGATAGAATGAGAAATTGAGAGAGCATAAGACAGAAACACAAACTGATGAGAAATACACAGAATAAAAGCTAATTAATCTGGCTTAATCTTAACTAAACATAAAAAAATAGTAAAACAAGCAAAGACATTTGAATCTTGAACTCCTACTTCCTATCCTCACAACAACAATCCTTTAAATGTACACACCCACCCACCAATAAAGAATTATCTGGATTATGCTTGCAAAAAAATACATACATGCACATGGGAAAAAAGGATTATTTCAGAAACATGAGGTAACCAAATATATTTTCCCAAATTTGTGTGTGTGTGTGTGTGTGTGTGTGTGTGTGTGTGTGTGTGTGTGTGTGTGTGTGTGTGTGTAATATCAGAAAATTGTATTTGTTTTGGGGTCAAACGGTGTTACTACACCACATGGAAGTATTGGGGCAACTATACATTATACCTACAGAAGCATTTACATTGGTTTCTCATTTTGTAGCCATATGAGCTTTCATATTTAAACAAAATATTTGAGTGTGTCTATGAGATATTATGCTCATTCATCCAAAGGGGCATTTGTAAGATAAGACTTTGAGGTCTGACTTGCAATCTCACTTTAATGCCAAAGGTCTAAAACTCTGCAGCTATTGAGTCAGCAAGAATATTGACAACTTTATTGTGTGAAGCTCCTTAGCACTTGGCAGCCCCACTCTGTAACTTTACCTGGTCTGTCAATTTGTGGCTTAAATGTCCACTTTTCAGTAACACCCCAATAAAGTTCCTGCATGATGTTTTTTATATATTTTTACTTATACTATATACTTTAAATACATATCTTCGCTCAATATTTTGCCCATATAGTGTAGATAAAGTAAAAAATGTAACTAGCAAGAGGTTGGTGGTGTATCCTGTGGATGGGCTTTGTCATCCTTGGTAACGTTTGTGACATGAGATTTCGCACACTGAAAAAACCTTTTCAAAGAGATTTTTTTAAATCACAACATATATAAATCAGGAACACTTGCATTCAATCTGGTTTATTTTTTATTGACAGATACAAGACCTACTTTGATAGGTTAAGTGCATATTTTTTCCTAAAAGGATTTTGATTTAGAAACCAGACTTTACACATCAAATTAAAGGGAAACAGTGGGTATAAAAGCATCCTAAAAAGATCTCATTGCCACACACTGCCCTCTTTAAATCACTGAAACATCTGTGTTCACATTAATTATTCATGTTGTACAGATATCTGATATTTCTGTTATACAGATTCCAATATACTACAAACTCTGAATATGTAAATACTTACACAGTTTTAGAAGATTTTGTTTGCTACCTACAGAATTGTTATGATCTCTGTAGGCACCAATTTGGTTCAGTAGCACTGAAATGATCCTTACTTGCAGTAGTGTTTTTCACATGGGAAGAGTAGATTATAATTAAGTGTTGTGATATTACATGCAAATTTTTCATCCAGTCCACATTAATTAATATTGAATCGCACACTGTGGTGAACACAGAAAGACAAGTCCAGCTTGAGTCGACCAGAGATCGATGCAAATCACCTCCATTTATCCCCTAATCTCCCCGAACTCAAAGTGCAACTGTATCACTTGCCGATTTTTATATATATATATATATATATATATATATATATATTTTTTTTTTTTTTTTTTTTTTTTTTTGGGGGGGGGTTTAAAGATCAAAGACATAAATCTTTGTGTGCATATACCTTCACTCAACACTAATGAATGTGCACATGCCTTTAAGGCCAGTCACTGAGAGATTTTTCAGTCACTGAGAGATTTTGAGTTTTTTCTCTCACAATTAAGAAGCACATCTGACTGTGTATTCCTCATCTGGCTGCTGTTCACTAACTCTTGGCATTGTAAAAACATTGATTGCATTCTGTCGAGGCACAAATGCAATAATAAAGAATATTTGGGAAGCGTTTTATGAGCAGAACTGCAAGGCGCGGGAGATGAAAGTCGAGATTTTGGGCCAGACGCAGCTATGATGATGAAACTGCCGCCACGCTGCTGTAATTAGGAGACAATATTGCTCCTCATGGCATTCCGATCCCACTGTAATTATCAAGCGATATTTCTGGCTGCTGCCATTGTTGAACTGGGTATGTTTGGGGAGATGGGGGATGGTGGAAAATGCAAAATGTGAAAATGCTCTTTTTTCCATAGGTGCAGAGTACGTCCTGGATGCCTCACCAGCAGTATGTTATGCAGCCTGCTGTAAGTATGTTTTTTCTAAATGTGTCTGGCTGTATGTCTGTAATTGTTTAAATGTAGGACCTAAGCACTGTAGCAGACAATGTTAGAATCATGTAATGCAGGAACAGTCTTTTCCGCTGTTAATCCTACCTTATTTATATATCATTTAGGTTTGACTATTGTTTTATAATGCTGCGGGTCTTTGGTGGAACTGGTCTGTGACCCTAGTCCCTAGTATCGGATTAAGTGGAAGATAATGAAATTAGATGAGGCCGTCACTATAAGTACAAATGGTTAAACAGTCATAGACAGCAATTTTGCGTTGTTTCCTTGAGTCCACAAATCTTAATCCTATAGAGCAATTCTGGCATAAGGTATGATGTCAATACAGCGTATATACATTATATACACACACACACACACACACACACACACACACACACACACACACACACACATATATATATACACACCGTACATATGCCTTTTTAACAAATTGTCTTTAAATTGTCTTTTTTCCATTTTGAGGTTTCAAATAAATGCTACTTAATTATTGCCATTCTTTGACAAATTTTCTCTCTTGCTGTAACTTGGGAATATTGACATCCCTAAGGGTCACATTAAAAATGTAACCAAGCCATCATTCTATGATAGCTTGGTCATTAGCTAATGAGTTAAATCATATGTGTTTGATGAAATTCTGCTTCAGTGTGCCCCCTAGGTCTAAAGTCTCTCAAAATTTCCTCCTGCAAATTCAATTTAGCTCAATAAGGACAACCTGGAGGACAATGTTTATGCCTGGTGCAGCATCTGGCTGCAATAACTACAATACAATGAATTTACCTTACATTTGGAGTCTGAAATGATCATTCTGCCCCTATATGGCCATCATTTAGACATTTACATTTAGTCATTTAGCAGACGTGTTTATCCAAAGCGACTTACAAATGAGAACACCACAAGTCAGTAGATATGAAGAAAACCAGCTACATTGTAGGATTATTAAACCTGATTGTTATCTGATCCTGCCTAAAAAGATGCATCTTCAGTAGTTTCATAAAAATGCCAAGTGACTCTGCCTTACGGACAGACTTGGGGAGATCGCTCCACCATTTTGCAGTGGTGAACTCCATGGAGTGAGAATTAGCTCCTTGGTGAGGTGGAATCACCAGGCAGCAATCATCACTAGAGCGAAGTGAATGATCTGGAGTGTATTTTGAAAAGATAGAGTGTTGGTAAGAGGGGGCAGATCCAAAAATTATTTGAGAGGGCAGCTGGTGTCACAGCGTTTCTGAGCGGATCCATGTCTCAATGAGAGTAAATGCAGGTCCACTTGTTTCATCTGCAAAATTTTGCTTCTTGATCAAATGTGTTGCAATTACCTGAGCTTGTCTTAAACATCACCACATCATTCAGCCGTCATCTGCCTTTACTCTCTTAAACGTCTGTTCTTATGTTTGCCTTGATGATAACAACACAGGAAAGATGCCGGCCACCTCAGGCTTGGAAAATTCGCCACACTCGCACGCACATGTAAACAACCTATGTTTTTTTTTTTTTTTTTTCTGACCCTTGAATAGTTACCCTGAGCACATGTTTGATTCCCTCTGTCTACTTTCCATCTGAACTCCAGTTTCTGATAAGGCAGGACATAAATTCCAAACAGACCTAGAGTGGGACTTTTCTTTGTATGACCTTCATATGCTTCAACCACATTCTGATCCTGAGGGTTAAAAGGATGTTAGAGACAATCCGGAAGTTCCTGCAAAAGAAATCAGTCATATGAGACATTAGGTAACCCACTCTGGTGGGACATAAGAGGAAGCTGAAGGAAGGAAGGAAAAGATAAAGTAATACAGGATATAAAAACATCTAGACAGAAAGATAGTCTTCAAATATGTTGTGACCAAAAGTATATCTATGCTACTTTTAAATAAAAAGCACTAAAACATGGAATGTGCTAATGGTATTAGCAAAACAAAAACAATAACAACTCCTAAATAGCACTGATGGCCTTAGTGGTTGTTTTTTTAGAAAGGTTTTACCAATTCTGCAACAGTTGCTGATTAAGGCACCAGCACTAGAGATTGGACAATATTATACCTAACTGCTCCTATGGTCATGACTGAACAGCTTCAAATGAGGAATCAGTAAATTTGTTACCATATGAGAAAAGGCATATGTTTTAAGGCATATGATTAAATTATTTTAGGTAATTTAGTAGATGCTTTTATCCAAAGCAAGAGGATAAAGCGGAAGATAATGAATGAATGAATTTACAAATGTGTGGTAAGAACACAAGAACATACAGCGCCTTACCTAAGGACACACATTTACAAGTAATTTTCAACAATTTAGTTGTTGTTACTATGGACATATATAAATGTGGACTTGGGAAAGGCCGGATTTAAATATAAGAGTTTGATTTGTCACATCACATCAAAATATTCAAATTAGCTTTTCAGGTTAATATCCACATACACAACACAGCATTATTTTGTAAATTGTGAGTCCCAATTCTGTTGCTAAGTCAGAAAAAAGCTGAATGAATAAATAAGTTGAATGAATTCATTACTAACAACAGATCAGCTGCCATATTCCTGTTTGCAAAAGTGAGTAGTAACCTGCAGCATATGGCTAATGAACATATATTGATACAGTAATTTTTAAAGTTTTTCAAAATAGCTCTAGCTAAGTTTTAAAGCCCACAGATTTTTAAAAATATATTATATACAAATAATCTAACTTGTTTTGAGGGAGGGTTGAAAATGAATAGCACAGTGACAGTGCCTGATCATTTAGCAGGCACGGTTTTCCATTGGGAATGAAGGGGAAAAAATGTCCAGGTCAGTGTTACTATGAAGATTTCTGTTTCACCTTAAAATAAAAGAAATACTGGGTAATTATAAGCTTAATCACATGGGTTGTTATGATTGTTTAGTCACTTGTCAATGTAGAGATGTGGAGTCCAAAGAAAAAAAATAAGTCCAGTGAAGTGTCCTGCCTCCACTGCACACACACACACACACACACACACACACACACACACACACACAAACACACTCACACACAGATATACACATATATAAATGTGTGTGTGTCTGTGTGTGTGTGCTTGTGTGTGTATGGATATATATATCCATCCATCATTATCTTCCGCTTTATACTCTACTAGGGTCGCAGTGGGGTTCCCCATGGATGGGGAGAACGTTTTGGGCGCTGGGCAGATACACCCAGCACAGGGCGCCAATCTATCGCTGGGCACACACTCACTCACTCACTTACTCACACAAACACACTCTATATGGGGCAATTTTGGAGTATCCAACTGACCTTGATCCATGGACTTTGGAGTTTTTGGACTGTGGGAGGAAACCGGAAAACTCGGAAGAAACCCACGTAGACATGGGGAGAACATGGAAACTCTACCCAGTTTGGGATTAGAAACCGAGAATCACTAGCGCTGAGAGGCAAACGTGCTAACCACGTTTGCCTATATATACGTGCCGCCCTATATATATATTCATTCATTCATTATCTCCCGCTTTATCCTCTATTAGGGTTGCGGTGGGATTCCCCATGCCCATCCAGGGGAGAACGTCTCGGGCGCTGGGCAGATAGACCCAGGACAGGGCGCCAATCCATCGCTGGGCACACACTCACACAAACACACTCTATATGGGGCAATTTTGAGAATTTAATTGACTTGATCCATGTTTTTGGACTGTGGGAGGAAACCGGAGAACCCGGAGGAAACCCACGCAGACACGGGGAGAACATGGATTAGAAACCGAGAATCACTAGCGCTGAGAGCACGTATAGCACGTATATATATATATATATATATATATATATATATATATATATATATATATATATATATATATATATATATAATAAGAATTGCAGGCATTCTATTAAATGTCTATGCACTGAGAAAACCTGATACATTCGACTTCACTTCCTTCACATCCTTTAATACACCTCACCCGGGGGATGTAGAATGGCAATGTGAATCGTCCCCAAATCCTTCTCAGGAAATGAGCATTAACAAATCACCAGCATAGTGTATTAGCACAAAGCCGCTTAGTGCGGAACAGCCACTGAGTGGGAAAGAATGGAAACCAGACCCTTTCCTAAATCACTGCCAGTCACAGCCATTTGCAAAGACAAAGGAACAAATGTTTGAATGAAGATTTAGCTTTTTTTATCAGTTCCCTATCACAGTCTATTTCTTTGGAAGGTGCTGTGTTTGCAGGGCTTAAAATGCCAGCAATGCTTTAACAGTTACTGTATTATGCTGCATTGTACTGCTCATATTTAAGTAAGAAATTACTGGATAATGTGACTTTCAAAAACATGTTTCTTTTTGTATAAATTAAAAATAAGTACATTAAATACATGTTATTATTAAATTAATATGAAGCAATGCGTATTTCTTATTTAGGCATGTATTTCAGGATAGTTTAGTTTAGATTGACTTATTAGTAGGCTATTATTATTTCAAATCTGTATCAGAAAATCTGTATCACAAAACTATTATTTACTGTATTTTTTCTCAGCAACAATGATACATTTACATTATTTTTAGTCATTTAATTTTGAAAATATAGATTGAAGGTAAGGGGACAGATCCAGAGATTGTCCTCCAGGCCAGAGTCAGTGCTCTTTGTACTGAATGCGAGCAGCTACATGGAGAGAGATGAGTAGTGTCATGAGTTTGCTTGGGCTGGTTGAACACAAGTCGGGTTGCAGAGTTTTAAATTTGTTATAGAGGCCTGATTGTGCAAGCTGGGAGACCGGCAAGCAATGCTTTACAATTATCAAGCTGGGATAGGATGAGTGCTTGAACTAACAGCTGAGTAGCATGTTCAGTCAAGAAAGGTCTGTTCTTCCTGATGTTGTATAGAAAGAACCTGCAGTAACGGGCCGTTTTAGTGACCTGATCAGATAGATGATCAGATTAAAATATGAGTCAATTATGAATCCAAGGTTACAGACAGAGTCGTTTGGATAGATTGTGGAGCCATTCATTTGAAAAGTCATGTTATGATGGATTGAGGGTTTGGCTGGAATTCTAAGAAGCTCTGTTTTTGCCAAATTTAATTAGAGATGACGAGCCTTTATCCAGACAGAGAGAATAGAATAGAATAGAATAGAATAGATAGAATAGAATAGAATAGAATAGAAAGCCTTTATTGTCATTATACACAACATACATAGAATACATGATGGAAGCTGCTCCTTAAAGTGCCCACAGCATAATATATAAATAGAAAAACTAAGAAAAAACTAAGACTGCTGTGCAAAAATGTTACTGTGCAGGAGACTGAACATGTAGGTACACAGACAGATAAGACAGACAAAACAAATAATATATTGTAATATACTAATATATTTAATATAGTGGTGTCTTTTGTTTCAAAAGACAAATGAAACTGACTGTTGTCAGCAAGCAATGGTAAGAAACCTGAGTTGAAGTTCCTTTCTGTTAGATAAAATCTAAACCATTCAAGTGTCATACCAGAGACGCCTAGTTTCAATAAAGTGGATAGTTGAATCTGATGATTTACTGTATCAAAAATACAGAGGATTGACAGCTTGCTTTTGGCAGATTTAAGTGAGTCAACCACAGAAGGCAATGCTGTCTCAGAGGAATGACCACCCCTAAAACCAAACAGGGATTAAACAGGTTATTCAGAGAAAGAGAAGGTTGGTTGATTGGATGTGTGAGATGTAGTATTGTGGAAATGGGGGTATGAAAGAGTTTGCTGATGCCCTCTATCTTATCTGTGAAGAAGGTTGCAAAGACATCAGCTGACAGAAAGGTGATGAGAGGGGCAGAAGGTGGACTAAGTAAAGTGTTATATGTACTAAAATAAATGCGAGTGTGTTGCCTTGGACTGGAAGAACAAGGATTTAGCAACGGTTACGTATTTTGAAAAGGTAGCAAGTGAAGACATGTATGTTTCTAAATCTAAAGACAGACCAGATTTTTTTTTCAGACAGACCATTTTCTTTTAGCGGATTGAAGAGAAGTGCATTGTTTTTGAAGCACCTCTATGAAACAGGGACTGGAGGGATAGCTGTGTTTTTTCTTAGTGGATATTGGTCTGGTCTTGGAAATTCGGGAATTTACAGTAGTAATGTAATGGCATTATATAATATACATTTGCTATGTGTATTTTAGATTGTCAAATACACATAGCAAATTTATGTTGAATTTAACTGAAAAGGATTTGTCCACTCAATCTTTGTCATTCAGTAGGTTTCCTTTCTTAAGAACTAATGCCAAATTGCTTTTTCATTTTACATTTTTAAATAGTGTTAACATCTTACAGACAGGTCCTAAACATTTTTTGGCATTTGTTGCAGTGATTCTGATTATTTTGGTCAATGTACTTTAACAAATTATAATTGTAGTTTGTTCTTTGTTTTACTGCAATGTAGAGAATGTGAGTTAAAAAATGAAATGAAGTAACTAACTGTACCAAGCTGCTTGAGCTGAGAAATCTCAAAATTACAGAAACAGTTCATCTTTCTCATTGCGGCTCTCTATCTTTTTATCTTTTAACTGTTTTCTGGTTTTGTTTTTTTTATCATCTGTTGCCATATAGCCTCTGTCATCTGTTTGTTTCAATACTACCTACAAAACTCAGCTGTACACACTTCGCCCAGCACTCTTTCTTGTGCCCAACAATATTGTGTGGTTTGTTTTCTATTGAATCACAACTATTGAATCACAACTATTGTATATACTGTGAAACTAAATAATCAATAATAGAATAAAGAATCAATAATAAAAATGCAATTAAAATCAAATTAACTGTCATACTGCCCAGCACTATGGTGTATGAGGTAATTTTCTGTACTACTTGATATATTAAGCCCAAGGGCATAATGTTAATGTAGACTGTACCTCCGTACCTTGCCGATTGTAATTTGGACAATATAATATTGAAAAAGTCACACTATGATCCCTGCACAGAAATACTGTACTGTGTCTCTAAAAATATGTCAGCTATTTGTTAGAAAAGAGAAAAAGCAGGAGAATAAGTCTCTATGCTGTGGGGAACCTGTGGGGATATGTAATCATCTGTCTTAGTCTCTCACTGGTATAAGTGTAAATGAGAGTAGAGAATTATACAGTGTGGGTTTCTTTTTTCCCTTTCCTCATTATGGGATGGTGTTGAGGGTGGGGGCTAGTGCATAGTTGGAGGCCCGGGGCGTATTGAAGATGAGAGGAACAGCTCCAACAGTTTAGCTCTGACAGATTGGATAAAGACAGAGATCTTCTGAAGCTGAGTGTCTGTGCAGTTTATTCTTTAAACAGACTCACTGATGGCTGAGCTGCACTCACACTGAGACTGAACAGAGACTGTACTTCTAGTTTCTGTGTCGAAAGATGAAATAGTTAAGTGTCTTTTCAAAGAAACACCTAAAATCCATAAAATATACTCGTCTTTAGCATATATAAGCTGCGGACCATCATGTGTGAAGCTTTTGGCAGGCGCATCAATTACTGTAATCAACATCCATTGCCATCGGCTCCGCCTTTTCCCCTCATCGTCTCAACACCCCTACCACTGATAATTGGACAGCACTTCTATAATTTTAAGTATTTTTATTAACCTGTTAATAAATATGCTTCATGTTATATGAGTGCTGTCCCAGTTTTACTGTAAATAATGCAGCTTGAGAAAAACCTTCATACAATGGTTATTTATTCAATGATTGTATGCTAACTCTAATGTTAGCAACAGTATGTGCTGATTTCTCACAACCTTTGTTAACTGCAGGGATGTATAGCAGTAAAACACAAGAAGTTGGTGTTACAAGTCACAGCATGCCGATACATGTTGGCATGTCAAACCCAACCACAAAACAAAACACCAAGAGACAAATAATAGTTTATTAAAATTAACATAATAAAAAATAATAATTTAGTAAAATTCTTGCTCATTCTACATACCAATTATAGCATTAAAAGATGCACAGGTGACCCTGCAAACTAAACTAAAAGTCACAATGATACACAATGATATTTACCTTTAAAAGCATGCATACTCTACACAAAATAAATAAAAGGAACAAAAGGGAAAAAATTGTGTATAAGGATCTGGATCTGACACTGCCGAGACACTAGGAGGTATATAAACACCTATGGAAAAATACTACGTATTCAATGTAATGTTGCAGAGCTGGAGCTCAGGTTTTCTGAGCATTTTAAATGCTTAGTGCTAGGATAAATAATTGGCTCTAGCTGCATCCACAGATGTAGCGATTTGAGGTTGAATCTGAGTGCAGTCCATGGCCAGAGGAAAAAAACTCTAGGCTTAGCTGTCACATACAGTGGGTGAACGATGTTCTTAATCTAATGTTAGTCAGTTTCTAAAAATTTTTGAAGTTGTGTAGCTGCTGGCTCTGATTTTTTTTTCTGTTTGAGTTCATCAGCAATGCTAGGCTCTGTTGTCCTGTAATAATGGAATTGAATCACATCCTTGTACTCATCCTTCCACTTTAATTTTCTTTTTGGTTTATTGTTAATGGACTTTGCCCTCAGTATTGCAGTCTTTATTTTTAATCACAAGCTAAACTTCTACACAAGGCTTTGCTATTTTGAGTAGTTGAATCAATAGTCAATTCTTTAAACCCCAGCTTGTATATGTAGGACATTTTAGACTTCATTCTGTGATTATTATTTTTTATACATATATTATACATTCATTTATTTATTTATTTTTACTTAGTTTATATACATTTACAGTCATGGCCAAAAGTTTTGAGAATGACACAAATATTATATTTTCACATGATCTGCTGCCCTCTGGTTTTTATGTGTGTTTGTCAGATGTTTTTATCACATACAGAAATATAATTGCAATCATATTATGAGTAACAAAAGCTTTTATTGACAGTTGGAATGAGTTAATGCAGCAAGTCAATATTTGCAGTGTTGACCCTTCTTCTTCAGGACCTCTGCAATTCTCGCTGGCATGCTCTCAATCAACTTCTGGCATTTCAACCAAATGCTGACTGATAGCAGTCCATTCTTGCACAATCAATGCTTGCATTTTGTCAGAATGTGTAGGTTTTTGTTTGTCCACCCGTCTTTTGATGATTGACCACAAGTTCTCAATGGGATTAAGATCTGGGGAGTTCCCAGGCCATGGACCCAAAATCTCTATGTTTCGTTCCCTTAGCCATGTAGTTATCATCTTTGCTTTATGGCAAGGTGCTCCATCATGCTGGAAAAGGCATTGTTGATCACCAAACTGCTCTTGGAAGGTTGGGAGAAGTTGCTCTCGGAGGACATTCTGGTACCATTCTTTATTCATGGCTGTGTTTTTAGGCAAGACTGTGAGAGAGCCGATTCCCTTGGCTGAGAAGCAACCCCACACATGAATGGTTTCAGGATGCTTTACAGTTGGCATGAGACAAGACTGGTGGTAGCGCTCACCTCGTCTTCTCCGAATAAGCTGTTTTCCAGATGTCCCAAACAATTGGAAAGGGGATTCATCAGAGAAATTGACTTTACCTCAGTTCTCAGCAGTCCACTCCCTGTACCTTTTGCAGAATATCAGTCCGCCTCACAGTGCGTGCAGATGCACTTACACCTGCCGGCTGCCATTCCTGAGCAAGCTCTGCACTCCTGGTAGCCCGATCCCACAGGTGAAACACTTTTAAGAGGTGGTCCTGGCGCTTGCTGGTCTTTCTTGGGCACCCTGGAGCCTTTTTGGCAACAATGGAATATCTCTCCTTCTTGATGATGAAGCTGCGATACTCTTCCCTGTTAGGCCATTTTTGTGCAGTGCAATGATGACTGCACGTGTTTCTTTAGAGATAACCATGGTTAACAGAAGAGAAACAATGATGCCAAGATACCAGTGATACCAGCGAATGATGCCATGATACCAGTCTCCATTATAAAAACTGAAGCAGTAGACTTTATTATACAAATTAATATTTGTATCATTCTCAAAACTTTTTGCCATGACTGTACAGAGCATCTTTCCTGTTATACCATGACTTTGGATAAACAATATTGTTAACCAATACTGTCTGCTGTTTACTCTGTAAAAATATATAAAGTATTTACTCTGTAAAAATATAGTTATTCAATTATAGTTATTCAAATTTAAAAAGTAATCTAAAGTAAAAAAAAAAATTAATCTAAAGTAATCATTGTTGTTAATATATTAGTTTGTCCAAGTCAAAAAACCCAAAACACACTTATAAGTTTACTGTCACTGTCTTTTCTGTCATTTCTTTCATAACCGTGCTCAGAAATAATCATTCATTCATTCATTCATTATCTTCTGCTTTATCCTATATTAGGGTCGCGGTGGGGTTCCCCATGCCCATCCAGGGGAGAACGTTTTGGGAGCTGGGCAGATACACCCAGGACAGGGCGCCAATCTATCGCTGGGCACACATTCACTCACACAGACATGCACACACATACACACTCTAAATGGGGCAATTTTGGAGAACTCAATTGACTTGATCCATGTTTTTGGACTGTGGGATGTGTGTGTGTGTGTATACATGTGTGTATATATATATATATATATATATACACACACATATATATATGTGTGTGTTCGCCTTTCAGCGCTAGGGATTCCTGGTCAAGGTATCAAGTCAGTTGAGTTCTCCAAATTGCCACATATAGAGTGTGTCTATGTGAGTGAGTGTGTGCCCAGCGATGGATTGGCGTCCTGTCCTGGGTGTATCTGCCCAGCACCTGAAACGTTCTCCCCTGGATGGGCATGGGGAATCCCCCCCCCCCCCAATATAGGATAAAGCAGAAGATTGGTGAAAGAAAGACACTAAGGATGGAATCATTGGCATGACCACCATTCTGATTTTTCAATCCTGAAAAAATATTTATTTCACATTCATTCTGATTATTTTTATAGGCATTGAACTGACAATTGAGTGGACAATTTAACTGGCACCATCATTAGCAAGATTTTGAGTTAAATGCAGAAATGTATATAGATACAGAACTGAGATGCTCCACAGACTCCTGATAATGCATGTTTTCAAAATTATGTTCTTAAAGTCTGGAAACTAATACTTTTCTTAGGACCTGACTGAGTGCCTCTGAGAAATTATTAATCATAATCAAGGCATGATAATGCTTTATTGGGAGCCATTTTTTTTGCCACTAACACTCACACAAAAGGGACCTTAGGTGTCCACATTGTCTCTTACAGTGTCACACATATGTAAACACTTATGGAGCAGCATATCTGAAACATAAACATAGATGCATTGTCTTCAAGCCTCAGAGCTAAGTGAGCAATGCATCATCTCTACAGAAGTATGTGAGAGGCACATTTGGTTCACATTATTTCATTTGTCGGAGTGGAACAGCACATGTCTGGCCCCCATAATAGGGCCCAGCTGGAAAGATTCAGATTATTACATCGTTGTGTGTAAGCATGTGAGAGAAAGTTTTTTGAATGTGAATTAAACTGTGTATTTGTTGTATTAGGGGCATTAACTCTGGTTAATGTTTAATCTTAGGTTAAGATTAAAGTTAAGACTATTTAGACCTTATTTAGTAGGTAGTCATTTTACTTGTACCACATCTGATCTGTCTCTCATTTTATTATTTTATTTATTTTTGTGTGTGTGTGTGTGTGTGTGTGTGTGTGTGTGTGTGTGTGTGTGTGTGTGCATGTGTGCATGTGGTGGGCCCACCTACAGGGTGCTGTGATAACACCCACCATGGACCACACCATCTCCATGCAGCCAGCCAACATGATGGGGCCCCTCACCCAGCAGATGAACCATCTGTCTCTGGGTACCACTGGCACTGTAAGTCAACTCTTAATTCTCCCTTACCATGCCTACTTTTGTTGCATAATTTTGACTGCACCCTGTTTGCAGTACATGACTGCAGCAGCCGCTGCGGCTCCTATGCAGGGAACTTACATTCCCCAGTACACTGCGGTTCCTGCCTCAGCCATCTCTGTGGAGGTAAATCTAGTGTTAATTCCACTAACACAGTTCATTATATGCACTTATGTGTATCCTAGTAAACATCAATCAAATTTAATTTAGTTAATAATTAATAAACTAAAAGCAAATTGACAAAATACAGTTCAGCATCACTGATCCAGCTGATCTCTGGTTGTCTGTGTGGAGCTTTTATGGTCTCCTTCAGTTGAGTTTGGATTTTCTCCAGAGGTTCCAGTGTCCTTTTCCATGATCAATTGGAGATATTAAACTGCCTTAGGTCTGAATGTGTGTTAGTGTGTGTGTGTGTTTGCCCTGCAGAGGACTGGTGACCTGCCTATGATGTTTTCCCTCCTTTCACTCAATAAGCACTGAAATATGAATTGCAAGGTTTATGCAATTATTCATCAATTTTATTAGACAGCATTTTTGCCTGATACAGTACAGTGTACAAATACTGTACACTGATTTGCAGAATGTATTTATCAATTTGTTTTTGAAACAGCAATGGCATTTAAGTTTGCTGAAGTAAAACATGAACTTGGAATGTCTGTAATGTATATAGTGGTGTTTTTGCTAAAAGTTTTAAATGTGCTTTGTATTGAGAGTAACTTGGGACATTTATTAAACAAATGCTTCATATGTAAAGTGGATGCGACCAAAGTTAATTTTCATTTTGCATTTTGCACAGTGCAGTATTTTAAATTAAGTATCCTAATTAATTCTAAAAGAGCTCATTAATCAGGTTAAGAAAGAACAATCTGATCCTTGTTCAGAACAATGTTGCACACTGAACCATAGTTTAATTTTCTTTTACAGTGTAATTTCCTTTTCATTTTACAGTATACAATAATGTACTTTCACATATAATACATATTTATAGATATAGCCTAGCACTATTGTAACACACTGCCTCTGAATGACTGTAAAGCTCTGTATGGTTAAATCAAAGATGTGGAGAAAATGAAGAAGAGAAAATAAACAAAGATAAATAAAATCAGAGGTAAGAACAAACAGGCCAGCTGTGACTAAATAACGCAAATGAGAATTACAAATGTGACACAAGCTGAAGCAAAAATTAAAACTAGAGAATTATAAAACCATTGCAACTGAAGAGGAAAAACATGTTGCAGTGAAAGGACCATAATAATAAAGAACTAATACAAATGAGAGAAAATGAGCAATAATCAAATGGAACTGTGACTAACAAATGACAACAGTTTTCAAAATCACGCCACAAACGTGCAACTGACAATCGTGGTGTGGTGTATTACAAATAAGTCATATGTTTATATCAAAAACATTATTTGCTATTTAATTATAAACATTTTGAATATGGCCAATATGCATATGTCCAAAATACATATACATTTCAGCTTTAGCTTCAAAGGAATTATACTGTGTTATGATCTTCTTTCAGGGAATGGTGACTGAGGCTTCACCACAGAGTGTGCAACCCTCTTCCCATGAAGGCAGCGGGCAGCAACAACCTATCTGTGTAGATGGAGCTGGCGATCACACGCCCACCTACTCCTACCAGCCTGCAAAGTAAGTCTGTTCATATGTATAACATAGTCCATGCAGTTCAGAGACATATATATGTTCATTCCAACACCTCTGTGTCTGAGGATACTTAGAGCTCTGTGTTATACCTTTAACAGTAGTAGTAAGTTAACAGTAATTAGTACATTTGCCAGTAAGCAGTTTTATACCTGGGTGTGGCATGTTCCATTTCCGTTTTAGCTCTGATTCTAATTAAATTTACATTTACTCAACAACTTCAACAGAACTCTTAATAAAACGACCCTTAAAAATTGTGTTAATGGGAGTAAAATAGATCAACATCATCCTAAAAATGTACTTAATTTGTGGATTAGTGTGGGTCAGCACACAGTGTGAAAAGCAAATAAACAGATTGCCTGTCTATCAAAGGATAGACACACAAACAAACACATTCATACCTAGAGAAAGATCATATCACCAGTTAACATAGGACAAGGTTTTGGGACTGTGGGAGAAAAAATTTCAGAAACCCCTCTCACAGTTACTGTGAATACAAATATACAAAAACCATCATCCACCTTACCTGGGAAGTGAACCCAGGACATATGAGTGGTAAAGCAATAGTGCCACTATTGCTTTATTGCATCCTGTAAATTAGTGCTATAGAAGTTTAAAAAACTAATTTATATGATTATTTCTGTTAATATAATAATAATAATAATAATAATAATAATAATCTTAATAAAGTGATTCTGATAATGAACCTTACTTTATCTCAGATAAAACTTAATAGCAACCGTCAATTTTATTAAAGAGTTTGGGGTTTTTGAACTTCTGTAATGTGTTGGCATCATGTAAATTTGATTGGCTTATGATTGAATATTTGTGTACTTTTCAGTTGATATGTTAGTTGGTGACGTTAGTATGTGTCAAGCCGGTATTATTCAAGAGTTTAAATCAGCCACAGTAGTGTTGTTCATTGTTTTTAACTCCTCAGTGTTTTGTGGTGGTGCTTTCAGAATTCAAATCTTTAGAAAATGGAGTATAGGGGACCAACAGACACAAATCGACATGCAACAAGGAGGTGTACCTAATAGTGTACAGTGAATATATATGTCTACATTAACAATAAGGATTTTCTAACAACTTTGCTGTTTTATTCTGTTCACATGTTCACAATTCACAATTAAAGGTTTGAGTGTGTGTGTGTGTGTGTGTGTGTGTGTGTGTGTGTGTGTAAGCTGTAAGCTCTGCCAATTAATACCTACAGTGAGGCTTAAATATTTGTAAACCCCTTAGAATTAGATAATACATTAATAAATAGTGATAATAATAGGAATCTTGTATTGCAAGATATTGTGTATGTTTGCGATGACACTAATCTGACCTAATATATATATATATATATATATATATATATATATATATATATATATATATATATATATATAGTTCTCACATTTATTGTTTTTATTAACATCACTGTTTCTGTGCTAATTGTACCATTTGTTTGCAACAACAGATAACAACAACAGGAGGAGAAGGTGTTTAGGTGACTGCGTTGCCTTGAGATTTGAGACTAAATGAGAGGCTGAGCAGAATTCTAAAACATTTGGGGTCCATGTTTGCACAAGCACCAAAACAAAAAAAAAACATAAAAAAAACAGAATTTATCAAAAATCCAGACAGAGCTGAAGAAACCCTACATCATGACTGGAGAGGAGAGAGTTACGGTTGTGAGCCAAATGGATTTCCTTACAAGACTTGTTCTTCATGAAGTGTTGACTTTCAAGTACAAAGTACAAAGTTTTCCAGTTGATTTCTGAATGTGCAGGTAGGTTTTCAGCTATGGTGAATTTTTCTATTAGAGGAAGCATTATAAACAGAATGAGAGAAAATAGAGAAAAGGAAAAAAAAAGTCTTCCTCGAATTTTAAGCTACTTTCACTTTGATTTTTTCTATGGGTTATATTTTAGTTTTCTAGAGAATATCAATGTTTATCTTTGTTGCCTTAATTTTGAGAAATGTCTAGGACTTTTCCCAAATTGTACATCTTGTTGAAAAGAAAAGATGATTGGTAAATAAACTAAAATGATGGATGGCCAGAACGATGGACAAAGGGATGGATGTAGGCAGATTGCAAGCGTATCATATAACCTGTACAGAGGAAAGAGGAAAGTCTTGTGAAGACATTTTAAATTATCAGTGGCGACTTTGTGTTTAAAAGAAAGGACAGTTAAAAAAAATATGGTGATGTGTTTAAAGAGAGTTGTTTTTAGAAAAAAAGAACAATGTTGAATCACTGCATCTTGAGAAATGCAGTTAATTGTGTAGTGCAGATCATTTTTAATGGCATTATTGTTTTTACCTGCAATATTTTTATGAGCTTTAAGGTGTTTTCAGCCTGCTTTGCTTGTTTCATTGTAAGGGCAAAAAAAACTAAAACCAGGAAAAAAAATACATCTGCCAGTGCAAACGTAGTTAGGAGCTTTTGAATTAAGATAAAGCAAATGTGTGCAAAAAGCAATAGTAATAGGAAATTGTTGACAATTTCTTTAGTCTTTCTTAGCTGTGGATCAAATGCAGCCCATGGATGGCATTTTTTATACCAAAGATGAAGAAACCCCTTAGAGACAGTGGAATAGATCCTTTTCTCTTGTTATTTGATATTTTTGGCCTTGTCGTTCTCGTCTCTGTGTCTCAAAGGAGTTTGTTTGACCTTGACAGTCAGACCAGTGCTCAAATTTTGACTGGGTTGGGTCTAAGGGGTTAAACATTCTTCCACTGCTGCAGCTTTTCTAATCACTTCAAATCTCCTGTAATGCATGCATTGTAGTAAGTGTGGCATCTTTCCGGCAGATGGCATCAGAGACGCTGCAAAAGAAATTTCCTCATATTCTTTGGCACAGCGTCCATGACGCCTTTAAGCCCTGACATGGCTTTTCAGATTTTCTGAAGTGCCAATATGAATACAGTTGCTTAAAGAAAATCTCTCCAGCTCTGTGTTAAGTGCAGTCATAACATTTTCCAACACAATCTCAGTAAAGTTACATGTGTATTTAAACTCTTCTGCTACCTCAGTCAAGTAAAAGTCATTTACTGGTTGTGAACTATGTGTCAGATAGCAAGATGAAGGTTTATTCTTAAGAAGACTGAGTTTTGTGTTTGTGTCATTGTGTAACTTTAAACCCTGATACTCAAATGTCAAGATAAGGTCTCTTATTTTAAATACAACTATGTGTTAGTCTAAATGTAGCTCAACCAGCTACATTTATGCAAACTTCCCAGCCATCACAAAGATACAAGTTACATTTGTTTTCTCAATAAGAAGGTTCATGTGAAAACATACCACATTATAAAGAGTGCAGAATTGCACTCAACACCATCTTTGCAACCTACTCTTAGGTTGTACACTAGCACACCTACTGTAATAAAATAAGTTACACACCTGAAGGAATTTGAGGTTGTATGTATTAATGAATCAAGACAAGGCATGGGTAAAGGTTAGGTTGTATTTTAGTACTGACCTGAGAAACTTCTAATTAAATACCATTAGCATTTTAAAGATGGTAAGCGTGTATCATGATACAACTGTTAAGGTTAATCAATTAATTAATTAATTAATGTAATCATTAAATAATCAGTGTGGAATGGTGGTGTAGTGGTTAGCACGTTTGCCTCTCAGTGCTGGGGATTTAGGTTCGAATCCCGATCTGGTTGGAGTTTCCATGTTCTCCCTGTGGCCACGTGGGTTTTCTCCGGGTTCTTTGGTTACATTTCACAGTCCAGAAAGCATGGATTCAAGATAAATTGGATGGATTCAATGTCTATGTGTGAGTGAGTGAGTGTGTGCCCAGCGATAGACTGGCTCCTTGTCCTGGGTGCATCTGTCTAGCGCCAAAACGTTATCTCGCAAGGATTTTCTTGCTGTCATGTAAAACTGCTTTTTGTGCCGTCCACAGATTTATGTTTTTATTTTTTAAGCCAGGTCAGCAATTCTAATCAAACTACTTGGTTATGTAATTAACTGTTTATGAGTTCAAGTTTTGTGTGAAAGTATGTAAAGACAGAAATATGCAGGCATAATGCAGTACCAGAAATTTCTCCAGGCATTGTTACTGGTACCAGAGCATTACCATAGAGTTCCATAGAGGCTGTCTACTGGCCCCAGCAAGTGAGGCTTAAGGTTATCTACTGGTATCTCTGTTTGTATGCTGGAATAACGTGTAGGAAATTGTGGTTTAAAATACCAACTACAGACAAATAAGTTTGTATTAGTGTTACATGGCCAACCTATAGAATGACTGTAAACCAGCACTTCCAATAATATTTTAATAGGTCATGATAGACAGCAAATATATGTGAAACTATTAATAATTTAAAATTAGTTAAATATAAACAGTAATTGAATGATTTGAGTTATGGCAAAAAAGTTTTGTAGGTGATTGAGGTTGTGTACTAGCAACTGCGAGAGGTATGTTAAGTTGTACTGTGGTACAATCTAGAAGGGGTAAAAAGTAAGTAGCACTGTCACTTCATGGCAAGTAGTGGAGGATGTTATCCTCATGTCTATGTGGATTTCTATCTGGTTCTCAATTTTTCTCCATTGTAAAATGTTTTGCCAGGAGGTCAATTCAGTGGTGTAGAGTCAAATAAATACTACAATAGTAAAGAAAATTGATTTATCATATTGGTCTTGGCAGTGAGTTGGACAATGAGTACAGTTGAATGATAAATTAAGTACAAGAATCCAGGAGCTGTTCCATCTACCTGCAATGTACCTGTTACCATCAAGCGAAAGGTGTGGCTGTATATTGGTACCATTTGTAGGAAAATGTGCTTGTGCAGTAGTTTCATCAAAAGGAAGATGAAGTAATCATCTTCTAGAAGTCTCTAGAGTAATTTGAGCTTTACTGATAATAATTTGAGGAAGGTAAAAGGTTTGTTCTGATATCATCTATCAGAAGGTAGGATTATGGACTGGTATAACCTATAGGTTTGTTGGATTGTATACTTATACAGCCTGAATAAATGTGAGGTTGTTTATTAATATTTACCAGAACATGCTATAGTAGGAAATTAAATTCCAGGAGTTGTCTTGTGTCTTCAGGTTGGGTAACTGGGAATTAGATTTACAAACATGAAACATCAAATAGCTATTGTATATTAGATAAAGAAATATCAAACTCATGACAATATGAGTTGAAATAGGAGTCCTTTTTTAAAAGGTAACAATTTATATTACAAGGAATCTGATAACCTGAAACAGTGGCCAACCATGTGACACTTAAATAACGGCTAGTAAAAAAAAGTCTTGTTTAGTTATAAACTATTTGGTGCTTTTCTAAATACACACATACATGTAACCCTGGTGTGCTTTAAACAAAGCTACATTATCAGTGTTATTGTCCTTCTTTTTATTTTAATTTAAATTAATTTTTTTGTTTAACTACTTTCAAGTTTGTGCAGTCAGTGTTAGGTAGACATACCCTTGCATCTCTTTTCTACTGCATCCATTATTTGTATTTGTTTTCTTCGTCTTTTTTTAACATGCACTGGCATGCATCTTATACATATGACAACAGATCCATAAGCCAAGATGGGTCAGTCTTACTGCAGTGCTAAGGATTTTTACAGAGACATTTCCTACATTTGTTTTCAGTGTTAAAGCAAAGTTGGCTGCTATGAACCTAGAGTGCAGATTTCTACTGCCATAAGAAACATGTGTTAGAGAGACAAACACTGCAGATGGGGAGGAGACCTGGGCAGAGATTTTGTTTTGTAGTAAATATAATGGATCAGGGTTGGTAAATGTGGATTTTTCTATGCCACGTCTTGGTGAATGTGATGTGTAAGCTACATTGTATTCAGTCATTCAGTAAAGCCGTGTTCAAAATACAATGCTCAGGCTAAATGCACACTTCCAATTCCACAAGTCTGTCTATTTTTCTTTTTTGATGCCTTTCTGGAGACTTTATCACATAATTGCTGCTAACAAGCATTGGCATATGGGATGAGATTACACAAATGACTGCTGCTTTTTTAACAACCAGATTATCAGATAAACCCTTACAATCACTGAGAGACTTCAGGGCTGTGTGCCTAAAAGTACATCCAAGCAACATAGATGGTTCAAATACAGATGCCGCCGGTTGAAAACTGTATAAATGCTGCAACTACAGAAGAGGCTGTGTTAAAGTGCACAGCACAATTCTTATTTTTAATTGATGTACTGCACATGTTTTTACTTTGTAAAATTCACCTGCAAGATAAATTAGTAATTTACTACAAATTAATGTTAAACAGCTCAATTTATATCTGGGCCAAACTTGCAATGAAAAAAGGTACACAAAAGTATTCAGAAGCCTGCTTTGTGCTTTATTAAAAAGCTGCCTGAGTTCTACAGAAAGGTTTTTTAAATGAGATGTCTTTTATCATAATAACAACAGTTATCTATAACACCTCAGATTTATTAAACAATTTATGACTCGTGGGTGTCACACCAGTCACCATGCATTCCGCCTTAATTAGAAATTAAATTTAATAAACTTTTGTAATAAGATGAGAGCACTAACCACTGTCCCCCAAAAAATGTTTAAGATCATAACAATTTATTTTATTTTGCTAATCTAATTGGTCTCTTGTGTCTCAGAACTGATGTGACACAAAAATGAATATGCAGAATCAAGTTGAGCCCATCCCAGTGAGGTGGAATGAATGTAACTACGGTTTGATTCTGTGCTTGGCAAAGCTTATTTGCAAAAAAGACTTAGGTATTCTTATCTAGTTGGCCATTTCAGGCAACACCCATGCTTTTAATGGTCAGATGTAAAAAAAAAAAATCTTTTTTTGAGCAATTCAGCTCTTTAGACCCTCTTTATAGGCACCTTGATTTTGTCTATAAAAACTGAGAAGAAACACATTTTGTTTTACATTTTGCTATCATTGTTGTAGGCTTAAGACTGTCCTTTATCTGCATACAAATATTGCCTTTAAACATGAAAAAAATGTGTTTTTTCAAGTGTCAAAATATACATCATGTGCTATATCATGAATTGGCAAGTCTTTGCCAAACCTATCAGCAATGGTTTGAGTGGATTGAAATAACTTACTGTAAATATTTTGTGTTGATAAGCTAAGTCAGACTAATAAGCTGTGGTAACTGCACTTAAAGGGCTCGGATAATTTTTGCGGTGCCAGGTCAAAATTTTTCTTTGTTTTTTGCCAAAAAGTGGCTCATTAGAAGGTTGGTGACACCCTATTTGGAAGACTAAAGCATACATCAGGCTTCAACCATCTTAAAAGTACTTTGAGATAGATTCAGTATTTGACATTATATTATACATGAATATATAAATTTATTATAAGATTTTGTTTATGTAGTGTTTCGCTGCCAGTGTAAATAATTTAAATGAGCTCATTGCTCAGTTTTACTGTGCACTGAATGTGAAATCTCCTCTTTCATAATCGATTGGATATTTAAAAACATTGGTGGACAGATCCAACTGGCCATGATCAGGACTCTTTTCTGACAAATCATGACCTCTGACTCGGACACATTGTGTCAAGTTCTTTTGATCTGCCAAATGCAGTGGAACCATCCAAATCCTCTACAACACGTTACTGAAATTTACTAATGGAAATAACAAAGAACTATTTATGGAACTCTTCTTGTTTGTGAAAGATTATGAAAATGAAAGGACTGTAGAATGCTACTTTTATCTTGCTGCACATCCATGCCTCCTGTGTGTTGAAGTCGTGATTCTGAGAGTTTCTGTAAATCAATGGCTGTTCTCTTTATTATGAATTATTATTTCGATGAAGCTTTCAATAAAGAAATGTGAAAATCTCATTTGTTTCTTTTTATTACTATTATTTTGTCATTGCCTGTATTAATGAGATTTAGTTTAAGGTAAACATAAATATGCATTAATATTGTTTTTAGGAACTTTTGTCATCTTTTATATGATTCAGAAAGGATTTTGTAGATTTTAGCGTTGCACAATATAGGAAATGTAATGTTTGCAAAGTTTACATCACAAGCACCTGTTAAGGTACTATGACAGGACATTTTAAGTTTTTCAGAAAATATTTACCCATTAATTCGGAACAGCATTGTGGTTTCGCATGCTATGGCATGGTATGTTGACTTTACCCAAAGCAGCCTTTCTGTACCTTCCTTTTTGCACTGCTTTTTACATGCTGTAACAGAAAAGTGCCTGTTTATTATTTATTTTTTTTTAAAAAACATATTGTGTCCCAATATGTTTGTCTATATTATATATTTTGTGTGTACGTAAAATATTTAATATCTGAATAAAATGGTATGAGTAACATAAACACTATGCCGCAATGAAGAAATACTAAATAATAATAATAATCTTATAAAAATAATGTAATCCTTGTGTTGAATACAATGTAAAAGTGCCGACAAGGAGACAAAACAACCGACAAAATATTTTATTAATCAATTTTTGAAAGCTAAAGCACCTTTATTTTGCATTTCCATGGTTGGTTAAAATGCTGAGTGGATGGTTCATGTAGTTCCATGTGAGATCACCGGAGGGAGCTATTTAAGCACAAACGTTGGGGTTGGTTTAGTTTCTACAAAAGATGTAGTCATTGCGCTTCACCTTTAGAGGGCAGTACAAACAATACATTATCACAATCGGTAAGTTTAAGAACTTTCTGTCCTCCATGTTCCTGTAGTAACAGACTGTCTTTGAATTTTATAAATTCAGTACTCTAGCAAATAAACCAACAGTCATATTTATAACACAAGGAGAATTTGAAGCCGTGATAATAAGCAAAGATTTTTTAATTCACCTTTTGAAGGGTAATGCAGCTGTTCCACATTTGTTTTAAATGAATACTCACCTGATCAAACTATTGATTTCATCTACAAGAAATGTACATTGTCTTTGTAAACAAACACACGAGTCCAGCTACAGACAGGAGGTGGAACACCTGGAGGGATGGTTCAGGAAAACAACCTCTGCATCAACGTGAAGAAAACGAAGAAGATGATTGTGGACTTGAAAAGGGACAGACACGCCCCCACCCCCACCCCCGACGTCGGAGGTTCTGCAGTGGAAGTGGTCTCCAACTACAGGTACTTAGGTGTGCACCAGAGTAACATCCTCACCTGGAGCTTCAGCACTTCCAGTTTAGTCAGTAAAACACAACAGCAGCTCCAATTCCTCAGAAGGCTGAAGAAAGCCAGTTGGATGCTCAGTCCTTTCCTCCTTCAACAGCTGTGTGGTGAAAAGCATCCTGTGCTCCAGCATCAACGTGTGGCATGGAAGCTGCTCTGCTGCCAACAGGAAAGCTCTGCAGAGGGTGGTAAATAAGCCTTCCCACCACCTGCCCACCACCACTGACATATACACCTCCAGATGCACGAAAAGGGCCTCCTGCATCATGAAGGACCCTATTCACCCAGAACACACACTTTTGTCCAGGCAGAAGGCAGTGGAGCATTAACTGCAAAACAACAAGATTAAGAAACAGCTTCATTCCAGAAGCTGTAAGATAGACATTTCTTAAGGTCATTCAGTCACTGCATATTTTCCTTCTCTTTTGGACATTTTGTCTTTTCGGATTGCAGGATCATTGGTTGCCAGGTTTTTAATTTTTTCTGCCCATCCCATCAGAAGGACTTTTGCGGGAGATAGCTTCAACCAATCATATTTTAAGTTGTTAAACCAGAGCCTTCTGGCGTGCTAACGTTATGTCAGCGTAATGCCTCTGATTGGAGAGTACTTTTGATGAGTGGACATTTTTAGCCAATTAAAACATACAATTAAACAGAAATACAACTTGACTCAGCTTCGATGCTAATATAAAAGGTCTTCTTATTTGAAGTAATTAAAGGAAAAAAGGTTTTGTAGATTTCGTATATAAGTAATCAGGATTTAATCAGCATTTTTGGTGAATGTTATTTTCCTCAACAATGTTATATATAATATTTTTATTGTTATTGTTGTATTTTTATATGTTATTGTTGGTGATTTTTATGTGTGGCTACATTAGTGTAATGGGATTCGTGGGTACTAATGAGGGCTGGAGACAGGATTTCACAGGTTCATATGTCAAGGCTTTGGTCATAGTTGGTCAGGTGGTTTGATTCAGACAGATCATTACTAAAGGCCTAGGTGTGAAATGCATGGCCTGCCACTGATCAAATCATCTGTATTCATACATTAAGATTTGTCAGCATATTAAAATATATTCAAACAGTGTTTTTTATATGCACTTTTGTTTATAAGTGTGCATTAATACCAATAAAAAAAGTTTTTTTTTTTTTTTTTTTTTATCACATATGGTATGGGATTGAAGTCACATAAGATTTTTATTTTGTAATTCTATACTGTAAACTTTGTGTAAATAGTATTCAAAGTTTTATCTGTTTCTTGTATGTTTATTTTACAATTGCTGCATGATCAAAAACATATATTAACAATGCACCTTTAAAACAGATGTGGAAGTAGCATTTTTACTGTATATCATACATGCTTTGTTGCATTTTGCTGCTGTATTCCAAAATAATCCTTCTTAAGTTTATTAAAAAATGTAAATTTATAAATGCCAACTGTGGCATTGCGATAGAAAGAATGAGGGGTCACTGGAATCCAGACCACACTGCCATGCCCTGTGACCCCTTCATACCCGACCTTCTTCCCACTGTTTCAGAGCTAATCGATAGCAAGATTGTTCTACTACACAAGTAAGTGTTTCAAGCTCTTTGGTGACCTTTCACCCTTCCTCCCTCCATTCAGAAGCTTCCCACCCTGAATGTACAATACTCATCTTCATATTTGACATTTAGCTGGACAAAGCAGGATGAGGTTTCCCTCTATCCAATGGCTGATGTGTGCATCTTTTTAAAAAGATACTCTTACATCTCTCATCTGCTTGAGTATATCTATATATGGTTGATTAAGACAAGTGTTAATGCCTAGAATATGCTCACATGCCTCCATGCCAGATTCCTGCTCATGTAGTTAGCTGTTGGAATGTAATGAGGCCTTTGTGCAGAATATAAAGCTGTGCTTTGCTATGTATGCTATGAATTCTTTAGACTCTCTGTGACAGCATGTTTCATAGAAACTAGCCATTAACACACCTGCTAATCCACATTATAAATCCGCTTGGCAGACTTGTACAGCTGCCATTATTGTGTAGCTGAGGCATCAAGGAGCAACTACAGCAATGCAAGTTTGTGTCTAAGTTTTGAAATTTTAAATATATTTCTCTGTAATTCGTATTTAAGCAATATTTTGTGTTTTATTATTTTTACTTATTTACATAAGTACTGAAGTCTATTAAAAAAGAGCAAGTTTAAATCTGACTAACTTGTAAGGTTCACTCCACCCTATCTGATTCCACCAAATTAATTTTCAGTATGGACAAAATAAGGAATAAATGTGACATATAATTGTATAATTATGGTAAATATGTGCACAAATGATGAATGCATGCATTTTGCCAAAATACTTTCTCTCTGGATGTTATTTATAACATAAGTTATTTTCACTTAGTAAATTAAATAATGCATAGACAATGATTTCGGGTGTGCCTCACCTTTGTCATGGGACTTTATCAGAACATAATGTACGTCTGCCATACATCCAGGAATGTTTACAATTATAGGCAGATAGGATTGAGTGGGTGGTGTAGATCCTGAGATATTAAGTTTATTTTTTCAAATTGAACTGTTTTTGCTTCTGTAAACATGTCGGCAGGCAACAGTACTGTAAGTGTCGGAGTAAGTATGAGTAATCAAGTAATGCATTGTTAATCTGCCACTATTTTAATTAGTATTGCCACATGCTTAGATATTTCAGGATAACCTATTTGTTCTGCCATGTCCTGCTACAGAATTAGGCACTCAGTTCCATTAATGATTTATGCCGTACAGACAAAACTGGAGAATCCAGTGCAGTCATTTCTCAAGGTTAGAGCATTTAGCATGACATGCCATCATGTGTTCAGGGAAAACTGGCAGCCCTGTCTACACTTTTTTAAAAGTCTTCACTTTCTATAATCTGTAGCATATATTCTTTACCATTTACATATTATGCACTCTTTAGACAGTCTATATACTCTACACAACACCATTCCTAAACATTCTACATTTAACAAACTTCATACTCTCAACACACCCTGCATACTTCACGCACTTTCTACGCACTTCACACTCTAAAAACACTCTTTTTTACTTTTTACACATGTACATGTACAATCTGCACTCTCTGCCCACTCTGCACATTCTACACACTCTGCACTCTCTATATTTCCATTGCACACTACACCTACTCATTTTTTATATTTTGGAAACGTTTTAAATTTGCTGAACTCTTCAAACTTCTGTGTTTTCTACACTCCCTGAACTCTTGAAATTAAGGTAGCTCACTAGACTGCATACAATATTTGCACACTTTGCATTACCTAAGCTAATTATTTTCAGTTTCAATTCTAAAATCACTACACTCTTTACACTCACTTTATTTTTAGCTTAGCCTACAGTATATATTTTATACTTAATATAATATTTAAAGTCTTTGCTTACTTTAAATTATATAAACAAATAAAATGTTTAAACTTTGTTAAATAAAGTATTTAGTTTTATTTATTTTTATTATTATTATTTGTTTATATTATTATTTTTATTTGCACTCTATTTACTCTCTGTGAGCACTACACCTACCACATAATATACTCTTGCATTCCCAGTATAAGCTACATTACCCACACACTCTATACTATCTACACTCCATAACAGGATTTGGCACCCCTTACTACCTAAAGAGCTATTTTATATAGAAAATGAAGAATCCACATGAGGTGTAATAATACTTTTTAAATATACTTGATTAGCCTAAATACAGCTGTCAATATTATTAATAGGATTGAAAATACATTCATTCTTATTGTTTATTATGCAGTGGCTTTGATAGACAAGTTTAAATACACATCAACCATTATTATGGAGCTAAGCATTACATCTACATTTACATTTGGTCATTTAGCAGATGCTTTTATCCAAAGTGATCCAAAGTATCCCAACTCCATCGGGGTCAGAACAAAGGGTTGATACAGTGCCACTGGAGCAATGAGGGTTATGGGCCTTGCTCAAGGACCCACATTGGTAACTTGAGTAGACCTAGGATTTAAACCCACAACCTTCAGATTGAGCCCCCACAGAAAGACTAAAGCCCAGTACTGTATATAGCTCAAGAGCGGTTGTTTGCCCATGTTTGCTAAAACTGGGTCAGTTGTTGGTTAAAATTTGGAAAGAACAATCACTGGTTGATTTATTATGACCAACAAATTTAATACTTACATCCCTTATTTGCTTTTTGTTATTTAATACATGTTACTTTCTTTTGATAATTCCCTGGAATCTGGAACATTTTTTTTGCATATCACATCGTGGATTTTCCATGCTATCGCTCCACATATGGTGAGCTTAACAGCTGCTTAGATGGCTAAAGCAGTTTCCATGGCTCCTACTCTATCAACAGCCATAAACAGTGACTTGGTGTGTATACTTGTGATGGTGTGAGTAGGTGTATTTAGTAATGGCACAGGCCCTCGATAGCTGCATTCCATTGACTTTCACTCACAGAAAAGTATAAGAATGTTGTACCTTTTCTGTGATTTCTGTGAATATGTGTTTGATAATAGCATATCAGCTGCTGGTCAAATTAGAGGAATGTCGATGTCCCGGTAAATGAGGGGAGGAGATGACAGGAGAGAAACACAAGAATGAGACAACTGCAGTTCTGCAGGCTGTTTGTTTTCGCACATGGACTGAGCTGTACCACAGCTTGCTCAACTTCCCCATGGATCACTGAGGCAGTATCTGTGTGTGTGAGAGAGAGAGAGAGAGAGAGAGAGAGAGAGAGTGAATATGAATCTGTGTGTGTGTCCTCGCATGGGTTCTTAAGATCCTCTGGAATATTCCACTGAACTGAAAGGGTATTATGTCTTGGCAAGGATAATGTTTGCACAGAGCAATGGACTAATTAAATAGGTTTCTACCTTAAGCTTACTGGTATACCAAAACAACAAAAGCCAATTAACCACAAGCTGTAGTAAAAAAAAATAAAAAATAAAAAAACAAGAAAAGTTAGCTTAACATTAGGGGTGCGAATCTCTTAGTGTCTGGCGATTCTATTCCGATTTTTGAAGTCATGATCCAATTCAGAAACGATTTTCGATTTTCAAATGGTCTTTAAATTTTGTTTAAATTATGTGTTTGACAAGATGAAACGACAATGTAAACAAATAGAACATTTATTTAAAACAATACTTTCAGGTTCCTTCCTGTATCAAATGTTTTTGCATCATTTTATATTTATACAAAAGAATAGGATTGTGCATAAAATTCTGTAACTAAAATGAGCAGTATTAGGTTAGCGTAGCTGCCTGGCTTTTTCTTACATAAAAACATCTATTAATGAACAAATAATTCAAAATATATTTATACAAAAGTTAACAATAGTGCATTAGCCTTTAAACGAAACTAAAATACAGACTTTACACTCACAGTGCATTTATATTCTGCAAATCTTTAAAACTTAACCTTAAAAATAAAATACATACTTCAGTCTTTTTAACTATATTCCACCAACATTCGCTACATTTTCAAAACGTAAACTTAAATATTAAATATATTTTTAAACTTTTTTTTTTAGTTCAGGGTGATATCGCGAAAAAATGAGCTCGCGCATTTGTCGTATTTCCCATGTACCTCGATTTCATTTTACACTCGTTGTAAACAGTTGTGTTCATGTCGAGCTCTCTCTTCCTGTTTAAAAGCCAAACACCGTCTTTTAACGCCAACGGGAGGGGTCGGATCCCGCTCTCCCCCAGTTCCGTGCTTCCCGCTAGCATGAACTAGCATGCTAGCGAACTACAACAGCAGCTGGTTAACAAGCGTGCTGTATGGTGGCCGAGCGGATACGTAATGCAATATGCAGTACGCTCGGGAGGTGGCGCCAAAAAATAAAACTTAAACGCATTTTTTAAAAATCGATTCTTGGGCATTTTGAATTGATTCCGAATCGGCAGGACTACGAATCGCGATTCTTTGAAGAATCGATTTTTTTTCAGCACCCCTACTTAACATTACCTGAATTTTTGCATCAACTGTCTGAGTGTAGTCTCTAGAATATAAACATTTAATAAGTAAACACTTAAAACTGCTAAAACTAATGAAACATTAGATTTTGCAGAAGTGACCTATTTAGGCAATTCATTACAGTTGAACTTCCACAATTTAATTCCAAAGCTCCCCAAAACTGTTTTTAATAATATTATCATAACAGCTTCTGCTTAGCTCAGTGCTTCTCAAATAGTGGGGCGCGCCCCCCTGGGGTGGCGCAGTGCGGTGCCTGGGGGGCGCATAACAAGATATCACAGTGCAAGTGATATTAAGTACTGAACAAACCCTCAACAGACAACATGGAGAAATATTTAAGAGAGAGAGATGAAGATAATGAGAGCAACAAAAGTCAACCGAAAACTAAATGTCGAAGCGAATGTAGCGCCTGGCTTCACTGTAACTGTAACTTCACTGTAACGAAGGTGGAGATGAAGGCATCACTTAAAGACATGACACCCCGATCACGCTGATAACCGCTTGAGTTTTTAAATCGTAAACGTGACGCGTATAACCAGCAAATATTAACGCTTTATGAAAGTTACTTCAGAAAAGCTGTGCTGCAAAACGGGCGCGTTGGAGGCATCAGTTCTGACTTCCTCAACAAAAAAAAACAGCACAAATTGTTGTATTCATTTTTGTTTTGTAGGTTAAAGTGTTAATAAATTGTGCTCCTGAATGAATGTTGCTGATGAATTTGAATTTATTATTATTTATTGATTTTTCAATAAATTGAAATTTTTCATTTTTCAGTATCAAATACCAGTCAGTTCAAAAATGTTTCACGTTTAAATAAGGATATTCGTTTCTGTTACAAACTATACAACAAAGTAAATCAAATTATTCTTTGTTCTAAGTTGATCTATATTTCTTTCTTTTTTTTTGTATTCTTTATTGTTAATAAGGAGACATTGTTGTTACCTTTGTCCGTTCTTCCCCGGAGGAGGGCGGCTAACGCGGAGGTGTTGCGTTCAGCCGCTCGCGCCTAGTGAGCGCTCCCCGGGTACCGACCATGCGGGGAATATAGCGTGCGTGGGTCCGAGGAACGTTCCCACGAGTACGGCCCACGCGGAGAAGATGCGCAGCGCCGCACCGTGGTTGTACGCGGAAGGAGAGTCCAAACACCGGGATAAAATCCAAAAATGTATAATTTAATAAAAATTGGTGACGGGACACCAACAGAAAGGGGGAACAAACGAAACAAAGTAACATCGGGTATACAAACCGCAAAATAAAGACGTGCACCAAAGGGAAGGAAAACTCAGAATAAATACAAAAGGAACTAAACACGTGAACAAAACAAACCAATCACCCAACTGAAACAATTAAGAACCAAACGAGGGACAGGTGCCACAGGCACCTGTGACAATTGTTATAAAAGAGGTGTATTTATAACAAATTTATAGACAAATCATACTACAGTGGGCGTGTAAAAATAATGTATCCCATTTTTGATAAATTTGGGGGGATAAATCATGTGAGTGTGCGTGTGTGTGGGGGGGCACAAAATGTTTTCTTCTTCCTAGGGGGGCTTAACAGAAAATAATTGAGAATCACTGGCTTAGCTTGATGTTAAAACCTGCTCACATGGATGTTTTATAAAGTTTTTTAGCTGTGATCATTGCTCCCTCTTTGACTGCAAGCTGCTTATAACCTGATACAATATAAAGCAACATCTTACTTATAAAGTATAAAGTGCAGACCATTGTATTAAGTAATATGTTACTCTTTATGTCTCATGTTTAGTTATTCATTAAATACAGTACATGGTTTTCAAGAATTAGAGCAAGTCAATGCAGAATTAAGAACATAAAATGAAATGAGACATGCATCAAACATGAAAGTCTAAGTAAGCCTGCTTTTTCACACAGACTGGCTTATAATATTATTATTCATATTTCATTATCTTCCGCTTCATCCTATATTAGGGTCGCGGTGGGGTTCCCTATGCCCATCCAGGGGAGAACGTTTCGGGCGCTGGGCAGATACACCCAGGACAGGGCGCCAATCTATCGCTGGGCACACACTCAGTCACACAAACACGCACGCATACACACTCTATATGGGGCAATTTGGAGAACTCAATTGACTTGATCCATGTTTTTGGAACATGGAAACTCCACCCAGATGGAGATTCGAACCGGGAATCCCTAGCACTGAGAGGCGAATGTGCTAACCACTAAGCCACTATGCCGCATAATATTATTACGTCTTTTATTTTTTGAGTAGCAAACCCACTTTTCTGTAGGTAGTAATCTAATCCTGCCTTCTTAGTTCAACCTGGTTCACCTGATTTGCTCACACTGGATAAAAGCATTTGTATAATTTGTAAATGTATAGGACAAGCATCTTTTAATTTATGCTAAAATATTTTAAGCTTAATACTAAATTTCTGTAGCACAACAAGCAACACTTTTGTGCAGAAAATCAAATAAAATCTGTTGGAAAACATCAGTTACATATTTTTTTCTGAGATAGCAGCCATATTATGTATTCTCACTACAGAAAGATGTACGTTGTAGATCTACAGATGCTTTATTGACTCTATTGACTCTTCTATAGGTTTCCTATTCTCCCACCTTCCTCAATTCATCAGAAGTGGGACAGGTTTGCTGTACATGGAAATTTTCTCCACTTACATCTCTAGCTAACACTATTTATATGTGATTTATAAAGTTATTATTTATATACTATATACTATTTATAAAGTTTAAAACAAGTTTCTTGCAGCGATTTAAAGGTATCTTAGCCCATTCCTCATGGGCAAAGGCCTCTGGTTCATTGACATTTGTGGGTTTGTGTGCTGCAACTGCCTTGAAGTCCCACCGGAGATTTTCTATGGGATTTAAGTCAGGTGATTGTGATGGATACTCCAGAATCTTCCAACCCTTCTTCTGCAACCAAGCCCTGGTAGAATTTGAGGTATGCTTGGGATCATTGTCCTATTGGAAGGTCCAATGTCTCCCAAGCTTCAGCATGCATGCCATTTTCACCCAAGATCACCTGATATTTAACTGAATTCATGATACCTTGCTCACAGTGTAGATTCCCTGTACCAGAAGAAGCCCCAGAGCATGCTTCACAGTTGGCAAGGTTTTATTTTCATTATAGGCCTCATTCTTCCTCCTCCAAACATATCTTTGAGCTATAAGCCCAAAAAGTTATAATTTTGTCTTGTCTTGTCGTGTCTGGGAGTTCTGGCACGGAGGCCTTCATCTCGCAGTGTGCACCTTATCGTCTTGGCCAAAATCTGAGTGCCTCCCTCTGACAAGTCCTCAGCCTTAGCTGTCAGCCAGGGATTTTTGTCCACCTTTGGCTTCAGGTAACAGACAGCAGTCATTGACAGCAACCTCTTTCTGCCACACCCAGGCACTGTACCTTTAGCTTTAAACTTGCAAATTATGCTTCCAGTTGTGAGTCTTGGAATGTTTAATGTCTTTGCTATCTTTTTATATCCACATCGTTGCTTATAAAAAGAAATGATCACCTCTCTTGACTTCTTTGACCATTCCCTGGACTTCACCATGTTGCAAAGACAGTATTAACTGTGTAGAAGGAGCTGAATATCTCAGTCCTTTTAAATCTACTTAATTGCTGCTCATTATGTCTCTGTTCACATCTGCAGGTGCTTTCAATGCCTGACTGAAGACACCTGATTGAGACGTCTGTTCTTGAGAGTGGTCATTTTAAGGCTTGAATTATTTTGTCACTGAAGAAATCACAAAAAAAGTATATTTGTTGATATATTAGAAATAATAATGTTCTAATTTAAGTTGCATTTCTTTATTATTAAAGTCCTTTTTTGACTTGATTGTGAACAAGATAAAAAAAAATAAACGTCAAACTTGCTAAAACACTTCACTGTAGTGGGGGTTGAATAATTTTGAACACACCTGTATGTCATACCTCTATGGTTTTTAGAGATGGTTGTGGGAGGCACCTTTTGCTGTCCTGGATGTATCTCCCCAGCCCCCCAAACGTTCTCCTCTGGATGGGCATGGGATCCCCCCCACGAGACCCTAGTATAGGATTAAGCAAAGGATAATAGATGTATGAAGTAAGCTTTTTATAAGCTTTTTCTTTCTTTAAATATAATGCTTTTTTGTGTGAACCAAATAAAATCAGTCTCATTCATTTTTAAAACATTTTTCCTCTAGCTTTCAGGCTTGACAACATGACCTTTAGAAAACAGCACATGTAAAGCATTGTGGTGAAAGAGTATGAACAGTGCCGATACAAAGAGGCAATTAAGTATCTTAAATTTACCTGACTTTTGGACTGTGGAAGGGAATTGGAGCTCATGTAGTAAACCCATACATACACAGGGCGAACATGCACACTTTACAGAGAAAAAGCCCAAGCCACCCCCACAGGTATTGAACTTGAGATCTTATTGCTTGCAAGTACTAATTTAAAGGTTTGCAGAAAATTGTCATTTAATCACAAGTATGTCTCTGCCACAAAATGGCCACAGAGTCTGAATATGAGCAAAGCATTAACATTAAAAATGAAGTGAAATAAACTGATTCGAGGAGGTGCTCGTCTGGTGGAAAGATGAACGTGTGAAACTAGGCAGCAAGAGAAAGGGAGGAGGAGGTTATTCAGGCCACATACCAGAGTGCTGAGATAGCATTGGTAAGTGTGGGCTAGGATCAGTGAGAAGTGTACATAAAGTGTTCACTTTATGATAAATGAATTTATCTGTGCCACAGGCTGTACACTTACATTTTTTTAAAAGCTCAAACAAAAAAAGGAGAACCAGCTAGAAGTTGTATACACATTTTTCCAGACAGGTCACATTTATCATCTCTGGCTAGACGGCTGTGGTGCAAGTACACAAGTAGTATGACTGAAAAACTTCATCACATGCTAATTCAGAATTGTATTAAATTTACTCAAGCCAAAATTAATTGTTAAAGTTTCAGCTTTTTAAGGCTGAACAGTTTTGTACAAAGAAAACAAATTTTGGTTTTAAAATCTTGAGGATAAATTTGAGAAAAATCAGTCAGCCTGCAAGCTGTATGCCTGTAGATTTCAGATTGCACCCATAGGTTTAAACACTTGGCCAGCAGATGTCAATTTTAAGTAGTTCAACACAAAACAGGATTGTAGTAAATGTGACAAGGTGGGAAGCAATAAGACCAGATTCAGGGTTTCTTGAGTCCAGGACTTTACTTTATGATTTTATAATTTGGTTTTCTTACAGACTGTTTTAAAAGGACATTAAAATGCAGACAGGTGTTTCTGTCAAGTGTTTCCAATCACTTCCACCATGGCATGAGATGTTCCAGCTTATTCATCACACCTTAATCAGCGGAGCTGTTGGCAGGTGCATTAATGCAAATGAATATTTAGATGACATAAACATGGTCAAATAATTGGTGTCTTGTTTCGTGCTGGCTGCATCCCTCTAAACTACTGTTTACAATTTTGGCTTTTCAGAGGAAATACAATGTTCTTTATCCCATCTTGCCTGATGAAAAATGACAGTAAGGTTGCTTGTGCTTTTTGGAGCAATATGGATGCATTTTTTGAGCAACCAAAGCATATGTGAAAAGTACATGTACAACTCCTCATAGAAGGAACCTTAACAATCCAGTACTGCTCAGCCTATATTGGTTTGAGGTGGTAACCCAACACATTGTGCCACCATGTGGATATCACAGCTGTTATTATAGTTATTATTTTTATAACAATTCATGTTTTCCATGGTAACTGTAAAACCATACAGTTTATTTTGGTTTACCACATCCCAGTTTACACTTTTGGGCCCAACTCTGTTTTCTATCTCACAAAAATATTATGCTGTCCAGGGTAGTAAAATGTATTTGTGTACCCAGTGAGTTACAGCAAAAATGTAATATTAGTTTGCTAAAAGAAAGTTCATTTTCAGATGTGCATTTATGCTACTTATGCTACTCTCTTACTTGGCATTCAGCAAAGACAAAATGCTCAGTGTCTCACCACAGACAGCCTATTTACAATGATTACAAGAACTATTTAAATAAAATGGGTAAATAATTCAAGATTAATTTTAAAATGGTAAAGTCTTTGTACTGTACTTCAAACTTCATTTTGTATTTTATTAAGTTTGTATTTTTTTTTTTTTTTAGAGTTGTACGTCCCTAATTTTCTCAAAGTTCATTTCTTGCCTTGAGCTGCTCTAAGTAGACAGCATAGTATGATTTATAAACAGTGATTGAGTGTAAAGAGAATGTTAGTGTTGGCTTTATGCCTTACTTGGGCATGTCACCCTGGAAAGTCCAAAGTCAATATGTTGACATTGCAGAGCTAATTGTTGCTCCCTATGGTACAGTATAACATTGCTCATAGAAAGCCTTTAAACATGGCACTTTCATTAGTCTTATAGGTTTAGACAGCTATATGAAATACAGTTTTGCTTTTTCCACATGTGGCTTCATACTTACTGCCAAAATAAGTTTGGTTTCAATTTCGGGCCTTTTTTAGACCTTGTGATTTATCTCAATAAGTATAAAATGCAAATTGGGGGATCAGTGTAGACATAACATTCTGGTGAGGGTGTTCAAATTTCAGGTGTATCTATTTTAAAAATTTAAAAACTATTCAATGTTTTTAAAGAACTGTCAAACAAACCAAGGCAAAACATTTTACCTACAGATTATTGATATTTTGTGAGAATTTATTATGTACAAGAATCTATGATTTGCTAATTTTCTTAAACTTTAATTCATTGAGCACAGTATGAAGAAAAGCTGTCATGATTTCACTGACTAATCTTTTCAAACTTGAATATGAACATATTTTGAATTTGATGTATGAAACACTTTAATGAAAGGAAAAGCATTTAAAGTTCAAACTGCATATTAACTTCACCAATTTATTTATTTTTTTTATATTCATAACAGGTGAAGGTACTGTAAAGAACAGGCAATCTGTCCAGCTTTTGTCCCTTTATCTGAGTACCTGGGCACCCCAATTACCCAAGTTAGGTTAAGCAATCAGAGATGCAATGTTGTAAATGCTATTTACATGATTATTTATAAATAATACATTCAATTAAAGTTCATATGCTGAAAGTCTTGAAGGTGCACAAAATAGCATTTTCATTAAAATAAACTGTACTTAAACTGGCTTAGTAGTTAGCACGTTAGCCTCTCAGTGCTAGGGATTCCCGGTTCGAATCCCCATCTGGGTGGAGTTTCCATGTTCTCCACGTGTCCGCGTAGGTTTCCTCCGGATTCTCCGGTTTCCTCCCACAGTCCAAAAACATAGATCAAGTCAATTGAGTTCTTCAAATTGCCCCATATAGAGTGTGTTTGTGAGCATGTCTGTGTGAGTGAGTGTGTGCCCAGCAATAGATTGGTGCCCTGTCCTGGGTGTATCTGTCCAGCGCCTGAAACTTTCTCCCCTGGATGGGCATGGGGAAAACCCCCCACAACCCTAATATAGGATAAAGCGGAAGATAATGGATGGATGGATGTACTTAAACTAGGAGTTAAAATTGGTATATGCACTGTGGTGTACATTATTTAGAATTAAAAAACATGGACTTTGTTTTGAATTATACACTTTGAATTATTATTGTGAGGTCCTGTGCAAGCCTTTCATAAGAGATAATGACATCACCCACAGACTCACTGGCCAAATCCCTAACTGGCAGCCCACATGGCGCACTTCCTGTCAACTCTGGTTGTTTTGTGTAATGTTGCACAATTAGTCATAAATGACAGAGTGAGAGTATTGTGTTTCACTTTGCCCCTAACTTACTTTGAAACAATATGTATAGTGGTGCTCGAAAGACTGCTAAGCATTCAATTTTGCATAACTAAAACCCATACAGTCTTAGATTTTATATATATATATATATATATATATATATATATATATATATATATATATATATATATATATATATATATATGTGTGTGTGTGTGTGTGTGTGTGTGTGTGTGTGTGTGTGTGTGTGTGTGTGTGTGTGTGTGTGTGTGAGAGAGAGAGAGAGAGAGGCAAAAGTGTGTACAAAAACATTTGGTTTTAGTCTTTGGTATTCCCTATTGTGAAATAACTGTAACTAAACACTTCCAGTAACTGATGATCAGTCTTGTGCATCATCCTAATGGAATTTTAGAACATTACACTGTACAGAACAATGCAATGCAATGAGTGTTTGATATATAAAGTCAGGACCTTGCCATGGTCAATTCAAAACACGCTCTTAATTCATTTCCAACTAACCAATGTAACAACTGTGTTTAGTGTAGCTGTCTTTCTGCATGGACCATTTTTTCTTAAAATTCAAATTAATTTCACTTTTTTTCTTCAGCATTTAATAATTTATTAGGCTCATAGCAACAATAAAGTGCTACCATTGGTCAAATAGTGTCCTTTTTTTGTGAAGCCTTCTAACTTTCTTTTACAGTCTAACACACAAGTCAGACGGAGATTTTTTTATTGCGCTTAGCATAAATGTGTGTGTATAAATGACTGTGTGGCAGGATCACCGAGGCATGGGGGAGGGTAGAGCCGGCACTGATGGACTTTGATTACATTATTTAATGCACCTGACATGGCTCCACCTAATAAGTGTGTGCAATCTTTTAAAACCAGGAACATCAGAAGACGTGGAGAGAGAGACCGACCACGAGTTGGAGTGATGGTGGACCTAGCACGGCTACGGGAATTGTTTGTTGATATGAAATCCTGTCTCCATTCTTTTCACCCCCACTACAGACTGCTATGCAATGGAGTGGCTATTTGGAAAAATAAAGACTTGCCGTAATGCAAAGAATGAAATTGTAGCAGAATATATTTTTTCTAACTGAATTTGCTGGTGTTTATGCAGAGATAAAAAAAAATATTATTGTACATTACATGACTTTAACGTATATCTACCGTTATCAATGAAAATTTGATATGAGTGAGTAGGTGAGGTCATTGGTAAGAATAGCAAACCAGCATGGTCAGTACAGACAATGATTTTGAACTATCACAAAGTGAAGTGCATATTTGTGGTAGGTGTACATAATTTCTGTTGTGCAGCAGCATCGTAACCAAAATGTAGCTGCTGAATTATTTAATGTAAAAGAGCTTTTAATCCATTACCTGTGTTGGATTTTTGCAACTTTAATTGTTGTATTTTTTATTTGGTTGGATAGTGACTGGACTGGAAATGACCAAGCTTTTTGCACACTTAATGACATTGCTTCAACTGTTGACCACTGACTATGAAATCTACAAATGACAAGTGCAAACTTGGCTCAACTAAAAATCAAAGCTATTAGCATGTTACTAGTCACAAAGTGGGACATAATAAGAGGCATAGCCAAACACAAGGCAATAGACGGACATGCAAGAACTTCAAAAAAACAGTTCGAGTTCAAGTTAATTTATTATATAGCACTTTTTACAATAGTACATTGTCTTAAAACAGTATTCTAAGCCTAAACCCCAAAAGTGCAAACCGAAGTGACAGTGGAAAGGAAAAAAACTCCCTGGTGTTTTTGGTTTATATGAAACCTTAGGACCAAGGCTTAGTTAGGACTCAATGTGTAGTAAGTGTGCATTTTTCCAAAAATAGAAAAACTAATTCAGGTTTCAGATTCAGGGGTGTGCATTCTGCATATGAATCACACAACTGTAAAGTAGCAGTTAAATTAATATTAAAAACAGCCCAAACTCCCTGCTCATGTGCTATTCAAACAATGACATTAATTGAACAAAGAAAAAAGCTAATAAACAATAGACACATGTAGTGCACAAACTGACACATGTAGTGCACAAACCTTTCACAGGGATTAGAACTTAACATGTGGTGGATCTAATATTTCATTATCAGTTTGTTCCTTAAGCTGTTACTGCACAAATGGCATGTGTGTGTTCTCACTACACCCACAAGCATAACATCCCCGAACAAGAATTATCAGCTGTTATTTTTCTCGGGCAGAGATTAGCATCCTCTACTCCCTCCCTATTGTAGATAAGGCCAAAGCCTCTGCAGTAGTATATCATTAAGTCGTAGGAGCTGACAGCAAGTGGGCCAGGACAGTAGGGTACAAACACACAGGCCTAAGGTTATTGGATCCTTGTTTTCCTGGTGGGACTTCCTGTCCCAGGGCTATACTATGGTTTAGTTATAGCCTGCTCCACTGTGGAAAGAAGGGATGGGCCTATTCCAGAGGCAGGGCACAATCTGATGGCAATAATCGACTGTCTCAATAGCAGCTAAGCTCATTTAGGATATGTAGTCGTGCTGTCTCTGGGTGCTCTGGAAAGATTCCGTGAGACTAAGCTTTTTTGATCTTGAAGTTTAGTGCTTGTTTCGTCCCAATAGTCATTTTGTCTTTGTACTGAACACTCAAGGGGAATATGTAAACTATGTACATGATACAAACCACATTTTATAAACTCTTATTTTATTCTTAAACACTACGCTTGCTGCAAGGGTCTTGTATCTTCAACCACCACAAGCTAAGCCTGTAATCATCCCCTTTCTGGTTTTAGTCCTTTGCTTTCATGTGTTAATGATAGACCTGCTCCTCATTATGGATTCTCAGCCTCTTACAGATTCCTAACCAGAGAAGCCGCATCCTCCTCCTTTATCAGGGTTTCCTCTTTGACTATAGGGTTTACCTCAGTAATGCACCACCCCATTCCAGTCCATACAGTATGTAAAAGGTTCAGAACCAACCTATGCCTGTATTCTTTATACATCTCTCTCTCTCTCTCTCTCTCTCTCTCTCTCTCTCTCTCTCTCTCGCACTCTCTCAGAATGGAGAGAGAGAGAGAGAGAGAAAGAGAAAGATACATACATTACCAGGCGGCATGGTGGCGTAGTTAGCACATATATCTGGGTGGAGTTTTTATGTTTTTCTGGGTTTTCTCTGGGTTTTTCGGTTTCCTCCTACATTCCAAAAACATGGATTAAATTTGTCTGCTCCAAATTACCCCATCTAAATTGTCCCTAAATAGTTGTGAGTGCTCAGAATTGTATTGGCACCTCTGGGTGTATCTGCCCAGCGCCAAAATATTTCTCCCCTGGATGGGCATGAAGAACCTCCCATGACCTAGTCCCTCCTAGAGGATTAAGTGGAAGGTAATGAGAGGAAATGAGAGAGACATACAGAACCAGTTAAAAGATTAAAGATCTCACCTTCTTACCTCATTGTCTATTTTCTTGACTTACCATATAGATGGACATTGCAGTTTTACAATTAAGTTCAAGTAATTTATTTATATAGCACTTGCAACAGTACATTGTCTCAAAGCAGCTTTACAGTGTTATGGGCCTGAACTCCCAAAGAGCAAGCTGATGCGATAGTGGCAAAAAAAAATGGTGTTATGTTGTTTTTAAAGGAAGAATCCTTGGGAAGACCAAGGCTCAGTGGGGGACTGATCCTCGTTGAGCAATCTTGCAGCATTAAGACTGTAGAACAGCCGTGTACAGATTGTGTAGTGATCAGGGTCCATTTTCAAAAATTACAATATATATATAAGTATAGTGAGGGCATCCTGGCAAGACTGCATGTCACCAGTCCCACAAAAAGCAGGGTTCCATCCAATATTTGTCGTAGCCACTGTGCCATGGACATTAAGACAGCTTAAGGAACAAACTGATAATGAAATATTAGATCCACCACATGTTATGTTCAGGCTCATAACACTGAAGAGCTGAAGACACCTCAAAGAAGCCAATGTTACCTCAAAAGAAATGCAGTTAGAGCTAATAAAGCACAGTAATTATGTAGTATACGGACTGTAGTACATCTGTTTTCTTTTTTTTTTGCCTGGACAAGTAAAAGGTTACCACCTGGATTTAACTAAGCAAATACCAGGTAAGAGCATCCCATTGGATAATTGCATGGGTGATGATGTTTCAGCTGCAACGTTATTTAAGCCTGACTGATGCAGTGAGCTTTTCATTTGTTAAACAATTATGTTGAAAGACACATCCTTTAGTCATGGAAAAGATGTCAATCTGTTAAAGAAGGGTCAAATTGTGAACAAGTGGTTCAGGGAGCATGAGACATAATTTTTACGCATGGATTGGCCACCGCAGAGTCCAGACCTGAACATATTGAAAACATTTGGTATGGGGTGGAGAATACTTTTTGCAGTGTTCCAATCATCAATATCTTTGATCTTGGGGAAAAGATCTTGCATTAATGCAACTCAGGACAGAAATAATGTTGTAATATTGCTAAAGCTTGTGGAAATGTTTACAAAGTGAATGTTTGCCGTAATGAAAGATTAAAGTGTATTTACAGTGTGTGACCTTTTTTTGATCAGGGAGTGTATTTAAAGTGAAACATTTTTGTCTCAAGCGTTTTCTTTAATAAACTTTAGGACATTTAGACTCTTCTGAGGTTTTTAATTTAAGCAGAATTATGAAAAATTCTAAACAGTACAATGTATTTCTCCATTTCTGGCTGATGTGTCACTGCTGGCCCTCTGCTAGATCTGGCAAACTGCATGTGAGTCAAGTGTGGCCCATTTATAAAAACATTTATATGGTCCACATTTCCCAAAACATAAGTGGTCCGAATTTGGCATACACATGGCACTGCTTCCTATATATGACCTGTTTTGGTTGCTGTGTAGTTGTAAATTGTTGTGTATGGGGCTCAACCAGAAAAGGTCTGCCCAAGTTCTGTCAATTAATCTGGGCATGTGCTGCCATCTTTTCTTAGAAACTCTGTCTATTTAAGCAGGACAATGCCAGGCCTTATTCTGCGTGAGTTAAAACAGTGTGGGTTCATAAAAAAGATTGTGGGTGCTTTCCTGCCTGCCTGCAGTCCAGATTTGTCTCTGAATTTGTTTTGTTTGTTTCTGAATTTGTTATAGAACATTTAAAACATTGAAACAAATGAAAAAAATGAAAACATTTTTTGTCTTGATTTTGTTCATAAAGCGTTAAGAAAATAATCATCTATCCATTATCTTCCGCTTTATCCTCTATTAGGGTCGCGGGGGGGGGGGGGGGGTCCCCATGCCACCCAGATACACCCAGGACAGAATGCCAATCTATCGCTGGGCGCACACACTCACAGACACACACACAAACACACACTATATGGGGCAATTTGGAGAATTCAATTGACTTGATCCATGCTTTTGGACTGTGGGAGGAAACCAGAGAACCCGGAGGAAACCAACGAGGAAACGGGGAGAACATGGAAACTCCAACCAGATTGGGATTTGTACCGGGAATCACTAGCGCTGGCCACTAAGCCACCGTGCCGCCCGAAAATAATCATATATTAGATATAGAATCTGATTGCAACTGTTCTCTGGTGCACATCTTCATATACTTAATATTCTTAAACAGTGGGGGGAGCAACTTATATTAAAATATTGCACATTTTCAATCACTAAAAATGTATGAAGTAGAATGACACTGTGGAAAAAGTAAAGAACTTAAAATGTATTAAATACTTTGTAGTAAGACTTACCACTTTGTAGTAAGACTTCATTCATTCACTTTTTCATAGATCCCAAAATTTCCACACAAAAAAGGTAACCTTCTAACTAATTACGTCTTTTAAACGCTGCACATTTACAGAGTACACTAGCATAACCTCAGAATTTCTACAATTTATATATGCTGTACCACAAATCTTTATTTTAATAACATGTTACCATATGTAACAGGTGCCTAGGGCACCTCTCACCGTTTCTGTGTTTCCCTTCGTTCTTTTGAGTTAATTAACGTTCATTTATCATTAGTTTAGTTAATTAACTCTTTCTTGTTATTGGTTGTTTTGGTGCACGTGGTCGCATGTGTTTGTGTATTTATTTCCTGTGTTTTCCCGTCCTTGTTGCGCGTCTTAGTTTAATGTCCACTCGTTTATGTACCGGTGTATTTGGTATCACTACACCATAATAAATTCTGTTCCTGCTACCTGCGTGCCTGGCTCCCTTCTGCGCGTTAGAGCACTGCGGCTCTGCGCTTCCTATGCGCAGCCGCTCTTAGCCCCAGGTAGACGAGTGTAACACCATATTGTTGTTTCACAGTAAAAAGGTACTGGGTTTGAGATCATGGTGAGTTTTCCATGTATCTCTGTTGGTTTGCTTTAGCTTAATACATACCTTCATAAACTTAATTATCATTATTATTATTATTATTATTATTATTATTATTAAGTAACTCATTTTAACATCTCATTGGGGATTGTCCACATTTACCTCTGGTGAGAATGCACCTGACACCAACCGCAAATGCAGCTTTGAGACAATTAAGCTTATCTCATTGTTTGTCCCCAAGTTGGGGGAAAAGACATAGCACTTGGTGTCCTAGACATTGAGTGACAGAGACAGAGAACAGCAAGCATTCTCAGAAGAAATATAAATATATCATCCTGTAGCTTTATCAAAATTAAACTCCCCTAAATAGTTTTGTATTACCAGTGTAATTTTAAGCTGACAAACATACATACAGTTAAATTTGAGTTTAATTATTTGTTTCTTTGTTTTTTTTTTTTTTTTTTTTTTTTTTTTTTTTTTTTGTATATGCTTTTCTAGATCATTTTGCTTTTTAGATTAAATACCATGTTTAAAAATCTTCTACACACTTCTTAGTTGCATACCCATGTAAATGTTTTTAAAAATTGATTCACATAATAAGTAACTGGAATCAGACATTTACAAGAATCCCTGCAGTGCAGTTCACAACAAAGATAAACATTGCTGGCAAAAATGATGCAACACCTACAGAAATTCATTTACAAGAACATACAGGCTACCCACAAAAGTATGTGTATGCATGCCCAGGCATGAGCACATAATTTTATTCTGCATTGCACATGCCAAAATGGCAACTCCCCATACACACACATAATTCTTTCTGTACATTTGTTAACATAAAGTAAGCATTCATTTATGTTTGCAGAGTTAACAAAAGCAATTGTGGTTGGCTATGTCTTTATCTAAACAAAACAGCAGTCCTTTACCTTCTTTAGTTCCAATGTTCTGAAACACAAACCACACAAAAGTTTAATTTGACTCAACACAAGTCTGTGTAAGCAAATAAGATTCTTTCATTTAACATTTTGATAAATTATGCAATTTCAGCATGCCATATACCTACCCATGTAACTGGGTGGTCAAATCATTTGTTCATCACTCAAAGAACGCAAATGGCTGCCATCAAAAGAATACATGCTTTAGTCTGTACTTTTCATTCATTCATTCATTTTCTTCCGCTTTTTTCTATATTAGGGTCACGGGGGGGGGGTTCCCCATGCCCATCCAGGGGAGAACGTTCGGGCGCTGGGCAGATACACCCAGGACAGGGCGCCAATCTATGGCTGGGCACACACTCACACACACGCACACAAACACACTCTACATGGGGCAATTTGGAGAACTCAATTGACTTGATCCATGTTTTTGGACTGTGGGAGGAAACCGGAGAACCCGGAGGAAACCCACGCGGACACGGGGAGAACATGGAAACTCCACCCAGATGGGGATTCGAACCGGGAATCCCTAGTGCTGAGAGGCGAACGTGCTAACCCCTAAGCCACCGTGTCGCCTAGTCTGTACTTGACACTGTAATTTGACTGGTCATTGTGAGGTCTGTATACATGATGAAAGGTAGAGTATATATTGTAGTAAAGTATTGAATGGTGTAATTCAATAACAAAATATATATTTGTTATTACGGTCACTTGTTTTTTGGACATGCCGATAAATAGATAGAAATGTTAAAACCAATCTAAGAAATGCTAGTTATAAAGTAAGCTCTCCGGACCCTGTAAGTTACATTAGCCCAAAAATGTCAAACATAATGGTGCAGATGAAGGCTGTTTTTGTATATTGTATATTGTATAAATGTATATTGCACTCAACTGGAAAACCAGGAGGAAACTCACAGGGATCCTCAGCATTCAGAGGCAAATATGTTAACTACTAAGCCACCTGTTAAATATTCTGTTAAATATTGCGATAATATTTTACCTCTTTCACACCAATTTTAGTCATTCAGCTCCTTAGAACTAAATTTGAGTTAAAAAGAAAAAAGTGTTTATACAATTGTATTGAGTTGTGATATTATGCATAGATATCACAAATTTGTAATGATATTATCACATTATACTGGAAGGTAGACACTAAGTCAATGACAGCGAACAGGAACGTACAGCCAGGAGAATAGTAAGAGCTTGGAAAACAGGGAGCCAAGTATCCAAAGCTTTACAGCTGCAAAAGTTGACCACAGGCTATTGATAGTGGGGAACTCCCTTAACAGATGTACAGCTTAACTGTTCCAGACTAGTAGATGTGACAGCAGGGATCTGCAAATCACTTCTGAAAGCAGTGAAACCATTTGTAAGTAGTGGTTAAAGATCTAAGGACAGCTTTCTTGCCATGGCTGCCATCCAATTAGTAATGCAGTGTTTGTAGTAGATTGTAGATCTGTAATGAATTAAAAAGTTAATTTTAATGTTCCCTTTTTTCGTATGTTCCTTTAAAGGAAATATATTTATTGTGATGTATTTGTATGAATTTCATTTAATTTAATGTATTTCATTTCAATGTTTTTTTTATTTATTTAACTTAAAACTGTGTGTGTTGCTCTGCCACAGAGTGTGAATGTGATAATTATGCACATGGTGAATGTGAGTGTTTGATCAACCAATTCACCCTACCAACATTAAGATTGGGAGGTGGGAACATCATGGTGTTGGGCTGTATCCTAAAACAACCTTCATTAAAAATCTCTGATCAGAATTATTTCAGTTAACCTTTTGCTAGCTTCAATGATCAGCACATATGTATTATCTGCAGGATACTACAGCATTTAAAGCGAGGCTGAAAGATATTGATGTTAATGAACTGTGTAAAGTGATTTTTTTTTTCTTTATCATAACACTTTCCAAACAGAGTATCAACATTAGCTACCTATTATGCATCATCTAAAAGTAGTAATAATGCAATGAGATGAAAGCACTCCTAAAGACTTACACCAGACTGGAGTTGGAATGTGTCCATGTTTGGCTAATGATGCTGGGATTGAAAGTAAAACAGCAAATACAACCAATCAGGCTTTTTTGGTCTCCAAATTGCCCAAATATCCGGACAGGCCCAGTAGCTATTTAAATATATTACATTTTGTATTAGACAGTGGCTTAGTGGTTAGCTCTTTTGCCTCTCAGCGCTGGAGATTCATCTACGAATCCCAATCTGACTGGTGTTTCCATGTTCCGTGTCCACATTTTCCCTGGGTTCTCAGATTTCCTCAGTCCAAAGTCCACAAATAGTAATTCAAGGTAAACTGACTGCTCTAAATTGACCCTAGTGTGTGAGGGAGTGAGTGAATGAGTGTGCCCAGTGATGGATTAGCGCCCTGTCCTGGGTGTATCTGCCCAGCACCCGAAACGTTTTCCCCTGGATGGGCATGGGAAACCCCCCTTGACCCTAAAAGTAGATTAAGCAGAAGATAATGAATTAATGAATAATAAAGCAAGTAAATTTCAGAAATGTGACATGAACAAAAGTGGGTATTAAAATTAAACCATTGAATTAATTTTTAAGTCTTGTAGTGACCAAAAAATGAGTCACTGTAATTGCCAAATATAGGCTTCCACAAAGTTTTACATTTTCTAAATTTTAAAGACCTTAAATTTTGTGATTAGGTAAAAACTTTAGCTTCTTTATATTTAACATTTCAAGATTACATTTATTTTACTCTAGTATTTTTATCCACCCCAATCATATTTTTTTTTCACACCAAGTGCATGGTGGCTTAGTGGTTAGCACGTTTGCCTCTCAGTGCTAGGTGTTCCCGGTTGGAATCCCCATCTGGGTGGAGTTTCCATGTTCTCACCGTGTCCTGCGTGGGTTTCCTCCGGGTTCTCCGGTTTCCTCCCACAGTTAGGGAAACTTATTAACTAAAAACAAATTAGTGTAATACATTCATTATCTCCCACTTTATCTTCTATTAGGGTCGCGGTGGGGTTCCCCATGCCCATCCAGGGGAGAACGTCTCGGGCGCTGGGCAGATAGACCCAGGACAGGGTGCCAATCCATCGCTGGGCACACACTCACACACACAGACACACTCTATATGGGGCAATTTTGAGAATTCAATTGACTTGATCCATGTTTTTGGACTGTGGGAGGAAACCGGAGAACCCGGAGGAAATCCACCCAGATGGGGATTCGAACCGGGAATCCCTAGCGCTGAGAGGCGAGCGTGCTAACCACTAAGCCACCGTGCCGCCTAGTGTAATACAAGTGATCTTAATAATCCATACTCCTAATCAGATATAATATAGTATCAGGCAATTCCTTATTCTGTTCATGTCAAAAATATGGAACATTCTGTCCCTAATGTGTTTCCTAGAATATCTGAAACCTACCAGCTTAGTTGCTGACAGCAGCAGTGATCATTGATTTATGATTTTGAGCAGTGGCATGTGTAAACAACGCATCCTGCTGGCTACTGTTTGAATAGCTCAGATCATATGCCACTAGAGGAGTTAGATATGGCACCTCTATGAAAGCAAAGCATGCCATCAGAAACCAAACTCTTCCACTCAACTGCTGAGGCCCAAGAATAGAACTTCACAAGAAACTTCACAGCCTCCTGAGCTTTAAGGCAATTGAAGAACCCATCATTTTGACAGATGTTAAAATATATGCTGCAAAAACATCTTAAAACAACTAAGTAAGTTTGAGTGTAATGTGATATGTTTCTAAATGTTCTAAATGTTTCTAGCCACAAAGATTGCACAGCGTAGTGTTGCGCCCCACTGTAATGATTAGGCACAGATGCACTCATGATTTGTTACACCTGTGAATGCATCTGACGCCAATTATTATTCCCAGGAAGGATTAAAAAGTTGAAGGAAACTAAAGACCTTCAGTGATGCTTGATGCCATGGCCCTGGTCATCTCTTATGTGGTGCTGAGTTTGATTGCACAAAACACTGGCCAAAAATACATTAAATTGATGGAGAAACTCCCAAGGAAAATATTTAGCACAAAAGAAATACCTCATGACAACCATTATATGCTATAAGTTCTACAAAGTATGGTGGTGGTAGAATTATGTAGTAAGCATATTTTCCAGTAGCAAAGGGTTACAGGACAAATAGATGTTGCAAGGAACATTCAAAGTCTTAAGGTAAACAGATTTATCTTTAGCCTTTATCTAGACATTTGAAGAACGATTGGTGGTTTATTATCTATTCCATGTTCTTGATTGGCTGACCTAAATTTAAAATTAAATTCATGGGAGGTATTAAATTCTAAGACTAGTAGTTTTAAATATTTAATATAAGCCAAATAACCTCTTTTATTATTGCTTAAACTATGTAAAAGAACAATATTTGAATGGTTTTTCATTTTTGTTGTGTAAAACTAACTGACTACGTCTTGAAAAAACATTGTTTCTCCAAAATTTGGTATAAAAAATGTTTTCATGTCCACGAACTGACTAAGAAATAACTAAGATGTTCTTGGCATGATGAAACCTGTTTGTAATGAGTTAAGCTGTTGAGGTTGTAAAGACGTAAATGAAGTGAAAGAATAAGAACTTGGTTAAATTGTAGGTGGTGCTTAATACTCGGCATGGAAGCTTTTAGGAAAGCTATGTGTGTGCTAGATATGTGCGTGCCTTAGCTCACTTATGTAAGATCAGAAAATGTTTTAACATGAGTGTTTGCACAAACAACAATTGATCATCCTAAGATCTCTGTACTCTTTGCTCTTTGCTCGGGGCTCAGACTGCAGTCGTATGCGACCGCCTTTTGATGTGTGATTTTTGTCTGTCTGAGCATCAGGTGCACCCAACTGCATGTCTGTAGCTCTGGAGACAGACTGTAAGACTCCTCAGCCTCTTTTCCTCATGTACAGAGGCGAGTATGTGCGGGTGGGCGGTGGCAATATGCCAGGTGAGTGTGCTTACATGCCTGTTTAGACCTGTCTGTTTGCACTAGACCTTTATCCAAAAGTCTTCTCCTATGAACTTCCAAAATAAAATAAAAAAATAATAATAGAATTTACCTTGTTTTTTTAAATAACCAAATATCTCTGTTTAAATTAACTACTTATGTTTTTTATAAGAGCACTTAAAGTACAATTAATGTACAGTACTGCCAAAACTTGTGAAACAGTGTTAAGGAAAAGTTTATGTTTGTGGCTTACAGTAATTGATATTGGAAAAAAATATGTTTGTAATCATCTGTTCGTTTATTGGTACATGATTGGTTTAGTGGGTTTTGTGCCCTGAATGGATACTGAGCAGATACATTGACCATGGCTGAACAAGCCAGACTGTGAATTACTTATTGCCACTGCAACAGCACTTTCAGCTATTTAAAGTACTGTGGGCAGGAGAAGGATGTCAGGGGAAAGTCAAGGATGGTTAGCATCTACTTTTGCAAGTATATGTCACTGTGCAGTAGAGAGCATGTCAAAAAGTGATGTGTGCAATAAAGCAGGTGTGTCAGAAGGTAATTTCTATTTACTGAAAATGACATTTAATATTTGTGGTTATGGTTAGGGCTGGGGTGTCACATACTTGCTGCATTCTAGTGTTTTGAACATTTTTAAACACCTTTTGTCTTTTTTTAAATGCCTTGCTTACAAAACATTTATATAGATTCCGACATAAATAGTTTTCATTAATGTGTAGTGTTTGCTTGATGGATGATTGTTGGACAATATCCTGTTGCATAGGGTAAAAAAAGCTGCTGCTTAGCAGGTGCGACACCAGTGGGATGAGAGTAATACATGACTGACTGGATATGAATATATTGGGGTAAGATATGTCAGATTCTACTAACCAGCGATAAAAAGACCATCCTTACTGTAACCACTAAAATGTACAAAAAACAGCATCTGTGGTATAGTGGGGTGGATTAGTGCCCAACGCATAGGTCATCAGCATAGATGTAAAAAAGATTACAGCAAAAGCTTTCTTTTGGCAGTCCACCAAAACAACTTCTGATATTCAAGGGTGAATCTTATTAAACTAAGATATTCTTACCACATGTCCAAAAAAATTTGGGTGCAATTTTCTAGCTGTGTGGTTCTTCAGTTTGTATGGTCATAAGTGTAGCAAATTATATTTCCTTATTTAATGAAGTCATCAAGCTGCAGCTTTGTCTTTGTGCTGGGCTCCTTAAAGATGCACCTAGAGATTAAAGGAAAGAGTGACAGAATATTAAATCAAAAACTCTTAGCTTCTATTAACAGCTCCTATTCCATCCTAAATAGAAATTACTCATGCACATACACTGTCTGAAATAGTACGGTATATAATAGGGCACGGTAGCTCAGTGGTAAGGGCGTTGTGCTGTCAATCTGAAGGTTGGCGGTTCAAATCTCAGGTCCACTGAGGTTACCAGTGTGGGTCCTTGAGCAAGACCCTTAACCCTCATTGCACCCGGGATGTTGTGATTAACCCTGTGCTCACATAGTAAGTCGCTTTGGATAAAAGCGTCTGCTAAATGACCAAAATGTAAATGTAAATAAATAAGTACATGGAGACGAATAAAAGTACCAATATTGAGTATTGTAAATATTCTTTATTATTATAAAATAAAAAGTTTAAGAATATTAGGCACAAAATGTGATTACAAAATTTAAATAAAATTGCTGGTTTAGTCTGTCTGAGTGATGGCTGTCCAACATTGCACGATGCACGATGTGCAGACGAACAGTTTAGCATGGGTAATGTGGTGTGGTATTGTCCTACCAAAATAAGTAAATCATTCTCTAAAAAAATGCATGTTCTATATGACATCTTATAGCAGAAACAAACAAAATATTGAATCAATACTGCTTTTACAATTCACCAATATGTTATGCATTAATGCACCCTATTCCATCATATGCTAGTGTTACCTTGCATGTTATCTCAGACAAATATTTTTGGAAGTGTACCTCAGATCATAACAACATTTCCTTAACTAAATCACATATGTCAGATATGCAGTGCTGCCTGAAAGTTGCAAACATCCTAAAGATATTTGTATTTTATTGCAGGATATTACAGTAATTAATAATAAATCATAATAAATAAATATATTATATAAATATAAAGGAATTATAAAAAAAAAATTTGCATGTAGGGCTGTTCTTTTTAAGTTTTTGTGTTTCATTCTTTTTTTATATTTTTTTTATTTTCTACTTAGTAAGGGTTGGGAGATGATAGCTGTTTAAAATGTGGGGAAACATATCCCTCGTCCAGGCTTGGGTCACTCATCCAGTCACAGGACAGACGCATCAAAATCACATCAATGCTTAGAGGTTGAGCATGTTTCATGTTAGTAATGATTCTTTTCTGTTTTTGGAATGTGTGGAGGAATAAGCTCCCATGTACAAATGGGGAAAACATACAAACCACACACAGCAAGGTTCTTGACTACCCTGACGAATTCAAACCCTACAGAATTCAAAGTCTGAAACCGTGGACCGTTTTGCTGTGAGGTGAAAGCACTGCCAATTGCACTATTGTACCTCCCTTAATTTGTTTCATGAGCCAGGTCATGGGAGATCCTATATTAACGACAACACCACTGCTTTGAGAGCAAATAAGATTACAGCAGAATAGAAAGCAGATATGAAAACAAATGCTCAGTAGAACAAATTTAACAGTGATAATATATGCTTTTTACAAAGATATAGTTGATGTACTGGCTGGAGTTTCCATGTTCTCTCCGTGTCCGCGTGGTTTTCTTCCAGGTTCTCCGTTTTCCTCCCACAGTCTAAAATATGGATCAAGGTCAATTGAATTCTCCAAATTGCCCCATATAGTGTGTGTTTGTGTGCGTGTCTGTGTGAGTGAGTGTGTGCCCTGTGTGGGATAAATTGGCGCCCTGTCAACGTTCTCCCATGGATGGACATGGGGAAATCCCTAAGACCCTAGTGGAGGATAAAGCGGAAAATAATGGATGGCTGGAAAGTTGATGTACATAACAAATGACATGTAAATGACTAGAATATTAAAGGGCAGAAATGAAATTAAACATGGACAGTAAATACAACAATAACAACTAATAATAATAATAATAATAATAATAATAATAATAATAATAATAAATATTTTGTAGGAGGAACATCGCTATCATATGTGTTAAATAAAAAATGAGCTTTGCACCTGTTGGAAACTAACTATTGTCTTCATTTTATGAAGGTTCGTGTTTAACGAAAGTGGAATTTACGTGCAGCAGGTTTGATAAAAAAATTCTATAATAAAGCATGTTAGTAGTGTTCTTATTTACCAGAGTAAGGTTATAGTGTAATATTGTCAACGTGTCATTGTGAATGTGTACTCTAAAATTCGACTGTGAGAGGTATAATTAGAGAGCAGGGAGAGTGCTCACTGCGGCGCGGGGAGGGAGCCGGAGGAGGAAAAGTCCTGCCCTTGCTGAAAGATTTCCTGTTTCAGAGCGAAGCAAGCAGAACACATTTGAGTCAAGGAGTTCATACACAGCGACACACACTCTTTCACACACACATACACACATATTGACCGAGCTAGAACGACGGAGGCTGTTCATCCTTCAGTGGCCGACGCGCGGAAAGCACCTTTCTATATTCCGACTTCACCTGGAGCGACTTCAGCGGCATTCATGTGAACACGCAGAAAAGTTCTCAAATGGAGACCTGTGGCTGCGTGCTGCTCTGTTGGATCGCTATCTTCATATCTACACTCGTGTTCGACTGCAACGGAGTGGGTGAGTCTGTACTTTCCAACCGAACCAACTGTTTTCAGACTTCAGCTGATCCAGGAACGGTGCTCCGCTCCAGCTGTTTCGACAAGTACTTCACTTGTGACACATGAAAACGTGTTACGGTTCTCCAGCTCACAGCCTCGTCGTTTTGTCTTCTTGATGAGTCGTTCCCTTTAGTTCGCGCAGTTTGTTAGCGTTATAATAATGCGCCGTATGTACGCAGGTGCCTTAAGAACATGTCTCGGTTTTTGGAGACTTGAAAAGCTGTCCAAATCTACAACACCAGTATCTTTCAGATACCGAGCTGCAAAAAAAGTTTTAACACTGTTATTCCTAATCCCATGATGTTATATATTTACGTAATGGAAATGGAATATTCAGTTGTGACATGTTTAAATCAATTTTATACCTCTACCCTATGGTGTTAGTTATGCAGTGGTATTCGGAATTCTCCTGACTTTAAAACATTTCAAAATGGGTTTCCATCCACAACATGTGATGACAAACTGTTACATAATCAAATGAAGCACAGAAAATGGAATATCAGTTGTGAATCCACTGTTACTGTTATGTTCTGTATCAAAAGTCTATCACAGCTATTGTTGATTTGGTATACAAAGGTCTTGGAGACAGTTCTGGATTTGTATGATGTAAAGTCTTTAGAACCTTATTGCAATTCTCTTTAATATATTTACAATATTTTGTCACACAGACTTGATCTAGGCCTTAGTTCTGCCAGTGCATGGTGTGCACACATGTTCTTCAGTCTTCCTAAATCTGTTCTAGCTTTACAAAGAAATGTTTGTTTTAAGTACTAACATTACTAAACAATTTACCCCATTTCTGTACCTTCAACCATTGTATTTAAAGCCATTAATATTTTATTTAGCTCCAAACCCTTTACACTGATTGTAAACATTAATATATAGTGTAAAATTTATCATTGGTTACACTTTCCTTAAAACTAATTTTGTGGACTGTAGTGGGATGTTACATGTCACTTGTTTACACACTGAACTGTAACCCACTTTGACAGGTAATTTAGATTAAAAGGTAATCTTACATATAAAATGCATAAAAAGGACTTGATGCCATGCCAGTTCAACCATTTAACCATTCCACAGCAGTAATGTTTTTTTAATCAATTAGGCATTAGAGAATCAATTTGAGTAGTTTTTCACAAGGAAAACTAATTTTCAAAGTAAAAGTAAAAATTTAGTGAGGGGAAGTTATTTGCTTTTACTTGTTTAAAAATTTTAAAACATACAGTAATGATGTGGTCAAAGTCACAATATGTTAATAAACAATACAATATCGTAAATTTGAATGGGTATTAAAGCATAAACCATGACACTAATACATTTTTTAAAAATGTTGGTAAGTGTGATGAAAAAAAGTGAAACAACATAGATGTGATGAAAACTAAATAACAGAAATATTTGCATGTCACTGAAGTTCTTTTACATCACTGTTGCATAAGAGAACTTATTTTAAATGTTTCTACACAAAACCAAAGCTGCTGATTACAGGTTTACTGTTTAATATCACTTCTGCCACTTGTTTTCAAGAGTGTGCTTGAAACTTGTTCATCTCTGTATATTAACTAAACATGTTTAATAAAAAATACAAGAATATCAACATGAAGTAGGTTTAAAGCAGGTCATATATTATATACAGTAGTTAAGTTTAACAAAAATTACAATACAAGTCATTTGTTGGTTTTGTTCGTCCATTAATCATAAATATTGTTTTAAGACACAGTAGCAAGTCACAGCAGCATTGTTGCATAGGTGGATGGAACAGGGAAACAATATGTTTTTACAGTGACATGAAAAACACACAATATTTAGTTCTTAGAATAATGTAAAGCTGCTTTAGAACAGTGTTACTGTAAAAGTGCTACGAGTTGAGTTGAATTCAGTCTCTTTTTAACATCAGAATTGTCCTTGTAAATGTTTTGCCATTTTCTGCTCTCATAAAGAGTACGGTTTCAACCTCCCACTCTTTCACTCCCACTCCAAGTTTTGTAAGTTGTTTGTATATTGCTCTTTTGCATGGCATTAATTTTAACTTTTCATCCCATGATTACAGGTGTGTTAGGTACTAATTATATGGAGGGAGTCCCACCGTGCCTTTTTTAAACATCAACTTGCCTGTGCTAGACAAAGCTAATGGTTCCTCTTTGGCAAATGCGAGTCCATGTTTTTGTTATTAAAGAAAACATAATGCTTCATTTAGAGTAAGGATTATACAGTTCAATCTGTGAATTACATGCCTTGTAATAGTGCTTCAATCTTGATACAGACAAAAAAACTAGTATTAGCTGTAGTACTGTGTACATTATTACAGAGCTGTTGCCCTTTTCTTTAAACCATACGCTAGCTCCAGATTATTCAAGCAGATTGAAAATACTTGGTGATCTATCAAAAAGGGAAAAAGTTTAAGCAGAACAAAAATGCCATTTCTGCTCAGGCATTTGTGTGCTCGGTAATGCTGCATCTGTTTTAGTCATCACATCTTGCAGCTTGCGTCAGAAAGCAAGCCCCTGGTGGGTGTAATCATTCAACCAAGCTTCTGCCATTTACTTTACCTTCATGAACTTCCTTTCCATCTACAAATGTGACATTAAAGTGATAAACAAACAAAGACCCCTCCTACACAAACATGCACTGTAAGTTTGGGTCTGCCTCATCTTAGTGGGAGGGTCTTAAAAGTGTGAGTTTTCATGTGGAGTTGTCTTGAGTAAGAGTGAAATTCTGCTGTGTTGTTGTTGATAAGCACACATTTTTTTCTAAGATAAGGTTTCTTCACCCTCTAGTGCCAGAGTGCCTATCGCAATCCGCTAAGTATTACTAATGCAAAACCACGTCAGGTATAACACCACATTCACAGTGCATATCACCCAGTGAAGATTTCTTTTAACATGACCTCATTGTCTCGACAGCCATCAGTCTGAGAGGATAAAGGGCAACACTGGTTTCCTCTTGGAAGTATCAAGCATAGTAACCAGATCACTGGTGCCACTGGTGATTTATTTTAATTGTTGTAGTGTATAGGAATCTTGAAAAGTATGAAAAAAGTATTTTTGATTTGTACAAACACAATTTCCTGAAAAGTTGAGACATTTTTGTCAAATTGCAACATTTGCAATTCCTTTTTTCATTAAAACATTTAGTGTTTTTCAGTCTTCATGACAAACTTTTTGACAAACTTCATGACAAACTATTTATTAAATATAAAACAAATGGCTGCAACACATTGAAGAAGCTTGGACAGTGATATGTTGATCACTTGGTTTCATAACTTTTTATCCATCCATCCATCCATCCATCCATTATCTTCTGCCTTATATTAGGGTTTATTAGGGTATATTATTAGGGTTGTGGGTGGGTTCCCCAAGCCCATCCAGGGGAGAACGTTTCGGGCGCTGGGCAAATGCACCCAGGACAGGCCGCCAATCTATCTCTGGGCACACACACACTCACAAAGACACGCACACAAACACACTCTACATGGGGCAATTTGGAGAATTCAATTGACCTTAATCCATGTTTTTGGACTGTGGGAGGAAACCGGAGAACCCGGAGGAAACCCACACGGACACAGGGAGAACATGGAAACACCACCCAGATTGGGTTTTGAAACTGGGAATCCCTAGCGCTGAGAGGTGAACGTGCAAAGTGCTAGTATTACTCACTTGTCTTTGTCCCAACTTTGGCGTTCGATTCTAATTCTCTTTATATTTAACAAATACATTTGTTTGTCAAAATGCTTAAATACATTTGTTATATTAATGGTAATTAGATTAAGGAATTACATATTTAAGTTTTTATTACATCAGCCTTTTTCTGGTAATGGGGTTTGTACAAAAGTTAATCATAATAATAATAATGATAATCATAATAATCATACAAACAGTAATAGCTGTCAATATACACTATATTTAGGGGGAATTTAGAGCAGCCAATATACATTAAATCCATGTTTTTTTGGACTGTGGGAGAAACCAGTGAACCCAGAGGAAACCCACACAGACATGGGGAGAGCATGGAAACTCTTCCATGTTCTGGATTTGAACCTGGATCCACAGTGCTGAGAGGTGAAAGTCCTGCCTATCGGGTTAATCAGCATCAAATCAAAGAACTAAAACATGAACAGTAGCTTTATTAATATTAAGATTGTTTATATTGGCTAGTCTCACTAAAATGAGAATAGGAAAATAGTTGTCCTACTTCCTAAAAGAACAAACTACACCACTAAGTCAGATTTACCTAAAAAGAAAAGTGTTCTTTGTAAGAAACCTAAAAGAAATATGTGAATTCCTAAATCCTCTTCAGCAATATCAGGGTGCAGCTCCTAACCAGTGCTTGTCTTCTAAAAGAGATCCTTTTTGGGCTGTCAGAGAAATATAACTGCCTTAAAGTAAAGGGAGGGGTGTAAGTCGTGTTTACTCATGCTTCTCTGGGCCTCTACATGTTAGCCTAAGCGACAGCTATTTTGAAAGGAGAAAAGGGGTCATGTAACCTCATTGTGACTGATCCTAATTTGACCATATTAGTCTTCCTCTCCTTGTGGTGGGCACAAGCTCTACTTTACTGAGCCTAAATATTCGCCAACAGTTACGTTGCCCATTCTGCACAAATAAATACAGCAAATGAACCATATTATACCACACACGATGTGGGTAGACAGCAGTTTAAGAGATTAATGGCTGTTCAATGTGACAGTAAAAGTTGTCATAGTTTATTATTTTAGCTGTGGACTGGAAGGAAAGCCATATTGTCTTTGCTTCCTTCCTTGACCAGGTCGCCCAGTTCATCCTATGTTAGAGGATTTAGAAAGGAATGGGACATAAAGTAATTTACACAGGCCCTAGGGCATCCAACTTTGTGCAATCTATAATCCTTACCATATTATTAAAATTCATAAAGCAGAACTATATGAAATACCCTAATCTAAATAATAGGGTGTAGGGTACAGAGCTTTATAACAAGTAGACAGAAATATCTACTGATCACATAAGTTTAGTAAATAATGTAGTCCACTGGTTTCTTCGAGTTGTGAGATTTTATTGTAATCTGTTTTACTGGTTAAAATTTAATGGTAAAGATGTAGTTTTTGTTTGTCACCTGTTTTTTTTCTGTTAAATTAGAATGTTGGCTTAAAAGGTGGACTATGCCATGGTCACTGCTTAGCACCAAAAGGTTATTGATAAAGTGAGATATGTTAATGGCTAATTTTATTAATCCACTGAGAGTTATGCTGATAATGCTGAGAGATTTGTTGATGTGTTGCACCCTTTAATGGTCCTAGCCAAAAAAAAATAGCAAGAAATGTAACAATGCCCTCCAGCACTTTGCCCATTACTGTTATAAACTGTGGATATAAAATTGAGAATTATGCAAGTAAATTTACACAAATATTTAGTCTTTCGTGCAGCTGTTTTATTTTTGTCTTTTTAAATGACCGACCTTTATAACAATTGGCAAATATTTAACAATAGTGAAATCAGTCTCATTCTGTAGACAGAATGATGGAGTTCTTTTGTAGGTTTACTGCATTTCAGTTAAGGAATGTCTTTGAATTGCCTCAGTGCAATTTGTTACAATTTGATGTTTAAACTTAGTTTTATTTATGTTGCTGCTTCCAGGGCTCATATATCATATGACATGCATTAGACTCAATTTCATATGATGGATTTGCCAACTGGCTCCGTTGTCAGCCTCTCAAAGGTAGGGATGCCTTTTATCAGTGTGGAGGAAGGTTTTTATCAGGGGAGGCATGATTATTACACAAGTCAACAGCTGGGCATGTGGGGTACATTACATTTTTAATGACTGTGTATGCCCCCAACACACAAACATGCACACACCCTCTCCAAAGGGGCCTTCAGCTGCCAGTGTCATCTGAGCTAGAGCTTTGTATTTTGTTATGAGAAAGAAACATTAAAACCTTAAGTTAGAATACATAAATTACTTATTTAGGTGGGTATCTATAGAAACTCATTTAATATATTTAGGCTCCAAAAAAAGCTTCCAAATGTAGTTAAGTTGTCTGGAAAAAAATGAACGATGAAAGAAGACCAGAAAACAACAGAGCAGGTCAGAACAAGTCAAGTCAACATCATGTGAAATCATACAGATCAGTTTAGAGAGTACAGCGCACAACCAGAAAGAGCAGAAGCGCAATATTGTCATTTGGCTTTAACTAATCCTGTACCTGGGGGTTGTCCAGACCACAGTTTCATTTTGTTCCGACTCAAAACAAACTTAAGGTGGATAATTATGACCATAAAGTGGTATTTAGGTGGATCAGTTATGGTGGGAACAGAAGTATTAACCGGCTGATAAACAAGGGGCTAATCAGGGGGACTACTGATTAGCCCCTAATCAGTAGTATATGATTTTTACTATAATGTACTATAATTTCATCTGCTGTCAGATGTTTTATTGAGTTTTCCAAAGCACATCCTGAATTTCACTTTGTGATTGTTTTATGTTACAGGTGTGCATTTCCCTGAAACATATAAGTCAAACCTGTGCAAGTTCTGTGACGAAAAACCCTCCACCTGCAACGGAACTGGTGAATGCCAGACCAACTGCAGTATCACATCCATCTGTGAACGGTCTGACGAGGTCTGCGTTGCAATCTGGTAATGCATTTTATTCACCTAAAAATAAGTCAATATCAAAATGTACAGTCCCATTTGAATAGACCGGTCAGTAAAAATAGTTTATTTTACCTTAATCAAATACCTTTCTAGATGTCATATAGATGTAAAAATTTACCTACTCTTAATATAAAAATACTGTACATTTTGTAAATGTTTTTGTCATATAAATGTTCACTTCTAATTTATCTTTATAAACTCATTTAATAATGCTTTAGCTCTTTTCTATACCCACACTGACACTTTCATCTGTAAAGAGATTGTTTTGGTTTGCCTTAAATGTATGTTATTTGAAAGGCTACTTCAGTATGGCAAGGACACATATACCCATAATTTCATCTGTACATCTTTAAGAGAGATTAATGAAACAAAAGTCGTAGAATTTTAAATACTGATGATTCAGGCTGTACTACAGTGATTAAACATGTGTTTATGTGGTCTGGGCCTAAACAGTATGGTCTTCGCTTCGCTTCGCTTGTTTTAAGACTTGGATGAAAATGCAAAAATTCAGTCCATTTTACATCATTACTTGGTTTTATGTTAACACAATAATGTGGTATTTCTAATTATTGTGGGCATTGTAATTTTTTCTGTTGTATTTGATTTTATTTTCTTTCTTTAACCAGTTTCATGTAAAATATTTTTTTTACACTTAGTGAGATGCCAAACATTAATGATGCATATAAAAAGCTCTCATGTTGGGGGGTTGTCAGGGATTTGATAACTTTATAGTGCATGCACAGACGTGGAACATTGTAGACTGACTGTGTTTGCACAGTAACACCCTCTTTATATGATAATCCCTGTAATCTGTGCATGTGTGGCCCGTTTTTGTCTTTTTTTTCTCAGGAGGAAGAATGAGCAGAACAACACAGTGGAGACACTCTGTCATGCCCCAGACATACCTTTGTATGGCATCCTTCTGATGGACTACAACAACACTCTGTGTGATATGAAGGCTCAAAAGTCTGACAGTGGCCTGGTTTATATGTGTTCATGCTCCATGAGTGAGGAGTGCAATAATTACCTGCTTTTCCCTACAAGTAAGCTTCCTCTCAATCTTTAATTTTTGTAAAATTTCCCGTTTTATTTTAACCTGTACCCCAAACTGGGGTTTTGCTTTAATGCATTTTCTATTTGTTGCACAGAAAGTGTTGTGCTGATTGTTTGTGCGTTCAATTATGTGGGTGTTTTTATGTGTGTGTTTAGTGACAATAGAGCTTTTCTGTCAGGTGAGTGTTTCAGAAAGACTCATCTGTGGGGATAGAATTTCAATATGCAGATGAGTTGGTAGTTTATCTTCCCCTTTCTAAACAGGCTTTTACCATTCTTGCTTCACTTTAAAAAACCGTCTGACAGCTCTCAAAAAATTTACTGGATTTTTAGAAATATTTCAATAATATAGAAATATAATAAACCATTTACTGTACAGAAAGAAAATGATTATTTGTTTCTTTAATATCAGTATCATTTAGTAACCGCTAAATACAATGTTAAATTACACAGTAGGTTTACACATGGGCTAAATTACAGTGTCAGTGTCTATTATTCCACTTAAAAAACAAACATCAATAAGCATTTACTTTAAAAGCAATTATTAACCTTCTGACAACTGTAAAACATGTTGAATCGGTGTCCTGCATATGTTTACCTTTTGGTGACATTTTATTCACATTTCCAGCAGAAAATAAAAACAAAATTCAATTAAAAATCTGTAATTTGCAGATTTTTTTAAAAACCAAAAAAAGTATAACAAAAAGATTTCCCTAATGTCACAAATTCAAATTTTGATTATGCTAACAGGTAAAAATATCTAAAATAGGCAACTCATTAAAGGCAAGGTTATTGTAAGCAGAAACAAAATGGTCCAAACTCTATTAGACATTTGTTGAACATTACATATTGTAAGATTGCAAATAATTGATGTTTATTATAAAAAATTTATTAATTTTATTATTGTAATTAAGAAAAAATCCATGTAAATAAACTCTTATCAGGTTAATTGGAAGTGTGATCATATATGCCATGGCCAGATGAGCCTTTTTTTAATCCAGATCTTATGTTAATTGTTACGAAGACAGATTAAACAAACAGACTGTTATTATTGAAATCTGCAAATGCCACAAAAAAGTGTACACAGCAAGGACAACTTGCATATGGAAGTTGCATTTCCAGGAAGTCTGTGGTTATTTCAGAAGGACCAAGACAGGCCTAATTTTGCAAGTGCCACAGCAGTGTGGCCTTAGACTTAAATAGTCTCATTAAGTCTCGATTAACATCTTTTCAAATGGAATATATAATGTAAACAAAACTGACTACATAATTTTAAGTACTTTGGTTGAGTAAGTTATACAGAGACTGCACATGTGACCATGCTTAGATAAAGTGATGTATTAGTGTGGATTATATAACCCTGTACAGCAGCTGTGCTGTAGTTAGCAGCATGTACTCAGTTTGAGACAGACTACAGTGCTGGCTCTGGTTGAGTAGAGAGGCGAGCAGCAGAGGATCCCAGACGTGTGGTTTCCTGTCTCTTTAACTCAAAACAGAAACGACGCAACCGCATAGCAAAGCAGCCGGCTACACTGGGCATGCTCTGACTTCATACTTCAACTTGTAGTTAGAATGTAGCTACACCAACTTGTTGTTAATACATTTTATTGCCCAATAAGATTTACATTTTGAAATAAAAGTTTAAATGTTTATATGTTTATAGAAATGTAAAGTATGAGGCCTTGTCGAGTGAATACAGATGTGCTTTGTACTTCTTAACACGAGCTGTTTAACATGTGATGTAAGAACTTAAGGCATGTCTCTGGAGATCCACGTAAAGGAAGAGGCCACTGAAAGCATGTGCTTCAGGAAGTCCATGTTTACTGGCTGGAATTAAGCCATGATGTGTTTTCTTAGAAATGTCTGGAATTATTATTTTTTTGTCTGTATATAAATTTATTTCTGGAAGTAAATTTGGATTTTGGAAATCTTTACATGTGGTTTTATTATATCATAAAATTAATGATATGCACTTGATGACAAAAACACAAATAGATGCTGGTTAAAAATCAAGTTTGTTGAAATGGCACTTCAAAGGCAATACAGTATGAAGTTAGGAAAATTCAATAACCTGGGATCAGTGTAAATATGGGAAGCAATTTTCTGCGGATACACTGCATAAAGAAACCTGATTCAGAATGAACCAAAATTTTTGTAAACAATCATGAAAAGGTGCTCATAAAGTTGCAGCTGGCAAAGGTGTAAGTTCAGATGCTTGCCAATTCAAGTGGCCTGTGAGTCATGGTAAATTAAAAGCACTTTCAGCTGTGTGGGTTTGATTGGTGGAGGTATAAGTATTTTGAACCAATGTGATTGACTTAGCCAATCAGTAAATATATTTGTGCAACACTTGTAGACATATAACACCAAACCTAGAGCTTTTTCACTAGAAAAACCTAGTTACTGAATCAGACCAGAGACCTATTCCATGAACCGAGATAACTCAGTAAGGGCTGTTTGAATACTGCATGCACGTGCAGGATCGTCGATTTTAAATGCCTGTCTTGAATTAGTGGGAACAAGTTGCATCTCGATTTCGTTTGTGGAACGGAACTAGACGGAAGTGAACTGTTTGGCTCACTCAAGCGAGGCTTACTCAAATAAGCACCGCTTTCATAAGCTCACTTTGTGAAATAGGCCTCTTGTTCTGGCATGGACTTTGGGCAGATGTTTATAAGTTTTTGTTATTTAATTTGAAATCTCCTAATATTTACCTTTTAATCAATGGTTTAAATTTATATGCCTATTGGCTACAGGGTTTCTACCTGTTAACATGTGTTTTGTAAATAACAGCGACATTGATAGACTTTTGATAATAAAAGGATTCAAAAAAATAATTAAATGTTTGGAATTATAAACATCACTGTTGATATTATGTAGTTATCAAGACTTGCAGCTTTCTAAGGTTGGCAAAGCACTTTTGTAGTTTTGAAGGAAAACAGTTTGCAAACACGAAAGAGGCTGATCAACTTGAGTTCACCCTGTAGCTGTTATAACATTTCATGTGAAAACAGTTGTACGTTAAGATATTTTGATTGGCTCTTTTTGCTTGATATTTTACACCTCATTAATCTTGTTTATTTATTCACATTGTTTTTCGAATTATGTGTTTTTTAGTTGTTATATATTTGTTCGTCCTGTTTTACCAAGCAAAGCTATGCCTTGTGTTCTGTTGCGCAGTTTTTTTATTGATATTTTGAATACATTTTTAATATCTTAACTAGTGTTCCAATTATTCTCCTCTGCACACACACACACACACACACAGCATTATAAATACTCAACTCTGACTGGTGTATGGCAGGCCAATGGAGGCATAGCATTTTTTTTTTTTTTTTTTCTCATTCTGTTCATTGCCTCGTTTCAATTTATCATCATTGCCTTACCATGGGATAGGGAGTCTCACTCCTTGAAAGAAGGGTGTAAAACTTAAGGAATATTAAATTTCCTGTAGAAAAAAGGACTTGGCAGCAATCCTATGTAAAAGGTTTCAAAGTGAAATAGGTTTCCAGTCCATGTCAGTTAGCCAGTCATGTCAATGCTCAAGCTCATAGCTATGATTAAATCCCATATCGTAAATCAATGTCATGGCCATTTATGATATTAAAATGTACATATTATGTTCTTTTCATGCCAAAAGTTTAATCCACACTTCACATTATGCTCATGTCTGAGCCTTAAATAATTTAGTCATGTCCATGCTTTAGTGTCGCAAGCCATGCCTGAGTTCTGAGACGTATTTTCATTGCCATCTCTGTGCTTTGTGCAAAAGCCATCCCAATGTCTGTTCCAATTCTCACTTCCATACCTGTTCTCCTGGTCATGGTTATTGCCATGCATGTACACCCATTTTGGTTGGAAAGCTTTTGAATAAAAAATATTTTGCAGGGGTTATGAGTTTTCTTGTCTCCTCCACTCTAAACCTTTATTGGAGGTCCTCTGTTTTTGTTGTGGGTCTGTTTGCTTTAAATTTTTCAAACCTTGTTTCAGTCTACCTGCCTGCCTCAGAGTTAACCGTCTGCTTTGTGGGTCACACCTGTCTCAGCCAATCCACATAATGTGACCCATTTTTGAATGAAGTTAAAAATTTTCATGCATACAGTAGCTTTTCAGCTTTGTCTTTTTTTACTTTTTTAGTAGCTTTTTTGTGAATGTTTTTCTTGTTTTGCTTGTTCAGTCATGTGTTACTTTGTGTCTGAATCCATTTGTTCAGTGGTTGTTAATTGTTTCAGTCATAGTTCTTTATATGCATATTTTACTTTGTTTCTATGTAATGTGACAAAATGAGGACTGGAGACAGAATTTGACAAACCTGTTGTATGACATGGCATTTCAGTGTGCTGCTGTTTTGACTTTTCCTAGTTTTCCCTCTCTTGATCTTCACCCCTTCTTAACTCCCCAGTTGAGCTCCATTACCTTACCTGCTTCCATGGTTCTGCATGTTATTCACAAATCCATGTTTGATCGCAGCCCTGTCATCACAATGTTGCTGTTGTATGACCTCTGGTTTTGACCATTTAACAACTTTTAATGTGCCCCTTAAAACATGTTCGCTCTAACGTTCATAAATCCTTTTGTGTGCCCTGTTTTAAAAGAAATTAATTTCAGTCTTTGCTGGAATCACCTGCCATCAGGTAGACATGGCACTGATCATGTGATTTGCAAACGTTCATGACTCCAAGTGACACATCACAAATCTGTTTCAGAATTCAATGCAGCTGGTTATAATATATAACTACAAGCTATGAGCCTGTAGGAACAGTTTTCTTTATGTGGAGTGCAGCCACTGGATTATTCTCCTACCAAATGTACACACGCTTCTAATAAGCAACTCATAAAGCTTCTCAAAAAGCATGTGTTGTATTTAGCTGTGTGAGTTTAATTTGTTAAATCGTGTGATAAATGTTGAATGCCAATTTTACAGCATTTGGACGCATGGCAGAACCGCACCTCTTTTGAGTCTAAGCTGTGTGCATGAGTTTGGCATTAAATTTTCTCAGCTTGTTAATCTCTGTGGTCCAGTTGTCAGAGCATTCAGAGCATTGCTGTAAAAGTTGTTATATTTTGTTTGTTTTTACTGCTGTTTCTTTGCTTTATCAAATTTCTTTCTAAATTTGCAATTTATTTATTTATTTATTTATTTTATTTCAACTAACCCAAGATGAGCTATGACATATTTTTCAAAACTGGCATCTATCTACTTTTCTTGCTGTACATTGCTTCAGATGCAGTGGTTTTGTGAGTTGAACAGGAATTTAAATTCTCAGTTGGTTATTTATCACCAGTTATTTTTAAGAAAAAGGAGAAGGAAAGCTGTCTGTCAGACAAGCCTGGTCTGGGATGAGTTTTTGTTCATCCCCTACATTATGGAATTCAAGCCTCTAGTCAAATAACAGATGCTTCTTAGACAGGTATGAGTCACTGTCAGGCACCGAAAAAGGGGGTTGCGGGGAACATAGAGGGAGGAATTTCTTTAACAAGAGTGATAAATACATTTATGGCACCAGTCATGCTGTGAAACAGGATTGTAACCATAACAAACAAATAACAAATACTCCAAAAAGTATATGCATGTTCCCAATCCCAGTCTGCCAAAAAGTCTAAACACTCCTTCCAAACAGGATGAAATTAACTCATGTTTCACATCTGGCAATGAAAATATGATGATTTGGAATGTAAATGTGTCCAGTGAAGAGTAACCTTTTGACCATTTACCATGTAAATATCTGCTTTTTACAAAAATATACAAATAATAAGCAATAATGTGTTATAGAAATAATATGTTACCTAGACTCAGAAGTTACTGAATTGATTTGAATATATTGTCAAATCCAGTATATTCAAATCAAGTGTTTGAAAATGTTTTGAGTGTCAGCCCTATGATGGACTTTACTGATGTGATAGAGGAACCAGGCTTATTATTGGGACAGTATTGCAACAAAAAAGTAATAAAAAGAAAAAGAGAGCAAAAAGGGGGAGGGGCTTATTGTTGTTACCTATGTAATATCAATACAAAATGTCTTAAAAGAGTGTCCTAAGAAATATAATGGTTCTACGTTCCTACAATACTAACAAAACTGAGTACTTTTTTTTAGAAATACAGTAGCAGTACACCACCTTCTTGCTCCATTGTCTATTTTATCTACTTAAAATATAAATGGACTTTGTAGTTTTTTAAACTCCAGACTGTAGTACATCTGTTTTTGTTAGTCTCTTGTTAGTTCTCTGTTCTCTATTGGTAAGGACCATCACAGAACAGGTATAATTTCGGTGCTGTTTTGTTTATTGTCAGTTCTGCAGTGACACTGATGCGGCTAGGGGGTTTTAGTGCAGCAGTGCTGCTGTAGTTTCATTTAAACACCAAAGTGACACTACTGCAGTGATTATTTTCTGTTAAGCCGCCCCTAGGAAGAAGAAAACAATAAGGAAGTCAGAAATAATGCACTCCAATGCGCCCGTTTTGCAGCGCACAGCTTTTCTGAAGTAGCTTTCATAAAGCGGGATGATTGCTGGCTCTACGCGTCACGTTTTCGATTAAAAAACTTGAGCGGCTTATCAGCGTGATATTGGGGTGTAATGTCTTTAAGTGACGCCTTCATCTATTTGGCTTCATGGTGTCTGCTGCCAACATTTACAGACACAGAAGACACACCGGTCTTTCTTCGTCTCCCACCTCAGTTACAGTGAAGCCAAGTGTTACACACTTTGTCATATTTCCGTCATATTTTAGTTTTTGGCTGACTTCGGTCTCACTATCTTCGTCTCTCTGCGTCTTTTTCTCCGCCATCTCTGTTAAATAATTTTCTATGTTGTCTCTTGAGGGTTTGTTCAGTACACTTAATATCCCTTGCTCTGTGATTTCTTGTTATGCACCACCCCCCCAGGCACCGGACTGCGCCGACCCCCCCCCCCCCCAGGGGGGCGCGCCCCACTATTTGAGAAGTACTACACTACTGGAATAGGAATAATGCACCAACCAAATAATACCTGTGCTGCAGGGCTAATATTGGGTGTCCTGACCGTTAGAGGACAGAGTAATGAGTGACTAACTCAGTATGTACTGTAGTCCACAAACAGATGGACTATAGTCTGTAATTGTATAACTACAAAGTCCAACTTTACAGTATGTGGAACTGATCAAGTGGAGCAAAAGCGGTGTGTCCAAACTTTTGACTGGTACTGTATAAAAACACTAAAAAAAACTCTGGTACAAAAGAGCCCACAAGTCTGTTAAGGAAACAAGTATTGGATTAAATGAAATAAATTAAAAGCATGGTGTATCAGCTACTATAAAGAGCTCTAGTTTTAATTGTTACAAAATCTGTTAGAGATTAAATAAAAACAAGGTACAGTTCTTCAGCATAGGTGGAGGGATTTAACAATGCAAATCCAACATACTCTGTATTTGGGTGGATCCAGCTTTAGGTTATGTTGAATTATGTTTGGAAATCACATTGCAGTGCATCATCAGAGTCCTGTGAGAATGATGAAGCGATTAAGTTATGGTTAACTGACCTGTGAGTCAGAGTTTTTTTTACTGGCTGTTAAAATCCTAGCAGACACATTCAAAATACACGGCAGCACACTAAAATGTGTTTAATTGTAGTGTACAGTCTTTAGCTCATCATATCAACACTATGCACTTGAGTCCTCGGAGTTCACCAGTATAGCAAGTTGAAACCTGCAAATGGTGACTTCTTACATGTTAACTGTAAATACTCTCATACTCATAAATCTCATACTCTGTTTTGGCTTTCCTTTTCTTTCTATAATCATTTTATTGATGTGCTCAATGTTTCAAGGAGGATTATTTTGAGTGCTTTATATGTGGTTATTATGATGGTGGAACTTTTTTTCATATTTGTACATCTATGAGTGTATGAGATGGAAAAATGTGGCATTTTAACCCAGCCCTGATCTTTCTCTGCCTCCAGACACAACCTGCAGTGTTCAGGGTGCTTTGCCAAACTTCATGTTGGCAGGCACAGATGGGAACATGGTAAATTTCCTCAAATAGTGTAGCAGACTTTCAGAACAGTGGTTCATTGTGGATAATTCTTCTTCTTACTCATCTTACACAGAAAAAACAAACTAAATGTTTAGTTTTGTTTGTTAGAGATCCATTATGATTGAACGGTCTTTGATTGTTTCTTCAGACAAGTTGTTATTTTTTTAAAGATTTAAATAGGCTATTTTCAAACCTCTTACAATTTCTGCTTTACTTGCAGCCCACATAATATGTGTGTTTTAGTTAGTATTAATTTTTAGATAATTGGTTTAATTTAGGGCGGCACGGTGGCTTAGTGGTTAGCACGTTCGCCTCTCAGAACTAGGGATTCCCAGTTTGAATCCCGATATGGTTTCCATGTTCTACCCGTGTCCGCATGGGTTTCCTCCGGGTTCTCCGGTTTCCTCCCACAGTCCAAAAACATGGATCAAGGTCAACTGAATTCTCCAAATTGCCCCATATAGAGTGTGTTTGTGTGCGTGTCTGTGTGAGTGTATCTGCCCAGGACAGGTATCTACCCAAGACGTTCTCCCCTGGATGGGCATGGGGAACCCCCTAGTAGAGGATAAAGCGGAAGATAATGGATGGGATGGATGGTTTAATTTAGTTAGAGGCTGCTATAAATATAAAAGTCTTGCAGATATTCCTGATTTCCCTGTACACTCATTAGCTGAGCCAGGCTTAAGGATGAACTGCAGTGTACCTGACCTAAAAGAGAAAGCTTAAACGTAATAGGGCTTTATTCTTGAATATGTTATTTAATATGTTATAATCTTGATTAAAGTACTGTCATTACTACAACAATGTTGTAATAAAATGCATTCAGTTTGGCTACTAAGTAACGTAGTTAATGCACAACATAAAGTGTTGTATCATTAATTCACTCCCCCTTTTTTTTACCTTAGAGCTTCCACCCGCTACCCCAGACAATGAGGTAGTTTCAGTGATCTTGATGAGCCTACTGCCTCCTCTGGTCCTTGCCATTTTGATTGTGACTTGCTTCTACTGTTACCGTATCTATCGGCACCGTAAGCTCACAGAATGGGAGTCCAAAAAGCCTGTCAAAAAAGTTCCACTGGACTGTAGCGATGCCTGTGAAATTATGCTGGATGATGATCGATCAGAAAGCAGCTCCACACTCGCCAACAGCCTCAACCACAACACAGAGCCGCTACCTCTCGAGCTTGATGTCCAGTTGGGCAAGGGACGTTTTGCAGAGGTCTACAAAGCGAAGCTGAGGCAAAGTTCATCTCAACAGTTTGAGACAGTAGCTGTGAAGATCTTCCCATTTGAAGAGTATGCATCCTGGAAGAATGAAAAGGACATCTTCTCTGATACTGATCTGAAGCATGAGAATGTGCTACACTTTCTGACAGCAGAGGAGCGAAAGACAGGAAGGCAATATTGGCTAATCACGGCCTACCATCCTCGTGGAAATCTACAAGACTACCTCTCACGCAATGTGATCAGCTGGGAGGACCTTCGGAAGCTTGGCGGCTCAATGGCACGTGGAATCGCCCATCTTCACAGTGAGCACACAACATGCGGAAGGCCCAAGGTGCCTATTGTGCATCGAGACATCAAGAGCTCCAACATTCTAGTTAAGAATGATCTAACATGCTGCTTGTGTGACTTCGGCTTGGCATTACGTCTGGATAACTGCCTGTCAGTGGATGACCTTGCCAACTGTGGACAGGTAAAGTTGTATAATTGTTTACTGTATTTAAACGTTTCTGTAATAATAAGCATATATATATATATATATATATATATATATATATATATATATATATATATATATATATGTGTGTGTGTGTGTGTGTGTGTGTGTGTGTGTGTGTGTGTGTGTGTGTGTGTGTGTGTGATGTGTGTGTGTGTATAATATATAAAATATATTATATTTATTCACTGTGGTAGTATTAATTTGCCTGATAATCTTAGGAACTATATTTGCAATGGTGTGGCATTCTATATATTTTATTAATGATTCTATTAAATCAATAATTCATTTTTTTTAATAACTCACAAATTGTACATTATCATGATTACCCCTAGATGCCCCTAGATGGCATCAGGGACATAGAATCAAAGCTGCAGTAACAATATGAAGATATACTAAAGACAGTATATTTATTAACAAACACAAAGGCAGCAGCAATACACATAATACAAAACACTAAACAAAGACCAAAAACAAAAGAGAAGGTAAAATAAACTATGTTCAGCAATTGCACAGAACCCAAAACTAAAAAAGACCTACAAATCGGGCAGCATGTGAAAAATGCTGACTGGTCTGTTCGAGAGCACTAAATACAGGTATGCTGGAGAGCACTGAATATGGGTGCACTAAAGACCCAGAACCACCATACAATAAGTGCCTAGATAATCAAAGGCACACATGGATTGTCATTTTAATAGAGACAAATATAACACCAGTAAACCAACATAAAACATGCATAAAACATTCAAAGCAGAGAACGAGCAGTGTTGTGGTATAACTTGATGTACCCCCAAAAGAAAGACTTGACAGTAGACATAAATAGAACTTAACAGATCCATGTGACCAGGTGGACTAGATAGCATTAATGGATAATGAACTAAAGCATGATAAAAATAAGCAAAACTTACAACAAATGGAAATCAAAATAACATGGTCTAAAAAGCAGGTCTAAATAGACCTGTAGAACTAACAGTGCTGTCACTGGGGACAACCACAGCTGAAGTCACACACAGATGCACTGGGGACACCACAATACACTCACACACAGGTGCAGCACACACGATGTATACCACCCACTGAGGAGAGAAAAGTAAAATTCAGAACTAATGAACAAAACCGCAGATGAAATGGCCAAGCACCCTGCAAAAAATGAAAAGAATTAAACAGAACAGAAACAGGAACTGAATTAGACAGAACTTACTACAACAGCAAACCAACATGAAACATGCAAAGCACAAAACATGCAGTATAATGCTGTAATTCAGTGTATCCCTAAAGGAAAGTCACACAACACTGGACATAAATAAAAGAACCATGGGACAAACAGAACCAGGTGAAAATACTTAACTTAAATGGCTAATTTATTAAATTTGGCAAAACAAACAACAAACTGAAATCAAAATGTCGGGAAGGCTAAATAGACTGGTACAGTTGACACAAATTGACTGGTTTTCAATTTTCAAGCAATATTTTTTTAATGACATAACTAAAAAAATGACATATTCTATTATCTTCCATCATAAACTAGCCAAATAAAATTTAGCACTAATGTGTATACATGATGGAATTTGTGGCTTGAAATAAAAATATTAGAAATGAGAAAAGAGCATGTTAACATAGTGATACTGATAATGTTTTTACAGGACTGTTTGGTCTGGAATGCATGCTCCTTCTCTTCATGTGTTTATGAATGTGTATGTAAAATGAATAAATGGAAACTGAGTGTCAGTAAAAATGGCCTAAATAACTCAGGAAGTAAGTTAGTGAGTAAGTAAGTGAGTGGCTTTATCAGATTTTGGAAATGAATTTGATCAACTTGAAAAGGGTTTAATTAGCTTGTGCACTCATGCACTTATTTATTATTTATTATTTATTATTATAATACATATAATCGTAAAAAAAAATAGATGTGTCATTTACACCTAGTTGGGGCAGAATTTGCGTTTTGACTTGCAGCAAAAATCCCCTTGAGCATCTCTAAACTAGATTTGTGTGTGACCTTTGTGCGGATTTATGATTCACAGACTGAAAATGTAAAGCCTAATCGTGTTTCGACTAAGTAAGTTAATAAATGACGTCCTACAAAGATCTTCTGACCTTGTAGAAATTCTCCTTCATATACACTTTTATACCTAAATCTTAAATATTTGATTTTGAACTAGATACCAAAGCATATTCTTACTCTGTTAAAAGAACAATCTGCCGTTAACGCTTCTGATTTTACATTTAGTCATAAAATTGTTCTTGGACAAGTAGTACAGGGAAAAAGTACCAGTAAAATGTGGTCCATTAGGACTTTTGTTCTATGACAAAATGCATTTTTGGATAAAATAATAAAAAAACACTATTCATTACTAAATAGGTGTTCTATTTTAATTTATACAACTTGTAAAGCCTTAACCGTCCAATAAATACCAAAAAAACGTTCTTCGAATTCATTGAAACTGCATTTGTATGTAATGATAAATATTATTTGTAAAAATAAAACATTAAAAATGTACTCAAAAACATATTTTAACTTGTTCAAAGCCTCTTTATATTATTTAAGTTACATTTCATAAGAATGGATGCTGGGCACATTAGACAGGTTTCCAGCCCATTGCAGGGCAGACACATAAACAAACACGTTTATTCATGCATTGACACCTGGGGTACAGCACGTCTCACTGAACATGACCAATTTATTTAATTTTTGCTCTTTGTGCATTAAGACAGTATGAGCTTGTTAGTCATACATTTCAAAAGCATGAGATATATTATAGATTTACCTCCCGCTCTTACTGGTAATTACTGCATTTCAAATCAAATACATTTCAGTTTTTTACCACTTGTAGTTTATATTTTCAGAATCAAGCAAAACAAAATATATTTGTTAAAGTGTGCACTTGCTAAATGCAGCATGACGAGTGTTCGTGTTGCAAGTTCAAAACCTGGCTGGAATGTGGTTGCTTAGTGATGAGATAACTCAACGCCTCCAGATCCTAGTCTTGTGATAAGTCCAAAGTTCAAGATCAAAGCTCATACAAAATGTCAAGAAATAATGACCTGTGACTCTTCTGGTTTCTTGATGCAGGTTGGAACAGCCAGGTACATGGCACCAGAGGTGCTGGAATCCAGGATCAATCTGGAGAACACTGAATCCTTCAAGCAGACGGACGTTTACTCCATGGCTTTGGTGTTGTGGGAGATCACCTCTAGGTGCAACGCCATTGGAGGTGAGCTCACTAGTCAAATAACAGACTGGCTATGGCGCACCACAAAAAAAAACCTTCTCTGTTCTCTGGGATTTACAGAAAATGTGTGAGCATTTAAGAACACATTCTAAAGGAATATAGTTGATTTTATGTGAAAGGTAGTATGTGAAAGGTAAAAGAATGGGATGACTGGGTCTCACATTAGTCTGCAGCAATTTGTTTGCCCAGTGATACCAGTCTATTGTCTCTAAACTGTGTACAGAAAAAAAACAAATATGTGCTTTTGGCCACTTTTACTGCATCCTGTTTCTTTTCTATATAACACAAAAGTAGAACACAGTAGCCATACTATTCCCACTGCAGCCAGAATGTTAGGAATGCATAGAATGTGAAATGGTCCTCCAGAACTCCCACCCTTTTTTTTCAGGTGGGGAACCTAATACTTTAAAGTTTCTTAAAAGTCGGTATGTAACCTAATGAATTTTCCGCTATATGGTGAAAAGTATAAGGACACACCTTTTATTCATTTAACTCAGAAATTCAATTCAGTCCTATCGATATGTGTATAAAGTAAACTTGTTTTTTTCTGGGAGGCAAACCATTGAAGGAGTAAGTGAACTGGGTGTGAGAGGTCAGTCATTATTCTGCCGTCTGCCCGTTTTGTCATCCTAAATAAGTAAGAACTTGGGTATGGATAGATTTAACAATCGTTTCTGCTCCTTGCACAATGTGCTATAACTATGGCCATGGAAAATTAAACTTGTGGTAGGCACAGGAGTCTAAAACGTTTTTTTTTTAATGCCGAATTGGAACGTTGTAATTTGTTTCTCTGCAAGCATGAATGTGAACAGAAATGTGGCCTGTTTATTGATGAGTCTTAAAGGACAGGAACTGAACACGTAACCTTTTTATACTTTGTACAAAGCTAGATATTTTTTCTCTTTCTTTATTACTGAAAAATTAACAGATATTTTATCATGATTTTTAATGATTTGATGTTACTTTTCAAAAAAAAAAAAAATAATAATTAGATGGCTTTTGAAAAAAGCCATCTATTGTTATTACTCATATTCTTATTAGATGGCTTTTGAAAAAAGCCATCTATTGTTATTACTCATATTCTTATTATTATTATTATTATTCTTATTCTTCTTCAGCACATTTCTGCGATTAATTCAGCCCGAACCGCTCGACGTACAGACTCGGTTCGAACACCGTTGCGTAGGGAATGTTCACGAGACCTGTGCTATGTATTTTTGGAGTTTGTAACATTTGTAGTTTTTAATAAAATTAAGTTTAAAAATTGAAAAATCCCCATAGAAATGCATGGGGCTGATTTTCGGACGGCCATAACTCGGCCATTTTTGGGAGCTACAGCCACGAAACTTCAGAGACTTAGACTGGGGTAAATGTCTGCAAAAGTCCAAAGTATCAAGATTGGACTTACCGATCAGTTCATTTTTTATCGATCTTTGAAAATCGGAAAATTCACTCCATTCATTTCCTATGAGCGGGTGAGTCATCCATGATTCAGGAATGCTTTTTTTTCGCCAAACAAACGTCTGTAACGTCGCGATACTTTCACCTAGAAAACTCCATTTTACCCTTAAACGATAGATATTTTAGTTCTCTCTAATCCCCATGACCGAGTTTCAAATTGAAGTTTTAGTAAGAGCTATGAGCGTTTGTTTGGCGGGAGTGGCTAAACCGGCTCCATAGACAACCTATAACGGATTTTCGGATCGTCTTTTAAAAAATCGCCATAACTCGCTCATTTTTTATTCAATCTGCATCAAATTACACCAGAATAATCCCCCAACGGTCTAGTTTCTAACGGTGTCTTTGGTTAAGCGATAGGTGAAAGATTTCCCGAGTTATGAGCGTTTGTTTGGAGGTAGTAAAAACCGGATTTTTTCACTGACTTCAGAATGAGTCTCTGTGTGCTGCATGCACTTTCACACACACAGGCAAAGCCAATCAGCATCAGGGAGCCTGCCGAGTGACGTCACCAGGTTGCCTTATAAGGGTGGCTCATTTACAGACTGCTGCAGGATGAGGGGCAACAGGCAAAATAGTCCATCTCTGTAGTTCCTTGGAAATACATGTCTAGTTATTATTATTATTCTTATTCTTCTTCAGCACATTTCTGCGATTAATTCAGCCCGAACCGCTCGACGTACAGACTCGGTTCGAACACCGTTGCGTAGGGAATGTTCACGAGACCTGTGCTATGTATTTTTGGAGTTTGTAACATTTGTAGTTTTTAATAAAATTAAGTTTAAAAATTGAAAAATCCCCATAGAAATGCATGGGGCTGATTTTCGGACGGCCATAACTCGGCCATTTTTAGAGCTACAGCCACGAAACTTCAGAGACTTAGACTGGGGGTAAATGTCTGCAAAAGTCCAAAGTTTTATCAAGATTGGACTTACCGATCAGTTTTTATCGATCTTTGAAAATCGGAAAATTCACTCCATTCATTTCCTATGGAGCCGGCAGAGCGGGTGACGTCATCCACGCTCTGATTCAGGAATGCTTTTTTTTCGCCAAACAAACGTCTGTAACGTCGCGATACTTTCACCTAGAAACTCCATTTTACCCTTAAACGATAGATATTTTAGTTCTCTCTAACATGACCGAGTTTCATGAGGATTGAAGTTTTAGTTTCCGAGCTATGAGCGTTTGTTTGGCGGGAGTGGCTAAACCGGCTCCATAGACAACCATTATAACGGATTTTCGGATCGTCTTTTAAGTTTCTAAATCGCCATAACTCGCTCATTTTTTATTCAATCTGCATCAAATTACACCAGAATAATCCCCCAACGGTCTAGTTTCTAACGGTGTCTTTGGTTAAGCGATAGGTGAAAGATTTCCCGAGTTATGAGCGTTTGTTTGGAGGTAGTAAAAACCGGATTTTTTCACTGACTTCAGAATGAGTCTCTGTGTGCTGCATGCACTTTCACACACACAGGCAACAGCCAATCAGCATCAGGGAGCCTGCCGAGTGACGTCACCAGGTTGCCTTATAAGGGTGGCTCATTTGAAGGCAACACAGACTGCTGCAGGATGAGGGGCAACAGGGCAAAATAAATGGCACTTTCTCCAAATTTTAACCCCTTCATGGGCCAAGCATTCAAAAGCCATCTCTGTAGTTCCTTGGAAATACAAATCTAGTTATTATTATTATTATTCTTATTCTTCTTCAGCACATTTCTGCGATTAATTCAGCCCGAACCGCTCGACGTACAGACTCGGTTCGAACACCGTTGCGTAGGGAATGTTCACGAGAACGGGGCTATGTATTTTTGGAGTTTGTAACATTTATAGTTTTTAATAAAATTAAGTTTAAAAATTGAAAAATCCCCATAGAAATGCATGGGGCTGATTTTCGGACGGCCATAACTCGGCCATTTTTAGAGCTACAGCCACGAAACTTCAGAGACTTAGACTGGGGGTAAATGTCTGCAAAAGTCCAAAGTTTTATCAAGATTGGACTTACCGATCAGTTTTTATCGATCTTTGAAAATCGGAAAATTCACTCCATTCATTTCCTATGGAGCCGGCAGAGCGGGTGACGTCATCCACGCTCTGTTTCGGGAATGCTTTTTTTTTCGCCAAACAAACGTCTGTAACATCGCGATACTTTCACCTAGAAACTCCATTTTACCCTTAAACGATAGATATTTTAGTTCTCTCTAACATGACCGAGTTTCATGAGGATTGAAGTTTTAGTTTCCGAGCTATGAGCGTTTGTTTGGCGGGAGTGGCTGAACCGGCTGCATAGACTCCCATTATAACGGATTTTCGGATCGTCTTTTAAGTTTCTAAATCGCCATAACTCGCTCATTTTTTATTCAATCTGCATCAAATTACACCAGAATAATCCCCCAACGGTCTAGTTTCTAACGGTGTCTTTGGTTAAGCGATAGGTGAAAGATTTCCCGAGTTATGAGCGTTTGTTTGGAGGTAGTAAAAAACGGATTTTTTCACTGACTTCAGAATGAGTCTCTGTGTGCTGCAGCTGCACTTTCACACACACAGGCAACAGCCAATCAGCATCAGGGAGCCTGCCGAGTGACGTCACCAGGTTGCCTTATATGGGTGGCTCATTTGAAGGCAACACAGACTGCTGCAGGATGAGGGGCAACAGGGCAAATTAAATGGCACTTTCTCCAAATTTTAACCCGTTCATGGGCCAAGCATTCAAAAGCCATCTCTGTAGTTCCTTGGAAATACATGTCTAGTTATCATTTCACTTTCACAAACACCTGATGTAAAAAAGGGGGTGCAGGATAGGATAATGATCAGGTTTGATCATTCTTCAGGTTTGAAAATGCTACAGTGTATTCAGGTTCTTTCTTAACTACTGACTTGATGTGTTCTCATTTGTAAGTTGTTTGGATAAAAGCGTCTGCTAAATGACTAAATGTAAATGTATATATAATGTACCACAGGATGGATTTGGCTGAGGTACAGTTGCACCTGCACATTTTTTAATCTAGTGTTAAGTGCATTTAAGCCTTCGTCATTGTTTTCTTGACACTGGGTCATTGAACTCATTGGTGGGTTTGCCTCACCAGCTGACCTTTTTACCTGTTCACATACCAGTGCACTATATCATGACCACTATATCATGTTTTATGATAACAAAAAGTGCCTTGTGCTGCTGTGCTCTTGAGGTGTATGACTGTCACTGGCTGCCTTGTATTAATGGAAGGTTAATCAGTAAGGGATTTGTTTGTTTGGGGAAAAAAAGTAAGCCGCTGTTAAGGTTTTTCTGTTAAGCAGATAATGTTCTTCCCTCATGCAGACAGCGTCTGTGGTGGAAGAGAGCCTCTGGGGTCTCCACACAATATTTATCAGCCAGTTATAGTTGCCATTCTATTTGTCTTTTTAGGGGTACATGTCCTCTTGGCTATAGGTTTCTGTTTATGCACAGCAATAAGAGTGCCTTGTCTTGTGTTATATTTATTGGTTATATTCCATTCAAATCCTATTAGCTCCCTAGTATGCCATTTTACTACATGGCTGAACATCATGATTATGCCATACACATCTTCAGATTTACCAAATACTGGCATCACACATTTAAGATAAGATAAGTTAAGATAGACCTTTATTTGTCCCACAATGGCGAAATTCACATTATCAGCAGCAAGTTACATTAGAAAAAGGTGAAAAAGATATTTAGCAATATATATTATATATTATATATATATATATTGTATATATATATATACAAAATAAATTCAAATTCTCAGCTATGTACAAAACATATAACAGAGGAATAAAATGAAACAAATATTGCACATATGATACAGTTTGAAATCTGATTAAAGAGCAGAAATGTATTGCACACAGATGATTTATACACAACATATACTTTTTTTTAAATTGTCATGGTTAGATTTTAAACAAAATGGTCAGTTTGTTTTACCTGTTTTTTTTGTAATGTAGTGCCAGAGGTTAAAGTCTCTATATTCCCCAGTTTCATCAAATGCATCAAAGTAAAATGTAGTCTAGACATCTAGAGAGAGCAAAAAACTTTGGTTTGTGAAGTCTTAAGAAATCATGAATTCATACAATTGGTTTAAAGTTACTGTATGTCATTGTACTGAATAGAAATCTGATTTCTGCCTAGTACAAGATGCACAAGGAATTTTTCTTGGTGCTAGTAGATGTGAGTATATGCATGTACATGTACAATCCCAGTGGGATGTTTGCGTTAACCACATGCCCCAGCATGTCCCCTCTGCTATTAGGAAGATTATCACGAGGCTTCTTTGCCACTACAGACTTATCTGCAGAGGCATTTTTAGACAGACTAGAAGTCACATTCCAGCCCGGCTCTGGGCGACTACATTGTGGATCAGCAGGCGGAACCCAGAGTTTTTGCTCCGTCTTAGACTACCACAATGAACCAAAGATGGAGACAATGCCAGACAAGAGGAACTTTTGAAAGCCTGTGGCTGACTTGTTATTCACTGGTTCCCTGTGTTGTTCTTAGTGTGTCTTAAATTAGCAAGGGGTGCGGTCCTGGCTGGAACATAGCAGAGTATAGCTGAGAGATGGCCAGCCTGGGCAACACTTTTACTCCTCCTCCTGGCAATAGTGGAATATGTGGGGACATAGCAGCTGTGGGGCAAGTGATATAACCTCATCTAGCCAGACTATCCATCACTGCAGGTACAGTAGATACAGATTCAGTGTAGCATCACATAGCCTTACTACACAGTTCACTGCATGCAAAGACATGCTTTAGACTTTCAAATGTCCTTTAGTCATTCAACTTTGTTTTCACTTCTATGTTTCTCTCTTAGACAGTTTCTCTCTTAAATCTAGATGTTTTAAGGTAGATGAAGAAAGAAGTGAACATTGAAAAACAATCTAAAAATACTATGGTGATGATGTTTTTCTGATTGTAACAGCCATGATCAGACGATTAATGTCACTAATTTGAAAACAAATTAAACCTGAAATGTCATGTTATTCAGCACTTAGACTTAGATTTATGAAACGTCAAGTTTACCATGATTTAAGTTTTAGAAAGGAATTTACACCTGCACACACTGTCTAGTCTGTTGCTAGATTGGTCAGGTTGATGCCAAAAGAACAAGCTCCAAATGCAGGAGAAGTATTTAGGAAGCACCACCACAAAGGTTGTGAAATTTTTCTTTGGGATATGCTGGAAGAAACATAAAATTTAAGTTAAAGCAGCCTAATAATATTTTACCAGGTAAAGTATGTAAGATAAACTTTGCTTTTGGAGCTTCATTTTCTTTTATTAATAATGTCCCTACATGTATTAATGCTTACTAGTAATCTTTTGTTTTGGTGGGGTTTCTTTCAATAATTCTATTTTTAAGCTTTTCTGAACGCCCTGCTTTTAAAGGTGCATCAATCTGCAAGACAGCATTTAAGACAATCTGTTTATGAGGGCAAGAGTTAGAACATGTTAGAAAGTGAGTCAAAGTCAATTTCCAAGTCAATTTCCCTTAGATCAAGAAGACTAAACAATAATGAAGACTAAACAATAATATAATGATACAGATGTAAAAACTGATAGAGACAACAGAAGGGAATATACAGTTCAAGTGAAAATCCTGGTTTTAACAGTCTTGCGTAACGTGCCTATATATTGTGTATAAATAGATTTTTTTAATTAAATAAATAAATATTATGCACTTTGCAATATTTGAAAAAGTTTGGTCTCTGTTGAGAATCATTTTACTGAGATTTTTAAAAAGATGGAATATAACCAAGCCTCAGTGTGTGACATCTGGTACCAAATACCACGGCATCTCACAAAAAGTGAGTGCAGGCTTACTTCATTATGGCCCCTAAAGCAAAAGGTTTGAGGAATAAAAACTTTGACTTATTTGACTGATCATCAGTGCCACATTTACACTCAGGTATCTGAGCAATAGGCTCAGTAAATCATTCCAGATATTTTCCATCTTTTTTTCTCATCATGTTGAGGCAGAGAGCATTAATGTGGTAAAACTGTTTTGTTTTAGAAATGAAACGGGGGAAGTCCACTTGTCAAAAACAGGATGTGTGTGATGATGGAGTCAGCGACTCTGCAGGGGCCCAATCACAGCCCTTCATTTCCTGTCACAGATGCCACACTGGTCTGGGCTTTTCGTTTGGCACAGAACCACAAAACTTTTCACCAATTTTTAAAAAGCCAAACTATTCACTTCAAAATAAACTTAATTATCCACTTACTTATTGTGGGAATGGATTTAGCCTGTATTTTAATAGCAGATTGAATTTCCTTGCTCAGTAACCTGCAGAGTGTAAACCAGGGTATGCAATAGGACAAAAATAAGGTACACCATGCCACAAGCCTTGGTTCACAGGATAAGGAAAATTAGTCTAGATGATCACTTTCTCAGGAAAAATTCAGTCATTAGTCCATATTTCTTTTAGCTACGCAATGTTTGCTGCACTTACAGATTGCTTCAGGGTACATTTGCAGTTATTAAATTAAAGATATGTTAAAAGTAAAAAAATAAATGTCCCAGTTATAATTTCCAAACCTCAGGGTTTCTTTCAATAACTGGAAAAGCTGATCTGTTCATTTAGATGTTCCTTTTTCAAAATGCTAAGGTTGTCACAATTGTAAATATAAATGCTATTTGTATAGCTATTTGTTTCAAATTAACAGTACTATGATTATTTTGCATGTACAATAGCCATTAATATTGAATTAGAATAACAACCAGTGAACACAAATCTCAGTTTTCGCACAGGGCCCTATTTTACAATTCTTTAGAGAGCCATCAATCCTGCAGCTTGTTTTAGGGTGTATAAGTCTGTCTTTTCTATCGTGAGAATGGGAAAAGTATGCCTTAATAAAAGGCATTTACTAATTTTCTTAATTATTCAAGGGGCATTTTAGGCGTAACATGCAATAAACCAAACAGCATTCTCTTTATGAGCCAGGCGCAGACTGACTTTGGCAGATTGCTATTTCAACTGTGGGTTTTTTTGTGTGGATATAGAATAATGTATTGTTTATTGTTTATGTAAATGTTTGCATAGCTGCCAACTGGAACACGATATGTGTTTGTGCACTACTTGGTATCCATGTACAGTAAAAAGTGATTATGTCCATGCGTGTTGATAATTCAATGCCAAGATAGCAACAGTCTGACTGTTAATATCTACCTAGGTTCTTTTTAGTCAGTGGCACACCTGTGTTTATTTTTGACAAAATAGCAATGTCAGAAATTTACATGAACACACCTTTCGAGACAATCATGCCCATTATTGTGGATACATATAATCGCAAGCACAGTTGCTATACAAGTGGTGCATGGTGTAAAAAAATGACCCATAGTTTTTGTTTTGAATATCCACTTTATGCTGTGGAGGAAAAATGAAATTGTTGAGTACTAAAACCGCAGTCGACTATTTGCAATAGTTTCCTTCAATCCCTGTATTCATTCATTATCTTCTGCTTAATCCTCTGTCAGTGTCTCGGGGGGGTTCCCCATGCCCATCCAGGGGAGAACATTTCGGGCGTTGGGCAGATACTCCCAGGACTGGGTGCCAATCTGTCGCAGGGCACACATTCACTCACACAGACACAAAAAACACACTCTATATGGGACAATTTAAAGCATTCAATTTACCAATTTACCACAGTTTTTGGACTGTGGGATATAACCAGAAGAAATCCACACAGACACGGATAGAACATGGAAACTCCACCGAGATTGGGATTCAAACCTGGATACCCAGTGCTGTATTAATGAAGTGATTATAATGACAATGGTACAATGATGGGCGGCACGGTGGCTTAGTGGTTAGCACATTCGCCTCTCAGCACTAGGGAATCCCGGTTTGAATCCCCATCTGGGTGGAGTTTCCATGTTCTCCCCGTGTCTGCGTGGGTTTCCTCCGGGTTCTCCGGTTTCCTCCAACAGTACAAAAACATGGATCAAGTCAATTGAGTTCTCCAAATTGCCCCATATAGAGTGTGTATTCGTGCGTGTCTGTGTGAGTAAATGTGTGCCCAGCGATAGATTGGCGCCCTGTCCTGGGTGTATCTTCCCAGCGCCCGAAACGTTCTCCCCTGGATGGGCATGGGGAACCCCACCGCGACCCTAATATAGGATAGTGGAAGATAATGAATGAATGAATGGTACAATGATACTATGATTATTGTAATCATCAGGTTATGTTTGTGTCTATTGCAGAAGTGAAAGATTATGAACCTCCATTTGGCTCAAAGGTGCGAGAGCACCCCTGTGTGGAGAGCATGAAGGACAACGTGCTTCGAGACAGGGGCAGGCCTGAAATTCCGAGCAGCTGGATGAAGCACTCGGTAAGTTATTTATAGCATTATATTAGCATTTTGTATATAATATATATAAAAAATTTGTTGCAAATGTACTTGATTTTTACTACATTTTGAAACATTATCTGAGTTTACAGATACATAACATAGCTCAAATTATTAGAATGAAAACCCATTACGCATCCTGTTCAGGTTTCAAGAGAATGTTAATAAAGTCACTTTTAATGGATTGTTATAAATAGTTTCCAAAACAGCCCAGCGATGGATTGGCGCCCTATCCTGGGTCTATCTGCCCAGCGCCCAAGATGTTCTCCCCTGGATGGGCATGGGGAACCCCACCGCGACCCTAATATAGGATAAAGTGGGAGATAATGAATGAATGAGTTTCCAAAACATGCTTAGGTTTTCTATATCTGTAAGCATAGACATGCATTCAACTAATCAGCATGTGGATTTGAATTAGTCTATATACTTCTCCCAGTTCAAGCAATGTTTTCTTTATTACTTAGGTTTAGTCAGGCTTCATTATATCCTCCTCTCATGGGGTTTCTTTAACTCAAACCACCAAGATACTCCACAACCTTGTGGCATGGTTGTAGTTTGTTGTTCAATTTATTGTCTGAAACAGAGATTTTTTATTTGCCAACAAATATTAACAGGTTAAATATTTGTTATTACCTAAAATTTCCACTGGCTGTGTGATCGTGTTAAAATGTGTAAAGTGAACGTATATAATATATATAATATAATAATGCAACAATGGCAAAAAACAATTGTACTTTAGACACCCAGTCCTGATACGTAGTAGGAAAAAAAGTGTGAATTCCAATCATAGCACAAGGACATCTGTTTCAATTTATTGTGATTTACTAAAGCAATGAATTTAACACAGAATTTAGAAAATGTTTAAATTAATCACAAATTTTACATTGGCACATACATAGTAAAGGTCCGTTATAAAAAATAATAATAATTAAAAAAATAAAAAAACACACTATAAATAAAGCATGCTTGAACCACTGAATTTTTCTCAGCTCATATAAGGTTCTGTAAGATTTCTGAAGACAGCATTTCAAAATAATTTAGCCAAGTGTGTGGTTCAATATATATTGACTGAATGATATTATGTGTGTGTGTGTTATAGTACTTCACTAGAAACACAGGCAAAGAAATGTCATCTAGATTTAAAAAAGTTGTGGAAATTAAGTGGGGTCTTTAATTAAGAGACAATTAAGTGTATACTAATTATTGTGACACATTTTTTTCTGTATACCACCTTACTTGCTAAGCAGAGATTAACAATTATGCAGGTAAACAGTAGTGTTAAGTAAGTGTATTATGGACTGTGCAGGGAGTAGCCTTGGTGTGTGCCACCATCAACGAATGCTGGGACCACGACCCGGAGGCTCGGCTCACGGCGCATTGTGTAGCTGAACGCTTGAATGTAATGGATGATGACCTGGATAAGCTGTCTACCCGTAGTAGCTCTGAGGAGAAGATTCCTGAAGACTGTTTTGTGAGTGTCAGCGATGACAAGTGAGAGAGACAGGTAAAGAGAGATTATTGAGTGAGAAAAGAAGATCCATAACAGACTTTCATAGTCTGAGTGATTGAACTGAGGTCATTTGGACTTGCATTTGATTCTACTATGAATCACTTCTTCCAGACAGTGCAACCTGAAGAGCAGCAGTATGCTACAAGCTTAGTGTAGTGGTGTGTCAGAGGCCTTAGGGTCACAGACACGGGGAAATGAAGTTGCTTAAAGCTTTTGATATCTCATAGCCTAAATGTTCATGCACTTTATCAGATTGTTTATGCATATCTAACAGTGAGGATGCAGCGGAACAAACCGTTTGTACATCACTGGTTGCAGCTCACCAGAGCTTACCAGAGCAGGAATATATTAAAGAATATATGACGTATAAATCTATTCAGCACTGTATGTATCTTTGGTGGGTTGTCTATGAGAGAGAGAGAGAGAGAGAGTGTGTGTGTGTGTGTGTGTGTGTCAATGCTGTGTGTTTAATGTTGCTTTAAGAAAAGATTTATTTTATCATTTACCAAAGACGCTAAGCACAGTGTAAATATACATGTTCTGAGTGAAACAATAGTACACTAATAAAAAGGATAAAAAAGGGAAATATCCTGCATTTGCTACTCTTAACAGACAGTATTTTTGTACAGCATGAAATAATGGTGTGACTTTACATATGATCAGGAACAAATCAGCTAATTGTGCCTTTTTATTTTTTGTATATGACATATTGTACATCTTTAATGATTAAATAAATTTGTTTATAATGTTTAATCAATAAATGGTCATGTCATAATTTTATGTCATGAATATAACAAAGGTGGGTTTCTGTTTCTGTTAATTTTCTCAAATTAAAGTTTGGTGCAAAATGAGGTTTATATAAATACCTAAAGCAACTGATTAAGCATCAATGTTTTTCTTTTTTCTTTAAAAGTACAGTGTTATTAAATTATATATTTGTCAAATATTAACAGGTTTTAACTGTAACAATAAAAGGACAAAACTGTAAATAAGAGCACTTTTAGGAACAAAAGTTGTCACTGGGGCAGTATACATTATTTATAGCTTGGGAACTTAGGGACATTTAGCACCTTAAGGTTCAATAATCTAACAATGTATGAATAGATGTAACAATGACATAAGCTAGCTTCTGGAAACTATTTCCATTTGGGAGTGGCTGTGGAAACCAGTCAACATTCGTGAGGTCACAGGAGTGAATTTGTCATCAGCATCATCAGGGGCGTTTTTAGGGTTTAGAAACATCAGGGGCTTTAGTCCAGATCCCTTATTCCCCTTCTATCCTCTTTAAAAATTGCCCTTTCATGAGTGTATTTATCCATCTTTCAAACTGTTGTTACATTCATTTTGTTTGATCACTTATTAGTTATATTGGATCAAATTAAATTACATATGAAATTGTCTGGCAGCAGTGGATAGCACATTCAGTTCTAATAAATGATGGTTTTGGCTGAAAATTTTTGAATAAACGAACCTGAGCTTCGGCAGAAATGCATGAATCTGTTTTATGAGTCAGTCGCAGATGAGACAGTTTTAACAAGGTTTTGTTTGAAATACCGTAACTTTGAAACAGTTTGTGCCTTCAGAAAAATTCTGACGGTTTCTGAAAGCTGAGAAGCTGCTCTTTACAGCCAACATACAGTTATTACGGTAACTTTACTCCCGATACAGGTGAAAAAATATCTCTCCCTCACACACACACACACACAGAGCTTGGAAGTACAAAAAGCTGACGGTGACTCCATCATTCGGTCCCACAGCTGGAGGAGAGGCTGCAGAGAAAGCTACTCTCATTTGAACCGAGGCTACTGTCAATACATCCGTGGTTATAGCCCCGAAAGCCCAGGTCTAACGACGCCCCTGAGCGTCATCATTCTAATTACCATGATGTTAAAAATCATATGGTTGTGTAATATGGTTCGGAAGAATTATTTAGTTCTTTTACTAAAGTAGGGGTATCCATACATCAAGTAAAAGTGCAAAAGTATTAGCATTAACAGTGGTTTAAATAACACCAACCTTCATGAATAATCTTAAAGTGTGTGGTATGCATCTTTTTTGGCTGGCTGGCTGACTGGCTGGTTGTTTCTAAACAACTTGAGTTGATGACAGTTAGTGACCTCACAGCATTACATTATTCCGTACTTGTTTAGTCATTTAGCAGTGTTTTTGTACATGTTATTATTATGTCTATTCTCAGAAATATGTCTGAAAGTAAAAATAATGTATAATGTCATGTAATGTCAATAATGTCATGTAACCCATGTAAAATTCCATAGATTATTTAGACATAAAATGCCATTGTAACATCCATAAGGGGGTAACATATGTTGCCTACTGGTTCACAGTACAAAAAGAAATGGCTTCTCATGGTTCCTCCCATTTTTTTCCTATGGAAGTGCTCCATGTACATTGTGTTCTTAAATGTTCAATCTCCTCTCATTTTCTAACTCCATATCTGTATACCGCTGACTCATTCAAGGTAGACGTTCGCACCATTTTACTGACCACTGTGTGGACACGGCTACACAAGGTTTTACTTACTGAACTTTCTATTAGCAAACAGTGGATGTCTTAATATTTCATTTTAATTACAACATGGATGTGGTTGCTCATTGGTTAGGGTGTTGGACTATCAATATGAAAGTTGAGGGTTTAAATCCCATGTTTGGGACCTTGAGCAAGGCCCTTAACCTTCATTGCTTCAGAGGTGCTGTTAATGTGCTGTCAACCCCAGACATCAGACTTGGGATAATTGTGAGTCACTTTGGATAAAATAATCTGCTAAATGACCAAATGTAAATGTAAGACAGGAAAATAAGATACTTCTAGTTGGTCATGAGTATAAAAGAAAAAAAAACTGTTAAAATTGTCACATTTTAATAACTCAGCAGTAAAGAATAAATTTGAGTGTCGTGACTCATTCCGATTGCTCTTTTAACATGCACATTAAGGAGTTTTACCAGGCTTTTGTTCATCTTCATAATACAGCTAATTAATTCACTTCATGTCTATTTAATATTTGTTCAAACACCCTGCACAAATCTGCAAACTATTACATGACAAACACACATGTATCACCCATTATGATGTTTTAAACCATGTGAGGAAAATTTAGCTCCCTAACGAGACCCATACAGACACAGAGAACATGTTACATTCACACAGGACTATGCCTCCCTGCCAGATAAATCAAATAAATCACTTTTGCAACCATGCCATCACTTCAAATCCATTTTTTGTTTGTAACGCCATGTCTTAATTGGGCTTTATATTTGGAAATGTGCCACACTACTGCAATGAGCCTTTTGTGCAGACAAAAAGAAAGGTTAGCCTCTGTTTGCACAGTCAATATGATTATACAGTTCATATTTACAAATGCGCTTCCATATTTGTAGCTCTAAGCCACATTTACATGCTTTAAATCCTATGTCAATATATCAATATCAGCCCTGAGAAAGGAAAAGGAAAAGGAAATATTATTTTATAAATGTTTTATTTGACTTTATATTAACATCCTTAATAAGCTAAAAGGTGGTAAAAACTCACTTTTTATTTTAATATTTTTGCTCTTTATTTTTAGTCAGAAGTCAGCAACATTTAATCTAATGGGTCACTTGTTAAGAGGGGAAAAAAAAAAAAAAAAAAATATATATATATATATATATATATATATATATATATATATATATATATATATATATATACACACACACACACACACACACACACACACATGTATGTGTGGTTAAATGGTTGAGCATTGGCATGAATCATACAGTGATGGTGTGTCATGCAGCTTATCACTGTTTCAGTCAGCAGCATGCATTTGGACTATGGGTGGCAACTGGAGGAAACCCATACAAACACTGGGTGAATAGAAATAACTTTGTCTACCTTCTGATCAAATCCAGGACTTTTTAATATGAGGCAGAAGCACTAACTCCTGTACAACCATTAACAATTTTAATGTATACCTAATGTTTTTAAAATCTGCTTGTATAGCTGTTAAGTTGTTAAGTTGCACAGAGCAAAGTTTTCTTATATGCTAAATAGCAGCACATTTTTATTTTACTTCATATATTAAAGGAGACATGCATAAAAGTGATTTTTGAGCCAATTGGTATTTAACATATTTTTTCTCTAATGAGTTATACAGGCATGACCACACATCAGTCATGTGTGTAATGATCAGAAAAGCTTTTAACAGTATGGGTGATAAAAAGTAATCAAATGAATTCAGAAAAGTGTCCAAGGGAAGAAAATGCTTTTATGATTTTGCCAATAAGTGCTTCTTTGCATTGTGTCTCCTGAAGCGTGAGTCTGTTTAGAGAGAGCATTGTGCAGCAGAGTGCTTAAGCTTTGCTAGACAAATGCTGCAACTCAAACTTGTTTGACTTTTTAAACACATTTTATCTATTTTAGTCACCTGTTACTTTTTGTGTCACTTTTTATTTTTGGTATAACTGTCATTTATTCTACTATTTCATGTGTTCAGAAAAAACATAGTAAACTAGCATCTGTAAAAAAGCTCTTTTTGTGGCACTTTCAGAATAGCCTTTATGCAGTGTGCTTTGGCATCTTTACACAGAAGTAGAGTTGGACTAGACTGACCAAAGTGAGAGGCGGTATTGCAGCACTGCCTAAAATACTGCAGACTTAGCTTCACCACAATCACAATGGAAAATTCAACATAAATTTTCTGTTTGTTGATCTATTATATATATATATATATATATATATATATATATATATATATATATATATATATATATATATATATATATATATATATATACATATATGTAGACAGATAAATAGCGATAAGATAGTAAACTATCATATCAAGATCATACTAAAATATCAAGATCTGGAAAAACTGTTGGGTTAACATTTGGTGTCAGCTTGCTTTAACAAAACAGGTCATCTAATAATTAAACCACTTTTTTTATGATGTAAGTAGCAAAGACTTCATAATATCAAAGACACACAAGCATGCCTCTTTTTCAATCAAGCCACTTTTTGGCAGATGTAAATTTTGTGGTAATCAAGGCAATGCTGTGTATAAGAAAAACACACATAGACATTCGAATTTATATATATACAGAATATTACTAGGGATTTAAAAAGCAAACTAAATTATATACTTATTACACCATAATATAATAATTAGTGCACTATTACTTCTAACTTGCAACGTATATAACATTTGTTCCTAAATTTTGATACTAGTCATCTTTGTCTTTGTATGTGAAATATTATTGCACATTCCAAAGGCCATAGTTACACATCCTCTAAACGGCCACCCTGCACATCCTAAATGCACATCTTCACTGCACTTCCTAACTGTCACTATTGCACCTCTTTTTTTTACTAGAAATGTTTTAGTTCACAAGATTAGATCACAAATCTTGCAGTGGCACCAGCTCTGTGTGCTGTTGATCTGACAGGTTAGAGTTCACCCAGGTAAACTATTCACATTTATTTACAAAGAAAAAAAAAGAAATTATTTTCTGAAATGCTGATGTTATTTTTTTTATTTTAAAACCAGCACAGATGTTACTGTGTAACACAGTGTAGGTAAAATCGGTTTGACACATGAGTGCAACGGGTTTATAAAATAGTACTAATCAGATTTCAACAGCAATGTTCTAGCTTGTTGTTTACATTTAATCCACATTACTGTTTTGTCGTTCTGTCTGGTGCTCTAAAGGCAGTTCAGCGAACTGTTATACAGTCAAGCTATATAAAACCTGTTTTATCGTCCCAGAGATGTGGTCAGACTTTATGTAAACAAACCATGTCCCCACACAGAGAACTATAGTTAAAACAGTACGGCTTTAAATAACATGGAAATACTCAGTGCGCCCTCTTATGGCCACTAAAGTACATGACCAATTGTCAGTACACAATTTATTTTTTGATATCACTCAGTCTTGATGCATTTTTTCATGCTGCTTTTGCATTTTACTAGCAAAAAAATTACCATTTACCATAAACATGGTATGGTATTTACAATAAACATTTGCTGAAATCATTTAAAGCAACAGCCTGTACACTTGTAATCTTTCTCTGTGTTAAGTAATTGCTGTTCTCTAATTACGATAATCATGCTTTCAAAATTAAGGTTTTATCTTGGAAATTAAAACATTTTTCAAGTGGCATGGTGTACCCCTTACCAAATTCCTCCAAATGGTGATCAATGTAAATAACTTTTTTTTTTTTTTTTTAAATCAAGTGTTCATACATTGTTCTCTAATTTTGAACTCTAATGTATGTGGTAAATGGAGAAATTGGGCAATGGAGCAAGAAGGAGGTGTGTCCAAACTTTTGACTAGTACTGTACTAATACAAAATGACCACTAGAGGAAAGTGTAACCAAACAAATGGTTTAAGAGTAGTGCACTTTTTGAATATACAATTCTTTTTAATTCACTTATAGACTAGCATGACCTGAGTTTGACTACACTGATCTGCAAAGCCTTAACTACAGTAGGGCCTTAAAGTTCATTGCTTAGGGTGTTGGGTTATCAATCTGAAGGCTGTTCAAATCCCAGGTCCACTGAAGTTGGCTCCTTAAGCAAGACCCTTGCTCCAGGGAGGCTGTATCAAGCCTGTGTTCTGCCATTTGTAAGTCACTCTGGATAAAAGCGTCTGCTAAATGACCAAATGTAATGTTAATTTTTTTGCTACTAATGTGTATTTAGGATTAGACACAGTACCAGACCTGTTCATAGCAAGAATACTGCAATTTTTTAAAGAACTATTTTGAAACATTTTTATACGAGACTCATAATTTTGTATCTATTTAACATGTTATTTTTATGTTATTATTCAAAATTATTAATAAATTTAAGAACAGATACCTGTAAGATAAAAAAAAGGCTAAATAAGACTGAAAAGGTTATAGGTTGACATTTTAGCTGGTGACAGATAAGGTCATCAAGATAAAAGTATGAAAGGAGCATGCACCAAAGGCACAGTTATCACAAGCAAGGAGGTGATGTGTTTTAACACTTTATGCCCAAACGCCATGATTATATTGTCAGTCAGATTTAAAATCAATGATTCCTAATGCAAGGCTACAAAGATTTAAATTTCTTACTATCCATACCATGTACAGATCTAGAGACTTGGGAAGTTGGTGCATAGAAGTCAACATCAGCAACTGCTGATGAGCTTTACTAATATGCTCTTAGGCGCTAATGTTTATGTCATATTATCATAATGGATATAGTCATGTGGGTTCAGGATGAGAAATCATTATCACACTGTTTAAAAAATAAAAATGAAATTGTATTTTGTGAAAGGGAAGCCATATACATATTTTAGCACATAAATTAGTTTTCTGGGCCTCAAGTCTTCTAAGATCTAAGATGTCCGGAAGACAGAGGAAACATCATTTGTAGTCAGATGAGACCATGTTTTAGCTTGTTTATGAAAAATTTGCATATGGCATGCGGTGGCATAGCTACAATCAAACATGCACTAGTGAATGGGAGGTGAAACCAAGGAATAAGTTTAGTTTACCTGGGGCTTGTCTGTGTTAATTGTCAGTGTTTATGTACAGGTAGATAAGAATTGGCAGGTTCAACAGCACGAGCAAGAGAGCATGTGTTTACCCAACAAACTGAAAATTTGTTATGTTTTATATATACTGTAGCTCTATGTCTGCTGTTTTACCATCTAGCTTAATGCTAATCTGCACTAATGAAATTCAATATTTGTTCTGTCACATTATCTGAATATGAAATGTGCAAAAATATTCACCAGAAGCATCTTGCATATGCTTTTATACAAAGTGACTTACAAGTGAGAGAACAATTTTCATGTCTGACAATATTTAACAATATTTAAAAATATTTTTAAATAAAGAAATTAAACCAAGTGCTTGCAGTACAGATGTCTTTAGGTTTTTCTTGAAAATTCCAGTCTCTCAGCTTGGACAATCAGGCCTCTACAACTGATTCAAAACTATGTAGCACAACCCAAGCGAAATCATGTCAATCCACTACTCATTTCTCTCCATTGGCTCCCTGTAGCTGCTCACATTCAGTACATGATACTGACTTTGGCCTACATGACCTACAGGACTCTGGATCTGTCCCCATTTACCCTTAATCTATATTTTCAAAATACATTCCAACTCCAACTTTGCTCCAGTGATGAATTTCGCTTGGTGATTCAAACTCACTGTGGTGCTAATTCTCTATATGAAATTGAATAGTAGAACAATTTTTCCAACTCTGTCCTCAAAGCTCATTTAGCATCTTGAAGAAACAACCCAAAACATATCAAACACTTGATATAAATAAGTAAAAATAATAATAAATCTCTCTCTCTCTCTCTCTCTCTCTCTCTCTCTCTCTCTCTCTCTCTCTCTATATATATATATATATATATATATATATATATATATATATATATATATATTGTTTAAAAAATAATACAATACTGTATTGTTTACTTGTTGTCTTTTAACTCGAAATGAAAAATGAAATAAATCATAACTTTGGACCACTCAGCAGCACTCCAGTCCTTTGTCCAGTCCTTTGCCAAGGCGAGATGCTTCTGGCTTGACACAAAGAATATGACAGCTGAAACCCATGTCTTGCATATGTCTGTGAGTGGTGGTTTTGAAGCATTTTTCCATCAATTTGTGGCTGATAAGCATAGTATTTTTCTACCCAGCTCCTGTGTAAAAGCATTCTATCACTTCAGCTTCATACTGGTAATTCCAACTGACCTTGATTATTCAAGTTGTTTCTTTAACTTTTATGCATTATTATCTTGTCTACACATGTCTTTTTAGAAATGCATGTTGTTCTTTTGATCTGTCAAAAAATATATCTGGTAGACCTTTGGTATTTCAGACACTCCAGAGAGTCAGTCAGAGTCAGAGAGTCTTTTATTCTTATTTCAGATATGTATGTATATGTACATATTGAAACAAAACAACATTCCTCCAGGACTATTGTGGAACATGGAATAAAAGATGCAAGACGTTACAAAACACAGTGCAATGGCAAAAGTGCAAGAAATACAAAAATATATTTTTAATCAAAACAATTTAAAAAGATAGGATTAGTGTAGAACCAGCAACCTGCCTCTGTATATAGACAAAACCAAAGAGATGACTCTCTACTGAATATCAATGGCTCTGCTGTGGAAGATCATCAAGAGTTCATCAAGAGGATCTCACCTTTTCCCCCCAACACCAGCACCATTGCCAATAAAGCCCAGCAGGGTCTCTACTTCATGAAGAAGGCACATATCCCACCTCCCAGCTTCACTCCATTCTACAGAGGAGCCATTGTGAGCATCCTGAACAGCTGCATTACCGCCTGGTTTGGGATTTGCACCATATTGGATTGAGCTTAGAAGATAATTGGTGTCTATCTCTCCCCTCCGTCACAGACATTTACACAACATGCTGCATCCGCAAAGCAACAAGCATTGTGGATGATCTCCCACACACACCCCTCTTTTTACCCTCCTACTCTCGGCAAAAGGGTATCAATGCACTCTGAGCCTTCACATCCAGACTGTGCAAAAGTTTCTTCAGACACATAAACAATCAGAATCAGTAATGAACAATTGCACTCATGAAAGGACTAAACTAAACACACACATGCTTCCGATACCAAAGATAGACAAAATTCCTGCTAAATGCTATTAGCTGCTAAAAATACATACTTTTAACATACTTACATACTTTTACATTATTGGACAAATTGCGGTTAAAGTCCACTGTTTACATTGATAACCAATGGACATATTTGCACTTTACAGCTAACACTACTAGTGGACCACCTGCACTGTTCCCTACCGGTGCTTAATGTTTATTGTCCTGTATATTGTGAATTGTCTTTCAAATTTATTGTAATTTTGTATTGCACATGCTACTGCACATGTGTATTTTATGTTGTGTTGTGTAGTTTACAATGTAGCACATTGTTCCTGGAGGAACGTTGTTTCATTTCACTCTGTACTGTACACCACTGTATATAGTTGGAATGACTAATAAAACTAATTGAATACTTAAATTCTAGTGCAAGTGTTGGTTATTACATTGTATTGAGTAAATTGTCTTTGAGGTAGAATGATATTCTGATATATAGTTAGCAGAATTTTTATAGCAATGCAGAAGTTGACAGATTAAGGTGCAACATGAAAAAAAACTTGTGCAGGTTGCAATAAATGTGCAAAGATACACGTTTCATCTGGCAAATCTGTTTAAAGTCTGCTGATAAAGTAAAATGTATGACTACACAATTAGTCTAACTGTGGGTTGGTGCATGCCAAACTTTTTAGAGATGGTTTGTTACCTTTTTTTCAACCTAATGATCATGTCTTTTCTTCTGAGAACCTTAGTAATCTGTCATGCTATTTTCTTCATTCTATAATCCACTTCTGCAAACATGTTGTGAAGATCAGACTTGTTTCATAAAACAGGACACACACACACACACACACACACACACACACACACACACCTGTAATGTCATCATCGAAATATCTGCTGATGCTTTTTGAGGAGTTTTATTTCTTGTAAAAATTTTATTTCTATGTATTTATTTTAGTTTTAACATTTAATCCAATTAGAGTCGATTGGGAGTCAATTTTCTGTCTCTGGCAAAGTCTTTAGGTACTAGACATTTAATTTTGAGGTCACTCATTTTCTTTTGTGATTTGACTTCACTCGTATGTAACTTGAATTTAAAAAAGAGTGATAAAGTGACCAAGTAATAAACATGCCTCTGTCCCTTTGACTTTTTGAGTGTATTGCAGGCATGAATTTGATGTTAATCAAATTAAGTTTGTTTTTAAAAACACATTATTTTTATCCTGTCTCTTAAAAAAAAATGTTAGTTTAATTTCCCATTATTTTCAAAATGCCCAAACCTTTCTGCAAATAATTTTTGCACATCATAGGGGCATTCTGTTTATTCTATCTTTAATAAAAGCTCATTGGTCTCAGAAGGGCAACACAGTAGCTTAGTGATTAGCATGTTCGCCTCTCAGCGTTGGGGATCGAATCCCAATCTGGATGGATTGTCCATGTTTCCCCCATGAGTTTCCTCCAGGTTGTCTGGTTTCCCCCATCAGTCCAGAAACATGGATCAAGTTCAATTGAATGCTCCAAATTGTCCCATATAGTGTGTGTCCGTGTGAGTGAGTGTGCCCAGCGATAGATTGCACCTCGATACTAGTAGAGGAGTAAGCGGATTACAATGAATGAATGAATGAATGAATGGTCTCAGGTGGTTTAGAAATATTCAAATAGAAATATATTATTATTTTTCGATTTAAAAAATTTAAAAACGTAGTAAGATAAAATAGTAGTGTTCTGTTCGTCTGCTCAGAGAGGAGTATGTAAGGATTTTCACATCATGCATGCCACTGACGCTTCATGCCATTGCTCGCTGGGCAACTATAAAGTTGAAATGATTAATATAAAACATCACTATTATGGCATATGACTATACTGAACGGATCTACTTGTACGTATTCATAACGTCATACAGTTTATTAACAGGAACGATTTCCCTCGCATGTTCACGTTCCAAATCGCATTGGAGCACAGCACGTCAAAAGCTTCCATAGTGAGTGTACACTCTGTGGACTGGAATAAACGTTCGATTGAGACCATAACCACGCGATTTGAGACGCACCCTAGAACGATCCGGGCAAGCATGAAGTAAGGCCGATCTGATTGGATAGTCCTGACGTCAATCATTTGCGTGCCTGCTGATGATTAGTCCTTATTGTCAGGCGGGCGATGCTCTGAGACTTACCTGTCTCGTTGTGAGAGGCTGACAGCTCTTCCTGATGCTCCGCCGTGTCCCGCCCCTTTGCCCTGCACGATACAAGCCGGTTAGCATGGCGCCCGGAATCAGCTCCGATTTATAGGGAATCAAAGCAGAAATACATGCGCGTGTCGGCACAGCGCGCTAAAGGGTGAACCGTGCAGCAGCGAAGAGTGTGACGGCGCAGGGCGCAAGCTGCGAAGAGAGTTTGTGACCGACTCCTGTAGGGCTCTGACCGCGGGAGAACATGGCGGAGCACCGCGGAACCTCCGAGTACAAGCACAAAGCGAGTTCCAACTCGAGTAGCTCTGTGTCTGGCAACGGGCGGGCTAACAGTCCGGCGGCATGTGGCGGCCTGTCTGGCGGTTTAACCCAGCCGGCAGGATGGCAGTCTCTCCTGTCCTTCACCATCCTCTTCCTGGCCTGGTTAGCGGGCTTCAGCTCTCGGCTTTTTGCTGTTATCCGCTTCGAGAGCATCATCCACGAGTTTGACCCTTGGTGAGTATCTACTCGAAATCGCACCAACAGCCATTGAGTGTCCTGTTTAGGAAAGTCACGTGACTGTTTTGAGGTCATAGTGCTATGGGACCTGTCCGAGAGAGGTGCGTGGCAGAGGTCACGGTGTTCCGTACAGACCCGTTCAGGGGATGCGGGGTCTGCTCTGCACCTGCTCCAAAGAGAGGCTCGGAGCTGCATGCAGAGCAGCGGGGTACTAGAGCTAATAATTATTCACTTATGGATTCACTCGAAATACCATTGAATGTCCACAGTGATCGTATTTGTGCTGGGACGGGTGTAATTTGTGCCGCCCTGTCCTGGGTGTATCTGCCCAGCGCCCGAAACGTTCTCCCCTGGCTCACGAGGACTTGTGTTAAGTTACAGTTTTGGAGGTTACAGGGAAGTTTTATTATGGAATACTTGATTACGTCAAAAAAGGTCTCGGTGTCGATTCATAAATGTATGTACAGTGTTAATTGTGAAGTGTGTGCGTGCGTACGCTAATTGCCCCTAGTTGTGTGTCTACTTCACAGTAGTTTAGCAAGCTGTGCAGAATGCTGCTGCTTGGTGAAAACTAGTGCAGTGTGTTATGCTATGTATAATATTTCTGTAGTTGGAAAGTAGTAGTTTTTTTTTAAACTGATTTTACAATGTCTTTCAACTCACAAAATGTGAGTGACGTTTTTTGTTCTGAAATAACCATTATAGACAAGATGGACCTATTTGGGTTTTAAATGAAATCACCCTGCTATAATTCATTGCCATACCCATTCGCTGCAGTGTTATTTAGATGCAGAGGAAGCTTAATATTTTATTATAGGTTGCACTGCAAGTTGGTGACACTAAACTGCTGAATTGATAAAAACAAACAAGCAGGTAGATGAAATGTTCAAATACTTGATTTGGCTTCTTGATTTACTAGAGATGGATATCTGTGGTGTCGGCTATATTTAATGTGTTGTTAGGTGTAACCAGTTTACTGCTCTCACTGTAATGTGCTTTCAGGATTAATTTAATACGGCTTAAATCCAGTGAAAGTGATTTTTGGGAGATCAGTTTAAGAGGTTGACTGAGAGGAATTAAGGTTTCAGCACAGCGGGTTACTCTTGTTGTACTTTGATGTTTAAGAAACTTTTTCAAGTTGTCCCCTAACATTGAAATTTCCATGCATTTCACTGAACTTTGTGGTGCCAAGCCTGAATTTCTTGAATTTTATGGAAAAAGAGCAAGGATGTAAAACATATTATATAGCACTTCGCAGCAGTTCCTGGGAATTTAGAATGCATGAAATTCTACATTTAAAGATTCTTTTTAGACCTGATTAATACTTCCAAATCTTCAGAGCCTGTGTGGTTATGGCTGTACTAATTCAGGTTGGCTTCTTTATTTGAATTAATCTCAGTTTAGCGTAGCTTTGTGATGGGTTGAATTTTGAACAGCCCCAATTCTGTTGTGTGATGTAGTCCTGTCTTATTTAGTATGAATGTTTACTGGTTTTAAGATCAATCACTAGCTTTTAACATTTATTCCAGCAGTTTTTAATCCAAACTCTCTTTTACTACAGAGTTCATTGATGGACATTTAGCCTGATTTGATCTCCAGATTTGATTTATAGTGTTTATTTAATATTCTTTTTCTCTGAGATCATATCCTTTTTACTAACTAATTTTTTGCTGAAGTATTGTTCTGTTTTATAAAGTTGCTTTCCTCTTAAATATGTAAATTAATGTCTTGTGTTTTGCATATTGCTGTTCACTTTTCCTGAAATATCACAACACAGCAGATTATTGATGCTTATTCATTTGAAAGGAAGAATTATTTTACCTCTGGTAAGCTCAGACTTAAATTAATATTTATATATATTTAAAAATATTTTCATATTTCTTATTTTCATATTATGTGGAGTGCATCATTCACTGGGCCACTGAGAGAATAGTACTTACATTACATAAATTAACTACTTAAAGCTTATAGAAGAGAGATTCTTATTATATTAGTGGATTTATTATTATTTTTTTTTAGGTTTTATGGTGTTTGACATGGTGTCTTGGAATTAAGGAAATGAAAATAATAATTATAATTAACACCTATTGCATTTTTCAGACGACTGAAAATTCTGCTCTTAAAATGAGATTGTAAAAGTATTTTACAATTAAATTTTTCTTCATCATTTATTACCCTGCAATATTAAGGACCATTGGCTTCCTTTCAAATGTAATGATGTTTTTGAACAACTAAATGCTAATTAACTCTGATGCTTTCTTGACAGCTCAAAAAATCCATCTTGTGATGCTATTCTGACCTTGTTTTAAGATTAACGATGATGCTAAATCCTCAAGCTTTTTGCTAAACCTGTTATTTGTCAATGACCCAGGTGTCAGACATAACACCCACTATGTTACTGCTATAGCATTTAAAACATGCACTGCTCATTTCTTCCAAAAAAAACCCCAGCAAATATCGATTGTGCTCCCTCACAACAATCCACTTAAGACTTGCAGCTGCATACTGTATCATCAGCAGTTCAGCCCATCTGCATCTCATCTTACATCTGAAATGATAATACTTCTACTTAAAACAAGAATTGTGGAATCTACAGTCCATCTTACAGGGTTTAGCTAGAATTGTTTTCTGGAAGCGATGAGGTACAATGAAACAATGGCAGTTATATTATGTTTTAAAGCACAGTTTTATATAAGCTAAATTAACATTGTCTCTTCTTTCCAAGCTAAAGACTATTGTTCTAGTACATATCATTAATATGAATCTGTGAAATCTTTTTATGTGTCATAAATCAGTTATTTGACCTACGATTGGTTAAAATGCAAGGCCACAGGCATTTAAATTAAAATGATTAACTTATGGTATATATCTAGTCCTTATCAGAACAGTCTCTTAAAAGCAGATATACTCTCTTGCCACAATTCTACAATATAAAATAAATAATATTGTTGGGCACTGAGAGAACCTAGATGTGTACAGGACTAATGACTTTCCAGCCCTGCCAGAATGGCCTTACTGACCTAATTTAGTTTTTCTTATTTTGGGAAGCTATTTTCTGAGCATTACATTATCTGTACATGGGTTCTAGAACTGATTAAGTGATTCACAGTCTGTACACTGGACTGATTTATATTAAATATTAAAATGAACACATCTGATCTATACAAGATCTGTACATTGGTGTCCTGCACTGTTGATGCTGCCAGTCTCAAGGAGGATGAGTTCCATACAGAGCCTTGGTTCTTCCAAGGTTTTTTTAAAAAAAAAATCACGGCAGTTTATATATATATATATATATATATATATATATATATATATATATATATATATATATATATATATATATATATATATATATATATATATATATACACACACACTCACCGGCCACTTTATTAGGTACACATGTCCAACTGCTCGTTAACACTTAATTTCTAATCAGCCAATCACATGGCGGCAACTCAGTGCATTTAGGCATGTAGACATGGTCAAGACAATCTCCTGCAGTTCAAACCGAGCATCAGTATGGGGAAGAAAGGTGATTTGAGTGCCTTTGAACGTGGCATGGTTGTTGGTGCCAGAAGGGCTGGTCTGAGTATTTCAGAAACTGCTGATCTACTGGGATTTTCATGCACAACCATCTCTAGGGTTTACAGAGAATGGTCCGAAAAAGAAAAAACATCCAGTGAGCGGCAGTTCTGTGGGCGGAAATGCCTTGTTGATGCCAGAGGTCAGAGGAGAATGGCCAGACTGGTTTGAGCTGATAGAAAGGCAACAGTGACTCAAATAGCCACCCGTTACAACCAAGGTAGGCAGAAGAGCATCTCTGAACGCACAGTACGTCGAACTTTGAGGCAGATGGGCTACAGCAGCAGAAGACCACACCGGGTGCCACTCCTTTCAGCTAAGAACAGGAAACTGAGGCTACAATTTGCACAAGCTCATCGAAATTGGACAATAGAAGATTGGAAAAACATTGACTGGTCTGATGAGTCTCGATTTCTGCTGCGACATTCGGATGGTAGGGTCAGAATTTGGTGTCAACAACATGAAAGCATGGATCCATCCTGCCTTGTATCAACGGTTCAGGCTGGTGGTGGTGGTGGTGGTGTCATGGTGTGGGGAATATTTTCATGGCACTCTTTGGGCCCCTTGGTACCAATTGAGCATCGTTGCAATGCCACAGCCTACCTGAGTATTGTTGCTGACCATGTCCATCCCTTTATGACCACAATGTACCCAACATCTGATGGCTACTTTCAGCAGGATAATGCGCCATGTCATAAAGCTGGAATCATCTCAGACTGGTTTCTTGAACATGACAATGAGTTCACTGTACTCAAATGGCCTCCACAGTCACCAGATCTCAATCCAATAGAGCATCTTTGGGATGTGATGGAACGGGGGATTCGCATCATGGATGTGAAGCCGACAAATCTGCGGCAACTGTGTCAATATGGACCAAACTCTCTGAGGAATGCTTCCAGCACCTTGTTGAATCTATGCCACGAAGAATTGAGGCAGTTCGGAAGGCAAAAGGGGGTCCAACCCGTTACTAGAATGGTGTACCTAATAAAGTGGCCGGTGAGTGTGTGTATATATATATATATATATATATATATATATATATATATATATATATATATATATATATATATATATATATATATATATATATATACACACACACACACACACACAACACCAGTCTCTTTTGCTTAGGTTTGCTCTTTTGGGGGTTTGGGCTAAGAAAAATGTAAAGCTTTTTTGAGACAAGGTACTGTTATAAAAAAGTGCTAATAAATGAATTAACTTGTATATGAGCATAGTAAGAGCACTTGCTCTACTTGATTATGAGAAATTTTTGAATGAATTAATTAATGTTCATTCTTGATGGTGTGAATTTTTATTTGAGCATGTTGCAGAACTACTGCTTTATGGAGTTAGTACACAAATGACGTATTAATGCAATTTCAAAGGTAGAACACCCCCCCCCCCCCTCCTTTTTAAATTGCATATGGCTGTTCATCAAGCTTTTGATTGAGTGTTAATATGAAGTTACCATTACAGCTCTGGTATACCTCATTTCTTACTTTTAACAAGCTGTTAAGCCGGTATTTATTTTAAAAATCTAATCTACTCTGAGTGCTGTACTCTTATCCTGATTGGCTGACTGATGTGTTCTGACTGGGGAATCTGACTGGCCGACTGAGGCAAATTTAACTTGATGTAAATTCAGTCAGCTCGTTTATATTATAAGTCATTGGGATCTGAGCTCAGTTATTATTGCAAAGAGGAACTTGTTTCCTATATGTATCATTTTTGTACCATGATGGTTTGTTTAAAATTATCTAAGGAATATTTTTATTGGGTGGATCTGCTTATAATTTTTATTTTGACACAATGTTAGTTAAATTGTGAAATTGTACTTAAACTATCCATGCTCATGTAGCATTGTTTTTTCTGTAAATAAAATGCAAAACCTAATGGAAATATTAAATACATATTTTTTAAGTTTCAGTCAACAGACGTTCACAAGGTAAACAGCCACAAGAGGAACTCATTGCAAGTAAATGTCTTCACCCATTTGAAAGTCAAATTTAACCTCAACGTATCCAGCTACGAGAGTTTTAGTAGACAGTCATTTTCTTATTGTAATGTTGGATTCTTTGTTGGGATGTACATCAACAATGTAGGTATTTCCGGCAGTTATGCATGTGATCACTTCTGCATGATTCTGCCTAACTCAAAGTACTAGAGCTCTCATCTACATTTCATAGGGATTTAGAGTTGCACATTTTCCCCCCCTAGAATTCCTTGCATTGGTAGCTTAAAATCCCTTTTTATGCTTTAATTCTGCTTTGACCTTAACGTTTTCATAAAAACTTGCTCTCAAGACCAGAGTGGCTTGAAATGTAATTCATTTAATTGATATCTGTCTTACTGTTAAATTGCCCAGTCACAAAACCCCTTTTGATTTGTGACATCAGTCTTTATGTAATCATATTAGTTTTTAGCTTTAGGAAACATGGGTAGTAAAAATAGCGATGAGCTAGACTTCGCTTTCTGAAGTCCAACAGTAGGACATTGTGGGTGCAAATCATATATATATATATATATATATATATATATATATATATATATATATATATATATATATATATATATATATATATATATATATATATATATATATATATTCAATATTTAAGAACTACATATTAAAGAGCTTTAGGAGTAAGAATGAATAAAATTCACCATACAGTAATTTTGCTTTATTTTGGAATAAGGATGCAGAGGATGTATTAACTGTTTTGGAATCTGATGTGACCCTATTGTGGAACAATAAGGAAACTATTGTTAAACTTATTTTACATTCTCTAGTGATATGCTTGCTTCAGTTTCTTTAACACTTGATTAAAACATGTTTTCCTTAAAGTCGACATTGTGACCTTATCTAGTGCTTAGATCAAACGAAGTTCAAAGTCTGACAGTGCAGAAAAATTGGTTGGATGGTAGAAAGTAATATAGATAAACTGCTTAATGGGTTTTTTTCTTTTATGAATGTTATCATGAAATTGTTGAACTTTATTATGATTTTAATTGTAACATTTTTATTCCTGATTAATTGCCAAATGATTAATTGCAAAATGATTTTCATCCTGAGTACATGTGCATAAATGCACTCATGCCCAGTGTTCTTTTTATAAAGCTTTTTTTTTTTTTTTTTTTTTTTTTTTTTTTTTAAATCATACAGTTGGCTCGACTTCTAGTAAAAGACTGTTTTTTTTTTTTTTTTTTTGCATCTCATGGGACCCTGACTAAATCAGATTGCTGAAATAGAGACTAGCTGCTGTTGAAATGAGGAGTCACACTTGATGCATACTAACTTTTTTGTTTTGTGCAGTTTTATACAGCCATTACACGTTTGTGCATACTAGTTCCTATGCGCAATACAAATTTTGAATCTTAAAGTCCAACTAGGCAAATTTCCGGCAATATAAATATTCTTGTGGTTTCAGGATTAAAGCAGTGTTGAAGTTCATCTAACACAAATATTACTAGTTTAAGACACTGAGATGAGCACTTGAGGAATGGCGATGGTATGGGTCTCACTTTCCTTTGAGTCACCAGAGCTGCTGGTGCCTCACTTTTCTGCTGGGCTGAACAAACAGGTTGTGTTGGTTGGTCACGTGGGCTGAAAATTTGTGATCCTTAACAGACTGTCACCACATTTTGAGATTTAGGCCATAATCATCTTTTAATGTTACTGGATTAATCGTATTTGGATTTAGGAGCTCTACAGCAAATCTCTTTGCTTAAAGTGCATATGGGTTGGCGAAATGTTGCAGCACGTGCCTGAACAGGAGATGTATGATATTCACAAAAAATTGGGTCGGTTTTGTCAATCAAACACTCTTTTGTGTGTATCTTTACTTCTATCTCAGCATCTGTTAATGTGTCTTTTTTTTTTGTCCCTGTTTGTGCATATCAGACTCTGGTCTCCCACACTCTGTTCCCTATTCGTTTCTGACATATTTTTTTTCAGTCTAATTATTTGTCTCTGTCTGTATGGGATCTGTGCTCATAAAAGGATAGACATGTTCAGCAACGATATTCAGTTAGGCTGTGTCAATTAACAATGCCCAATTGGTACTAAGGGGTCTTAAGTAGGGGTGCAACTAACGATTATTTTGATAATCGATTAATCGGTCGATTATTTTTTTTCGATGAATTGGATAAATTACAGAAATTTCCATGTCTTTACATATAATCATTTAGCAGACGCTTTTATCCAAAGATGGATGTTTTTCAGTAAAATTATTCTATAGTATTTTTTTATATATATATATATATATATATATATATATATAGATATAGATATAGATATAGATATAGATATAGATATATATAGATAGATAGTAATTTTATTCAAAATGTTTTAGTTAACATTTCCTGTAATTAATGAAAAGTACAATGAAAGAAATAATGTATCATCTAAACATCAACTCCAAATAACACATGATACTCAGCTGGCCTCAGTAATGAACCATATATTGTCTGTTCTGTAGCCTATTGGAAAAAAAAAACAAAACCTCTTGTGTGAAATATCAATTGGACGCCGGGACAAATGTGGCTGCTTTGCACACCATGCACAAGGCTTCCCGTTTGTCTCGACGCGGTCTGAAAGCAGGGGGGGCTCTTTTGTAAACAGACTCTTGCGCTTCGGGGCGTACCTTTACGCCGTGTGCGTGTCAATCCCCCTGTGCTGCTATTGATCTGCTAAAAACCAGGACATTTCCTCACTTTAAAAAATAAACCGGGACGCCCGGGACAGGACGTGACATACGGACATTTCCGGGAAATACGGAGGTATTTGTATAACGGACATTAAGACACGTTCTCTGTCGTGATAACTAAAGAAGCTCGGGATGTTGTAGTGATTTACTCTGCTGTTGAGATTCATCCTCATCAGTGACTCTAGCATGTTTAGTTTCAGGTGATGTATCATCACCGTGGTGCTGCGTTCATGCTTGCAGAGCTGCATGATCCACGTTCTTTATTTGTGTGAAGGTGAAGCTCCCGCAGTTTGGATTTAAACGGAAGTTTTTTTCTGCGTTGGCTGTGTTTCATTTGTGCGATTTATCAACTTGTTTTGCAGACTCCGTCTCGTTCTGTTCAACCCGCTATTATTTCCTGCGTTATTGAAGTGCTGCAGGTGACGTAAGCGGTTACGACATTACGAGTAACATGGAATCGCGCGACCCAACGAAATGATAGAAATTCATTATCGATACTTTGGATAATCGATTTTTATCGATTCGTTGTTGCAGCCCTAGTCTTAAGTGTGCCAAGAAAGTATCCCCCCATACCATTAGACCACCATTAGCCCGAACTGTTGATAACGCAACCAGCTAAAAGCGCAACTCGTCAGACCAGACGACAGTCCAATTCTACTGTCTAATTTGTGTGATCCTGTGCGAATTGTAATGTGTCCTGTTTTAAGCTGACTGGAAAGACTGTCAACCATTGTGGTCATCTGCTGCTGTAGTCCATCTTCATTGTGTTGTGCATTTAGGGGTGGTATTTTGCATTCTTTGGTTGTAAGGAGTGGTAATGAGTTACTGTTGCCTTTTCATCATCTCAAATCAGTCTACCCATTCTCTTATGGTCAACAAGGCATTTTTATCCACATAGTTGCCGCTCAGTGGATATTTACATGTATAATGTAATGAAGCTGTGCAGAACTGTACTTTGTGTGTGATAGCGAGTGAATGAGAAAGATGGCTCCCTCTTACAGTGGCAGCTCAGAATGCATTGAGTACTTTCTCTGTTCTCCTAATAAGTAGGGTAATTTGTCTGGGTTAGAAAGACTGTTAAATGAAGGATGGCCGTTGTTAATTTTTGTTAAAAAGAATTTGTAGAAATTGTTCGGTCTGTCTTCCTCCATGTTTAAAAGCTGTCCTCATGTATAAATCACTCCAGCTCTAGTAATGTGTTCCTAATATTTTTGATTATCTAGGAGTCCTTATATGCTTGTTTAATGTATATTCTTCTTCTTAACCTGTTAAGAATTCATGTTCCTGCTACCTGTTTAGTTTTTAAGCCAGTTTTAAAAAAAAAAAATTTAAGCTGACATTTTCCTCCTAAAAGTTTATAAACATTTGCAGCATGTTGGCAAACTCCGTATCTAACTTTAATCATTTCTGTCCTGAAGTTTTGATTGAGAGGAGCTTGTTTGCTCAAGCTAGCACACTGAGTCACAGTGTTAAATTATGATGTGTGCACTTCTGCATTCAAAGCACACTTCCTTCTGCCATTGAAGATGCTGGAAAATCAATCCTGGTTTTCTTCCTGTCTTGAGGACAAACTTTTTTTTTTTAATTCAGCTGGACCATTGTATGGTGATTTTTCTGGTTATTCAGATCTGAATTGTTTCAACTAGTGTACAAATCAATCACATTTTGTCCTATCTCTTAAGTCTGGTTTTTAAAGTGAGACTGTTCTTGATGAGCGATCATTGATTTTAGCCTAAAATCAATCTCATAACAAAATGTTGCTAATGCCTTCTTTTGGATCGAGTTACTGGACCCATGATTAGCTTTGTGTAGATGATGGTTACCTGAAATTGTACACAAAACTGTAATGTTTTTAATCGGTTATCTGCTGTAAAAGTACAAAAATCAAAATACACACTCTAGTTTTTGTACAAGAACAAAGAGCTCTGGCTTACCAGAAACCATAACATTTCAGCAAATTATTTTCAGTTGATCTGCTTTTCCTTCATTGACTTTAATAAAAATTGAAACACCTGCTGATTCAAGTCTATTAATTTTAATTAAAACTGATTTGTAGTGTTTAAGGCCTTTTATAGTGTTTAAAGAATCTAGCCTCAGTTTCTCTTTATGTAGATTTTTTTACATGTTTTTTTATGTTTTCTTGCATAGAATAATGCTTATAAGGCTCAGAAAATTGTGAAGTTGTTAGGACGATGCTGGTTTAAAAGATGCTATGTAAATAAATGAAACTTAGATATTTACATCTAAATGTGAAAAGGTGGCCTTTCAAAAAGGATTGCCGGACTGCTAGACTGCCAGTTCAAAGCCAACCCACACCAGTCCTTGGGGCTTGCAAGCTGTTAAACAAATGCACATTTAACAAATCATTTATAGAAAAGTGCAGAATGTACTGCCGCCAGAAATGAAGCACACTTTACTGACTTTATTGTACACAATTTCTTTTTTTGTTTTTCTTTGTTTTAATTAGTAACACATCATCCTTAACCACCCCTTAAGGGGTTTGATCTATCCTTACATTTAAAACTATAATTAACCTTAAGTAAACTTACAGCTCAAGTACTAGATACTATAGAAAAGTTTATTACTTATTATTCATCTTTATACTTTCTCACATGTCTTATGTCATAGTGTGAATATGCCCTCTATGATGTGTATTGTTTGTCAGACAGTTGTAACCTGTTCACAAAACTATTTTGTTAATATTCCCATCCCCACCCCCTTTTTTTAAGTTTAAATGCAAGATCTAATTTACAGCCACTTCAGTCAGCCTTCTCCAATTTACAGTATTTAACAAATGGTTCACACCAATACATTAGGTTTCATATAGTGGAATTAGTGCAGAAATGCCACCTCTTTACAATTTGGTAAAGTTGAAAGAATAAGCAGTGTGTAGTATTTCACAACAAAACATTTTACAAAAGAACTGCAGGTTTTTGTTGGCTATTAAGTCTGAGCTGTAATTACTGCCAAGGATAAAAATATGAACTTTTTCTTGTGAAGTTCTTCACATTTCCACAATCTGCTAACTTGCCTGTGTGCAGAACAATTAAATTGGTGCGCACCCACACTTTGATATTTATATACCTGATAATTCTTTTTTTTTTAAATTTATTTATTATTTTTTTTTATGAAGTACATTTATGAATACAAATTGCAAACTGCTGCTTGGATAAGTGATTAGTGTAAATGTAATGACCTATAGAATAGAAAACTATGATGTAATGAGCATTTTTCCAGGCAAGCCTAAACCTGTAATCCCAAGAGGATCATCCACTTTCTTTTAAAATAACACTATTACTGTGATTGAATTTATTATAAATTCTAATTTTAGGCTTACATGTTTGATTAATTTACATTTCACATTGATGCACTTATTCATTAAAGTCTGTTTTTCAATGAATATCTGCTGGAATGTTAAGTTTAATAAATATTTCTAAATTATAGTTTGAGTTGTTCTTTGTAAAAAAAAAGAACAAAAATATTTAGCCTATTTAACTTGGCAATGTTTATGATTATATATATATATATATATATATATATATATATATATATATATATATATATATATATATATATATATATAAATAATATCATAAACATTGCCAAGTTAAATAGGCAAAATTTTATTTATTTATTCTTTTTTCACTTGGGCCACTTTTTCAGTACATCTTAATGAAGTGTGTATGTATATATGTATTTGTGTGTGTGTGTGTGTGTGTGTGTGTGTATATATGTGTATATATATATATATATATATATATATATATATATATATATATATATATATATATATAATATATATATACACACTTCATTAAGATGTACTGAAAAAGTGGCCTAAGTAAAAAAGAAAAAAGATATAATAATGAAATTTTGCCTATTTAACTTGGCAATGTTTATGAAATAAATATATTCCTTCAGTTTTGTGGTTGTAGCACATGCTAGATAATGCCTTTGCTTCTCTCACCCAATCTCATCTCTTTTAATGTCACACAGACATCTTATTTTCCAGAATTTTTGTTTTTTCCGGTTTCTTACTCCTACACTCCTTTTGATTTCATTTTTTTTACTGCTCGTCACTGCTACATGGATATAACTGAATACCAAGCATGACTGTTAATTAAAAATTTGGTATGTCTAATTTTTTACGTAAATGTTATACTTGGACATTTACGAAATCATCTTTAAATAGTTTAAAACTCATAAATTCACTGACAGATTGTGTACAAATCAAGGACATTCAAGACCATTATTACTCTCACCAGGAATGGCCAGCCAACAGTGATCATGCCAAAAGTAAAGCATGTTAAAGAGTCTGTGAGGTCACAAAAGTACCAAAGGTAACTAAGCAACAGCCTCTTAAGTCATTTTGACCTCAACATGGGTCATTCACTAAAACGGCAACTAACCACACAAGTTGTTCTACCTAGAAATAGTAAAGTAAATGTTTTGAAAAGGTCAATTCAATGTCCCGCCCTGAATCTAATTGAAATGTTGTGGAAGGATCTGAGGCATGCAGTTCATGGGCAGGAACACACTAACTTAAGAGTTAAAGGTGTTTTGTACAAAAAAGATTGAAAAATTCCTCCAAGCTGAGGTGCAGGGCTGATTATCAGTTAACCTGAAACATGTAATTATTGATGCAGGAGGTAAGTTGTATTTCTTCTTCTTTTTTTTTTAATAATAAATAAATGACCAAACTTTAACAGTTTAAAGTTCACAAACACAGACACAATTTCATGTGGCTAAATAAATCTTGTTTTATGGACCTTGGTTAGAGGTACCAGTGGTAGAAATGCAATACATAAAGAACTGGATAGAAATAAAGCAAGCTGCTGTTAATTGGGGTTCATGTTGCGGTTCAGAACTTGTTAGATTAAAGATAAAACATGAAACAATATGCGTTATATGTATATTTCTTTTTACTGTTACAATCTGCTGATTCTATTCTGCTCTACTAGAATTACTGTCACTTCTTTTGTGCTGTGTTTTTATGTTTTGAGAAACTACTGTTTTGCATTACTGCAGAAACATTGTACCACTTTACCATGAAAAAAAACATCTGATCATATTCATCCCTCTGTGATATTTGTACAAGTAATAAGCCATTTCCTAGCCATGTGGGTCCATTACTAATTTAACAAAAACTTTGCCCCCGCTCTGTTTCAATAAACCGTTCTTTAGTTTATTCCCATGGTTTTGTGACAGTAAGGGTGAATATTATATTAATAAGCAATAACCGAATGTAATAAATAAAATGCCTCTTTCAGAAAGTGTTATGAGATTAATGATCTACTCATTGCACACATTTTTTTCTGTCAAGAAAAAGCAATTGCATGACAACTACAACCCCTGGCAACAATGGAGATCACAGATAGATACTTTTATTTTATTTTTTTGGAACTACAGTATAAAATATAAATGCATGCAATATTAATGTATGGAATCAACAGTAAACCCCAGAATTTGCATTCTGCTCTGCCTTGGGCTTTTATGATAGAGTCCTTTACTGCGCTAATGAAAAGTAATATTCCACATGCAGCTGGTTCCAGCCTTCTTTAAATACTGGCTTTTTTTTTTTTTTTTTCCATTGAGAATGGATTCGTTTTAAGAAACGAATTTCGCATACATTTTTTTTTTTTTTTTTATCATAACAGATCTGAACCTTATATCTTAGATCCTGTATAGAAGTTTTTTTGCTCTGCTTTTGCTCTGTGACATGATGCATCCTGAAAAGTTATTGCATCACCAAACATTTTCCATCAGTGGACTAAAAAATCCAAAATGTCTGCACATTGATCATCAATTATTAAGGAAATGGTTGCCATTTCCATTAGGTTTTATATTTAAACTTCACCCCTATCATGTCCATTTCAAGCAGTTAAAACTGTTCCAGTATCATCTTGGCCTGACTTACTGAGATTTTGATTTGTCAATGTTTTTCTGTAGAAATAAATTGCAATGTTTTTGTCGAACCGAATTGCAATGTTTGCAGATGCATTATGCCACATTTGCCATTGCTAGTACATATGCATCTTTGTTTTTACACTCATTGTGCATATTGTCAGTTTCTCATAACATATAGAAGCATTATGTAGTTTTACAATTACAGACTGTAGTCCATATGTTTCTCTACATACTTTTTCATTCTAGAAGCATTGGTGTTCCAGCAGTGACGTCTCATCCACTCATACCTGCAGAACATAGCAGGGTAAATGGGACAAACAAAATATGGAGAAAAAATTCTGCAATTGGAAAAACTACAAATTGCATCTAAATTAGAGGTGAAGTTGGCTATTTAATGGTTTTTGATTGTATATAGGCTATTAGCTTTCCACAATAAGTTCTATGTTAAGTCTGATTCCTGTCAAAATATCTTAGGACTTGATTTCTGGCCGTTCGTATGTACAGTAAATGCTGTAAAGCAGCCCATAGTGTTTATGATTAAGAACCTCCTGGAGCACCCACTCATTTGCTTTATGTAGGTGGTGGATGGCCTGATCAACACCTGAATCTCTTGGTTGTGTGTTGGCTGGTCATTGATCTGAAGCTTTGATTTATTTCTGGACAAACAAGGAGGCTCATTAAGTTACCATGACTACAGAAGAACTAATGCTTAAAAAGGTTATGAAATTAATGGTAGTTGTTGCACTAGCTATAACGCTAAGGTTCTTTCATTTTTTCCCCCCCAGCATTTAAATGATCCCAATCCATCACTGTTCTACATGAATTATTTGTAGTTACTCTTAAGCAATTACACAAATTGAGTTAAATTCATGGCAGTTAAATTGTATTTATTTTAGGTTGTTAAGGTTGTGCATGTCAGACCTTTCTACCCCTTTGCATCTTTAGCTGACCTTTTTATTTATTTTATTTTATTTATTTATTTATTTTTTTGCTAAACCTATTTTTGTTAAAACAATGTTAAAACAAGAGTATAAGACTTCCAACCAGCCTCCAGAACAATAGTATGATTATAGCAAAGTGTCATGCCTCACCCTTTGAGTGCATGTCAAATGTGTTGGAGGATGCACGCTCTTTCCATTTACAGCTCACTGAAGGGTAGAAAAGTCTCTTTGCTGTTCCAGAAATCTAGCTGCCTTAGAAATCGCATCCGTTCAACCTGATACTTTGATGTACTACAATGTTATAACTTTTCACTGACATGTTTGAGTGGGAGAAAATTTCCTGCATGCAATGATTCACATGCTTTAGACATGCATACTTGTACATGGAATTGATCCAAAGTGCTTTTTTTTTTTTTTTTTTTTTTTTTTTTTTTCCCGTTTTTTAAAGTGTAAAGAATTTATATTCTTCTATTCTAATTCATTTGCTGATTTGAATTAATTATTAACAAGTCACTATTTAATGAAACACGTAATGAAATGTAAACTATGGTTTATTAAGATTAAAAAATGATTTTTAAAGGGTTTTAGTGCCGTACTGCAACTCCTAAATGGAAGCATCATAATAAATTACAATTACAGCATCTCCTACACAAATGTGCTTAAAGTAATAAGTGAACTAAAAATATTAGATAAGGTACATGTACCATCAAAACCAGTGCGCAGCACAATAAACTCTTTTTAAACCGTTATTTAAACACTTATTCAACTGAAATTCTAAAGTAGCACTTTACCACATTATGGTTGTAATGGTAAGTGAATTTATTGGCTACAACAAAAAAAATTATTAAAATATTAAATTATTAAAAAAATTTGTTTGCTTGTTTCAAAACTGTTCACATATGAGCCACTTATTTAGATATATATATATATATATATATATATATATATATATATATATATATATATATATATATATGTGTGTGTGTGTATATGTATATATATATATATATATATATATATATATATATATATATATATATATATGTGTGTGTGTGTATATTAATTATCTAGGAGGAATACAGCTGGGGATGAATGTGACATTTGTGTTCATTTAAAGAAACTTTAATACTAAAGCATTTTTTGTGTTTCAATAGTGCCCTTAAGAGCACTGTTTAATTAAGGAAAATATTTCAACATAAAAGTTTTTTATTTTTCAATTATTTGGGAGACGTTCTCATTATCACATTAGATCATTCACATTAGATTAATCATTTTGTGGATTAATTGACTAATCGTTAAAAAGAATTGTTAGACTAAACAATAGAAAATTAATTGTTAGGTTACACCCTAAACTTGTGAGATCATACCTACCAAAAAAAATGTTTGTGTGTAAACATTTATAATACAATATAACACTGTTATAATTTAAATTGTATATTGGGTTACTGTCATATGCAAAAGTTTGGGCACCCCTATTAATCTTAATCATTTTTAGTTCTAAATTTTTGGGTGTTTGCAACAGCCATTTCAGTTTGATTTATCTAATAACTGATGGGCACAGTAATATTTCAGGATTGAAATGAGGTTTATTGTGCTAACAGAAAATGTGCAATATGCATTAAACCAAAATTTTACAGGTGCAAAAGTATTATCATTTTATTGATTTGAATACTCCTAACTGCTTTTTACTGACTTACTGAAGCACAAAATTGGTTTGGTAACCTCATTGAGTTTTGAACTCCATAGCCAGGTGTATCCAATCATGAGTAAAGGTATTTAAGGTGGCTAATTGCAAGTTGGTCTCCTATTTGAATCTCTTCTTAAGAGTGACATAATGGGCTCCTCAAAACAACTCTCAAATGATCTGAAAACAAAGATTGTTCAACATAGTTGTTCAGGGGAAGGATACAAAAAGTTGTCTCAGAGATTTAACCTGTCAGTTTCCACTGTGAGGAACATAGTAAGGAAATGGAAGACCACAGGGACAGTTCTTGTTAAGCCCAGAAGTGGCTTAAGAAAAATATCAGAAAAGCAGAAGAGAAAAACAGTCAAGGACAATCCACAGACCACCTCCAAAGAGCTGCAGCATCATCTTGCTGCAGATGGTGTCACTGTGCATCGGTCAACAATACAGCGCACTTTGCACAAGGAGAAGCTGCATGGGAGAGTGATGCGAAAGAAGCCGTTTCTGCAAGCATGCCACAAACAGTCGCCTGAGGTATGCAAAAGCACATTTGGACAAGCCAGCTTCATTTTGGAAGAAGGTCCCGTGGACTGATGAAACAAAGATTGAGTTGTTTGGTCATACAAAAAGGCGTTATGCATGGTGTCAAAACACAGCATTCCAAGAAAAACACTTGCTACCCACTGTAAAATTTGGTGGAGTTTCCATCATGCTTTGGGGCTGTGTGGTCAATGCCAGCACCGGGAATCTTGTTAAAATTGAGGGTTTTGCATTCCACTCAGTATCAGCAGATTCTTGAGATTAATGTTCAAGAATCAGTGACGTTGAAGTTACACTGGGGATGGATATTTCAGCAAGACAATGATCCAAAACACCGCTCCAAATCTACTCAGGCATTCATGCAGAGGAACAATTACAATGTTCTGGATTGGCCATCCCAGTCCCCAGACCTGAAGATCATTGAACATCTGTGGGATGATTTGAAGCGGGCTGTCCATGCTCGGCGACCATCAAACTTAACTGAACTGGAATTGTTTTGTAAAGAGGAATGGTCAAAAATACCTTCATCCAGGAACTGATTAAAAGCTACAGGAAGCGACTAGAGGCTGTTTTTTGCTAAAGGAGGATCTACTAAATATTAACGTCACTTTTCTGTTGAGGTGCCCATACTTTTGCACCTGTCAAATTTTGGTTTAATGCATATTGCACATTTTCTGTTAGTACAATAAACCTCATTTCAATCCTGAAATATTACTGTGTCCATCAGTTATTAGATATATCAAACTGAAATGGCTGTTGCAAACACCCAAATATTTAGAACTAAAAATGATTAAGATCAATAGGGGTGCCCAAACTTTTGCATATGACTATGTTCAAAATTATAAGGTTTTCTGCTTTAAAATGCTGTATGTGGTGACTGTTTATGACAGCCAAAAAAAAGATATGGTAATTTAAATTTGCATAACCCATCACACCGCATGCTATGCAATGCATCATGCACCCATTTAATTCATCGTGGTGTGCATTCATTGTTTGAAGTTGTGTTTTAGAAATACAAGTATTATTAAAAAGCTATTTTTCAAATAAATGCGTGGATTAATGTTGATTGACATTACTCCTATCTCTCAAGGTAACATATAAAATGAAATGATCTCTTTATGTCTCACTAGACTGGGAGAATGTATAGAAGAGTCATCAGTGCTATTTTAAGTTGTTTTAGTTAAGCTGTATTTGTAGCTGTACAGTCCAAAGAGTTTTAAAACTATATCCTAGATTTGTAAACCTGATTGATGTGACTGTATTCCTTTGGACAACGAATGACTATCTGTGAGCAGTTATGTTCCTGTGTTGTCTATTGCAAAAAAAAAAAAAAAAAAGCATAAGTCAGAATCCTCACAGCACTCAAACATTTGAAGGCTTGTTCCTGAAAAGGGAGGTTTTACTGTTTAGAAGTGGCAGATCAAACCACAAGCTAATAGGTCTTAGGAAGCTTTGGCACAGTGCAGTTCTCTAAATTTAAAATCAACAACATAAATCTCTTCTTCACCACACAAAAGATTACATCTTAAATAAAGTTCTTTACAGGATTCATTCACTGTGGTTTATGGAAAAGAAATTTATGTAAAAATGTTTCATCTGTAAAGACTCTGATGTACAGAATTAACTAACCTTACAAGACAATTAAGAATCCTGTTTCCTAGGATTGTAACGTGAGTGTACCAAAACAAAATTTGTTAGGACCAAACAAATGCACATTTGGCTGAATTCTTAATTCTGGTTTTCAGTGTTTCATGTTTGCCTATATCTATTTTCTGCTTAAACACTGTCTGTTTAAGCATCTCCTCCTGAAACATGATAAACTTGTACTTGTTAACTGTCTCAAATTAAGTGTTTTTATATTAAAAACACTTACCGTTATTTCTACTAGAGGTGCCCAACCATCTGTTTAATACAGCTTCATTCATTCTAAATGTTCTTTTCTTGAAATCAACTGTTAATTTTCACGGCTATTGTTTCCAGTATAAACCTTATGTATTTTCTACCTTGTTTTTATTAATTTGAGCGTGCATCACTTGCATGAAACCTCTATAGCTCATTAGTGGAGCTAAATGTTTACTGAAATGGCCTGTTTTTTTTTTCTTACAGATATAAAATTGTTTATTAAACACAGCTAAAATCAGAGAGGACAGTATAACGAGTGTGATATATGGAAAATGAAATTTGGTCTGTCAGGTTAAATCTATTCTATTTAAATCTATAATGGTTCAACTTTGTTCTATAAAGCCGCACCAGTTTGAACTTCTGCACAGTTCAAAGTGTTAAATAGCTAATGTGTAGGTGGTGCAGAGTCCAAGTCTGAGAGGGTCATTTATTAACAATCCATCTATGTATTGAACTAAGTGGGTGATTTCTGTGACTTTACTGTATGGAAAAAATGTGAAATGAAGGCTTGCCAGAAACCAAATATTCTGTAGGCTTAGGATGTATTGAAAATTGGACAAAGACTGATTTATCTTTTATACAGCCTGAATTGTGGGTGTAGATGCCATGACCCAAACAATACATTTAGCTCACTAAGAGGATAGTGTAGAACGTCCAGATTACCAGTTAGAAATTTTTATTATTATTTTTTAATAAGGCAAATGGCTCACCCACTTAGTTATACGGAGAGCATGCAAACCCAAGACCAAGCTAAACTAGTTGAGAGAGATTTTAATCAGTGGCGAAAGCGAATTTAGACTCAGATCCTGGATTTCAGAATCAGCTGAAATTAAATTTAGTAATTGGAATTTTTTTTTTTTTTTTTTTTTTTTTTTTTTTTTTTTTTAAGATGATTCTTCTGACTTGTTTTGTTCTCTCAATTGTAATCAGGAACTGGCTGAACTTTAATATTAACCAAACCAATCTGATTTCAATGCCTAGATTTCTGTACTTGCTTGTAAAAAAACAATTTTTATTTATTTTGAGTAGTTTTTAACATGAGATGCCCAAAGAACGTAGACACTTGGAGAAGATCTGCATGGAGGAGTGGGCCAAGATTACTCCAGAGACCTATGCTGGCCTAAACAGGTCTTATAAAAACCAATTAATGGCTGTAATTGCGAACAAGGGCTGTTCCAAAAAATATTAAATCTAGGGGTGAATAATAATTGACCCTATTTTTTATGTTTAAAATGAATTTTATATATGTATGTGTGTGTATGTGTATATATATATATATATATATATATATATATATATATATATATATATATATATATATATATATATATATATATAAACCAATCCTGAAAATGCAAACATAACACCGGTTCTTCACCCGTATGTAACTAGATTCTTAGTCGTCCCCAGAATCCCCAGAAAAAAGTGCTCATTCATCAATATTTTCCCTGTCCAGCATTTGTCACTGGTGGAGATGTATAAGGTGACAGTAGAATTATTTGTGGGTCATCACTGAGTATGTTTGTGACTTCAGTAAAACAGTCTTTAGTTTGTGAGGAACTGTTTCCATGTTAGTTTTATTATTGTTTAATAAAACTGTCCAAAAAAGAGATTTACTTCAGCATTGCCTTAAAGGATTACGTACATTACTATTTTAGAACTCAAAACCAGCCACTGCAAAAATGCCTAATATAAATGGTATAGTGTTAACTTTAAAATATTTTTGTCTCTGGTGAAAATACATAGATGTGTGGGCTCATCATATGTTGTATAGTGTGCTTTACCAGGGTTTGTGATGACATTTTCAGCAAACAGTGGGAGTGTTAATTTACACACAGTTGGTCGCTTCTTGTTGTTTTTTTATTGATTTATTTATTTGGAAAAAGCAACTTTTTTAACCAGCTGAGAGAAAAAAATAAACATTAAACAAACCTTCCACATCACCTAAATATAAGTTTCCCCTATGCAAAATAGCACTAACCACTCTTGACCATCGTTCAATGCTGTTCTGCTCAAATGACAGAGGTGGTGAGACATCTTGAGACACTTCTTATTGTTTGTAAAAAAAAAAAAAAAAAAAAAAAACCTCAGGATGGTCCCAAAGAGTAAGAATGTAAAATGTCAAATGTTTGTACAAGTCACATGCGCACAGACTTTTGTCCTTATTAGAAGATTGAATTGTGTGATGTCATTGCCTTACCTGCATCTATGTAACTGATTTTTCCCATTCACAGGTTTAACTACAGGTCAACACATCACCTCAGTACCAATGGCTTTTATGAATTCTTAAACTGGTTTGATGAGCGGGCATGGTATCCACTTGGCAGGATCGTAGGAGGCACGGTGAGAATTTCTTCTTCCTACATTCTGTATCACTTAGCTTTTTTTGCTTCAGACTGCTGTAATTCAAATTTAATGATCGGCAATTAGCAAAGCCGGTACTTTTCAACATTTATATTTATTGTATTTATTGCTGCAGTCCCATTCTAGAGCTTGTTTACTACATTTGGTTTGCAGCAGTTCTGCTAAACAGAATAACTATAAAAAATTTCTTGTCTGGCTTCAAATCACAAAACTGTATTGTACCTAATGAAATGTATGTTGGAAATTATTCTGTTCTAAACTAAGCAACCATTGCTAGCCACTAATATGGACAGACTTCCATATTAGTTTAACGAGAGGACAACCTATTATTTCACCTCCAGGATTACGGTAATGAACACTTCCTCTACTTTAGACTAAGTGTAGGTCAGACTTGGTATTTGTTCAGACCTTAGAAAATATACAAAAAAGGACAAAGCCACCTACCAAGACAGGCCGCACAGTTCTTTGCTTCCAAGAAGCTTATGGATTTATTCAGAAATAGTAGCATTTTGACATGCAGTGCAAGTAACCAACCAAATGGGCTTTGTTTGTTAGTGCAATAAAAATTATTCACTGTTGTTGCCAGCCTAGGATGGAGAGTTATTAATGGTTAGATTAGTAATCACAACTTTTAGCTGACCAATAAAATCCTACAAAAGCAGTCTTGCCTGTTCATGTGAAATATTAGCCCATTCAACTAATGACAGTAGTAAAGAAGATAAATATGAGCATTTAAAGTTATTACATTTGTAAAAAAAAAACTCTTTATAGAGCATGGGGTAGTTGCCGCATATTTAAACTAAATGTTTAAATTGACGCAGCATGTGGTTTGCATGCTGATTAAGTCATTACTTTTTTTTAAATACTCTTCATACCTTTTGGAGTTCTGTGATTTCCCCTTTTTACTTTCCTATTTTTCTTTTTTTTTTTTTTTCATCAAAGCTGTGTGAGATCTCTCAACATTTCTTTTATCCATTGTTAGGCTCATACTGTACCGAACCTAAATACTGTTAACTGATGCAACAAAGTTATTTTAAATATTAATATAAAGCTTTAACCTTAAAATACTAAACCTTAAATAATGATTGAATAAAAGTTAGATGATCTGAGTAAAAGTTTTCATTTTAAACCTTAATGTTTAACATTCACCACATAGCATCACAATACAGAGGGGAAAATTTAAATATGTTTTTTAAATATGGTAAATGATCACAACCAAAGTTCATCTACATTTAAACAAATCTAAAATTATAACCTGATCCCTGAGGCAATTTAGTTCGCTTTACCCCAGATCATCCATAATACCAAGCTTTGCTGCATATTATGAGTGCTGAATCCATGTTTTCAAAAGAGACAGTATAAAGTTTACATCCATTTATGTGTAAGGCCAGGAAATTATGCTTGTTGAATAACAATGCTAATAGGAATATTATCATTCATTCATTATCTTGCTCTTTATCCTATATTAGGGTCGCGGTGGGGTTCCCCATGCCCATCCAGGGGAGAACGTTTCGGACACCCAGGACAGGGCGCCAATCTATCGCTGGGCACACACTCACAGACACGCACGCATACACACTCTATATGGGGCAATTTGGAGAACTCAATTGACTCGATCCATGTTTTTGGACTGTGGGAGGAAACCGGAGAACCCGGAGGAAACCCACGCAGACACGAGGAGAACATGGAAACTCCACCCAGATGGGGATTTCAACCGGGAATCCCTAGTGTTGAGAGGCGAAAGTGCTAACCATTAAGCCACCGTGCCGCCCGGAATATTATAATTTTTATTATAATTTAGAATCAGATTAATTTGGCCAAGTATGTAACGCAAGGAACTTGGTTGCGGCTTGGTGTCTCTAGTAACTTTCAAACTGTAAAGCCACTAATTTAACCACTGAATATTGTATTTATTGACTGTTGACCAAAGATGCATGCGATGTAATGCATGATTTGACCTACAACAGAAACTGTGGAATTTATCTGTGTTCACAGCTTAATCCTGCACTTACAGTAGCAGCTCATTTGCCTGCTTTAAAATATGTTTTGAACATTTTATTTCAGAATTTACCCTGGCACATTGCACTGTGTGCCAGAAATATAAACAAGTAGCCATAAAGATGTGCTAATCATCCCTTTGTATTTATTAGTTGTAGTTGGATGTCAAATCCACCAGCCTTAACTTTAGGCATGCACCTGTACCAGTGTCTGGTGCCAGACTACTATTGTGCTCATGCACTTGTACTGCTATTCTGATACAGTGGCATCTGTAACATAATTGTCTTAATTTCAGTCAGTAAGGGTTCCTCATACTGAGCCTCTAGAGGGAGACTGTAAGTGATCAGTTTCTGACTGCCTCAAACACATGTGCTGCTGTCTACTTCAAAGCAGCCATGCAGGTGCTGCATGTTGTATTTTTAAATATTCTAATCTTTGTAAGAACTGTTCCTCATTCTAAACTCTTTTGTTAAACAGCATAATGTTATGTCATATAACAATTTTAAACATATTATTCATTCATTCATCTTCCACTTAATTGTCTAGCAGGGTCACAGGGAGGATTCCCATGCCCATCCAGGGGAACATGTTTCAGACACTGGTCAGATACACCCAGGACAGGGCACCAAACTACACACACATACAATGGGCAATTCAGAGCATTCAATTTACCTTGAATCCATGTTTTTGCACTGTGGGAGGAAACCGGAGAACCCGCAGGAAGCCAGCGCAGACACGGGGAGAACATGGAAACTCCAATTAGATTGGGATTCGAACCTGAATCTCCAGCACTGAAAGGCGAATGTGCTAACGTTCCCCTCCACCTACTGCAGTGTGAAAAATAAAGGACTTCTTAGGAGATCATATGCAAAAACATGCGTAGACATTAACTTGATCTTGATGTTGACATGATCTACTTCCCCATTTCAGTTGCTCTGTGGTGTTTATCAGAGGGATTTTGGGGTTTTGCTGGCCTCTTTCAGGTGGTTGTTTCAGGCTATATTCCGTGCACCTTTACTGCTTAGCAGCTTTACATCATGAGCTGTAGGCAAATGTAACACAATTCTTTAAGAACTGAGCTTGCTGACTTCAGAGTTAAAAGAGCAGAAAATGGTCTTGTCCTCTCCGCCTGTTACTCTGAATCACAACTTGTCATTACATTGATTCAGTTTATGCAGTTAGTCTTGTCTCGTTGCATCTAACAGTTGTATTTATCCAAAACAATGTAAGAAACCATAACCTACAATTTAAAACATCAGAAACTTTGTTTCTTGCTGAGCTGCCACTGCAACCCTATTATAGCAAAGTTAAAAATGACACCTCACACAGGTACTGTGTGAGATGGTTCTGTCATACAGCTACAGAGCTTCAAATATTAATAAAGACATTCAACTCAGTTTAAGTTTTTTTTTTTTTTTTTTTTTTTTTTTTTTTTTTTTACTATAGTAAATTGTGTCTTGGAACATCTTGTAAAGATTGAGAACAATATGTAAAGCCAGAAACCCCAAAGATGTTGCTTTTTGGACCAGTAGTGTTAACAAGCATTAAGCAATGATATTGTATGAGTTATGTACAGATTTCTAAATCAGCACAATTAATAGTGGACAGAGATCAGTGTAGAACATTGTGAGGAAACTAAAAAGGCAGAATTTTCAACAAGAACACAGCATGCTGCTTATTGCATACTGGGTGAAGAGATAAACGAACAGCACTTTTTGTAGTTTTCTTCTCTGTTCCAACATGGTTTGGAAAATGTTCTTTAAGAGGTTTTAGTTTAGTTAGATTTTAGAAATAATGGGTAGAATAGTGAATACATCCAACTTTCTTGTGGCAAGCAATATGACTTTGCAGAGTCTTAAAGCTCACAGGCATTAGAAACTGCCTTCTTGGTGGGTACTCCTGTCTACACAACCCTCCACCCTTCAATTTTGTTCACTTGCTTTTTTATTCATTCATTCATTATCTCCCGCTTTATCCTCTATTAGGGTCGCGGTGGGGTTCCCCATGCCCATCCAGGGGAGAACGTCTCAGGCGCTGGGCAGATAGACCCAGGACAGGGCGCTAATCCATCGCTGGGCACACACTCACTCACACAGACACACTCTATATGGGGCAATTTTTGAGAATTCAATTGACTTGATCCATGTTTTTGGACTGTGGGAGGAAACCGGAGAACCCGGAGGAAACCCACGCAGACACTGGGAGAACATGGAAACTCCACCCAGATGGGGATTCGAACCGGGAATCCCTAGCGCTGAGAGGCGAACGTGTTAACCACTAAGCCACCGTGCCGCCACTTGCTTTTTTAAAATTATTTTTATTTATTTACAATTTTAATAATAACCAGTATTCACACTAGAAAAAAAAACAAAGTTTTCTATCTGCTTACAGACTCTGGTTTGTAACAAAGCAGCCTGAGATGCTCTATAATGCAATGAAAATAAAAACAGTCTCAAACTTCCAGGTGGGAAGTTTAAATAAACACAAGGATTGAATGAGGTGCGATGGTTTTGGTTTTTTGGAGTGCAGGGTAGACATTCACATTTTTCTAGAGCACATCAGTTCATACTGATAATGGCACCTTTCTTTCCTCATGTTATGCTTGTTTATTAGTGAGGTGATCGATGTGTGAGAACACTAATAACATCTTCTTCTGGTTCTTTAGGTCTACCCTGGTTTGATGCTGACTGCAGGTCTAATCCATTATCTCCTCAACCTGCTTAATGTGACCGTGCACATTCGAGATGTCTGCGTGTTCCTAGCTCCCATCTTCAGTGGGCTAACTGCCATCTCCACCTTCCTGCTGACGCGGGAGTTGTGGAATCAAGGAGCAGGATTGCTGGCAGCTTGTTTCATTGCTATTGTGCCTGGGTACATCTCGCGTTCTGTGGCTGGCTCCTTCGATAATGAGGGCATCGCAATATTCGCTCTGCAATTTACCTACTACCTTTGGGTGAGCTGCATATTAAGTATTCAGGTGGTGTAAGAAACCACTGACACCATGTCTGTTTTAGGTTATGATGTTGGGAATGGTAAAGTATTTTAACAGTTATTACTATTTTTTTTAAGATTGTATTTAAAACTATTACAATTGTTACTATTTAAATTCCTTATATGTTTGCTGAAGTAAAGCTCACCTGTCTTTTGTAGGTGAAGTCTGTTAAGACTGGCTCTGTCTTCTGGACCATTGGCTGTTGCTTATCGTATTTTTACATGGTGAGTTGTGACTGCTCAAAAAGATAATCATAATGCAGTTTCTGTTTAAATCTTTAAGATTACCTATAAAAAATATTACCACATAGATTAGCTGCTTTATGAGTAGGCTGTAGAGAAAGTTTCATCACCAATTTGTCCAAATATTTTTTATTTTTTAGCCTTATTATTTAATATAAAATACTTGATGCCAATTTTTGCAGATTTTAGACTCCTGCTGTGAATTTACCATAGTACTGACAGCTTAAAGTAAAAGTAAGAACTGAACTTAGCTGACCCAGCAGTCAATCAATATAATCTTTTAAAAACAAGCAGGTCAATTAAGGCAGGTCATTTAAGATCCAACTTTGGTCCATACCTGTGTATGTTTAAAGGGGAACATGTGAAATTATAATATTCAACAGCAGTTGCAAACAGGACCAGATACTATTTGTTAGATACAAAACGTTATACATGATTTTATACTGTTCAGCCCTACACTCAACAGCTCTGATCAGTAACTGTCTGAACTGTGTATCACTATTAGAATCCCTTTAATAGGTATTTAAAATCTATCAAGTATATGTCCATGTTCTTTGCTTTTTATCTGGTAATTTTAATCAGCGTTTCAGAATTTCTTAACTTGGCTTCTCCTTGTGTCTGTTCTGAAAGCTCTAATTTTCTCAGTAATTTCACAGACATATACAGCAGGTGAAATAGAGATAATGAATATTAGTGTGTCTAGCGTTTGATGGACTGTTGACCTGACCAGGTTGTTTACTGCTCTTTTAACTAATGAACACTAGGAAGGGCTCCAGCATCTCAGATGCCCTAATTAGAATGAGTAGCCTGAAAATAATAATGAGCACCATTATTTCCCCCCCAATAATCCACCATCTTTGAAACTGTTCTTTGTCAAACACTGCTCAGTTTCACTCTGAGAGAGGACAAAATGTGGGAAGCTGCTGTATCCATTTGGATCCATTTTATAAGCTAATTAGAAAAAGTGCTGCGTAGTTTCGTTGCTAAATATTTAATAACTATCAATTAATTTTAATCCACTTGCCAGACTCTCAATGCTCAAATTTGATTCTTGTTTTCATTAACTGTAATGGCATTGGTGAAGCCCCAGTGCTCTGCACTCATGTGGGTTAGAAAGTGAGCATTTCCTTCACCTCCGTGTGTTCTTGTTACTAAAATACGTAAAGCACATTTGCAGTTGTGGAACACGTACACCAGTGGCATTAATAAATACCCACCATTTTAAAAACATAAAGGATTCCCTCCGGAACCATTGCTCATTAATTATAACATTCTGGGGGCTGTTCAGACAGCTACTACTGTGTTCATTTTATTGTTTGTTTATTTCTTTTTTTTATTATTATTACTCAAATGATTGTATGTATATTTCAGGTGTCTGCATGGGGAGGCTACGTTTTCATTATCAACCTTATTCCTCTACATGTTTTTGTGCTGCTCCTCATGCAGCGCTACAGCAGGAGGCTTTATATAGGTGAGTTGATGTATGAGACATGGACCACCTACATTCGTGCAAGCATATATAAAATTACTTGCCAGCACTATGCTATACTCACACATGCACACCTGCTTAACACTACCCACACTCTACCCACCACATGAGCGCCCACACCTGCAAGATGCACACTGTACTACTCCAGACACATTGTTCCACTAGGCTGTTTTAAAAATCACATATTCAGTCTGTCTTGTTGGGATTGAATGCTTGGGGGGTGGGAGGGACCTTTTTTATTATTATTCACAGCATTCCTAATGTGACAACAGATCACTAAAATGTGTCATGCTCACTGTACTTCAGCATTGCTTGTGCTCTGTCAAGCAGAGACGATGCGTTTAGCTGAATCTGAGCTCTCCAACAGTAAATTTATTCCTCCCACTCTCGCTGTCACAAGCAGTCAAATATAGTATAGATCAGAAACGTTCTGTGACTTTCTCACAACCTGACTGGCATTATCAGAAAACTGACCCTAACTGCCTAAAACACTGCTTCTGTGTTATAAAATGAAATGTGAAGACACGGATGAGTGGGAGGAACGAGGGACTGAAGGTAAGGTAAAGACTTGTGAGCTACAGAATGGGAGGACAGACTGATGGGGACAGAAAACAAGATCTGGGAAAGTGACTGACGGGACAGAGGTTTGAGGACAGACTGAGAGTTGGGAGGATCAAAGACTGACGAGAGACAGTTGAAGGAAGCAGCAGCACACCTAGGAAGGGAAAATCTGACAGACGATAGATGAAGACCGTAATGATGTCTCACTCATCTTTTCTTTTGTTCTGTTGGTAGGTGAATAGAAATTTGTCATTACTGCAGTTAGGAAAGGTGATTTTTGTGTGTGTGTGTTGGCTGGGGGGTGTCTTGTCCCAGGGATATGCTCATGGCCCTTTTATTTTATTTTATTTTATTTTTTTCATTAAAAATTACCACAGCTGAGAGCTCGGTGTGTGTTGGTTTATAAATAAATACATTGTCATTCTGTAGTCCTCATTATGCACCTATTTAGCATTACGTCTTACATTCTATAGTAAATTTTAAGGACTCAATTTGTTTTGTTCTTTGTATGTCTTTTTTTCTGTACATCTGTTTAATTGTGGGTAATCATGAGTCCCAATACTAATAGTACTACTATTTGCCAAGAATCCTGTTTAGATCTAAAGAGGTAAATATGGGTTTTACTAGCATAGTGCTGACAGAATGACACCATAACTTTGGTGGTTTGCTAGTGGTTGTGGCTGGATGGGCATGCATTAAGAACTACTGGTGGTTCCCTGTTGAAAGAATGAGCTGCTTTCTTCTGCTAATTCTGCTAGTACTTTTATTAGGCTCTCTGGAGTAAGTGGCCCAGCTGCCGCAGTCAGAAACAAGCTGGGTGATGAATGCTGGTCATTAGTGTCTTCCAGTGCCACTCCTGACTTCCCTTTTCCTTATCCTAATGGAACAGGTGCCGGACGTGAATCCCCAGCGAGCTCCAGTCACATACCACTGCTGTTTAGTTGCTAATAGATTAAACCAATTAGAGCAAGCAAGGGCTTTGTGATTGCAAGAATGTGGACTAAAGGTGCTCATGTCAGTAACCCTGTGTAGAGCTGAATCAATCAGTCCCATCTAAAGTAATGTCTGTGTGCTGTCTTGGACATAGTGCAAAGGAATATAAGGCTCTGAATGATATAATTTTTGTATTTTCTCTGTTTGAGCCAAGTATTTATATATTTTTTTACTTGGATGGTTGAATGACTTGAAAGATAAACCATGATTTTCTTTTGAATTATGCACAAAAGCTTCTGGAACAGAAGATGAAGAATCTTTTTAGTTCAGACGATTTAAAGTTGGGACTCTGGATTTTGTCTGATGCAGCATCAGTAGAACTGGTTTTGTGTGCATAGTTGACAAAGTGGTAGCAAATAAATAGCACGGTAATATAATGGTGGGTGGTGATGTGCAGTTCAGATAAAAGTAAGAAAAATTTTAGTGTCAGTCAAATATAATGGGATGTGCCTGATATCGAGTCTGATCTTATTTACCATCAAACTATCTACAGTCTTAAGGGTTGGCACAGTGGTGTATCAGTTGGTGCTTCCACCATACAGCAAGAAGGTCCCAGGTTCGATACCTGGTTGGGACGAACAAAGGTTTCTGTGTGAAGTCTGCATGTCCCTCTGGTGTTTGTGTGGTACCCCAGTTTCCACCCATATTCCAAAGACTGATTGACTGACTGTTTCTCTTTTTACACCTATTACAAAATCATATCAGAGTATATGATTGCAAAGTAGCTGATTGACTTTTAAAACACAAAAATGTTTAGACCCATTACATGCATTTTCAGCCTGTACTTGAAAAAGCAATAATTAGGGTAGGGTTGTTTATGAAGGCCCAAAAGAGGATGTGTGTTTTCCTCAGGCACAGTGAGGGAGAGGTAACCGAGGATGCAATCCTCTAAAATTGTCATTGGATTTGGAAGGTGGTAGTCTGCAAATGCACAATTTTACACCACCTCCAACTGAACTTTTAAGAAGGTGAAAGTTTTTGATTTAAAAACTTATTTGAGGTCTTTGTGTCTTGCTGCCATTTTGTCTGAAATAAGGTTCTGTGCTTCCAGAGACTCCCTAGTGTGGCATAGATCATTGTCCTGCTGGAAAAAAAAAAACAGTTCTAAAAGTTGGAACATTGCCAGAGAAGAAGGAAGCAATTGGGCAAAGCTTATAATTGGACTTATCAGAGAATATTAGCTTACTCCAGTCCGCTATGGCCCAATCTTTATGGTCTTTTGCAAACTTCAGCCTGTCTCTTCTTTGCTTCTCATTGATTGAAAGGCTTTAGGTTTACATGACTTGAACCCTGACTCTAGGAGCCTGTTACGAACTGTTCTTGCCATGCACTTCACCCTAGCTGCCAACTGCCATTCCTTTTGAAGGTCACTTGATGTCATCCTGCAGTTCCTGACTGACATTCAAATAAGATAATCCTTTATTTGGGAAATTTATAGATGACGCTTATCCCAGTCAGTGGAGAGCCGATTTCACCCTTTGCCGGTCTGTAGCTTTGTTGTCCCCAATGTCTGCTGATTGACCTTGTTGTAATGAACTGCTGTCTTTTGAAATTTTAAGGATGGAAGTAACATGACGCTCATGTATGCCTTGGGTAGTAAAGCCTAAATTGAGCCCTTCTTTTTCTTACTTAAATCCTTTCTTTTTAACTACTTTTGGCATGGTTAATAGTTATTTTCTTTTTCCAAATACTTTTGAGCTATTCCTAGCACTTGCTTGTCCTATTACAAGAGGCTTGTGAAGACCACAGCAGTGTTTTTTTATTTTATTTTTTTATTTTATTCTCTTATATAAATGTGTGTGTGTGTGTGTGTGTGTATGTATATATATATATATATATATATATATATACACACACACATACATTTTCCTCCCCCCCCTGGCTGTTGTGTGTGTGTATGTATATATACACACATTTTTTCTCCCGGCGTGTGTGCATATATACAGTGGTGTGAAAGTGTTTGCCCCCTTCCTCATTTCCTGTTTTTTTTGCATGTTTGTCACACTTAAGTGTTTCAGAACATCAAACCAATTTAAACAATAGTCAAGGACAACACAAGTAAACACAAAATGCAATTTGTAAATGAAGGTGTTTATTATTAAAGGAGAAAAAAAATCCAAACCATCATGGCCCTGTGTGAAAAAGTGATTGCCCCCTTGTTAAAACATACTATAACTGTGGTTTTTAACACCTGAGTTCAATTTCTCTAGCCACACCCAGGCCTGATTATTGCTACACCTGTTCTCAATCAAGACATCACTTAAAAAGGAGCTGCCTGACACAGTAAAGTCCACCAAAAGATCCTTAAAAGCTACACATCATGCCGAGATCCAAAGAATTTCAGGAACAATTGAGAAATAAAGTTATTGAGATCTATCAGTCTGGAAAGGGTTATAAAGCCATTTCCAAAGCTTTGGGAATCCAGCGAACCACAGTGAGGGCCATTATCCACAAATGGCGAAGATATGGAACAGTGGTGAACCTTCCCAGGAGTGGCCGGCCGCCCAAAATTACCCCAAGAGCGCAGCGACGACTCCTCCAAGAGGTCACAAAAGACCCCACAACAACGTCCAAAGAACTGCAGGCCTCACAGCGTTCATGCCTCCACCATCAGAAAAAGACTGGGCAAAAATGGCCTGCATGGCAGAGTTCCACTGCTGAGCAAAAAGAACATTAAAGCTCGTCTCAATTTTTCCAAAACACATCTTAATGATCCCCAACACTTTTGGGAAAACATTCTGTGAACCGATGATACAAAAGTGGAACTCTTTGGAAGGTGTGTGTCCCATTACATCTGGCGTAAAAGGAACACTGCATTTCAGACGATTCATTATACCAACAGTAAAATATGGTGGTGGTAGTGTGATGATCTGGGGCTGTTTTGCTGCGGCAGGACCTGGAAGACTTGCTGTGATAAATGGAACGATGAATTCTGCTGTCTACCAAAAGATCCTGAAGGAGAATGTCCGACCATCTGTTCGTGAACTCAAGCTGAAACGAACTTGGGTTCTGCAGCAGGACAATGATCCAAAACACACCAGCAAGTCCACCTCTGAATGGCTGAAGAAAAACAAAATGAAGACTTTGGAGTGGCCTAGCCAAAGTCCTGACCTGAATCCTATTGAGATGTTGTGGTATGACCTTAAAAAGGCTGTTCATGCTCGAAAACCCTCTAATGTAACTGAATTAGAACAATTCTGCAAAGATGAGTGGGCCAAAATTCCTCCAGAACGCTGCAAAAGACTCATTGCAAGTTATCGCAAACGCTTGTTTGCAGTTGTTGCTGCTAAGGGTGGCCCAACCAGTTATTAGGTTTAGGGGGGGCAATCACTTTTTCACACAGGGCCATGATGGTTTCGATTTTTTTTCTCCTTTAATAATAAACACCTTCATTTACAAATTGCATTTTGTGTTTACTTGTGTTGTCCTTGACTATTGTTTAAATTGGTTTGATGTTCCGAAACACTTAAGTGTGACAAACATGCAAAAAAACAGGAAATGAGGAAGGGGGCAAACACTTTTTCACACCACTGTGTATATATATGCACACACACACACACACACACACGTACATACAGCAGCTGGGAATAAATGTAAAAATAAATAAGACCCCTTATGTGTGTATAATATAGTGTAGATATAAATGTGTGTATACGTTAGGGGTGCTGAAAAAAGTCGTTTCTTCAAAGAATCACGATTCATAGTCCTAGCAGGAAGCATGGAGTAGGTGGAGAGTGTGATTCGACCAGGGGGGTCAGGTACTTTGGAAACATGACAAATGGGTGAGCCCGTTTTTAGCGAGTGACATCACCCTGAGCTAGAAGTTGAAAAGTTGAAAATAATTTAATATTTAAAGTTAAGTTTTGAAAATGTAGCTATTGTTGGTGCAATATAGTTAAAAAGACTGAAGTAGTATTTTATTTTTAATGTAAAGTTTTACAGATTTGCAAAATATAAATGCACTCTGACAGTAAAGTCTGATTTTTTTTTTTGTTTCGATTAAAGGCTAATGCACCATGAAAACTTTTGTATTAATATATTTAGAATTATTTGTTCATTGATGTTGTTCTTTTTTGGGTAAGAAGAAAACAAGCAGCTAAGCTAACGTAATACTGCTCATTTTAATTTAGCACAATTCTGTTTTTTGTATAAATATAAAATGATGCAAAAAGATTTGATACAGGAAGAAACTTGAAAGTATTGTTTTAAATAAATGTTCTGTTTGTTTACATTGATGTTTCATCTTGTCAATCACATAATTTAAACAAAATTTAAAGACCAATTGAACTGAAAAATCAAATCAAATCACCAGACACTGAGAGGTTAGCACCCCTAGTGTGTGTATGTGTTTTATATATATATATATATATATATATATATATATATATATATATATATATATATATATATATATATATATATATATATATATATATATATATATAATTTCATTCATTCATTCATTCATTATCTTCCGCTTTATCCTATTAGGGTCGCGGTGGGGTTCCCCATGCCCATCCAGGGGAGAAGGTTTTGGGCGCTGGGCAGATACACCCAGGACAGGGTGCCAATCTATCTCTGGGCACACACTCACTCACACAGACACGCACGCATACACACTCTATATGGGGCAATTTGGAGAACTTAATTGACTTGATCCATGTTTTTGGACTGTGGGAGGAAATGTTTGTTCCTTAAAATTTGTTTTTACACTAATGCTCTGTTTTATTTCTTTTTCTTTAGCATACAGTACTTTTTACATAGTGGGTCTGGTGCTGTCAATGCAAATCCCATTTGTGGGCTTTCAACCTATACGAACCAGTGAACACATGGCTGCTGCAGGTAAGACTCCAACCCAAGTTTGTCAGTACATTCAATGTGATTGAGATCAGTGGTTACTATGTACTGTTTGTGTTAATTTTGGGCTGTGTAATGCTGAAACGGATTTGGACCTTTCCTAAACTGTTCTCTTTTGAAAATGTACAATGTTGTCCAAAGTGCATGAATGGTTGCTTTACTTTATAGTCATTTGCGAATAGAGTAATATAGTAATTATAAATGCATCACTGTACATTTGTCCATATAATGTTTAGTTTTTAGCATATGTGTTCTACATTCCACTTGTGTAACAATTCTTACCACCCATATACGTGTGTGTGTGTGTGGGGGGGGGTAAAGAGGCAAGCTGTATGGTAACAGTGCCATACCTTTGTTACCATGCAGACATTAGTCTGACCTGCAGATCACTTGTGAGTTTTAATAACCTTCAAATATCTTCTTTGATTGTTATTAATTGTAACCAATAACACCATGCATGTGATATGGCTTATAAATGACACAGCTGCTCCTTAAAATACAATGAAGGCAATCTGAGGATAATACTGTATCTGCACATCACTGAAAACAATGCAGACCCCGAGAGTCAGTGATTTAACCAGCAACCTTCTAGGTGTAGCCGCAAGTCAATATGAACAATTACTGAGGTGATGAAAAGAAAAGAGTCTGGAAGAAATGATCTGCTCATGATCCAAAACTTACAAGCTCATTTGTGAAATATGATGTCAATAGTGTGTTTTTTTTTTTTTTGACAGGCTCAATAATATTCACAGAATTTACAATAAAATGAATAAAGACATTGGTAGGCAGCAACGCCAAACCACTGCCAGCAAAGGACTTTATTAGAGAAAACAAGTGAAAGGTTGTAGACTGTCCAGGTCAATTACCAGAACTAAAGCCAATTGCCTCATTTTTCCTGAAGAAGTGACCAAATCCAGAGCCTCTGAAAAACAAGCAACTAATGCGACTACATGAAAGAAATGCATTTTGGTCAAGGGGCTAGTTATGTTGGGAACTGGATTCCTTATTTCTCTCCATGCATTTAGTGCCACCTTCTTTCAACATACAGAGGCCACAATATAAAATCCCCAAGTTACAAATAGTCAATTATACATGTGAAGTTTCCCAGTGTGGGGAGCCTACCATACTTACCACTGTGTCTCTTCAGCATCAGTTGAAACTTACTTCTAGTTATTCAGATATTTTGTGTGCGTGTCTACAGGTGTGTTTGCGCTGCTTCAGGCTTATGCCTTTCTGCAGTATCTAAAAGACAGACTTACCAAGCAGGAGTTCCAGACGCTCTTCTTTCTTGGTGTGTCACTGGCTGCAGGGATGGTCTTCCTCACTGTAATTTATCTGACTTACACAGGTGAGTTTGCAGCCCTTTTGGCTAAATGCTCAAGTGATAATACTAGATCATTTAGTGTTGTGTGTGGGGTTTTTTATTTATTTATTTTTTTTAACCTATAGTACATTATTATTTTTTTTAAAGCTTTTTCTATGTAATACCCCTCTTGTTATTGCCTAATGGGTCAGTTAAATATGGTCTGAAGGACATTGGCCTCAGATCGTGGAAAATGAGTAAATAATCAACTGAAGTAATAGTGTCCTTATGTCCAGTTTGCATTTTAAAGAAAATGTTTCTGAACTTCAGATATTTTATTAGTGTGAACTGTTTAATAAATATATTTTATTATTTAAGCAATTTAGGTTGTCTTAAACACATGTGTATGGTATAATACAGCAGCTCTTTTAAATACACTTATTAAATAATTAATTAAATGGTGGTTATATTGCTGTGATTTCTTTCTGTTGATAATCCATTGTAGCCTAGAGCTTTTCAGATTCATGCTCACATCCCACCACTCACTCTTAACCTACATATGAAAGCTTTGTGATCTTATTTTAACTTCTCCCTCCAGTGTACCCCCACTGTGAATGATGTTTTTCTTTTGGAACCTCAGAAAGCCAGTCATTAATCTGCTATCACAATGACAAGCGTGTAAGATCTCATTAGGCACTTCTGCGTTATCTGAGCACAAGCGGAATATTCTGAACTCCCTGCTGTCTCTGAAGCTGCTTAATGCTGTAACATTCTGATTGTGTGATTGGGTTATCTTGCTGTTCTGTGTTTCCAGGTTACATTGCTCCCTGGAGCGGTCGCTTTTACTCTCTGTGGGACACTGGGTAAGCGGAAGCAGTTTGTACATGCAAATAAACTGTTAAGTTAATTGTAAAATGTTATGGTTTTCGTTAAATCCTCACTGTTGAGCATAACTCAGTAGTGGGGTGTGGCTGTCTGACTGGTAATCTGTGTGGCTGTCTCTCTGACGGATATAAATACTGTGATAGCCCAGAATTCACACAGTTACACAATCATGTGTAGTTCACAATCATGTGTAGTTCACAATCCCTCTCTCCGCCATTCTGCTTCCTGCCTCCTTTACTATAAAACACAGGAAGACAATTTAAAAAATGAATTTTTTTTTATATATATATTTTTCATTTTTGAGGAGTGCTTATATGATACCATGGTTGATATGTTCTCACTTCCTGTGAGACAAATAACGACTTCATCTTAGATAAAACATTTTCTTGTAAACCATCTTTCTAAAAATAAAATTGTCAAAGATTCATCAAATTCATTCACAGCATGGCTAATGAAGCCTGTAAGAGTTGATTGCAACACAAATGCTACTGCACCTACAGAATTGAATATCTCTGCTTCTGTATAATGTAAATGTAAAATGTTTGTTCTATGTGTTTCAGGTATGCCAAGATCCACATCCCCATCATTGCATCTGTCTCAGAACATCAGCCCACTACCTGGGTTTCCTTCTTTTTCGACCTGCACATCCTGGTGTGTACCTTCCCTGCTGGGCTGTGGTTCTGCATCAAAAACATCAATGATGAACGTGTGTTTGGTAAGTCACTCATGTACTGTTCATCAGCTGGTTCCATAAGGTTGAACACATCCAATTTTCAAATTGCTGATGTTTTGGTATTTTAAAACATAAAAAAAAACACTTTACAGATGGCACAATCGGGTAGATAATGGTTTCTTGGCATTTGCTAAACCAAGATTGCCATATAATATGATTTGTTTCTCCACAGCTTCAGGGTTTAGTGGCCATTTTATTGATGCTTGGCAATGTAATGTGGTGTAAAGCTTACATGCAGTTGCTCAGCCTTGGACATTAATACTGTAAAATAATAATAATTAAGGTAATAATTAGATTTTGACTTGTTAGCCTTTTTGTGGCAGTTTAAGGAGATCTGGATAATTTAGTCTTATTAAGATCTTGTTTGTTACAGTACCACTCAACTTTTAGACTTTTTTTTTCTCCACTTATTGTCCATTTTATTTGTTCCACTTACCATAACAATGGGCTTTATAGTTTAGTTATAGACGGTAGTCCATCTGTTTTTGGATTACAGTGCATAGTGTCTTAGTCCCCTTTACTCTGTTCTCTTATGGTCAGGATCCCAGTAGTAGCACCACAGAGCAGGTATTATTTGGTTGGTGCGTTATTCTCATTTCAGCACTGTCACTGAGGTGTTTTAATGAAACTACAGCAGCACTGCTGCACTAAAACACCCTCACTGCATCAGTGTCACTGCAGAACTGACAAACAATACACCACCCAATTATACCTTTTATGTGATGGTCTTGACCAATAGAGAACAGAAAACCAACATGGGACTAAAAAAATACAACAGTCTGTAATTGTAAAACTACAAAATCCATCTATATCTTAAGTAGAAAGAATAGAAGGAGAGGTGTGTCCAAACTTTTGTCTAGTACTGTTTGGTATGTACATCTCCAATGGATGACAAATAAGTCACTCTTGGTGCCAATTCCAAGACCATATAAAAATAAAGGGTGGTGTATATAAGGGGGCCGGTGTAAAAACTATGTTAATTTAAACGTGCAGATCCAAAGTCAGATTTTCATACTGGATCAAATGAGGCCTAGTTAACAACATCCTCCTCCAGTACTGTCAGCCAACAGGGTACTGTTGAGCAGTTGTAGATCTAGTAAGCCTTTGTAGTCTTTAGCAATGAGAAAGTGAGTTCAGTTTTTAAGGTAATGAAGAGTGAAAAGGTTGTTGGTCCGAATGAGATACCTGCAAGGTCTTGATATGTTTATAAAAGATGGCAGTGGAGTTTTTAAATAGATTGTTTTACAAAATTTAAATGCTTAAAAATTGGATGCATTAACATTCCAGGTTTCAGAGTTGAGATCGTAAAGAAGGAATTCTTTGTATGTTTTCATGATGACTACATAAGCAATGACATGAAATAAGGTGTTTTTTTTTTTAATTAATTAATTTTTTTTTTTTAATCCCCTAGTGGCTCTGTATGCCATCAGCGCAGTGTACTTTGCCGGTGTAATGGTGCGTCTCATGCTCACTTTGACCCCCGTGGTGTGTATGCTGTCAGCCATCGCATTCTCTAGTGTGTTTGAGCACTATTTGGGAGATGACACGAAGAAAGAGAACCCACCGTCAGAGGACAGCAGTGATGATGATGACAAGAGGAACTCGGGAAATCTTTATGATAAGGTACCAGTTTCTGTTTAAATTAAAGTCCAGTTAAAGTGATTTTATTTATTTTCAATTCAGTGGTTTGATGTTTCCTTCAGTGGCACATTTCCTTCATGCATACCAGTGTGTTCGAATATACAAGCGTATCAGTCTCATGGAAACACTATACCGGATCAAAGCTTCATTTTCACAGCAGAAGGCTGAGGGCTGCTGTTATTTGGGGAATACACAGAGGATATACAACAGCAAAACTCCTTGATCTACACAGACTCAATATCTTGCTGCTAGCCCTTGAAACTCTTATAGAATTTATAATTTGAAACAGATCCTGTAAAACAGTCCTCAAACTTTCACCAACAAAATAAAAGGACCTCCGTATATGACTTCTACACTAACAGACTTTGTGGTTTTTTATTTTTTGGTTTTCTTTTAATAAACTTGTAGAATTTTAAACTTTCGTATGAATTGTTTACTAAGGACTTTTGATTATTTCTTATGAAACAGTAAAACAGTGTCTAAATTTCCATGACTTTTAAACAACAGTATTTGTCTAACTTTACAACCATTTGTTCCAGCATGACTATGGCCAAACACCCTTTGGCAACTCTAAAGTTTGCTGGAGATTAAACACTGCTAAGAGGTTTTTGTTTCGACGGATTATTCTGTTCTCTTTAAATCAAATTTTACAAACATTAATGCTTAAGTATACGAAAACATGTCTTTCTTTATTGTCCCTTAAATAATTCTAACTATCCTAACTAACTATTAAAGTAATGTACAACATCTTAAAGATTTCTTTGTAAATGCTGAAAACATGTCAGCTGTGTAGATTCAGGAGACTTTGTCATTTGCATCACATGTGGTACATGAAAGGTAGAACACACGGGTGCTAAATGAAAACAAAATTGTGGTTCATGGACCCAGTTTTACCATAAGCAATTTCTATTAGAAGTGTGTTATTTAAGGAAGGTGTGGGCAAGCACACAGGAAAAGCTTGACAAAAAAGAACAAGCATGCTGAGAAGCTGCTGTCTGCTTTGCAGTGACATTTGTTACATATAGTGTTTGTAAAATCTTTTTTCCCTTTCTACACCGTATTTAGGGCATTTTTGTTTTGTAATCTGCACTATTTAAAAAAAAAATCATACGTAAATTGAGTACATTTACATCCATCCATTATCTTCCGCTTTATCCTCTACTAGGGTCGTGGGGGGTTTCCCCATGCCCATCCAGGGGAGAACGTCTCGGGTACTGGGCAGATACACCCAGTACAGGGTGCCAATCTATCGCTGAGCACACATTCACTCACACAGACACGTGCACTCACACTCTATATGGGGCATTTTGGAGAATTCAATTGACCTAGATCCATGTTTTTGGACTGTGGGAGGAAACCGGAGAACCCGGAGTAAACCCACACGGACACGGGGAGAACATGGAAACTCCACGCAGGTTGGGATACGAAGCCACCATGCTGCCCTTGAGTACTTTTGTGATTGTTAAATTGAGTAAACAAATATGAACTGCATTAAACTAGTGGAAATAGAAGTTTTTCATAATAATTTCATAATTAAGAAAACATTGAACTTGTCTAAAGATGTCAATCATACAGTGTGTGAATGCTAATTTAAAATTAAGCCAAAAAAAAATATATTCTGAATCTTTAGATGATGTGTACAATGTGTTTATGTGCAGGCAGGGAAAGTAAGGAAGCACATCTCTGAGCAGGAACGGCCAGAAGAGGGTCTGGGGCCCAACATTAAGAGTATAGTGACCATGTTGTTGCTGATGCTGCTGATGATGTTTGCTGTACACTGCACCTGGGTTACCAGTAATGCTTATTCCAGCCCCAGTGTAGTGCTGGCATCATATAATCATGATGGGTAAGAATTGAAACATCCTGTGCTCATCTCGCTCTTAGTTACTGTAACATTCAATTGCACCAGTTTTACTTGGCTCTTTCTTCCACGCCAATGTGCCGTGGGTATCAGGTTGCAAGATAATTGATGATGCATGTTCTAATTTAATCCACACAGATCGAGGAACATTCTGGATGATTTCCGCGAGGCTTACTACTGGCTAAGACAGAACACAGATGAACATGCGCGGGTTATGTCATGGTGGGACTATGGTTATCAGATTGCAGGCATGGCTAATCGAACCACACTGGTGGACAACAACACCTGGAACAACAGCCACATTGCACTGGTGAGCTATTACTGCATCAATACAAACTGAGTTAATAAAAGTGTATAATGCTGTGGTTAAAAATGGAGATATATAAAATAGGATTATTGTGTAAAAACTCCACTGAGCAGGTATTATTTGTGCGGTGGATCTACTGTGTACATCGACAATTGTGTTAATGGCATACAGCACTGTGCAAAAGGTGACAAAATAGTACATGAATCTGTACAAACTATGTGAGTGTAATGTGTTGGTCATTTCTAGTACTTGCTCTATTATGTTTTTTTTTTTTTGTTATTTTTGTATTTTATTTACGTTAAAGTGAAATGGCACTTGGCATTACTTTTGGTATTTCTTCACTTAATTTACAATCATTATTTACAATAATTTGCAACCTGTTATAAAGCTGTGAAAGCAGACTGGATATGATTAAGAAGTTTATATTGGTGTTTTGAGGCATTAACAAAAATTGGGGGAAGACAGGGGTGTGTGTGTGTAAGCTCTTACTTCATTGATAATGGTTTGAATTGTTTTTTAATATTTAATTTAATTTAATTAGTTTATACTTAATCATTAATTTATAAGGCCAGTTTGCACAAATATTTATTGCTATTGAACTTAAGAGCCTCAAACATTCGATCAATTTATTTCATTTAACTTTCATACTGTATTGACTTGTACAACCGCCTTGAGCAGCAGCAATTATAGATTAAAAAGTCATATTTAATACTGTCTTTTTATTTTTTATACTTAATTACTGAGAGGTTGAATTTTTTTATTTTTTTTATTTTTATTTATTTATTTTTTTTAATTATAAATCATTAAGCTGAAATTAAAGACTCCCCTACTGATAATACAATGAAGAAAATAAAAGTCCAGCTAAATAACCTACAAAGGTGATTGTTGTGGACTCTAAGATCAAACAAGACTAACATTTATAACAAAATTCATGTTATTCATGTTATTTATAGACTAAATAACATACTGGTCATTGATTACTAAATCTACCATGGATTTACATTAAGATTGTTTAGAATAAATTGTCTTAATTGTTTTTTGTTTCATTCCAATGCAGGTAGGTAAGGCCATGTCCTCCAATGAGAGTGCAGCTTATGAGATAATGAAATCTTTAGATGTAGATTATGTCCTCATTATTTTCGGGGGTGTTATCGGCTACTCTGGAGATGATATTAACAAGTTCCTGTGGATGGTGCGCATTGCAGAGGGGGAACATCCAAAAGATATACGGGTAGGTTTGCAGGTCAGGTTTCAGTATGGAACAAAGAATAAATTATTTAGATGTATATAAAAGCTCTAAATGGCTGTTTCTGGTTGTTTCCCTTTTTATCAGGAGAGTGACTACTTCACTCCTCAGGGGGAATTCAGAGTGGATAAAGCTGGATCTCCAACTTTACTAAACTGCCTCATGTACAAAATGTCCTATTACCGTTTTGGGGAGATGCAGGTATGCTTTGTTTTAATTTGCTTTAAATCAGTGTTTAATAATGTCTTTAACCCGGTGACAAACCAGTATAAGATTAATATGGCTGTCCAAGGGGTTATAAAAGTTAGGATACTTTAAATTCACTTTGAAATCTATTTCAGTAATTTGTTTATTTTTATCTTTATTTAATATACAAAATAACAAGGAAATACTTGTTTTCAGGGATGAACTGAAGTTTATTTAATATAAACAATTTTAGAATTTTTTTTGTTTTATTGTTTCATTCACAAAAAAGTTGAGACTTATTTCCGTTTTACTTATTAAAGATTTTTGCCACTTGGTTACAGCACCTAGTTTTGTAATATTACTAGTAAATTGATTAGGAATTCAAGATCTTAATTGGTGCTTTTGCAAGTGGAATTTTACAATAAAGTTATGTTCATAATACATGAACTAGTTCCTGACTTTTTTTTTGCAGAGTTTTAGTATATAAAATTTGGAGAGCAGTGGATTAAAGTTTTTTAGGTTAATGACTTTTACAGCATATAAATGTCATTTCACAACTTGCGGTCTCGCCTTCAGCTGGACTTCCGCACGCCGCCGGGATTTGACCGAACACGGAATGCTGAAATTGGCAACAAAGACATCCGTTTGAAACACCTTGAGGAGGCATTTACCTCTGAGCACTGGCTGGTCAGGATCTACAGAGTAAAGAAGCAGGAGAACCGACAGATTCTAGACCACAAGCTCCGCAACGTTGCAGCAAAGCAGAAGTACACCTCAAAAAAGGTAATGAAATGAGCAAGGTCATTTTGTGAACAGGATAATCATGGAAGCTTTGAGTCTGTAGCTTTGCTTCTTACAAGAAGAATAAATGTGTGCGTTCCTGTCAGCATGCTTTCTTTCCTGCTTGTTTGATCACAGTTTACTTCAGTTTTTAAAATCGACTCTCCAGCACCTCCTAAAGTGAGTACCACCACTCACTTGCGACACTTGCAATATGGCCAACACAATAACACATTTGTAATGATCTTATAAGGCGATAAATGCAAAGAAGACAGAAACAAAATGCACGAAGACATAAAATCAGTTTTAAACCCAAATAATGCTTAAAACTTGACTTCCTTGATGCTTAATCTAACTTTGTAATACGACTATATAAACTGCCATTTTTACAAGTTGTACTGTATGTATTTATAAAGCACATTAAACCACTGCTTACGATAATTAAACGAAAATTAAAAGTAACACACGTTCTCCATCAATGTGATTATCCAGTTAACAAACAAAAACAGCATAAAGCGTGCTCTGGCGGCTCACGTATTTTGAGTGCACTGTTGCGTTGATTCACTTCAAAACTAAAGAAACTTGGGATGTTGTAGTGATTTACTCTGTTCAGCTCCTTCATCCTCATCGGTGTCTCTGTTTCAGGTGGCGTATCATCACCGTGGTGCTCCGTGCACTCAAATCATTTCCCAAAGTTTGCATGCTACACGTTCTTTAGTTGTGTGAAGCATGAAGTGCTCCCACACTTTTGATAATTCAAGCCGAAGCTTTTTTTCTGTGTCGGCAATGTTTCATTTGTGGAGTTTATTAAACTCTGTTAAACTTTCGCAGATTCCACCTCCGCTCCGCCTCGTTCCATTCAACCCTTTTTTTTTTTTTTTTTTTTTTTTTTTTTTTTTTTTTTTTTTTTGTTGGTGTAGTAGCGGTGAAGGTGAAGTAAGCGGTTACGACATTGCAAGTAACGCGTAAATCATGTGACACAATGAATCAATAATGAAATTCGTTGACGACACTTCATAATCGTAATAATTTTTATTGATTCGTTGTTGCAGCCCTAATGGTGAGGAAACTGGTCTGCAGTTCGGTAGGGGATACTTCAGTTATGTACTGTGCAGTTTTTATCACATGTTGGATAACCTTCCTGTCATAAACAGGGCAGTTTCTGTACCAGGCTGTGATGGTGCTGGTGAGGATACGGTCAACCGCACGTACACTGAAAGTTTCTGAGAAGGATGCCAACTTTCATCAGCCTTTTTAGAAATAAAGTACTTTAACCATAAGATTCTGGAATTCATGTTAACTTGGCAGAAAAAATGGCAAAATTAATGTAAAAGAAGATTAAACTAAATACTGTGATGACTAGTCTCTGCTCTTCAATGAGTGTGCAAAACCCACAAGTCCTGCAGTAAATCTTGTTGAATTAAATTGTGGAGGAATAAATATCATCCCTCTGTAGGTGATTATCTCGTTGATTTCAAACCAAATATTACTTTGTGTTAATCTTTTATAGAGCATCAATGTGGATGTATATTAGCTGGCTCTTCTGCGCTGTTGTTAAAATGGAGGGGTCAGTGGGGGTTAAATGCTTTTGCTTTCTCTCTCTGCAGACGGCGAAGAGGAAGCGAGGTTTCATCAAGAACAAACTGGTGTTGAAAAAAGGCAAGAAACTTGCAAAGAAATCTGTTTAGTTCTGAAACAGGGATTGAAAAGGTGAAAATGGAAAACAAGGCAAAAAAAAACTGACAAACGCAACCAGTAATCCACCAATGAAGAAGAAAAACGAACAAGTCATCTGGCACCTGACCACCTGAGCGCAAAATGGAGCGTGCGATTGCCATGATGACGCCAGGGCTGTGTGAGAGGAGGAGAGGGCCTTTGCAGGGATCTGGAGGGCTTTTTATTTGATTTTGTTTCTCTTTTGTACTTGAATGTGTTTGTAAGGCAGGTAAAGCAGTTGCATCACCACCACAGCAACGTTACGATTGTGTTCTGGGGTAAAGCAAAGCCACCGCGATACGAAACTTAATGCAGAGAGTGATTTAAAAAGTCAACCTTGGAGCAATAGCACCAAAGATCCCATATTTGTTTTTCCTCAAAGCGTGTGTTAAGTCTGTTTGATCTGGAAACATTAAAGCAGCTGAGTGGTGTGGGGATGGGGAGGTGTGGATGTGGAACTGCATCATGAGAGAACTAGATCCTCATGCACACAAGATTTTACCTGGAAGTTCAAACTCCTGTTATTTGAATGTGCAAGTTTCAGCCTATCAGAGGACTGAATTATTACTAATGTGCTTCATTCTGATGATTTTAATATTGTCTTTTTTTTTATATATATATATGTTTTGTTTTGGGTTTTTTTTCACCATTTTCGATTTTGCTAAATTGATTTTTCTGTTTTGTTAGTTTTGAGAGGGTCTGGTTTTGGTTTCACTGATGCCCCATAAAGATGAATGCTGTAGATAAACTTTTGAATAAAGGCTGTACTACAGTGCTGGGCCTTGTAGGATTGTTTCTCTACTTTTTTTTTCACCTCTTTTTGCTGGTAAACATTTTGGCAGTGGAGATTTGTTAGCTGTACAGATTTAGGTTTTGTTTCATTTTTATAAAATGCTACATTTCTAGCCTGTGCACTTTGTAGCTAATGGCTTCACTACTGAGCATGTGGGTGTTTTCTTAGTGACTGCTTTACTTTTCTTCATTTTCTCCCCTAGTGGCTTGTGGCAGTAACACATTGAACTCTTGATCTTGGTCTCTTGCTCCATGTTTTTCTTGGTTTTCACTTCTCTCAGTGTCTGCAGTTTACAGGATGGAGGCTTAAGTGCTTCTTGAAGACGCTGACTTATTTTAACAGCTGTCTGCTTAATGCCATGTGTGCTTCATAACCATCTAAAGCTATTTATTTATGAATGGGAGAAAGGTACAGAAGGTGGTGTCTCATCTTGGAGCACAGTCTGATTTGAGCATTGTGATTACGTAAGGTTTTGCCTTATCACCCATGATCATTTTTTATATTTTTTTTTTTTTCTTATTTTCAAACATCTCATTGCTTTGTTGGCCTCTGCTTTGACCTATCTGGCTCTTCTATTAAAAGAAAAAAAAAACATCTGTGTTTATCGTCATCAGTGCCTGGTACAGAAGAACTGATTAGAGTTAATTTGCTTCATTCGGAATGGTTAATACCTCTAAATGGGTCAATCCAACAAGTTGTGTGTGTGTTAACGTTTGCATATATAAAGCTATTCATAAAAGATATCTTGCTGATGCTTAAAAAAAATAGCAGTACATGTCCTACACAGTTGAATTAAGTTGTATTCTTAAAGTGGTCTCAAAGAAAAATTAACAAATACAAATGCCACACACACATCTTGCGTAGGTATGCACTAAAATGGAAAAGAAATGGCCAAACAGTTTTTTTTTAAAGTGTTTTTTAAACTTTGCCACTGGATTTTTGTTTCTTTTTTTAATGGAAAAACAAAACATATCTAAACTGATAACTAATCCCCCAAAAATGTGAAATTAATATATTAATACAAGTATGAATTTGATACTAAATAATGCAGTATGATCATATTACTTTCCATAAATGAGTGAAAAGTATTTTATTTGCTCTAAAAGCAACAAATCTTTTTCTGCAGTTGAGTTTAGTTTGTATGCTTGGAAATTAATCAGAACTGAGAAACTTCAACATGTTCCAGTGACTCACTGTAGAAAACGATGCATTAAAGTAAAATGTTTGATATGAACTGACTTGAAAAATCATACTTGTCTGTAATTTTTACTAAGAAAATTTTTTTTGCCATATTTGAGCATGAGTGCACTTTAAGCATTCAAGCAAGTTCTAGATTAACTGTTAGTTATTTGTAATATTGAGATTTGGATAAAAATCTGTAGATTCTAAAAATTTAGATTTCTACTATTTTTGGGAGCAACCTGAACAAGCTGACAGGGTGGCAACATTAAGAGCTTTTAAATTAAGTAGTCTCTACAGTCTTTATTGTTTGAATGGATCATTATTGTACAGAAAGGTAGGATTATTTATTCATTCTGATTAAGGTTTCAGAGAAGTCTGTCTCTGTTCTGGTGGGGCAATGGGTTAAACATCCTGGAATAGTCACAGGTCAGTTGCAGAGAGACCGCTATTCATGTATACATTTATACCTACAGCAATTTAGTATCTCCAACTTACTAGCAGGGTGAGACTGTGGCATAGTGATTAACACATCGGCCTCTCAGCGCTGGAGATTCAGGTTTAAATCCTAATCTGGGTGGAGTTACCTTGTTCTCCCTGTGTCAGTGTGGGTTTTACTCTGGATTCCCCAGTTTTCTCCCACAGTCCAAAAACATGGATTCAAGGTGAACTGGCTGCTCTCAATCACTCCCATTTCCTTATATATATATATAGTGTGTGTGTGTATGTGATATACTGCTGTGTATCTGCCCAGTGCTCCTTCCGACCCTAGTGTAAAATTAACTGGGCAAGTTCATGAGATGAGAACTTACTAGCATGTTCTTAAATTAAAGCAACCTTCACACAGTAATGACCTTGTCCTGTTCTAGGATTTGAACTCCTTACCTTCTTACTGTGGTCTGTCATGCTACTTTCAAGTGTACCTGAACCACTTCAGCATCATTTGAGACACTTTATCTTCCTTAAGATTATTTACTAGTTTCTGTAGGTGCACAGTAATTCAACTTGCCAACGAAATCAACTGACCTAGACAGTTTTTCAACATCACAGTGGCTCAGGCAAGATAATTTGACCTCACAAAACAAAAGAGACCTGCCATAAAATGCTTTCAGAGAAGATGTCATTCATAAAAAATTCATAGTGAGGCTGAAGGCTGAAATGTTTCCAAGGCTAAAAGAGCTGGTGTTATAGAATCTTAAAAATGAAACACCTGGCATTAACACCAATCTGACTGTCCTTCACACTGAGGAGTCCATCCATCCATTATCTTCCACTTTATCCTCTACTAGGGTCGCGGTGGGTTTCCCCATCCTCAGAGTGGTGGGGATCCAGGTTTGAATCCTAATCTGGTTGAAGTGTCTGCACGGATTTTTGCAGGGTTTTCCGGTTTCATGTCACAGTCAAAAACATGGATAAATAAAGTTGAATTGGCGTCTCTAAATTGCCCCTATATATATGTGTGAGAGTGTACCCAGCGCCCCAAACCCCCGTGTGACCCTTGTAATGGATTAAGCAGATGTAGATGATAAGTCCAACACAAGACAGGCACACAAACACTTTCATGCACACATTTACACTTAAGGACAAGTTTTTCCTTTACTTTTATTATTTTACTAAAATGGATTTAGCTGCCGGGCAGCACGGTGGTTTAGTGGTTAGCACGTTCACCTCTCAGCACTAGGGATTCCCAGTTCAAATACCAATCTGGGTGGAGTTTCCATGTTCTCCCCGTGTCTGCGTTAAATGGCCAGGCAGCAAAAAAGACAAATGTGACCACAGGGCCTAAAGCAGGTCTGATCTATTTTGCACACTGATATATTTTATCTTGTCTTGTTTTAATGAAAACCATATCCATGCAGGATATTAAATTTTAATACTTAATAATAACCACATGGTTAGTACGTTTGCCTCTCAGCGCTAGGGATTCCCGGTTCAAATCCCCATCTGGGAGGAGTTTCCATGTTCTCCTGTGTCCACGTGGGTTTCCTCCGGTTTCCTCCCACAGTCCAAAAACATGGATCAAATCAATTGAGTTCTCCAAATTGCCCTATGTAAAGTGTGTTTGTGTGTGTGTCTGTGTGAGTGAGTGTGTGCCCAGCGATAGATTGGCGCCCTGTCCTGGGTGTATCTGCCAGCGCCCGAAACGTTCTCCCCTGGATGGGCATGGAGCGACCCTGATAGAGGATAAAGCGGTAGATAATGAATGAATGAATAACCACGTTACACCATGATGCTAACTTCATCACAGACATGTAGCGATGCCTGATTAAAAATCCTTACAAAAACACAAGCCCGCCATCTAGTGGTCACTTCTTTGTAATGTAGTTAAATGTAACCTTAATCCTTAAAGTGATGTAAATCTTCAACTGATTTATTACTAGACCAAGCATTTAAATACGATTTCATGCAACCTTCTGATTAAAGAACAAAGCAAAAACAAAATACGATCACTTAATATTTAAAAAATGTTTTTAATGTTTGCTATTTACTGTTTATTTTATATAGTGATAAAAAAGGATCTTTTCATATCATAAACTTTAGATGGCAAAGCAAGTTTTTTGCAATTCTGCTGTAAACAACATTGTCTTTGAACTGATTGATACTTTTCTCACAAAGCATGGCAAAATTCTATGTAAAGTGTGTTTGTGTGCGTGTCTGTGTGAGTGAGTGTGTGTGTCCAGCGATAGATTGGCACCCTGTCCTGGGTGTATCTGCCCAGCGCCCGAAACGTTCTCCCCTGAATGGGCATGGGGAAATTCAATTGACCTTGATACATGTTTTTGGACTGTGGGAGGGAACCGGAGAACTCGGAGGATTAAAGTGCTTTAAATGAACATTCAAAAGATAAAGTGATGTTTTAAAATATTATTAACATATAACTTTTGGTTTTTAATCTTTTGTTTAGGGATGCATTATTTTTGGTCTGCGTCTCAAACCATAACCTCAGATTTATGCACTGCATTTAGAGTAACAATATAAATGTAATGTGAGGTTTAGAATGTAACCATTTCAATCTTTACCTGTAGCTGAATCAATGAAGTTCTTAAAAAATTTTTAATCTTTAATCCACATTTCTGAAAATCCTATTACTTCTGACGTAACTGAATGCATTTCAGCTTTTTTAATATCAACTTTATTTAGCCAGCACTTATTATTATGAAGACATGACTGATGTGTCATATCTGTTTTGTCCAGTGTTTTTTTTAATTACCATTTGCACTTAAAGCAGTGCTTCTCAAATAGTGGGGCGCGCCCCCCTGGGGGGGCGCAGTGCGGTGCCTGGGGGGGCGCATAAGATATCACAGAGCAAGTGATATTAAGTGTAATGAACAAACCCTCAACAGACAACATGGAGAAATATTTAACAGGGATGAGGAGAGAAAAGCGGAGATAATGAGACCAACAAAAGTGAACCGAAAGTTAAAACGAGGAAATATGTCGAAGTGTATGTAGCGCTTGGCTTCACGGTAACTGAGGTGGGAGACGAAGAATGAGCGGTGTGTCTTCTGTGTCTTTAAATGTTGGCAGCGGACAGCGTGAAGACAAATAAATTAAGACGTCACTTAAAGACATTACACCCCGATCACGCCGATAACCGCTTGAGTTTTTAATCGAAAACGTGACGCGTATAACCAGCAAATATTAATGCTTTATGAAAGCTGCTTCAGAAAAGCTGTGCTGTAAAACGGGCGCGTTAGAGACATTAGTTCCGATTTCCTCATTTTGATAAAAAAAAAAAACAAAAAACAGCACAAATTGTTGTATTCATTTTAGTTTTGTAGGTTAAAGTGTTAATAAATTGTGCTCCTGAATTAATGTTGCTGATGAATTTGAATTTATTATTATTTATTAATTTTATTTATTTTCATTTTTCAGTATCAAATGCCAGTCAGTTCAAAAATGTTTCTAGTTTAAATAAGGATTTCATTCGTTTCTGTTACAAACTAAAAAACAAAGTTAATAAAATTATTCTTTGGTCTAAGTTGTTCTATATTTCTTTCTTTTTTGTTTTCTTTATTGTTATAAAAGAGGGGTACTTATAACAAATTTATAGACAAATCATACTACAGTGGGCGTGTAAAAATACTTTTTTATCCCATTTTGTCATGTATGGGGGGGGGGGGGTGTGAGTGTGTGTGTGGGGGGGGGGGCGCAAAAAGTTTTCTTCTTCCTAGGGGGGGCTTAACAGAAAATAATTGAGAATCACTGACTTAAAGTGATATACAGTGCATCCAGAAAGTATTCACCGTGCTTCACTTTTTCCACATTTTCTTACGTTACAGTCTTATTCCAAATTGCATTACATTAATCTCTTTCCTCAAAATTCTACACAAAATACCCCATTATGACCATGTGAAAAAAGTTTTTTTGAGAATTTAGAAAATTTATTAAAAATAAAAAACTAAGAAATCACATTTACATAAGTATTCACAGCCTTCGCCATGAAGCTCAAAATTGAGCTCAGGTGCATCCTGTTTCCACTGATCATCCTTGAGATGTTTCTACAGCTTAAATGGAGTCCACCTGTGGTAAGAGAGGAGAACCTTGCAGAGGGACAACCATCTCTGCAGCAATCCACCAATCAGGCCTGTATGGCAGAGTGGCCGGGCAAAAGCCACTACTTAGTAAACGGCACAAGGCAGCCCGTTTGGAATTTGCCAAAAGGCACCTGAAGGACTCTCAGACCATGAGAAACAAAATTCTCTGGTCTGATGAGACAAAGATTGAACTATTTGGTGTGAATGCCAGGCGTCATGTTTGGAGGAAACCAGGCACTGCTCATCACGAGGCCAATACCATCCCTACAGTCAAGCATGGTTGTGGCAGCATCATGCTATGGGGATGTTTTTCAGCAGCAGGAACTGGCAGACTAGTCAGGATAGAGGGAAAGATGAATGCAGCAATGTACAGAGATATCATGGATGAAAACTTGCTCCAGAGCGCTCTTGACCTCAGGCTGGGGCGATGGTTCATTTTTCAGCAGGACAACGACCCGAAGCACACAGCCAAGATCTCAAAGTAGTGGCTTCAGGACCACTCTGTAAATGTTCTGGAGTGGCCCAGCGAGAGCCCAGACTTGAATCCGATTGCACATCTCTGGAGAGATCTGAAAATGGCTGTGCACAGACGTCTTCCATCCAACCTGATGGAGCTTCAAAGTTACTGCAAAGAAGAATGGGCAAAACTGCCTAAAGATAGGTGTGCTAAGCTTGTGGCATCATATTCAAAAAGACTTGAGGCTGTAGTTGCTGCCAAAGGTGATTCTACAAAGTATTAAGCATAGGCTGTGAATACATATAAATATGATTTCTTTGTTTTTTAATTTTAATAAATTTTCAAAACTCTCAAGAAAACTTTTTTTTCACATGGTCATAATGGGGTATTTTGTGTAGAATTTTGAGGAAAGAGATTAATTTAATACAATTTGAAATAAGGCTGTAACGTAACAAAATGTGTAAAAAGTGAAGCGCTGTGAATACTTTCTGGATGCACTGTATATCTTGCCTACAGTGCTTACACACAGAGGAATTTGTCCTCCACATTGAACCCATCCATGCATGAAACGTACACATATACACACACACAGACTGGTGAAGTGAGCAAACATGCCCGGAGCGGTGGGCAACCTTATATACAGCGCCCGGGGAGCAATTGGGGTTAAGTACCTTGATGAAGGGCACTTTAGCCATAGTATTTGGAGGGACCGGGAATCTAACCGGAGCACAAGGCTAGTTCCTTACCCACAAGCCTACACCTGCCCTATTTCAAGGTCCTGTTTGATTTTCCTTTTTGAAGTTAAAAAGCTAAACAAATACAATTCAATTACATAATGTATAGTTTCTACTGTATATTAGCACATAATAAATATTTTAAAATAGGATTTAAAGTAGGATTTTATTTCTTGTTTAAAGAAAACCCTACAGTTTTATTTGAAATCTGACTCAAGTTTCCTTAGAACTTATTTTGAATCAGATGCCAAAGCCAATCTTACTGTTTAGTGAAAGGTGGGAAAACAACTCCCTTAAAAACACTGTACCAATGCATCTAAAATGCTCATTAGTGAAATCAGGAGGGATTGTGTGTATTCCAAACATGTTTTGAATAGCTATCAGATGATTGTCAACATGCCTAAACTGACACTTCCAGAACATTTAACTAGTGTATGTATCTTATAGATGTAGCCTTCTGGGTGGGCACACACACAGGTGTTTTGAGGGAGCTGCTCAAGCCAAAAAAAAAACTGGCGCCCATTGCCTTTTAATATTACATAGTAGGATATTTATTTTTGCGGCACGGTGGCTTAGTGGTTAGTACGTTTGCCTCTCAGTGCTAGGGATTCCCGGTTCGATTCCCCATCTGGGTGGAGTTTCCATGTTCTCCCCGTGTCCACGTGGGTTTCCTCTGGGTTCTCCAGATTCCTTCCACAGTCCAAAAACATGGATCAAGTCAATACAGTTCTCCAAATTGCCCAATATAGAGTTTGTTTTGTGTGTGTGTGTGTTTGTGTGAGTGTGTGCCCAGTGATAGATTGGCGCCCTGTCCTGGGTGTATCTGCCCAGCGCCCGAAACATTCTCCCCTGGATGGGCATGGGGACCCCCCCACGACCCTAATAGAGGCTAAACCGGAAGATAATGGATGGATGGATATTTATTTTTGTTAACACAGTCAATACACATTTAATCAAATAAATACAAATGATCAAATAGCAAAAAGAAAAGAAAAATAGGCAAAAGGGCAAAATAGTGCACTTTTCAAATAACCAAACAATTAATAAAATACTGTTCAAAAACATTTTAACTTGAAACATATCACACTTTCTCACAGAATTCTTGCAAAATCTCAAATAAATCAATCAAAATCAAAATACTTTGGGGGAATTGATGACAGTAAGGGGCATTTTTATTTTCAAATATTGATGAATGAAGACTAAAATTTGACTTCAAAAACTTCAGCAGAAAGGTCACTTTTCTCATCCAGGGCAAAAGGGCACGAGCTTGAGCACCACTTGGGGGCAATCTGTGCACGTGTCTGAGTGGGTGAAAGGGCATGCTGAGGAGTTCTCTGCACTCAGGTGAGTTAAAAGTGGTTGAAAGTTGTACTTCATGCTGAAGAGTTGACGCTGTAACAAATAAAGCTAAGGACAACTCACACGTTGTGTGAAAGGAGAAGACAGGACAGAATTTAAAGTATTGACGTAAATAGCGACGGAATGGAAGTAGTGTGTAAAGCAAATCAATAACATTAGTGCATTTTACCTTTCCCTGACACGTATAAAACCCTGTTAATAACTCATTTCACGCAGCCTTTAAAAATACACGAGCTATTTGCTAATTTGCATATGAAAGAATGCATGCGGCTTTCTTGTGACTGGTTTAATAACCGCTCATTTAACTCATTACATTGTTGATTAACTTCTTTTAGGTTAAACTGTTTAGGTTGAACATTTTTTATTCTCAAGATCACAAGTTTTGTCTGTTCTGTCTCATTTGCCTTTTCCTGTTGATTGTTTATGCATTGGTGTTGTTTATTTTAAAATACAGCTTTAAGCTATATTGGATACCATCCATCCATTATCTTCCACTTAATCCTCTGCTAGGGTCACAAGGGGCATAGCGACCCATCCAGAGGAGAACGTTTCGGGCGCCTCACACACTTTATAGGGGTGATTTATAGGGGTGATTTATAGGGGTGATTGATCGAACGCTGAGGGTCGAACGAGCTAACCACTAAGCCACAGTAATGCAAATATAATAAACCTATATTTATATTTGAAGTAGTACCCTGATCTTTTATTGTCATGTGTAAATATGTTTATGTTGACAACATTATTGTGTTGTGCTGGTTGAAGGGACGTATTTAACCTTTAATGCAGGTCGATTATGACATTTTTTCTGTTGGAACTCATTCAAGTATTTTTGTAATCTGAAAACTATTAAAGGGGCGGCACAGTGGCTTAGTGGTTAGCACGTTCGCCTCTCAGCGCTAGGGATTTCCGGTTCGAATCCCAATCTGCGTGGAGTTTCCATGTTCTCCCCGTGTCTGCGTGGGTTTCCTCCGGGTTCTCCGGTTTCCTCCCACAGTCCAAAAACATGGATTAAGTCAATTGAATTCTCAAAAAAAAAAAAATTGCCCCATATAGAGTGTGTCTGTGTGAGTGAGTGTGTGCCCAGCAACGGATTGGCGCCCTGTCCTGGGTCTATCTGCCCAGCACCCGAGACGTTCTCCCCTGGATGGGCATGGGGAACCCCACCGCGACCCTAATAGAGGATAAAGCGGGAGATAATGAATGAATGAATGAATATATATATATATATGTGTGTGTGTGTGTGTATACACACACACCTTTGTTCATCACAGTTTATTGATTCTACTTACTATAAATTACCAATAATACAAAATTATCTAATAACTCTCATCGGTGCTTACAAAACGCTACCTGAAGGTTTTCATTTTTGATTGGTAGATTATTCTTGGCCAGCATGAGTCAATAAGTGGTTTATTCCAATAGCATTATGCATCTGATTCATTTATACCACCAAAGCAAACGCAAAGCACCATCAGTGTCACTGCAATGCTGTTGTAGATTAAAAAAGCTCAGATCCAGTTTATTATAAGAATGAAGAAATGAAACTTTCTTATAACAAATCAAAACACAACTACTGACTTTGGTTTTCTCATTTGTAAATAACTAAATGTAAATGTAATGTAATGTATTTGTAACAGCTACTCAATGTGGGGTCTAGGTCCTGTGGGTTCATCAGTCAGTTAAATCTGTGCATGCAGTGTTCATATGTTTTATGACGTTTATGTGCATGCAGTGTTCATATGTTTTAAAAATGGAAATCATTCCCTATTTAAGTAACCCAGTTACACTTTAGAATGAAATAACAATTTTAAAATAAAAAGAGACAATGAAATAAAGTACATAAAATAAAATTGTTGGTTATGATTAATATGAACTTCGAAAGAAGTGTCAAAAATCGATGTGTAGGTTTGTTTGTTTGTGTGTGTGTGTGTGTGTGTGTGTGTGTGTATTAGGACAACCAATGCATTAAACAATAACAAGAAACAAGGCTTTTAGTCATGGATAATTGAAATATTAAAATATTATCATAGCATTTACATAAAAAATATACCATTTTTATACTGTGAACAGATCTTCTCTGCTGTGAAATACAGATTGATTATTCATGCCCAAGTGAACAAAGCAAGGTCTATTAATTCATGGTTGGTTGAGTATAATGTTGAAGAAAAGCTAGAACCAAGATTGTGAACCAGGATCTCTTGTCCAACATCAGTGTTTGTAGTCACATTACACTCTTCTGGGTAAATTAGAAAATTCCCACAGACACATTTCAAAATCTTTTAGAAAGCCTTTTGGGAAAAGTGAAAACTGTTATATGTGCATCAATGGGACTAATGTAGAAAAGGATTTTATAAAGGAAGGTGTAATAAATAGAATTCCCGATGCATTTGTTCATATTTTAGCAGGTCTGTAGGTCAGCATGCTTATGTAGGTCACACATGGGTTTCAGCTCAGTTTTCAGTGTGCCAACCGAAATGGGCTACTAATGAGACTAATGTTCAGTCTGATCCTTTTTTTAGCTCTTGTAGTAAATAATCTGTTTTTAGGTATCAGGTCCTACCTGTTCAGGTCCAAATTTCATCACATGTGATGGGAAACAAACAAATAAAAATGCCATAAAAGCTAGGCTGGAATAATCTGTATGGTTTTTAAATGGAAAAAAAAATATTCTGCATGTTAATTATTTATAAAAGTGTATTTAAATGCCCCTCCCAGTTTTCAAATATAAAATAATTTATTTAATTAATTTATTTAAAAAAAAATAATTTTAAACTTGGCAAATATTACTGACTACAGTCTTAAATGTTTAGATTAAAAGTTGTCAGTTGAGGTTATTCCTTTGCATTTTGAAGTTGTTGGGCATAACAAAAAAACAAAACACACAAATTTGGGCCCTAATAATTTGCCCATGGCTTATTTTTCGTAAACCTTTTTTTTTTTTTTTACACACTTTATTTCATTTAAACAACATTTAACTCAATGTGGCATCATAAAAATCACTTTAAGAGACATAAATTTATAGTACAATAATAAATGTATTCTGGCATGTCTTATTTATTAAACTTACCAAGAATATGACAACAAATAGTGTCTGGTCAAATTAATGACATCACTGTTTTATGTTAATGAAAAGTCTTAATATTTTGAGTATTTCTCTGTAATGTACATGCAATGGCAGCTGTCTACCAGCAGATGTCTGTAGTAGATGTGCTGTAGAATATTTTGACAGTATTTGACTCGATCTGCTGGTGCTCGGTGGAATAAACGTAGTTTAATAAACTTACAATCGAGTTATTTCTTTGAATAATATTATAACTGGGTTGTTTTTTAATTGTATTTTAACATGTTCTTCATTCAGTTAGTCTTAAATTTAAATAATTACTTCTGGAATGAACAAATGTAGATTTACTAACAACCCCTTATACAGTGTTTATTAAGTCATTAATTTGTCAATTTTTGTGTCATGCTCATAATCTGTTTTAAACACCAGCGAATCTGCATGTGTTATTACTGTGAACCACTGAACACACAATATTTGCGATAATGATCTCAACAGTCACATCTGGTCCCATTCTGGATGTTTCAAAAACAAGTCTAACTTAATACAGAGAGTCTAACTTAATACAACCTCTGTCCAACACATGTCCTGCTCTCAAATGTTTTATATATAGATGTTTACCTGCAAATTTTTGAAACGTATTACATTTACTTTGACATTGGAGCAATCAGCAAAATTCATTTTCTTTTGCAATAGAACAAATACAGAAAGCAAATTAAAGCTGCAGTATGTAGCTTCAGGAAATTTGATGACCACTCTGGTAGAAGTGCGCTATTGCAAGCAACTCTCAAAACATCATTCTGATTGTTGCATCCATGCATCATACAGTTCATAAACAGTTCACATACAGGCTGTGATTAGGACATCAGTCTGTGTATAATATTGTCATGAAATTCCACGGTTGAGACAGTCAGGTGCTTTACATTTTCTAGTGCAGCTAACAGCAACACACAATGTTGATTCTGTTCTACTGGCTGTACAATTCTTCGCTAAAACCTTTAATAGTAAAGTTACATAAATCCAGCTTTCAGATAAAAATGATTGTTATTGTTTTAGTTTTGTAAAAGTGACTTTCTCTTTTCTCCAACTGCATACAAGTCTGTTCCCACCAGCTAAAGGAAAACAAGAGGCAGTATGGTCTAAAATATTTCATCTAAATTAGCATACTTGACTTATTTTTTCAAGGCAAAGTATCTTACTATTGTTTTTGTCCTTACATCAGTTTTGACTATGTCAAACATCTGACTTAATAGTACATCACTTTTGTATCTTTAATTCTAAAATGTTGATACTTAGTATTTCTTTTCAATTTATCAAGAAACAGCTTTGTGCTATGTTCACTAGTATTGATGGAAACGCAGGAATAGAATGTCTTAAATGTTTCACCAGAGAAAGTGAATGTATTTGAATCACAATAAACTGCATATAGTGGTGGATAAAATATTTAAATTTACTTAAGAGAACAAAACAGTAATAAGAAATCATCTATGATAAATAAAAACCCTGCAATTAATGCACAATAATGTAGCAAATTTAAGGAGAAATTTTGACATTATTCTAAAATTAATTTTGACAAGAAATGATTTTATGTCATAAGATTAAATGTTGAAAATAATCATACTGAGATGTAGTGGATTAAAAGTATAAAGTAGCAATCATCAAACGAGAAAAGCAAACATGAAGTGCATTATACATTATAAATTATACAAAAGGGCGGCACGGTGGCTTAGTGGTTAGCACGTTCGCCTCTCAGCGCTAGGGATTCCCGGTTCGAATCCCCATCTGCGTGGAGTTTCCATGTTCTCCGCGTGTCTGCATGGGTTTCCTCCGGGTTCTCCGGTTTGCTCCCACAGTCCAAAAACATGGATCAAGTCAATTGAATTCTCAAAAAAAATTGCCCCATATAGAGTGTGTCTGTGTGAGTGAGTGTGTGCCCAGCAATGGATTGGCGCCCTGTCCTGGGTCTATCTGCCCAGCGCCCGAGATGTTCTCCCCTGGATGGGCATGGGGAACCCCACCGCGAGCCTAATAGAGGATAAAGCGGGAGATAATGAATAAATGAATGAATGAATTATACAAAAGTGAAATACAACAGTCACTGTCTACTAAAATACATTTAATGGCAATAAATGAATTAAACATTTTGGACATTTTTTTTTGTGGGGGGGGGGGGGTTTCCTCTTTCTCGGGGAACAGGCTTTACCTTAATCATGTGATTATTGTATATGATCTTAAAAAAAGGCTCATAGCTTCATGATTTGGTTAATAAATTACTTTTCCATTTAATTTCGATCTTTAAATCTGAACTCTCCCAATTCTCCATGTTAGGATAAACTGGACCCCTCTGGTCCAACGGGTATGAGTATGAGAACCCAATTAGGAGCATTACACAGAAAGCCAGGGCTTCCGGTAGCATTTGTAGGGCTTAATACTCCACTCTTGGTTCCGATTACTTAATTGTTGGCACTATTAACTCTCTGGCAGAAACGATCAGCCGCATTCCACTCGTTCTGTTGGCTGGCCAGCACATTCTCTGTGTGGCCCTGCCCATGACTGGGCTGGGCTTTGTGACGATCAGCTAGATTACTCCTGGCTTTTTTCAAAAGCTTGGCTTCCACAGAGGATTGTGATATACCCAGCCTTCTCCCTGCATACACACACACACACACACACACACACACACACACACACACACACACACACACACATACATACATAGATATACATACATGCACACAACCATTTATTTATATTTAATGAAAATCAAAATGTTAGATCAAAATGTTTTAGATGTTATTTTAGATGTTATTTGCTGCAATAAAACCCCATCACCACATCAGTATCACTGCAGAACTGACAATAAACAATACACCACCCAAATTATACCTGTTATGTGATGGTGCTGACCAATAGAGAAAAGAGAACCATACGGGCACTAACAAAAAAAACTGGAGTACTACAGTCTGTAATTGTAAAGCTACAAAGTCCATATATATGATAGATGGAGTAGTTTCAAAAGCTTATTATACAGTACAAGTCAAAGATAGAGACATTCTGCTTTCTTGCTCTATTGACTCCATATCTCCACTTAACATATAGATGGACTTTATAGTTTTACAATTACAGACTGTAGTCCATGTGTTTTCTTGTTTTTTTTTTGTTTGCCCTGTTGGCTCTCTGTTCTCTATTGGTCAGGACCATCACAGAACAGTTATAATGTGGGTGGTGAATTGTTAATTGAAAAGGGGACTAACACAGTATGTAATGTAGTCCACAAACAGATGGACTACAGTCTGTAATTGTAGAACTACAAAGTTCATCGGTAAGTGGAACAAAAAGGAGGTGTGTCTTTTGCTGGTACTGTGTATATTTGGTTTATTCTAAGTCTTTTGTGACCTGCAAAAAAACACAGAGCAATATGAAGGAGAAAAGTATTGTGCAGCAGCGATTCTGACCAGGTCATGTGTTATTGCTCTGTCACCAAAAGAGCTATCACTAATGCATCAGGACATACTAGCATTTACTAGAATTGATAAAGTGATTTTCAGATCACCTCATCACGTTGTTTGGTTGAACACATCTTAATGCATTCTGGAGGAATTTACACCTGTATTCATCAGAGTATTTACAGTATACTTTAAATAGTCTAATTTTCATAAATTCATATACCCCATACATATTTGCAGATTTCATTTACACTTTTCATTTAAACATTTACATATTTATGGATTTTTTTTAGTTCTACTTTTCTCATATGCTAAATTTTAATCATAGGCAGTTGATTCAGCGCAGTTATTTCTTGTTTGAGCATTATACTACAACTGCATTTAATTGTATTGTAAGTCTACTAAGCAATGACAACTAAGTTGTAAAGTAATGTGTAAAGTAATGTGTAATTATAATTATTTTATTAATCATGGCATTGAATAATGTAATAAATAATCCTGGAAATGTTTGACATACAATATTATAATGACATGCCAAATGTGAAGGATGAGAAAGTGCTTTCATGATGTCTCACCTCTTTAATGAAATATTTGGGTTTCCAGGGTGTGTTGGTAGTGGCTCTCTGCTTCTCCTCACAGCGCTGCCTTTCCTCCAGCTGGTGCTTATGTTCAGTAGCTGTGTCAATGTCTCCTGCCTTTAGAGCTGTCGTCACATGCTGCCACAAGTGTCTGTCAGTTCAAATACAGTCACAAAAAATCATAGTTCATTAACCCCCATCAACCAAACTCTTTATGCATATTATACACTGATCATTTAGGTTCAGGCTGAGAAGAAAGTATCTGGACCTCTACAACCAACTGTCCAGTATTTATAATTACGTAAGGCAAGATTAGAATAGAAAATGAGTTTAAATTAAGTGAGTTGATTGGATTGTACTGATTAAGTTTCAGATTAGATGTGATAAAATAAGACGAGGTGAGAATGGATAGGATTAGATTTAATTGGGACATATTGCGCTTCCTTAACTGAGATTAGATATATGTTAAGAAGAGATCTGATAAGGTAAAATTACATTAAATGGGTTAAGATTAGACTGCAGGTTAAGATTAGACCTCAGGATATACCTACTTTTATGTGCAGCTTTGAATTTAATTAATATGTAAAACTGAAATTACATTGTAAAATAATAAATGTATGATTTGTCTTCATCATTAGAAAAAGCTGATTAAGTTGACTAAGGTCAATGTTCTTTTTCTGAACAACTTTACATTTTATTAATCTGTATAGTCAGACTGGTGGCACTTTGATGGAGCTCAAACATGAGTCTGGAACGTTGTGCACAGCATTAGACTGATTAGGTAAGTGAAGTAGTGATGGAACAGCAGTCATGTGATATTAGAGATTTATTTTAAAAGAAAATGACAGCAGTGTCCTTAGTTCAATTCTTTCACCTGCATCTCCTCAACCTTACATTAAAAACTGTTTTCAGTGGAAAGTCACACGTTTCTTAAAGCAGTAAAGCAGACGAGGACGTGTGTTATTGTGAATAAATCACAGGAAAGGTGTTATTAGGCATAATGCATAGCAATTTATTTACAATAATACACAACCTCAAGTGCATTAATGCTTTTATAAAACAGTTACAGACATACTATGTTCTAAAAAACAAAAACAAGGTTTCATTCATAAATGCGTTATTGAAAGCAATGTCTTCCGCAACGTAATCTAGTCCGCTTCATACAGCGAACACTGACTCAGAGTAAAAGCTTCTGGTTTCTCTGGCACCCAGTGGCCAAATTACAGAATGCACTTTATAAAAAAAAATATTAAAAAAATGAATATATTGTATGTGTATATAATGCATTCATACGAATGTGAAGCGGTCATAGGTGTGTGTTATTATCAGTAATGTCACGGCTGTACTGTACAAACGGCTCAGCCAATCAGATTTAAATACCTGAACTACCAATCTTATAATTCAGAATGTCAGTGAATCCATGTATAATAACTTTATTCTGATACAGGGTCATGGTTTTGCTCTGTGATCATTCAAACAAGGTGTAAATGCAACATTTTCTTTAATTTACGTAAAACATACCTTCAGAAAGGTAAAGATTAAAACATCAGTTCTGTTTCATAATTGTTAATAATTTACAGTCTACATTACATTACATAGTTTAAATAAAGTTTAGATTCTCTTTTAAATAAATGCATAGATTCCAAAGTCATAGATTCCAGAAAATGTACATTTGCTGTCTATATATACAGTTTGTTTACTTAATATACAACTAGAATAGTTACAATTATAGTGTTTTTGTAGTAATTTTAATGTAAATTAAACTTAACAAGCTTAACAAGCTTAAACTTATCAAGACTAATTATGCAGTTAATATGTGTAAGAAGGCAGAATTATATATAATATTATGTGCAACAATTTACATTGTAAACACATGTAGGCAACTCAACATCGCACTCTTTTGATCTCGTTTCAAAAGTAAATGCACATGCAACATCATAAAACAAATATTTTTTTCAGTGGGGTATTAAAACTCCTAACTGCCTAATAGTCTATTAATAGCCTTTCTGAATTTTTAATGTATTATTTTAAGAACACTAATCTTAAATTGACCTATTAATATGTTTTTGTAATGTGGGAGAAAACTACTTATCTCAAAGGAAATTCCAATTAAGAAAACCTGTCAATTATACACAAAAAGGACTTTGTACACTTGTTTGGAAATTGGACCTTAATTAGAATGTTCTTCTTCTTTATAAAGTATGGAGTGAACAAGCTGTATGTTTAGATTCAAGTTTTTAGAAATAATTTTAGAATTATTTTTTTACAATAGTTCATTGTCCCAAAGCAGCTTTACAGCAGCTTTTTTAAGCCTGAACCCCCAAGGAGCAAGTCAAATAGACTGTGGCAATTATAAAAAGCTTCCTTGTATTCTTGTTTTAAATGAAAGAAATCTTGTTAAAACCAAGACTCAGTGGGGGACTCATCCTCAGCAGTATAACATGTACATCCTGTATTAAATTTTTTTCTTACCTGGATTCATACTGGCCCTGTTTTTCCAGAGGTCGGATTTTCTTCTTAATGACTGGTAGTTTAGATGTGTCGATCACTTTAGTTTCTCCACTGCTATAAGTAAACTCCAGCGTACCATTCCATTCTCCTTGAGCTTTACACACAATGGTGCTGGTGGGGTTGTGCTTGACCTCGGCAGTTACCCTGTTGAAAGTACCGTGGTATTAATAAACTGAGATAGTGGTTATTCAAATACGTATGATGGTTTATGGCAATGCCCACACACACACATACACACCTGTGAACCTTTCCTCCATAGAAGGGTTTGGTGTGGAAGGTGACTGTGGCAGAGTAGCCACTCTTAGCACAGCAAATGGAGACTTTTCCCCCGAGTTCCACCCAGGGAACAGTGAGGATGGAGCGTGCATAAGCACAGGGCAGTGTAAACACATACTGTTCCTCATGCTCCAATAGATGTAGCACGCCTAAACACACACGCACACATAGACAGAGCACATATTAACCCTCCAGGTTACTGCTTTTAGCTCGCTGAATTTAGTGCCCTGTTTAGTATTTCCAAGTATTAAGTAAACGACTATTCTAGCTACCAAACTCTGGTTTTTAATGCAATATCTACATACATATACATATAAACATCAATATCTTTCATGTGAAACTCGACAGTCTATTCTTGTTCTGAGAAATGAAGTCTGTTCCATGCGAGAAATTCCCAAGAAACTGAAGATTTCCTACAACGGTGTTTACTAATCCCTTCAGAGGAGAGCACAAACAGGCTTTAACCAGAGTAGAAAGAGAAATGGAAGGCCCCGCTGCACAACTGAGCAACAAGACAAGTACATTAGAGTCTCTAGTTTGAGAAATCAACGCCTCACAGGTCCCCAACTGGCAGCTTCATTAAATTTCATGCTGCAAAAGGACACTGACCTAAAGCACACCTCCAAATTATGCAAGAACTATTTAAAGAAAAACAGGCAGCTGGTATTTTATTCGTAATGGAGTGACCAGTTTTGTGGGAGTATTTGATAAAAATAAAGTATGAGATTTCAGGGAAAACACTAAATTGTCTGGGTGACCTCAAACCATTGAACGGTAGTGTTATTTTTTTATTTTACCAGTCCACTGAACAGATTTTCAAAATGCAATAAAGGCTGGTTTAGACAATTCTTTGCAAATGAATGCAACTGATGGTGAGGATACCCAAAATGTTTTACCTCTAATGACGCTACCATGAAGATTCTATTTGTGCAGGTATTGCTGCAGAAAAGAACGGATTGCAGGGTGTCCTAAATCTTTTTGTAGGTCCTTAATATTACATTTTGAAGTTACAATTGGATTGTGTCTTTCTTGGACTTTTATTACTTTTGTCAGAATTTTTCCATATTCTATGCCTTAGTTTTCAACCCAAATGCTTTGTGAGTTTGTCTGTGGTTGCTATTTTTCATTTTAGAGCCCAGAGCCATATTTCCAAAAGGTTTTTTATTCAGTCTTAGGTTTAGTATCATGCAATTTGCCATTACGTAGAATTAATCCATCTTTAGAATGATTTTAAACATGTCAAGCTGCTAGATTTAGAATTTATTTGATTACATGAAACAAACCTAATCTACAGCTAACCTGCACATGCTCTTTCTCTCTGTGCTTGATAAGAGAGAGCATGTGCAGAATGATGGCTGGAGAATATATGTAGTCATGCTAGACTGACACTCTCCTGCTAACATAATAAACAGCTGTCTTGGCGGAATTTGCAGTCAGAAAAAAACTCATCTGTTTTCTCAGGAGACGGGTAGAGGGTAGAACATTGCCCTTTGCCAGTGCACATCTGGAATGGCACTGACACGTAATTTCAGAGCTGCGGTGGTCAACGTTTTGTCTCTGCTAACAGGAAGGAGTGCAAGAATGCTAATGGGGTCAGTAAATCCCTGCTTGCAATATATATGCTCTTTAGTTAATAAGATTTATTGCAAACTCCACAATGATTCTCTTCACTGCAGTGCTGCACTGAGCCATTAAAGTGCCATTAACACTTAAATCCTGATAAATCCTCAATAGCTCTGCTGCTCACTAATTACACACATACACACACACACACAAAATACATACACACAACACATACATATTATTTGTTGCTAATTAATGAGTTAACAAATTATTTTCCCTACTGAAAGTTAGTGGTTAGGTTAAGCTATTTGTTGTCAAACTACTGTGTTTATTCTTTTTACATCATAATGACAATCAAAAACATCCAAATGACCCTGATCAAAAGTTCACATAACCCAGTTCTTAATACCGTGTACTGCCCCCTTATATCAATGATAGCTTCAAGTATTTTGTGGTAGTTGTGGATGAGGCTCTTTATTTTCTCAGATGGTAAAGCTGCCCGTTCTTCCTGGCAAAGCCCAATTCCTTTAAATTCCTGGGCTGTCTTTTATGAATTGTGCACTTGAGATCTCCCCAGAGTGGCTCAATAATATTAAGGTCAGGACACGGAGATATCCAGAACCTTCACCTTGTTCTGCTGTAGCCAATGACAGCGCGACTTGTCCCTCATTGTAATGTTGGACCAACCAAATGCCAAGTCCCATGCGCAGCTTCTGCACTTCATCTTTCCTTCAACTTTGACCAGGTTTCCTGTGACTTTGTAGCTCACACATCCCCAAAACCTCAGGGACCCACCTCCATGCTTCACAGTAGGAATAGTGTTCCTTTCATCAAAGGCCTTGTTTACACTTCTCCAAATGTACCATTTATGGTTATGGCTAGTTCGATTTTGGTCTCATCACTCCAAATTACCTTTGTCCAGAAGTTTTAAGGGTTGTCTCTGTGCTGTTTGGCGTATTGTAGGTGAGATGCTTTGTGGCATTTGCGCATTTCACAGAACCCCTGAATTTCCATTTCTTAATCACAGTTTGAACACTGCTGAGTGACATCATCAATTTCATGGATATCTTTTTGTATCCCTGTTCTGATCTGTTGACAATTATTTTGCTTTCCCCATGACTCACAATCCAGAAACATCAGTGGCTGGATGAAAGTCTGTCTGGATCCAAGAAACTTACTCAGCTTTTATGGACACACACACATACACACTGATTACAAGTAAACAGGTCACAGGTGGGGATGTTACCTTAAGTAGCCAATCAAACCCATTTGTATCAACTTCTGTGCATGTTTTCAGGCCAAAATAACCAGGGTATGTAAACTTTTGATCAGGGTCGTTTGGATGTTTTTAGTTGTCATTATGATTTAAAAAGAAAAGACACACTCATTTGAAAATAAATGGTTTCACCCAACTACTAAACATATTCTTTAAAAAAAAGGCCAAGAAAATTCTGCCAGGGTATGTAAACTTTTGAGCACAACTGTGCACTATTACACTGAATCTGATATATGTTATTTACTACAATAACCCTTTCTTCCTAATCGTGAACATTTTAAAGCTTTCAATTTCACAATCTTATGCTTTGATTCAGCGTGCTAACAAAGATGTTAATGAATCAGGTATGAATATTTTTCAGGTATGAATATATCAGGTATGAATTAATATTTTCTTAGTTCTGATAAAAGACACGTCGACATTTAGTTTTATAGTTGGCTGTGTCTTTCAAACTATGTTTAAATTAAATGCAATGCAAACTTTACAAAGAGTGAAAATATATGATGTTAGTAACAGGTGAACCACTGTGAAGCTGAAAGTGATACGAAACATGAAAATAAAGATCCATGATTTAAAATAACATCTCAAGTATAGCAACAACCACTTGGCAAAAATGTTAAATGAGAGCACAAGGACTTCAAGAGAATATATGTGCAAAGCACCATGAGGAAATTAGCAAAGTAGCATTTTAGCAGTTGATAAAAATTTTAAATTACAAAAAGCAAAATCTTGTTTTCACAGAATCTTAAACCAAAAAAAAGCTGCTTTTAATTTTTAATCCCATTACCACATATAATTTCGGTACTGGATTAAAAGTAAGACCTTTGAGGTTGATATTTTACTCTGAGAATTTATTAATTCAGTGAAGATTTTTTAAACTGTGCCTAAATGATTTTTTTAATAATTAAGCTTATGTTACAGGCTGTGTTCAAGACTTATTAAAAATATTAAAATATTTGACATTATAAGGTTGCACAGGTTCCACTTTAATACATCTGCATATAACATGGCAATTGAATTCTATTGAATTCTGATTACCAAAGATGCATTCCTCCAGCCAAAATGTACTGAAAACTGTCCACTTACTGTATAACCACATTCAAACAATTAGGTCTAAATAGGCAGCAACCTGAAAAGCCCCAGCAACTTTCTACCTAGAGCTAAACACGCTCCTTACTGAAAGCACACATAAACAAAACATCAGACTAATTGCCATTTTAACACACAGTCTATTAAAAATTGAATTACTGTTGACTGCACTACATACAGTATGTGTTCAAATGTGATATAAAACTATGTTAAACAATATCTGCATTCTCAGTTGTTGCAAACAGATGCAGAAGGGACCTGACATTAAACTGCAGACTTTAATCAGGAGGCCGTTCACATGCTTGTAAATCATGTCAAATTTCATGACTATTCCTGTGATTGGACGTGTTGCCTTAACGTGAACAGTAATAGGAAATTAGGACAATTTTTTTTTTTGTTAAAAACCACCATATGTGACTGTATAATTAACCTAATAAGATCAGCATCTGCACTGTAAACATGAAATTCCTACCTTCTCCGACCATGGACACCCCCACAGACATGCCCATGAACTTGCTTTTTGTCCAGACATGGGCGTTAACGCACATCCCAAGCTCTTTACACTCACAGTAAAAGCCTGAGACCGGTGGGTGGTGCGAGACCTGCTCAGCAACAAAGCGCACCCGATAACAGTCAGCATGATTGGTCAAGGTGGGGGGTGTATCCAAGTGTGTGGGGGCAGAAGTGTTGGTCCTAAGTGGCCGCACTCTGTCATGAGGGATGTCCCAGCTGCACAGGAAGCTCTCTCCCAGTATAGGGTTGTAAGGTTTTTTAGCAACGGCACCCTTACGTCCCTCATGGAAGGCAGTCAGATAATATTCTACAAAACGCACAATGCGCTCCTCTGGTGTCACTCCAGAGGTGATAGCAAGGAACATGTCAGGATGCGCCATGAAGTTAGCATACATCTCCAGCAGGGAACGCTTTTCCAGAATGAACGTGGGTAATACCACCTAGGAGTGAAGGACAAAGAACAACAAAAAAAAGTCAGAGAAGCCAGTACATTATTTCAGTATTTTGTACATTTATTAAAGTATAAAAGATTTACACTCACATGCATTCTTGAAATTTTAGGTTCTATTGATTTCATGAAAACTTAAATAAATTGTAACTGTAACTACTACTACCACCAACCATAACAGCAAACATAAAACATGTCTTTACCTGAAAATGTATTATTTACATGTATTAAAGGCACTTGTATTTAGTCACCACAGGGGCAAGTATTTCCTATTATGTACTGTATGCGAACAGATTTTTCACACACACACAAACACTCACACATCGATTACAAAGCACACACCGATATAGATGAGGTAAGATGTTTTACTCTCTACCTGATGGATGATGCCTCTGTCCATGACATTAAAACTAGCAGTTCTATGCATGATGTTTGATGTGACCTGACCTGAATCAATGTCCTGTCCTTTCACCTCAGGCCTGACACTCATTATTGTCTGTATTCACCCAATAATCCCAGAGAGTCACATTGATCCCTACCGAATTCTTTTATCTTTACGAACACATGGAGACAGAAAAAACATTTTTTTTTTTTGGTTCCTGGAGGATTTATGCAGGCTAATAGTAAACTATATTAGCATTCGTTTTTTTTGTTTTTTTAACAAACACCCGAATTTTATCTATTTAAATTACTAAATGTACTTCACAGTTGCACAACAGCGACCCTCACTAAATTCACCTCAGAACTGCATACTAACCTGTACATGTGTGTATGTTATATTCATACCCTTGTGAGGTCCATGCCCAGTTTGAGTTGGGAGAGCAGATGGAGGATGACACTTCTCTGGTCTTCAAGTACGCCCAGGTCCTCCTCGTTATTGTCCTCAGTGTCTGTACTCTCTTCACAGTGTTCCATTGAATCAGGACTGGGGTGCTGCTAGAACAGACAGAAAGACATTTCTAAAAATATTTGATGCAACAGTGAGAAATTATGCTAATTACAAGCAAAATAAGCATTTTTGAATAAAACTTTTATTAAAGCGATAAAGCCGGGGGGGGGGGGGGTCATCCATTATTGTGAATAAATCAAGTGTTATACCACTTTCCCAGAATTTATTTGCAATATTGCACAACCTCAAGTGTCTTATTGCTTTTATAAAACAGTTACAAATACACTATAATAAAAAAACAAGGTCTGATTCATAAATGTTTTTATTGAAAGCAATATGGCTGATGAACTTGTATTCGACGATGAATCTATTTAAATTTTTAAAGTGAACACGGATTGCTGAATAACCGGATTTCAGTCAACCAAATCACAAAACACAGTTGATGAACAGCCACAACAATTAGTGCTTATCAGAAATCAACATTCAACAATCAACACAGAAACAGGAGAACAACATTGCCTTTATTGACAAGTCTACTTTTGAGGGAAGGACTGACCTTTTGAAATGGGACAGCATCCATCCTTCCCAGGAGGGTGCTGCTCCATAACAATAGAGTTTTTTGTTCAGATAGAAATGAAAATTGACTACTTAGTCAGGTCAGGCAGCAGACAGAATGGCCTAACCAACTGCCTGCGAACTGCTAGAAGTCTTCACCACAATAACTACATCCCGTCCCATTAAGACAGTTATCAAGTATCGCAGTTAGCAAAAAACAAGAAGAATCCAAAAAATGGGGCAAAAAAATCTCATTAATATCAATGCTAACTCTAGTAATGTAAGAAACACTTTCAGGTTAAAACTTGGGTTATTATACATTAGGTCACTCTTATCAAAATCAGCTCTAGCTCAAAAAATAATTACTGATAAGCTCCTAAATGTCCTCTGTCTCACAGAAACCTGGATTAGGACCAATGAAAACTTAACATTAAATGATGCTTTTCAACCTGGTTATAGTTATGCCAAAATAGTTATAGTCAAAATCCTTCGAAGCGCTTGTACTCAACATAAGCAGTTCATCTTCAATGAAAAAGAAATCCAACTTAATGCAACTTATTACCGTTTACCACCCTCCAGGCCCATATAACAAGTTTATTAAAAAAAAATGGTGATTTTTTTTCTAACATAATAGTCTCCTCAGACAAGGCCTTAATAGTTAGTGATTTCATTGTTCACTTAGAAAAGCCACAAAACTCATTTAAATTAGTTTTTGACTCCTTTCTCGAATCCATGAATATCACTTGGAGTGTGGTTGGTGCAACACATCACTGTAAACATACATTAGACTTAATTTTATCACATGGTATTAACATAATTTTATTGGTCCACAAAGTGAGGTCATCACAGATCATTCTTTAATAACCTACGCTTTAGAAATTAATATTGATCCAGTCATTAAACCATGATACAATATGAAGCACAAAATCATTCCTTCTACTGCTGCATCATTCCTACAACATTTACCTGAATTAAACATTAAACCAGCATCAGGATCAGAAACTTGAGAGCACAGCTGAAAACCTTAAATATGTGTTGTCTACAACTTTCTACAGTGGTCGGAGGTGTCCATTATTGTCAATAATATTATGGCCGGACAAACAGCTCAGCCAATCATATTCAAGGACTGGAACTACCCATTTTATAATAATTTATGTAGCACTAGTTGCAATATTGTGTTGTTTCAAAGCACATTAAAGTCATAAAGAGCTAATTAAGCAATCGGTAAAAACAGTATGTTTTCAGTAAAAACAGCTTTGGCCTTTCAAAACACAAGCACAACCATTTAGAATAGTAAAGCACAGCCAGAATACTGGCCTATAAAGTTTTGAGCATTTTATAGTTTATAAGTAGGTACTAATGTTCAATCTTGAATTAACTCAGTATTGTGGGGCCTTAATACCAGAAAAGCAAAAACAAATTCAGGCTGATCAATCTATGACTATATGACCCCTGTGACATAGAGCAATAGCCAGTAAAAAGTGTCCATCTCTTAGAAAATATAAGCTTGGTAAGCCAGGTAATTAGTATTGTACCTTTACCAGCTGTGAACTAAATGACACAGAAAGGCTAAGGTGTCATCGAATTACACCGCGTATGAGAAATCCCTCAGCATGGTGCAAAAGAAAACTGGATTCATCAGGCGATTTTCTAACATGGCTCAGTAATCTAGCCTTTGTGCTCTTTTGCCCACTTGCCTTTCTACTCCCAGACAACAATGACAGTTGAACTGAATGTCTGCTATTGTAGCCCATCTATGCTCTGAAACAACATGGTGCAATTTGCTAACAGATGAAAAGCACTGATGACCCAACGTAAGCAGTTGCCTCTAATTAGTCTCTGTTTTGTGTGCAACTGTATAATGAAATCAAATATATGTCAATAATAGCTAAAAATGTTAAAGGTTTGGCATATAATCATTAAGAATTTACAGTGGACTATGAGAATAGTGGTATTAATCAGTCACTTGTTTTATGAATGGAAGTCTGACCTGATGAGGTATTGCGTGATTATGCAGAAAAAGACAAAAAACTGTCAGAGAGAAAAGCAAGACAGGGATAGGTGAGAGAGGGGGCAGTGATGCGCAGGAGCCTTTGAGTGGAGATTGTGGTGGTGCCACTGAAAAGTATAACAATAAAAGCCTTTTTCGAGTTGGCTCATTCCTGTTTCCTGCATTCTCATTGCATGTAGCATGTGTAGTTTGCTAACATATTTAAATTGTTATTGTAAAAGAGTCTAGTGACTCTTTACCAGCATTTATTTTACTTTGTGTACTTTGTTGATTCACAAAATGTAAAAAGAGAATGAAGTATTTTTTATAATGTCATTAATTCTAATTCTATTTCTATTGTTAAATAAATGTCATAAAATGTCTTTTGGTTCGTCTCAAATAACTCAGATAACTTGCTAGCATTAGCAAACGATTAATACGTCTTTGCTCTTTGCATAATTCAGTTTCTGGTTTCTTACATTACATGCAGCTGTGCACCATGTTACGTGATGTAAGGAGTGCTAGGCACTCCTCACCTGTTTTCATTTTCTTTTAAGTATTTTCGTTCATTGGTTCTCATTTAGTTAACGTATTTGTTATTTTCATTGGTCGCTTTTAGTTTACACGTGGTCGGGGTTTTTGTATTTATGGTTTCCGTTTCCGTTGTGTTAGCGTTCCGGCGTCACTAATGTCACACGTGTTCGTTTGCTATGCCTGAGAGTGTCGACTCTAAAATAAACTCCGTTCACCTCACCTTCGCCTCCTGGATCCTTTCTGCGCTACTGCGCTTCTTTTTTGCCTTTGCGGACACGCCCCTGACACGTGACAATAACTTTCTAAAATACTCCCAAGTCATGGTTGACTTGGTTGTGTCCATCATGTATGTAACCGAACCTGAGAGGCTTTCCACTTTTAGCCTTTGAGCAGCAATATTTTTCCAAATTCCTTGAATCTTTTTTTATATTGTAAACTGTGGAGGATAAACAGTTGTTTATGTCCTGTTTTAGATGTTTGTGTTAGGTGCTTTGGTAATTAATATAAATGCTACATCATAACCTCACAAAAGCTTGTTTAAGTGAACCAATAATAAGTATAGAAAACTGTATTTTTCCAGTATGATATAAGTTTTATGTAAATAATTAATAGTTTCAACAGTTTTAATTATATAATGAAATTAAATATTAGCAACCTAATAAAAAGTTCCAACTTTAGCATCTAGCATTAATGTACTGTTGTAAATAGAGATGTGCACATATTAATCTGGTTAATATGCATATGAAACTCAGATTTGAATACATGTCCTTTGGTTTGTGCACAGACCACTGTGGAATATTCCTCAGGTTTCTGTGCATTAAGAATAGTCTGTTTTAAGGTTTGACTTTACTGCACTTAGCCATATAATGTACAAGCTCCTTGTTGTGAGTAGTCAGGCAGACTACATTGCTCCTAATGCATAATATAAAGCATCACAAATGTATATGTGGAAAGTGATTTAAAAGCCCAGTCTACCTGCCAAAGGTTATTTTGTGAGCACAGATAGATTGCATCATCCATCTTTAGATTTTTTTTTTCACAAGCACATAAAACAAGCATGTCATTTAGAAAACAGATGGGAACTTAAAAAACAGGGCATCCTCCAGCATTAGTGCAGGCTTCCATGATTGGGCAATAAAACTAAAAGTAATGAACTTTATAGTCATATGTTCATTAGTACTGCTAAATCTCCATCGCTGTTCTTAGTCTCTAACGCACTGGAGTTATGGGCTTCTGAAAAACAAGGATATTAAAGTATGTGTTCCAAGCATCAAAGCTATTTTTCCTGAATATTTTATATAAGAAAAGGCACATTACTGTTTCCCCCTCACTCTTACTATCCCTCTTTGGGGCTGTCACACTTTCTTAAGTACAACTGGTTTAACAATGACTATGTTCAAGGTTATGTTTAATTCTACAGGATATTATTACCAGGAAATCAAATTGGTCTGCTCAATGAAAATACAGAGATACAAAAATCCAAAAAGCAGAAACATAAAATCATTGATTTTAAATACTTTTATGCATACAAATGACACACTTATAGTACAAAAAGTATATGCAATATAATTTAAATTAAATTATTGTCTGTCGTTTCAAATAAGGTCAAGTGGGTTAAAAATTTTTTGAGATTATTTCATTTCTAGCTTTGTGGCTATAGTTATACCCTTTCTCTCTCCTGTATGACTTGATTAAATTAAACATGTATAAAGACATGTTATAATGAGTTAGACCTGTACTAAGCCATAACCTTATTCCTATTTAATAACAAAGACAAACAAGAGTTGTCTGATGTAAGCTGGGTGTTTTCCACACACAAAAAAAGTGCTTGACCACACAAAAGATTTTTTTTTTCTTTTTACTGTTGGGGTGATTTAATTTTTTTTTTCCTATCCCATAACCATAATCACTCATCTACCAACCTGTAAGGGTAAAAGCTGTCACCTACTTCCTTTGAGTCATGTACGGTCAGCTGCAGAATCCGTACAACCTATAATTCAATATCATAGACAATCTAACAAACTCTTACAATTTTGCTCCCACATCTTCTGAAAACATGAGTTGACTGACAGATATAATTGGCTAAAGCAGCTATAAATGATGAGGAAAGTAACTGCCAAATGCTTTTTTAAACAGTGAACTAACATTTCCATTTCTTTATAATGCTTACAATTTTTTGTTTTTACATTTTTTATTACAATTTCACATTGCTCGTTCCTTACTTGTAATGCATAAAGGAGTCAGCAGGTAACAGGTAACTACAATAGAACAAACTCAATTTTTGTATTTTATTATTTTTTATAAAAAGTGAATTTTTCAGAGGCAGATTAAGTAGAAGCTGTTTTACAGTCTGCTTTACTTCTGCACAAACCTTTATGCAACCTAACAAGTAAAATGTCTAGTTCACAGATAGTCTCCAAAACTATTATGCAATGCAATTGTACTTATAAAAGTATTCAGACGATTGTGTATTTGAGTTTAAAAAAACAAACAAACAAAAAAAACCTTTAAACATGACTTTCAGAATTTTTGCCATCTATTATTTTCTCTGTTAAATCTTTGTAATTGTTTCAAGTGTTTACTGTTATTACCTCTTTTTCCTAGTGCATTTGCCACTTTTTATGCAGATAATGTAAATAAAATTTGTTCTTAATGGCCTGCCTTGGAAGGTTAAGATAAATAAATACTTGGTCTGTAACCAATAATATGATTATGAGCAATATAATGAGCAATGACAATAAAGTTGAATTCTATTCTATTCTATAGTAAAAATAAGCAAAAATAAGCCTTTATTTGATTTGTAATTTATTATTTTCCTAATATTGTGCCAATTTAATTTAAATTTACATTTTTGCTTGTAGCATACACTAACATCCTAAAAGTGAGCAAACTATGTGACTACCTGCATCTGGTTATTTTTTAATTTAAGTTGAGTTAAAGAAGCTAAAGAAAAATTGCATTAAAACATTAGATTTCACTCCCCCCCCCCACCCCCCCGGGTTTGCGATGATATTTCCTGCAAACAGTGTCAAACTAATTCAGTGCTTTTTGTTTTTTTATTTTGGAAAAAAATATTTTAACCAACTGAGAGAAAGAAATGCACCAAACAAAAGAACTTCCACATAAATATATAAGATTTCCCTGAGCACAATAGCACTAACAACCCATGGATACTAATCACTGATGTCACATAGATGTGGTGAGACATCTTGATTGTTCACATTTATTTACAAGATACAATTTCCCACATTTTAAAAATATTTTTAATATTTTAAGAAGTTAATATTTAATTCAGATTCCAAAAAAATTTATCTACTATTTTTTGTACAGCATTGTAGTGAAGGTAAACCATACTCCAGACTCCCCCTGTTTCAGAGGCCACCGGGCTTGTAGTGCATACTCAAGTTTGAAAAACAGCATTTGCACCAACAAAGCAAACCTTACAATGAGATAAATTGCACATTACGCTGTATCAAAAGCTTTAATGCGACATCACCACAAATTAAAACTGTTTAATTTAGAAAGTATTTAGAATTTATTATTACTATAAATTTATTAATCTATAAATGGGTTCGTGTAAAAAAAGAAAATACAATAAGAAAACACAATAGGAAACATATGGACTGAATTTACATGCTTTATTCAGTCACAACTTGTGGGACTAGTTTGGGCATTATTGAATGAGTTCAAGAAGAACAAAGCCAACACTAAACTCAACACCATCAAACACATTTTAAATAAACTACAAGAGATATTGTAAAATATCTGTATCCTCTGTAATGTGTAATGTGAATGTCCAATGAATGTGTCCAATAAGTTTATACATATAGTGTATTTTATTAATGAACAGTCATAATACAACTGGATGTTTGCAATATTGCATATTACCTACTCAGACATGACTTTGAGACTATCACAAAATTTCTAATTATTAGTTTGTTTAAATGTATGACATTCAATCCCAATTTTAATGTAATTTAAAACATGCATGAAATAAACAGACAAGATTATTTTAAATTTAGATTTTTATTTTATTTAGCGATAAACTGAAACAAGCTTAACACACTTCATAGAAGAACCTTGAAAGGACAAAAACAATAACATACCAACTTTTATACTGTATATCTTATCACACAGGCTTTAAACTAGGAACTAAACTCAGCATTCAGCCACTAAATTCAAAACAAAATTAATTTGAACTTACATTCATGTCTAAGCAAGTTGTGAAATGAGCTGTGGTGAAATCATCTCATGGGAGAGTGTCCGGAACCGGCTCAGCTGTGTAGCAGTCACGTTTTTTCATTTTGCTTTTTCTCTAACTCTCGCCTACTTTCTCTCTACCACTGTTCCCGCTCTGACCAGCTGTCCCTGAGCCGTGGTGGTGCTGCTGCCTCCTCCCACTCTGCCCACACAGCCACGTGCTCACTCACACTGAGATTAATGTTGCTGCCCAGACCTGCCCCAGGCTGCTTACTACAAATCCAGCTGGACCTCCTCGCTTTTGTTCAGCTACACTGAGATAACCACAGAGTCCAGCACATACACAGTTAGCCACAGACCTCTGAGCAGAGTCTTTTGCTACTCAAAAAAAATTACCCTGTAAATCTATTTTAAATAAAACATTGTTTTATTCAAATGTTTTAGTCTGGTATGAAGAAAAACTTGACTGGTCCACACAGAGGCTTGACATGAACACATTCTACATTAGGGATCTATCACATTAGGAATGTTTTAGAACAGGAATTGTTAACTAGGCCCTCTCATTCAACATCGAAGTCTCACCTCATAAACTTTTGGATACATGTTCACATACAAACTCCTAAATCTTGAACAATGCCTTTAAAGAAGAGTAGAAGGTGTTACAATTAGAAAAGAGGAACTAACTTGGAAAATAAAACCTTTAATGTGTAGGTTTCCAAATGCTTTCCCTGATATTGTGCACATATGTACAGTTTAAACACATTCCCTTTTGGGAACATGTTTCAACAAACCTAATTTTATCTGTTTATGTTTTGTAATGTCTTCTTGTAATGTCTTCTTTTCTTATTTGCAGATGCAGAGATGCAGTGAACTCTGTCTTCATGAAAAAAGAAGTTTAGCTCATTGCAAATCTAATTTGTCTTCATGAAGAAATAGAATCAGCTCATTGCAAAGGTTCAGCATTGTTAAGGTCATCTGGGTTGTAAAAGATGTGAAAAAAAGATACGTTTATACGAGTGTCATGTGACTGTGTAATTTCAAATGAATCAAAAGACTAAGTGATTTTATTTGTTACATGCTGATCAGCATGTGACATGGAACTGTGTGTGTTTTGGCATTGCTGCAGACAACTTTTGGATTGGGTGAGTCCTTTTTTTCCCCATTAGGAATACTTTTTAGGTTTTTGAAAACTTTAAATGGAAACTTCCGAACCTGTGGACCCCTTTTTAATTAGAAAACTCTGGACAATATAAGTAGACAGAAATATTTAAATAATTAATGTCTCTTTCTTTTTTTTTCTGACCCATCATACATGGTAGTATTTTTTACTGCACAACCAACTTTAAACCACAAAAAATTTAAGCTTCCATTCCATGTTACATGTTATGGTTGAATTTCTATTTCATTATTATTAAACACAAGTCCAAAAACTCTCAGAATATTGATTATATTATAGACTGTAGGTGGTGGGATCTTCAAAGCTTTAAAATTTTACATTGAGTTTTCTATAATTCAACAATTTTTACATGCAGTTTATTGCATGTTGTGAACCTCTGCTCATTTTTATAGTACACTTGTATTTAGGGCTGGCACATTAACCTAGGGTGCATTCGTGCTTTGTGTGTTAGTTTCCCCTCGCAAATATTAACAGCACACAGCTTTGATTCAGTTTTAATTGATTAATCGATTCATTAATTGCAGTGCACAGTGTATCACCACTTATCAACAGCTGTAACAGGACAGGAGGAATCCACCTTACATCCTCACCCCAAGCTTACTAGTTTATAATAATAATGTATAACTAAATTTATATTCAACCTATATAGTGGCACCTGTACCACTGGTCATGAGCCCTCAGTACAGCATGTACAGACACTCCTCCTCAGTCACCACTAATAATTTAGTCCGTGAGAAGTGTAACAAAGTTCTTGGAGAAGATCTTAGAGCTAGAAGAGTGCATTGGGTTTTTAGAACTGGATGATGGAAAAGATGTGTCAGGGACTAGTTTAGCCAGCCTGAATGCCACAAGATAAAGTGTCAAAACTCCAGCATTAGAGCCCACGAAGCCTGAAGGGTGGGTGATGACCAGGTGACATAGACGTTGAACGTTGAGTATCACTCTTCAAGAATACACATGTCCATTATATTTTCCTCACACATGAGAGTAGTTACCCCAGCAAGCATAGTACAGCGAATACCAGGCACCAGGGCTCCAGACATCAGGGCAAACCTGAAAGTGCTGACTAATGCTAATCGCTCATTCTCTCGAATTGTCATCCACATAGGCAATAATGATGTTCGTCTTAAGTGGTCAGAGATTATAAGGTTATAATTTTTTTGCGATAAATGCACGCAGACAAGGCTACAGTAAGCCACAGCCATTGTTGATAGTTTGGGTCTGTGCTCAGAATGTATTTACGTGCTTAGCCAGGACAACGTTGTATATTCTTTAGGGGCACAAGCATGTTTCATGTGTTAACCACTGCTCTAACACATATCAACAGCCCATAGCCCTGGCTTGGATTTAGAGCAGCTTGCTCTTCATTTCTTACATATTTAGCTGGGTTTGGCACTCAACACCTTTTTTACTTTTTCTTGACTGTGCTTGCCATAAATGGTCTGAGGAAGCTTGCAGCATATTGCCACACTAGGTGTTCACTGAGAGCAAAGCACCTAAGTCACAGTTTTGTGCTGAATGGAAATACCACCACTTTGCACCTACAATATCCTCTACTAAATTGTGTGCACAATTATTTGGCAAGGTTTATTTTTGAGAATTTCTTTCATTAATAAACTTTGAAAAATAAATTTTGAAAGATGCAGTAAATTTGGGTGTTAATTTTGAGTCCATCTTTAACCTGAAAAGGTCCAACTAGCTAATCTTTAATAATACCAGCCCTTAGCGCTATACTATATCCATCTATCCACAAACTGAAGCTTTATGAATATTACTAATATAGGCCATCCATCTTCTCTTTCAAGATTCACTAATTAATCCAGAAAACCTTTGAAAAATCTCTTGACCCAGTCTTGACATTTTCAACTTTTTCAGTGGTAATTGGGTTTCAGCCTTCCTTCCTTTGGCCATGTCTCTGAGCAATGATCACCTTGTACTCTTGGGCACTCTAGGTCAGTTGCAGTTCTGGAATATGACAGCCCTAGGTAAGCTGATAATAGGTGCCTGGTTTGAGTTTTCTAAAATCTTTTGCAGCTAATTTGCTCTTTTATTCGTTTCCTGTGACCCTGTTGAGTATTTGCAACAAAATGTGTTATTCATGCCACAATATCGTAGTAACTGTGATAGTGCTCCATTCCTTAGAAAGAATTCAGACCATTTTTGCACACCATGATATGGGATGTTGATCACTTTATGCCACACCCTTCCTCATTACACAAATAACCATCACCTGCTATACTTTATTTTAATAAGCATTTAAGTTTATACAGCTTGGATTATGCAAAAAAAAATGGTCAAAATACTCAGTGACTTAATAATTGTGAACACAGTGTAATGCTGTTCTCAAAATTTGAAAGCACAGTCAAAATAGGTCATATGTGTGACTAGACGATAATGTTGAATGAGAAGACCTAGCTCATGATTGACATTCCAATTTAACATAGTGCTCTCTTGAGTAAGGTCAGCGCTTAATGCAGGCCTCCAAAGATTTCTTAAGCCAGACGCACCAATGCATGCAGTGATGTGACTCATTACAACAGGAATACAGTCATGCTGAAAGTAGAAAAAGACTTTCCCAAACCTGTTGTCACATTGTCTTTGTAAAAAAAAAAATGCCTTTGTCTTTATATGTTGCACCATCAACAGGGGCTCGAAGTTCAAAATTAGGAGTTAACTCCACATACGTATTGCTATTTAATACAAGGTTTTTTTGAACAGTGGACATTATTGTCTTTAATGAGTGACTATATAGATTTATATCTATTACATAGTATTTATTTAATGAGTATAAAATTGTGTAAATTTTCTTGTACTCTATATAGTACAGCTATATAACGTGGCAAAAATTTATGCAATGCATGTACACGGCCAGTGTACTGTGTAATCTGATTACCAATTGTCTCCCGTAGATTGAAATGTTTGCCACAATCAGATTATGCAGGAAAGTCCGGTGATTACATTATTGCCAAAATCTGATTATTCTTTCATGTACATGCACGCTTACGCACACAGAATTGCTTTCTCTGAGTGAGTTTGACAACCCCTGTCCTTTTGCAGCACCATGTTTCTCTTTTAAATGCTTGTCTGGTCCTGACACAGTTACACTAGAATGTCACTGCATGTCCAGTAGAGCCCCATAGTTATTTAATATAAATGCACTTCTTTATAGACTCCCCAGAGACAGTACTGCTGTGAAAACATCAACTTGCTTTTTAGACCATTTCAGAGACACAAACTGAAACACTGTTCACTTTGGCGATAAGGTACTAAAGAGAGTGGAATTCCTAAGAATAATGTTATTAGTTATAATCATATACTTGTGAAAAATATATAGATTGAGTTTATCACTTAATCAGCCAGCAATTTTCATGCAGGACAACGCCCCTTCTGTCACACAGCAAAATGGGTAAAGCAGTTCCTTGAAACTGAGACTATTCAAACAATGAAGTAATCTAAATCAGATAGAAAAGCTCTGGAAAATCTTTGGTGAAAAAGTGGCCAAGAAAGCAAAAAGTCACAGGACTGTGGAACTGTGGAACAGGACTGTGGACGGTTATAGTGTTAAAGTTCAACTGGTGATCAATGTAGATTACATTATTCTGAAAAAAATCTTTTCCAGTCCAATAAGCTCATTTTTAATAATACCAGCCTATGGCACTATATTCATCTAACCACAAACTGGATTCACAGATAGGTTTGGGTGAGTTTGGTGTGACAGATGTGGGTTTATCCTCAAATTAAAAATAGTAACCTTCAGGTCCATTTCCTTCACTCATTGGTGCTTTCCAGCCCAGTCTCCATAAACTTTTCATGTTAATGTGGCATATGTAAAGGAATTAATAGACTCTATTCCAAACTTTCAACCAACTCTGGCATTTCCAGAAAATAGTGAAAGTTGTATAAAATATAACTAGAAGTCTCTTTTAATATAACCAGCTTTAATATGACCAGCTTTTATTCCAGCTGTTGACACTTTTCTAAAAAGGTTTTACAGTATGTTTATGGAAAATTTTGCCTATTTATCTAGAGCTTTAGTGAGGATAGTTGCCTGACTTGTGGTTTTCAATTATCCTGGTGGGGTTGAGGTCATGGCTATGTGTGGGCCATGCGATTTCTATCCCAAATTCATCCCAAATATGCTTTTATAAATCTTGCTTTGTGTGTGAGGGTCTTAATGAAAGGGGCAAGGTAGTGGAGCATGAAAGGCGAGCGCACTGGTAACAGAAATGGAATTTATTACTAATAAAGGTAATTATTAGCATGGCTGGTGGATCTGTAAACCATAATCTACACTCCAGTCTTTCATCTTTTTTTCAGAGGTGCTGAGCTCCCGTTTATGTTACTGCTGCTCTCTCCTTGCATATCCGCATTTGCCTCTTTTTAAAAACCTTCACAGAGGTTATTAGCTAAACCTTGAGCAGGTGATTAAATTACAGTCTTCACCGCATCGGCTCGCCCTTCCACTCACACACTAGTGTCAAATGCCACAGAGACATGTTATTGATAACAATGCAACATGCTTTATTTGTTTTTATTTAATGTAACAGAATAAATGAGTTCATATGAGTTTAGCTTTTTATATTGTATCTATTGTTTACATTTTTATCATTTCTGTAAAAAGCAGACTGTTGGATGAATTACAAAAATTATGTCACGTCAATAATAATACTTACCTTATGTTATCTAGTTTGAAAAGTGTCTAAATTGATTTGTGTATATTAAGAGTATACTGACCACAATGGTTTTAGTAGTTTTTTGAACCACAGTATTAGAAATTTCTTCACCTTAAACTTGTCCAAAGCCAAACAAGTTACTCATAATGAACATGTTATGGTCTATAAAAGGAATGGAATAAAGTTGTATAAATGTTTTAGTGTTGGCTTCATATTTAGCTTTTAAAGTAGAATAAATATATATTTTATTCAGTTATTTGTAGCCAGTATACAAAACAAAGCATTCCAAGACCTGAGGATCCCAACTGTGCGTGGATGCTTAACTGTGTAGTAAACAGTTATATTATTTTAAAATGTATTACTTTTTGCTAGCATTTACATTGCTATGAATTTTTTAAACTCTTTAATTAAAGGTATTTTAAAAATGCTGACCTTGTTTAGTTTGAAAATTCCAGGCATTTTAGAGTTTAAGTATGGACTGACAATAACAGAGATGTTTGGAGAAGATGACAAAGATTCAGACTATCACTATAGAAATGAGTTTTAGAGCTAATCCAACTTGTCTGATATTGTTACAGTTGTGCTATATACTATACATGAATTAGTGTGGATGTAGCTTCTACTAAGCCAGGCATGACCAAAGTTCGGCCCGCGGGCCAATTACGGCCCACTGTCTGATTCCAAATGGCCCTCATCCTCTGACAATGTGTTATATATGGCTCGCTAGTTCTGTCTTAATGAATAAATCTTAATGAATAAATCATAAAACTTTTCAAATGTAATTCATCATTTTACCACATGATGGCAGCCCCATTCTAATGCTATCTGTCTTTGCCTTGCGATACCGTGGCACAGAGACTTGTGACCATATTGTCAGATATTCAGTCAGCTAGAGGAGTGGCTTTACATTATTTCTGAGTAACATGCGATGAAACCACTTATGCATCTGACACTGCACAACTGCTGATTTTTTAAAGAGGTGTTGAGGAGCAGCTTGAATTTAAATTTACATACATTAAATTTAAGGAATTCTAATGTTATCTGACTGTCCAATGTTCTCTGACTATCCAGACACGAAAGGATTGTGTCTTTAGTGATGTTCACACCAGAGTGTCTTATTTTGAAAAATAAAAGTAATTGTGACAATGAAAATTGTTTTATAACAATGTGTATTTTCATGTAATTTTTGTGGTGAAAAAATGTCGTCTGTATTGGGAATTGGCAAAAACTTTGTACACCTCTGAACTCTGAATGTGCTTAGTATTTGTAGTGGTGTAACAGATTTCTCCTCATTTCCAACCAACAAACCAATCCAATCTGTAAATGCTAATTACAATGACCTTTTTCACAGTAGAATAATCATAGCCAGTTTTACTGTACTTAAAACATTAAGAAATTATTACTGAATTACAGCTAATGAAATTACATCATAGCCTTTGCTCTGTATCTTTTCTCATGTGTATTGTTAAAGCACTGCATAACAATACACAACCTTACAGGCAGTGCTGTTAATGACATAAAATAACAATATTTATTACATTCCTTTAAGCGTGCACACACACACACACACACACACACACACACACACACACACACACACACACACACACACACACACAGGCAGAGTAAAAGTGCCCTAGTTCCAGATGAAACATGAAAAAAGTGAATGCTTCCAGAATGGTCAGTGACTCATTTCTCCTCAGACAGGCCTGTTCAAGGTCCTCAGCAACCTGACAGAAAACTAGAGCACATCCAATTAGGGATTCTTTTACTTCCTGTGCCAAGCTGGAGGGCAGAAATGAAGAACATCTGACTTTTAAAACTGTCAGTACAGCCAAAGACCAAAGTGTTTAAAGACCAGATAACTTAAGATAATTAGTGCAGGTGAGGAAAAAGTCAGGCTAATGATTAGACAATAAGTGACTCCATAAACAATATGTTTAATTAATCAGCTGTTCTCTAAAATTTACCTTTTTCTAACTGTTTCCAAAATTTTTAAGCATACAATTGCCCTACATAATTTTCCATATAGTGTATGTCATAAATGGCAGTATGTATAGATGCAGTTTCATTCACAATTACAGCACTCCTGGTAATCATAAGCAAAAGTGTTATAACAAATAATTTTAATAAAATAGAATTTACCACCATTTTGATGCCATCATTACTTCTTAGAATTCTTATACAGTACCAGATGAAAGCTTGCCTCATTTTTGCTCCACTTATTGTATATGTTACCAGTTCCACTTACCTTAAAGATACTTTGTAGTTCTACAATTACAGACTGTTTGTGAACTAGATTACATACTTTGTTTGTCCTCTTTACTCTGTTCTCTAATGATTAGAACCCAATAGTAGCACCACAGAGCAGTTATTATTTGGTTGGTTCGTTATTCTCATTCCAGCAGTGTCATTGAGGTGTTTAAATGAAACTACAGCAGCACTGCTACACTAAAACCCCCTCACCACATCAGTGTCACTGCAGAACTGACAATAAACCACCACCCAAAATATACTGTACCTGTTCTATGATGGTCCTTACCAATAGAGAAGCGGAAACTAAAAAGATTAAACATTGACAGTGTACAGGGCATCAGGGCATTCAAAACCTTGACATTTCTGTCACCTCCAAATGAAAAAAATATTTTGTTGGATATTTAAGCAGGACAATGATCTAAACTTGATCATCAAAAATGATTATGCAGTCCAAACTTCTTTACATTAGTCCCCTGATCTAACCCCTTAAGAAATACTGAAGGGGTAAAGTAAATAACAGAGTGTACAATAAATACCAGGGAAAATGCATTATTTGGTCAAATCCTATGAGAAGGACTGGTTCTAAATAGGTTACTTGCATTTGTATGGCTCTTAAATAGTATGGCTTTTACATTTGCTGTAGGTTTGCTTACCAGCATACACTAAATATTCAGTTTTTCATTTGTCAAAACCTTACATGAGTTTTTGTCTTTATTTGGAACTCACAGAAGTAAATAACAATAGGCCTCTACTGAATAAGTTTTAAAACCCTTTTTTTGTTTGAGCTTTTTAAGTTTAGAGTCTAGAGTGGCTTTAGACTGCTGTACACCTGTTTGCAGCAGCTTAGAATGGTCGTTTCTGGTTGTTACAAACTTACATTGTTGACATCTGTTGGTAAATTTATGTAATTGCATGAGAATTATAAAATTCTAATCCACCCTTTAACCAATGAAACAAAATCTAAGTTTAAAGTAAATTGAATTAAAACTGTAAATGTGTGATGATAGTGGTTTATCTAATAACATCTCGATATGAATACTTCCACCCATCACATTTTTGCTTATAACAGTATTTATTTTATCCTGATTCTAAAAGCCCACGTTGCCCTGCATGTTTTTTTTCTATGGTTGGAAAAACACAAGAATATGCAGGGTGGTTTTCTCCAAGAGTAGATTTAAGGCACAAGATCAGTATGGAGTCTAAACAACCTGCTAGTCAATCACAATCATATAGCCATTAGTGGCAAAGACCCAAGCAAGCAAAAATGATGTGTGGAAAGGGCTGGGATCAGTCTTTGATTATGTATGAGTTTTTTCACCTTTCACTTACTTTTGGAAAAAAAAATGATAGTGGATTAATTAGATAAATTTTTTGAGCAAATAAGCGTAACATGACATCAGTCTCTGAGATAAAGTCTTTGCAAATGCGCAGTAGTAAGAGTAGCACCTATTTAAGAGTAGTGTAGTTTTTATTTTACTATTGGTAAAATATTGGCTATATTAACTTGTGTATTTATGTCATGTGAGAGTCCAGCATGCATACCTTTACCACAATGCTGTGCCTCATAACAAAAAGTGTGTACATCTCCTGTATATGTACAAGTGGTTTGTACAAGTTTGGATAAAGCAAAAGGTTCACCACAGGGACACTGCACAGGTGTAAAAATGTGACGATATACAGCATTGGCGGACTGTTATTCTCAACAATAAACTGTTTGAATCACTAGATGGATAAATGGATTGTGTGGATGTACCTCAGAGGTTTGGTGTCTGTGTGCTGGAGATTGAGTCGTTCTGGTACTTGTTGTGGTGGTAAGGCCCAATACTGCTCCATTCTCCATTAATTCTTCTGTAGGTTTAGGCCCTGACCAGTCAGATGTACTATCTACACACACACAAATACACATGTTCAGACAATGTAATTTTTTACATTATAATTCTCAAATAACTCCCAGTTTTTAAGCCTAAAAGTATATAGATTCTTTTATTCAGAGTGGCAAAGGATATGGGAACAGATGCTAGTAGTTCTACAGCAAATTCTAACAATTTGGTTAGTTTTTTTATATATATATATTATTGCTGTTTCTTCGAGTGCATCCAGGGGAGAATGTTTCAGGCACTGGGCAATTACACCCAGGATAGGATGCCAATACTCACTCACACAGACTCACACAAATACCGGAGAACCCGGAGGAAACCCACACGGACACGGTGAGAACATGGAAACTCCACCCAGATTGGGATTCGAACTGGGAATCCCTAGTGCTGAGAGGTGCTAACCACTAAGCCACTGTGCCGCCCAGGCCTTTAATCAAAATAGTTTAAAAGAAGACCACTGTAGGAGGAATGAAAATATTAGTAAGACAGCCTTAATATCCCAAAGGGGAACAAGTTCTAAGATTATCTAAGAAGTGGAATCTTATTTAAACGCCTTGATGGGCACCCATCTATAGAGTTGATTAAAAATGCAATGAATTTTTATTACTAACTGATTTTTACATCCATGTGGCTGGAACAATGGCAACAACTGTAGTGCTAGTAAATAAACCAGAAAATAACCAGAATGTAATTTTTTGTGCTATGATTAAGCATGTAGGATAACATCTTATATAAATATATAAATTGTGATTATTCAAGTAAGGAAGTAAGAAGTACAGTTAAAGTATGAATGCGTATTAAAAGTGATAAGACTGAGAATGGTGCTAAAACAGGTGACCATTGTTTTGCTGCCATTTGGTAATGTACCTTTTGTCACGGAAGTCTACCTCGGGCTGAAGCGGTGGCGCGTAGGAAGCGCAGACCGCCGCGTTTACACGCGCTGAAGGGAGCCAGGCACGCAGGTAGCCGAAAACAGGTTTATTTAAAGGTGCAGTGCACCACAAAACATGAGGTACGAATGACTATGTGACATAAAACAACAAACAACCAGCACCAAAGACAAGAAACAATGGACATAAATACAAAGACACCCGATCACGTGCACAAGACAAACCAATTACAACACCGAGTTAATTAACGAAACTAATGAACTAATGAACGTTAATTAACTAAAACAAACGGAACGAAACACAAAACAGGTGACAGGTGCCCTAGGCACCTGTTACACCTTTATGCCATCATTTAGTTTGTAAGCACTATGCAAAAGTTCTTGTGGTCCTACTGCCTACTGTTTTCGGTACAGAAGCAAAAAGAGAACTGATAAAGCAGGTAGCACTTAGACTTTGATTTAGCAGACAGGCAGCAGCAGGCATATGTGATATTGGCGTAAAGTGAAATTATGCATAAATTGTATCATTATTAGATTGAAGTCTCAGACGTGAGGAGAGTTCAAAAGTAATGGACAGTAGATAAGGTTTATTGAGCATAAAGAAGAAAATCTTGTCCTGCATTGATTATTTAGTGTAGTAGACATTTGTAGCTAAAACGAATGCATCCTTTCAGATAGATGGATAGGCTCTGTGTGCAGGGTTGTGTGCAGTATTTGAAGGCCAGCTCACTTGTATACCGTTTAAGTTGCTATTCAGCAGTTTTCAAGATTTGTCGCTGAGAACTTTACCAGATACAGTGTTATGAAGAAAGGCTATAAAACTTGAGAGGTGCTGTTGTACTTAGAGTGGAAGAAAGACAGTTGTAGGCCTGAGATGATATAAAAGCAAGAAAAAAGTAAGCAGTTACAGCATAGGAAAATAACAAGACTGCATTTTGCAGGGTTTGGAGGGTGTATTGCTTCTAAAACTGTAATACACCCTTAGTTATAGTTCTGTCATGATATAGACATGACATCATTCATTCATTCATTCATTATCTCCCGCTTTATCCTCTACTAGGGTCGCCGTGGGGTTCCCCATGCCCATCCAGGGGAGAACGTCTCGGGCGCTGGGCAGATAGACCCAGGACAGGGCGCCAATCCATCGCTGGGCACACACTCACTCACACAGACACACTCTATATAGGGCAATTTTTTTTTTGAGAATTCAATTGACTTGATCCATGTTTTTGGACTGTGGGAGGAAACCGGAGAACCCGGAGGAAACCCACGCAGACACGGGGAGAACATGGAAACTCCACCCAGATGGGGATTCGAACCGGGAATCCCTAGTGCTGAGAGGCGAACGTGCTATATATGTAGTTTGATATATGTAGTGATTTGCATAATTTTATGATTGGAACCAGATTTGAATATTGTTGTTAACTAAAAAAAGCATTTGCAAACTCCACTTGTACCCTTACATATACAGTATGTTTTATTGTATTTCCACTGTCACTAATGTTAAAAATGTAATAAAATTGAAATGTGATATTTATTAATTTACTTAAACCTTTATAAAACAGGCAAGCTGACAAGACAAGAAAAGATTATTGCTTAATTTGCTAATAAATGTAATTAATGTTTTATGTTAAAAATGAACCAATTTCCTAATTCATCTGCAACAAACTTAAAAAAAAACAAAGAAAAAAGGTTGGGACAGATGCAAAATTAAATCAAATTTGTGAAAAGAAAAGTAACACAGGTTTTTGACAGGTTTCACAAGTTTAATATTAAATATTAGTGAAATGAAGCATCCACCCAAGAATTGACTCTATCACTTTTTTTTTTTTTGTAAGCCAGATTAAATACAATGTTTTCTACTCTTTTGTGATAACTGGAAAAGATAGTGAGAGACAGAGACGTGTTTATTATGGTTCTGGAATGTTAAATCTAATTTGTTTATGAATAAAGCCTGTTTCTATGTGTGCTAAATTCTGGCTTTATTTCTCATTGTGACAAAATGTATGCAAAAACAACATGATATTTACAATGTACATCCATCCTATTTTTAAATATTGAACAAAGCTCATTTCATGCACACCAGTTAATCACTAATCAAGACAACAAAAGCTTCACCTCCTCCAGTGTGCAAGTGGTTAGAAATAAAGTTAGTTATTATATGCCAGGACTTGAACTTTATTTTCCCACAGTAAAATGCTGGCATATTATGCCAGTTAACCAGGTTAAATATGTCTGAAGTTATCGCACCTGTGTTCAGACCTGAAGTGTGTGTGGTGATGTTGCGAGCCGCCTGGCTGACATTGTGCTGGAGGATGCTTAGACATTCTCCCAGGCAGCTTAATGTGGCAGCAGATGTAGCCTTGAGCAACAGCAGGTCTGGGTCAAGTGAGGAGATTGGTCCACGGCTCGGCAGAGACTCGATGGAGTGCAGAAGGTTTTTCTGCTGGCCCTCAGCTTGAGACATAACCTGTAAAAGGAATGACCTTTTTCAAAACCTGGACATTCTGTAAAGAGGCATAAAACAAACAAATAAACTAAATATTTTAAGCTCCAATATCTCCACATTTTTCTGGATTATTTTTTACATGGAAGGTATTTTAATGTGTTGCTGTATTCTAATGTTTACTAACTTCAAGTCAAGGTAACAGTGCCTTGGAAATATACTTATTCACAAATTCAACATGTCGTTTCTTTTTAACATCAAAAACATGAATAGGCTGCTGTGTCAGAGAAAAAAAGCATTGTAAAACTGATGTATTTTTAGTTAGTTATGTTATACAATTCCTTGTCTGTGGAGATCCTTATAATAACAGATATACAGATATAGATATAAATATCACTGTCTGTTTGACAGTTCTACTTAACAAACACACATAAACTTACATATAAAACATATATGCACTTTACATTTACAGACAGTAGTTCATCTGTTTCTCTACATAATTTGTTGGTCCCCATTAATGCTCTGGAGTGCCACAGATAAGGGATTATTTTAATGGTGAATGATTTTCAGTGTATCTGGGATTTTTATTTTTACTGAATTATTACTCACTTATTTTAGTTGAGATGCAAACATCATTAAAACTTCTGTGTTACGACAGATATGTGTTAATACTTTGTGAACCTTATCAGTTCTTTTCGGTTCCCTTTTAATTGTTGCAGCTGGGGCTTTAATTAGTGTCATTACGACTGTAAGCACATTCAGCATTCCTGTTCTCTGCGAAGGCTGTTGGATGCTTGTATGATTAAAAAACAATTTGTAACTCTAATCTCACAAATTTTTTTATAATCGTTATAAACTTACTTATAATAAATTGATTAGAACAATATCTATATGGTAACAGTTAAGTTGTGTTAAGATTTACATAAACAATGGATCCCAACAGTACCACCACAAAGCAGGTATTATTTGGTTGGTGCAAAAAAATAGTTCTACAGTCTGTAATTGAAAAAATGCAAAGTCCATTTATATGGTAAGTAGAGAAAACAGACAACGGAGCAAGGGCTGACTGGAACTGTGTATTTAAACCACTATACGATCTTGAGTTTAGCCCTTTGCCATGCCTTACTGTATGTCCAGTGATGGTCATTTGCACTATAATATAAAGTATATCAAAATCTCTTTTGTATACACATTTGAATGTTTATACTCATAAATGTACTTACATACTGTGCATGTGTGAAGCAAGCTGAAAGCATGTATGGAGAATAAGACAGAGAGCTGCCCGCTGCTGCATCATGTGCTAACTGCCCCATGCTGATTTTATTCAAAGTAAGTAAACAGATCTCTGAGCCCTGAGTATGCATATGCAGTTCTAAGCTTCATTGCAATCTTCTGTCTGCTACGTCAGCATTACAGTGACACTGATCTGATGGTGGTGTTAGTGTGTGCTGCACTTTATCAGACGACTCATTGTTGCTGGAATTCAACATATAGTTTTTAAAGCTGAGACTGAGAATAATCCATCCATCCATCCATCCATCTATCCATTATCTTCCACTTTATCCTCCATTAGGGTCGCGGGGGTGGGGGGGTGCTCGGGGGAATGTCTCGGGCGCTGGGCAGATACACCCAGGACAGGGCACCAATCCATCTCTGGGCACACACACTCACTTACACAAACACTCTATATGGGTTAATTTGGAGAATTCAATTGACCTTGATCCATGTTTTTGGACTATGAGAGGAAACCGGAGAACCCGGAGGAAACCCACGCGGACACAGGGAGAACATGGGAACTCCCTAGATCTGACAGGCGAATGTGCTAACCACTAACCCACCGTGCCGCCCTGAGAATAATCTATAAACCAAAAATGTCCATAATACTGTTGGTAGTGTTAGGAAATCTCAATTTCCTTGATGAATCTTTTCTGAAGGCGTCAAAAACCAGAATGCAGATCCTTTCTGTCCATCAGAGCACTGATGAAGGATTAGAGGATCACTAACACGAACTGCGGAGCAACAAATAAGCTTTTCTATACTTTATATCCACAAGATGAAGCAAAAAGGGTTAATTTTTATAATACAGTACACAATGATGGCTCTGTACATGAATTCCAAAAGCCCTGCCTCCAATGTCAGTGTCTCTACAGGACCGAAAATTAATTTTGCTATTTAAAATATCTGCTATGTGCTGGTTCTGACCAACAGAGGAAAGTAGACAATGTATTTAGGGAAAAAGGCAAAGTACAGTCTATAACTGTAGGATAGCAACGAGAAACTGCATCTGGTAAGGACAACTAATGAAAAGAAGCATATGTATGTGGCTGGAGAGAGTTCATTTGTATGTGTGTGAGTAATGTTATTAAATAACAATTAATGGAAAGCATGACACTCATTGCATTGATATTTACACAGCTGATTGGTTCAATATTTTCTTCACAGATGATGTATAGATAAACCAAGTCAATACACATTTGTTGGCATATGGCATCTAAATATTTGTACTTGATCCAACATACATATGTAAAATGACCTTTTAAAGTTAAATACTCCCATTTAACATAGTAGTGTATTGTGCCTCGCACAAGAAGCATCTGTCTGATTATGTAAGTCCCACTTGAGCACTGACAACCTTCATTATAAACTGTCATAACACTTCTACCGAATCACAGGAAAAGTACAGCATGTTAATCTTATCTGGAAAGTGCTTGTGTACATAGCTATCTCTGCAGGATGATGTAGAACAGACTGAAAAATCTTAATCTTTTAGATTAACTTTGCACACACAGTAATACAAACCCTGTTAATGCTGTGACACCCAGTAACACTCAAATAACAAAAAATTACCGATGCTGCATCTGGTACCAAATGGATTAAAGCCAGAGCTGTGGGTGCTCTGCAGAGAGAGGGTGATTTTGGCAGGTGCAGTTCTCTTGTGTCTAATGATCTCTTGTGCTGTGAGTAATGGCATCTTTTTATTTGATGCTGTGCAGATATGAAGCTACTGCAATATAAATAGGATAGATGACATAGAATAGAGAAAGTGACTCATAAATGGGAAGAGGATCAAAAAGAAGAGAGATCAAACACACAAACCCACCTTTTCCGTCTAGATTTCCCTCACGACTTTTCATTCGTTAAAGCAATTTATCTTTTGACAGTTGTAAGATTGTGCATGACTGACAGCCCTGTGCTGTAATTCTGACTAAACAATCCACCATAAAAATAACTTCAGACACCTGACACTAGCTTAGGAACATCTAAAAAAAAAGGTTCCAGCTCTTTTAGTTACATTAGGAGCAAGTGCTTTTTTTCCAGGGCATGGCCCTATTGTCTTATATTTACATTACATTTAGTCATATAGCAGACACTTTTATCCAAAGCGACTTACAAATGAGAACACCACAAGTCAGTAGTTATGGAGAAAACCAGCTACACTGTAGAATTATTAAACCTGATCGTTATCTGATCCTGCACCCACCCCACACACACATTTTCTATTTATATATATATATATATATATATATATATATATATATATATATATATATATATTATTTTTTTTTTTTTTTCCTACAACAGGTGTTTGCTAAAAAGATGCGTCTTCAGTTGTTTTTTAAAACTGGCAAGTGTCTTTGTCAACGGACGGAGTTGGGAAGATCGTTCCACCATTTTGCAGTGGTGAACGCCACGGAGTGAGAATTAGCTCCTCGGTGAGGTGGAATCACCAGGCGGCAATCATCACTAGAGCAAGTGAACGAGCCGGAGTGTATTTTGAAAAGATAGAGTGAAGGTAAGAGGGGGAAGATCCAGAAATGGGCCTGTAGGCCAGAGTCAGTGACTTGTACTGAATTCGAGGAGCTACAGGGAGCCAATGGAGAGAAATGAGTACTGGAGTGACATGACTTCCGTTGGGTTGGTTGAATACAAGTCAGGCTGCAGAGTTCTGAATTAGTTGTAGAGGCCTGATTGTGGAAGCTGGGAGACCAGCAAGCAACAAATTACAATAATCAAGCCGGGATAGGATGAGGGCTTGAACTAACAGCTGAGTAGTATGTTCAGTCAAGAAAGGTCTGATCTTCCTGATGTTGTAAAGAAGGAATCTGCAGGAACAAGCAGTTTTGATAACATGATCAGAAAGTTTAAGGTGGAAGTCTATTGTGGATCCAGTCTTAAGTATAGATGACATGCTGATGACAATGTATGGTTTGGGTTGTAGAGGTTACAGTGGTGTGAAAAAGTGTTTGCCCCCTTCCTCATTTCCTGTTTTTTTGCATGTTTGTCACACTTAAGTGTTTCGGAACATCAAACCAATTTAAACAATAGTCAAGGACAACACAAGTAAACACAAAATGCAATTTGTAAATGAAGGTGTTTATTATTAAAGGAGAAAAAAATCCAAACCATCATGGCCCTGTGTGCAAAAGTGATTGCCCCCCTAAACCTAATAACTGGTTGGGCCACCCTTAGCAACAACAACTGCAAACAAGCGTTTGCGATAACTTGCAATGAGTCTTTTACAGCGTTCTGGAGGAATTTTGGCCCACTCATCTTTGCAGAATTGTTCTAATTCAGTTACATTAGAGGGTTTTCGAGCATGAACAGCCTTTTTAAGGTCATACCACAACATCTCAATAGGATTCAGGTCAGGACTTTGGCTAGGCCACTCCAAAGTCTTCATTTTGTTTTTCTTCAGCCATTCAGAGGTGGACTTGCTGGTGTTTTGGATCATTGTCCTGCTGCAGAACCCAAGTTCGTTTCAGCTTGAGTTCACGAACAGATGGTCGGACATTCTCCTTCAGGATCTTTTGGTAGACAGCAGAATTCATAGTTCCATTTATCACAGCAAGTCTTCCAGGTCCATACAGGCCATTTTTGCCCAGTCTTTTTCTGATGGTGGAGGCATGAACGCTGACCTTAACTGAGGCAAGTGAGGCCTGCAGTTCTTTGGACGTTGTTGTGGGGTCTTTTGTGACCTCTTGGATGAGTCGTCGCTGCGCTCTTGGGGTAATTTTGGGCGGCCGGCCACTCCTGGGAAGGTTCACCACTGTTCCATGTCTTCGCCATTTGTGGATAATGGCTCTCACTGTGGTTCGCTGGATTCCCAAAGCTTTGGAAATGGCTTTATAACCCTTTCCAGACTGATAGATCTCAATTACTTTATTTCTCAATTGTTCCTGAATTTCTTTGGATCTCGGCATGATGTGTAGCTTTTAAGGATCTTTTGGTGGACTTTACTGTGTCAGGCAGCTCCTATTTAAATGATGTCTTGATTGACAACAGGTGTGGCAATAATCAGGCCTGGGTGTGGCTAGAGAAATTGAACTCAGGTGTTAAAAACCACAGTTATAGTATGTTTTAACAAGGGGGCAATCACTTTTTCACACAAGGCCATGATGGTTTGGATTTTTTTTCTCCTTTAATAATAAACACCTTCATTTACAAATTGCATTTTGTGTTTACTTGTGTTGTCCTTGACTATTGTTTAAATTGGTTTGATGTTCTGAAACACTTAAGTGTGACAAACACGCAAAAAAACAGGAAATGAGGAAGGGGCAAACACTTTTTCACACCATTGTATATGCTTATTTGAGGATATTCCTTCTTCCACCAACACCACCATTCTCTTTTTTACTTTAAATAAAAATCTGGTAAATAATCAAACTTAGCTGTGACAATCTACAAAATGAATCTACAAATAAAACTTAAATTTTGTAATATTGGTAGGTTTCCATATTCCTCAGGTCAATAATGCCACAGTATTACTATCTGTGATTGCTTTGTGAAAGAGTATGTTGAGTTCTTTTCTGGAATAAACGTTTTGCTGTCCTTAAATTACTTTACTTTTGGGTGCAAAGTAAAGGATTACAGATAACAATGAAATATAGAGATAGGACAAGCCGTCCTTCCACTAAGACCTGCTTTTCATGTTACTTGATTTGTTTCATCTTTGTTCTGTTTCCATTAAAGTGTCTAGCCCATGGCGACAGTAGTAAGAGGATCCCTTAATTTTAGAACCAGCAGCACAAGCTATTATATACACAAGTATATACACAATTATAGACACAAGTCAGAGGAAAAAAACTTGGCTTAATATTGTTTTAGAACATGAATGTTATGTTTTGTATTTAATATAAAAAAAATAATTCACAAAAAAATAAAATAAAAAGATACCCATCACATCTAATGTGTTTTTACTTAGGATTGCATAAAAGCAACTGTGTGAATAATGTTTACTAAGAGAATCAGTCTAGTCAGTGTACATGGATTGGAATGTAACTTATTTAAATAGACATTTAAAAAGAGATGACAATTGAATCATAACCAATAATCTGAGATCCCTTTATTCTAAACTCCATCCATCCATTATCTTCCGCTTTATCCTCTATAAGGGTCATGGAGGGGGGGGGCCTCGAGCGCTGGGCAGATACACACAGGACAGGGCGCCAATATATCGTTGGGCACACACTCACTCACAAAGACACACTCTATAAGGGGTAATTTGGAGAATTCAATTGACTTGTTCCATGTTTTTGGACTGTGGGAGGTAACTGGAGAACCCAAAGGAAACCCACACGGACACGGGGAGAACATGGAAACTCCACCCAGATTGGGATTCAAGCCGGTTCTTTGAAGCGTTGAAGGCATCACAGTTTAACTCTTTATTTTTTAAAGCATGCCAATAATCGTGGAGCATACTGTTACTACAATCATGGGACAAATTAAGTACAGAGGTAACAAAATAATATTTGCATATCTATCATAATATCTGCAAAAATTCTAAAATTTTAATGAATGTGAGAATTACATTGGTAAAAAAAATGTTAACTAATTGTTTTTTTTTTTGTTGGTTCTCTGTTCTGTATTGGTCAGGGCCATCACAGAAAAGGTATAATTTGGGTGGTGTTTTGTTTATTTTGAGTTCTGCAGTGACACTGATGCAGTGTGGGGGTTTCATTAAACACCTCAGTGACCCTGCTGGAATGACTATAATATACCAAATAAATAATACTTGCTCTGTAGTGCTACTATTGGGGTTCTGACCATTAGATAAAAGAGTTCAACACAGATTGATATACTACAGTCTGTAATTGTAGATCTACAAAGTCCTTGTCTACAGGACAATAAGAGGAGCAAAAAGGAAGTGTGACCAAACGGTTGACTGGTACTGCATTAGACTTAGTCATTTATTTAGTTATTTATTTGTTCATAATATAAACTTGTATATTTGTAAGTGGAAAAAATGAGCCATTTATTATTAGGATGATGATCATGGGTAAGTGGGGGCCCTACATGTAAAGGAAATTTTTGAGTGCCTCTGAAGTAGAGTTTTTGAGAGAGTTAGACCAACCACAGTTAGACCATTATTACTATGTATAGCATTATTGCTATGCTGATGACACTCAGCTTCATTTGTCTTTTGCCCCTGACGATACCACAATCTCAAATCGGACATCTGCCTGCCTCATAGACATATCTGTTTGGATGAAGGCCCGTCATCTCAAATTAAATTTAACAAAAAGAGAGCTTCTCATAATCCCAGCTAAACCCTCAATCCATCATGACCTGACCTTCCAAATTGATGGCTCCACAATCTCTTCAACCAGTTCAGTCCGTAACCTTGGTTTCACAATTGACTTCCACCTTAAACTCTCTGGTCATGTCACTAAAACTGCCTGTTCCTGCAGATTTCTTCTTTATAACATCAGGAAGATCAGACCTTTCTTCACTGAACATGCTACTCAGCTGTTAGTTCAAGCCCTCATCCTATCCCGGCTTGATTATTGTAATGTGTTGCTTGCCGGTCTCGCAGCTTCCACAATCAGACCTCTACAACTAATTCAAAACTCTGCAGCCCAACTTGTCTTCAACCAGCCCAAGCGAACTCATGTCACTCCACTACTCATTTCTCTCCATTGGTTCCCTGTAGCTGTTCGATTCAGTACAAGTCACTAACTCTGGCCTACAGGACCATTTCTGGTTCTTCCCCCACATACCTTCACTCTATCTTTTCAAAATACACTCCGGCTTGTTCATTTCGCTCTAGTGATGACAGTCACCTGGTGATTCCACCTCAATGAGGAGCTAAATTTTTTCCTAACAAACACCTGTTGTTGAAAAATAAAACGGGGGGGGGGGGGGGGGGGGTGCAGGATCAGATAATGATCAGGTTTGATAATTCTACAGTGTAGCTGGTTTTCTCCATCTTGCTAAAGCACTGAGAATGGTCAGCCAACAAAGAGAAGCAAGGGTTGTGATAGTCAGTAGGGTAACAATAGAGCACCAAACAACAGTTTAGCAGGAACACTAAACAACAATGGGGTTGCAGAATATGGACCGCTGCACTCCAAAACAACACTGCCACAATCTGTAGTAGGGAACTACACTGGAAAACATGAACCACTAAAGTGTTCGATTTGATACAGGTATAGTGGTGTTAGTATGCTTTTTCAGGGGCTAAAATGTACTTTTGTGTTTATGTGTACTTTGGGAAGTCACCCGCTCTGCTTTGGTGTTTTTATATATATTTTGTGTAGAACTGTCTAAGATAAACATCTGTGTGCTGTCTAAGATAGACATCTGTGTGCATACACAGGTAAGAGTCACCCGCTCTGCTGAAAGTATAGTTTTTCTGTGCTGTGTGGTTGGGCTTGGTAATGCCCACATTAACTACCACACAATATACAGTAATTAAATAACAGGCGATATGACTTTTTTTGTTTATATTTAACAAAAAGAACTAAGTTCCAAAGTGGTGTTGTAAGGGGGGGTGGAAGGAATGAGGACTGGAGACAGGATTTGACCCCATCGAACAGGCTTTATTGCCGACACAACATGCGTATATTCAAAAACCCTGGGCTTTTACAGCATTATGTCCTGCAAGCATGCTGTGTCTACCGTGCCACCAGCTCGTGGTCGGTCTCTCTCCTCTCTCACACTCATTAGGCAGAGCCATGTCCGGTGCATTCAATGACCGCAATTAAAGTCCATCAACGACGGCTCCGCTTTCTTCCCTGACGCCATAGCTATCCAGACACAGTTGTAGATAAACCATCAACAAATTGAAAGTTCACTTGATATTGTATTTAAGATAATAGCTCAACTTTTCTGGAAATGTGATTTGTAATAAAGTTTAGTTAATTAAAATAGCAAATCAAACAAAGTGGCTTTTAACTTTTTACCATTACATTAAATTACACTAATGTAATTAATATATTAATCTATTAAACAGCATAACATTTTAGTGGGGATAAACTCAACTTTAAAAGTTAACTGCAATGTTAAGATAAGTTCAAGAATAAGAGTTTACATTCGCATGCCCAAAGGTCTCTCATAAAAATGAAACATTAACAGCAAAGCGTGCTATCACAACATGAAAACAATGAGAGGGCAAAAGGTTTCTGCTGAACAGCTGCTTTTGGATGCTGACACATCACTCACAGCTGGCCAAGACTGAAGAGATCTATAGGGGACATGACTAACACACACTGTGCAGTACAAGCACAACTGGTAGGATTTCTGTCAAACAATGCATGATGAAAAGAACAACTGATAGAAATCTTTTACATCCCTGTTCATAATTCTCTGTCTGTGAGGACTTTTGCCATTATTCATTATTAATTGTCAACATTTGTATAGTTTACAACACACTTTTATCTTACCACTTTTAAGCTTCGAAAGGTTAGATAAGGTTAGACAGATAAGTCAACCTTAGGTAGTCACACGTGTAGATGGATAAAATCCACTTTACAATTACTGGTACCAATAATTTAACATTACACTGAGATTTAGAAGAGATTTTTCAGTACAATTCGTTTAATTATAGAATAATTAAAATGGTATGAAATATCCTAATCTATCTAATAAGAAAACGGCATGGTATTTAAGAACCTATTATTAAGCAATTTAGTGTGCATGCGTGAGCAGTGCATACAGCCTTTTGCAGTGCTCCTGACCATGTTCTTCACTTTTACTTTGTAATCTTTACTTATCTTTTTAAAACCTTTATAATTCTACTTAAGCAACTTAGTAAAGCTGCGCCCTCTTCCTGCAATTTCCCCCCAGGTATTAATAAAGTATTTAAACGACTAATTGTTTCAAACTTGCTTTTGATAAGTGATTATTTTTAATAACTGATTTTGTTTCTCTCAAAATCTATTTGAATTAAGTTATTTTTTATTCCTTTAAACATTTTTTTTTTGCCAAGGTGAAGTATACTTCTGATATTTATTTTCCTTCATGGTAGTAAAACATTAGTTTTGCAGTTTAAACCTCCTACAGTTTTCCCCCAGCAGCATCTGCAGTTTTATTTGAAGTATTTGTATGAGTGAAAGACAACAATAAACTAGCCATATGGCTCTCCACACTAATGTTGCTGCATTGACCATTTTACATCTGAGAGTATTTTTGTAAAGCTGGTGGCAAAAATGCTGCGGTTTCCAGCTAGAAAAGGGACATTATTTATCTGGATTAATATCTGACCAGTTGTGTTAATATCGGCAATACTAGTGTGGTCATGTATTATACTGCTTAAATATAATGCCAATTAAACAGCTAAAAAAAATAGCTATTCATATATAGTGAAATGATGGTATCAAGCCGCTTCATCTTACATCAAAGATGAATTTATTCTGAAACTATAGCAGGTTGTAAAAGTTGCCCTACCTCTTTGACGTGGTGCAGCCGGGCAGGATTGTTGCTGCAGACCCGGTGCCCACTCGTGGGTGATTTGTGGTGGGTGATGGTGATGATGGAGCTCGGGGTCCCATGCCCATGTGGGAGATTCTGCCTTTGAGGGGCAGTGGAGGAGGAGGACGGTGCGGGATGAGGGAGTAAGGAGCAACTGCGAGTTCGGCTGCCCGTAGTGGAGCAGGAGGCCAAAGATAAAGAGCAGCCCTGAAAGAGATGGCAGCAGCAGCAATTGCGGCAATGAGATGGACCATAGCTGAGCCTCCTCTCAGAAATGCACAAATGTCCTCTACCACCATCCCACCACCCTGATATGCATGAGGGCATCTTTCACCCGCTATAGCGACCTCACTCACAGAGTGGGAAAGGAGGGAGGGATTAGCATGGAATATGAGACGAGTGAGGGAGAGAAAGAGAGTGAGAGAAAAAGAGAGACAGAGGAAGAGAGCGAGAGAGAGAGAGAGAGAGAGAGAGCGAGAGAGAATGTGCTAGAATGTATTTCACTCCCTGTAGAACATCTACGAAATAATGAGCTGCAAAGCTCTCTTTTTACATACACACAATCTGAAAACTTTCTGAACTCCTCTGCTCTCACATTACTAATCTCCCACACTACTTAAATCAGTGATTTTACAGTTCTATTTTTGAATTAGAAAGCATCAGTGCCAGGACAGCTGACTATGAGCAAAATCCGATGCAGACAAATATTTAAAAAACTACTCATCACATATGCCAGACTTTTATACAAAATTTAATATAAAAAATACTAAAAAGCTTACAAGAATCAGTAGTGCAGCTTTTAATCAGGTCGATAGAGCAGAAACAACACCATCTAAGAAGCGCTCCAAAACAGCAGCAGACTAGTAATTCAGTCAAGATCAAGCCTGCCACTAGCACCCTGCTGATCTTACATAATCTATCTGCTTAAATACCTACCACACCCCAACACAGAGTAGCACAACACAGCACAGTAAATTACAGCAGTGCACAAATATATACAGCAAAATAAAATACAGCAATGCCCATCACTGCAAAAGTACATTATAGCAGCACTCCACAGCAAGAGTACACAGATCATATAAAGTAGAGCAGTGCACAGAATACATAAAACTGCAGCATAACATAGCATATTAGTGCATAGTACTTACATAGATATGAATAGAACAGCAGTACAACATCACAAGGCACAACACAGCACAAAAAAGTGCAACAGTTCACAAAAATGCACAATACTTCACAGTACAGTGGTGCAGAGCAATGCACAACAAAGTGCAGTAACATAGCACCATACTGAAGTACACAGAAATGTACAAAACAGCATAGTAAATGTTAGCTGTTGAACTTTGTTCAGAAAAATATCTGTCTTCGATTGAAATATTGCCTTTGCTGTGCCAGAAGTAAATTTTGTTTTTAAAAGGAGCATCTTGGCGATTAAATCGTTTTTTTAGGTGTAGCAAGAGAGAAACAAAGAAATTCAGCATTTGATTAAGCACCAACTGTACAAAAGGTCAAGTAAATATAGTGATGCTCTGTCCTCTGATGTAAATCCATCCATTATCTTCCGCTTTATCCTATATTAGGTTCGCGGGGGGGGTTCCCCATGCCCATCCAGGGGAGAACGTTTCGGGCGCTGGGCAGATACACCCAGGACAGGGTGCCAATCTATCGCTGGGCACACACTCACTCACACAGACACGCACACATACACACTCTATATGGGGCAATTTGGAGAACTCAATTTACTTGATCCATGTTTTTGGACTGTGGGAGGAAACCGGAGAACCCGGAGGAAACCCACGCGGACACGGGGAGAACATGGAAACTCCACCCAGATGGGGATTCGAACCGGGAATCCCTAGCGCTGAGAGGCGAACGTGCTAACCACTAAGCCACCGTGCCGGCCTGTGTTTAACTGAAATGAAACCGATTCAGATTCCAGGACATGGAACTTAATAAAATCATAAAACAGCTGACAGACACAGACACTGATCTGATGGTGGTGTTAGTGTGTGCTGCACTTTATCAGACGACTCATTGTTGCTGGAATTCAACACATAGTTTTTAAAGCTGAGACTGAGAATAATCCATCCATCCATCCATTATCTTCCACTTTATACTCTATTAGGGTTGCGGGGGAGAATTCAATTGCCCTTGATCCATGTTTTTGGACTATGGGAGGAAACCGGAGAACCCGGAGGAAACCCACGCGGACACGGGGAGAACATGGAAACTCCACCCAGATGGGGATTCGAACGGGGAATCCCTAGCGCTGAGAGGCGAACGTGCTAACCACTAAGCCACTGTGCCGCCCATTATTTATAAAGATAATGCAATTATTGTCTTGTTCTAAAAATATATTTTTCTTGTTGGTTATGCTCCTGCTTTTCCAGGCATATAATAAAGTGATAATAAAAATATATTTAAACATTTAAAAGTTATGTGATCAATGCCAATTAAAACATAATAGGATTCAGATATGGGCTGTAGTTTGTTTCAAACATTGCATTGATAAAAGAGAATCGTAGAACAATAAAAAGACATGTTTTTTAAAAAGCATGAATTGGTCTTTCTCTCTCCATTTGTGATTTGTGATTCTCACACTTAAAACATAACTATAGACTAGTTTTCAATTCAGTCAGCTCTTTTGCCTAAAGTGAGTGTCTTGAATTGTTTATAGCATCTGTAGCACCCGCTCACATTTTAAGATTCTTTTTGTTCCTCTCTCCTCACCTGGGTGTGGCCATATGAGTTTTATCACCTGTACCAAATTTATGGTTTAATTTATGCTATAATTGTTATTATGCTATACTGCTTGTATTTTGTTTATCTGCAGAAATAGCACCTGCCTGGTGATCTGTTCTACAGCCTCCTAAGCCTACCACTGTCCAGCTTTACTGGCATCTAGACACTTACACCTTTTCTATGCTTTGCCTCCCAGCCTGCTTTCTCTTTCACTGGGTGTTGCTGGTGGTTGCTACTTTTGCTACTACTTCTATGAAGTAAACTCTATTGGAACCTACCACTGCTCATCTCTCTGTTTACTCGTGGTGCACACGCCTGACAACATAGTAGTTTTTAGGATATTCTATTCTAAATTGGTCCTAAAGGTTTCTAGAAAAACATTTGCCCAGTCATTCAGAAAAGCAGTTAAGCAGTCAAGTCAATTAAAAAACTAATGCCAGATGAGAGGGCATGTTTTACAATTTTGCCAAGAGCATTTTTTACCAATCTCCTTATATTTTCTATATTTTATAAGTCTTTCTTAAAAGTGTTTTATGGGTTTAAGGTGAGGGTTCAGTGTGGCCCATTTCTTCCACACCAAACTTAACCCACCATGCCTTTAAGGACCTTGATTAAGTGGTGTGTATCAATACTTTATTTCTCACAGGTCATAATCAGGTTTTACTCAAGTAAGCAACAGAGATCCTTCTAAAGGCTTGGTGCTGATCTGTAGATCAGTATTTATTCAAATACTGGTTAAACACCATCAAATTAAAAATATTTTTTGTCAATCTGAAAACACACGGACAGAAATTAAGAAACATGCTGCAAATAAAAAAGCAAACACATTGAATGCAAATGTGTCCTAAAAAGTTTGTAAATTAATAAATGCTGATCTAATGCTGTCTATTTGCATCTTTCACCAAGTTGTATCGCAATTGCCCTTGATCCCAACACTTAATCTTTTTAAAACTCAAAGCAAGTTTTTCTTTTTTTCCCCTAACTAAACCAGAGCTGAAAATGATGAGAGGGAGAGGGAACTGGATGTGCCAAAAAATTTCTAAACTTTATTGCAGCTGGAGTCATTTGCAAATAAGCTGACAACTGTTGTCCACATTTAGCTCCATTCTTTGCACATGATTTAATGTGTCACTTTAATGCTCAAGTACATCGGCAGAAATTTCTTCCAATATGATCATTACCTTAAGTTAAGCTATAAATAACACAGCAATGTTACAAAGTTAAAATAAGCAGCACAAAATACTCCAGCAAAGCAAATCACAACATGCATAAAATCACAACACAACACACCACTAAAACACTCAGCACTACAAACCTTCTTTAAGCACAGCAAATCAAAACACATTTCAGCATAGAATAGCATAGAAAACCACAACAGAAGTGGCCACAGCAGGTTTAGGTATCAAATCATCTTGTATTATAAACCATAGTGATGAAAGTGCTAATTTACAATACATAAATGTTAATGGGTTCTATAAAGTAGCTTTCTCCTGTAACCCAAAGGCACTGAGGGCAAAATTAATGTAAAGTTGGGTAAAAGTAAAAGTGCGCTGTAATGCAAAGGATAAGATACATAGATATAAGAAGACGATTATCCAAAACACAGATACTGTACATGTTTAAACTATAACATACAAACACTGCTTCAGATCAAGAAACCCAGAATCCAGACTGTAACCTATTTAAGATGCTGTGAACTCCCAGAATGCTCAAAAATTCCTTTTGAACAGTGTGACATATATATATATATATATATATATATATATATATATATATATATATATATATATATATATATATATATATATATATATATATATATAAAATATATATATATAAACACTTTATTAACAAAAACAAAAATTTGCTAGTAATGGGTGGGAATCCTTTTTGCCTTCATAGCTGCCTTAACTTTTTGTGAATAGATTTAACATACTTTAGAGGTATTGATTCATAATAACAAGATTACACACAATGCAAATGCTGTTGATTTGTTGGTTGCTTATCCATGCAATAAATCTACCATTATGTCACATCCCAGAGATGCTCTACTAAACTATTCCTCTGGTGGCTAGTTGAGTACAGTAAATTCACTTTGATGTTCATTAAACCAGTTTGAAATTTCCTAAGCTTTGTGACATGGCATGTTATCCTGTTGGAAGAAGCCATCAGAAGAAAAACCTAATCGATCAACATCAACCTTGTCACATTCAAAACAAGTTTGATGACTGTCTCAGAGATTGCACTGTGCAATTATGTTTATATTTGAACTTCTAAAGACAAAAAGCTGCTTTAAGTTTGAATACAGGTTTTTATGGAGTTCTGTCTCGTTAAACAGAATTAATGATTGTGTGTGTTAATATTTGGCATAGGGCTGCAACTAACGATTATTTTGATAATTTTGAAAATCGATTAATCGTCGATTTTTTTCTTCTTCTTCGAATAATCGATTAACCGGATAAATAAAAAAAATGTCCCCATGTCTTTATATTTACATTTAGTCATTTTGCAGACACTTTTATCCAAAGCGACTTACAAATGAGAACATCACAAGTTAGTAGTTATGAAGAATTCCATTCCATCTACAAGAGTTCCATTAGAATTACTAAACAGGTCAATAAATGTCTGGTTTTATTTACAGTATGAGTTTAAGGCATCCAAGTAGCCCAAAGAGCAATTAAACACAAATCCCAAACACACTGGCATAATATGTAGCATAGTGTGAAAAAAATACTAAATTACACAAATTTGTGTAGCTGTAATATGTTACTTAATCCCCATCATGCCCATAGAGTGCAATTTACATGTACATTTTGTAGTGCATTTGTTTTAACTATCTATGGTGTCAATGGTTAGACAATTCATCAATTCATCAATTCACTCAATCATGTAACAGCCATGGTCACTACACAGTGACTGCATATAACTCACACTAAAGACATCAAAAATGTTACATATTGTGTATATAAAAATACATACACAATAACACTAGCATAAAAGCAAATGTTTGCTGTTTGAAAAATGACTCCGACACCCCTACTTTAAGTTTAAAATATCTAATTTAACAGAAAAAAATGATTGAAATGGAAAGTACTTTGATTTTTTTTTGTTTGTTTGTGTATTGTTATTATTTTGACATTGTACTTTTTCTAAAAGTTGTATTTATTTTCAGTACTTTTTGTAGTTTCAGTAATTCACTTTCAATCTTGTTTTTTTTTTTTTTTATATAATTTTCCATCCCAGACATACTATGGTGTATATAGTTGTGGGTTACATGTGTATTCTCTTTGTATTTACATAACATTGCACAATCTACCCTACAATCAAAGACAAACAAGTGACTGCACTTTAGTCATGGGACTAGTCAGGCCCTATTCCAGGGTAAGCATCCAAGGTCAAAGGAAAAGGAAATAAAGTGTGAGAGACAGAATGAAAATAAGAGAGCAGGTTGCACTGTAAAAAGCAGTGTTACCTTTGCGCTGCCCTCTGAATGGCGACGGGCACAGAGCTGGAGCTGGGTCATCCACTGTTGCCGTTCATATGAGTCGCTTGCTGCACAAAAGCACAGTGTACACACCAGAATTATTTATTACTTACTCTTAAAGCAACAGTAATGAATAATGAATATGCTTTACTGTTGATTGAAAAAGCAACCAACTGCTTCATAACACCTTTAGAGATTATTAAACATTTTCTACTAAATCATGAACATCTCCGTGGATGTGCCCAGGTTATATCTATACCAACTTCTCAAGTTTATGTTTTGTATTGTTTTGTATTGTGGGGGACAAAATACAGCATGATGTATACAGGAACCTACACAAGTAGGTTTTGCTTTTAGGTTTTCCTCCGGGTTCTCCGGTTTCCTCCCACAGTCCAAAAACATGGATCAAGTCAATTGAGTTCTCCAAATTGGAGTGTGTTTGTGTGAGTGAGTGTGTGCCCAGCGATAGATTGGCACCCTGTCCTGGCTGTATCTGCCCAGCGCCCGAAACGTTCTCCCCTGGATGGGCATGGGGAACCCCCCCGCGACCCTAATAGAGGATGAAGTGGAAGATAATGGATGGATGGATGGATGGATGGAAATGTTGGGTTCATAGTACCAATGTAATTATGACCCAATAACCACCAGCTCTGCAATCTTCTTCATCTGCTTTCTACTAAAATTGTGCCCCCAGTGGCACTGAACAACACTAACAATGCCAAATGGAAAACAGGTGTAGCTATTTGACACAATGACTAAAAAACTTACATGCATAATTAACTGAAACATGAAAAACAAGCAGCCAACGCAATGAACCAAAAAGACAAAATTAACTCAAAACAGGTATATGCAGACCTCAGGACCAGACAGATGTTTACTGATGTTTTTTAGTTTGATATATTTGTGGTGTGTTATTAGCCAAACGTCTCTATTATTCTGACCTACATTTTTGGTGGGATCTCATTAGAAAGCAGTCACAGAAAAGCTATTTTCAGCTTTGGCGTCATTACATCTTCGCTGAAACACTAGACTTAGCACATTTGCCATTCACTGTAGCCTGAAGTCAGAGCAGAAATGTGTGAAATGAGAAATGTAACACCTGAAGATTGCGCCAGCCAAACATTGCCAGGTGGGTGTGAAGTGGCGTTCAATGCCTGCAGCAAGGCTTTCATATTGCTCTGCATCAATAAAAACTGAGGCTATTTCCGCACTCGTATCTACCAATCCATTTAGGATCCCTGCTGTTCTGCATGCTTTGTTTTACCCCTTTCCATCTGCAACCATAGTAAATGATTTCTTTTGATTACAGCAGCTTTAATGCAACACTGCATCTATCTGCAGGCAAAAGCAAGTAAATGACTTCTAGAGCCTTCATTGAGAGAAAGCAAGAAATCTAAAGAAAGAACATCTCAATCTGAAAAAAGAGACAGAATAAACAAGGTATAGAGTTTTGGTAAGGACATACATTTGCCATGGGTAAAAGCAAAGATGAAAGGATGCAGTAGTTTTAAGATGGCAGACAAAATCCCAAAGCAGAGATGTGGAGATGAAAGAGAATAGCTATCCCCAGAACAGAGCAATCATAATGAAAAAAGTGAATATAACACAAGCAGAGGTTCATTGTTTTACCTCGCAGCTTAAAGAGGTCTCCATTAGCAGCATAAACTGTAAACATGAAGGGAAACTCATCACTGGGGGCAACCGAAGATCCAATGAGAGGCAAGGACCCCCGTGGTTTTAGGTTCTTGCTCTGCTCATTAAGGAAGTACTGAAGTTGACCAAGCTCAGGCTCCAGCACAAAATACCTGCAACAGAGATACAACTAGTCATTTATAGTGCCTTCTGAAACTATTGAACATTTTGTAGAATTAAAATATTTAAATTGAATTGGGATTATACTACAGCTGCACAAATATGTCAGGTTGTCCTTAGTAATGTTAAGGTAATTTCTGTCAATGTGTATGGTGATGAAGTGATACATTAATCACTTGCATGTAATGACTACAAATCATTAGCATTACATGCATGTAGCTAAAAGTCCAGGCTCATGTACTTGCAAACTGTCATAGTTCTTGGCTGCTGGAATAATTGTTTCTTGTGGAATATTCTCAGTTGTATGATGTGGGTGATAAAGATTTGATTTTATTTTAGTCACAGATTTGCAGTTGCTTTATTTTGATCAATGGTTTCTTGCTTTTTTTTTTTTGTACTCTTGTTTACTGATGGATGAATGTTTTGGTTTTAATTTGGGTATATATATATATATATATACATACATCCATACCAACATACATATATATATAAAAATACTAACATCATAGACAATTGTATGCAAATTAGCTACCCATCTCTGTATTGTGATTTCTAATCCTATAGCACCCATCATATTTCTCATCTCATTCCATCATCTTCTGCTTAATCCTATTCAAGAGTGGCGGGGTGTTCCCCATGCGCATCCAGGCTAGAACTTATGATTTGCATAGTTTCACTGAAATGCCATTTCTTAGAGAAAGTTGTGTAGGCATTAAGACAGACAGTTTTGATTTTTGCAAACTTTGATGATTCAACTTTTATGGTGGCATTTATTTGAATTTAGATTGTTATAAAGAGCAATTAAATAAATAGCAAATAATTTCAATGCCACAAAATAGCCTGACATCATTTCAGAAATATTCAGTACATCTGATAAAAAAAAATTATCTAAAAACAAATTCGTGTCCTTCTCAATACCTTTGGTCACAACAAACCACAAGCTAAAATGTTTTTTTTTTATTTTATAGACTATATTGGCTTTAAGAATTTATTTTATTTTTTTTGCAAAAAATTGTTTTAAGTCAAAGCAAACTGATTATGAAAATGAAAAATGAGTGGAAAATGAGTGGGTGAATAATATGTGTGTTGAAAGCTAGTAAATGAGTAAGTGGTTGAGTGAATTGTGAATATGTAGAATATGTAGAATTGTGAATATGAGTGAGTGATTAAACTAGTGGGTTAGTGGTGAGTAAAATGTGACCGAGTACAGATTGTGTGAGGAAAATACAAGTAAAAATTTGGCAAAAGAGTAAGTAAATGCTTGTGAGGACTGAAAAGTGTGTGATAAGGTAAATAAATAGTTTAAAATAAATACTGTGAGTAAATTATGAGTGAGTGAATATAAGCAAATGATTGCATAACTGAGTTATGAGCGAGTCAACAGCTATGAGTAATGAGTGAGTGAGTAAATAACAAGCGAGTTAAAAACTGGTGAGCAAGTGGGTAAAAGTTAGCCCATTGCTCATAATCCATTCTTGTAACAGACATTTCTTTTACAAACCAACATGAAATGTGATGTCAATAATATGTGTTTTCAGGAGCCAAACAGACATATCAGAAAAGCACTGACTTAGTATGTACCTATACTACATGCAATCTCTTTCTGTTGGCCTTTTTAGCAATGTCCACTACAGGTTACTCTGCCTCTGTTTACACACAAGTGGTCGGCGCGAGCCAGTAAAGTGAGGAACTAACTCCTTGCTGAAGCTTAGTTGTTTTTCCCATCGATTGAGAGGTGAGGCAGCAGTGAGGAGAGAACATTAGCGAGTGAGGGATTTCCACTCCACATATGAGTCATAGTCTCTCCCAGATGAAAGGAGTATAATTAGGACTACACTGCATTTTCTCATTTAGTAGATAAAGCCATGAAATCCAGTCCTTTACATAAATCATAAACAGCGGATGAATGTTCAAAAACAATAAAATGTTCTTATATGACAGCATTACTATGTGGATGTAATTCAGCAGCAAGTGATCTCTGTTCGAGACTTTTTACAGAAAGGCTGTGCAGACAGTGTGCAGTCACGACTGCTTATAAATGTGTGAACACTGAGTTGGTGTGTGAGCAAAACTGTATGCTAGACTTATTTTCGGCATGATTCTATTTTAAATGATGAATGCAGGAGGACTAAATTATTTGGTTGAAGTTTTAAGAAGTGGCATATTGCAATATTAATCAAAGTTACTGTGAAGAATTTAAGGCATAGTCTTGGAAACCATTAACCTCCCTCTTGCAATATGCATCTGCACGAACTAAACCATGATCCAAACATGTGACCTGAATTAAAATGGAAGAAAATGAATAGGCTGGATAATTAATAATTTCTCGAAATATCTCCAAAGCCAGTAGTCTGCAGATGAATAAAGACATTTACCTTACAGAGTGTTTTGTGTGACATTGAATGCATTTTAATCCCACTTTGTGCCAAAATTATTTTAAAACCCTGTAATGTTTAGCAAACGTCGCTGGGCTTTTGTGGGCTTATAAAAATCAATTTGGATTAACTGTGATTTTAACCTTTAATCTAGTACACATGACCTGTTCGCGAGTGCGGTGTAATGTCATTTGAACCCGCTGCTGTAGCTCTGTATTCGGTGCTGAAGCATCAGGTACACGACGCTGTGGAAGCGGGGCAGGTTAAGTGTTGTGTCTTTGGGACGGTCCGAAACAGATCACAGGGCAAAGCGCGGTTCGGACGCTCACAGCGCGGTAGTTCAACGCAGACTGAGGCGGTGAAGAAGCGCGTTACCTGTGTTGCCATCCCTGCAGTAAATTGGTGTATTTGTTTAGCACTCCTTCCAGTCCTTTTCTGCCGGGCTTTTGTTCGGGTTTGGCTCTGCAGCAGTCGCTGGATGGAGCTCCCGGTCGCACTGGAGCTCCGCTGGCCTCCGCTCTCCGGCCGGGACTGCCGCGCTCCACCGACACACTGCGCTTCGGGCTGCTGCTACAGCGGGTTGCGCCGGAGCTCCTCTCCATGTCTGTTCACGACGAAGCGAGGTTAGAGCACCAACATGACCGCGGTGTCGAACGGAGGCTCCGGTTGGGAGACGTGGGGCGCTGCTGCGATGGGTGGACGGAGCTGCGCCGCTCGCTCGCTCGCTCGCTCCGGTTGAGGACGCGCTGATGAAGTGTGTGGTCACTCCCACCCTCCCTCCGCTTCCTCTACCGAGCAATGCGCAATCCAGGGGCGGCTAGGCTTTACCCAGCGAGCTGACGCGTGGCACCACACTACCTACAGTTGCCTTCACTTCATATAAACAAGGTTTTGATATTAAAAAACGAGTTTGTGAGCTCATTCTCACCATACCACAGGCTATTGTTAAGTTGCTACTGGAGAACATTTAGTTATTTATTATCTTTCGCTCAATCCTCTACTAGGGTTCCCCATGACCATTCGTGGAGGGAGGAGGAGGGGGGGGGGGTTCCCCATGCCCATCCAGGGGAGAACGTTTCGGGCGCTGGGCAGATACACCCAGGACAGGGTGCCAATCTATCACTGGGAAAACGCTCAACACTCTATATGGGGCAATTTAGAGCATTCAATTGACCTTAAATCCATGTTTTTGGAGGAGGAAACCGGAGAACTCACATGGACAGGGGTGTATAGTTGCTAGTTTGAATATAAATATTTCTAATGTATCAATCTCATATTAACTATTCTTGAGTTTTTTTCAACTTTCTGTTCATTTTAAGCAATTTCATTCATCCATCCATCCATCCATCCATCATCTTCCACTTTATCCTATATTAGGGTCGCGGGGGGGTTCCCCATGCCCATCCAGGGGAGAGCGTTTCGGGCGCTGGGCAGATACACCCAGGACAGGGTGCCAATCTATCACTGGGAAAACGCTCAACACTCTATATGGGGCAATTTAGAGCATTCAATTGACCTTGAATCCATGTTTTTGGAGGAGGAAACCGGAGAACTCACATGGACAGGGGTGTATAGTTGCTAGTTTGAATATAAATATTTCTAATGTATCAATCTCATATTAACTATTCTTGAGTTTTTTTCAACTTTCTGTTCATTTTAAGCAATTTCATTCATCCATCCATCCATCCATCCATCATCTTCCACTTTATCCTATATTAGGGTCGCGGGGGGGTTCCCCATGCCCATCCAGGGGAGAACGTTTCGGGCGCTGGGCAGATACACCCAGGACAGGGTGCCAATCTATCACTGGGAAAACGCTCAACACTCTATATGGGGCAATTTAGAGCATTCAACTGACCTTGAATCCATGTTTTTGGAGGAGGAAACCGGAGAACTCACATGGACAGGGGTGTATAGTTGCTAGTTTGAATATAAATATTTCTAATGTATCAATCTCATATTAACTATTCTTGAGTTTTTTTCAACTTTCTGTTCATTTTAAGCAATTTCATCCATCCATCCATCCATCCATTATCTTCCACTTTATCCTATATTAGGGTCGTGGAGGGGGGGGGGGGGTTCCCCATGCCCATCCAGGGGAGAACGTTTCGGGCGCTGGGCAGATACACCCAGGACAGGGTGCCAATCTATCACTGGGAAAACGCTCAACACTCTATATGGGGCAATTTAGAGCATTCAATTGACCTTGAATCCATGTTTTTGGAGGAGAAAACCGGAGAACTCACATGGACAGGGGTGTATAGTTGCTAGTTTGAATATAAATATTTCTAATGTATCAATCTCATATTAACTATTCTTAAGATTTTTTTTCAACTTTCTGTTCATTTTAAGCAATTTCATCCATCCATCCATTATCTTCCACTTTATCCTATATTAGGGTCGCGGGGGGTTCCCCATGCCCATCCAGGGGAGAACGTTTCGGGCGCTGGGCAGATACACCCAGGACAGGGTGCCAATCTATCACTGGGAAAACGCTCAACACTCTATATGGGGCAATTTAGAGCATTCAATTGACCTTGAATCCATGTTTTTGGAGGAGTAAACCAGAGAACTCACATGGACAGGGGTGTATAGTTGCTAGTTTGAATATAAATATTTCTAATGTATCAATCTCATATTAACTATTCTTGAGTTTTTTTCAACTTTCTGTTCATTTTAAGCAATTTCATCCATCCATCCATCCATCCATTATCTTCCACTTTATCCTGTATTAGGGTCGTGGAGGGGGGGGGGGGTTCTCCATGCCCATCCAGGGGAGAACGTTTCGGGCGCTGGGCAGATACACCCAGGACAGGGTGCCAATCTATCACTGGGAAAACGCTCAACACTCTATATGGGGCAATTTAGAGCATTCAATTGACCTTGAATCCATGTTTTTGGAGGAGAAAACCGGAGAACTCACATGGACAGGGGTGTATAGTTGCTAGTTTGAATATAAATATTTCTAATGTATCAATCTCATATTAACTATTCTTAAGATTTTTTTTCAACTTTCTGTTCATTTTAAGCAATTTCATCCATCCATCCATTATCTTCCACTTTATCCTATATTAGGGTCGCGGGGGGTTCCCCATGCCCATCCAGGGGAGAACGTTTCGGGCGCTGGGCAGATACACCCAGGACAGGGTGCCAATCTATCACTGGGAAAACGCTCAACACTCTATATGGGGCAATTTAGAGCATTCAATTGACCTTGAATCCATGTTTTTGGAGGAGGAAACCGGAGAACTCACATGGACAGGGGTGTATAGTTGCTAGTTTGAATATAAATATTTCTAATGTATCAATCTCATATTAACTATTCTTGAGTTTTTTTTCAACTTTCTGTTCATTTTAAGCAATTTCATCCATCCATCCATCCATCCATCCATTATCTTCCACTTTATCCTGTATTAGGGTCGTGGAGGGGGGGGGGGGGTTCCCCATGCCCATCCAGGGGAGAACGTTTCGGGCGCTGGGCAGATACACCCAGGACAGGGTGCCAATCTATCACTGGGAAAACGCTCAACACTCTATATGGGGCAATTTAGAGCATTCAATTGACCTTGAATCCATGTTTTTGGAGGAGAAAACCGGAGAACTCACATGGACAGGGGTGTATAGTTGCTAGTTTGAATATAAATATTTCTAATGTATCAATCTCATATTAACTATTCTTAAGATTTTTTTTCAACTTTCTGTTCATTTTAAGCAATTTCATCCATCCATCCATTATCTTCCACTTTATCCTATATTAGGGTCGCGGGGGGTTCCCCATGCCCATCCAGGGGAGAACGTTTCGGGCGCTGGGCAGATACACCCAGGACAGGGTGCCAATCTATCACTGGGAAAACGCTCAACACTCTATATGGGGCAATTTAGAGCATTCAATTGACCTTGAATCCATGTTTTTGGAGGAGTAAACCAGAGAACTCACATGGACAGGGGTGTATAGTTGCTAGTTTGAATATAAATATTTCTAATGTATCAATCTCATATTAACTATTCTTAAGATTTTTTTTCAACTTTCTGTTCATTTTAAGCAATTTCATCCATCCATCCATCCATTATCTTCCACTTTATCCTATATTAGGGTCGCGGGGGGGTTCCCCATGCCCATCCAGGGGATAACGTTTCAGGCGCTGGGCAGATAGACCCAGGACAGGGCGCTAATCTATCGCTGGGCACACACTCACTCACACAGACACACATACATACTCTATATGGGGCAATTTGGAGAACTCAATTGACTTGATCCATGTTTTTGGACTGTGGGAGGAAACCGGAGAGCCCGGAGGAAACCAACATGGACACAGGAAGAACATAGAAACTCCACCCAGATGGGGATTCGAACCGGGAATCCCTAGTGCTGAGAGGCGAACGTGCTAACCACTAAGCCACCGTGCCGCCCCTTAAGCAATTTCATTTCTCCAAAAGTTTAAAGGCCTACCTGTGGTCAACATAATTAATACTTTTGATTGTTAATAAAAAAAACATAGGAAATAGGAGCTAGTTACCAAATTTGTATCATTTTAACATTTTGATGTCCAAATACAGTTAACAAAAAGTTCTCCTGCAAACATACATGAAATAATTTTTAACAAGAAATAAAAAAATAAAAATAGAACTTTTCTTTATAGGCCAAGGAGTGTCCTCCTTGGCCTTGCTCACAGGTTGAAACAATTACTTCAGATGGCTTCAGCTCATTTAGTTTTTTGGATGTTGTATTCAGTTCTTTGCCACAATTTAAACCCCCTTGGGCAAGGTTCAGATAAGATAAGTCCCACCATGTAAATATTACCATAACTTAGTCCCACCATGTAAATATTCACTTTGTTAGCAGCAACAAAAAACAGTACTGCATTTTATTTTGTAAAACAAAGTCACTATTAGGGACACAGTGCTGGGGATTCAGGTTTGAATTCTGATTTGGGTGGAGTTTCCATGCTCTCCCCATATCCATGTGATTTCTCTGGGTCCACCGGTTTCCTCTCACAGTCCAAAAACATGGATTCAAGGTAAATTGAATGCTCTAAATTGCCCCAAATAGAGTGTCTTTGTGGGTGTATGTGAATGAGTGTGCCCAGTGATGAATTAGTGCCTTGTCCTTTGTGATTGTGTGCCCAGCGATAGATTGGCGCCCTGTCCTGTGTGTATCTGCCCAGTGACCGAAACATTCTCCTCTGGATGGGCATGGGAACCCCCCCTAGTTGTCCCTAGTAATGCATTTTTTGGACAGTGCCTTGCAATGTAAGCTTGGATCTTAAAATTTTTAGACAGCTCAATAAAATTGCACATTAATATCACATTAACCATGTTGCAAAAATGTAATACTACAAAAGATCTACCAATCAGGAATGCACATAACAATACTTTCTTCGCACATGTGTCAAGGAAATTAATCAAATTGCTTTTTTCAAATTGCATTTCAAATGAACAAAATCTAAGCCTACTGCAGGATTGTTTATTTAGATTCTCAGCTCACTAACTTTCTTTCTTAAATGCAAAGAAGTTTACTTACTAGAATATATTTTGAAAATATAGATTTTCCATTAAAATAATTGACAGGTGGCTTAGTGGTTAGCACGTTCGCCTCTCAGCGCTAGGGATTCCCGGTTACCCCATCTGGCTGGAGTTTCCATGTTCTCCCCGTGTCTGCGTGGGTTTCCTCCAGGTTCTCCGGTTTCCTCCCACAGTCCAAAAACATGGATCAAGTCAATTGAGTTCTCCAAATTGCCCCAAATAGAGTGTGTTTGTGTGAGTGAGTGAGTGAGTGTGTGCCCAGAAACGTTCTCCCCTGGATGGGCATGGGGAACCCCACCGCGACCCTAATATAGGATAAAGCGGGAGATAATGAATAAATGAATGAATAATTGACAGAGAGCACTGTGTGTAAAGACCACTGTGGCGCCATAAAGCTACTTAGAGAACATTATCTATCATAAAAAAACTAAATAATTGAAGTTTGGTTAAGTTGTCTTTCATGCACCAATGTAACTTCTTGTTAGAATGAGTCATGTTCCGGTCACTTTGGATATTTGTGCCATATGGCATTATATGTATGTAGTAATGTCCACATGTTCATTTAAATAGACTGTTAGAATGCACTGAATTTTTCTGCTCTGTTCATAAATATATAGGTACATTGATGAGTGGGTGGATAAATCCTCTTTAGTGCAGCATGTTATAATGTTGTCTATTTAGTCTTTTTAAAACGCTACACGCTAGGGATTCCCGGTTCGAATCCCCATCTGGGTGGAGTTTCCATGTTCTCCTCGTGTCTGCGTGGGTTTCCTCCGGGTTCTCCAGTTTCCTCCCTTACAGTCCAAAAACATGGATCAAGTCAATTGAATTCTCAAAATTGCCCCATATAGAGTGTGTCTGTGTGAGTGAGTGTGTGCCCAGCGATGGATTGGCACCCTGTCCTGGGTCTATCTTCCCAGCGCCCGAGACGTTCTCCCCTGGATGGGCATGGGGAACCCCACCGCGGCCCTAATAGAGGATAAAGCGGGAGATAATGAATTAAATGAATGAATAAAACGCTACACGTTGTAGTTTCGTTAGAAAGAAACTACATTTCCCGTCAGTCACTGCGTGTTGTCCGTTGTTGATGACGCAGTTATTAGTGGCTGAGCACGCTGATGGTGCAGGCCGGTGAGTCAGTGTGTGTGGATTCGCTGAACTTTCGAGCTTGAGGTCTGTTTGAGCTTCGCGTTTTTTTTCATGGCTGCTCCGCTTAAAGTCTGCATTGTGGGATCTGGAAACTGGTGAGTAAACAAACCAGCACCACCAGGAGCCTGCAGCAAATAGATCAAAAAGATGAATTAAAGTCGTGCACTGCTACAGTCTTTCACTGCCAGTACTGACGTTCGGCTGCTGCCTGACAGCTCTGTGCACACCGTTACTTTATAGCGATATTTAAAATGAGGTCCATTTTTAACTACTTAAGTCTCATCTTTCGGACTATGTTACACACTGTAGTATTTTGGGAAGTCACAGAGCATCAAGTCATTAAAATCTTCTCATACACGAACATGGGCTTTTTATGTTCTTATAACAGCCTTTTATTGTACTTTTATTTTGGGTCATGTCCTAAACATTTATTTAATCTCAACCTATTTTATTCCCTTGCTGTATCTACAGTGTTTTTGTTCATATTCAATATGATCCTTTATATTATAAATAAGCTTTTTTTTGGGAAAATGATCAGTTTCATACCTAGACACAGTGCAGACAGAATTGTATTTTTTTTTTTTTTTGTGGATACCTTTTCAAAACAGACTTTTTTTTGGATAGTGTAGCTTGCACTTTTTTTCAAATTTGTTAGATCCATTCATCAGTCAACGATAATATAATTAACTTTTCATTTAATTGCCATAAAATAGTTCTTGATTAAAAAAAAACACAGAATGTTAAAAATTTTAGATAATAACTAATTGTTTTGATTATCACAGCATAGCCGAAATGTTTAAAGCAGCAGACAAAAGAAATGTGTAATAAAAAATGTTGCTAATAATAAAAATGTTTACATTTAGTCATTTAGCAGACACTTTCATCCAAAGCGACTTACAAATGAGAACATTTGTAAGAACATATCACGTATAATAAAATTATTAAAATAAAAAAGAGTATAATTGTGCAGAAAGTTTCCCACATTTGCTCAGTGTCATCCATTTATGTGTATTTTGCCTCCATTAAGGGGTTCCGCAATAGCCAGGATCATCGGACACAATGCACAGAAACTGCAGCGCTTTGCTTCCAGTGTGAAGATGTGGGTATATGAGGAGAACATAAATGGCAGGAAGCTTACAGACATCATCAACACAGACCATGAAAACGTCAAATACCTGCCGGGTTACAAGCTTCCAGAAAATGTGGTAAGATCCCGAGGTACACTTTTCTCTTTTATGTTTTAAGTTAAAGCTGCTGCATTACAACTAAGCAGGTTTTGTGAGGAGATGTTTTTCTCTTGTCCATACAGATTGCAGTTCCTGAGTTGAGGGAAGCTGCAGAAGGTGCTGATCTCCTGGTGTTTGTGGTTCCACACCAGTTCATCCGTAAGTTGTGTGATGAGATGTCTGGCTGCATTTCCAAGAATGCTCGTGGAATTACACTCATTAAGGTAACAAGCCCCCTCAGCATATGCTGTTTACATGAGAGAATCTTTGTCTGAAAGCATGTGCTTCCTCTGTCAGCTTTCAGACTTTGTAAAAAGAATAACTCATTGACCTGTAGGGTTGGGATGCATAAACAGAAAATACAAGTCTGTAATGTGTAATAACAGTACACACTTATAAGCCTCCCTATAAGCCTTAAAAAACACCCTTTAATAGAAGTGATAAAATAAAATGCGATGCGACGGCTAACTCTATAAAGTTATCAGCTCAGATAATGATCAGGTTTGATAATACTACAGTGTAGCTTGTTTTCCCTTAACTACTTGCTTGTGTTCTCTCATTTGTTAATCGCTTTGGATGAAAGTGTCTGCTATATGACTGAATGTAAATAAAAAGATATGCAAGATATGTAGCCACAGAAACAAAGAATAAAAAGCCAGATCATCTGGCTTTATTAGGAACATCTGTACACTTACTGGTTAGAGCAGTTATCTAATCAGCCAATCATGTTTAAAATTCTTAGCATTAGTGCTGAATTTTATAACTAATGGTTTAAGTATATTTACACACTACAGTGTGTGCATGCATTTGTGTGTGTGTGTGTGTGTGTGTGTTCTATCTATTTAGTTTACAGCGATTCTAATCCATTTCATTCCTTCATTTTGAAGGTTCTTATTAGATAGATGACCAGGTGTTTCCTCAACCGTAGTTTACCATCAGATAGATAGATGGGTACTTTATTAATCCTAAAGGGAAATTCAAGGGTAGGTAATTAGTATCGACAATGTATTTATCAGCATGCTTTTGGAATGTGGGAGGAAACCTGAAAAAAATCTGTCGGGCACATGGAAGACCTGTTTACTCCACACAGAAAGAACCTTTATTTAAATCAATTAGGAATTGAACATGGGATCTTTTTTCTGTGAGGCTGTTGTGCTAACCGCTGTGCCTCCGTAGTGGTTAGAGCTGATAGAAACGCTGTGGTAAGTCCAATGTGTCCTCTGTGAATTGTGGCAAGCAGTAAATCCCAGAATTTGTCTGGAAAAAAACCCAACAGACTAAACATTCAACTGTGTGGGCCCTAACAGCACCCTATTTGGTGGTGTTATAAAGTTCATAAAAAGAGTTTTATCATTATTTGCGATAGTAATATTGATATGTTATTGAGTTAGAAATACAGAATGGTATACAGCAAGAAGGTTTTGTTTGAACAGGCTCCTGACTGTATGTTTCATATTCTCCCCATGTCTTTCTTCTGAAAGCTCATGTTTCATTTCATAGGCTAAAGACATTAAATAAGTTAATAATACATATTAAAGTCTTAATTGGTAAATGTGTTTGTTGAAATATTGACAGGTTGTACAAGATGTTTTTCTTGTCTTTCTTTGCCCTATGAGCACTGGGTCATGCTGCAGCACCAATAACCCATCCTATTACTGATCTAGATAAGAAGTTCAAAAATAAACACGATAAATGAATGCATTTAAGCTATATCTTATAATGTCAGGAAGTGAAGTGGAAGACCCAGATGCCTGATGGCTAACAAAAAAAGAAGCTATAGCTTGATGAACAGAAACCTCTTCAGTGTCTTAGTAGCTACTTTCTTGTGTGTTTAGGAAAGATGTCAGTAAAAAGGAAATACAAAAAGATGCTGAGTGTAAAAATGCTGCCTGTGGTGTCTGTCTTTCTGTCTGCCTGTGTGTCTATGGCCCTCATGGGAGTGCTCCTACCAGATGTGATCACAGCTCATGACTTTAGCACAGACTGCTGGCTTCTGTATTTATTTTTAAACCTGAGCCCAACTCCAACTCCCATTTCACTCGCTGTCCTTTATTTTGCTGCTGTTTTTCTCATGCTGGCACTCTTACCCTGGTGATGCAAATTAAAGCTCTTGTTGAGGCTTGGCTCTGTCTTTTTTTACCCCCAAATCTAATGTTGGATTCTGTTTTCACGCCCTCTCATGTCTCTCTTCACTTCACGAGTCACAAGCTGAAATTTCACTATTTAGTTTTTCTGTGCAGCTGCACTTCACCTGGAAAAAATATTGATGTCACATAAACCTCTAACTCTAATCATTTACAATTCTCCATTCATAATTCTTAATTATAATATTCTAATTCTTAATTAGGGCATTGATGAGGGACCTGAGGGGCTGAAGCTCATCTCTGATATCATCAGGGAGAAAATGAACATCGATGTCAGTGTCTTAATGGGTGCCAACATTGCCAATGAGGTGGCAGCGGAAAAGTTCTGTGAGACCACTATTGGTAAGAAAGAGAAGGGGTGAAAACTACTTTGTAAAAAAAATGATTTATATTTACAGTATTCTCTCTCTCTCTCTCTCTCTCTCTCTCTCTCTCTCTCTCTCTCTCTCTCTCTCTCTCTCTCTCTCTCTCTCTATATATATATATATATAATGTTAAAAAGTGATTTATTTTGCCTATTGTGCATATACACATTTAACCCACCTGTGCAGTGAACTCACACACTGGTGAAGTGAGCACACGTGCCCGCAGTGGTGAAGTGAGCACACGTGCCCGGAGTGGAGCCTTGAATACGGCGCCCGGAGAGCAATTGGGGTCAGGTGACTTGCCCAAGGGCACTTTAGGAATCGAACCAGAGACCTTCAGGTCACAAGGCTGGTTCCTTTTACTACAAGCCCATGACTGTCCTATATCTATATATATATATATATATATATAATGTTCTTTTTTCTTGGGTGTTATTTAGCCATGTGTTTTGTCATTATTCAATCATAACCTCTGATATTTTGCATCAGAATGGCTAAGTACTCCTGAGATTTTAGTTATCCTTAGAACATCATCTTGCCACAAGTTCTGGGTGTATTTATTTTGGAGGAAATTAAACAAAATTCAATTAATTTTTTAATGTAGGTTGTGCTTTCTTTTTTTTCTTTTCTCTTCTGTTTTATGGAAGGTTCAGAGAGCAAGCTGTTGTATTTGTATCTGATGATTGATCTTTTAATTGAATAAACATGTCCATCCTGCCCTCCCAATTATTACTTTTCATTTATTTATTGAAGTAGAGACTGTTTTTAATTCTCAATGTACAAAAATCACTTAAAATAACTTGAACAAAATGCATTTTTTTTAATTATGTTGTACCAGTTCATTTGTGATCTGATTACCATACATCTTAAAACAGGCACCTTCATCTTCATCTTGTATGGTGCCAATAGTTTTATTTCGGAATGGGGAAAACCCTATGCACAAAATTAGCATTTTAACAGTGTTGTGTAGTGTGGGAAATTAGATGTGCTGGTTTTGCATTCTTATACAGTTGAGCCTTTAGAGTAAACCTGTTTTTTTTAAAATTTAGGGAGTAAGATTTTGGAGAACGGACTTCTGTTTAAAGAGCTTCTGCAGACGCAAAACTTTCGTATCACAGTGGTGGATGATGCAGATACAGTGGAGCTGTGTGGAGCACTGAAGGTAAAAATTAATTATGTGTTTCAGGAGATTGTCTATAGTTGGCAGGTTGTGTAATGCCATTAATTGTTATGTAGACATTTGTGCGATGTGTCCATATGGAGCTCGCTGTAATCATATTAGCCTGAGCTTTTAAGCCTGTCAGCTTTATCCCATCTGATTATTGTTAATTTTTTCCTTCCACTACCTCAACCCTGTGCTCTTCATATCACCAGAACATTGTTGCAGTGGGGGCAGGGTTCTGTGATGGTCTGCGCTGTGGGGACAATACCAAAGCAGCTGTGATCAGGCTGGGACTAATGGAAATGATTGCTTTTGCCAAGCTGTTTAGTAAAGATGGCTCCGTGTCCTCAGCCACCTTTCTGGAGAGCTGCGGGGTTGCTGACCTCATCACCACCTGCTATGGTGGACGCAACCGGCGTGTGGCAGAGGCCTTTGTTACCACTGGCAAGGTTAGAAATATTGTTTTACCACCTCAGAACAGGGGAAAGTCCAGGACTATATAATGGGTTTAAGAACTTTTTTTTAACATAACAACTAAGGCTGTGGCTCACATCATTTAACACCTTCTGCACAGTAGGCAAGCTCTGTAGATGAGTGGCTAGTATGTGCGAATAGGCTGTAGGCATCAAGTTGTAAATCAGAATTGCTGTATTTCACCAAGTATGTTACACATACCAGGAATTTTGTGAATGTTCTAAATCAACAAGACAGCACACAGACTATACAAAATTAATAAACAGAAATTCATTCATTCATTATCTCCCGCTTTATCCTCTATTAGAGTCGCAGTGGGGTTCCCCATGCCCATCCAGGGGAGAACGTCTCGGGCACTGGGCAGATAGACCCAGGACAGGGCGCCAATCTATCGCTGGGCTCACATTCACTTACACAGAAACACACAGAAACACACTCTATATGGGGCAATTTTGAGAATTCAATTGACTTGATCCATGTTTTTGGACTGTGGGAGGAAACCGAAGTACCCGGAGGAAACCCACGCAGACACGGGGAGAACATGGAAACTCCACCCAGATGGGGATTCGAACCGGGAATCTCTAGCGCTGAGAGGCGAACGTGCCTTTTAAACAGAAATTACTATGGAAATTGTAATAAAATCAAGTAGTCTAAAGAGATGAAAGTTCTCTGTGGATTTCATGCACACATTTGTACATCTAGCACATCTAGCAATGTAGTATCTATAATTCATCCTTTTTGGATAAGAGAGAAAATGATCTCAGATCAAAAACACAAAGAAAAATTATTATGTAGAAATTACATTTTACAACAACAACTTTATTTATTCTTTTTTAATCAACTACCTTCCAAACCAGTATATGGTTGTTTAATTTATTACTTGTTACTTTTATTATTTAGAGCATTGAAGAGCTGGAGAAGGAGATGCTGAATGGCCAGAAGCTTCAAGGTCCTCTCACCTCTGCTGAAGTTAATCACATCCTGAAGCAGAAAGGTTTGGTTGATAAGTGAGTATTGGTTTTTCTGTAGCTTTACACGACCATGCTGTTGAAACTATGTATTATATGTAAGCACTTCACGTATTGATTTTCCTTAACAACTTGGTGCACATATTTTGAATTCGGAAGCAAAATTGCATAACTTTGCTTCCATATACAATGTACAACTCTGGTCCCATGAAGATTTTCAGATCAGATATTGGTACTTTGACAAAATTAGCTAGAAAGCAACCATTTTTTCAACCCCTCTTAATTTGAATGCATGTTACTAAATATGTTGCATAATTTGTAGGTTTCCATTGTTTACGGCCGTTTATCAGATCTGCTTTGAGGGCAAGCCAGTTAAGGATGTGATCTCCTGCCTCCAGAGTCACCCAGAGCATATGTAAGAGCCTCTGAGCTCAACCAGCACATCCACCAGCACACCTGCCTTCTATTGGAGAAGTCTTCAATCAGTTTTACAAAAAAACACATCCTATGTGCAGACTTTTGTCTTATTTCAGATTTGGTTAGGTTCTGGTTATTCTCAGGGTTTCAAAGTGATTAAGACATGTTAGAATCTGATTTTCTTTTACTGGATAAAGACTGGTTCCTTACTGAAATTTGATTACTTCTTATTTATTGACTGCCTTCTTGTGGAGGACCATATGTCTACTGTATTTAAAATAAGGGAAGGGAAGATACTAACCAAGCTAAGGCATTTTTGAGAGCATTCATATAAAGTGGTCTAGTGAAAATTTGTGGGTCACTATTTTGCACTAGCCAGTTTGTGTAATTACTGGTTATGACTACTTTCTTTCTTTTTGTTTAAGGGATGCCCAATATGGAACAAAAAAGCCCTCATACCTTAATAAAACATTTTTGGAGGGCCTTGTGGAACCAACACCATACCTCTTACCTAAAATACAATTTTAAATCTTTTTGATATTTTTTTAAAAACTTGAGTAAGATTTCTTTAAACCCCTTTTCTATACTTCCCCAAAACTAAAAACTTGACAAAACTCTGTTGATCAGCTGTTTTTATTATGTTGAATATACTTGTTTTAGCTAGTTTGACTTCCGGGACCTTAATCCATTAAAAATTATACACATCATTGTGACAGGGATATAATGCATCTTGGCAACATTTCAAAATATTATTGTAATGTATGATCATTTTTTATAAAATACCCAGGTTCTTTAGCATACAGTATATGATACTTCTTGTTACAGGATAGTTCTCATATTATAACTGGGAGGGAGTAAACAGTGTAGTCACATTACCATGTGTTTAAAACTTTCTACTGTCATAGACCAAATCACCTCTCATGCGAATATCCTGTAATCCTCCCCCCCACAACCTTATATATTATAGGATAAAGTGGAAGATAATGGATGTATGGATAAATTAAGTGTGGTGAATGTAGAACTGCACAATGTGATAAACTGTGATGTGTGAGTGCTCCTTTGAATCTCATCTAGATTCCACTAATGGCAGAATGTTTGCCCTGACTGGCAGTATATCATGAAGGTACTCTGCCATGTGATTTTATAGCATATAGTCTATCAAATATTTTCTTGACATCATCTCATACTGAAGACCTGTAATAGTGGAATTAGACCACTAAAATATCATGGTGCAATCCCAGCTGAAGATGTATAGAAGCCCATCTTGACACCTTTAGCCATGTTTGATAAATGAAAGACCTATTTGTCATTGGAACAGTGACATCTATTGGATGTTAAATCTGGCTTTTTCACTTCCTTTTTCTTCTCAAGTCCTGCTATTGGGTTGTGGTTGTGGCTAGCAATGCGTGTTGACCACTGGAACCCTCCTTGGACAGCTGCAGTCAATGTGCTGATGCATGAGAATTGGATATAACTGAATAGCAATGAAGACATAAGCCGGGGGGCCCCCCTCAGAAAACAAAAAGAAAAACTTTTCAAGTACTGAACTTTTTCAAGTTATTCAAAGTCCTAAAAGCCTACTAACTTCACTTAAAAATGCATCTATTTTACATTAGAGCTCTTTATCTGACTGATTATTCAAGACACTCCAATTTAATTACATGGAATTGTCATTAGTGCTGAAGTAAACAGAAACACGTACTCTTGGTGCTGATTAACTAACACACTAAAATAAACTGGTCATCTGTCAAATCTAGTGCAATGTGCTGTTATTTAGGTTAGAATATAGAACTGATGCAGATTTGAAGAAAATGGTGTTAATAGAATTCTGAGTGTGTTAATTGTATAAATAAAAACATTAACTATTTAATGTGCTCTAGCTATGTGCTCAATATCCTCCCATGTGACATTTATTGTATTTAACAGTAGTGATGGTTGAGATTTTTTTTAGCCCAAGTGAACATCTTTACACTACAGTTGTACCCGAAAAATTAAAAACCCATGTTTACCATTTATTTTCAATGTGTAAATGTTACAAATTTTCAATGTTACATCACCTTTAAATAGTCCACATTCTGCATTTTTTCCTCTTCCTATGTTAGTTGTTCTATTAAAATGTTATTTTAAATGAAATCACTAATCAAATTATTTCAGAGTTGGCTTAGGGGATAGCACATTCTCCTCTCAGCAATAGGGATTCCCGGTTTGAATCCCAATCTGGGTGGAGATTCCATGCTCTCTCCGTGTCCGCGTGGGTTTCCTCCCACAGTCCAAAAACATGGATTAAGGTCAATTGAATTCTCCAAATTGCCCCATATAGTGTGTGTGGATGGATAGTTCATCCAAATAAATATAGCCACTGGAAAAAACTTTTTTTTTCTTAAAATAAATCTCCAAATAAAGAACATGTAACTATTTACTCTCTCATTTATTTTACAAAAATGTAACCGAAATAGAAAAGTCACATGTGCCCACTATTCTTTACAAAATATCTTTATGTACAGTCTTATAACAGCATTTCAACTATGTTGAGGTATGGACTCTGAACCACTGCTGAATATTGAGTCTTTTCCATTTTAATGTTTCTCTAATAGATTTGATGGTGTGCTTGAGATCATAAGTCTGTTTTAGCTTTAGCAGTCTGGTATATTGTTTCATATTGACCCTAAAACACTTTGCTATTTAGAGGAGTTTATGACCCACTCATTTGCTACAAACACCCTTAATCTGGCCAAAAGCCATTGTTTCTTAAGTCTTGTTTAAATGCAATTTTGTGAACTCAAGCTCTCATTCTGGTCACAGGTACAGATTAGTTATTCAAGGCTCTATTGTTATTAGTACCATACTGCTACTTCTCCTTATATTCATACTCATACTGATAGGGTGTACTTAGTTTTTAAATAGTACTTTTTATTTGGCCTTTATTTATACTTTATTCCTATTTTTGTGCTGATACAACTACAAAAAAAGAACAGAACAGTTGGACTAATAAATCATCAATGCTGTTCTAGGGTCATTAGACAGAACTAATTAATTTTAAGTTTGTCAGACATTATGACATCAAGAAAGTGATTATTACAAAAGTGCCTGACCAAACATGAGCTGAGCTACAGGTAGTCATGTTGAAGCTTAGCATATTTCAATAAATAGTTTATTGAATGAAAAAAAAAAAAAGCAAGACCATATGTCAAGTGCCAAGGTCCACCATGTTGAAACAAAAAAAAATTCTTAGGTTTTAACAATTATAATATTCTAAATAATTGACTCAAGTTTGTGTTTTGGTTGTAAGTTTGAATAAAAGACCCATCATATGAGAAGCTGTGCATGTTACTATACAACCTTCTAGCTCCTTACTGACACAATATCTAGTGATTGCAGATACACAGAGAACATGAGGTGTCAAAGATAAAATGGGGGCATTAAAAAAAAAAAAGCACAATGATTGTAAAAGTATTTAATCCATTACATACTTTTAAAAAAGACACTGAAAAAAAACCCTAACTGTTTTTTTTTTTTTTTTAAAAAAAAAGGTCTAACTGCATACAAAGACTAGAAAAACAAATGGTAAATGTCCCATGACAGTTGTGGTGGTAAAACTGAGCACTTGCTTCCTTTAAGATGATCTGACCTGACACTTTCTGGCCTTAGCTCAGAATGCATCAGTCTTCGTCTTCCTCATCATCAAAGGATAACAGGCTGCTGTTCTTCACTTTTACTCCAGGCTGAGAGTCTTTCTTTTTCCCATCAATTTCACTCTTCTTCTTCTTGCTGGAGCTAGCAGTTATGCCTTCAAACTTGTCAGAGGTGCGTTTTTCTGGCTTTTTGAACAGGATTTTTCCATCTGTATGAGGCTGCTCATCTGGGGAAAAAAGTTTTTTTTATTAACCATTTTAAAATAAAGCTATATAGTACAGTGCTGGCCAAAGGTATTGGCACCCCTGCAATTCTGTCAGATAATATTCAATTTTTTTTCCAGAAAATCAATCATAAATGCTTTGGTATTAATATCTTCATTTATTTTGCTTGCAATGAAAAAACACAAAAGAGAATAAAAAAAAAAAAAAGTCAAATCAATTATCATTTTACACAAAACTCCAAAAATGTGCTGGACAAAAGTATTGGCACCCTCAGACTAATGCTTGGTAGCACAACCTTTAGACAAAATAACTGTGGTAACCATCAATGAGATTCTTACAATGCTCTGCTGGAATTTTAGACCATTCTTCTTTGGCAAACTGCTCCAGGTCCTTTAGATTTGAAGGGTGCCTTCTCCAAACTGCCATTTTGAGATCTCTCCACAAGTGTTCTATGAGATTCAGATCTGGACTCATTGCTGGCCACTTTAGAAGTTTCCAGTACTTTTTCTCAAACCATTTTCTAGTGCTTTTGAAAGTGTGTTTTGGGTAATTGTCCTGCTGGAAGACCCATGACCTCTGAGGGAGACCCAGCGTTCTCACACTGGGCCCTATATTATGCTTCAAAATTTGTTGGTAGTCTTCAGACTTCATAATGCCATGCACACGGTCAAGCAGTCCAGTGCCAGAGGCAGCAAAGCAACCCCAAAACATCAGGGAACCTCTGCCATGTATGACTGTAGGGACCGTGTTCTTTTCTTTGAAGGCCTCGTTTTTTTCCTGTCAACTCTATGTTGATACCTTTTCCGAAAAAGCTCTACTTTTGTCTCATCTGACCAGAGAACAATCTTCCAAAACGTTTTTGGCTTTCTCAGGTAAGTTTTGGCAAACTCCAGCCTGGCTTTTTAGGTCTTCCTGGATATCCTACCATAGCCTTTTTTCATTCAGATGCTGACAGATAGTACGGGTTGACACTGTTGTACCCTCGGACTACAGGGCAGCTTGAACTTGTTTGGATGTTAGTCGATGTTCTTTATCCACCATCCGCACAATCTTTTGTTGTAATTAATGAAAAGCACAATGAAAGAAATAGTGTATCATCTAATCATCCCTCACTTAACAACAAAAGTCAACTCCAAATGGCATATGATACTCAGTTGCCCTCAGTAATGAATCAAATATTGTCTGTTCTGTAGCCTATTGGAAAAAACATTATTAACAAATGAACTAATTAACAATCAGCTATTGAAAAAGAAATAAATTAACAAATTAGCAAGTTAACAAAAAAACATCATTTTCGCAGAGCTGCATGTTCCACGTACTTTATTTGTGTAAAGGTGATGAAGGAGACTCCGCCTCGTTCTGTTTAACCCGCTATTTGTTTCCAGCGTTATTGAAGCGCTGCAGGTGACGTAAGCGGTTACGACATTGCGAGTAACGCGGAAATAGTACGACCCAACAAATCGATAATAGAAATTCATTATCGATACTTTGGATAATCGATTTTTCGAAATCGAATCGATTTTTACCACATGTTATGTGCCACAGGTAAGTAACAGGTGCTGTTACAAATTAGAGAAGCATCACATGATTTTTCAAAGGGTGCCAATACATTTGTCCATCCCCTTTTTATGTTTGGTGTGGAATTATATCCGATTTGGCTTTTTGACAATTCATTTTGTGGTTTTCCATTGAAGATAAATTAAATGAACATTTTTATATCAAAGCATTTGTAATTGCAATCATTTTCTGGGAGAAATGGAGCATTATCTGACAGAATTGCAGGGGTGGCAATACTTTTGGCCAGCACTGTATATTACTATGTGCACTGGATGTGTTAAACCTCTGTGGACTAGCTGCCGATTATTATTTCAACATAGTGCAACACATTAAACATATTTAATGGTAGTTCCTCAGTGCAGGAATGTCTCAGCCAAACAGCACAGAACTAATAATAAATTTTAATAACCCCCTTCAAAATGTAAAAACATCATTTACAATTCTGGGACCATTCGAACCGGGTATAAAAGCGTGGAAGCGTAATAGACATTAAAAATTCAAACGGGAGGGAACAGGTGGCCGACTATTGGTGTGAGTCGCTAGGTGCAAAAATATGTCCATGGCATAATCAAAAATAAATGCCTGGAATTCTGAATTACATTACAAAGTTTTTTTTTTTTTTTTTTAACATGGCATGTACAAATTAAATTTTGTGCTAAGTGCTTCAAATTTTGATTTTCTTAAGTGCAATGCTAACCTAAAGTATTTAACTACCTTTCTTTGAATCATTTATCTCCTTTTTGATTTCCAAAACCTCCTCCTCCGTCAGGTCCCCCTTCTTTAGGACAACAACCTGTGGCAATTCATCATCTCGATCACTCTCACCGCTGTCATCGTCACCATACTTGGAAAGTTCCTGTCTCTGTAATGACACCAAGTCCAATTAATGTGCAAGACTGGTACTAGACCTGCATCCTCCATCACTGTCCTACATTCTTGTACACCACATCATCCTCCAACTAGTACACCAGCTTGTTAAACATTTGTAAATTTAAAGGTTCACACACCACTCACCATCATGTAATATGGTATAATTTTCCTTAATTAATGACAAAGTGAAGTGTATCTAACTCATTGATCTGATTTGTTTTTTGTGTACTTCAAGGTCAGGTTTATCCTGAAATATCTAAGGGGTTCAAAATCTTTATGGCACCATATGCATTTTGAAATTTTGAAATTGGCCCAAGCTCATACATAATAAGAAATAACAGTATCAATATTAAGGCCGGCGGCACGGTGGCTTAGTGGTTAGCACATTCGCCTCTCAGCGCTAGGGATTCCCGGTTCGAATCCCCATCTGGGTGGAGTTTCCATGTTCTCCCCGTGTCTGTGTGGGTTTCCTCTGGGTTCTCCGGTTTCCTCCCACAGTCCAAAAACATGGATCAAGTCAATTGAATTCTCAAAATTGCCCCATATAGAGTGTGTCTGTGTGAGTGAGTGTGTGCCCAGCGATGGATTGGCGCCCTGTCCTGAGTCTTTCTGCCCAGCGCCCGAGACGTTCTCCCCTGGATGGGCATGGGGAACCCCACCGCGACCCTAATAGAGGACAAAGCGGGAGATAATGAATGAATGAATATTAAGGCCGAACAACGCTGACCAATTTAGGGACAGCTGGCGCAAAGGGACTGCGTGATGAGAAAAGATTTAACATTTAACATTTTATTTATTTATTGCTTATAGACAATGGCTGCAATACAGCTTTTGAATATGGATAAAAATGTGGATACTTTTTAAAATCCTAGATTTAGCAGAATTTGATTTACTAAGCTAAAAGTCTATTAATATTAATACTAAACTTGAAGACATGGTATATTTATACAGGTGGTGGTAATAAAATTTGAATATCATGAAAAAGTACTTTTTTTTTTTTGATATTCTAATTTTATGACCATCACCTGTATAAATAAAACATGTCCTCATGTTTTAGTTATTTATTGTATATTAATGGATAGTTTGGGGTGCCATATCATCTGCTGGTGTTGATCCATTGTGTTTTCTGAGGTCCAAGGTCAATGCAGCTGTCTACCAGTAAGTTTCAGAGCACTTCATGCTTCCTACTGCTGACCAACTTTATGGAGATGCAGATTTTGTTTTCCAATAGGACATGGCATCTGCACACAGTTCCAAAGCCACCAGCTGATTTAAGGACCATGGTATCCCTGTTCTTAATGGACCAGCAAACTCACCTGACCTAAATCCCATAAAAAAACACCAGACCCAACAATTCAGAAGCGCTGAAGGCCACCATCAGAGCAACCTAGGCTCACATAACCCCTTAGCAATGCCACAGAGTGAATGACTTGCTGCAGTAATCCAGGCCAAAGCAGCCCCAACTAAATACTGAGTGCATTTTTTTTTTGTATTGGTCTGAAGTAGCATTCCAATTTTCTGAGATACTGAATTTGGGATTTTTATTAGTTGTTAGTTAAAATCATCAAAGTGAAATGAAATAAACATTTGAAATATTCCAGTCTGTATAATAAACGATGTAATATACAAGTTTCACTTTTTGAATGAAAATAAATTAACTTTTTCCTGATATTCTAATTTTCTGACCAGCACCTGTACATTATGTAACATGCGATTTAATTTGGTCTAGTAGGATGCAGAACAGTCCATTTAGGTGAAGTAAATATGTGGAAGCTTTCTGGTTTATAATTACTTTGTGTTTAGGGTAACAGGTATGCTGTTAGGTATGTATGTAAAGAAGCCGTATTCGTCTGATCATAAACGGTAAACAAAAACTAGGTTAGTGCAGCTAGCTTAGCATAGTTCCTACCTTGGTTTCTACCGTCGGGCCTTCTTTGTAACCGACGTCGTTTTTGAATTTACGCAGAAATGAAGGCTCTGAGGGTTTTACCCACGATATGTTTCCTTTTTTACTCATCTCGATGTTTTTAATGCATTCTTGTCGAAGAGGATAACGCTACTCGCTCTAATAGACCAAACTAGCCAGTCAGCTCACGTCATCAACGCCGTCGACCAATCAGTACACGCCAATCGACAAAGCGTTCGATGGGCATTCTTTTAAAAGAGCCGACTCTCTCGACTCCCAAGTGGCTCCCTTTGACTTTTTTTACATTTGCATTTGCATTTAGTCATTTAGCAGATGCTTTTATCCAAAGTGACTTACAAGGTGAGCACAGGGTTGATCACAAAATCCCTGGAGCAATGAAGGTTAATGGCCTTGCTCAATGACCCACAATAGTCATTTCAGTAGACCTGGGATTTGAACCCACAACCTTCTTATTGGTAGCCCAACACCCTAACCACTGAGCTTAAAGCAGTTTATCACCAAATTCCATCCATTATCTTCCGCTTTATCCTCTATTAGGGTCGTGGGGGGGGGGGGGGGGGGGGGTTTCCCCATTCCCATCCAGGGGAGAACGTTTCGGGTGCTGGGCAGATACACCCAGGACAGGGTGCCAATCCATCTATTACCAAATTATGTGTTAATTTAATTACTACTGTAAAAACATATAAATGTTTATTTTTAATAATATGGTTTTATTTACAAACTTACCATGGAACAGATTACAAAAAAAAGGATCCTCTGCACAGGCAGCACTGTGGCTTAGTGGTTAGCACATTCGCCTCTCAGCGCTAGGGATTCCTGGTTCGAATCCCCATCTGGGTGGAGTTTCCATGTTCTCCCCTTGTCTGCGTGGGTTTCCTCCGGGTTCTCCAGTTTCCTCCCACAGTCCAAAAACATGGATCAAGTCAATTGAATTCTCCAAATTGCCCCATATAGAGTGTGTTTGTGTGTGTGAGTGTGTGCCCAGCGATAGATTGGCGCCCTGTCCTGGGTGTATCTGTCCAGCACCCGAGACGTTCTCCCCTTGATGGCCATGGGGAACACCACCCCCCCCCCCCCCCCCCCCCGCGACCATAATAGAGGATAATAATAGATAATGGATGGATGGATCCTCTGCACTGGATTACTCTACACTCTGCCTTTGTACTGTCCATCGCACTAAAATGTGTCCAAACTTTACATTGCTTTCTGTCACTCATTTTCTTCACCTATCCAGCTATTTATTTCTCTATTCCAGGAGCATTTTTAGGGTTTAGACACATCAGGGGCTTTAGCCCAGATCCCTTATTCGCAGATGAGAGTTTAAATAAGGTTATGCTTTAAATACCGTAACATTGCGAAAGTTTGCACCTTCAGAAAAATTCTGACGGTTTCTGAAAGCTGAAAAGCTGCTCTTTTCAGCCATTATACAACTATTACGGTAACTTTACCCCCGACACTGGCAAAAAAAATCTGTCTCCCTAAAACACACTCAGAGCTTGGAAGCACAAACGGCTGATGGTGACTCCGTCGTCCGGTCCCGCTGCTGGAGGAGAGGCGGCCAGAGAAAGCTGCTCTCAATTGATCCGGGTATACTGACAAAACACCCCGAAAGCCCAGGTCTATCGACGCGCCTGCTCTATTCACTGTGCAAACTTCTCTCGCTCTCAGTGTGTTCAGTGTGTCTCATGCTTAGGGTGACCAGATTCCAATTCACCATACCATATATATATATAGTATGGTGAATTGGAATCTGGTCACCCTAAGCAGGAGACATATATTTATATATATATATATATATGTTTGTGTTGGTGTGTGCCCAGCGCCCTGTCCTGGGTGTATCTGCCCAGCGCCCGAGACGTTCTCCCCTGGATGGGCATGGGGAACCCCACCGCGACCCTAATAGAGGATAAAGCGGGAGATAATGAATGAATGAATGAATGTGTTGGTGTGGTGGGCGCGCCATTAACATGCGTTCGCGTTCCCGATTGGTTGACATTCAAACAGCCCGCCTCTCCGCAGATTACAGACAGCACAGCCATCCAATGTCAGATTATAAAACACGCTTAAAAACTGGAGTCTGACTTTAATTAACAATTTCATTAATCAATCTGCGGGACGCGTGAAAAGTAATGAAATTGACTAATTGACAGAATGGACTATCTGGTCACCCTACTCCTGCTCAGTACAGATATACAGACATCGGCTCCCAAAAAACGGCTCCCAATCAGGAACCGGCTCTCCTCGTTCACTTTAAAGTGCCGACTCTTAGAGCCGGATCGTTCGCGACTGACTCGTCACTTGTACTAGCATGCTATCTCGACAGCATAGCGCTACACACGAACACTCAAAGCGGCTTTTCCTCGGTGTGGTACGGCTGGATTGAGATTGTGGTTTGAGGGCTTGGATCGTGTGCGTGTTCTTGTGTGTCTGTAGAAGCAGCTGGGTCAGGGCGATGTTAAGCGGCTGGGTGTACGCGCTCGTTGCGGGAGGTCTCGGCGCGCTGGCTTCCTCTTCAGCTAAACTGGGGATGAGCGGCGGGGACGCGGCGGAGCTGTGCGCCGCTGCACTGAGAGCAGGGACTGTCCACCAAGAGGCTCTGAACTCCACTCTGAACATCTGTGAATGGGTGACGTTTCAAACGATGTTTTATACAAAGTACAACTACAAGACAAGTTTTTGAAGAGCCATTGGAATTACTCCGTGCATTCTATGGCTAAGTTTCATTATTTGAGCGAAAAACTCATTTTTTCCCCCGATAAAATGCAAAAACGTCCGAGAGGTTTTCAAACCTTTTCTTACAACTGTAGCTCTTAATTAGGTTCTATTAGCCCTTGTTACTAAACTCGCATCCTCCAGCACTGTCCTGCATTCTTGTTTTGATCACTCACTTCTTTCTTTTTGTTCATAACAAATTAACTTTGTTCAAGGATCAAAGTAAATTGAATGCTCCAAATTGCTTCATGCATATAGAGTGTGTGTGTGTGCCCAGCAATAGACTGGCACCCTGTCCTGGGTGCATTTGCCCAGCGCCCAAAATGTTCTCCCCGGATGGGCATGGGGATCCTCACTGCCACCCTAGTAGAGGATTAAGCGGAAGACGGGCATGGTAGCTCAGTGGTTAGGGTGTGGGGCTATCAATCTGAAGGTTGGGGGTTCAAATCCCAGGTCCACTGAAGTTACCAATGTGGGTCCTTGAGCAAGACCCTCATTGCTCCAGGGATGTTGTGATTAACCCTGTGCTCACCTTATAAGTCGCTTTGAATAAAAGCATCTGCTAAATGACCAAATGTAAATGTGAGATAATAGATGGATAATCTAAAATTGGGCAGAACAGTGGCATAGTGGTTATGCACGTTCAACTCTCAGTGCTGCGGATTCAGGTTCGAAACCTGGGTGGAGCTTCCATGTTCTCCCCGTGTTCGCGTGGGTTTCCTCCAGGTTCTCTGGTTTCGTCCCACAGTCCAAAAACATGGATTTAAGGTAAATTAAATACTCTATATAGAGTGTGTTTGTCTGTTCAAGTGAGTGTGTGCCCAGTGATAGATTGGCACCCTGTCCTGGGTGTATCTCACCAGTGCCCAAAATGTTCTCCCGTGAATGGGGAACCTCCCCGGGACCCTGGTAGAGGACTAAGCGGAGGATAATGAATGAATACTCCAAAACTCATGGGCACGGACTTATGGCTTTTAGTGGCGGAAAAGGGTTTCCATAGTAACGTAATAAATTAAAATATAATGTATTAAACATAATGTAATGTAAGAACGCCTGGTATCAAGTATACTTTCCTTATAGCCCTGGTATGCAACCGCTGGAGGTCCGTGGCACTGCGTATCCCCGATTGGGGCTCCAAGGTGGGTGGGGAATAAGGATAATGAAACAAAGCCGATCCAATCATGAATACTAAACATACCTCAAAACGAATACTACTGGACTACGAAAATGAACCAGAACTGGCAAATAGCCTAAACGCTAAAGGACCAAGTGATAACTGGTCTAGATTTGTGGTGATGGAGTCCACTCAAGCTGATATGACACTAACCAAACCCTCACCTTTTGCAATCCAAAAGGGTATTATGGGAATAGCAGGCACAGTCAAAGATGCAAAGAAACTTCGATCAGGCCAAATACTAATTGAATGCCTCAAGAAAGCACAGACCAACAACCTGTTAAATACCAAAACATTCGTCAACATCAGCGTAAAGACGTACCCGCATCAAACCCTAAACAGCAGCAAGGGAGTAATCCGCTGTCGAGACCTAGAAGACATGGACGAGGAAGACATAACAAAAGAACTGGCTCCTCAAGAAGTAAACAACGTCAAAAGAGTCATAATCAAGAGACAAGAAAGAGTCATAAAAACGAACACATACATAATAACTTTCAATAAAACCACCCTTCCAACCAAACTCTTAATGGGTTACCAAAGGGTGGATGTAGACGTCTATATCCCAAACCCTACCAGATGCTATAAATGCCAAAAATTCGGACACGGATCAGCTGGATGTAGAAGCACTGCAATTTGTTGTAACTGTGCAGAGGAGGAGCATGAGCTACCATGCACCAAGGCCCCGAAATGCAGGAACTGTGGAGGAGCCCATGCAGCATCAAACAAAAACTGTCCGACCTGGCTAAAGGAGAAAGAAATTCAGCGAATTAAACATACCATAACAAAAAGCAGCTATGCTGAAGCAAGAAAGCAAATCCCCAAAACACAAAGTGTCACATTTACAAAAACTTTTGTGGATGTGGTGAAAACAACAAAAACAAGCAGCTGCCAAACCGACTATACCTGGCTCAACAAAGACAAACTCCAAATAATAAACCCTATCAAAGAGCCAGCACCGCCAAAATCAAAAAGCACATACACACAAAGCCCTACTATGGCATCACAACTGGCCCTTAGCACCAGCAAACCCCCAAGTAGAAATGAACAACAAAAATGAGAAAACGAAAAAAAGTGACTGCCCTCAACTGCTAAAAGCCCTAGATCACAACACACAGAAAACAGAGAAAACCAAGGATGTAGAGATGAAAGAAGAGGGATATACTAAACATCGCAGTATATCCCCAAAAACCAGAAATAAACCCCGTTCCAACATACCAAAACCCAAATGACAAGTGCCATAATACAATGAAACTGCAGAGGCCTCAGGGCTAATCCCCTCAACAGACTTAAAACAACTCAAACATGTACATCAGACAAAATGGCAAACTGAATGGGACATCCAGACCAGAAACAAACTTCATACAACCGAAATACAAATACAACCGAAAATCAACAACGGACCAAGAACCCACCATGGACAGCGCATAGATCAAGTCATCGTATTAAGATATCTCACGGCTAAAAAGATAAAAATGGAAATATATGAGTGACTGAAATATAAGGACTAAGTAAAAGTATTCAGACTGTAAAAATGTACCATATCCTGCCATTGGATAGCATACAAATGCTAAATTTGGCGTTAAAACACAAATAAACAATAAACAAACACAAAGGTCAGAAATGTCATTAAGAGTTGCACACCTTCAGGTCAAATTAGTTAAATGTGTTTTTATTTGTCATGTACAGTATTATTATGCATACTATGTATATTAATTACATGTATATAAATGAGGCTCCATATCTGGAATTTGTTTCATAATGTTTAATACCGCAGGTGTTTTTGTGGTCTGCAGGTACATGTTCTCTCTAGAGTCATGTGTGGCTTCATGCTCTTCTTCTGCAATGCTCTAATGTGGACGTGCTTCTCCAAAGCTCTGCGACTCTCAGTGTCCTCTGCCCGGGTTACAGTGACCACAAGCGCATCTAACTTTATCTCTTCGGTGAGGACTTTGTTTATAAATCATATAACAAAATTCATCTTTAATTAGCAAATTAATCGTAGTTAATATTTTAATACTAAAGTGTATATATACACACAGACCCCCCCAAAAAATAGAATATTGTGTAAATGTTTACTAATGTCCATAATTCCATTAAAAAAAAATATATATTTTCATAGATTATAGATTATGGGCCCACAATTTAAACAAATTCAAGTATTTATTTGTTTATTTTTACATAATTTGGGCTTCCAGCTCTTGAAACCCACGAAAACATGAATTTAAAAAAGAATACTGTGGAGAAATCAGCTCAAACTACTTCTTTAGGATCACATCAAATCAATCAAATTATGGTACTTTCAAAAAGATATGTCAATCTTCAATACTTGGTTGGGAATCCCTTTGCTTTAATCACTGCCAATTTGACATGGCATTATTATATGTCTGGTGCCCCTTGTTTTCCTCATGAGAATACCTCATAGGTTCTCCATGGGATTCATGTTTGGCGAGTTGGCTGGCCACTCAAGAACTGTGATGGCATTGGCTTCAAACCAGATTTTGGTGCTTTTGGCAGCATGCGCACAGACCAGCTCCTGCTGGAAGATAAAAACTACATTTTGATACAGATCCTCAGCAGAAGCAATTAAATAGTCCTATAAACCATTCTGGTAGACTGATGCAGTGACCTTGGATTTAGGAAAGCAAAGTTTACCAACACCCGCACCAGACATCTATCCATTATCTTCCGCTATATCCTCTACTAGGGTCGCAGAGGGGTTCCCCATGCCCATCCAAGGGACAAACGTTTCGTGTGCTGGGCAGAAACACCCAGGACAGGGTGTCAATCTTTCACTGGGCACACACTCACATACACAAACACTGTGTATGGGATAATATGGAGAACTCCATTGACCTTCATCCATGTTTTTGGACTGTGGGAGGGAACCGGAGAACCCGGAGGAAACCAGATTGGGATTTGAACCGGGAATCTCTAGCGCTGAGAGGGTTAGGATTATGGTTAGGTTAGGGGACATGCTAACCACTAAGCCACCGTGCCAAACCAGACATTGTACCCCAAATTATGATTGACTGTGGAGATTTCAGACTGGACTTCAAGCAGTTTGGATTCTGTTCCTCACCTTTACTGTTTCGTAGATGATTAGTGTGTTACACTCAGTTTAAAACATTCATGCAAAATTTAGGCTGAATTATCCACAGTATTCTATTTCTTTTAGAATTTGTGGGTTTTATGAGCTGAAAGCTCAAATTATGTAAAAATACTTGAAATTGTTTAAATTGTGGACCCTGAATCTGTAATCCAAGAAAGTTTACCTTTTTTGAATGGAATTATGATTGTATTGTACAAATTGCACATTCTACAGTTATGCAGGGACTGTCAATTTAATATCTTAAATAATAAATATTTTGTGTATATTAATAATTAAGTTATTAAATAATATTTTTGCTATTGATAAATAATAAATTATAATTAGTTTGTGTTTGTGTTTTTAGGCATTCCTTGGTCATGTGATATTTGGGGAAAGCCATGCTCTTCTGTGGTGGCTTGGTCTGTCCATAACCTTATTGGGACTCTTCATCCTGCATAGTTCATCTAATGGGGACTTATCAGTCAGGTGTAAAGAAGAATGAGTTGTGTGTAACAATATGTGGAATCTTATTTGTTTTAATTAAGTAAAGCTTACAAGACCTCAGTTGAGCAGCAACACATTTGCTAGTTGCTTTGGATAAATGTAATATAATGTAGTATTATTTATAATTGTACAACTAAACACACAGAGTGTTGCACTTAAATTGTAAATTATTTCATAAATTCTATCATTAATATCAAACATCAAGTTCATTGTTTTAAAAGTTGGGTCATTTTGTAAAAAGCATTAACAATTTTGTGATAGTTGTGATATAAACTTTTATTTAACAGACAAAAGTCCAAGTAAAAAACAAAATAAATCACAAATATTGTACACATAGGTACAGTAAGCATTCAGATTTAGGACACAGGTTATCCTGCATGTCTGTTTCTCCTGATGCTAAACTTTCACATTTACTACATTTTTGTTCTTCATTTGTTCACTTTACGTTCGGTTTAGAAAAGATGCGATGATTTGTCTAATACCGATCAGGATATTTTGGATAAAGACAGGGATTTTTTATATAATCACAAGCTCTAAATAAATCACACTATTACAAAGAGTAAGAAGAGTAACTGCAATTTTTTTTCTTTGAGAAAATACAAACTATTGCCATCATTCCATGCATTTATTAATAAGTTAAGGGTCAAGTGTGGTATATTTGGTTATGCTGAATCTTATATGGATATGTGGACCATAATTCTAATGTCAAAGAATGTATTGATGTAACATTTGCTGAATGTTAACCATTAAGTAACTGTGTCTAATAAAGAGATAAAATTATGGCAGCCCATTTCTGCCACTAAGAAGAAAAAAAAGGCAAAAGTATCTCAGAATTCTGACTTTATATCATGTCGCACAGTCCATGCGCATATATACACAGTGTGGTAAATTACTGCCTGCAATATGTGGCTCTTAACGTTCTAAATGGTTTACTGTTTACAGACCTTATTTGTAATAAAATCACATTTATGAACCATTTCTATGCTTTATGTATTAAGATGTTACCTAATGAATAATTGAAACTCAATCTGTGCATCATGTCGGTAAATCACAGCAGTAATGCTACCACTAGCGATCTAGTTTTTATCGTCCAAATAATATGCTATGAACATTACAGTATATAGGGTATACATGTTGAATATATATATTTTTTTCGGATGGATGGATGTATATACACAGTTTGTTCAAAGTGAAGATACAGATGTAATATATTAAAAAATATTAAAATATTTGAGGAAGAGGCTCAGAGTCGAATAACCATTTGAGCAGAAAATCACGTTATTAATCTCATTTGCATTCAAACTCCAACAATTCAATTCCTAATGCATCCCACGCTCCTACTTTTATGCCCTAGCTTCAGCGCATGCTGGGAAAACCTGTCGGAACCAGCCAAACCAGCCCCCCACTGTCCAAAATGGTGAATACCACATGCGCCCCATGTAGCCTAAAATGGCAGAAACACATGGTCGCCACAGTATGTACATTGTACAAGTGCAGTAATAGATGTGAAAATATACAGATATGATGAATGAAAATACAGCATCATAGAATGAAGTGCAGTGTGTAATTAAAATGATGAGATTAAAATGACTGATGTGTTCAATAAAGTCACAGCTTCAGGAAAGTAGTGCTTTGGTGTGGGACTCGGGAGCTTCTTACATTTACATTGTCATTTAGCAGATGATTTTGTCCAAAGCGACTTACAAATGAGAACATCACAAGTCAGTAGTTATGAAGAAAATCAGCTACACTGTAGGATTATCAAACCTGATCGTTATATGATCCTGCACCCCCCCCCCCATTTTTTTTTTCTACAACAGGTGTTTGTTAAAAATAAGTGTCTTCAGTAGTTTTGCTGCCTTATTGACGTTGCCTTACAGACAGAGTTGGGAAGATTGTTCCACCATTTTGCAGTGGTGAACACCACAGAGTGAGAATTAGCTCCTCTGTGAGGTGGAATCACCAGGCGGCAATAATCACTAGAGCGAAGTGAATGCACCAGAGTGTATTATGAAAAGATAGAGGGGGCAGATCCAGAAATGGTCCTGTAGGCCAGAGTTAGTGACTTGTACTGAATGCGAGCAGCTACAGGGAGCCAATGGAGAGAAATGAGTAGTGGAGTGACATGAGTTCGCTTGGACTGGCTGAATACAAGTCGGGCTGCAGAGTTCTGAATTCTTCCATATAAAATATGCTTTTTGTGTTTTTAAACAGTCATTAAAAATGTACTGTTCAATGTTAAAGGATTGAAGGATGCTATGAAAACTTTCATTCATTATCTCCCGCTTTATCCTCTATTAGGGTCGCGGTGGGGTTCCCCATGCCCATCCAGGGGAGAACGTCTCGGGCGCTGGGCAGATAGACCCAGGACAGGGCGCCAATCCATCGCTGGGCACACACTCACACACTCAAACACACTCTATATGGGGCAATTTTGAGAAATCAATTGACTTCATCCATGTTTTTGGACTGTGGGAGGAAACCGGAGAACCCGGAGGAAACCCACGCAGACACGGGGAGAACATGGAAACTCCACCCAGATGGGGATTCGAACCGGGAATCCCTAGCGCTGAGAGGCGAACGTGCTAACCACTAAGCCACCGTGCCGCCGCTATGAAAACTTAAAAAACTTATTTCCATATAATTTATTTTTGTTATTAGAGGAAATATAAACTTTTATTAGACACAATTAAATATATATTATATTAAATATATATTTTTATAGGTTCTTCACAGTAATGGTGAAAGTATAAAGGGTTCAGATTTGTGCACTGTTTAAACATTTTTAAACATTTAGATTTCTAAAAAATTAAGACAAATCTAACAGTTATCTATGAATTATTTCTGGTCAAAATTTGCAAGAATGAAACAATAAAATATAGGCTGACATACTTGTAAATATTTAACATTAAAAGTTTCTTCTGGTGGCATTATTACACTTATTTGGAAAAGGGTCTAAACATTTTTGTCATTCCTAAAATGAGGGCGGCACGGTGGCTTAGTGGTTAGCACGTTCGCCTCTCAGCGCTAGGGATTCCCGGTTCGAATCCCCATCTGGGTGGAGTTTTCATGTTCTACCTGTGTCCGCGTGAGTTTCCTCTGGGTTCTCCGGTTTCCTCCCACAGTCCAAAAACATGGATCAAGTCAATTGAATTCTCCAAATTGCCCCATATAGAGTCTGTGTAGAGTGAGTGTGTGCCCAGTGATGGATTGGCGCCCTGTCCTGGGAGTATCTGCCCAGCGCCCGAAACGTTCTCCCCTGGATGGGCATTGGGAACCCCACCGCGACCCTAATAGAGGATAAAGCGGGAGATAATGAATGAATAAATTAATCCTAAAATGAAATATAAAAAAAAACATTATCCAGCGGTGATGATCTTGTCACTATTCACCTCACTCAACAAAAGAAAATGATATGAATGTCATACCGTAGACATGTTCCACACAAGTTGTGCGCCACTTGATCAGTTCCTCTCCTCGCACCCACAAACAGATTTTAATCCTCGAATCCCGTTTAGTTTTTACATATGTCACACTGAAATGCATAATCAGAGTAATTAAAGAAAAGGATCGCTAACCTTATTTACACAGCCACGTTAAACCACCAGATGGCACTGTTGAATAAGTCTAGAGGAGGGACTCCGTCTACGTACTGTTGACCTGACTGACTAATTTTCATTCGACATGAACAAGCTTTCCACACACTTCCCTGCAGACATGGGAAAGTTCTCTCAGAGCAGCGGTCCATGGTTTGTGGTGTGACGTCCAAAACCATCCACTAATGCCGGGTTTCGCTGCAACGCGACCACATCTTGTCTGCTCTGTGGGAAAGCTGTGGAAAAATGACATTTCCAAAAGTTCAGCCGTCGTCACGCAGGCCACTTACAACTTTATGCCTCTGTGCAAACCGGAAAAGCAAATTTAGACGCTTTTTAAACAATTCACCGCAGCAAGACTGCGGCCTTTGGCTGTGGGTGGGAAACGCAACAACCACCTCTCACCTACAATACAGCACTGTGTGTAGACCAGTGTCTCAGACTGTACCTTTTATGGACCCCAGCATTGTCAGTCTCATGAAAAGCGATCCAGATTGGAAATTATGGCTCTCGCATTTAACTATTCATTTTTGTTATGCAAGCCTTTGTAATAGGATGTACAACAACCTAATTCATGTAGGCATAATAGTCAGCATTTGGACTCTTTTATTCATTCATCCGTCCATTATCTTCCGCTTTATCCTCTACTAGGGTCGCAGGGTAGTTCCCCATGCCCATCCAGGGGAGAACGTTTCAGGCGCTGGGCAGATACACCCAGGACAGGGCGCCAATCTATCGCTGGGCACACACTCACACAGACACACAAACACACTCTATATGGGGCAATATGGAGAATTCAATTGACCTTGATCCATGTTTTTGGACTGTGGGAGGAAACCGGAGAACCCGGAAACCCACGCAGACACGGGGATAACATGGAAACTCCACCCAGATTGGGATTTGAACCAGGAATCCCCAGCACGGACGAGCTAAACACTAAGCCACGTGCTATATATAATTTATATATGCTATAGCCACGTTATACAAGCCCTTGACACTTTTCACAATTTGAATTTTGAATACTTTTCTTCACAGGGCCAAACTAAAATGGCAGAATATAACAAGTGGTTGGTATAGTTGTTACTGCGCAGGGTCATGTTTGCTGTGCTTGGTTTTATTCTGATAAAGTGGAGCCTGTCTAAGTCTATAGTCTATTGTTGTAAAGCAGCTTTACAGTATTCCGAGCCAAAACCCCTAAGTGCAAGTCGAAGGGACAGTGGCAAGAAAAAAAACTTGCTGTTATAGTTGGTATAAAGGAAGACACCTTGGCAGGACCAAGGCTTAGTTTGGGACCCACCATCCTTGAGGGGCCAGACAGCATCAACAGTGTAGGACACCAATGAACAGACTGCAATGATCAGGTGTCCTTTTTAAAAAGTTAGAAAAACTATATACGTCTACTGAGGCCATCCTGGCAGGATTGCAAAGCCATTAGTTGTTGCCACGGTGCTTTGGCAATGTTATGGATAAGGAGCTGGTGATACCTCAAAGAAAAACAGATAAGAAAATCAGTTAATGTAAGTAAAGAACAGTAATTAATTAGTATACAGAGTTTGATTTTTGACACAGCATGCATGTTCCATATTACAGCATGTGGTCTCGGCATAACTGACTAGAGCAGCAAACCTAAAAGGGGCAAATGCTGCAGATTACATAGTCAAGAAGGCTTTCTGGAAGAGCATCAGATAAACTTAGAAATATACCATATATGGAAAAACAGCTTTACTCACTTTTAATAATCTTATTTAAAGTAAGTCTATTGTAGTCTATTAATTTGGCTAATTAGTGCTTAATTGTTTGTATGCTATGTTATGTGTGGTTTTGGACATTACATACAACATTTAAAGACATATATCATATTATTGACATTTCAATACAAAATTATAGACGTTTGTATGAAACAGTTTTTAACTCAATTCTTCTTGGAGGTAATTTCAAACAATAATGGGGTATGATGGGATTTGTGGCCATTTGGAAACTAACAGAAAATAGAAAGATCAGGTAGTGACATTGAACGATAACCTCTCTGACAAATGACATTTATCCAAAAGGTGTTTAGTAAGATTGATGTAGGAGCATTTCACAGCCACTAAAGGGCTTTCACACTAAACATTTTAATAATCAATTAAAATAATTATCTAAACAGAAAGTGGCTTAGTGGTTTGCACATTCGCCTCTCAGATTCCCGGTTCGAATCCCTATCTGGGTAGAGTTTACATGTTTCCTCCGGGTTCTCCGGTTTCCTCCCACAGTCCAAAAACATGGATCAAGTCAATTGAATTCTCCAAATTGCCCCCTATAGAGTGTGTTTGTGTGAGTGAGTGTGTGACCAGCGATAGATTGGCGCCCTGTCCTGGCTGTATCTGCCCAGCGCCCGAGACGTTCTCCCCTGGGTGGGCATGGGGAACCCCACTGCGACCCTAACAGCGGATAAAGCGGAAGATAATGAATGAATGAATTAATCTAAAAAGAAAGCGTCTTACCTAAAACTGTTGGAAAATTTTTAATGTTAAAATATAATTGGCAGTGTTTTTGCAAATTATAGCACAATCATTAACTTCTAAAAAGTGGGGGGATCCAAGTTGTTGATTTAAGAAGTGCATATACTAATACTCTGTTATTTATTTATTTATTTTTTTATTAATTTTTTTAGGGCTTTAGAAAATCAGATCAATGAAACCCTTTTTTTTATCCTAAGACTGCGTTACTGACCAAATATTACATACTGGAGATGTAGAGATAACCTTCAAGCTCATCACAGCTCACAGAATGTATTATTGTAACTCCAGAAAAGAGGTACTATTTTATTCCTGCCTTTCACTCAACAAAAAACCCTCTGTTGGATATAGATCTGGTTTAAAGTGAGCCGTGCTCTGGGACCAGATTTCAAAGGTGTGACATAAAGTTCATAAAGCCTGAATGTTTCCACTATAAATACAAGCTTCTCATGTTGCAGCCTCACGTGCACCGCAAGATCAAGCATTTCGAATTAGGCAGAGGAAAAAAAGCACTCTACTAGATGAAAAAGGTTTCCTGGGGTCAGATTCACATAAAATCTCCTTTTAAATGAAGAGCAGTTAAGCAACCATGAAAGGTAATGTAAAACAGGCAGGGTGCTGCCAAGCATCCCATGCTTTCGCTTGTGTCAGCACTACCAACAACTGGTATATCACAGAGATGAATGACACTCCTACTTTTATCTTTAGTTCCAGCATTATACCCCCCCACACACACTTTCTGCCAAGTCCTCGTCAAAATAGTGCTACAGTATCTACAGATTTAAGGCATGTGGGATGGAAAATGTCTGCAATATTACTCAGTGCAAATACTGTAAGTGGTTAGGCCACATCCTGAATTATAACAACACAACATCTAAACATTTTCTATAGAATTACTAAGTCATTTGAAAGCAATGAACATATTGGGCCCTATTTTAGCTATCTTTCAGTCAACTGCACATCTTGATTTAGTATGTGTCAGGGTGTCTTTGCTATTGTGACGACAGGAAAATTACATGCAAATTCATGTTGTGTTTTGGGCATGACGTGTAATAAACCAATTAGTGTGGCACTTGCCATTCCCTTTAAGAGCTGGGTACATTGTGACTTTAGAACGTTTAGAAAGATTTTGTGTTGATGTAGAATAATGTGGGTTTTTTTTTATTGTTGATGTAAATATTTGCATAACAAGCAGAGTTATGTGTGATTGTTGATAATTTACTGCAAAGATAGCAACGTCTGACTGTTGACATCTGCCTAGGTTGTTTTCAGTCAGTGGCCCACCTGTGTTTTTCTGTTGCCAAGATAGCAAAACACCAGAAATTTACATAACAGAACTTATTTCGAGCCTTGGCATAGATATATTCACAAGCAATGTTGATATTTGAATGGCACAGATGCAAGGTCAAAAAAAATTGTTGGCAAGGTGTAAGATAGGGCCTGGATTTATTATGTGTCTACTTTAAATTGATGTATATTTTGTTTGTGTGCAGTGTGACACATTTCCTTACCTTGCAATTCGTACCAAATATTCCACATTTCTTAAACAACACACATAGTAAAATTAAGTGATTCAAATGGTCAAAAGTTTACCTAAAAACGCAGATTCTACGGTGAAGCCAGTTTCAACTTTCACCGGTTTCACCGAGGAGCTGCAGCATGTCCCAGTCCTGTTGGGGTAAGGTAAGGAAAAACTCTTGACAGAATGAAAGTTTATCACAGGGCAGAACCACACCCTTAGACAACCGAGCATCTTTTTGACTTCCAAAGGAAGCCCATACAGACAATATAGAATGCCACACAACATGAGTCTCAGCTACCCATTGCTATTGAGCTATGGATAATGGCTTAGAATCAGGTACAGTCATTTTCTATTGTTGCATTTTCTTCCATGCAGCACACACATTTATAAATTTTCTTACCTTTTCTTCTTTTTTTTCTGTTTTCATTAAAGCTGACCACAGTGATGCATGTTTATATCCTCCACCATTACTTCAACCATGTCAGTCCTCATCCATAAAACTTGTCTTTTCTCTTTTTCTCTCTTCCTATTGCCTGATAGTGCCGTCATCACCCTACTGCAAATATAAATCTCATCTCTCTTCGGCATATCCAAACATATCTTCTGCTCCACTACTTCAAGCTCTCTCTCCTGCCTTTTGGTCAGAGCCAGCATCTCAAAGCTGTACAACATTGTAGGTTGTACTACTGTCTTCCTTTTCATTTTCGCAAAAACTTCTCTAGGTCTAATCAATCCTGCAACTCTCCATTATCCCCTCATCCTGCTTGCACTTCTTTTTCAACTCTTTATGGCATTCTCCATTACTTTGGACACCAGAAGCCAAGCATGTTATCTTGTTCAATTTCTTCACCTCAACCCTTTGTAAATTAACATTTTTGCCATCTTCCCTCTCGTTCAGACACTTTTTTTTCAGTCTTTTATTAACCTTCATCCTCCTTCTCTAAACACATTCTTACATACACCAGGGTTATTTTTTTAACCATTCTAAACTAAAACAATGCATTTTTAACAGAGCTTCTATTCACAGTTAACCTAAAATTCCATCATAGTACCTACAATTAAAAAAAATTACTTGAGTGGGGGGGGGGGGGGGTTCCATTAAAAACATGTGTATTTATCCCAATCTAAATAATTCCAAAAGTTTAAAGGCTTAGAGGTACTGTTTAAACTTGAGGTGTTAAACTGAGACAGTCAGTGATAACACTCCTTTCTTAAAAGTGGTGCCATTCACTGCCATTCAGTTATTTAACTATCATTCAAAACATCTTTTATTATTTCTCTTAGAATATCACAACTCCTCATCTGTAATGCTACAGTGAGGACCTTAATCTACACTAAGGAATCGATAGAACATTTACAAGACTTTCATGTCTGAACTCAATCAATTTAGCTATTAAAGAATTTCTGATGTACTGTACTTAGTTTCTGTCTGACAGAACGGGATGATGGGCTCCCCACCAAGTCTCATTGATTGTTCAGACTTTGAATATTGTGCTAATTTCAGAAATCTCTATATAAATAAACAAATCACAAAATTAAAATAAATATATTTAATCCAACATTCAGAAAGATTTACCAACATTAAAAAAATCAGTCACACTTGGCTGAACACAACATATCCTCACTAACTAGTATAAATAAATAGCTTTTAAATATAGCTTTAACAGTGGGTCTTAGAAATATGAGATGTGGAAATGAATGCTGGGAAAAGATAATGGCAATAAGGAATTAAGATAGAGCTAGACAGTCTCTTGCAGCTTAGGGTACATTCCAAATCCTTGTAACCCTCTCCTTAAAATGAAACATTTTTATTTAAAAAATGTGATGTCACATAGTTCATAGTTTCATGTAGTGTATCAAGGATGCAGGTTAAAGCATCTCCAGTGTCCATTCTATAAGCATGTTTCCTAGCACCTTCCTTTGGGCTTCTACGCATTCTAAAACATCTGTAACTGACTAAATGTCTTGTCATTTCTTCCTCTTTACTGCAGTGGAGTGGGGAAAAATCTCTTTCCTAAATCTACTTTTTACGTTTATAAGAATGACACACAGCTGCCTGAATAACCTTTCCTTCCATTACAAGGAACTGACATAAAAGATGCAGCCCCTAAAAATAAAATTACACAAAAGGCTTTTTGTTCTGGAATACTTTGCTCATATAGGACACATTTGTGTGGAATTATTGATGATTTGTATGTAATCTTATTTTTGGAGGTTTCACAGTGATGTTTAAAATGTGTGTATGTGTGTGATGAAATGTATAAAATAAAATCCCTTTCACAAGTGCATCTGGTTTTGTGATTTCAAAAAGCGTGTGTGCAGAATCATGGAGGGGGTTGCTGTTTGATTGGAGGTGGAGGGGCAGCCAGAGTGGCACCAGGTACAACGCTTCATGGAACAAATTATAGAGTATTATTGCTCCCGCATGTTTAAAGCTAAAGTGGTATTTCACCATCAGCCACTCGTGCTTCACCTCGCAAGGGTTAAAATCAGCAGATTTCTTTTATTTTCATTCATGCCTAAACTTAAGAGTGTGTGCGCGCGCCTTCGGCCGAACGAGCATGGCTCTGCCGTGCACATGGAAACTCCAAATAAACAGAAAAATACTGCTAACTAGATTGTTGGTGGTCGCATGTATAGTTAAATGTGATCCGCAGAGCTTAATTTAGCGGTGGGGCAAAAGGCTGACAAGGGGGAAAAAAAGAGTTTGTTTTTGACGGAGGGCCGCGGGGACGGGATGGAAGAAAATAGCAAAAATGTGTGTCAGATGAGTTTAATTGCAGGGCCTCTAATCTTAAATGATTCAAGCCCACGTCTGCCAGGCAGACAGTGACTCAGATGTGAAGTCTGGATCAGGGGCTCTTCCCTGCCTCTGTCCTGGCTCTGGTTGTCCGCTCGGCTTATGCATACCTGCTCTGCTTGGATACTGCTATGAAGCCTGTGCTGAGCTGAAGGAACCCCTGCTGTGATTCAAAGCCAGAGTGAGCCTGTCGTTCCAGGCTGAAAAGCCCCGTCCTTGCGGCCAGTATCAGCATCAGCATGGCCCCCTTCCTCTCTGACGTCAGCCTGTGGGTTGCCACGAACCCTGGCGGAAAGCCGCTGCGTGTGCATGAAAACAGCACAAAAATACAGGTTCTTTACAACACTGGAGATGATACTGAAACATTAATCAATACACAAACACTTTGATTTGAAACAAAGGTAACAACAACATGGCCACACATTTTAAAGACACTTTTTAAAAAGCTCGCAGGTCATAGCAATCATAAACATTTTATTGCAAACATTTTTTTAGGCTCACAGTCTGCCCTAAATGACTATGACAGAACTTGAAATGGTGTTGGGTTGGTTTTAAAAAGAAGAGATGGGATACAACCAGTGACAGATGTGGCATTCTTAAAGGCAGCTTTGTTTTTTGCTCAGCGTGTCGTTCTCTTTGCTGACATGATAGTGTTTCCGAGCCGGTCCATGACAGCAGAGGCTGTCTGACCACAATAAAGTGGCTCATGGCCCACAGTGGCTGACAGCAGCACACGCCAAGACTAGGTTCTGCCTGTTTGGCCCAATTTCCCCGACGTCTTCCCAAAGTTTGGAGGGGGCACAGATTTCTGCGGCATCCCACCCCTCAATTTGTCTTCATTAACTTCTATTTTTGTAAATGAGTCAGAGGTGCAAAATCACCCTCTATGTGAGTGTTGGGAACTAAATTACATGGATGATGGGGCAGAGTATAAACACATACTCAAAAAACAACACAATGCATGGAAAATGCTTCATTGTTTGCAAGTACTGAGTTTCTAAAAAAAGTCAGTAGACAAGAACAATAAATAAAACTAAATTTCAAATGACAGTCCTTTAATGCACCTCAATTTTATGCAACACAGTACATTTAACTGGGAGTTTTTTTCCCCAGTGAGATAAGAAACAATGATGTGAATCTAATAAAGGTGCCGATAAGTATGGGTGAGAAGCTTATACAAATACACACACTCACTGGCCATTTTATTAGGAACACCTCCTCAGTACACTTTCTGTTTTTTTAGTTCCACTTTCAGTTCCATCATATAGATGGACTGTGTAGTTCTACAACTACAGACTATAGTCCATCTGTGTTACCTAGTTCACACTTTGTTAATCTGCTTTAGTATGTTCTCAGTTGATCAGGACCCTCACAGAGGAGGTAATAGGGTGGTGGATGATTCTTAGCATTGCTGCTGGACAGAGAAAATTAAATTTATACATACATGAGTCTGATCCACTCGTATCATCCACCAGCCTAATAAAAGCTGCACTGTGTGTGTGTTGGGGGGAGGTCTTGATCATCAGAGAACAGAGTAAAGGGGACTAACACAGTATGTAGAGAAAGACATAGAATACAGTGTGGAATTGTAAAACCACAAAGTCCATCTCTAGGGTAAGTATACATTCTCTCTCTCTCTCTCTCTCTCTCTCTCTCTCTCTCTCTCTCTCTCTCTCTCTCTCTCTCTCTCTCTCTCTATATATATATATATATATATATATATATATATATATATATATATATAGAGAGAGAGAGAGAGAGAGAGAGAGAGAGAGAGAGAGAGAGAGAGAGAGAGAGAGAGAGAGAGAGAGAGAGAAGGAGAGCGTTTAATAATTTTAAATTAATAATGCTTTATTAAAAGGACATGCATTAGTATGTAGAGTCAGTAATGAGCTGTCCAATAGGTGTCCATAAACTTTTAATGTATCTAAAAAGGATTAAGTTGTGAGTCATAATGCAGACCAGAATGGGTAAACTGTGTGAAGCTGAATTAAAGGGTGTGTTTGGCAAGATTGTGGTTGGGATAGTAAGTTTTAGTAACACCCAGCAACATGCAGTCTGCTTATAAAACTCCCATCAGTGAGGGGAGTGTGCTGGGGGTCATCACACACTGAGATGACGTCAGTGTGTCGGGGGTCTTGTCTCTTGCTGATGGCATAATTTTTCACCATGGTCGAATCATACACACATAAATGGCTCAATAAAATGACACATCTCGCTCTCAGAGCGGAGTGATTCATTGTGGCATGGTGCTCTGCCCCACCGGAGGATTTACAGTGCATGTGCAACACATGCCGAGTGAAAACGGCTGTGTATATGCTTAGGGGAAGCTCCAACTCTCTGACCACTGAATAGAACGGCAAGGGGCAATTTTAAGTGGGATAAGGTGAAATAAATCAGGGGCCCAGTGCAGCTGTTCTGCACTGTGTCCCTGTGGAACATGCTCCCAGATGGGGACCACTGCTCTCGCTCATATGTGGGTAGCTTCATTATTGTGAGGTGAATTACTGTAAAACATTACCAATCCCCTGGCCATGATGAGCTTCACAGCTGCAAACCCACACTTGCACTATTGTGGTCTCACTGAACAGAAAGTCAGCAGGGACTAAAAGTTCCTTGTTCATTTTAAAATGGTTTGTAGGTTAAACAAAGCAACATAATGCTTACTTTCAACAAAAGGCTACATTGTCAAAAGAATTGACAAAAACACCATATGGACAAAATCACAAGGACATTTACAAATTACAATTTTAGGAGCTTTTATAACAATCCATTCTTAGCTAGTCCGTTTCTTCAGCTATCACAGCATCCACTCTTACTACAAGGTTTTGGAGTGTGTCCGAGAACATTTGCCCATCCATTCAAAAGAGCATCTGTGAGGTTGGTCCTTTGAGGACCAATCTCACCAACCCTTGCTTGTAAGCTCCATTCTAGGTCATCTCAAAGGTATTTAAGGAGACCTTACACTTTACTCTCTATTTTACGCTTTTGTGTATCAAAAGAGAACATTTAAACCTGATCATTATCCTACCACCCCCCCCCTTTTTTTTTTTATAAATACCAGGTGTTTGGGAAAGAGATGTGTTTTGAGTTGTTTCCTTAAGATGCCAAGTGACTCCCCCTTACAGAAAGAGTTGGGAAAATCGTTCCAACATTTTGCACTGGTGAACGATACAGAGTGGGAATTAGCAGTGAGGTGGAATCACCAGGCGACATTCACTAGAGGAAAGTGAACGAGTTGGAATGTGTTTGGAAATATAGATTAAAGGTAAGAGGGGGCAGATCTGAGATTGTCCTGTAGGCCAGAGTCAGTGCCTTGTACTGAATACAAGCAGCTACAGGGGGCCAATGGAGAGAGATGAGTAGTGGAGTGACATGAGTTTGCTTGGGCCGGTTGAACACAAGTCAGGCTGCAGAGTATTGAATCAGTTGTAGAGGCCTGATTGTGCAAGCTGGGAGACTGGCAACTTAAAAATGGTCACTCCACTAGGGTTCAACAGTGTTGTATAGGAAAAAAGTATAAACAAATCTAAAACCAAAAATACTTTTCTGTAGTGAGAAAACAATTTAAGAACAACCCCCTCTCATTTCAAACCACATCTTACTTTATGTCAATGTACAGATTTTTAGGAGGTTAATTTTTTTCTTGTTCCCAAACATGACATCACAGATTGGCTCACATTACGTAGAGCAACAGGGGACCCTGGTATATCATCTCTCCCACCCAGTGAGATCAGGGCTGATTGTGTCTCTTGGACTTGTTGAGTTCAAACTGAGCTAATGTGTATAAATTCACACCATGATACTATTTTCATACGGCAACCCCCTTGTGTAAAAGTTAACATTTTATTCCATTTGGCATCCGCAGCTTTATACTTTATGGCTTTTAACAGACAAATTTATATTTTATACATGGAATCATGGTAAGAAATAAAAAAAAATATATATATATATATTACATTATTGCCTAGCGATAGATTGGCGCCCTGTACTGGGTGTATCTGCCCAGCGCCCGAAACGTTCTCCACTGGATAGGCTTGGGGAACCCCCCCCGCGACCATAATATAGGATAAAGTGGAATATAATAGATGGATGGATATATATTACATTATGTCTTTATACAGCGTTGCTTAAATGTAAACTCTATTCTTTCTAAAATATTGTCTGTTTTGTGTAAATAAAAAAAGCTTAACTGTTTAATAGAGTTAAAATACATAATTACATGATCTAGTAAGCAGCAACGGATTATTGATACATTTAAAGGTAAAAGTAAAGGTAAAAGATTGTGAAAATTCATTTGAATTTAGAAGACTCTAATATAAAAAAAAAATGATTTATGTTAATGCCCACAAATTCAAACTCAGATTTAATACAGCAACATGAAAAGATCATTTGTCCTTACTACTAGCAATATTATCCACCACTGGCTAAATAACCCAATGACCCATTTCCCCCGGTCTTTTTCCCCTGTTTTTAGAAACTGTAGTGCTGCATATTTGGTATCCCTTCGAACTAAAAATAACTTGTGTGCTTACGCAGTTTCATACGAAAGACACACTTTAAAAAAAAAAAAAAAAAAAAAAAAAAAAAAAAAAAGCTCTGAAGCAAAAATCAAGTGTTAAGCTAAATACTTTGACATTTACATGCATGTTGGTTGGCCTTTAACATCCTGTAGTACATTATTTAATATGCTAGTAATCATCTCTTGACATCTGAAACGTATTAAATAGCTTTTCACGTTGTTGGAGCTTGAATGAGTTATTCAAGCACTCTGTGTTGTAGAATGCATTACATAAAAAAGAGATTCTTCTGCTGAATCAATCAGTGGTCTCATAAATAAACCCACCTTTAAATGGCCTGTGAACCTGGCACAAATTGTCACAGCTTGGAGAACCCGGTAGCTTTCAAAATACATGTGAAATAAAGAGCAGGCGGTGTAATATAGTCCTGTGTATCTGTATGTGATCTGGGTGAATTCTGACCACTGGTATAGTCTTCACACATATATATTTCTTAAAATATATCCAGTTATTACATTGCTGGTATAGAACTGTTACCTTTTAAACATCAGATTACTTTAACATCAGATTACTACATTTCTTGCTGTATAGTGACAGAGCTACCCACTGTGCATTCATGCTACCTGTAGAACATTTAGGAACAATCAATTAAATACAGCTTTACATCACTTGCTTGCTCATAAGGTAAAGAACTTACAGCCCAAATGGCTAGTGCCTTCCACACAGAAAGGTTGCTTATTTACAGAGAAATTTTACAAATACATGCAATCAATTAGAATTGACCAATGCCCACCATGTGAACTGCATTTTGATTTAAAACCTTTTTTGCAAAATCACATTATTTTAAATTTAAGTAGATATTTGTAAGTTTATTGCAAACATTTTTTTAGGCTCACAGTCTGCCCTAAATGACTATGACAGAACTTAGATATTTGTAAGTTTATCCACTGCCATTAATGGCAATGTCTAAACTATACTTGATTCATATTTTCAGTGTAATATATATATATACACACAAGGCACTGTGCAAACAATTTAGGTTGATGCTGTAAAAATACTGTAAACAGTAAACTAAGAACATTTCCTCTGAATTCGAAGGGAAATAAGCTTGATGTTTTTTTTCTCATCTTGAAACCCCAGTCTGCTTGGAAATCTTTGTCTGGGAGAAACCTTGCTGATGCACTATAACTACCTTGTGTCTTGTTGCTGTGCTCAGTCTTGCCATGGTGTATGACCTTGCCATACCCCTCTTACCATTGCTATGCTGATGACACTCAGCTTCATTTGTCTTTTGCCCCTGACGATACCACAATCTCAAATCGGATATCTGCCTGCCTCACCGACATATCTGTTTGGATGAAGGCCCGTCATTGCAAATTAAATTTAGAAAAAATAGAGCTTCTCATAATCCCATCTAAACTCTCCATCCATAATAATGACCTGACCTTCCAAATTGATGGTTCCACAATCTCTATACACCTGTTGCAAAAAAAAATTAAAATAAAAATTAATAAAAAAAGGGGGGGGGGGGGTGCAGGATCAGATAATGATCAGGTTTGATAATTCTACAGTGTAGCTGGTTTTCTCCATAACTACTGACTTGTGGTGTTCTCATTTGTAAGTCACTTTTGATAAAAGAGTAAATGACTAAATGTAAATGTATGACCTGTGACATGAAACTGTCTTCCATAACCTCAGCCTGGTAGCAGTTTGGCTGTTCCTCACCCAGTATTAAGGCCTCCTACACAGCTGTATCTGTTTCACTTAATGACTGTGATTCAACCTACTTGTGAAATTTATGATCATTAGCTCCTGTTTGGTGCCAAATCCCTGAATTTGACATGAATGAATGCATTCTTAGATTACAGAATTTTTTCACACCTGTCTAAAACTTGTGCACAGTATTGTATATATACTGATTATATATAACTCGTTGCAGCAGGAGTACATCAGCTTTGGGGAAGATACCAGAGGCGTCAGCAATAAACTTTGGTTAGAGATAATTAACGCATCTGACGCGCCTTTGTCTGATGAATGTGTGCACAATTTATCAGCTGCAGGAATGCAAGGGCATGGCCAATATCATTAACCAACACCGTGTTTTAATTAATTTTAAATAATGTGTAAATAAAGCCTGTTCCTGAGCGTGTGAAATCCTGTCTTCAGTCCTCATTAATTACCCTCATGTAGCCACATATTAAAAACTCACCAATAATAGCTTCGTCTCGGGCGCTGGGCAGATAGACCCAGGACAGGGCGCCAATCCATCGCTGGGCACACACTCACTCACACAGATACACTCTATATGGGGCAATTTGGAGAATTCAATTGACTTGATCCATGTTTTTAGATTGTGGGAGGAAACCCACGCAGACACGGGGAGAACATGGAAACTCCACCCAGATGGGGATTCGAACCGGGAATCCCTAACGCTGAGAGGCGAACGTGCTAACCACTAAGCCACTGTGCCGCCATAATAGCTTCAAAAATAGCAATATTATTTATGAAAATAACACTCACCAAAAATGCTGATTAAATCATGGTTATTTGCACACAAAATCTTCCTTTTTCCTTAAAGAATTGTTTATTTAAATCCATTAAGAAGTCCTTTTCTATTGCCATTAATGCTGAAAGTCAAGTTGTATTTCTGTAATAAGCTTCAATTGGCTGAAAGTGCTCATCAAAAGTACTTTCCAAACAGAGTGCATTAATACACTGACAATGTAAGCCTGCTGGAAGGCTGTGGTATCACTATCTCAAAATCTGGGTGGTTATAGCAACAGGTTGATCCACACTTATTTAATGCTACTGGGCCCACAATAACCAATTATGCTGAAATGTGATTAAATGCATTAATTAAAAAAAATAAAACATTTCTGAAAGTGGTGCAAATGGGAAAACGGTAAGAAAGGACAGACAGAGCGGTCGAAATTAGTTAATTATACTAATTAGAATATCTAATTACCAGTAATCATAGACAAAATATAATTAAATCAGTTGGCGATTCAGAAATTTTTAGGCCTTCAGAAAAGTCCTTAAAGGCACCAACAGCTTGCCACTGCTGTTGTACATTTCCTATATTCATACCTAATGGTTTAGCATTTTATTAGCAATATAAACATTCAGATATAATCTAATGCTAGAATGCTAGCTAACACATGAGCAGCAAAAGGTTCCCTGGAAGTCCCTACTCTGTACAAGCAGGCCAGCAATACTCATGTGACCGTAGGGGCAGCAAATTAGTGGAAATTGGAGACCAAAGAACTGTGGTTCTTAATACTTTTGGTAAACAATGCATGCCACAAAGATTTTATTACAACAAATGGGTTGTACATACGGTAACTTAAAAAATGATTTGTAACCATTTGTAAGATTTGTAACCAGTTCTGTTAGTCTTCCACTTTCTTTTACAAGCAGATGCCAAATTTGTGGAGGGACCACTCAAAAGATTAGAGACCTGCTATAATTGAAAGGGGGGGGGGCACTCCATATTAATACAGTTTTATAAAGGATGTTCATGAAGCTGTGGTCAGGAACAGACATGCTACAAATAATATTGCCTTATGTTGGTGGTACTGTAACTTATGGACTGGGATTACCCTAGCTTAGTGTTGTAGCACAGGCCATAAATGGGGAGAAGCATGGGGGCACGTGTGAACACAGTACAGGCACTGTCTCGCGGAAGTTAAAATAATATATATGTTGGATGATGGCCAACTATTAAAGATGGAACCTACTCGAGGCACTTGTATAAACATTGCAGGGCTGTTACTGTTTTACTCTGAAATCAAAAAGCTTTTAAACCTTTAATCGAATCACTAAAACAGCCAACAGGGAGATTTTTAATGAAAGGTTATGACAAATTAGATTTCCTCATCGACTAAGCTTACCGGCTTTTCTTCGTAGGGGTAGAGAAGGACGGTGTGAAGAAAAATGATATAAATGCACTCAATTTGACCACACATTTAAATGTTAATAGCGTGAAATTTGAACATGATCTCAATTCAAAATAAGCAGCACTAGCCTGCACATATTGTGATTGGACTGCTGAACGTTTATGCTTAAATAGTACTCAACTGCACTGAGCTTTGATCTGGCAACCATGGCAAAAAAAAAAGTTGGAGTTGGATTTTGACATAACAGTTTCCTTGCTTTCTTAACACCACACATTAACACTTGGGTCGTGCTTGGGGCGTACCTTCCTCCCACCTGCATCTATCCCTCTAATTAGAAAGTATAACTCAAGATCACAAATTGCATGTGAAGATCATACCACACTATCAATATGCTGACATATTGATCACATATACATACTTGAAATTTCATTAAAAACTTCACATGCAATGTTGTGTAAAATGACTGACGATGATTGTTAGTGGATCAATTGGATCTATTATTTGGTGGCACTACCATTGCGATAACTAGCTTTCCCATTGCGATAACTACATTGCGATAACTCGTGATAACGGTCAACAAGACAAGCTTCACTCTATAATCAATACTTAAACACATTTAGCTTGTCCTCAAGCTATTGTGTTACTTTAAAAAAATAATCGAATCACTGTTCTGTTGGAAGATCCATTTCTGGCAGACACCTTAAAGTGCTGCTTTAATATTTCAAAATATTGAGAGTATTGAGAGAAGCTTCATCAACCATTTACCCATCTTGGTAATTAAGTAACCAAAATAGAACCAGACATGGCCAAATATTGTTTGAGTAATGGATTATTTTCATTAAGCTATTGTCACTAATGCAGTTTGTGAGCTGCGTAGCTGTGCACTCATCAGGTGTAACACATATTACTACCAATATCTTTGTATGTACATGTTGCAGACATTTATTATTTGCCACCGTTTGAGTTCAAGTTTTTGATCACAATATGCACACTTACTATTTACTAAATAATTACAAGATTAAGCAGGTACACAATTGTGACATATTATAAACAACCAATCTGATCCTTCTCTAGTAATAATATAACAAATGACATCCTAATTTAGATCAGAATCCACTTACAACATCATGAACATCCTAATCCATTAACGATGTAATATGCTCTGATCATTTAATGACACAATATACAAGACAACAAACTCCAGTTATGCCATAAACAAGGGCATGCTGGTTCAATTCTAAGGTATTAACAGCGATAATCCAATCCAGTGAATAGAAGAATGTTGTTTTCACTGCACTGCAAAATAAAAACTTGGTTTGGGATTTATGGTCAGAGTGGACAGTCTTTTCTGTGTTTGCATGGTAGTAGAAAAACTAGAGAAGATGCATTGCTTAATGGTAAGAATGTATAGACAAATGCAAGTGTTTATGTGTATGCACTGTGATAATTTGTCCATGGAATTTTTCTGCCTGAATGAAATATATTTTATAATTCATTGTATTCATAGGAAATCAGTTATTATAATTAATTATGTGACATGTCAATGTATTTATTTAATTTATTCATCTTAGACAATTGTCTAAGTATTATACATAACAGGGCGGCACGGTGGCTTAGTGGTTAGCACGTTCGCCTCTCAGCGCTAGGGATTCCCGGTTCGAATCCCAATCTGGGTGGAGTTTCCATGTTCTCCCCTTGTCCGCGTGGGTTTCCTCCGGGTTCTCCGATTTCCTCCCACAGTGTAAAAACATGGATCAAGTCAATTGAATTCTCCAAATTGCCCCATATACAGTAGAGTGTGTTTGTGTGAGTGAGTGTGTGCCCAGTGATAGATCGGCGCCTTGTCCTGGGTCTATCTGCCCAGCGCCTGAGACGTTCTCCCCTGGATGGGCCCCCCGCGACCTTAATAGAGGATAAAGCGGAAGATAATGGCTGGATGGATTATCATAACGCACATTAGGGGCAAGGATGTGAAATGACAGCACTAATCACTATATTCTATATATCAGAAATTCAAATAGTAGACCACTTCTTACATTTATATATGACGTGGTTGTATAACCTCATTAGTAATATGAAAATAGTGAACTCATCATTCACTAAAATGAAAGTGCAGATCCAGTCAGTGATTCACAAAACAGTGATGACATCACTGGGACAATACGACAGCATGAGTCATCTTTCTAGACACCAGTGTTTTTGTGACATCACCATTTCTCCGGATCTGTTGTAAGGTGTTCAACATCTTAATACTAAAATTTTATACCATGTGTTGACTGTCTCGTAGAGGGATGAGTGTTGTCTTGGCACAACATAAGGCTTTCCAGATAAAATTCACATAAACACTAAAAAGGGTATGAGCACAGGAGACACTTGCAAGTGCGCGTATACACACACACACACACACACACACACACACACACACACACACACACACACACAAACATGAGTCACAGTGAAATTACATTACCACATCTGAAATGTATGCAGAATGACTAGTGAGAAAGAACTGTCGGAAAGGAGACATGAGTAACTATGAGAGTGAGATCATTGTGTTAAGCAGGTCTGCGTTTAAACTGTAGCCTGCTTAATCAGGTCAGTAATTATCTCCACTTGTCAAAAATTTGTACACATCCCTCTATAATTAACTTATCAGTACTGTTATAGATACCATAATTATTATTCTAGGTTAAATGAAAGTTGGAATAATTACAATGCATATACATTTGAGACAATTAAATGCACACAAATGTGTGATTAGGGAATCTTCTTTTTCTATCCCTGTTTACAGACCACAATTACTGATCTAATTAGCCCATGAGAGACGTTTGACCCATGTTTAGGGCAGTAGCACAACAGCACTTGATATAAAAAAAAAAGTCAGATAGGATAATGATCAGGTTTGATAATTCTACAGTGAAGCTGTTTTTTTCTTAACTACTGGAGTGTGTTGTTCTCTCATTTGCAAGTCACTTTGAATAAAAGCATCTGCTTAATGACTAAATGTAATGTAATGTAAATGTAGTCGTCAACATATGCATTTGTAATTGGATGTCAAGCTGTCGATGTCTGTGATTGTTAGGCGTCTAATAACCTTTGAAAAATACTTGTAGTTGACTTGATCTCTACATCCTGCATGACAGCAAATTAAACTGCATTTTTATGTGGGCTAGGTTTTGTGGTTCACACAAAGCTCATAGTGTGACAGACTTTTTAAGAGCTTGTTAACTTCATAATAATAGTCTTAAACTTATCCATCAGAAACAGGAAAAGATAAATAAATTGGCACAATTTTGATGAGCTAAGCCAAATCTTCAGTTTATAGTTTCTCACAAAGATACATTTCCTAAGCAAAAAAATAGGGAGGCCAATACAGCATAAATGACCAAGTACAGTGGACGGTATAATTAAAGTAGACACAAAAGAAAACTGCATTTGTACTGTATTCATGCATAAACATTACACGTGTACACCAATGGGTAATAAAATCGGATGGATTGACTTAGTTGAAAGTTGACAGAATAGAATATTTTAAAGTAACAGCAAACATGATATGGGTCAGTTTGACCAAATGATTATCGGATCAAACAAAACAAAAACAAATAAATCTGTTCTATTAGGAGCTAAAACATCCAGCCAAATTGTATCTGTAGCTTAAATTTTAGTTTTCCCCGTTGCACATGACTTATATAAGAGCATAACTAATGAAAAAATAGCATGTTAAAAGCAAAACAAGTAGTGTCAGTTATTATTTGAAACCAGTATTGGATCAACACGCTGTTTTAAAACTATTTTTGTAATAGACACATTTAAATATGTTAGTATAACTACAATTCTTTTTATAACTATTCACTTTTTTCAGTCATTTTCCAAGACCCCTTTCCCAACCAGTGTTGTAAGAATGTATGTAACACCCCAGTGGTTTACAAACATACACTATGAGATGGCATTAAAATAATCTAAAAAAAAACTGTTTTTACTACTATTTACAAATTTTTCACATAAAAAGTTGAGGTGTAGATGTTAATTACTCTGTGACCTGCATGTTATGAAGATTTGTGTTAGTGAGCCTTGGTCCAAAAACCTGCTATGTATACTGCAAAAACTGAATACAATTGAAATGACAATTAAAACACCCAGCATGATCATCTCATCTAACTTTCACAATTTAGCTAATAAAGTAAATGACTTTAGATTTTAAGCCTTCAGACACACCATTGAGAGAGAACATACAAAATAAAAGGTGTGCAGCACTGACATAGCTTACTGCACTGTCATAGTAAATTGTTTACTGAATTTTTCAGGCCAAGTCAAATAAGGCACACATGATTAAAAACAATGGTAAACATTTATATATAAAAATACAAACTATTGTTGATTTGTTCTTTGTTTACTTACTTAAAACAAAATTGATTTATATCAAACATTTAAGCAATGTAAACCAAAATAATCCCAACAAGAATTTATTGAAGCTTTGTCCAGTCCTTTAGGCATAATGGATTATTTAAATGTAATTAACAAATTATAAGCTTAGTAAGGAATTTAATGATGCAGGTCCTGCCAACATTTATAGCAATGTCATCTAAAATCTACCTATTTTAGAGAATAAGATTCAGTACCCCTGAATTCTGTCTGGATTTTCAGCTAAGTCCAGTATTATTCAGCATCTTTGAAGCTGCTTGAATTCATGGGTTTTGCGCATGTGTTACTACTTCTACTTAGTGATCCTTTTCTATTTTTATAGCTCAAAATCCTGCGATCAAAATCTGCCAACATTAAACCCTTGAACAAAGTCATTAACCTGTAATTTCTTGGCTCATACACTGCCGGCTTTGATCTAAAGTTGTTTAAATTGGATGGTTACACGGTTAGAAACATTACATGACAATAAAAATCAGTTGATAACTTGTAAATACTGAATAAATATGTTTCTTCATCAATAAGTTTTTAATTTTTAATACCAGTGTCTATTTCAGGAGAACAAATTAAGATTTATCAGATGTTTAGGAAGCTCAAGAAAATTAACACATGAAATTGCACCACAAAAAAAGAAAAGTTACTCTGGATGTTCTGGAAAAGATCTCAGCCAAAGACTTATGCACCTCTGCACATTAATGAATGTTGTGCAGTTGTGTAATATTGTCGAAACAATGCTATGGTAAATGCGTGGTGTAATCCAAACCCAAGGAGGTGCAAGAAAATATTAGTGTGATCTTTTACAAATATTTCTTTTGGCCAGGCAATGTATGATGTAATAAACTCTTAAAGTCAAATTTAATACACGCTATAAATCTAACTAGGAATGTCCCACTTATTTAAGCCATGATCCAAATACTCAAATATAAGCACAATTTATCAAGTTTTACAAACAGATCCCTTTATAATATTCATCAAAAACATACCCATGTAAAAATGTTAGCGTGCAGACATTTAAAGAAATGTGGGTGTTGTGGGCCTGGCACAAACCCATTTAAATACAAATAAATTTTACTGTTTCTAACACTCTTATTTAGTGCTTTAAATACAAATGCATTAAAAGCCACTAATTAAAGACATGCAGCAAGTGCAACAACTTAGCCATTAAAACAAGTTTAAGTAATTTATTTATATAGCGTTTTTTACAATAGCACATTGTCACAAAACAGCTTTACAGTTTTATAAGCCCTTTAAACCCCAAAAAGCAAGCCGAAGTGACAGTGGCAAGAAAAAACTACTTGTTGTGTTATCTTAAGGAAGAAACCTTGGGAGGACCAAGACACAGTGGGGACTAATCCTCCTTGAGCGCCCGGGCAGCAAAAAACAGGATTACTTCATCATGACATACAGTATCACTGATGTACAGTATTCACTTGGTATAAAAAATTGGTAGGGAAGTTCTAGGCATAGAAACCAGATTTGCCAATGATCAAGTTTGATAACACTACAGTGCAAATCAACTACTGACTTGGGTTATTCTCTCATTTGTAAGTTACTTTGGATAGAAGCATCAGCTAAATAACTTAAGGTAAAAGTAGCGGAATGCAACCCAACCCTTTATAAAGAAGTGTGTGTGCAGGGGTCTTCCGGTTCAGTAATGCTGCATCTTGCCAGAAGGAAGTATATTACTTTTGCTTCTCAGCTGGATGCAAGTCAAGGTGTCAAATAGAAACTGACCCCCTAAAAGAACAATTTGAGCGCTGTCAACAGTTTTGATTCTGAAATGGGCTTCTCCAGGCTTGTGGAGCAGCACCGCATGGAAATTAATGTGCAGTGGAAACTGGCTGCCAAAAAAGACCAAGTTCTGCACCTCTTCCAGATTAGCATTCCTTCCATCTGACACATGCACTGTGTAGTGGATTATCATCTAAGTGGACAAAGTGCAATTTAACCAAAGGTGCGCACTCAAAAGGAAAGGCTGTGCTCCTTATGACTAGTACAATCTCAGACTGGGAGTGTCAAGGAAATCTTTAAAGAAGGTCATGCTATTTGGAACCCAGGCACGAGACGTTTGTTAGACTCGAACACTGCTAGTATTGTTCAGGTATGCAAGAGGATATTACTTGTGAATGATGGACAACATTAAGAGGCCCGATACCATGTCAATGGTCCTCCGACCACAACAGCTACGCCCGGTTCTCTTTTTCAAAGCTAATTTCCTTTCAAAGACACTGACTGATTCCTTCATTTCCTCACCTGACTTCTGCTCCAAAGAAGTAGACGCCGTGGAGCCTTCCTCATTACCCCCACTTAACTCTGCCGCTAAATCATACAAAATGACTAAACCCCGATTCGGCCCCGGCACACTGACGGCAGAAGGGAAGGGGGTGAGGGAGGTGTGCAGAGGAAAGGGAAAAGTGAAGGATGGCGTGACATGAGGGAGGCTGCTAAGTAGAAGCAAACGGGCTGCTGGTGGAGCCATTTTTTAAATAAACAATCAGATGAGAGGGTAGTTAAACCATATTTGGATTAAGTGTTTTATCAATGGTTCCTTTATCATCTTTATGGTATACAATCTGCACATGAGCATCAGGATACATACAGTCTGTGATGTCCCTAGAATGACCTGGATATCATAATTACCTGGAACACCTGGTCTGATCTTCATCCAAGTCACAATATTAAACACTGCCAAAACTAATAACCAAGAAGTTTTGTAAAACTTCTTATTTTCAGTGAACAAGAAAACCTTCCAGCAACATAATTTGCAGCAACTACTGATGAATTTTATAGTTATTCTGATCTTGAATAAACAGATTGACATTGCCGAGACATCATGTTTTCAGGGCCCCAAGATACCAAACAGCTCCAAACCATTATGCTGTTTCCATCTTACTTCAGAAACTCCAACCCAATACATTTACTTTCTAATCTACATATTCTAATCATGGTCATGGAGTTGCGCAGCGTTCATAAAAAGGCAGCCAGATAACAGCTAAGACATCTATGGATAATTTCCCAGAGGGAGGCAATACAGATACTGGGAGAACACACAAACCACACAGTAAAACTGTTGTCTGCCCTACCTGAAAATCAAAATTACAATTTTGGCATTAATAATAACACTGCTACATTGCGGGGGTCTCAGGAATGTAAACACTACAATAGATATTATTGTGCACTCTCATTGCTTCAATAATGGATTACTTCTGTCTGATTTCACATCTAGGAGTATAGGATTAGGCTTTTTGTAGGTTTAGTGAAGTTAGTGTAAAACGTAGCAGAGAATATGAGCTCTGGTTCCTGTACATGAGTATGCATTAGAATATTCAAAATTTTCCCCAAAACATACCTTTAATCTTATTAATCTTTTCAAAATATTTGTAACTTGAAATTATTAAATCATTAAGTAACGAGTCAGTTCTTGGTGAAAAGTAAAAGTTTAAGTATGATAATTTTTTTTACTCAAGTATAAATATAAAATTACATACACATACATGTTAGAGATACTTAGAGTAAAAAAACAAAGTATTTATTTAAAAATCATTTCTATCAAATCATTCTATTCAAATCATTTTTATCAAAAGTGAGCTAATTAATATAAAAAGTATAACATGTTTGTCCTTAATTCCGTGAGCCTTACATTTTAACATTAGCAGACTAATAAGAGATTAGAAATCGGGGCTCAACAAGAGCATTACATGAGAAATACATTATCACTCACTTTAATCTGTTTTTTCACATTTGACACTGAATTCTTAAACACCATGAGCGCTTCATTCTTTGGCACACAAAACAATCTACTTCACCATGAGGTGTTTGTTGAACCAGCGTGGCTAAATAATGATTGGTCATTGCCTGTCACTCATCCAATCATGAGTCCACTCCACACCTCCCGGACTCTTCCTGTCTTTCCCGTTTAACATCTAATAGGATCCTGATTTGAACTTCATTAACTGCATGAACGTAATAAAGCAATGTAATTGATCTATAAACAAATGTAGTCAAAATTAGGTAACAAACCTAATTTAAATATGTAGTGAGTAAAAAGTGCAGGTATTTCTTTTGAAATGTAGAGAGTACAGTCATGGCCAAAAGTTTTGAGAATGATCCAAATATTAATTTTTACAAAGTCTACTGCTTCAGGTTTTATAATGGCAATTTTCAAATACTCCAGAATGTTATAAAGAGTGATCAGCTTTACAGCAATTAATTGCAAAGTCAATATTTGCCTAGAAAATGTACTTTATCCCCCGAAAAACACATTTCAACTTCATTGCAGCCCTCGTTTCAGTGATTGCTCGCTTAACACAGGTGTGGGTGTTGATGAGGACAGGGCTGAAGATCAATCTGTCATGATTAAGTAAGAATGACAGCACTGGACACTTTAAAAGGAGGGAAGAATATCACAGCTAGAAAGATTGCACCTCAGTCAACAATCTATCACATCATCAAGAACTTCAAGGAGAGAGGTTCCATTGTTGCCAAAAAGGCTTCAGGGCGCCCAAGAAAGACCAGCAAGCGCTAGGACCGTCTCTTAAAAGTGTTTCAGCTGCGGGATCGGGCTACCAGCAGTGCAGAGCTTGCTCAGGAATGGCAGCAGGCCATGAGGCGGAGACTCTTGGAGCAAGGCCTAGTCTCAAGGAGGGCAGCAAAGAAGCCGCTTCTCTCCAGAAAAAATATCAGGGACAGACTGATATTCTTCAAAAGGTACAGGGAGTGGACTGCTGAGGACTGGGCTAAAGTCATTTTCTCTGATGAATCCCCTTTCCGATTGTTTGGGAAATCCCATTGATAACTTGTGGTCAATCATCCAGAGACGGGTGGACAAACAAAAACCTACACATTCTGACAAAATGCAAGCATTGATTGTGCAAGAATGGACTGCTATCAGAGAGCATGCCAGGGAGAATTGCAGAGGTCCTGAAGAAGAAGGGTCAGCACTACAAATATTGACTTGCTGCATTAACTCATTCTAACTGTCAATAAAAGCTTTTGTTACTCATAATATGATTGCAATTATATTTCTGTATGTGATAAAAACATCTGACAAACACACATAAAAACCAGAGGGCAGCAGATCATGTGAAAATATATTTGTGTCATTCTCAAAACTTTTGGCCATGACTGTAGAGGTAAAAAGTATTAAGTGACAGAAATGCTCAGTAAAGATACCTAAAAAACTGCTTAAGTTGCACATTAAGTTTGCACGTTAAACGCTCGTGTATTGTGAAAAGCCATCTCCACTTTGTAAATCTGACAGAGCACCATGCTGTCGTGTTTCTGTGTGAAGTGCTCCCACACTTTAGATGCATGAGGGTGATTTTCAGCTGCTGTTAATACTTGCGCTGTGGATAAATTCGTCTTTCCGGTAGGCACCACTATTTTGTTGATGAGTGGGGAAAGCACATACTGAACTGTTTGCAGAATACAGCATAAGTTACACCCCTAATATATATATATATATATATATAAGGTCAAGGTTTATTCTATTGAATCCTCTACTTGGTGTTTAGTTAACAGATCATCTTAACTGATGGCCTCATAATTATCATTTAAAAAAAATCTTAAATTAAACTTATTCACACAGCTTTTAGACAAAATTGATTGTCCCTGCAAAACTTCCGGTCAGGCTAAATAAATCCCATGATACTAAGCTATTGATTCAGCTGCAGCACCTCTTAAGTGCCCAGAATTCAGTAACTTAACCAGTGATACATAAAACACAGTCATGACAGAGTGGTTAAAACCTCTAGCAACACTACTAAATCTAATTCACTCAAATCAAAGCAACACACCACTACAGCACCAGTGTCACAGCAATGTTCAATATCATTCACCACCCAAAAAATACCTGCTCTGTGGTATTGGTTTCAGAAATTTCAAACAACCTTGCAACTGTTTTTAGATGGTGAAGGAAAATTGATGATGCAATCAATAAAATGTTGCACATTTGAAACCTGACGTCACATTTACAGGCCTGTTTGGCACAGTAAGTTATGACGGGTGCAGCCAAGACATTTTAAGCATTTGCTTTAAAAGTTATAATGAAACAGGGTGCAGAATTGATGTAATAAAATACATAACATTCTTTTTTCAGTTGCAGTATTAGAGAAAGTCTTTCTATTTGGTTCCCCACAATGCTGATGGCTCATGTACTTTTAAACTAAAACTTATTACATTAAGTATAATAAATCAAGAGGGTTAAAATAAAAGCATGCAAACAACCTGTATCTTTAGTCTAAACTATCTTAATGTTTTGATGTCACTTGCATCATCCATGCTTTGAAAGGCAGCTGTTTAATAGATACATTCTTCAAGCTAAATCAACTGGGATTTAAAAAGCGAAAATACCCAAATAAAAAGTAAGAATTAAATCAAATTAATCACCATGGTGCCAAGTTGTTTTGGATTTGACATATCTGGCTACTTATGAATAAATCACAGCAAATGTAATGACACAATTACAGTCTCTCATAATAATTCCCACTTGTTCGAACCCATTACAAATGGGAGTTTAATAGCATTTTTAATAGTTCATCACACTGCTGTCATGGTTTAAAACTCATTTTTGATTGGCTTTATGTAAATTACAAACAGAAAAATGCTGAAATAGTTTAATCCTTTATACACTCCTCTAAAATGCACAGTCTTGCTGGAATATTAGTTTGTTGTTGTGAAACAATCAACGTTTTAACTAAAATATAAATACAGTGGTTTGCACACAGTATAGAAAATAAAACATTAAAATATATTTCAAATTGAGATGCGTCAACAAATATTTTAACACAATTTTCAGCATTTAATAAGATTGCACAAAATGAGTACAATTCGAGCCACCACTTTTGCATCACCAAGCTTCACACATCGGAACACAGTCTTAAGCTAAATGAAACACCAGTTTAAATGTCTCGATTGTCTGTGAAAGTATATTAACACTTTTTTTAGTAAGAAACATATAAAAATACATCTTTAACAAATATTTATTAGCACTTTAAACTTTAGCTGAATTTAACTTATTGAAAAACAAATTGAGAAATATTTGTCTTGTATATGGTCATTCTTGTTGGACCCATATTTGGCAATTTGAGTCCAAATAAATTTTTCAGTGACATAAATGATTACATATTCACCTCCCTAGTTTTAATATTATGCTGAACCTATATTTATTGATTAAGGACTCCCCAAAAGACAAAAAATTTATATACATTTTTAATTACTTTACAGAAAAAGTAGGGTCAAGTATAATTCAACCCCTAGATTTAATATTTTTTGGAACAGCCCTTGTTTGCAATTACAGCTATTAATTTGTATTTATGATCAGGTCTAATGAGTAATCTTGGCCCACTCCTACATGGAGATCTTCTCCAAGTTGTCTAGTTTCATTGGGCATCTCATGTGGACTTTGATCTTGAGCTCCTTTCATAAGTTATAAATTGGGTTGAGGTCAGGAGACTAACTAGGCCACTGCAACACCTTGATCTTTTCCCTTTTAAACCAGGCCTTGGGTTTCTTCCTGTTGGAAGATGAAATGTCGATCCATTTCAAGATCCTTGATGGAGGAGCGAAGGTTCTTGGCCAAAATCTGCAGGTAGACTGTGCCATCCATCTTCCCGTGGATGAGGACCAGATGGTCAGGCCCCTTGGCTGAGAAGCTGCCCCACAGCATGATGCTGGCACCACCATGCTTGACTGTAGGGATGGTATTCTTGTGGTCATGTGCCATCCTGTCGCCAAACGTCCCAGGTGTGGGTGTGGTCTTAGACTAGAGAAACTTGAACCAATCTACCTCTGAGTCCTCCAAGTGATAGTGAGCAAACTGTAGAAGAGTCTTGACATGATACTTTGAAAGTAAAGCCTCGGCATGGGAAGAAACTTTAAAAGGCTGTCCTGGCAATGAAAGGTTAACAGTAGTTCCATAAGCCTTCCACATCCGGATGATGCTCCCAACAATGGAGACAGGTAGGCCCAAATCCTTGGAAAGGGTTTTGTACCCCTTGATTTTGTCTCTGGTGGTTTGAGGGGTTGAATTATAATTGACCCTCTGATTAAACTTTTCACAATTTAAAAAAATAATAAACAAAGAAATAACATTATTTTCACACGTCCAGGCTGATCTACAGTCTAAATGTCAAGTCCAAGGTAACTCCAACCCCCTGCAGACTTAGACAACAGAAATATTGCAATTAAAATATTATTTGTAAGGTTTAAACTTTTGTAGTTTTAACAGTTTCAGCATATGATGGCCTGTGTCCTCAAGATGTGATCCGAGTGGAGGGTCCCAAATAAAAACATCACCAAGTGCTTTATTCTAAAAATCATTAATGAAGTGTTCCGTGCTGCAACCCAACTGAGAAAACAGTCCAGACCTCAAAACATATGTATAACAGATTTTCAAATAAAAAGCCATACTAAATTTGAGGGGGTGGAAGATGGGGGACGTATGAGTGAGTGAGGGTGAGTTTAGCGAGCTACTGCAAATCTGCATGAAAAGACTGCAGGATCCTAGAGTGGTGATGATTCTCTCTCTTTTTTCTGGGGTCATCTCTCCACCTGCAGCTTTGGCCACCGTATGCTGAAGCAGGCTCAATAGTGTTTTTTCTTACACTGTGGTTATGGAGCCCTTGGTTGAGCCAGAAATTTAGTGTGCTTATTTCTGCCAGCTGGGAAATGTGCAACATTGTGAACCTTTTACAGCTGTATTAACTCACACTTTCACTCAAGGATGTTTTTAACAAGCTAAATATATCTTATGGTAAACAAACTACAAAAAAACTTAGTACAAGAAATAGAAAAAAAAAATACACTAGCTGAGGTCAGCTCTCAAATGGAAGCTTCTTTAGAATCCAGGAGCGCAACAATTCCATTTCAGGCCTGTGTAACTGGTGGTTAAGGCCAGAAAAGGAATGAAAGGAGGTGCTCATGCCAGCACTTTTAAGGAGCCTGTTGGTTTCCTCTGCCCAAGCATGAGGTACCAGCTCATCGTCTGTACCGTGGCACTGCAGAAGCTCCGGTAGATGGCCAGTCTCACTGCTGACAGACTGTACAAATAGACAGGTGTGCGGATAATCAAGACAAAGGTTGTTTGGAGTCTAGTTATTTTAAACTACTTAGTAATACAATTAATTGCATAATAATAATAATATAATAATAATAATTGCATAATAATTGCAGTAACAACACATTACTATCATTCAAAGTTGCTGAAATTTTGCAAAAAAAGGAAGCTTTTGAAATGACCTATGATAATTCTTCTGTTTACATTTACAGTGAAATAAACATGGTTTCAGCTAAATTACTTTTTTGACTCACTTTCTCTGACTACCAGCCAGAAGGATAAAACCACAGCAACTGATGGTTTAATACCTGGATACATTTGACAGTGATAAATTTCTTGCTTAAACAGACACAGTAACAAATTATATTTGTACAGATGGTCATTTTTATTTTTAACTAAACACTGAACAACTCACCTGATACACAAGTGAGTCCTTATTGAGGAAGCTGGACAGAGCAAAAACTCCAGCTATGTCCTGGTGGTACCTGCAGGCCAGCTGTAATGCCATAGCGCCACCCATTGAGAAGCCACCTTCGTATGAAAACACACAACAATTAAAGGATTTATACTATCTTAGTTAAAGTATCATCAGTTTATAATCATGAGTAATGTATTAAACTTTGCTAAATGGTTATTGTATTGTGGAGAGCCACTCATATAAGCAAAAATGTATGTGTAATTCCTTTAAAACTAAATGCCATTATAAAGTCAAACCCCCTGATATAGGTACACTGAAATAGGTTCAAAGTTTCAACATTATGGAAGCATCCAAAATATTTGCTCATCTGAAAATATAGAACCTTAAGCATGCATCACTCAGCAGGTAGATTAGATTCTGGTGGACTCATATTCTATATAGGGCTGGGCAAGATTTTACAATATACTTTTATAATAATAATATTTATAATACTAGTAATATGACCAGGCATAACATTATGACAACCCTCATGATATTGTGTTGATCCCATATTTTCTACCAAAACAGCCCCAAACCATTGAGGAATAGACTCCATTAGACCCCTAAATGTGTGCTTTGGTATGTGGCACCAAGATGTTAGAGCATAATATTAAACTCCCGTATGTTGCATGGTGGGGCCTTTATGGATTTATGGACGAATCATTTTAGACCAGCACATCCCAAAGATGAGCAATTATATCTGTACTTAGAAACTAAACACTTTAAAAAGAGTTAATAGGTCTATGTTATAACCTGAATTATACAAGCATTCTTAGGGTTTGAAAAATTTTATCGGTGAAATTTGTCAGGGTTCTGTAGTTACAATATTAATGCTGCCATATCCCAACTTTCGAACTCTCACCCATATCTTCCATCTTATGTTTGTGTTTCTTACGGCTTATTTTGCATTACACTATTTAGAAAACAAGGTGACGAAAAACTGTTCATTAAAAATAATAAAAGTACAATATCAATTCTAAAATAATTTTGGACAAGTGACTAATTAAATTGGACAACTTTAGTTTTATTTGGTATATTCTAAAAACAATGAAGATTTTTTGGCAGTTTGTTTACAGTTGAGGTAAAAGTCTTCATTTATTTTCCCTTCAGTCTTGACATTTTCTCAGTTCATTTGTAATTAAAATATTTTGCAAGATTATATTGTCATCACGCTTTACACTTGGTATGATATATCCGCAGTGGTGTAGTATAATACATTTTTGCCATTGATTCACAGAATTTGATTTAAAAAATGTATTGGTATTTGTTATGAAATTTAAACATCACTACAGCCATAAGAATGAATAATGTATAAATTTAACTTTTTTTATTAGCTTTCTGTATATATCTATAGTATTAAATAAGCATCTACAGATGTCAATATATGCTTGGAAAACCCTGATGGCAAACTTTTCCCATTTAATTTAAATAAAATAGCCGACAAATAAATTACATTTGGGGGGTGGCCTGGGGTCAAAAAGGCAGAAAAGAGGCAAAGGACTGGGGAAAAAAAATTTAGAGGATTGTTTGGAAAATCTGGAAAAATGGTTGATTTGAAAAGAAAAGGTGATTGCTACAATGCTGTATCATGCCAACAGTGAAGCATCCTGAGATCATGTTTGGGGTTGCAGATCATCCAAGGATGTGAGCTCATTCACATATTTGTTAAAAAATGCTGCCATGAATAAAGAATGGTATCTAAATTTAGGAGCAATATGAGGATACTCAATTTATTTTCCAGTGTGATGGAACATGCAACAAGGCCAAAGTAATAATTAAGTACCTTGGAGAAATTTGGTGAAAGGTTTATTCAAGGAATTTCCCTAGATCTTAATCAAAAAGCAGATAGTCAAATAAGAGCACAAATTTGGACCAAAACAAGAAAATTAAGGATTATCATATTAAGTCTTTAACTAAATCTGAATGTGTTACCTGCAATGAAGTTAAAAACTTTAACTGTATGTAAATATACCATAGAAACATCTTAAAAAACAACCTAAAACCACTAAACCAGTAAACTGTGTGAAAAAACCTTCTGGCCACAACTGTAGGTATTACAGTAGTATTTTCTTTTTTACTTTGATAACAAATTGCAATTTGATGCCAGAAAAGGTTTGACAAATATTTTTGTTTCATTTTTAAAGTGTATTGTGACAAAGTAGGAATTCAATCCTCGATAAGCAGTGTACATCATTTCTACGGGGCTTTTCCCATGGTTCCATACCCCAACAGATTTAAACACGCACGGCAGCCGTTTTCTCGAGAAATGTTTTCCATGGAAAGTTCTGCCGCTTGTCAGTCTATCAGCTTGAGAAGTGGACTCAGGGTACAGACCACTTTTTTCAGTGTGCAGAGTGACTCCAACGAGTATTTATAGTTAATGACAAAATGTTATGATTTAGGAAGATAATATTTCAGCAGACTCACAGAAACATGTGTTTTTTAAATCAGTTTCTCTGGAACCCAGTTTAGGGGCTTTTCTGTCCTACACAGAGGCTTTCACAAAAAGTTGTGCCTTCTTCCTCTACTCATCATCCTCAACACTCATTACCCCAATTGCAACTACCACGTTTACACACTACCTTGATTCAATCTTTTTTAAGAAATCTACCTGCAGCAGTATTATTTCCTGCCACTAATAATTTACAGTCAGCGTGATAAGTGGAATATTTTGAGATAAAGCTGTGTAGAGACTTGTGGGTCATCCAGGAATTCCTTTTGGGCCAGTTACTGGCAAGATATAAAAGCAATAAGGAATTTGAACTGGAAAGAAATCTTTATAGTAGAGCTCAGCGGGTTAAGAAGGAGCTGAGGAATGTGAAAGATGATGTAAAACCAAAGAAGCAACAAAGGAAAAGGAACGAATAATGATGTGCAGGTACTTTACATACTTTACATTCTCAGGGGATACGTACCGATAACCATTCTGTGCTTGGGTACACCAGCTCTGATCTCTTCTTGGACCACAGCTCCTAAATTTAGACACATTTCTTCGATTGAATCCAAATGTTCTTTGCAGTTTTGGGAGATTTTGTATCGGTCAAACCAGACATGAGAAAGTGCCCCATGCATAGGTGTATATGGCCTGAGGATAAAGATCCAATATGTTAAAAAGGTATTAAAGCAATAAAATATTATTTTCCCCTTTTTATTGTTTAGTTAAAATGTTATGTTTTATTTAAATTGAAGTACTAAATACAAAGTTGTTACTAGCTTTTTCAAGCCTGACCTCTTAAGTCAAACATAATACCAAAAAGAGTAAAACAGTGTTGTTGTGTTTAATAAACTTTATAGTAAAGCAGACAGAAAATCAGTACCCTATATCTCTTTCCCCTTCTTTTCCCTTTCTCCCTCTGCTCATGCCCACACCCTCCTAAAAGAAATACAAACCCCAATTTTACAGCCATGTGATAAAATTGCAACCAGGGTGAAGTGAGACACTTCGCAAATGCAGCAAGCGTGGTTTCTGTGTGGATGTGTGCAGATATTTTGTACATTGTTTCATCTTTCAGTTATTGAACTAATAGGTTAATCAAGGGGCATATACATGAGGGAAATATAAAATATATAATGTAATAAAAGAATGAATTTATTATTTGCAAATGAACAAAAACACACGCGCATGCGCACGTGCACACACACACACACACACACACACACAGTGATTCGGAGGCTCTAATAATAGCTTTAGAACTTCAGATTGAAACACTTACCTTGAAGGAGCTGTTGGATAGATCACTCTGATATGCTCAAATGCCATGTCTTGTGCCATCAAATCTCGAACCCATGCTCGTAGACCTTGTCCTGTGTCTCCTAACACAAAAGTAGATGTTAACAAATCCCAGAGACCACACTTTCATCATTAAAAACATGCTTCTGCTAAGATTGCTCAATTTTAATCCAGAAGCTGCCTCTGCAAACATTGGTATGTTCTTGCCATACATATTGGATTCCTACTGACAACAATAAGGCAAAAGCCTCATATAATGTGTTTGTCAGGATAAAAAAAATACAGAGGTTACCTGTGCATGTGCAAAAAGGAACAATTTCTCATACCTAACGGTGGCGAATTGAGCCTTTTAAATTTAAGCAGGAATCCCAAACTGAATGTCAATCCCAACACGTGTAATCGAATACAGCCCAGTAGTGGTAATGACAGACAGCTGAGTTTTAGTGGGGAGAGTCTAAATATTATGACATACTATTTACTAGAGCAATGTGCAGATTTGAACCTTCGTCTAGCCTCGTTTACTCCTTGCCCACACTCCATGCAGCCACATTACCCTGGCATCAGGTAATTTGCTAGCGAGCAATGAGCACTTTTCTGCAAAGCATGGAAGTTAGTTTCGCCTCATGACTGAAGCAAGACACTCTGTTTTAAGCACTACTGAGCCTGAGTGTAAATAACCTGCTAAATTCCATTATTGTTGTTGCCTTGCACTGACTGATGGACTCATTTTTCATGGCGAGGCAGTAAATCGTGTACAGCAGCTGCAGTTCATCATGTTGAGAGGATGCACGCCCTCCAAAATACAAAGGCTAGTTCCAGAGAGAAATCACCAGCACATTAACATACAAGCAGTTGTAAGGCAAAGCGACATGTGATGTAAAAAAATCTTTCTCTTAGCCAGATGCAACTGGGCCATGTCTTCTCTGGAGAGGTGAATTTCTACACGCCTGACAAAAAGCAAAGGACTTCTAATTTACCACCCTCCCTGCCGAAATTCACAATCTATCAAACCCCTATAAAGAATCCAATACCCTGCATCTCATGTCTGGTCTTCAGCTTACACGTTTCCTACAGCAGTGCCATGCTATGTTCCCTCCAGTGGCTCGCTGTCACTGCTGCATCAGATATAGAGCACTGACGTTCCTATAATGCTACAAATGTACAGACAGGCACTTCTCAAATCTTACTCTGCATCACATCCACTTTAGGGTGCAAGCGGTGTTCATCTAGACCATCACATACAGCACAAAGAGGATTAGCATCATAGCTTTTCTCTGTTCTGGCAGCCAACAGGTGAAACAAACTTCCAACAACTAAATTTTTGCACATACACATTTTTTCCAGCTCTTAACAACAATTTCTTATTAAAACAAACAACTGGTCAATCAAAAAAAACATCTGTTCCACAATAAGGAAATATTTACTAGAGGAAAACAAACTAACTCTGTAGGATGCGCTGGAGAATAACATCTGCTTTGTGCTACACATGCAATTAACAAACAGAGGCACTCAAGCACATAAGAAAATTTATACGAACTTCTCAAGTTTTCACAGCAAATGAGGTTCAGATATTGTTAGGAGTTTCCCTTTCACACATGGAGTACACAACAGGAGATTGTTGGTGAAAAACTTGGTTTAGCTGAGTAAAGCCTAGGTACACTGTGCAAGATGCCAGTAAGCAACATAAGATGCATAAAATAACAAAACAGCAGGCATCAGGAGGTGTTCCATTTATGCAGTATGCATTAATATGGTTCTTTTATAAGCAACACCTTTTTATTACATTTTAATAATTTTATTATCTTCCACTTAATCCTATACTATGGGTTTACAGTCACATGGGGGTTTACGTAAGGAACATGAAAACTCCACCCTGATCAGGATTCGTACCTGGATACCCAGCTTTGAGAGGCGAACGTGTTAACCACTAAGCCACCAAGTCGCCCTGTTTTTCCATTTCATCAGTTTATTGAATTTTCATTCTGTGTGCACTTCATTACATTTAGTCATTTAGCAGAGACTTTTATCCAAAGCAACTTCCAAATGAGAGAACAACACATGTCAGCAGTTAAGGAAGGACCAGTTACACTGTAGTATTATCAAACCTGATCAGTATCCAATTTGGTTTCAAGTCTAAATTCACTCTACATCAAACACATCTACCATGTTGCTTATTGCAAAATCAGGGGCAGTGCCTTATCAGTTGCTACAGTTTGTGTAAATCATCTAATCGTTTATCAATGTGCACAGGACACCAGCAGTGACAGTGATGTGTTTAAAGACTCCAGATCTACACAGCACAGTTCTATTAGTGCAACACATCCCACCACATTAATGTTACTGCAGTACTGTGAAAAATACTTATAGTAAAACTGAATTTTACATGATAAACCACCCCTTGTGGTTAAGTACATTTTAATTGCTGTTCCTGTACTTTTACCTGTAAAGAGTCCTAATACTTCCTGTGTTTTATATAATGAGGCAAAACTTAATCCATTTTTATCGTCAACATATTTACATATACTTTAGCTAATCGAAACGGACACAAACGTACTGTGATAGTACGTTTGCTAAATAACAAAACATTTTCCTTAATATCCTAACGACTGTCTTTTATTTGTATCGATGAGAATGGCAGTGAAACAGTTATATTAAGAATTAAGTAATTCTGAGAAAACTCGGTGAGCCAAGAAGCAGAAACTAAATAAGGCACCTGAACCATGAAGAAAGATAACAGACGCGCTGTGCTTCCCAGTTTGCGAGACTGCACACTTGTGTAGTTTCTGTACGGCGGCCATGACGATACCACGTGATCTGACGTGCCGCGCGCTCTCTCGCGAGCACTCTCATTCAACGTGCTCGTGCGTCTTTACTGATCTATATGTCATTTCCCAACACTCTACTTACATGTTATGGTTAAAGAATCAGACATTGTAGACATTCATTCATTCATTCATTCATTATCTCCCGCTTTATCCTCTATTAGGGTCGCAGTGGGGTTCCCCATGCCCATCCAGGTGAAAACGTCTCGGGCGCTGGGCAGATAGACCCAGGACAGGGTGCCAATCCATCGCTGGGCACACACTCACTCACTCATACACACTCTATATGGGGCAATTTGGAGAACTCAATTGACTTGATCCATGTTTTTAGACTGTGGGATTCGAACCGGGAATCCCTAGTGCTGAGAGGCGAACGTGCTAACCACTAAGCCACCGTGCCGCCCATTCGTTTTCATTCATTAATTTTTTGCTTTGTTTCTGGCGCTGGGCAGATACATCCGGGACAGCTTGCTGGGCACACACTTACTAACCTAAACACACATTACATGGGGCAATTTAGAACATTATGTTTGTCTTAGGGGCGGCACAGTGGCTTAGTGGTTAGCACTCTCATCAACTCGCCTCTCAGCGCTAGGGATTCCCGGTTCGAATCCCCATCTGAGTGGAGTTTCCATGTTCTCCCCGTGTCCGCGTGGGTTTCCTCTGGGTTCTCCTGTTTCCTCCCACAGTCCAAAGACATGGATCAAGTCAATTGAGTTCTCCAAATTGCCCCATATAGAGTGTGAGTGAGTGAGTGTGTGCCCAGCGATAAATTGGCGCCCTGTCCTGGGTGTATCTGCCCAGCGCCCGAAATGTTCTCCCCTGGATGGGCATGGGAAACCCCCTCGTGACCTTAATATAGGATAAAGCGGAAAATGATGAATGAAGGATGTTTATCTTGAATGTGGAAGGAAACCGGAGAATGCAGAGAAAAACCATGGGGACATGGGGAGAACATGCATACTCCATCCAGATTGGGATTTGAACCTGAACCCAACTCCAGTGCTGAGAGGAGTACGTGCTAACCACTATGCCACCAGAATCAGTTATATACATTTGTAATACTAAGAAAAGCAGATTAAAGTACGTTGTAAATTGTTTAGTTAAAGGCCAGCCACAAAGTCTCACATCCTGCCCGGCATATGCGCCATGGTTAATGAAAATGAGCTCTGCCACAGCAGCCGTACCAATAACTCCATGTCTGCTGCCAGTGTGCTTATTCAAATTTATGACACCATTTGTGACATCGGTGAAAAATGGACTCTGAGTTGGGTAGCCAGTTTGGCAGAACTTATCTTAATTTCACACACTTGTATTCAAAAACTCCAAAATTACTCTCGAATGTAGCCTGAACCCCTCCTTAAATTCCCAAGCCACAATGCATGCTGGGTCTGTGGGAAAAATCTGCGGGAAACAGCCAAATTCAACTCTCCTACACTCAAAATGGTGGACACCGATTGGCCACCATGTGGTCCTAAAATGGTGGATGCACGTGGTCGCCACACAATATTCTTTGGCTACTTCAATACACATGCCACAATTTGAACACTCATTGTTCATTTTATTAATTCTACTTATGCCATATAATTTTCTTTTATATTTAGACCTACAATTACTGTGGATAATCTGTATGTCCACATTCCTATTTATAACCTTTAACTCTTTTTTAATAGCCCAAACCACATGAGGTACCATTTAGTTGGTAGATGACTAAGAATTAATTAGTCAACCACCTAAAATGTCCAGCCACCAGCATTCTGTAGGTACAATACTTTGGGTGAAGATGGATTAGAATTTAAGTAACCCATATAGAGCACACACCACCAACATGTCAATGTCACTGTAGCGTAGCAGTGTTCATGAGAATCATCCACCACACAAATAGAAATGTTCTAAAAAGTTATTAGACTAAAGAGCACTAACAAATTAGAAAAAAAAAAAAAAAAAAAAAAAAAAAAATATATATATATATATATATATATATATATATATATATATATATATATATATATATATATATATATACACATCTCGGGCGCCGGGCAGACAGACCCAGGACAGGGCGCCAATCCATCGCTGGGCACACACTCACTCACACATACACACTCTATATGGGGCAATTTTGAGAACTCAATTGACTTGATCCATGTTTTTGGACTGTGGGAGGAAACCGGAGAACCCGGAGGAAACCCACACAGACACGGGGAGAACATGGAAACTCCACCCAGATGGGGATTCGAACCGGGAATCCCTAGCGCTGAGAGGCGAACGTGCTAACCACTAAGCCACCGTGCCGCCAATGTCAATGATATGAAATATAAATTAGCAGAAAATGATATTCACAATATAATAATACTCTGTCATAAGACACAATTAATTCTGGGAGGCTATTGAGGAAATCAGATCAGAAATTTTATGTTATTTAAACACTACCTGTCTGTCCTACACCTTCACTCTGAACAAACTACTTCAATAGTAGTAATGTTGCTAAATGTTATTAAAATTGCTAAGGAGAAATATTGTTAGACAAAGATAATACATGAAATTACATAATTGCTTGTTTATAGAAATAAAATGTTAATTCATGTGTTACAAATTAAGATATCAATAAGAATAAAGGCAAATAATTAATTCACAGTATCAGGACTGAAATAGCTCTATAATAAATAGTTGGGTTAATGTGGAGACTTCTGTTTTAGTAAACAAGGTAATTATTCTGGCAAATCTGAGCACAATTTGACTAAAAACTCATGTAGGAATACTTGTGAGATTGTTTATTTATTTATTATTTTACCTCAGGAGACACATTTCAGCAGTAGGAGACTTACACTACAGTGTGTTTAGACTTTCCTTTTGATTTTAATAATTGTATATGGAGAAACAACAGATACATTAATGAAATCTTACTTTTTTTCGGAAAAAGAACACAAGCATGCTAGTAAGTAAATTGTAAAAAAATTAAATTGCATGTGTGACTGTTACAAATGTCCGTCTTTCCCCGGAAGAGGGCAGTTACGCGGAGGAATTGCGTTCAACCGCTCGCGCCTATTGAGCGCTCCCCGGGTACCGACCACGCGGGGAATAAAGCGTGCGCCGGTCCACGGAAAACACTCCCACGAGTGCGACCCACGCGGAGACAATGCGCAGCGCCTTACCGTGGTTGCACGTGGAAGGAGAGTCCAACAGACACTGGGATAAAATCCAAACTCGAATTTAATAAAAATTGGTGATGGGACGCCAACGAAAAGGGGGGAACAGAACGAACACAATAACATTGGGTATACAAACCACAAACAAAGACGTGCTCCGACTGACAGGAAAACGAAGACTAAATATAAACGAACTAAACACATGCACAAAACAAACCAATCACCCAACTGAAACAATTAAGGACCAAACGAGGGACAGGTGCCACAGGCACCTGTGACCTACCCCCACCCCAAGGGTCGCGCAAAAAGGGAAGAGACCCAACAAAAAAAAAAAACGACCACGCGGGGAATAAAGCGTGCGCCGGTCCACGGAAAACACTCCCACGAGTGCGACCCACGCGGAGACAATGCGCAGCGCCTTACCGTGGTTGCACGTGGAAGGAGAGTCCAACAGACACCGGGATAAAATCCAAACTCGAATTTAATAAAAATTGGTGATGGGACGCCAACGAAAAGGGGGGAACAGAACGAACACAATAACATTGGGTATACAAACCACAAACAAAGACATGCGCCGACTGACAGGAAAACGAAGACTAAATACAAAACGAACTAAACACGTGCACAAAACAATCCAATCACCCAACTGAAACAATTAAGGACCAAACGAGGGACAGGTGCCACAGGCACCTGTGACAGTGACTGTGTGTGTAAATATGTTGTGTCTTCCTTTTAATGGACTGATGATGGTGACTAATGCCCATTGTATCTTTTGGTTTTTATTCTATAAATGCTAGGTCAGCTTTAAAAAATCTGTAGATTATGTAAAATTAAACTGTGTATGGATTTGTCTCAGTAAACTGGGGGTTGTCTTCTTACCTCTTGTAACTGAGGGGACAAAATTCTGTTTTTGGTACTATTTTGAATTTAGTTGTGCTCAGCAAGTATAACCTGTGCAACTGCCTAATGGAATTATCTGGCTCTATGTTGTGAGCAGAGATTTAGAGGAATGTCTTGACCTATGTTTGAGTTTAAACACATTCTGGTACCTTATCTTTAATAAACATTGATCGGATTTGCTTTGATTCTGGTATATTTCATTTTCTATGTTTAACCAGACCACACATTCTGTATCCTAAACCTCACACTTTGAAATACTGTCGCTATGTTGAACTGGCAGTGGGTGTAATGAGTGTCTCTGAATGTATGTGTGTGGTCAAGCAGTAAAATATCCTCCTGCATCTCTCTGGCACTAAAAGAAATCTGCTTCAGTGCTTAATGGGAATTGTCTTGAAAACACAAGCATAAAGTTTCCAGTAAATAGGGGTTATTTAGAAAGTTATCTTAATATGTTAAAGGAAAGTAGTTTTTTTCTTCTTGGTGGGTAGGAGAAGCATGTTGCAACCCTAAGTAGCATACAGTATGTTTTTTATTGGTCCAAAAGAGAGCATATAATAAATAGTACATCCTTCAATCAAAATTTTTAATATATAATTAACATAGCTTAGCATTAAAAACAAAGCAAACAATGGCAAATTGTGCTATATATTTTGTTTAAACTTTTGGATCAATACTGCATGTATAAATCATGTCATACATAATATACATTACTATATATCTCTATCAAATAGCTTTTGAAACAAAGCCCTATATTTTGCATTTATAATGACCTCATTGGGTCATTAGGCTGTTAAATAAAATTAGGTTTGCTAAATACAGTTGTCACAGGTGCCTGGGGCACCTGTCCCTCATTAATTACTCATGGACTCCATTGGGTGATTGGTTTGTTTTTGTGCACGTGATTGGGTGTTTTTGTATTTAGTTTCTGTATTCTCTCTCCCCCGTGCACGTCTTTGTTTGTGGTATTACCCAGGTGTTAGTCCATTTGTTTTGTCCCCCTTTTCTGTTGGTGTCCCTACACCATTTTTAATAATAAATCCGTTTTGTTTTTATACCCGGTGTTCTCTGGACTCTCCTTCCGCGCTCAACCACGGTACAACGCTGCGCACTATCCCCGCGCAGGTTGTATCCGTGGGAGTGTTTTGTCTGACGGACCGGCGTACGCATTTTTCCCCGCGTAGCCGGTTCCAAGGAAACGCTCATCAGGCGCAAGCGGTGTACGCAATTTCCCCGCATAGCCGATTCCCGGGGAAGACGAACGGAGCTTTCTAACAACAGTTAAGTACAAGCATGTTGAGTGTTCTCTCATTATAGGGATTATAAAATTATATTATTAGTGACATGTACTGTACTGTACATGCACATGTACTTTATAAAAACATTGTTCATTCACCTCATCTGTGTTTTAAAGACAAGTAAATGAATATACATTAATAAACTATGGTTCTGAGGTATTTATAGGTTGTAACATAAAAACAGACATGTAAGTGAGATAAAAACAGCTGAAGATATTGAGCAGACAGCACTCTGTTCTGTGGTTGTAGTCACTCTTTGCAGTGTTTACCTTTGCAGTGTGGGAGTGGGTACATGAACTTGTATACAGAACTTGAAGCCACTGTTATGGAGCACTTCGAATTTGCCTCCTATAGGAGCCATAACACAAATTGTGTAATTCAGCATTGTCACTCCCTCTTATAATGACAAATAGCATTAGCACACTGGTTATAAGTAAAGTCATTGTCACAGTACCCACATATTCATCATCAGACAGTTTGAATAGCTGAGTATATATACAGTGGTGTGAAAAAGTGTTTGCCCCCTTCCTCATTTCCTGTTTTTTTGCATGTTTGTCACACTTAAGTGTTTCAGAACATCAAACCAATTTAAACAATAGTCAAGGACAACACAAGTAAACACAAAATGCAATTTGTAAATGAAGGTGTTTATTATTAAAGGAGAAAAAAAATCCAAACCATCATGGCCCTGTGTGAAAAAGTGATTGCCCCCTTGTTAAAACATACTATAACTGTGGTTTTTAACACCTGAGTTCAATTTCTCTAGCCACACCCAGGCCTGATTCTCACACCTGTTCTCAATCAAGACATCACTTAAATAGGAGCTGCCTGACACAATAAAGTCCACCAAAAGATCCTTAAAAGCTACACATCATGCCGAGATCCAAAGAAATTCAGGAACAATTGAGAAATAAAGTAATTGAGATCTATCAGTCTTGAAAGGGTTATAAAGCCATTTCCAAAGCTTTGGGAATCCAGCGAACCACAGTGAGGGCCATTATCCACAAATGGCGAAGACATGGAACAGTGGTGAATCTTCCCAGGAGTGGCCGGCCGCCCAAAATTACCCCAAGAGCGCAGCGACGACTCATCCAAGAGGTCACAAAAGACCCCACAACAACGTCCAAAGAACTGCAGGCTCACTTGCCTCAGTTAAGGTCAGCGTTCATGCCTCCACCATCAGAAAAAGACTGGGCAAAAATGGCCTGCATGGCAGAGTTCCAAGAAGAAAACCACTGCTGAGCAAAAAGAACATTAAAGCTCGTCTCAATTTTTCAAAAACACATCTTGATGATCCCCAACACTTTTGGGAAAACATTCTGTGGACCGATGAAACAAAAGTGGAACTCTTTGGAAGGTGTGTGTCCCATTACATCTGGCGTAAAAGGAACACTGCATTTCAGAAAAAGAACATTATACCAACAGTAAAATATGGTGGTGGTAGTGTGATGGTCTGGGGCTGTTTTGCTGCGGCAGGACCTGGAAGACTTGCTGTGATAATGGAACTATGAATTCTGCTGTCTACCAAAAGATCCTGAAGGAGAATGTCCGACCATCTGTTCGTGAAGTCAAGCTGAAACGAACTTGGGTTCTGCAGCAGGACAATGATCCAAAACACACCAGCAAGTCCACCTCTGAATGGCTGAAGAAAAACAAAATGAAGACTTTGGAGTGGCCTAGCCAAAGTCCTGACCTGAATCCTATTGAGATGTTGTGGTATGACCTTAAAAAGGCCGTCCATGCTCGAAAACCCTCTAATGTAACTGAATTAGAACAATTCTGCAAAGATGAGTGGGCCAAAATTCCTCCAGAACGCTGCAAAAGACTCATTGCAAGTTATCGCAAACGCTTGTTTGCAGTTGTTGCTGCTAAGGGTGGCCCAACCAGTTATTAGGTTTAGAGGGGCAATCACTTTTTCACACAGGGCCAACTAAGGTTGGTATAAAGTATCACACTTCATCCATCCATCCATCCATCCATCCATCTGTCTATCTATCCTTCACCACTTCTAAATGGTGGAATGATCTTCAACTCTCAACTCTGTCCATAACGCTAGTACTTCCAGCTCAAGACTTTTTTTTTTTTTTCTTTTTCAGAATGACTCATTTACATTACATTTACATTTAGTCATTTAACAGACGCTTTTATCCAAAGCGACTTACAAATGAGAACACCACAAGTCAGAAGCCATGAAGAAAACCAACTATACTGTAAATTCATCAAACCTGATTGCTATTCGATGCTGCACCCCCCCCCTTTTTTTCCCTTATACAACAGGTATTTGATAAAGAGATGCGTCTTAAGTAGTTTCTTAAAACTCAATTAAAAAAAAGTGGTAAGGAAATTTTAGGCATTAAATCCAGATCATCAAATATTTATTTGGCCTTGGAACACTTTGGTTGCATCCATATTTCAAAAGCGTGTTAATAATAGGCTTGTTAGAAGGATTTGCTGCAGGTATTTTAGCAATATATTTTCTGCACAGGGGCTACTCTTGCAACTCATTTATGACAGGTCTTCCCATGTGAGCAATCCCGCTACTGAATTTGTACACTGCTGTATGTCTGGCCCTCAATTTTTCTAGGCATTTCCATCACTGTAGCTTGAAGTGTAAGATTTAATACTAGAAATTTGATAGCGATTACATCCTGTGACACGGAGCTGCGTTTAAGCTCAGATTTGTAAATTAAAGGTGAAACCAACGAATCAGGTAGGGTGATCCATCTTCAAATTGTGTGGGGATTACATGTGTGAGTGCAAAAAAAGAGTGTTGCTTGCAAAATACAAAGTCACTGACAGCACAAAGAAAGTTCCACATGGCAGCAGTTCCACATGGCAGCCTAAAATGCTGAATTTTATGTTTTGAAAAAATGGGCCTGGCAAATCCTCTTCTGATTCCATATTCTATATTCGTTGGAAAAATATATTACACCAACCTTTTGCACAGGATTCGAACAGTATTGCACTACAGGACTAAACAACCCCAAGAAGGTCTGTGTCTGTTTGGTAAGTACAGTTTCTTATAACACTAACAGTTGTTCCTATTGCTACTGCCATTACTCTCTCTGTACCGCAAATAAAGGCAGCACTTCTATCATTAGTGGAGCTTCCGGCAGGTGTCCATCCCCATTGGCTCTGCATTTCCCCCCTAGCATTGCTATGCTCCTACAACAGTTTGAATTAGTTATAATCAATTCTGACCCTGTTGCACAATTTACAATGGTTAGACTCAATATTAATCTATCTAAGTAGATCTATCTAAGTATAAACATTTAAAATGAAAGTATATTTTCATCTGGAGACTTTTGGTGGATAAATCTTTTTTAACTTATTTCAAATCAGGGCGGCATGGTGGCTTAGTGGTTAGCACGTTCGCCTCTCAGTACAAGGGATTCTTGGTTCGAATCCCAATCTTGGTGGAGTTTCCATGTTCTCCCAGTGTCTGCGTGGATTTCCACCAGGTTCTCCGGTTTCCTCCCACAGTCCAAAAACATGGATCAAGGTTAATTCTCCAAATTGCCCCATATAAAGTGTGTTTGTGTGCATATCTGTGTAAGTGAGTGTGTGCCTAGTGATAGATTGGTGCCCTGTCCTGGGTGTATCTGCCCAGTGCCCGAGACATTATCCCCTGGATGGGCATGGGCACCCCCCCACCCGCCGCAACCATAATATAGGATAAAGCGGAAGATAATGGATGGATGGATATTTCAAATCATTTTAAAGATAAACTCAAACACCGGTGGTTGGTTTGGGGGTGCTAATATGTTTTCCCAAATACTTCATGTTCTTTATGAATTTTATGTTGTTGGGTAGGATCATTCTGGGATTTATATTTTGAACTCTAATAGTACACTTCGATCTTTCAATATGTTTAGAATTGTTTACCTCACCTTCTGCTTCTTGCATGACACAATGTGTGAGCATTATTAAAATGCCGGGCTGGATTGCAGTATGTTCTTTCATCTCTCATGTGGTGTGCACCAGGATGGAGCTGGCTGCCTGGATGGGAGCGTTCCTCTCACACCCCTGTCCTTCTCCCACCTCGGCGGGAGCGCATGCTCTTGGCCGCTTCCTTGCACCGTTAATGGCCTAACTTCAAAGCCCCCTACTGCAGCTCTGCCAGAGTTCACCGCATAAGTCAGCCAACATGAAAGCTTGGCCTGCCATAAATTTCACACGAAGAAAAGATAATAAAGCAAACACACTGTGGAGCCCAAAGATTAACACACAAGAAACATCGACACAGAATCGGGGACAGGCACAAGTGTGTATTCTGCACACACACTGCATAACTCCATATACCTTAAGCACTGCTGAGGTCTAAGGTTTTGCAGGAATGTGCACAGCGGGGCCAGGGAATTTTTTGGCGATGGGATTTTATTTTCCTCCATAGACTTTGATGTGGAATCAACATATTCTCTGTACTTTTTTTGTCCTGCAGAAAATTAGAAGCATACATTTTAGCACAAAGGTGAGGCACCAAACTAGTTGGGCTTTCAGTTTTTGTTAATAGATATAATGAAGTCAAAGGAGCCATCTTTAATGTTACTGCACCTGAAATAGCTTAAAACTTTTTCAGCTGTTCTTTCTGCTTGATTTTTTTTCCATCAAGTCCTTGACAAAAACAATACAACAATCTCACAAACTTCTTCTGTTCTGTAGAGTCCAGGGATCCCATTCAAAAGTGTTCTTATTTGCTTATTTGAAATAGGTTGTGTGCAGATAAGTATATGTAAATAATATTACATATACATATTTGCCCTCTAACCACTCATAATACCACTGGACATCAAGTAAGTAGTAGTGACATGGTTGATGGTAGTGTGTTTTGTGTGTTGGGCAGATATGGCTGGATCAGGCACAGCAGTACTGTTGGCAAAACCCTTTTAATTACCATTCCACATAATAAGCGATTCATTAGACACATAAATTTAAAATTTATTAGACAAATCTAATATTTATGTCTTATCCCATGTTTTTTGTGTTTTAGTTGTATTGTCTACAATGTAGTGGATGTAGGCATGTTAAATGTGATATATATATATATATATATATATATATATATATATATATATATATATATATATATATATTGCTGCTAGATCTAAATAACTTATACCAGCCCAACTAACACATTGCTAAACCATTATTTTGAAAACAGCAATGCAATCCCACCTTGCATAATTAAGACACTTCAGCCCAACCAACCCAAGTGAAGGGTTCTCATGTTCACTCCGAGTTTGTGTGGGTTTCCTCCCACAGTCCAAAAACATGAATTCAAGGTAAATTGGCAGCTCTAAATTGCCCCTATATAGTCTGTGTGTGTCCCTGTGATACTAATAGAAGATTAAGCGGAAGATAACAAATAAATGAATTATTTGTGTTGTCCTCTTACTTCCATCTGCAATATGATTAATGTAAATGTGAATGTAAGATAATACTAACTCCTTTCTGTGTCTTTGGGTTGGGTTGCTTAATTGGCTTAACTTATAGTTTTTTAGGAATATTTGTAAAATTTTTTACAACTGTAATTTTTGTACAGCCCATCATAAAGCCACTTTTGAAATCAAATGCGTTCTTAAATGTGGTGGCTTATGCAAATATTAGTAACTTTAATTTTCTTTGGCAATCATCTGCTTTACTATGGCAAACCCCAAGCCTCCAAGGATGAGAGAGTGGCAAAAAATCCCTTAAAATAAGGAAATTTTGAGTGGACCAAAAATCATTGCATAGATGAAAAGCAGAGGTTCAGTTTAATATTTATAAAGTACATTGTTTAACAGTAAATTATGAGAAAGTTCAATGAGTGAATTTTGTATGATATCTTGTTATTCAAAAAATGATGAAATAAGCTTGTACAATATATGTGGTAGAATTGGCTCCTGTATTCGAGTGCATGATGGCTCTGCATCCCAATTACTATCATGCTTGTGTGACTCCACATGCACATATATACCCACTACCTATACTGGATAAGGCTATAGTAATTGTTTTCATCCTCCTGTTCACCTTAATGACCTCATCTCTCAATTTAATTCCCTGCTCTTTAGCGCATGGTAAGCACCTGCACTAGTGCTTCTTATGAAGAATAACACCCTGGTTTTCTTTAGCACTATCTCTATTCTCGACAGCTTTCCATTACACTGGGAGGGGAAACTGATGTTTCCTCTGCTCTCCACCTCTTTGCTTAGCTGTGCCAGTTTCACTATTTTTGGAAAATGGGACAGGAGGGGGCAAAAGAAAACTTTGGCGGGACGTTTTTGCACGATAGGCTCTGAGCTGGAGGTTGACTTTGGACTAGTGTAGAACTCTGGAATCGATCTTCACACTTTGTTTTGATGGAACTGCCATGTGGAATGAAAAGAAAGCAAGAAAATAAGAATGCAGGACTAAATGAAGAGGGAAAAGGGACAAAAGTAATGATGCAATAAGCAATCAGTAAAATGACATAATACCCTGCATGTGTAATTGACCACTTTTATGAAAATATAATATCCACTTTCGGAACCACCTCACAGAAATGATGAAATCACTTCATGGTTACAGAAAGACTCTATATAACCTTTTGACCCTGCATTCCATTTCTAAATCAAGAGTCGTCCCTTTGTTTCTACAGGTTCCGATGAAGCAAGCATCTGAAGTGTGGAGGATTCTTGCTCGGTGAAACCCTATATTCTCTAGGAGAGCTGTGACTGGGTGATTCCTGATCTAATTTGTGAGCCTGTTTCCACTCCACCCTCGCATTGTGTTTCCAGATCAATAGATTACGATGGTTCATCCCAGGGGTGCTTTACTCTGTCACATCTCAACCCTTGACTTTGACTTGTTACTTTGAAATCAGATACTGGAGGGAAAAACTAATTTCGTGTTTTTTGTTTATTTTCTTCTTTTCAAGGATGAATAAAATAAGATGTCAAAATAGAAACTGATGAAAGTGTTTTGTTGTATTTATACAGTTTGATATTTGTGATGGATTTTATGTTTGAAAAAGCATTTATGCAATCCTAAAATAGTGTTAAAGTCAAGTTTGTCTATTAATTAACACAAAAAATATCACACAATAAAACAATAATAAAAACATTAAAAGATGATAACAATACATTATAATGTATATAATAATAATTGATGTAGTGATTTGCTCACAGCCGTGACCCTCTCAACCAGGTAAAAATCAGATTGGACTGCAGTGTATTTCTTTTCTAAACATATTATTTCTTATTTAAATGCACACAATTGTTGTTCAGTCTTCTCCTGAGAGTAGACATAAAATATACCATTAGTCAAAGTGAAAAAAGTATTTGGCTACCTTGGGTTTCTTCGGTAACCTTACAGACCGAAGAAATTCATTCATTCATTATCTCCCGCTTTATCCTCTATTAGGGTCGCGGTGGGGTTCCCCATGCCCATCCAGGGGAGAACGTCTCGGGCGCCGGGCAGACAGACCCAGGACAGGGCGCCAATCCATCGCTGGGCACACACTCACACACTCAAACACACTCTATATGGGGCAATTTAGAGAACTCAATTAACTTGATCCATGTTTTTGGACTGTGGGAGGAAACCGGAGAACCCGGAGGAAACCCACGCGGACACGGGGAGAACATGGAAACTCCACCCAGATGGGGATTCGAACCGGGAATCCCTAGCGCTGAGAGGCGAACGTGCTAACCACTAAGCCACCGTGCCACCGAAGAAATTAATTATTTTATTTATTAATATATTATATTAATTTTGACATAATTTTGGTATGATCTTAGTTGGCAGAGCACCCATGGGGAGAGTAATAATGGTTTACATTTCCTCCATATTAACACAGTTTGATTGACTGTGAATTAATAAACTCTTAAACATTTAAACATTTTTGAAGATTTATAAAGTTTCTTTTTGTCATAATACATTTTCAGCAATGCAGACTAGCATGGAGCAGGTACAGATTTAAACCAAAAAAGAGACATAAATAATAAACCAACCAGTTATAAACATTAAACCAACCAGTAGCAGCAGACAAAAGAACAATTGCAGTACAGGTATGGCTCAAACTGGAAAAGCAGAAGACACAAAAAACACAGTCAGTAAACAAAGAGAGCGCTAATGTAATACGTTGTGGCTGGTAGAGGATTAGCTTGTCTAATTATTAAAATTCAAAACACAGGTGTTTGAAATCTGTCAGTTGTAGAATGTGATCAGAATTCGTGATAGGCTGTCCAGGAACATTTCATGTTTGATTCCTGAAGAAGAGTCTGATAGCAAGTGTAGTGCAATATATTGGAAATGATGCCAAATGGATCATTACACATTCACAAACATCTGTTGTAAAGATTAGACTTTGAATTTCAGCTTTACATACTTTTGCCACTATACAAATATACTGCATGTAGTACTAAAATAATATTTTGTCTACTTTGCTTGATTTGTTTTTTAAAACATAAAAAATAATAAATTGTCTAACAGCCAGAAAAATGTATGGGTAAGAATTCATATAAAGTATTCATTTGCTATGAATCTGGCATCTAGGTAGGATGCCCCCTGGGTGAAATGCCCATAATGTCTACATTTATTTATTTATTTACTTACTTATTTATGTATTTTTTATGCTGTATTTACCTATTTTTAAACATGAGCATTAACGTGTAGGCCAAATAAATTAGGGATGCTTTCTCTGATTCCACTGCTATGTACTGGCCAGCTTATATATTAGCTTATATTTTTATTTATTTATTTATTTTTCAGTGAACAATGAGGCAGGCTCCTATTACCACCACAACCATTATAGGTATTGGTGGTTTATAAATGTAAAAAAATAAATAAATCAATATAGGGAAAATGGGGGTTGATTCAATACCAAAATAAAGAAGACAAACCTATGCATAGGATTGCTATATACCTCTGCTATTGTACCCTCTGGTCCTAATTGCCTGTCTTTTGCTGAGTTTGGTGAACCTGAGTAGGACCAGCTGATGCAGCTTTTCAGTGATTTTCTACAATCCACCTATGAGAGATGCATAGTGGTCATATTACTTTGAACCAATTTTCTACCACCAATTTAACATCTGACCTGAGCCTGAAATCACAACTCAAGCCCTATAGCTAAATTAAATGGAGTTAGTGGATTACAAACACTTATCTTAACAATGCTGACTCAAAAATAACCATTCTCAAAGTTAAATATCTTTCATCCAGTTCTTTCTGAAGTTCAGCTTTTAGCTTTTCAGCATAGGGAACCAGACTTTACTTACATCTCTTTAATAATCCATTTTAATACCACACAGTGGTTTTCTTTTTCACTTCATATATATATATATATATATATATATATATATATATATATATATATATATATATATATATATATATATATATATACATACTATATATATATATATATATATATATATATATATATATATATATATATATAGTATGCAAAGTAGACTAATATAAACCATAATGTTTTAAACTTAATTATTTAGTACTTTTTGCACACAAAAGTATTGCATTGTAGCTTAGAAAAAAGCTTCTCTCGAGGGTAATGCGTAACTCAACTCAACTTTTTTTGATTCATTCATTCATTCATGATCTTCTGCTTTATCCTATATTAGGGTCGGAGGGGGGGTTCCCCATGCCCATCCAGGGGAGAACGTTTTGTGCGCTGGGCAGATACACCCAGGACAGGGTGCCAATCTATCGCTGGGCACTCAAATTAATTTATACAGCAAATTTTACAATAGAACATTGTCTCAAAATAGTTTTATAGCACCCTAATGGTGATGTGCTAATGGTGTGGCATAAAGATATTGTACACAATGACATGCTTCCAACATTACATAACAAAACTTTAGTATTATTTTTCTGTACTTTCGTACTCCCTTATTGATGGGTCCTTTAACAAGACCCTTAACCCTTAGCTGCTCACATTATAGCATGTAAATGTAATAATGTGTGTGGTAAATGTAAAAAAGTGTTAACTGTTAAATGTTAACAACTAGCATAGGTGATCACTTGGATCAGTGGTGAAAGCATCAGTGCTTTTAAGGCCTAAAAATATCTGAATCACAGACTGATGGTAATTATATTTTACCCATGAATACTTTCAATAATGACCTGTCCACTTCCTTACAAAGCGTTTTCCCCAGTTGCGCCATTTCCAGAAGTGTATTTTCTTATTAAAGCATTTAACAAATTACAATTCAGCATCATTGGTTGCCAGAGTTGAATCATTTGCCTTCAGAATTTTGCTGGCTCGGTAACATTTCAAGATTGGTAATACCAAAGCCTTCGAGTGGCAGCATACAGTCCCTGACATAAGTTCTGTCGCTTATCCATGTTGTGGAAACAAAAGCTTATGACCTGACTTTAAATCCATCCATTGGTTTTAAAAATTACTCATATGAAAGCTGAAACCCTCCCAAATGAGATTTAATTTACGAAAAAATAAATTTGCTTTACTGCAGAAATATTGATCATTTAATGAACACAGAAAGGTCAGATTTTGGCAAGACAAACGTGTTGTCGCCCACATAAAGTAATGTGTAAATCAAACAAATAATTCACTTCATATACAAAGATATGGTTCATAATGACGTGAATGATGTTGTGGTTCTATTAGAGCCATATCTAATATTTTGTGTGACTTCCATGAGCTTGAAGGACTGAATCCATGCGGTTCGACAATGATTCATACAATTTATTGATGAAGTCATCAGGAATAGCAAAGAATGCAGTCTTACATGCCTCCCATTACATGCTCTTTCATCCTACCTCAAACATGCTCAATGATGTTCATGTCTGGTGACTGGGCTGGCCAGTCCTGCAGCACCTTGATCTTCTTCGCCTTGAGGAACTTTGATGTAGAGATGGATGTATGAGATGAAGCACCATCCTGCTGCAAAATTTGACCCCTTTAATGATTGGGAATGTAAGATGTAGCTAATACTTCTTGATATTTTAGGCTATTGATTTTGCCTTCCACCTTGCAAATGTTTTGCACACCCCCATACTGAATGTAACCCCAGACCATGATCTTTCCACCACCAAACTTGACTGTTTTCTGGGTGAATTTTGGACCCATACAGGCTCCAGTAGGTCTCCTGCAGTATTTACGGCGGCTGTGGTGTAATTCAACCGAAGATTCATCTGAGAAATCCACCTTCTGCCACTTTTCCAGCGTCCATCTGTTTAGCAGGATTTGGGCCTTGGTAAATGCCACACGTTTTTTTACCTGCCTTTTGTTTAGTGCTGGCTTCTGGGCACTGATTTGACCATGGAGGCCATCACGAGACAGAATCCTACAAACTGTTCTAGTTTTAGACACAGGGACTTGAGGTGACCAGGCCTGGTCGAGCTCTGCTGCAGTGGAAAAGGAACCAATAAACGTTCCTCCCGAGCAGTTGTCTTGTGGGGTCTGCCGGACATGGGCTTGTCAAAAACATCTCCAGTCTCTTCAAATCTTTTTTAAATTCTTTGTACTTGACGCTGAGACACATTAAAGGACCAGCCACCTCTGCAGTGGATTTGGTCTTCGGCGTCTTGATAATCAAGGCTTTGGTCGCAGGGTGGATTTTTGGCATGTTGTCAGAGGTCAAGTTGCAATGCAAGTGAAGGTCTGGGGTGCTGGAGTTCTTTTTATACACACCAACTAATTAACCAATCAATTAGTGAGCACAAGTGAGGCTGTAAACTAGGATTGGGTGTATTATATGACAAGGCAACAAAACTTTTGTCTTGCCAAAATCTGACCTTTCTGTGTTCATTAAATGATCAATATTTCTGCAGTGAAGCAAATTTATTTTCGTAAATTAAATCTCATTTGGGAGGGTTTCAGCTTTCATATGAGTCATTTCTAAAACCAATGGATGAATTTAAAGTCAGGTTATAAGCTTTTGTTTCCACAACATGGATAAGCGACAGAACTTATGTCAGGGAATGTATTCTAATGGCAGCATATTCATGCCTTCTGATTAGAGAGTACTGATTAGAGAGTACTTGATGAGCTGACATTTCAGCCACTTTTCAGCCAATTAAAATGTATTACAGAAATACAACTCGACTTTCAGCATTAGCTTCGATGGCAATAAAAAAGGACTTCTTAATGGAACTAATTAAACTCTTTTTATGTTTGGCTCACATTTCAGCAGGTCTTGGTCGATATTTTCCTCTGCAGCTGCGATGTTGCAGCTTATAAGTGCTCACGCATTCATCAGGGGGCGCCACATCAGGTGCATTAATATCTCTAATAAAAGTCTATTGCTGATGGCTCCACTTTCTCCTCCAGCTCCGCTGCGTTCCTCCTAGAATGAGTTATCTATCCGAGATGCAATGGCTCTTTATACTGAATTTCTGCATAATAAGTTGTGTTTATTGCCATGTAATAGTTAACAGATAAATTCATTTAGATGGAACATTAATAAGTCGTAGGTGTGAAATTCACGCTCACCACTGACTTAGAATATAATAAAACTGACATGAAATTACATTTTATTCATTTTATGTTAATCAAAACTAAATCCAGTAGCAAAGAATCTGAACTGTTACCTGTTATTTATACTAGCTCAAGTTGCACTAATGACAAAAATATTATTTTTAACAAGAAGTAAACAAAAAGAATAAACAATGTTATAATGTAACATGAGCTAAAATTTTTTGATTCTGTACTGTCATCAAAACACAATAATGGACTTGTCCCAAAAGGTGGCAGTAATGTAACAAACACATGCCAGCTGCCATATACTTTTCCTAAGAACAGGAATTTCTTAAAAACAGGCAGAAAATAAAGTAGAGTATAAAATAGAGTATAAAGTAGAGTATAAAGAGTAAAATACTTTAACTAAAACTTAATTTAAAAAATAATGGTTTATATCTAAGTTATACATAAGTTTAAAGACAAAAAAATCTATTTAGGAATTTTTTTAATATTATTGAGAGTACTAAAATAACACTGTCAATTGTCTATTGACTTGTGAATATAAAGGCTTTCTTAAGAAAATACAGGTTGAAAGTAGTCGACTTCCAAAGACTAAATGGGCAGACAGTGGACATCTCTTAGGTATTTCAACAAAAGCCCCCTTCACAGCCCGTTCCTGTTCTTTGTACAATGTGGATTTGCTGTGTGATGAGATCAAACAGTCCAAGAATGAAAATCCCAAGTAAATTATTCCAGGCCTGGATCAGAGCAGAAGGAAGCGATATGTATAAAAGGAAGATTAATGGTGCTACCTCCTGACCAACAAACAGCATATGCTTTTACTTTAGGTACCACAAAAACATGATTTAGCCACAGCAGGAAAAGCTTTTTGCTTTAGATGAATATTCCTTCGTGAACAAGGAATTGAATTCAGTACTGATTCCATTGCTTTCCATCTTTAAAGAATAGGTAAATGTGTAAAAGCCATTTTGCCAGGGTGGAAAATGTGTGTGTTAAGTGAAGAAACAGGCCTTGGTCTTGTTCCAAAGCTATATAGAACATGATCCTGGATGAAGGAGTTGGGGGTTGGGTAATTTTTTCTGTACATGTCATGGATTACATGGTATATTCTAATGCTTTTAAATCTGTGTGTTTTGTACTGCCACTATATTAGCTTGCACAAAGTTTCTGAATAAATGCTGCTAGATCCTCATTTATACTATGCATAAACATCTGTTATGCTCCCATAATGAGCCCTGATCCACTTAGCCTTGTGCACTTAGCAGAGTATGTGATTGAATGGCCTTGATATTAGAGGTGAAAAAATATTTGTGGTCAATTTTTACTAATGTACGATAAACAATAATACAATAAAAGAAAATACACATAAACTCATATGCCAATGTTTAGTAGCTTCTCTTAATAAGGATTCTTTATTGTAAACTATAGAGTTTAAATACCTTCAAGAATTAAAATCAGATTTTTAAATAAAATAGAATGAGAAACTAAAAGTCAAATGTAATGGGCCCATTAAAATTAGTTAACAGTTGTGTGAAAATCATAGCTAATCAACAAACTTGCATATATATAAAACAAGTTATCTTCTCTTCTTTACATGAAGTGCTAAATATTTAGTGCAGCAGGCTGGTGGTCCTAGGACCCTTTTTTCTGCAGAACTTCACTCTTTAGTTTTTAAATATCATAGTATATTTATAATTAATATAATTGTGCACCTGGAATTTCCCTCTAGGATTAATAAAGTATTCTGATTCTTATTTATATATAAAGGGAATGTTTACTGCTTGTTCACCACTATGATAGGAGGGTAGATGTTTAGACAAGTTGTGCTTGTAGATATCTGGTTTCCAGCTTTGCATCATTAAAACTCAGTGGTGAGCCATGCATTTCACACCTAGGCCTTCAATAATGCTCCATATGAATGAATCCACCTGTCAATAAGTATTTAATTACTATTAAAACATCTCATTATGAGGTGGTGCTGGGGAGAAAGCCTAATAGTTGGCAATGAACTTTGATTGGAAATAATTAATGCACATGACGCACCTCTGCCTGATGAATGTGTTTGCTCTTTATAAGATGCAGAGATCGAGCTGCAGACGTAGGCAGAAATATATAAAACCTGGCTTCTAATTGTCACAGGTGCCTGTGGCACCTGTCCCTCGTTTGGGTCCTTAATTGTTTCAGTTGGGTGATTGGTTTGTTTTGTGCACGTGTTTAGTTGATTTGTTATTTATTCTTAGTTTTCCTGTAAGTCGGCGCACGTCTTTGTTTTGTGGTCATTATGCCCTTCGTTACTTTGTTCTTTTGTTTCCCCTTTTTGTTGGTGTCCCAACACCAATTTTTATTAAATTCTACGTTTGGTTTTTATCCCGGTGTCTCTCTCTCCTTCCGCATTCAACCACGTTGCGGCGCTGCGCATCTTCTCCGCGTGGGTCGCACTCGTGGGAGTGCTTTCCTCGGACCCACGCACGCATTATTCCCCGCGTGGTTGGTACCCGGGAGCGCTCACAAGACGCGAGCGGTTGTACGCAACAACTCCGCGTAGCCGCCCTCTCCCGGGGAAAGACGGACAATCGGTAACAGAAAGACGTGCCAAACTATCTGGAGAGTTCCGGACACCAGGGGTCACCCATCGTTGAGCGGAGGACCAGAGGCTGTACCGCCGATCAGACCGAGTCTGAGTGCCGGGGACCGCCAGCGGCATAGCCCGGGTACCGGGGGCCGGCCGTCGTCGGTTCGGGAGCGACTGAGGCCGTTCGCCGTCGATCCCGAGCACCAGGGGCCGCCCATCTCGGACTCGGAGCACCAGGAGGTGCATTTTCCAGCCTCGCAGCTAGAGGGCGCTGATCTGCGACCAAGCTGCGAGAGGACTTGCTCGACGCCGCCAGCAGGGAGCAGCCGGCTGGATTCACAGCCTGAGGGACTTTTACCCCCACCCCGTTTTTTGTTTTTTGCTTGAAATGGTTATTATTATTATTTTATTTTATTTTTTTGTTGGGTCGCTTCCCTTTTTGCGCGACCCTTGGGGTGGGGGTATGTCACAGGTGCCTGTGGCACCTGTCCCTCATTTGGGTCCTTAATTGTTTCAGTTGGGTGATTGGTTTGTTTTGTGCACGTGTTTAGTTGATTTGTTATTTATTCTTAGTTTTCCTGTAAGTCGGCGCACGTCTTTGTTTTGTGGTTATTATGCCCTTCGTTACTTTGTTCGTTTGTTTCCCCTTTTTGTTGGTGTCCCAACACCAATTTTTATTAAATTCTACGTTTGGTTTTTATCCCGGTGTCTCTCTCTCCTTCCGCGTTCAACCACATTGCGGCACTGCGCATCTTCTTCTTCTCGTGGGAGTGCGTGGGAGTGCTTTCCTCGGACCCACGCACGCATTATTCCCCACGTGGTCGGTACCCGGGAGCGCTCACAAGACGCGAGCGGTGTTACGCAATTCCTCCGCGTAGCCGCCCTCCTCCCGGGGAAGAACGGACAATTGGTAACACTAATGATGCTCAAATATGATTGGTTAAATGCTTTAATATGAAAAAACAGGTCTGGCATCGCATCGCAACTGGGGGAAAAAAAGGAAGGAAGCGAACAGATAATTTGGAATTATTTATTAGATATTAATGGATAAAATATAATTAACATCAGTCTGTGATTCAGATATGCCACTGCTAAAGGTTCATGAAATCCATTAAGGTTCATTTATGCTCAACAATAAATATGTATACGGATATTTTCTAAGCCTTAATTTTGTATAATTTTGTTTTCATTTTGTACAAATTTTCAGATCAATTTTTAATAACAGATCCATATAATATAGAGCATTATTTTTGGAAATCATTGAGGAGGTGCAGCTAAAAATTTAAGTGAGACATCACATAATATGATATTATTATTTATTTTGAAATCTAAACCAAGCAGTAGTCATTATTCTAATGCATTACGTTGTTTTGAGTCCGCTCAATGATCTGTTGTTGTCCTGTTGGACATTGTGTTTGTATATTGGCCATCAGTTTAGTTTGTACAAAACATAGTGTTGCCAGGTTCTAGAATGGAGCTGACTGGATGGCTGTTTTAACTATTATTTTTTAATAAAATAAAAAAAATAAAAAGTTCTTTCTCATTGAGAAGCTTCACATTCATCAACTTTGCTACTACTTAGCGAACAAGGGATACTTTTATTACTTCTGCTCTTCTCCTATTTTATTTAAATATCATATACTTACCTCTGAGTCTGAAGCTCTTGGGTTACAAAATCACTTTTTGTATTGTAAACAATGGGGGAAATGGCTAGTTTTACTACATAAGGCACCAGTGATGGCCAGTAAAGTTCATGTTGCTTTAACAGAATTATTCACGTTTTGTAGTTATTTAACTAGGTTCTAATATATGTATCTTCTTGTTTTTTTTATTGTACACTGCAATGACAATAAAGTCTTCTTATCTTATCTTTTATTGTTTTAATTTTGGATAGATCTGAATATGTACTAAAATCCTTTCAATAAAAACAATACATGTTTTTCATTAATTGCTAATAAAATTTACAAAGCAAACAAACAAAAATATAACTGTTCAATACAGCTGTGGTTTTGCAAATGATTATTGTTATGCAGATAGATGTTATGCAGAAAAATTATCAGGCTTTTTATAGCTCTCACCACATATGTTATAATAGTCATTAAATAAACTGAAATATTATTAAATTAATACTGGTTTCAAAATATTTTTTTGTGAAAATGTGTGTTTTGATTTCTCCTTTGTAAATTTAAAATTGTGCAAATTAATAAAAATGCCAGATCAGCAAAGATTTGTGTTTGAGATTAAATTTAGTATTGTGTCTTTCTAAGTTACAAAAGTAATAGAGCAATATATTCTGATGTTGGGCTCAATATTTATTTTGGGCTCTATATTTATGAAACTGACTAAGATGATAACACACAGTTCAAAGATCCATGTTATTTTAAAGACCTGTCATAAATTAACCCTACATGAAAAAAATTCACTATTGGACCTTTTGAGGTACAACACTTTTTGCAGATGTATCTACTCTAAAGTACTTTAATTTACTGTTTGGGTGCATATATGCTCCCTTTTGGCTCTCAAAAAGTATACTTTACTTGACATTTAATAATTTAGCCTGGGGTAAATTATTGCATCCTGTATCTTTGGGGACAAAAACTGACTTTATTGCGTCTGACAGTGAGATATGTTTAGCCAGAGAGCTGAGATACCAGCGTTTATAAGTTAGTATGGGCTGTATGTTTATTTTCAAATTTTACATTTGCTTGAATGACTTTTAGTAATCGCATAGCTATTGCTTTTTAAGACTCAACCAGTACCTTTTATTTAGCTTTTTTATTTTTTAAATTACTACACAGCAGCTGAGAAATGAGCTAAGAATAAAATAAAAGATTAAAATAAGCTAAAATATCTTTACTAGTAAACTTTACTTTATTAATTAAAATAACTAAATTTAACTATTGTTAATCTGAAATATATATACACACACACACACACACACACACACACACACACCAATGGGAGGCAAGAAAATTACTCACAGTTTTAAAAGTGTTTAAAAAAATAAAAAACTGTGGAAAATAGCTCATAACCAATGGCAAGTGGAAATACACGTGCCCGCAAACTGCATTAACACTACCCTGTCACCTCAATGAGCACATAAATGACATGCTTCATATTCCTGCTGTCTGAACACAGAAACATGAAAATAATTGTACAAAAATACAAATAAACAATGTTTGACCACACCCTAAATAGTCCAAATATATATACAGTGAGGGAAACATAATTTGGACAAGCTTTATGAAATACTGAGAGAATATAGTCTGGTCAGATGAGAACACAGTTGAACTCTCTGACTGTCATAGCACACACTGGGAACTGTACATCTCTACAAAAAACATCCTACCAACAGAAATGACTGGCGATGAGAACATGATGGGGCTGTTTCTTAGCACATGGTAGTGATAGATGTCACGGTAGTCTACCTCGGGAAAAAGCGGATGCGCATAGAAAGCGCAGAGCCGCCGCGTGTACACGCGCTGAAGGGAGCCAGGCACGCAGGTAGCAGAGAACGGGTTTATTAAAGGTGCAGTGCACCAAAAAACATGAGGTACAAACGACTAACACAAACTCCGCCCTCCTTGAGACAGGCTTGGAAGGCGCCCTCAGGTGGACGCCCTCTGCGGGGGAGGCGTGACGAACGCTCTCTGGCTGCAAAGTCAGGTGGACGCCCACGGCGGATCAGAAGTGGGCCTCGCCCTCTGACTGCGTGGTCCGGTGGGCGCCCTCGGCGGACGAGGAGTGGGCCACGCCCTCTGGCAGCGTGGTCCGGTGGACGCCCACATCGGGCGAGGAGTTGGCCACGCCCTCTGGCTGCGTGGCGAGGCGAGCGCCCCCTGGCTGCGTGGTCCGGCGGGCGCCCCCGAGGTAGAGGCACACAGTAGAGGTACACCCCCACCGCATTGCCCAAACACAAAGACATATCAGACATGGGGAAGACGGACTGGACACACGAGACAGGGGGACATACCACGCTCACGCCACATGGATCCACATTTACCCCCCCGAGTGTTGGCTCCGGTACCCCACGCAGCGCGGTCCAGACACAGCGCGGTCCGGCGCGGATGCGTCCCGTGACTGCCCCGCAGCACACCGCGCTCAGCCGCCGCGCAGCGCGCATGCTGCGTCTTAGCACCGCGTCTGGATTTCGCCACGGGGGGTTAAACAAGCTGGACCGGAGCGTCCGTCCAGAACTCCTCAGAGTTTAGGAGGGATCGTATGGGCAGAATATGCCCATACAGGTACGACTCGCCCGTCTCATCATCGGAGATCTGAACCAAGTCCAGACCCTCCTCAGCGCAGAGCGCTTCGTACCCGTACCTCCACATCCACTCATCATCGGAATCATAATAATCCCACATCTCTCTGATCGAGCCGTCCTGACGGCTCTTGGACGGTGGGCTGCGCATAGCGGCGCACTCGCGGACACGGCGGAACGCGCCGCGAGTACGAGGTTACACGGCCCCCGCAAAGAAAAATTTTGAAATTCGCTTACCTGGGCTCTGGACTCCCCAAATTTCCTGGCTGGTCACCTGTTACAATAGACTTCATATCATTAAAAAAAGGATGAATGTAGAAATGTAACAAGACATTCTTGCTAAGCATGTACAAGGATGTTCAAAATGAAATGGAGAGGGGATAAATTTTAACAAGACATTTGTGTAACTTCACTTTACACCTTAACTTTAAATTAACGGATTTATTTCTTTTGATTTCTTAATTACCAGCATCTGGTGAAATTTCAATAGATCTAGTTACTGAGAACTATGTTGACGTGTGAGGGCGGCACGGTGGCTTAGTGCTTAGCATATTTGCCTCTCAGCGCTAGGGATTCCCGGTTCAAATCCCAATGTGGGTGGAGTTTCCATGTTCTCCCCATGTCCGCGTGGGTTTCCTCCGGGTTCTTCAGTTTCCTCCCACACTCCAAAAACATGGATCAAGGTCAATTTAATTCTTCAAATTACCCCATGTAGAGTGTGTTTGTGTGTGTGTCTGTGTGAGTGTGTGCCCAGCGATAGATTGGCACCCTATCCTGAGTGTATTTGCCCAGCGCCGAGAAATGTTCTCCCCTGGATGGGCATGGGGAACCCCCCCGCGACCCTAGTAGAGGTTAAAGCGGAAGACAATGGATGGATGTTGACATGTTTAATACTTATTTTTCCTGCTGTATTATTGTTGTTGTTGTTGTTATTAATAATAATAATAATAATAATAATAATAATAGCGGCATGGTGGCTTAGTGGTTAGCACGTTCGCCTCTCAGCACTAGGGATTCCCGGTTCGAATCCCCATCTGGGTGGAGTTTCCATGTTCTCCCCGTGTCTGCGTGGGTTTCCTCCGGGTTCTCCGGTTTCCTCCCACAGTCCAAAATCATGGATCAAGTCAATTGAATTCTCCAAATTGCCCCATATAGAGTGTGTCTGTGTGAGTGAGTGTGTGCCCAGCAATGGATTGGCGCCCTGTCCTGGGTGTATCTGTCCAGCGCCCGAGACGTTCTCCCCTGGATGGGTATGGGGAACCCCACCGCGACCCTAATAGAGGATATAGCAGGAGATAATGAATGAATGAATGAATGAATGAATAATAATAATAATAATAATAATAATAATAATAAATAATAGTAGTAGTAGTAGTTGTTTCAAACCTGTTAAATTGCCTGGCAACTCAAAGAGAATGAGTCCCCTATTGTCCTCAAAAGGTTTCTTGCTAAGACAAAAGGGCAGCTGGGATTCAGGATTTATTGCAAATTTGAGATGATATTTTACTTTTGTAAAATTGCTATATGAATAAATACACTTGAAATTAACCTTTTAATCTGTGGCATGTTATAATTATTATTTAGTACACCAGCCCTCTCAAGTTCAATTCAAAAATCAATTCGTATAAATTTTTTGTTCAAATTGCTATGTTGTATTTGTTGAACTGTTCCTGTGTAAATAGACATCACCTCTAATAATAATAATCCTTGCCGCAGCTATAATATTATAGTAATACTTTTATTAATGCAAACTATGTACTCGCCAAATATATTGTTTTCAATGACATTGACAAGAAACTGAACACTATCTGCTACTTTTTGTTTGACAAAAATATTGCAATAATGAAGATTTTATGTTGAATGCTGCACATTTATGATTGAAATAATCATACTGTTTGTGCTAGTGTATTGGGCTCAAGGTGTTGATTGTTGATTGAAAATTAAAAATTAAAAACCTTGTCAATTAGAAAAATATGTGGCTATGTATTCTTAATCCTCCAAATCCGCTGACAGTCTCAGGTCCAATGCACTTTTAGGAGATAAAAAAAATCTCTGCACTCATATTTTTGGTGTATGGAACACATGCTTCAGGATATTGTGATAAGAATTTGAGTAAAAGGAATCTCAGAGCAGAAGACTATTTACACAGTCATGCTATCCCATAATTCGGATATGATGTGCAGCTGCAAAGCACAGTAGGACATTTTTGAATGAATATATGTGTGGAAGTAACTGTGATTCACAGAGACTGTGTGCATTTGCTTGGAGTCCTGGCTGCAGCCCATTAGCTCCCGTACTTTTTCTTTGATTAGGTCTACCTTGGCGTCAGGCATTCCAGAGAGACATTAAGGTCCATGGAAGAAAATTTATGTTGCATTTTTCTTTATCATTGCAAAACCTGGTTTATATATCTGCGTCTGAGATTAACCATTTTTAAATTGCTCCATCCCTCGAATCTTTGGATGTTACACATGTTGTTTCCAGTGCATTGCTGTGAACCATGAGTCATGGCCCCTGTAGATACTGGTCATGACCCTTGTACTCTTTTTTTGTCTCATCTGTCATCACTTCACTCAATCAGAGTGATTTCACTCCACTCTTCCCACCCTGAGAATGACATCACACCCTCATGCTGCTCTAAACAGACCAGGCGACGCTCAGGCCCTGCGGGTGCTCACCTTAGATGTGGCTCCAAAAATCTTTCTTAAATGTTCGTATGTCAGCGCCTGTGCTGCACTGCAGAGCTGCCGTGGAGAACAGGCTCACTGTCCAAGTTATCACAAGAATGTTGGATGTGTGTAATGAAGCGATGAAAGGCGGCATTGAGCACATTTGAAAGCCAAGTTTCAGCACAGAAGTATATTTGAGCTTCAACACAGAGCAATTGAAGCTCTTCACTTGAAACAAGCTCTTCACTCTGTTGCCATCAGGACGGCGTTTTCGTGTCCTGAAGGCAAACACAGAGAGGATGAGGAGGAGCTTCTTCCCAACGGCGATTTGGACCCTGAACCAGGACTAAACGGACATTTAACTTAAACCTGTAACCCTGCACTGCAATATTTGCACAAAAAAGCACAACCCACTTTTATAATTCCATTTGCACATTGTAAATACATAGTTCAATTTTATTTTATTTTTATCTTTATTCTATCCTATTTTTCTTATCCTGTTAAATAAATTTAATTTTCTGTGGAGAGGTCAAGAAATAATTTCACTGCTGGCTGTACCATGTATAACTACGCATGTGACAAATAACCTGATTCTGATTCTGAATACAGGTCCAAAATGGGCAATGGGTTTCTCTTGTGCTTAAATTTCTATGTCAATGAGTGTTTAGATCTCACCATCTTGGCACAAAGCACATGACCAATATATAACCACTCCTTTTCTACCTTTTTTAAAAATAGGTGCACAAAATTCCATTGAATCCCAATGAAGAACTAAAAGGATTTACTGACTTTTACTGTTATTTAAATATTCCCCACGTCAGTAGGTTTACCTCTCCAGCCTACTTCAGTTACAGCGGATACATCCCACACAATCAGATTTAAAATATGTACTGCTTGTTATAGTCAATACTGAGTTGCAAACTGCTCTAGAGGTCAAAATTTGTTTAGTCTTGTATGGTGTATTTTATGACAATGGCTGGAATAAAGCATTGTATAGTGGTAATTTACATTTACATCTTGTTATTTAGCCGATGCTTTTATCCAAAACGACTTACAAATGAGAGAACACCACAAGTCAGTAGTTAAGGAAAAAACACCTACACTGTAGTACAATCAATCTGATCATTATCTCATCTGCCTTTTTTTCCTACATAGCAAGTGCTTGTGGGGGAAATGTGTTTTGAGATGTTTTCTTAAGATGCCTTACAGACAGATTTGGTGAGAATTATCACCTCGGTGTCACAAGGCGACATTCATCATTAGAGCGAAGTGAACGAGTTGGAGTGGATTTTAAAAATATAGATTGAAGATAAGAGGGAGCAGATCTAGAGATTGTCCTGTAGGCCAGAGTCAGTCTCTTGTATTGAATGCAAGCAGTTACAGGGAGCCAATGGATTGAGAGGAGTAATGGAGATGATGTACAGACTGAATCTGCAGGAACAGGCAGTTTTAGTGACCTGATCAGATAGTTTAATATGTTTGTCATAGTGAAACCAAGGTTACGTTTTGTAGAGATTGTGGAGCCATTAATTTGGAAGGTCAGGTCATGATGGATTGAGGGTTTAGCTGGAATTCTGAGACAGTTAATCATCCAAACAGATATGTTGGTGAGGCAGGCATATATCTGATTAGAGATGGTGTCTTCAGGGGCAAAAAGAAAAATGAAGCTGAGTGTCATCAGCATAGCAATGGTAAAAGAATCCATGTGCCTGAATAACGATGCCCAGCAATGTCATGTACAATGAAAAGAGGAGGGTACCATGTACAGGGCCCTTAGGAACTCCAATGAGTACTTGGTTATAGTTAATAACATTCCATGACACTTTCATCCCCATTCCATGACATTTTAAATGTCCTTCCTGTTAGATAGGATTGAAACCATTGCAGTGTTGTAACAGAGAATCCTAGTTTGGATAGAGTGGACAATGGAATCTGAAGATTTACTGTATTGAAAGCTGCTGAGAGGTAAGCAGGATGAGGACAAACTGAAGTATTAACGCGGACTATCCATCCATCCATCCATCCATCTATTTATTATCATCCGCTTAATCCTCAACTAGGGCCTCAGGGGGTTCCCTATGCCTATTCAGGGGAGAAAATTTCAAGCGTTGGGCCGATACACCCAGAACAGTTGCCAATCTATCGCTGGGCACACGCTCACTCACACACACACACACACACAAACACACTCTATATGGGGTAATTTGGAGCATTTAATTTACCTTGATCCATGTTTTTGGACTGAGGGAGGAAACTGGAGAACCCGGAGGAAACACACGCGTACACGGGGAGAACATGGAAACTCCACCCAGATTGGGAATTGAACCAGGAATCTCCAGCGCTGAGAGGAGAACATGCTAACCACTAAGCCACCGTGCTAATGTGGACTAGTTAAAGTTCAATTATCTGCATTAGCAAGCCTCCATTTGAAAAGTTGTTAGCAAAAAGTGGTACAGTGCTTTATAATGATGTGGGTTTAATTCAGTTTTATACAGCACTTGTAAAAGAGCAGTAAATCTAACTGACAATATTTTTTGGCCTTTATAATATAATTTTGTAAGCAAATGATGAAAAAGAAAACTTTTACAAGGTGTAAGTGGACTGAAAAAAGAAACTACACAGAAAAATTCTACATAGACATATGGAAAACACATAATGGACACTGTCTCACCTATTAATCCAAGGCATCAGGCCAAAAAGTACTATAAATTCATAATTCCTTATTGATGTGGGTATGAGGTGATTCATCATCACTGCATAACATCACTGCATATGCATACTGTATATATATATATATATATATATATATATATATATATATATATATATATATATATATATATATCATATATATATATATATATATATATATACAGTCATGACCAAAAGTTTTGAGAATGATACAAATATTAATTTTTACAAAGTCTACTGCTTCAGTTTTTATAATGGCAATTTGCATATACTCCAGAATGTTATAGAGAGTGATCAGCAATTAATTGCAAAGTCAATATTACTTTATCCCCCAAAATACATTTCAACTTCATTGCAGCCCTGCCTTAAAAGGACCAGCTAACATCGTTTCAGTGATTGCTCCATTAACACAGGTGTGGGTGTTGATGAGGACAGGGCTGGAGATCAATCTGTTATGATTAAGTAAGAATGACACCACTGGACACTTTAAAAGGAGGCTGGTGCTTGGCATCATTGTTTCTCTTCTGTTAACCATGGTTATCTCTAAAGAAACACATGCAGTCATCATTGCACTGCACAAAAATGGCCTAATGGAAGAATATCGCAGCTAGAAAGATTGTACTTCAGTCAACAATCTATCGCATCATCAAGAACTTCAAGGAGAGAGTTGCCAAAAAGGCTCCAGGGCGCCCAAGAAAGAACAGCAAGCGCCAGGACCGTCTCTTAAAAGTGTTTCAGCTGCGGGATCGGGCTACCAGCAGTGCAAAGCTTGCTCAGGAATGGCAGCAGGCAGGTGTGAGTGCATCTACATGCACTGTGAGGTGGAGACTCTTGGAGCAAGGCCTGGTCTCAAGGAGGGCAGCAAAGAAGCCACTTCTATCCAGAAAAAAACATCAGGGACAGACTGATATTCTGCAAAAGGTACAGGGAGTGGACTGCTGATGACTGGGGTAAAGTCATTTTCTCTGATGAATCCCCTTTCCGATTGTTTGGGACATCTGGAAAACAGCTTATTCGGAGAAGACGAGGTGAGCGCTACCACCAGTCTTGTCTCATGCCAACTGTAAAGCATCCTGAATCCATTCATCTGTGGGGTTGCTTCTCAGCCAAGGGAATCGGCTCTCTCACAGTCTTGCCTAAAAACACAGCCATGAATAAAGAATGGTACCAGAATGTCCTCCGAGACCAACCATCCAAGAGCAGTTTGGTGATCAACAATGCCTTTTCCAGCATGATGGAGCACCTTGCCATAAAGGAAAGGTAATAACTACATGGCTCAGGGAACAAAACATAGAGATTTTGGGTCCATGGCCTGGAAACTCCCCAGATCTTAATCCCATTGAGAACTTGTGGTCAATCATCAAGAGACGGGTGGACAAACAAAAACCTACACATTCTGACAAAATGCAAGCATTGATTGTGCAAGAATGGACTGCTATCAATCAGCATTTGGTCCAGAAGTTGATTGAGAGCATGCCAGGGAGAATTGCAGAGGTCCTGAAGAAGAAGGGTCAACACTGCAAATATTGACTTGCTGCATTAACTCATTACAACTGTCAATAAAAGCTTTTGTTACTCATAATATGATTGCAATTATATTTCTGTATGTGATAAAATCATCTGACAAACACATATAAAAACCAGAGGGCAGCAGATCATGTGAAAATATAATATTTGTGTGTATATACATTATATATATACATATATATATATATATATATATATATATATATATATATATATATATATATATATATATATATATATATATATATATATACATTTTTTTTTTTCCCGATTCATAAATACTGTGTTATTCTCAGATAATGGTGACTTGCTTTATCTCTTTTTTTTTTAAAGTCATATCATCTTTTTCTGCATGTCTATTTTCCTTATGAATGTCAAGAGACAACAAGCTTCTGACTTCCTGCCAGCAGAGGAAAGTAAAACAAGGGAAATCGCTGACATACACATGATAGTGACGGCTTTGCTGAAGCGATGACATGATACTGGTTGTTGCAACACTGTAGGATCAAAACCAGAAAACTGGGTGTGGGCTTGGCTTACAAACTTTCCTCCACCCTCAGTTTTTTCCCAACCCCATGGCCCCTGAGGTATAAATCTGCAATCAGTAAGCCCATAAGGGAGCCCATTGTGAAAGTTCTGGGGCAGTTACGCAGAAGCACTGTGAACATGACTACAACTATCTTGCTTTCATTCTTCACTGTTCACAGCTTTTCCTTCCTCCCAGCATGCAGTGCACTTCATCTTAATGCCAGTAAAGAGAGACGAATTACCTTCATTATATCCTTTCAGCACAGCAAGAGCTTGTGGAAGCCAACAGTAAAAGTACTGCCACCAGCAAACTGCTCTCAGGAAAGCCTTAATAAACAGTCAACCCTAGAAGGGAAGAAAGAGCATGACACAAAATCTTAAGTCTTGACTTCTTTTCCAGCAATAGATAGAAACACTTTCCCTATTTCCTTTTTTATAGTTTGAAACAAATCAAGAACTGTTTGAAATTATGGATAAGTGGTTGGAGTTGCAAATGGATTATAAATGTTGGATAAATAATGTAGAGGTGGGTAGAGCAGGGTGAATAGATTTGTGAATGGATGTGCGGGTGGATGAATATATAAGTAACTTGTGGATGGATTATAAAAACAGCTCTCTATTTAAACTTTTCAGTAAAATATATTTTAATGAAATCAAAGTGTATTCATGATACAGTATGTATTTCATTGAAGACTTTACTGCACCTCATTGTTCATTCAAGTGTTTGTCAATCATGGGCTCTGTACTTCTGTTAATTCTTTTTACAAATGGATTGGCTTTATGCTTGTAAAAGAAACATGGACAGAAAAGAATTGTGTAGAGTTCATGTACATTTTGTTAAAAAATAGAAAAAACAACATTTTGTATATAGATTGCTTATGCTAATTATATTGGACTAAGGTGTTTCAATATTTGTTTTATATGCAGTATTATATTCTGATTAAAACATTAAAACTATTTAGGTTTACCAAACGTTTAGCATAAAGGCATTGCAGTGGTAAGCCTTCAGGGCCTCCAAGGCCTTCTTTGAAGGCCTAAAATTATTTGTATCACAGACTGATGTTAATTATATTTTGTCCATGAATACTTATTAAATAATGCCAAATGGTCTGTCTGCTTCCTTTCATAGCATTTACCCTGTTGTGCCGCTTCCAGACCTTTATTTTCTTATTAAAGTAGTTAACCAAACAGATTTTGGCATCATTGGTTGCCAGATTTTAAATATTTATGCCTAGGCCTTCAGAATAAATTTTGTAAGCCCGGTAGCATTACAAAAGTGTAGATAAACCTTCTAGCAGGTGTATGTTACGTCAGCGTATTCACGCCTTTTGATTCACACAAGTTTAAATAGAGAGCTGTTTTTATAATCCATCCCCAAGTTACTAATATATTCATCCACCCACACATCCATTCACAAATCTATTCACCCTGCTCCACCCACCTCTACATTATTTATCCACCATTTATAATCCATTTGCAAATCCAATCACTTATCCACTTATCCTGCAGCAGTACCGTTATATTGAGTTATCTATTTGCAATGCAACTGCTCTTTATACTGCCTATCTGCACAATAAGATGTTTTTATAGCAAAGTTAAAATTAAAATAGTTATTGACAGGTGGATTAATTCAGGCATAACATTACTAAAGGCTTGGGTGTGAAACGCATGGCCTGCCACTGAGACATTTCTTTGGTTATTCTGTTATATTGTGGCCCACTAAGAATCCAAGCAATTTTTATCTTACAATTTAAGTTCAATTTAAATTCAAGTTAAGTGTATTGTTTTTCATTTTCATAAGCTAAAGGCCCTGATGCCCCATAAAAAAGGGATTGGTTATTTGTAATAAGATAAAACAACAGTTTTGTTGTTGCCTACCCAAATAATTTAAATGCCCACCCAAAGTTGACATCCTTTATTAATGCATTTGGTAAACATCATTAGATTATTATACCCATTAATGTGGAAAGTGTTAAGGCTGTACCATTTCAAACAATGTAACTCTTCCATGGAGCACCGTTTTCTCTTAATTTCATGCTAAAATAATGTGAAACCTTCAGAAAAGTTTTCACAAGTGCCAAGGGGCTAGTGGTTATGGACTGGGACGTTAGGGTTGGATATTTATGTGTAGCTTAAATATTAATACTTTAATTGAAGGATTTAAGGGGTTGTCAAAAAGTTTCGTACATATCAGAACACTCTGTAAATGTTTGATTGAAACCTCGTTAACAATGTGGAAAACTAATAAAAAGTCTATTTTCATGGCATGTTTCAGTTCATGTCCACAGTGACATCACTTTTTCTGAGTTCCCGTTCCTTCGTTCACAGCAAAAACGACCTGCTTTCTTCTTCTCTGCTCTAAGTTCCCAACAATAACAACTGTGTTATTTTCCAATCAACTTAATTAGTGGTTATTAAAAAGTTCTCTTTGCACTAATGATCGGTCTAATGATTTATGGTTGGACCCTGCCACCACTATTTTTTTATTTCCATAGCACTTTCCTCTGCCTCAACTGAACTGACATGCACCACGAGGGATAGAGGACGACATGGAGGGTGCCGCAATGACTTTCTATTATTGCCTGATGTTTTTCTTCCCCTTGTTGTTGTACGATCTGGATCTAGAGGAAAGGAGAGGACTAGTGATGCAACGCTGGAGCATTGCAGCACGTGTTGGAAGAGTTTGAATGTTTCAGCTGTTGAAAAGGACAAAGGCAAGGCCAAAGTCGCCTGCCAGGTCGTTATTACTACAGTCACATAGAAATAACTACACACAGTGGAGTACACGTGTGTGCGTGCAAGTTGTTTTCCCAGGACTGAAACAGAGGCTTACTGTGAGTGTAGCTCTGCAGGAGAGTGAATCAAGCCCCCTCTGTGGGGTGAGTAAAGGCTCCGTTGACCCTCCGCTCAATACGTGCTGTTTCGACCCAACACCCCCCACGGGTCTGTGATTTGCCCCTGGGACTGAGTGTTTATCCCTCAATGCACACATGAACAGGCAAAGCCTGTGTATCAGGGCTACTGATGTCATCTTTTGGTGGATTTGTGTTTGCACAGGGCAAGCTGTGTGTGTGTGCTGTAAATGGCACAAAACACTTCGAATGCCTGCAAACATGGACATGATAAATCAAATGCTAATGTCATTGTGTAGAAACAACTCAACTGTGCTTTCATTTCATATAAACAGTTCCTTGAAAAAGTATTCATGCCTCTTAAACTTTTCCACATTTTCTCACATTAGACTTTTTATAAGTTTTTATATGATAGACCAACACAGAAGAGCAAGTATTAGCAAGTACAAATATATCCATCCATCCATTATCTTGCGTTTTATCCTCTACTAGAGTCGTGGGAGGGAGGGTTCCCCATGCCCATGCAGTGGAGAACGTTTCGGGCGCTGGGCAGATACACCCAGGATGCCAATCTATCGCTGGGCACACACATACTCACACAGACACAGACACACACACACACAGACACACTTCATATGGGGTAATTTGGAGAATTCAATTGACCTTGAGCCATGTTTTTGGACTGTGGGTGGAAACCGGAGAACTCAGAGGAAACCCACACGGACACGGGGAGAACATGGAAGCTCCACCCAGATTGTGATTCGAATCTGGAATCCCTAGTGCTGAGAGGCGAACGTGCTAATCACTAAGCCACCGTCCCGACCTAGTATAAATATATATTTTATATATACAGATTCTCAATCAGATTGATCTGGACTTTACCAGGGCCATTTGTACACACTGTAAATACTGTCCACTAAATTTAAATATGGCCCCAAACACAATTGTTGTTACTTTTAATGTTGTAGTTTTGCTGAAGAAGGGTATGATTTCACACCTATACCTATACATACTGTATATGCAATATCAGCATGGAAGATCAGGGGCAGAGAAGAAGGTGGCCTTTAAACAATGCAGTGTGTGTAAAATGCACACACTCATGCATGCACACACAAACACACACAGAATGTCAGTTACATTTTGGAGAACAATTAGAATAGTTAAAGTTATACTTTAAAAGACACAATTTCAAAAACAAAATAGACACATCATCATAATTATCTATAGTAGGCTGTTGTGTATATATATTTTTTTCTGAAGTGGTTTTGAAGCACTGTTCTAAACTGCCTTTAGATAGAGGCACAGTCATGTAAGGTTTTTTCATGTATTTTCCATTGAGCAAAGAACACAAAATTTGTGCTTGCATAACTTTGCTTATGTATTGTATTAACTGTGACAAGCTGCATGTTATTTAAGTCTTTAGAAGCAGGGAAAAAAACTCAGCAGTGGAAAGGTCACTTCACAGCTATGAATCCAGGAGCAATATCTAATTTCACAGGAATTCTCAGATTTGGATAAAGGAGATGCCAGGCATCATGAAGCTGAACACCTGAGCTGATATGCAGGTGCAGTTCTGGATCAAAGACCATAGATAACATGGAGCAGAAGCATTTAAAGAAAGTAAGAATTTGGGTTTTGTGCCAGTCATGAGCTCTGCTTGACAAAGTCACGCAAGAAACATTGTCATTACTTTTTAAATTTTTAGCAACAAGGTGAGTGTTGCAAGTGGTGCAAAATATACCTATAAAAATAAAAACTCAGTAGATAGTTCTTTACCTATAAAATAAAAACTAGATAGTTCTATAAAAAACACCTAGACCATATTCCATTACATCTAGACATTAAATTGTATTACATTGTTTTAATACAGTTGTAGGTACTCACAGTTTCAGCTTTTGTTTGACCAGTAGTTAATAAAGCAATGTCTTTTATTTTCTTGTCAGCCTGTTTAATGTTGGTGTTTGATTGCTGGTGTGTATACATCGTGGTATCACAGACCACAGGTAATATCATTGGCTAGTAGCATTTTGAGGTTACAATCTGTTGCCAGTATTAGCTGAATAGCTCTAGGACAAACACTGTTTTTCAATGTTATGGGTTATTTATTTTATTATAAAACTGGAGAAAGTATCCTATTTGTTGTGAATTTGCTGGAAACCTCAAAAATCAAAACTGGAATTGAAAAAGGTGGCTTAGTGGTTGGCATGTTCGCATCTCAGCACTGGGGATCAGCACACCAGGCTGGTAACCAGCTTGACCTCATCATTACAAGCTCTTATTTAATTTCTGACCTCCACATCAGCCGCTTAATGAATCAGATCACTTTTTCAGGCAGTTCTCTATTTCTCTTCCTCCACCTTCCTCGATCATCAGTAAAACCACTCAGGTATGCCGTAATCTTAGCTTTCTCTCTAATACAGTGTTTGCTAACTTGGTTACAGATGCCCTTCCTTGCATCAGTAACTTCTAAACCCTTGGTACTAACACTGCCTCCAGCACATTCTGCTCCACCTTGACTTTCTGTCTTGACCAGGTCTGTCCAATATCCACCAGGAAAACACACAGCTTTCCAAGAAAAATTTGTCTATGAAGGTTTAAGGTCCTTGCAAAACCTCTGTAGTTGATAGTCTCAATCAGCCCATAGAATTCTTTAGTCAAAAGCTTCTTATGTTCTAATGTAGAAGCCCACAAAGACATTTTGGACAATGCTACGCTTTTTAATGTATGACATTAAAATTTGTACAGAATACATATTTTCCAATCATAAATTTAAATGTTATTTGCACAGATGTTTTATTAAAAATCATTGTCTTTTCTCACAAATAAAAGTGTATGACACGTTTCTTAATCTAAAGAAAGCAGTCGACAATCTCCATATTAATACACTTGCTTTTGGGACAGGGTGGCTCAATGTTTACTTTTGAAAGGACTTTTTTCCCAGGCAGGACATAAAAAGCATTACTTATTGCTGAATAAATCACCCAGAGTGTTTTGTTTTTTTTAAAATGGCACCATTTTATCATCAAGTCCCAAATTGCTCTTCAGTCACTTATGACTTGTAACCACATCACTGTGGCATTTGAGGAACGCTGGCACTGAGGTCATATTTTTCCAGAATGTTAATAGCATTGCATGTCAGAGTTTGACCACAGAAAGACATGAAAACAAGGATAATTGCGACCTGCTTATCGGGGTACAAGATATACAAGACATTTGTATCATTTGTCATCAGGATCCGTGCATCTCCAAGTCCTGGCATGATTAACTAAATTATATATTTCCCTTTCTCCCATTGACTCCCTTTCATCACCACACCTATTACTAACTGATGACGCCTCACTCAGACTCTCATATCTCACCCTCCACTGAAGCTAGGAGGAGCATGGGACTGGCGCCACTGCAGCAACTGTGCTCGTTGCCCATTTTCAGTCTTTTTATCCTACTCAGTCTTCTATGACCTGCTCTTTGGCACACTTTAGGTGTCTAATTAAATCACACCAAACCCTTCTCTACTGCAATAATGTACTAAATGTAGTTCCAGCTGTGCGTCACTATGCATATTATGTCTCAAGTGAAAACCCATCCATTATATTCCCCTTTATCCTGTACTATGGACGTGGGGGGTTCCCCATGCCCAGCCAGGGGAGAACGTTTCGTGCGCTGGGCAGATACACCCAGGACAGGGTGCCAATCTATCGCTGGGCACACTCTCACTCACACACACACACACACACACACACACACACACACACACACACACACACACACACACACACACAAACTTTATATGTGTCAATTTGGAGACTTCAATTGACCTTGATCCATGTTTTAACTCAGTGGGCAGAAACTGGACAACACGGAGGAAACCCACACAGACACGGGGAGAACATGGAAACTCCACCCAGATTGGGATTCGAACCTGGAATCCCTAGTGCTGAGAGGCGAACATGCTATCCACTAAGCCACTGTGCTGAAACCAAGCGAAAACCTGCATATAAAATTATTTATACAGTAATGTGTTAAGACAGCTTACAATTATCTAAAGCCTGAACCCCCCAAACAAAAAGTTAACCTTATAATCTTTATAAAAATGTGTTGTTCAATGCAACTAGGGATAGACATAAAAATGTCTGAGGTGTTTCCCTGTCTTTCACTTTGTAAGCTCCTGAAAAGGCCCTCTACCCATCATGAATGTAATTATGACCATTCATGTGAAATCTATTTGTAACATTGTAGTGGAGGGAATGAGGACCAGAGACAGGATTTGAACCCAACAAACAGGTTTTATTGTTGACATGACACATACATTCAAAAACACTGGGCTTTAACAGCATCATTGAGTGTCCACTGTTTTACCAGCTCTTGGTCAGTCTCTACCCCTCTGCGGCTTCTGATGTTTCAAGTTTTAAAGGGCACACACTCATTACGCGGCGCCATGTCGGATGCATCAATGACGGCTTCAAAGACACATTCACAATATTTTTCTTCTTCTGCTTCATAAGGGAAAATTGGCAATCCATTAATTTATCACAACATTATTGTGTATAAAAGCACTAAACACTGCTCAAACATGTCATTTACCTACACATTGACAGTAATAAACTAAAACAAAAACTCTGCATTGCAAACAAAAATTTGCATAAATGCATTCCATTCATTAGTGCACACACATGCACATACACAAAGTGAGAGAGAAAAGGACAGAGAGTGAGAGTGATACCTTTTACAAAATATATATATTTTCAAAGGCAGGATTTCACTGCCTTACCCCACTCTGAGTGCACACACACCATTTTTTGGAACCATAACATTGCTGGGCAATTTGCTACAATATCCCTTGAATTAACTTGCTAAAACTGTCTTTAGTGATATCACCAAGTTCATGAATTTTGGGTGTAGTTCTATTTGATTCTTGCTCAGAAATTATAATTATTAAATGAGCAGAGGGCGGCACGGTGGCTTAGTGGTTAGCACGTTCGCCTCTCAGCGCTAGGGATTCACGGTTCGAATCCCCATCTGGGTGGAGTTTCCATGTTCTCCCCGTGTCCGCGTGGGTTTCCTCCGGGTTCTCCGGTTTCCTCCCACAGTCCAAAAACATGGATCAAGTTAATTGAGTTCTCTAAATTGCCCCATATACAGTGTGTTTGAGTGTGTGAGTGTGTACCCAGCGATGGATTGGCGCCCTGTCCTGGGTCTATCTGCCCAGCGCCCGAGACGTTCTCCCCTGGATGGGCATGGGGAACCCCACCGCGACCCTAATAGAGGATAAAGCGGGAGATAATGAATGAATGAATGAATGAATAAATGAGCAGAAAACATAGCAGGTTCAGAGGACCTATGGACTAGCTAGGTTTCTCATGAAGGAAGGTTCCTGGCAATTAATACTCAAGTCTGCTGTTTAGGCCACTCAGGAAAAGTTCCTCAATCGAGTTAACAATGTTGGAAGGTATGCCTATTGTTGCCAGGCGTTTCATGTTTAGTTAGATTGAAATGATCTCCAGCATGTTAAATTCATCACTGTGCAAATGAAAAAGAAGAGCAAGAGGGCAGTCAGTTTTTCCATTCGCTCAGTGCTAACTGAGCTGGGTTTGAGTGAGTGAGGGGCATGTTAAGTGCAAAAAAAGAGAAATAGAGTGTGGGGAAGAGAAAGTACAGTCTGGCTTTCCAGGCCTACTGTATACCAGCTCTTGAAGCCACAGTCAAAAAACAGAGATGTTCATGTTATTTCACTTTATATTTGTACATTTTCAAAGATAAATAAACAACAGTAAGTCATTTTAACTATGTTTTCCTTAATTTTCTTTTGCTAATGGGCAACTAATCTCATCTTTATTAAGGGAACCGGGATACAAATGTGCTACACCTGCAGTGGGAGGAAAATTGATCACTTCACTGTCTTCATGCCCCATGCACACAGCTCCATCCCACAAAGTATTAGAAAGAAATATACACTGTAACCTTCATACACTAAAAATTAAACGTACACAGTATGTACAATGATTATATGATAATTGCAATTCGATTACATGAGTAAATATGCACATGGGTCTATGTTATATTTTTCATTTTGCTACTATTGATACACTCTGTGCTGTACTTAGTATGTTTATAATCCATCTGGTTATAGTTATGTACACAAGCAATGGTTAAGTTTACCAAACTGAATTGAATTGTGTTTAATTGTTTGCTTAGACAAGTTATTAATCTTTGGTGACTTTAATGATAAACTAGCTTTTGACTCCATTTTAATTCCAAGTTCAAGTTCAAGTAATTTATTTATATAGCGCTTTTTACAACAGTACATTGTCACAAAGCAGCTTTACAGAATGAAAAGCCTTTAAACCCCCAAAGAGCAAGCCGAAGCGACAGTGGCAAGAAAAAACTCCCTTTTATGTTGTTATTTAAGGAAGCAGATAAAAAAAAAGGAACCTTGGGAGGACCAAGACTCAGTGGGGGACTCATCCTCCTTGAGCGGCCAGGCAGCAACAACAATGTAGGACAGCCATGTACAGATATTAAACAAATGGAAAAACTAACAACTGGAAAACTATATGTGAGTCCATTAGGGGGCGTCCTGCAGGACCGCCTTGTCAGGTTCCATACAGTATTCGTCAGCAGAGCCATGGATGAAGATCTCCAGGAAGCCGGGGGACACCTCAAAAGAAACAGACAAGGAAGGCAGTTAAAGCTAATAATAAAGCACGGCATTTAATTAATAAGTAATTAATTGACATAGTGCAGCATGTGACTCCGGCATCACTGACTAGAGCAGCATAACTAAAAGAGGCAGATACTGCAGACTCTACATAGTTGAGATGGCGCCCCGGAACAGCATCATTTCAGCGCCACACCCCCCCATTAATGATGAGGTGGGTGAAGAGGTGAAACGACAGCATACACTGATCAGAGATTACCCCCCAACACAGCCAAGTCTGAGATCTACATCTTTATCTACAGGGGATTAATTAAACGCAAGATTAAATAAATGTGTTTTTAATTTATTTTTAAAGATTAATAGTGATTCAGAATCACAAACAGTAACTGGAAGGCTATTCCAAAGTTGAGGAGCCTTGTGGGAGAACGCTCTTCCACCAGCAGTAATTTTATTTATTCTAGGAGCTAAGAGTAAACCAGCACCTTGAGATCGGAGCTCACGTGTTGGCTTGTATGATTGAATCAGCTCACTCAGATACTGTGGAGCCTGATTATGTAGAATTTATATTATTAATAAAATTTTGTACTCGATACGAAACTTAACTGGTAGCCAGTGCAGGTTTGATAACACAGGAGTTATATGATCAAACTTTCTGGTTTTAGTTAAAACTCTAGCTGCAGCATTCTGCACAAGTTGTAATTTATGTAATGATTTATTAGAACATCCTGTCAGAAGTGAATTACAATAATCTAACCTTGAGGTAATAAAAGCATGAATTAGTTTTTCTGCGTCTTGGAGGGAGAGGATATTTCGTAGCTTCGAAATGTTACGAAGGTGAAAAAATACAATTCTAGTGATATTGCTAATGTGCTTTGTAAAGGAGAGATCTGAATCAATAATGGCACCGAGATTATTTACAGATGAACTGGGTCTAATTAAAGAGTTATCAAGGTTTAACATAGTGTTAGAAGCTTTGTTAATTTTGTCCTTGGGTCCAACTATCAGAAACTCTGTTTTATCAGAATTTAGCAGTAGGAAGTTTTTTGACATCCATATTTTAATATCTTGGATGCAGTCCTCAAGCTTACTGACTGAACGACCATCATTAGGGTTAGCTGAAACATATAACTGTGTATCATCTGCGTATAAGTGGAAACTGATTCCATGTTTACGAACAATTGATCCCAATGGAGCATATATAATGCAAATAGGAGTGGACCCAAAACTGACCCTTGTGGGACACCATATTTAACTTTAGCGAGATCAGAATATTGGTTGTTAACACAGGTGAATTGATATCGATCTGTCAGGTAGGATTTAAACCACTGGAGTGCAGATCCTGTAACACCCACAATGTTTTCTAATCTATCAACTAAGATGTTATGGTCTATAGTGTCAAAGGCTGCACTAAGATCTAATAATACAAGAAAAGAGAATTGGTTATTATCAGAGGACATTAATAAGTCATTAACGACTTTAATTAAGGCTGTCTCAGTGCTATGGTGAGACCTAAAACCTGACTGAAAAAAAAAAAACGTTATTAGCTAGAAGATGCCGATTCAGCTGGTTGAACACTATTTTTTCTAGGATTTTAGAGACAAAAGGAAGGTTTGATATTGGTCTATAGTTGGACAGTATTAGAGGATCTAAATTAGGTTTTTTAAATAATGGTTTAATGACTGCACACTTCAGATTTTTGGGGACATAGCCTATTTTAAGTGATGAATTTATAATGTTTATAAAAGGCTCTGTAATATTTGGTAGGAGGTCTTTAAGCAGGTTTGTAGGTATTGGGTCTAACATACAGGATGTTGTCTTTGATTGTGTAATTAATGAGACAAGCTCTTTTTTAGATATGGGGCTAAAGGTATTTAACTCTTGTACTATATTATTTTCTCTACCACTAGATTTTTCAGAAATCATTGAGGGTTGATTATTGGTTACGCTACACAATGCATTAGATGATTTAAGTCTTATGTTTTCAATTTTGTCACTAAAGAAATTCATGAAATCATTGCTGCTGAACTGTGAGTGAATCTGTGAATCTGATTCAGTAGCACTTCGAGTTAATTTGGCAATGGTACTAAAGAGGAATCTTTGGTTGTTTTTGTTGTTCTCTATTAATTCAGAATAATATTTAGTCTTCGCTGCATTGAGTGCATGTTTGTACTCAGTCATACTGTCCTTCCATGCAACCCTAAATACCTCTAATTTAGTTTGTCTCCATTTACACTCCATGGTTCTAGTGGCTTGTTTTAGGGCGCGTGTTTGATCATTAAACCATGGAACGAGTCTTTTATCTTTAATCCTTTTTTAGTTTAAGTGGAGCGACACTGTCTAAGGTTGCAGAAAACACGTGTTTAAGGTATTCCGCTGTGTTTTCAAGTTCATCGGGTCCTGATGCTGGTTTAATGTTTAATTCGGGTAAATGTTGTAGGAATGACACAGCCGTAGAGGGAATGATTGTACGCTTCATGTCATATTGTGGTTTAATGACTGGATCAATATCAATTTCTAAATCGTAGGTTATCAAATAGTGATCGGAGATGACCTCACATAGTGGAACAATAGTTAAATTATTAATGTTAATGTTAACATTAATAATTTAACTATTTCCACAGATTTCATTCAAAGTTTTGACATATAAAAAGACATATAGTTTTTATATTCATTCATTCATTATCTTCTGCTTTAACCTATATTAGGGTCGTGATTGGGGTTCCCCATGCCCATCCAGGGGAGAACGTTTCGGGCGCTGGGTAGATACACCCAGGACAGGGCGCCAATCTATCGCTGGGCACACACTCACTCACACGGACACGCATGCATACACACTCTATATGGGGCAATTTGGAGAACTCAATTGACTTGATACATGTTTTTGGACTGTGGGAGGAAACCGGAGATCCCGGAGGAAACCCACGCAGACATGGGGAGAACGAGGAAACTCCAACCAGATGGGGATTCGAACCGGGAATCCCTAGTGCTGAGAGGTGAACATGCTAAGCACTAAGCCACCGTGCCGCCCCTAGTTTTTATATTAAATACTAAATACTTAACCATTGTCAAACGAAGTATTTTGAAATAATTTCGTACCGTTATCTATCTTATAATCCATTATTGTAAATTGGTAATGATCATCTTAAAAACCACAATATTACAAAAAAAACTCTCTATTACTCCAGCTAATGTTAATGTCCTCAGATTATAATCGTGACACAGTTACAAAAAAAAAAGATCATCATACGTAGAAAACATCCATCCATTATCTTCCGCTTTATCCTCTACTTCGGGCACTGAGCAGATACACCCAGGACAGGGCGGCAATCTATCGCTGGGCACACATTCACTCACACAGACACACACTATATAGGGCAATTTGGAGAATTCAATTGATCTTGATCCATGTTTTTGGAGTGTGGGAGGAAACCGAAGAATCCGGAAGAAACCCACACAGACACAGGGAGAACAAACTCCACCCAGATTGGGATTCAAATGGGGAATCCCCGGCACTGAGAGGCAAAGGTGCTAACCACTAAGCCACCATGCCGCCCACATAGACAACATATTAATTGAAAATGTAAGATGTTAAAAACTAAGAACTTTACCATAATAAATATTTTCACAGACAAACTTCAACCGTGTCCACATACTTTCAACTATAAAACATGTGATGCAAACATTGCAATAACAGATACCATAAAATAAATGATTGCTAACAATACTCTAAAGCAGTACCAGATTTTGGACTTTTTATGTACATTATTAAATTCTCCTTGTCCTCGGTCTTCCTTTAGCGCTCCATTTTGTTGTTGTATTCCTCTTTCTATCCTGATGTATGGGCTCTAATACTCCTTTTGGGTCTGACCTGGTGTTCCCCTTTCTCTCCATCCCTGTCCACACATCTTGGCCCCAAGTCCACACATCATGCCTTTAATGCTTGCTGCATGTGGTTTTATATTGCCTTATTAGAATTTATATCTGACAAGTGCTTCCCTGTGATATGATTCATCTTATGCTGCACACTGAATCGCAGGTCTAATGCTTCTGGAACGTGCTGGGAATCTCTGCAGTGAACGAGAAGACCCAGGCAATGATCCGGCCCGGTTTGCACCAGCTCTTAAAAGCAGGCCAATAAAAGAAGAATTGGATTGTAATGTAACACCTCATATCTGTTTGAGAGGACAATGTGAGGTGCTCATAGTTTCCACAGCAGGCAGTAGAATTGGGAGTTCAGGACACAACAAAGAGAAGGGTTCAGTGCATTGGACAGCACTAAGACAGGGTAAAAAGCAAAAAAGAAAGAAGCAAAGAGAGAGAGAGAGAGCAGATAAAAAATATGTGATACGAAAAGATCAAATAACATGGAATAGACGAAAAAAGCTCTTGTGCTTTCTTGATCTCCTTAATCTCTGCAGCAAGAATACAGTGGTTAATGTTACCAGCTGTCAGACAAATCTAACACACACACACACACACACACACACACACACACACACACACACACACACACACACACACACACACAGCTATTCAGTCAAAAGTTTGTAGATGCCCAAACAACACTCTAAATTGCCATAAAAACAAGAATCTGTGATTTTTTAAAGTCGTTGAAAGAATTATGACATACACTTTTGTAAACAATAACCCTAAATTAATTTCAGGAAACAGGGCAAGATTTGAAATGTGACCTAACAATGCATTTCATTTTGTGAAAAATTAAAAGATAAAAAGGTTGGAAATTACTTCCTCAATGTCTCATCTCATTATCTTCAACTTAATCTTATATGAGGGACTAGGGTCGCCTGGAGATGGCACTGCGCAGATACACCGAGGACAAGGCACCAATCCACACACTAAAGGGGGGCAATTTAGAGCAATCAATTCATCTTGAGTAAATGTTTTAGGACTGGGATGGGAGGAAAACGGAGAACCTGGAGAAAACCGATGCTGAAACGGAGAGAACATGGAAACTGCACCCAGATCAAGAATTGAACCTGGATTCCCACTGGCACAATGTGTTGTTTTTAAAAATTGTTTAATACGTTTCACTAAAAATCTATACCTTTAAAGTAACTAGTAACAAAATCTGGTAAATGTATTGGAAGTGGTAAAAAGTATAATATTTTTCCCTGAAATTTTATAATAGTATTATATATTGTTAAATGATAATGAAGACAAATACAAAGTTTCTTAATTACAGGGCTCAAGTAAATGTATTTAGTGTTGATTCACCACTACTGCAACACACCATGACATGAGAGCAAAAAAACTGTGTCCAAGATTATGACGGACTGGGGGATCAGGTGGCACCCATGACCTGGAGCAAAAGGCGAGTGTGTGTGTATTGAGCTTGTTGTGTGGAAGCGCGACAGGTGCCTGCACGTCAGACAGCGCACCAGGGAGAGAAGACAATCTCTGATCTGACAGGCAGATAGGCTTCACACGCTAGCCTAGCCAGATCTTCTTTCAGGAAAGACTTGTCATACTGATTTGCTCTCTCTGTATCTCTCACTTTCTCATTTTTTTGTTTAATTTTGTATGTACTTTATTACCTGAGAGTTTAACCTTGCCTGGCCTAAGTGTGTTGCTTTGGCTTTTGTCTGGCTGTTTCCAAGTCAGTACGGTTACTGATTGTCAGAATAAAAATTTGAAAACTTGACTGTTTGATTTAGATCAGCTGAAAATGGGCTGCTTTACAGAGGTCTTTAGTTGTCTTTACTGATAAAAAGCAGGCTTTATAAACTTAGTGGTTGGTATTCAAGCCAGGAAAGTGCAGTCCTGTCACAGGAAGCCTATTAACTCTTGTTAACTGCCTTTATTGTAAGTTTTCTTTTTGCTTATTAATATGAAGTCATGAGACCACCAAGATAGTAAAATTGGAACCAAAAAAGTCAAGCATTAAAAGGCTTATTTTCCAAACCTCAGGGAAGGGTGTCTGACTTCAACAGTGACTGCCAAGTCAGTATTCTAAAACCCCTTCTGCCTTTCCAAGCTCAGATAAAAAGACCAGAACTTAGTAGAATGATAAAGCAAGCATAAGCATAATTTAAAGAATGCCGTACAACTTATTATCTCAAATATGCTCACATAAAAGTTTTTTTATTACTAAATCTTATAGCAGGGACAATACCCAAGTTTGAACCTTACACCCAGAGTATGTCTAAAAACCCTGTTAAGGTGAGAATTAAGGCAGCAAGTCTGCAAATTATGTTCCAAAACAGACCAATTATATTACTGGAAACATCTGATTGTCAGACCTCTTGTAGTTGTAATATATGTCAGAGGATATTCATCAATTTTCCCCCTGCGTTTTAAATAACTTATAGAATGTTAATCTTAGCAATATAAAAAAATGTGCATATTAAAATATATGAGCCACTTAGCCTGGGTTTGTGATTTCCTGCAAACAGCGTACATGTTAATTTATGTTTTAATTTAAAAAACAGCAATCTGCTAAAATCAGACCACACCTGGCTCTTAAAGGAAATAGCAAGTGACAGGATGATTGGTTTATTACACGAGGCCCAAAACACCCATGAATCACACTGTCATGATAGCAAGGACACATAGACATACCCTTAATCAAGCTGCGTGGTACATGTATTCAGTATAGCAAGCATTTGAGATAGTTGGCATTGAGAAAGTAGGCATGGGTTACTGTCCTCATTTGAAATTAACTCTAAACATTATAATGATGATGAGGGGAGAACTTTGAAATTTAAATTTAAATTCTACTTGCCAAACTGTGGTGCTCACTTAGTGCCACAGATATTCTGGACCAGAATAGGACTTTCTTAAAGACAAACTGAACCATATAGTTGGCTCAGATGTTAATATTTTATATTCAAACCCTGAAATACTGGAGAAGTATTTACAAACATTTGGTTATTTGTTTTGTTTTCTATTATTGCAAAAAACAAATATTTGCTTTCTGTAATCAAATGGCGAAAAGGAGACTTGCGTTTAGGGAAATGTCAATGCCTGTAACTGGACCACAGTCATGGGTCAGACTTAAAGGATCCTAGGGGACCTACAGCAATTCCTTTGAATTGTCTCAGCTATAAACAAGTCTCTGTATCTACAGACATCAGCGTGAGTAATAGCAGTGCCGGTATACACCTCAGATCACACATAGTGAAGATTCTTCCACTGTGGATGGTCTGTCCTTGGTTCAAACCCCCATCATACCTGGAAGATTATTGTCAGTATGAAATACTGTGGATTTTTTGCATTCTTTCATCTGTTTTCAAAGGGCTCAAGAAAAATAAAAAAGAAACCAATACCCACTGCTTCAGAACTTATCAGATTCACTGGCATATGTTCCAATTCAGTAGATTGGGTTGGTGTGTGTGTGTGTGTGTGTGTGTGTGTGTGTGTGTGTGTGTGCTTCAGGTATTTAAAACATTAAAGGAACCAAAACCTATTTACATACACTATGACAACCTCTTGTATTTGTGGGAACTATCTTATGGTGGCAGGTGGCACGTGGCTTAGTGGTTAGGACGTTCACCTCCCAGCGCTAGGGATTCCCGGTAAGAATCCCAATCTGGGGGGAGTTTCCATGTTCTCCTCCTGTTTGCGTGGGTTTCCTCTGGGTTCTTCGGTTTCCTCCCACAGTCCAAAAACATAGATTAAAGGTCAATTGAATTCTCCAAATTAACCCATATAGAGTGTGTTTGGGTGTATATCTGCGTAAGTGTGTACCCAGTGATAGATTGGCACCCTGGATGTGCACCCTGGAGTGAAAGCTCTCCCCTGGATGGGCATGGTGAACCCCCCCACCACCACAACCATTGTACAGAATAAAACAGAAGATGATTGATGGATATCCTATGAAGTAAATGATTAAATGATGAAGTAAAGACATAAGCAATCACATCATATGGTTAGTGTAGGTCTAAAGTAAGGGTAAATACATTGTTAGAGTAAATATAATATAATTTATGTTGTAGAGGTTCATGCAAAGTCATAAATGCATGGAAACATATGTTTGTGTGTGTATTAAGCCACTTCACTCCCATAACACTCATAACTACTTTTAAAGAAGTAGTTCCAGATTACACACAGTGTTACAAGTTTTTCAGTCTAGCACAATGATGAATCGAGTCTTTTACAGATATTCATGCTCATATTTTCCAAAAATGGAAATTTAGCAATGGCTAAACTTAAGGAATTAGTACATCATAGAAATTGTGCCATTAGCTTGTGGTCTTAAATAAGTGCAGACAAGTGTGTGCTTGTCAATGAGGCAACACTTATTTTCCGTAGTAAATGCATCACAAAGCTTCATCATGATGGACACTGTATGTTTATAGTACAGAATATTTTATTCCATGTACGATTGACACCAGGTTCATTCAAAAACAAAACTGATGAGCTATGAACAGTTTAACTAACAGGTTAGAAGGATGCAGCTGTATAAGATACAAAGTTTTATATTAAAAGCAGTCTGTCTTATCAGTCTATTGCAGGAAAGACAATTAATCTGAAATTAATTTAAGAATATTATAAGACTGAACTAATCAGGTCCCACTTAAGAAGCTTAAAAATATAAATAAAAAACACAAGGCACAAGTTTTTAAATTACCACACTAATGGACAAGTTAAAATAATGTTAAAATGGGGTTTTTTAATTACTAATTTAATTAGTTAAAAGGGTTTTAATTCTTACTATTATTTTTGTGGAACAATTATGTAGTACTAATTTTAAAATTTAAGTTAAAATTAGGGCGGCACGGTGGCTTAGTGGTTAACACATTCGCCTCTCAGCACTAGGGATTCCAGGTTCAAATCCCCATTAGGGTGGAGTTTCCATGTTCTCCCCGTGTCTGCGTGGGTTTCCTCCGGGTTCTCTGGTTTCCTCGCACAGTCCAAAAACATGGATCATATTCAATTGAGTTCTCCAAAATTTTCCCATATAGATTGTGTGTGTGTGAGTGAGTGTGTGCCCAGCGATAGATTGGCGCCATGTTCTGGGTGTATCTGCCCAGCGCCCGAAACGTTCTCCCCTGGATGGGCATGGGGAACCCCCCTCGCGACCCTAATATAGGATAAAGCGGAAGATAATGAATGATTGAAAAAAGTTAAAAATAGGTAAACAGCAGTAACTAGTATAGTGAGTGCACATTCAATTTAATCACTCACTGGAAATTTTAAATAAACATGACAGAAAATATTTAAATATCTCTAGGTATATGCACATCCAACATACATCACATAACACCTGACAATAACTCAGATGCACAAGTGACTTCATTCATTCATTCATTCATTCATTCATTCATTATCTTCCGCTTTATCCTATATTAGAGTTGCGGGGGGGGTTCCCCATGCCCATTCAGGGGAGAACGTTTCGGGCGCTGGGCAGATACACCCAGGACGGATACACCCAAACACACTCTATGGGGCAATTTGGAGAACTCAATTGACTTGATCCATGTTTTTGGACTGTGGGAGGAAACCGGAGAACCCGGAGGAAACCCACACGGACACAGAAAGAACATGAAAACTCCACCCAGATGGGGATTCGAACCGGGAATCCCTAGTGCTGAAAGGCGAATGTGCTAACCACTAAGCCATCGTGCCGCCCACAAGTGACTTCTATAAACCAAAACATACTTTAGATGGCACGCTACTTTTACCTCAGACAGCATATACAGCAGTCAGTTAGCAATTTATTGTTCGTGACCTGCTTTTCCTTTCATTCTGTGTGTCATGAGCCCTAAACACAGGTATTCAGGGTTTGGACCACTTCGCCCTTCAGTTCAATTTGTAACCCTGCTTATCAAAAGCAACTGATTGTCAGTTTGTTTGACCACAAAAGGCTACAGTGGACCATCTGTGAAATAAGAAAGAAATCACTGCAGCAGTATGCTTTTTCTCTGTCTAGCATCTGCTTATACTACTGATAACCTTTGGCTCATGCTTCATGTGCCAGAACACCATGACTATGAAAGGGTCTGGAGAGTCACTGTCGTAAAGAGAATTCCCCCCTTCTGTGTTAAGGCTAAATCAATCGGTCTGTATAAAATTTTAATATTGATAAACGGGGAGAAATATACTCCCCTTTACATCTTATATGTGGCCCGCTTTTCAAAAACTATAAAAAAAACTATGTTTAATAAATAAAAAGACTAAGCCTTTCTTTGTTGACTGGGCAGCAGACACACATCAGCACCACTGAGCAAAAACACCCACCCACAAGGTCTATTCCAAGATCTATCTCTTCCTTCTCCATCAGACACCTACACATAATAGGTCTGAGAGTCTGTGATATAATTCCATAAACAAACAGTACACTAGACTGTTTAAGATAAGATGGTAAAGGCTTTTCATGTCAGACTACTATATTTATCTGAGGAAGCTACACTGAAATGCACAAGAGACCAAAAGAATCAACAACTTATGGTACTTTTAACTGGTTTGTAATCCATCCCATTTAAAATATTCCACTTTTCCATATGTATGCCTATTACTTCAAAACTATATTGGTTAAGTGGCTGGTTTTCTCAAGTTTTAATTCATTTAGTTGGTGTATTTTTAACACAGTAACAGTTGTGATAAAACAATAAAGGGCCCTAAATGACAACAGTAAGCAACAATATATTTTTTAATTATTTATTCAAAAAATGAAGAAGCAGTCTTTCACTAAACAGACTCCTCTGGTTGGAGATGACCGTGTGCAGAGAGTCATAATGTCGTCCATAATGTCATAGTTTGTTCATATTCGTTTTCTCTGCCACCATAACCAGAGAGTCCAGCTTCATTCCAACCACAGAACCAGCCCGCCTGATAAGATTGCCCTACCTGTATGTGTATTTCTTGGATATGCTACCTCCCCCCAGCACACCACTGTGTAAACCTACAATCTGATAAAACATCCACAGGAGTTTCTTGAAGATGTTAAAGGACCTCCTCAGGAAGCACGGCATGATCTGTCCCTTTCTGGAAAGGTGGTCAGTTTAACAGGTAGTATTACAGATAGGAATTATAGTCATAGTTCAAAAATAAATTTGATTCAAGTCTGTTAACCATCATATTTACCCACTAGTGCAGGATTTTATTTAAACATTTTTTTTTTCAGCAGAGCTTTTGTAGCAGAATTGTCCTTGTTATTGATTTTCTTGTTGAACTTAGTCAAGACAAATTCCAACTAGTCAACAACTTCAGAAATAGATTAATAGGGGCAAGAAGGGAGAAGCAAATAATACATCCAATGAAAAATTCAAATGTTATGGGTTGTAATTGGAACAAAGCTCTATAATTGCTAACACCAGGATTGATTACATCTCATTACACCAGTAGATCTTTAAGGAATATAATTTTTTAAAGAATTTGAAAGTATTCAATAATTTTAAACTCCTGAGCTTGGGTCAGTAGAACACATTTTACAAAACAAAAGGCTAACCACAAGGTTTGGGGTGTACAGGAAAGATAATTACCTACAATTTTCAGTACATACCCGTTAACATTTTACTTCAGTGCAGTTACTATTTTTGTGCTTGCTTTCATTCACCAATTCAAGCTCTCATTTCTCAGGTCACATCCTGAACTTCATTTACTGCCAGCAATGCTTCTTGTGTTTGAGGTCAGCAGTTGAGCCACCCACAGAGACATGCAGGTATACTACATCATCTACAGGAGGGACACTGTCAACTCGTGCAGGCAGGGAATACAGCCAGCAGGTACTACACCCAAATCAAACCACCCAGGAAGCAGTGCTCCATTCTGTCAGAGCTGGAGACAGAAAGTCTCGCGTAGAGTGTGAGTTATTGCACAGGGAATGGAGAGAGACCTCAGGAGTGAATGTTTCACTCTTAAGGTGCAATTCATTTAACAAACAAAAACCACAAGGGAATGTCTTTACTAAACATATTTAAAGTCTGTTGTATGTGTCCATTTCTCCAACCAACAATATAGAACAGAATTCCCAAAATATCAAATTACTATGCAACGTGTGTGTATTTATGTATTCAGTAATACACAATATGTAGGGACTCTCGGGTAATTACAGTCTCACCTATTTCTAACAAGTTAAAAAAACATGTCACTGGATTTTACCGTTTTCATACATCAAACACTTATGTGCTGGATGTACAAATACATTCAAACCTTTACAAGTTCTGAAAGCAAGACTGAATAGAGTTTGAAATACATAAACTGATCTAGTATATAAAAACATGGTCCAAGCAGATACACCCAGGACAGGACACCAATCCATTGCTGGGCACACACTCACACACACACACACACACACACACACAACACACACAAACACACTATAAAGGGACAGTTTAGATAGGGGTAATTTAGAGCAGCCAGTTTACCTTGAATCCATGTTATTGGACTGTGAGAGGAAACTGGGGAACCTGACGAAAGCCCACACAGAGATGATGAGTACATGGAAAGTCCACCCATATTAGGATTTGAACCTGTATCCCCAGGATTTTTATGGTTCTGTCATTAACATCTATTAACTGTCCATACAAGAAGTGACCATTCCTAACTGGCATAGAGTTACCATATTAAATTGTGATCTTGGATCTGGCTTGCCGGTTTCACGCAACTACAATATAGATTTGAAAAATAAGACATAACAGAGCAGAATATATATTTATAAAGATATATTTATAACAAATCAAATATTAAGAATGAAAATCACAGAAAACATTTATATAATTTCTATAATTTATATAATTAGTCACAAATTTTTGTCATTTTTTGCATTACTAAGGTTCAAGAAGCATGTGATGTGAAGTTTAGATGTCTACATGTTAGTGGACTAAATGTAAGCGTCTCATACAAACCAACTTCTGTGTTAAGGCCATTAAAGTTTTAAACACACAAGTGGCAGCAACGTTGAGTCTTCTTTGTATTCAGCTAAAGGCAGCATTGTTTAGGATGAGCTTATTAAAATAGCCACACAATCGCTCTTTTACACACACATGCATACACACTCTGCACTTGGGTCGGTGGGTTTATCCTTGATTAGACCCGTCATATTGATGGACAGAGACAGTTGCATTTAATGGCTCAAGCCAAAAGCCAGCAATGCGCATTAGAGGCACTTTGTTTTAGTGAAGACCCCCCTCATAATAACAGTTTGACTTTATTTTGCAGACTCAAGTTTTAAATGTTCTGTTCACAGTTGGCAAAAAAATATCCAGCATTCTAGCTCTGTAATTACAATGTTCATTTCACTGATGCAATAGTTATGCTGAGCTGTAGATTTTTTTTACTGAATTTTATTTTATTAAATTAGGATTAAACTGAAATTCTTGTAGCTGAAGACAAGAACTATATTTTAATCTCTTTTTTGATAACTTTTTTTTTAGCAGTAAATCATCTTTTTTATTGGGACAGTTTTGAATCTCTTTTTCAACATTTGCTTTGGCAGTGTAATTAGGTTTACATTGTTTCACCAGCACAAAATATGCTTTTCCCCCATGCCTTTTTTTAACTTAACATTACATAACTTTAGACTAAAAATTATTCTAATAACTTACAAAAGACAAATTGACAATCGGAGTAACTTTATGGAGTATTATAAAACAGAATATAAGGTGAGGGTCATTTACATTTGAATGAAACAAGACAAAATATTAAACTTGAAATTCTTTGTACAGTCATGAAATATATAAATGCATGCACATACAGTATAGCGCAACAGGATCGGCTCATTCTGCTTTCAGTGCCCTTTTCACTGCTCTCAATGCACACAGAAGCGAGAGATAATTAATCACGTTAAGGGACGGCAGGTGTTTCCATTTGCCTGATCTACTTTCCTGCCTCTCCCTCCTATTTCCATGCTCCACCCAGTATTGCATTTGCCCTACAAAAGTGTAAGCTTTCTTTTAGTCTCAATTAAATTAAAGCAAGTGGTTTGCTACAAAGTTTTGAACCCTTAATAGCCCTCCATACTGGATTCAAACACATTGTTTTTTTTTAATGTAGTTTAGTTTTGGGTAGTCCCCAGAGACAAAGCTACAGCTATAGAGTTTTAAACCCCTGCTAATCTGTGATGGTTATGTTATGGCCTAACTCTTGCTTTCTCACTGATCACTTCCATCAGTTATCTTCCGCTTTATCCTCTACTAGGGTCGCGGTGGGGTTCCCCATGCCCATCCAGGGGAGAAAGTTTCGGGCACTGGGCAGATACACCCAGGACATCTATCGCTGGGCACACTCACTCACACAAACACACTCTATATGGGGCAATTTGGAGAATTCAATTTACCTTGATCCATGCTTTTGGACTGTGGGAGGAAACCGGAGAACCTGGAGGAAACCCACGCGGACAAGGGGAGAACATGGAAACTCCACCCAGATTGGGATTCGAACCAGGAATACCTAGCGCTGAGAGGCGAACGTGCTAACCACTAAGCCACCGTGCCGCCCTCACTGATCACTTATATTAGTTTATTGTGTGGTGGAAAAGGGCTCTTTACTTTTTCTTATGCTGTTATAAACAGGGATGTCAGTCTTTAGTGCTGTACTGTATACAATTATTTCTGCTTTTGTGTTATAAGATTATAAAATTTCTTGAGCTATGCCTCTTTTTGGTTTTCATTTACAACTGCTGCAATGCTACATTAACAACCTCCTGGCAAAAATATTGAGCACTAAGACAGTGTATGTATAGGGTATAGGATATGTTATTCCTGAAGTAGGACAAGCTAAGTGAATGTAGGTCATAATTATAATGGGGGTGTATGTTAAGCATGTCAGGAGTTATTAGATTACCATCTGTAAAACAAAAATTTTATTATTTTACCTGCCTATGCTTTACTTATAGAAAGGGCCTCTTACAAAGCAGACCTATTCTCAGGACTATTTCAGTCATAGATATTGTTCAAATGTATTATTTAATAATTATTTTATCAAGAGAAATATAGTATTTAACCTATTTTTGCATTAAGATTATTTGAGAAAATAAATCAGTTAAAATAAACTATATCCTGCATTGAATTATAATGCAACACACATTCTTCCAAATGATCTAATAGTATGTCACCCCCACCCTCCCCCTGGTCATGGAATACAGAGCTGAAAAGCTTCAGAAATAGCTTAAAAAACCAAACATTACCTGCTATCAAATATTGCATGTCTTTTAGTATTAGGAGAGAATTTTAAAGTGAATTGAATGTCAAATGTTTTCAATTAGGCGACACGGTGGCTTAGTAGTTAGCACATTTGCCTTTAAGCACTAGGGATTCCCGGTTCGAATCCCAATCTGGGTGGAGTTTCCATGTTCTCCCCGTGTCCGCTTGGGTTTCCTCCGTGTTCTCCGGTTTCCTCCCACAGTCCAAAAACATGGATCAAGTCAATTGAGTTCTCCAAATTGCCCCATATAGAGTGTGTCTGTGTGAGTGAGTGTGTGCCCAGCGATAGATTGGCGCCCTGTCCTGGGTGTATCTAACCAGCGCCCGACACGTTCTCCCCTGGATGGGCATGGGGAACCTCACCGCGACCCTAATAAAGGATAAAGCGGAAGATAATGAATGAATGAATGTTTTCAATTAAATGTGAAAAAAAAATCATTTGTAACACCCTTTGGAGATTGTAAAATCATGGTTTAGCCCTGTTTTACATCTAGGCCACAATGGCTGGTCATCAGTAAAACAATAAATTCTGAATAATAGCAGAAAATTGAGGAAAGGAAAATGTCATGACATTGTGTACATCTGTTTGGCCATCCTGGATTTGTGAGTGCACGGTGTCCAGCTCATAATCTAAACAGTATTGGCACTATAATCACTCTTGTGGTATGAAACCAGCCCGAGAAAGGGAAGAGAGATTCCATGTACCTGACAGGAGCGGGACTTTGGTCAGCGACACCATGCCAGCATAGCTGTATGTTTTAAACCGTGATTTTAAATATTTTGTAATAAAGTCAGGACGGCTGTTTTTTCCACTTACACCTTGTAAAAATTTTCTTTTTCAGTCACAGCATAATCTAATTTTATTTAATTTTAAGTCATTTGCTTAAAATTAATGAAACAAAATTATATTATAAAGGCCAAAAAATATTGTTGTCATTCATTTGACCAATGACAGTTATATTTACTGCTATTTTACAAGTGCTGTATAAAACTGAATTAAACCCACATCATTATAAAGCACTGTAACACTTTTTGCTAACCTATGTACCTACAATGGAGGCTTGATAATGCAGATAATTGAACTTTAACTAGTCCACATTAGCACGGTGGCTTAGTGGTTAGCATGTTCTCCTCTCTGCGCTACGGATTCCCAGTTTGAATTCCAATCTGGGTGGAGTTTCCATGTTCTCTGCATGTGTTTCCTTCGGGTTCTCCGGTTTCCTCCCACAGTCCAAAAACATGGATAAAGGTCAATTGAATTCTCCAAATTACCCCATATATGTGTGTATCTGTGTGAGTGAGTGTGTGCCCAGTGATAGATTGTTCTGGGTGTATCTGCCCAGTGCCTGAAACCTGGATGGGCAATATATATATTGTTAAACCCTGCCTCCGGATGGCAGTGAAAGACCATTGAGGCATCAAAAATTAAGCAAGTAAGAGGTAAAAAAATCACAAAATGTGATTTTGTGATTATTAAGAAGATAATTGCTTAGACTCACTAAATTGCAACTGGACAACAGAGGTACAATAGGGACATGGAAACTAAAATACATGGAGGAATGAAATCAGCAATGCAGAAGAGATCAACAGGTGCGAATAATTATTATTATGAGCTAATTACTAACATGCAAATTACAAAAGAATGGAAACAGTCACCAACAGGAATATGCAATAAAGCTAGCTCCTATTAAAAAATTATGTTGGGCTGACTCAAGTATTAATAGAATACTCATTCACTACAAACAACATTAAAAACAACAATAATAATGCTTTTCTTTTTCCCCCTGCTATTATAATTATTATAATACTATTTTTAGAGTGGGAGTGTTTTTTCATCATCTTATCCTTATAGTATTAAACCTTACAGAGGGCTGTCTAGGGGCAATGTCTGGGTGTTTTTCCCCCTACTTCACCAAATGGTAAAATATGCAAGACATCCTTAGTTTGCTTTCATAACCCAGAGTTTAAGCTTGCACTGATTTTATCAACTCATGTGAGAAATGTGAATGGTCTGACTAAACTGGGAGAATTGCAGGCAGTCCGGATAGGATATTCAGCCTTAAATGGACTATAATGCTCTACATGCACAACTTTAGAAATCAAATTTATGCAAACACCTGAGCATTATATCTCACTTGATACCAAGCAGTATTGTGGTCACCCTCAATTTGCTTTTCTGCTGTTTATAGGCTTTATCTTTTGCTGATGAGGCATTTCACCAGGTCGTGGAGTGTTTCAGTGGAAATTTGCATCAACTTTGTCTAAAGATTATTACTATTTTGAATACAGTACATTGTAAGTGATGATGATGTAATAAAATGGCTGGTTAAAGACTGTCATCCAAGTTTAGACAAAAATAGTAGTTAAGTTTATATAGTACATATTTAAACAAAAGTATATAATAGTCTAAAGAGTATTTAATAGCATTAAATTAATTGAATTAATCTGAAGTAAATAAGTAGTAGAGGTAAATAATTAGGGGGTAATGAATTATGACTAATTCTGGGGTAAGACGGGCAGAGTTCTGAACTTCTGGCTGTTTGTTGGATGGAGGAGTTTGTGAAAAATGAGGTTGGCTCTGCTGTTGCTCATGGCAGCCAGTGATGACTGGAGTATGCTATTAATCTTTCAGATTGGCACAAGTGATTAGGTGCAATTAATCTCTGCTAGCTGGGTGCGACACAATATGAGTCATTAATCTTGTGGAACAGGACTCGGCAGCTTGTAGTACAGACATCACATGCAATACTGTTTTGTAAGGGCAATTAGACCAGACATAACTGCATTTGTACAGTTGGGCATTGGTGATGTCTGGTTTTATGTGTGAACATTTAACATACAGTGCTTCCTTTTAAGTAAGTGCAGCATGCTGTTGACCTCCCAATTTAGATTTACAAATCAATCCCGACGCGCTATACAGTTTTACAACAACCAAATCAGAACATCACCAGCCCACCAGCTGCCCTCACAAGAAGAAGTGCCAGAAACAGGTAAATGGGTAGGTAAATGACAGAAGAGCTCTACCCAGGTGATTGTTATGTGTACAGCATTCTGATCTTCCTTTCTCTGCTATCTTGACTCTGTGTAATATTCTGCAAAGTAACAACAATGGTTGCTGCCTATCAGAAATTTGCTATTGATCACATTGATAAACCAGAAAGCTGTTCATGGATAGATGAGACAAAAATAAATATTTTTGGTGTGAATTAAAAGTTTTATGGTTGGAGAAAGAAAAACACTTCACCCTTTCTAAGAAGCACAGTGGAGGTAGTGTCATGGTATATCTCTGTCTCATCTGGGCCAAAACAGCTGCCAGAAATAAATATAAGAAAGTGAAGGAGTTTAAATACCTGGGGTCAAGTGTACAAGTAATATGGAATGTAGTAGAGAGGTGAAGAAGAGTGCAAGCAGGGTGGTGTGGATGACATAGAGTTGAAGAAGGGATCTATAATAGACGAGTATCTGCCAGAGTAATGGGAAAAGTTTACAGACAGTAGTGAAGCCTGAAATGTTGGAAGCAGTATCTCTAACCACAGCACAGGACAAAAAGCTGAGATTAGTAGAAATAAAGTGGCTGCGATGAGGATGAACAAGATTAGGAATGAATGTATTAGAGGGACCGTAAAGGTAAAATGTTCTGGAGACCAAGGCAAGATTTAGGTGGTATAGGTATGTTTTTTTTTTGGGGGGGGTACTTGTTTCACCACTCAGAAGAAACCTGTTTGCCTGGAAATAAACATTAGTACGATACAGACTTAAAATGAAATTTGGTAGAAAGACAGAAGCACTAATCATTAACTTAGTGAAAATAATTATTTAAAAAAAAAATATATATTTCCAGAGGTATTTTTTTCCATAACTGCAAAGACTCATCACTGTCTTTAGTTTACAGATTCCTGAATAATAATATTCTTTGAAAAGCACTTCTGTTTTTGGAGAAAAAAAATTGAAAATAATAAAAATGGTGAATTCAGTGTAAATATTTAAGGTGTAGCCTAGTAACTACTATTATATCACAGACAATTTTGTTCTAAGTACTCATCTCATCTCACACTTTTCTGGCCCGAGATCTACTTTTCCATTGGAGAGGTCATCGAGATCTACAAGGGTTAATAATTTTTTAGGCTTTTATATTGAAACCTGTTTACACACATCATGTTAGTATTGGGGGGGGGGCACGTTGGTTTAGTGGTTAGCACGTTCACCTCTCAGTGTTAGGGATTCCTGTTTCGAATCCCAATCTGGGTGGAGTTTCCATGTTCTCCCCGTGTCCGCTTGGGTTTCCTCCCACAGTCCAAAAACATGGATCATGTCGATTGAATTCTCCAAATTGCCCCATATAGAGTGTGTGTGTGTGTGTGAGTGTGAGCACAGTGATAGATTGGCGCCCTGTCCTGGGTGTATCTACCCAGCACCCAAGACGCTCTACCCTGGATGGGCATGGGGAACCCCACCGCAACCCTAATAGTGGATAAAGCGGAAGATAATGGATGGATGGATGGATGTTAGTATTGTCGAATCAGCATAGAAAAGACGGCTTCAGATTACCATTTTCACAGAAACCTCACAGATTTTTTTTTCAAACCTCCATCGCGATCGACCGGACACCCCGACGTATCGACGTATTGAGCACCCCTGCTCTAAATAATCATATTTTAATGTTTGAGTAAAATTGCAGGCAATACAAGGAGGACTGTTTTTAGTACAAACTGTTCTGCAATTTCACATACTGAATAAAAGTTAGAATCTATGGTAACCAGGCATGTTTTGTTATGTTACCGATCCTCTAAACACTGGAGTATCCATTTAAAACCTCAACCTGTCTCTAAAAGGAATAAAAAAAAAACAAGACAACTTTCACCAGACTTATTTTTGCTAAAGAGCCAGCCACTAAACTGTTGAAGCACACTATGAAAAATCTGGCAGGCCTTACACCGGCGCACAGGCTGCCTCTGGAATCATGCCGTCTACCTGGAGAGCAGGACCATGGGAAAATCGAGTAGTTGCCGAGCCGTCTCAGCACAGCACTCAGCTGTCTAGTGTGTTGTTATGCTCCCACCTCCACAGATGTTATACTGAGGGCCTAGGAAAGTGCTGGATAGGTAATTTGCTATTGAAAAAAGAGAAAACCCAAAAAAGGTGGAGGGGACCATTTCAGAAACTGCTGGGGTAAAGTAGTGAATAAAAGAGCAGCCATGTACATAGTTTCCATAAAGTCTCTCTTCCATATCCTTCCTTGCTCATGTTCAGTCTCACTTTCTCCCACTCTGGCACTCACCCCTATCTCATCTCTTCTCACCTCTGGTTAAGGTTTAGGCTGGTCTTGTTTATTTAGGATGACTTCTAGTGAAAACTAAATGGAATTCAGATGTGCAGCTGACCTCTGGAGCACCTCTCTCTAATGAACACGGACCTTCATGCAAGAGCTGGCATGGTTGCTTACGTATTGGGCAGGCTCATGCTCAAGTAACACTGTCCTAAGGAATGTCTCGAAACCTACAGAAGCAGCTCTGGGCAGTAGCATTGCATAGTCGGAGCAAGAGTTAAAGCTTACATGGCTTTCTGCTGATGTCTTGGCAGCCTCCCCATAATGACAATACCAGATTGCTATTATCACTAGCGATACAAATGCCCAGTATCCCCCACCTCTCTTCCTGTGCATTTAACTTTCCCCAGGCTCAAATGGAAAGCTTGCTTAATTTTTTAATTGTTATTTGCTGTTAATAACAGTGTGTGTATGTGTGTGTGTTTTTATATGAAAATGCTGAATGTTCCACTGGGATCCTAAAATATTCCCCAGTGCTGTTCAGTGGACACTGTTGCCTGCTTGGCTGAAGGTTTGTGGATTTTCCCTTCATAGCAAAGTGAAGTGTGCGAGACTTGGATAACTCTTTTCAACAACACAAGTGAAAATTAACATTAAAGTAGCAGATAAAGGATTTATGCACATAGCTTTTTACTAATGTTTGTGTTCATAATATGTTCAGCAAACAAACTGTGTAAAGATTTTAAGTCTCTGTCTGGTCTAAGAAATAGAAACTCTTTTGTAATGGCACTGTGATCCAGATTCCTGTCATACTCTTAATAGCTGTGGCTCGACACTGTCCGCTCATGCTAGATATGTGTATGTGATGATCCATGTCTGTTTACTGCCTGAAATACACTTCATGGACAAAAGTATGCGAACACCTTATTTTTGGAGTTCACTTAAACTTTTAGAGTTCACTAAAGGTGATGCTACTTTTCACACAATTGGTCCAAGCTCTAATTTCCTCTCAAAATACATTAGACTGTTTGAATACAAACAACCTTTTAACCAACCAATGACTTCAACCTTACTTTGAACTACAAAGCTAGTGAAGGTTAAAATGGAAGATCATGTAGATTATGAGCTATGCCTTCTGATGTAATATTATAGCATGATTGAGTGCCAATTACCAAAAAAGTCAAGGCTTGTAGCTGTGAAGGGGACTACTCATGTGTTAAAATTAATATATGGTTTATGGGTAAATGTTCTAATTAAACATTTAAATCTAAAATATTTAAATCTGATTGGCTTAGCCATTTGTCCGACCGTAACAATATTGACAATACACACCTCTGATCATTTCACATTTGTATCAATGCGTGAAATACAATACATTAATTTCCTGATGATTGTTATAAACTTCTGTAATTTGGCCACTAGGTGGCAGTTTTTGATCCTTACAGAAACAGGAATCCTGTTACATAGGTTCAATTTTAAAAAGATTATGTCGCAGAAGACTAGTTATTTAAGAATATTGCTTTTAAAAAATGCATTTATGAATTAAAACTTGTTTAATATAGCGTGTTTGTAACCATTTTAAAAAGGCAATGTCACTCGAGGTTGTGAATTATTGTGAATAAATCACGGGAAAGAGGTGTAACTATAGTCCACTTCGCGTCATGCCTAATAAAACCTCATTCCCATGACTTATTCACATAATACACTCCCTCTCGTGCCTTATTTCTTAACTATACAGTTGAAAATTTGCAAGTTGACATAAGTTCATTTTGTCTTCATTGTCTTCCAAATTAGATGTGTACAATAGGACACCATGGGGCATCAAACAACAGCTGCCAACCACAAAGAGTAAGGGCTGTTCTATGCTTTTTGTAAGTAAAGTAAGTAAAGTCATAGGTGAACACTTTTACTTTTACTATTACTAGTGCATATGCAACATTCAAGGCCAGTTTGATATGTCAGTTTAAGGCCAGTGAATTTGCTAATTCTCCCTCCCTGAGCCCATAGTAAAGTTTGTTCTCCTAAGACTCCAGCTGTTTAGGGCTTCACTATGATTGCTATTTAGACAAACAAACTCTATAAGGCTTTTTGCATGGGAATTCTGTGGGGGTTTCTTGAACAGAAGATATGATTTTGAAATTAGCTAAAATAAATGCAACCAAGCAACAGTGTTTGGCATGGGCCTGTCTTGTGAGCATCCAAAACTCAACTGACATTACATGTACTGCTTTTTAGAATAAAACAGAAGTGTGTTTTATATAATTTTGGCCATGAATTGGGATCATGTTTGCCGAATTTGGACTTGTGAGCACCTTGTTGGTCATAAAAGTTTGGCTGCATGCTAATGTTGCCACTAGAGACAGTTGTTCAGCAGTAAGTGTTATAATCGAAGACAGACGATTTTCAGCACTTAAATTCAGCACTCAGCGACAGCACTTGCTGATTTTGCGAGCTTGTGTTGTTTTATGGCTGATTCTTCCTTGCTCTATGGTGTTTTTCCATTATTGTATAGTAACTGGGGCACTGCATTTTTGTAATTGGATGTCTTTGCGATCATAGTGGCTTTAAATAACATATTCAATTGTAATTGTATGTATGTATGTAATTGAATATTTGGAGTGTAGAGTGTATTTTGTTGGAGTGTATTTTGAAAAAATATAGAGTGAAGGTAAGAGGGATTAAGGTAGAAATGGTCCTGTAGGCTAGAGTGCCTTGTACTGAATGCTAACAGCTACAGGGAACTAATGGAGAGAAATGAGTAGTGGAGTGACATAATCAAGCCGGGACAGGATGAGGGCTTGAACTAACAACTGAGTTGCATGTTCAGTCAAGAAAGGTCTGATCTTCCTGATGTTGTAAAGAAGGAATCTGCTGTAATGGGCAGTTTTAGTGACATGATCAGAGAGTTTATTATGTGAGTCAATTATGAAACCAAGGTTACGTACAGAATTGGGTGGAGAGAATGTGAAGCCGTCAATTTGGAAGGTCAGATCATGATGGATTGAGGGTTTAGCTGGAATTATGAGAAACTCTGTTTTTGCTAAATTTGGTTTGAAATGACGGGCCATCATACAAACAGATATGTCGGGGAGGCAGGCAGATATCTGATTTGAGAAATGAAGAGAAGGACCAAGTACAGAGCCCTGAGAAAAACCCCAGTGATTACTCGGTGAGAGTTAGAAATTCCACCTCATTCCATGACACTTTGAAGGTCCTTCCTGCTAGCTAGGATTAAAATCATTCAATTGTTGTACCAGAAAAGCCTAGTTTAAACAGAGTGGACAGTAGAATCTGGTGATTTACTGTATCTAAAACTGCCGAGAGGTCCAGCAGGATGAGGACAGAGAATTGAGAGTTAGCTTTGGCAGATTTAAGTGAGTCAACCACAATAAGCAATGCAGTCTCATTGGAGTGACCACACCTAAAACTAGACTGGTTAGGATCAAATAGGTTTTTCTGAGAAAGAAACCTTGGAGACCTGTGTAGATACCACCCATTCAAGTGTTTTAGACAGAAAAGGTAAAAGTGATACAGGTCTGTAGTTCTCGACCAGATTTGGGTTGAGCATTGGCTTTTTGAGCTGAGGAATGTTTGAAAGAGTCAGGAAAAGTAGCAGAGGTGAGAGAGAGGAGTTGATGTATGTAAGAGCTGGTGTGAGGAAGGAATAGACTGAAGAAGGTGAGATGGGACAGGATCAAGGGGGCAAGTAGTCGGGTTGCTAGCATTAGTTGAAGTTTAAAATTTTATAAATAATGTGTGAATACAGGTGAACATGAATACTCAAAAAGAATGTGAGGTATAGAGAGAGGGGTTGGGAAGGACCTGGTTGTGAATTGATACTTAAGTGTGCCAGTCTTCACAAAGGCTTACTCATCTTACTGATCAGCAAATATTGCTTTTCTGTGTAATTAAAGACATGCAAGACTATTTCACGCACTGATCTCTGACACAAGTGAGTTAGAGAGTAAAAAAAGGAACATATACAGAGTGAAAGAGATAATAGAAGAGTAAAAGTGAGGGCAAAGAGGGATAATTTAATTTAAGGTAATGTTAGATGTCCTGAGTTAGGTATTTCATTATAGTTCATTCATTCACACATGGTTTGATTGAAGTGACCATTCGTCCACTGTTTCCAAATCAAAAACTTAACAAAACCTATAAATAGGTACATAGATAAACACACATTGCTACCTGTCCATGCAGTGTACCCCCTGCCCTAAAAAAACTTTTCTTTAAAGACTGAAATAAGATCACACCCTAGTTACATATAAAGGCCTTAACACTGACACAAATAGAGAGTTAATGTAGGAGACTGCTTTAAAATCAGTGAACAATACATGGACTGTTTAAAATGTACATGTTGTATTGCCTGTTTGTGTTTGTACCAACAACAGACTATAAAATAATGGTGCAGTAGTAAAGTAATAAACAATACTAATCAATAAAATAGTGATAAATAGCTTTTAGGCCATGGTTTTAATTGTTTTAATTCCAATGCCCTAGTCTAAATTGAACTCACATATTTTAGTATTTTTCTTAATTTATATTTATATACTTTATTGTGCTAATGGGTTCCCTGAATTATTACAGAGTGATATCACTGCTGAGATTGCGTCTTTCTGATTTTACATTGTTATGTTCAGGCAGCTGCAGCTGAATGACCAAATCCCTCAAATGGCTGTGATCAAGTATTGGCAATCTTTTCACTCCATTCCTCCCTTCCTTCCCTTATCCTTCCAGGCTGTTTGAGCAGGAAGACAAAAAACTTATAAAGCACCAGCGCTGAGGGAATACATGCAAAATAATGAAACATGACAACACCAATGAAACCTGTAAAAAATCAGGAACCCATCGAAAAAACAAAACAAAAGGAATGTTCCTTCTATCTCAAAGAAATATCTCTTCCAATGTGTACTGTAATGTTTAAATGTGCTTGTAAAACATTGTACATTTTAATCACAGGGCATTAATGTGAGCTTAGTAATAATAACTGTTAATTAGGAGCCTCTTTTCTTTTGAAATAACATTTGTATTTAATTATTACTGGTGGAAAGTAACTAACCACAATGACCTGAGTAAATACATGATTTTGAGCGCATTGCATTTTACAGACACCTTTTTCTAGGGTAATAAGTGAGTGAACAACACAAGGCAGTGAATTAAGGTGTATTGGCTACTCAACTACAGAGAATTTGAGAATTTCATAGTTAAGCAGTAACTAACAATAAGAAAAAGGACACATGAGTCCTGATGTGTTAAAAAAGGTCTCTTTCCAAACATTTTCCAAAACAGTCCAAATCATAATATTCCAAATAATATTTACATGAACTGAGGGTTCAATGGTCTAACTCTATCCTGGTTCTTACCAAAACCTCTGTAAGACATTGTGGTGAGGGAGTGATTTTCAATGTGGTCCACTACACTCTAGAGAGTTTTTCCACTGCTCTACAGTCTAACTGTGGTGTGTTTTACATCACCCATGTTCAGCTGCTCAGCTAAACAAATTGAGTCCAAAACGCACCAGATGTACAGTTTTAGCGATGACTTCCAGTGCCTCCAGGGGCAATTTAGCAATCAACACTGAATGTTACAACTGAGGACAGATGATTTTCAGCACGCAGCGGCAACACTCAGCAGTCCACTTCTGTGTACGTGTCTTGTGGCTGCTTGTTTCTAGAACTACTCTCTTTTCAAGTTGACCACAAAAGGTCTCCTTGGCATTTTATTACACTGGTACCTTGTAAAAACAGTTGAGTAAAAGATGGCAATATTTTCCTTTGCAGATATCAATGGCTGCATGAATTGCTTGCAACTGTTAGCAAGGAATGCTGCTAATTCAGCTGACTGCAAACAAGCAGAATGGGCATCCTATACACAATTGTCACACTTTACATGTATACGGGCTTAATGAACATTTACTACTAGTAATTTATTAAAAAGTAATGATATATTGTAAAATTAACTTTGCTGTTTCATTCATTCATGTTTGCATCTTTGTTTCTATATATGATATTTTTTCAATTGAATATGATATATTGAGTGTGTTAGTTTTTCTTTGTGGTTATTCAGTCATGTCCATGTAATCAACATTAATTAAGAAACATTAATTAAAACATTAATGAACAAACTTTACTACATTATGCTGTTACTATTTATTTAATACATTTTAAATATAGGTGGATGTTTCCTGTGCACCATCAATGGCTTATGTGTTAGTTTAAAAATTGGTTCCATTTAAAATATATATAGCAATTGTTTAAAATGCCAAGTACTGTAGTTTAGAATATACTGTGTACAGTTGCACTTAAAATTTTGTGAAAACATTTTAGTGCATATTTGATAAACTATATCAAATTTTAAAGCACCTTGATATTGTAAATATCAAGATGAATATGAACGCAATATTGTACTTTCTCCACACTTTTGTTTACCAAATATTTTACAATTTTACAATACAAAGTATTTTGCTGAACAGTAAAGCCTAGGCCACATTTCAAGGCATGGCATGATCATAGGGTCTTTATTTTCTTAATGTGAGGCTTTAAATTTGGAGTATGTGCTTTTGGAAAATGATGTTCTCCAGGGCTTCTCCAATACTCAGTTTAGATCCTAAATAAAGAAGCACAAAGGGGCAGCTAATGAGGATGGCGCCGCTCCAGAGCTGTGGGGCCACAGTGAGGATATACGATATCAAAGGATCCCCAAAATAAGCCAAAGGGCATATATGGCTGTCTTGAAAGTTTGTATGTATATGTGTATGTCTGTAAGGACTTGTTTGTATATGTGAAACTAGAGAAGTGAAAGCAAACGGAAATGATTTTGGAAGCCCCACTAGGTGACCTCACTTGTTTTATTTGAGGTTTCATAACTCTGTGTTTATGCACTTACCGAGTCGCTGCCTTTCCTGTGTTCAAATAATGAGTCAATTTGCAAGGTGTTGAATTTGTTTTGACAGACTGCTTTGTCTGTTGCCAAGCTAGGATCTATATTAGCTCCTGAATAGACCACAGGGCCTTTATTTATGCAAAGAGATATGCCACAGAAAACTTTCACAGGATGCTCTTTGAGCCACGGGAGTACACTTCCAAAAGGCTAACTAATTAATCTTTTGCATTCTTCCTTTGCATTCATCGTACTCTGTTCCCCTTTAAACAATAAACATTGATTTTCAAAATATACAATTTTGTACACAGCAAACTACTATGATGTAGGAAAGTTTGTGAAGCCTTCAGAAGTTTTAAGATTTTTACAGAAATAGGATTTAGAAAATTATGCAGTCAGAATTAAGTCAGTCACAATCAATTATGCAGTCAAATTAAGTCAGAAGTTCACACAAAGCCTAAAAAAGTTTAACTTAAGATAATTGCATTAGAGGTTGGGTTTTCATTTATCGGAATAATAATTAGATGTGAATATGCTCCCTGTTTTATTACAAAATAACAAACTATGAATGTCTGACACTTAAAACAATTATTTCTGAAAGTGTATCATAGTGTGACTATAGGATTGTTTTTTTTAATGAGAATGTTGCTTAAAGTTTGTTTAAAAAATGTAACACTGTATTTCATCTCAAAAACTACATTGCTGTTGTGAAACATGATAGCAGTAGTATTGTGAATGAAACTTGTTTTGCATCATTTGGATCAGGAAAATTGTCTTCTGTGCCATATGAGCCAATTCTTAAGGAAAATATCAGGACTTCAGCCCGTAATATGAATCTCACCAAAAAGTGGCTCATGCAGACAAACAATCCCATGTTTACAAGATTTTGTACAAATAATTTATTAAGGATATTAATATCCTTAATAAATTAATATTAAGGATAATTTATTAAGAATAATGTTTTGGATTAGCCAAGTGAAAGAGGTTAGCCTAATCTAGACATTTTAAATGGCCAATGGGCCACATTTAGGAATAATTATATTCAGCCCCCAGCACATAGGACACATACTATTGTTACTACAATCTAGGGTTCTTTGGCAGTCAGTATGGCACGCACAGCTGGCTATACATTTATATTTACATTACTCTGACGTCAACCCTACTAAAACCTTATAAAAGGAGTAGTCTGCTTAAGACTGGATTTGGGGCTGCGTGCTATATGCACAGGGTATGGGTGTGGGTTGTGAGTGGGGAGTGGGGGGGGTGGGGGGGCTGGCACGTATGATCACTGCCATGCCTTTTCGTGATGTGGAGTGATGCCTACATCTGACAACGTTAAAGGGCTTAATGCTTGGGGGCAGTGAGCTTAAATATGTTCAGCTCTGTAAATATAATTGTCATCACATGCGGCCACACTTTTACCAAACAAATAGCGGAAGTAAAACCTAACCAATCCTTGTGGCTAAAAAGATGCTTAAATCATGTTGTACTTTAGACAATAAGGAAGGCTCATGTAAGTGTTCACAAACTTTTGTTTACACGTAATAATCCACTTTTAGATATAAATACCAATCATTTTGAATGTATCCACTTACACTGAGAGTTGATGAGGTTTGATGACACAAATTTTGGACATAAATGGACAATTGAGTGTACATTTACACAAGATCCAGATAAAACAGTCAGGCCTACACCTATCTCCCTAAAAAGTCTGTTAATGATATGTGATGTATACATCTGCACCAAGTGGAAACCAACAATGAGTAAGGGGCTGGTGTTGCCAAAATCAAAACTATGAAATTGATCATATAATCAATATTAGAGAAGACTATCAGAATGTGGACACTCTACCTATAAAAATTAGTGACTAAACCAGTCATATTCTCTCTTTAAAGAGGTGGGCTTGGCTATTTTTAATGGTATGATAACTTTCACTCTCAGGCAAAACACTCACAAGATAGAGACACTAAAATTATATATATCTACTAATGAAGACAGCAATGCACATTTTATTACAAGTTTATGTTAATTGACATGTTAGTTTTCCAGGACAGGAAGATGGACTTTTTAAAGTTCAGGTCATCACACTACTCTTCATTTAATATGTTCAGTTCTTTGGGGGAAATAACCATTATGGAGGAGTAACAATCAATCTGCAAATTTACCAATTCTGTGATCATTATGCATTATGGTTTTATTACTAATTTTATTTACTAAGTTTATTGTTAAACTGACTTTGGTTGACAACAGAACTGACATGCCGGCTTACCCATCTGTTGCCATCTTTCTCAGTGCTGCCACTATGCTTCCATTATTGTCACAGCTGCTCTCTTCCTCCTCATTCAGCCTCTTGTCGCTCTTTAAATACCTACACACTGACTATTAGTGGAATCTATAGCAAGTTATTTAATAACCGTCTTCAACACTTCGGCCTACTCCTTCCCTCGCAATGACACACTAACATCACATTCTGCTCTTAAAAACACTATTTCAAACATCATTTAATAAATATGTCTATATCAGCATTGGAATAAGAAAGCAGATAAAAAGTTTTCAATGTAACTTAAATAATTTATTTACCACTTAAGCACCGCAACAATGTGTTACATCATGGCGGATCAACAACAACATAATCATAAACAACAAGAACATTAAACAACTTGTATCCAGAAATCTCTGATCTTGTTCTTCAGGACCTATGGTCAGTCGAACCTATGGTCAGTCAGACCCCAATCAACCCCTGTTGAACTGTGACAATGCATTAGTGTCCTTTTACCTCCTGTTTTCAGAAAGTCCACTATCATTATGTAAGTTTTAAACAAAATAAAACATTTTAAAATTAATGTTCTTTACTCCGATAAACGTTTAATTTTTTAAATCTTGCAATATACATTTAATATTTTTTTGTCAATAAAGGGGGACGTTTATGGGGAGAGACAATAACTGCAATTCAGACAAATTTGAAACCTTACAAAATAGTGATAAAATATAGTCAGTGCAATTATTCGTTTCAAAAGATTTCTGTTTTTGAAAGGGAGAAAAATCACAGAATATTATGAGCTTGGGATTTGCGTGGGCCACAAACCATGTCTGACACTAATATATTGGCAGTATGCCGCATGTTATAACATGACTCAATAAGATGCTATGTGCATAGAAAATCCATAGAAACTCTTAAACCCTTGTACTTGCACTTTTACAAAGTGTAAAGCCAGTAATATGACAGCTTACTGTGTCATAACCCTGTACAGTTTAACACCTGATACATTATGTGGCCAAAAGTTTGTAGACAACTAACAAAGATGAAAACACCATAGACAGTCTTCCTGTATATTACAGGGCAAATAAAAAAAAAAACATATTTACTGACATATTGCTACCCTAACACATTTTTATTGCCAAATTACATCCCAGCATTTTTAATAATGTTGTTAAAACTAAACTGTCAGTGATATATTATATTTGGATGGGAAGACAATGCAAACTTGTGACCTTGTTGTGAAACAAAAGTGCTACCTGCTGCATCACAGTCACCTCTCAGTTAATAATAAGTAAAATTTTTTGGAATATACATAACAGAGTGTCTATGTAAGCTGTAGCATTAAGACATGGGCAAAAGTATTGACACACCTGCACATTATAACCCAGACACCAAACCCTATTTGACTCCAAATGTCAGTTACTGCTGTGGGTTGAAGGAAGCCCTGTAGATCAATAATTTCATATTAATCTCACTGTGCCTTTATGGATTTTACACTGTGAACTGAGGCAGTCGTGCTGGATCAGAATAGTGCCTTCTCCTCTGTTACTAAGTTTAGAAAGAATTTAGATACATACAGTTGTACAAAATGCATGGCTTGATTTAATACATATATAGCAATTGGATAAATTAAAATAATTAAGAGGTTTGTTCTAATACTTTTGCCCATATAGTGTAGCCAGCATGACCATTAATTTAAAATAAAACAATTTAGTTAAATAATTAGGACTGTCTACATTCTTTAGCCATACAGCATATCTAAGGATATTAAAATACTAACAAAGTGAATAAATGGCAAGAGAAACTTCCAATCAATCATATCATTTGTGTTGAACACAAAATGATTATTAATTTTTAAGATTGCAGGGTTAATACGTTAATAAATGTTCTGTGACTCAATCTGTTTCTGTTTTCCAAATTCACAAATTTTTAGTTATTGACTATAATCTGTCCTTTTTGCAAATGTGTAAAAGAAACTTTGAGAAGTGACATCCCGTAATAACAAGCATATTTTTTCCAGACTATTCTACCAAATCGTTCTGCACTGTCCTTAATCCCACAATGGCACAGTAGAAGATTTTACATTGGGTCATTTATTTAGCAGGCACTTTTATCCAAAGCGACTTACCCTAGTACCCTACTTGATGGTTGGGATAACCCAGTGAGGGTTAAGCCACACCCTACCATGATATTAACATTGTGACTGGAAGCCTCAGTTCCTTCATTTAAAATTTAGCAACAGAGAAAAAAAATAAACTGCCTCTATAAAGTGTGTAGTGACACTACATGGCCAAAAGTATTTCAACATTAACATTACTGTGGCAGCAGCAAGGGCATAGGGAAAGTAATGAATAGACCTGCTAGAAATTCTTAGAGAAGCAAAACATAAAATATGGAAAAGGCACCAGCCAGCATATGTTGCAATATATTTTATATTGCAAATTGTGAAGCACTCCTGTTTTTAAATGTGTTTTGATGAATCCTGTTTTCAATCAGGAGATTGCTGCTGAAACCTGGGAGACACCCACAGATCCACCCCTCCATCAAGTAAATGAGGAACAATAGGTGGAGGGGGTAGATGAGGAAGGCATGAGGATCAGCACTTTCCAACATACCACTTCTGTGTGCACATCCAAAGAGGTGATGGAGGACAGATTTTTTTTGGCAGTCGGTATCTATATGCTGAATAGTGGAGGTCAGAAGCCTGTGGGCAGACAAGGTTGGAGCCACGTGCATGGAAATGGGTACCGTTTAGGAAAGGAGGTTAAACCATGGGAATAGGGAGGGTAATTGACGTTCCTTCGTCTGATAAATCATTGTGTCCTAATGACATTAGATTTTAAAATGATTTACATTCTAATGGAGTTCCATACATTATTTTTAATCAGCTTTTTCAACATTGTAATAATAAGATTCAATACCTCAATTCAAATATTTTACAGGGTTGAGATTAGGGTTTTATTAAAAGACCATTAAAACTAGGTCTTTATGGTTATTACTTCACACACAGGGGCATAATCTGTAAAGACACATTTTTTGTGCGAACAATTAATTAACATAATTGAATTAATTAACTCCTAAATTTAAGTGATCCACATACATTTTCTCACATTGAATACCTACAAACGAAGGCCACAGCACTCGTTTACATTTGAAATAGATGTTAATGATGGCCGAGTAAGGTCCTTGTGTCTTTTTGTTGAGTTTAGATAATGTTACATACTTGTCATGTTGACTGGGAAGTTTGAGAAGACTGGGAAGGAACAAAATTAGTTGTATTTAGATTTCAGTATCATATCATGAAAAAAGCTGACACTTTTCTTTCAGTGAGGAAGCAGAATACAGCACAAGTTTCTGGCTCATATTATTCATGTCAAAATCACAGCACAGATAGATTGAATTCACATAATAAATTAATTTTGTGTTTAAAGCAAATATCCACAAATTACATTGTATTTTATGGTAATAATTCAAATTATAACTGTTTGTATACTTTTGGCCATTTAGTGTATTGGTTTTAATATTTAATCAATTCTTCTACATTCTAGAGCTTCCCTATACAAATCCTAAACATCTTCCCCAGACTTATTCAACACCAGCCCTTCTGTGGCAGTAGCTTTCCTTGCTCGGCAGACACGTCACACAGCTTGTTTTTTATGTCTTGCCATAAAGCACACGTCTCTGTCCTTCTCTTCACAATTCCATTTCCAATTCTTCTTCTCGTATCCCAAAAATCGCACGGACATGCTTTATGCTTGTCTTTAATGACGTCCAAGAACCAAAGAACCAAGTCAAAAGCCACACAACTGCTAAAAGGAATTCTTTTTTTCTTTATGACTTCACATGTAGACACTTGATCATGTTTTTCCAGTGTTTACCGAAACTCACGTCCTGGTGTGATGCGCATGTGAGATGAAATGTGCAACAGGGCATTTTTGTTCACTAAACACACACACACACACACACACACACACACACACACACACACACACACACACACACACACACATACACACACACATGAACATGACACGTTAAGTGCAAAGGCATTTTTTTCTGTGTCTAAAATCGTTTGTAAAAATGTACATCATCACTCAGCCTAAACCTGTGTGAAGCCAGTTCGTGATTATGTTTAAATTAGTGTGTGTGTGCACATGTGTGTATGTGTGTGTTTGCATGCGCTCGGTAACTGTGCGTAAGTAAGCAGCTATGGCTTGTTCCTAACTGCATTTGCAAGACTTCACGATCATATTGGAAAGCTGCTCGATTTTGGGCGTCTTGCCAATGAAGTACAGGATGGTAAGTGGCTCCAAGTCTTGGGACACACAGCACGGAGAGGCTGATGCTTCAGGATTTATGGTGTTATATAGACCAAGAACCTAAGATAAAACATGGGAGAGTCCATTAGAATACTCATGAACCTAACCCCCCCAAAAAGGCAAACCAAAAAATGATAAAACTAAAACTAAAACATTAAAGTCTAAGAATTTTACAAACAAGTCTTAAAAGTAGACAAAAACAACATAGATATACAGTATAGATCAAATATCTGATTGATACCAAGAAATTAACAGAAACTATCAGGACATCTGTCTGTCAGCTAAAACTCAACAGAAGATGGTTAATGCAGCAAGGCAACAACCCTAAACACAAGATACTAAATTCATTTTTCAGAAAAAAATGTGTAAATTATTTGTCATTCACTAAAGTTGTGTTTTTATGGTGAATAGGACACAACTAGATGATCAGCATTTGATTCGTAATGTGAGGTTTTTTTTGTTTACGTGGCAGAAAAATTATTTTTAAAATGAGAAATAGACTTCATCACCTTGCTGTGTTGGGTATCTGCACTCCAGAGGTAAGGACATGCTCCTGCACAGAAGTTGGCATTGTAACCTTTTGGCTCATGAATCCATTTCCATCCAAGGTCCCTCTTGAAGTCAATGTAGAGTGAACGAAGGCAGCAGTTGTCCTGGACGTTCCTATTGAATACAAAATTTGCTTTATAAAAATCCATATTTTGCCTATTGTTGGGATACTACATAGAGTGCATTAAGAACCAACCTGGAGCAAAATGCTGCATCCAGTGCACGCTTCTGTCTGTGACTCTTGTGTTGTGACTCCAGGCGATAAGATGGAAGCAACATTAGCAGTAGATGTGGAGCCTGACCACTGTGTCGGCGAGATTTAAACTTTACATCCCCATCAACAGGTAGAAAGCTATCATCAATCCCTGTAATAAATGTAAAATTATTTTTAAATTGTTTTAATTCACTTTAATGATAGATAGCATTTGTATTTGAGCATTGCCTCTACACAGGCACAGGCTTGGGCATTGACATAATGGAATTGCCCTAATCCTCATTATTTTTCCTTCCTGAACAGGTTTTTCAAAGAAATACAAAGCAGTCTGTAATTAGACACTGCGATGAAAGTCTGTCTCACAGTAAGCTTTCCAATTTAGTAAAAAAGTGTTCATTAATAAATAAGTTTGTTTACCAAAACAGTTGCAAAAAAAAAAAAATTGCAAAAAAAATTTAAATATTGGAGACTGATTTTCTTTTTTATTCATATCCATGACCTATAGTATAGTATTATAGTATACAGTTGTATACTCTACATTACATTTACAAGTCAGAAGTTAATATTTCATTATCCAATCTAGTTTTTATGCCCATATTTTCACTTAGTTTTTATTAAGGGAATGTCTATGATCAGAGTTTGCCCATAATGGTCCATTATGCTGTCACAGGACTTTTACCACTTGTGCAAATCTCCATTTAATTTCTGGAATTCCACACCAAACCCTGTATGGCTGTATGGGAACAAGTTTACCTACATTTCGATGAGGCTATTCAGAAGTATAAATCCTGCACAGACCATCAATGCAAGGAAGCTTTTAACTATTAACAATAAAGTGATACAATCTAATTCAATCAAATATTAGATTAATCTACAATGTAATTAATATCTGTCAGTAATTAGTCTACTATTTATTACAGCTATGTAGTCCTCCAGAAATCTTAATACCCTTGCCTAGTTTTGATTATTTACTCATCGTTTAACAGTGTCTTATCTCCCTGTTTCAATCTAAATACCTGATTTTGGCTTGTAACTTTAGATTGCTTTTACCTCTTGACTCTATTTCCTTTGACTTGACATTAGAACAGAACAACGGTCATAAATAAATAAATCTCCCTTGTGTTAAATTCATTATGATGCCAAATCCACGAGAAACATTAGAAAAACTTTGTATCTTTATTGTGATAAATTGACCATTTTTTTGTTATGTGAATAATTGTACTTATATATCATGGGTGATATGTTATGGGTTAGCCTGTTCTAAAGTTCTAAAGTAATTTACTGAGTCAGTGTTAACCACATTCAAATGTGGGAGAATGTGTTTTGGAATGGCATTGTGAAATCTGTAAGCCAACTGCAATGACCTGAAATTTCACAATGGTCTTAAATTCCTTCTTCACATTGTACATCAGCTACTACTGGGAATGGTATTGCAGGTAAACTTTAAATAAATTTAAAATAACCTTTCAGAAAATCGAGGAATAAAAATAACTTTTAACTGATTATGCATATAAGTAGCTTTATGTAACAACAAAGGACAAAATATAAAGTAAATCATACTCCTAAATTTTAAATAAACTATTTTACTTTCAATTAATACCTAGGCGGCACGGTGGCTTAGTGGTTGGCACGTTCGCCTCACAGCGCTAGGGATTCCCGGTTCGAATCCCCATGTGGGTGGAGTTTCCATGTTCTCCCCGTGTCTGCGTGGGTTTCCTCCGGGTTCTCCGGTTTCCTCCCACAGTCCAAAAACTCAACTGAAGTCTCAAAATTGCCCCATATAGAGTGTGTCTGTGTGAGTGAGTGTGTGCCCAGCAATGGATTGGCGCCCTGTCCTGGGTCTATCTGCCCAGTGCCCGAGATGTTCTCCCCTGTATGGGCATGGGGAACCCCACCGCGACCCTAATAGAGGATAAAGCGGGAGATAATGAATGAATGAATTAATACCTAATGAATACTACTGATCATGAGCAAAGCTTTTCTTTCCATTTTGAAGCCTTGAACTCAGCAATGACAATCTAGACCAGTTTTAAGTAAGACTTTTGTGCATCAAACTTATTCTGTGCACTAAACTCAGCAGCAGTCACTTGCTAAATGCCAGTGATGTGACTTTTTAGAATAAAAGGTTCACTGACTGAGCACTATTAAACTGAAAATGAATAAACTAAATATTTCTTTTCATTAAAAGATAAAATGATTTAGAACTGATTTAAAAATAGTAACGTGTGCTTCCTATGTACATGCAGATCAACTTGTTGAACAAGAACAAGAAAACACAAGAAAAAAATAGTCCTTGAAAAGGAGATTTACTGATTGAGTTCATGTGAACCAAATGCTTCATGTTTTAATTGTTTCAGAGAGACATAAAAAATATGACTTTGACCAACCAGCAAAACGAGCCTCCAACTCCTCACTCTTGTTTAGAATGATGTAATTATTAGATGGCACAAATGTGCAGCAGGGGCAGTGCAGGCTGATCTTAAATCCACTGTTTCTATCTGTAGGAGAATACAGAGCAAAGAAATTACACTACGTGATCTAGTAATCAAAGTAGCACATGGTCAGATTGTATCAACTATATAGTATGCTCACAATCATTTCATCAAACCCCTTTTACAAATATTTGCAACTCTGGTAAACATGATAAGATAAGATAAAATAAGATAAGAAGTGCCCATCATGGAAACATACACAGTGTTGGGAGTCGCAAAGGGACAGTATGGCACTCAGTAGTACAAAAAAAAAAGACTACAATTAAGCCTACAATTCCACTCTATACATTCTGTCACATTTTAAACTCTAACTTTACACAAGACACCTGAGCTTCTCATCAGTACCATCAGGAGTTTCTTGTACATTATATATCAGCTTTCTATTATTATAAAACATATTTTTCCTTATCCTTTACCTCGATGCAACAGCCACTCACTGACTGCCTCTGTGACATCAAATGACAACCACTCTCCCTCGGTCCGTGTGCGCACCACCCTGCTGTCGATATAGCGTTGCGTAGGTGATGAGGTCTCCTTATGGACCAGGATCTACAAGAATTAAAAGGAAAAAAAAGCATCTACAGTGAACCACCTTTTATCCCTGTTTTGTTATGCACTTTTTTCCTTGTTTCTGCTGAGCCTTTGAACATAGAGAATTCTGGGCCTCGGCTCTCCAGGTCTAAGGCCTCCCTTCACTCCTCCTCTTCCCGTCCGAGACTCCCTGATCGATTAGCCAGGTCTAAGAATAAGGCTCTGAGGCGCTGCACTGGTGGAAAAAAGACTGTGGCCTAAACGCGAAGTTATTGCTCTGTCCTTCATGGTTTCGTGTTTATGTTGGACAGCATATTCCTTAATGCGTAAAACACTGCTCAGCCTGCAATGCTGTGAAACCTGGCCTGCCCTTTCCACGTAATACATAAAGCTGCAGCTAAAGAATCTTACCGGAGTGCTTACCGGAGCACAAAGTAAGCAGTGCCCTGGGACTAACTATATATATGTATAGGCAGCACGGTGGCTTAGTGGTTAGCACATTCGCCTCTCAGCGCTAGGGATTCCCGGTTCGAATCCCCATCTGGGTGGAGTTTCCATGTTCTCCCCGTGTCCGTGTAGGTTTCCTCCGGGTTCTCCGGTTTCCTCCCACAGTCCAAAAACATGGATCAAGTCAATTGAGTTCTCCAAATTGCCCCATATAGAGTGTGTATGTGTGAGTGTGTGCCCAGTGATAGATTGGTGCCCTGTCCTGGGTGTATCTGCTTTTGTATGCTTTATTTTTGTGTCTGTGAACACAGATCTGCTCCAGTATGGCCTCATCTGTCCAATGGACATTCTCCCAAAAGTTTTGTGGCTTGTTATTAAGCAATTCCAGTCTCCCTTTTTGTGATTTGCTTTTAAAAGTGGTTTCCTACTTGGTCATCTTCTATTAAGTCCATTTTGGTTCACACTCTTTGCTAAAGAGTTTCCTTTCTTTAATAGTAGAGTACAAACAATTTTGTCCACGTTTGAGGTGTAGGGAAGAGTGTGGTGATGAGGCATAACCACATAAGTGTGGAAAATCAGACAAATCAAACTTGTTGTATGGCAGTGGTGGTGGTGATGTTTCGCTCCTAAAGTTGGGGTACTATAACATTTCAGAATAGCATTTTTATGCAGTCACTGGCGTGGTGACTGAAACACCTGGTAAAAGAACCAGGTTTTTAAAACCGCTGTCGATCATCTTGTCAATTCGATGTCAAGACTAGGATTTGTTGCTCATGGTCCTTGTGCTTTGCCAGTACATGTTGCCTCATTCACAATATGTCTGGCTAAAGCTTTCAACTGCTAAACTGTTTATAGTGGTAAATCTCAATCCCAGCACTACTGTATGGGTAATAAAGACACTGTAAATAGGTGCATGATGAATTAGAAACTGCTTTTCCAAATGTCACACCTTTAAACCACTTTACAGTACTATCCATACCTATCCATTTTAACATTACTTAAAAACAAAGTCCATTAAAATCAACCTGAGTTGATGAAAAGATATTTTTCTCATATCCACCCAAAGAGATTAAATTGTGAGAAAGATGTACTAAGTTAAGCTCACTTACACATCATCCTTAAATTACAACTTTTTTTGAAAAGACAATTTTGCAAATAGATTGTTATTTGTAACAATGTCCTCCTTATTACCGGTATGTCCAATACTGAATTAATAAAATAAAATAAGTGAACTAATGGCTTTTGGGACAAAGTAATATCTTGGGACAAAAATAGACATTTTGATATGAAACCAACAGGGCTACCACAGACCCTAACTCTAGGTTTTAATTTGGCAATGGATGAATCTCAGCACTGGAGAAACACTGATGTGTTCGTGTGTTGGGCACCTAAATCAATCACCAATGTGCTGCAGGAATCTTTACACACTGTGTGTCTACTCACTGTGCATCTATTTTAGTTACATTAAACTTACTCCTCCAGCTTGTACATGTATAGATCTGGGCTCATAGAACATTGTCTATAAAGAGAGGCTATATTTTTTGTTAATAGACAATTTCTAGTTCAGCAGTGGCACTAATGTGTTTAAAAACTCCAACAGCACTGCTTTGATTTAACCACACCTGCACAACCCCAGTTACCATAGCGCTGAGAATGATCTACTATCCAAACAGCACTTGATCTGTGGTGTTTAATAGAACAAGAGTGCTGTCCAGACAAACTGATTTAGAGACACCAGAGGAGTTGATTAAACAAATAATGCTCTTGGCGTATAAGATGTATTGCTCAGATGTATTAAGATGTTAAATAATTTTAAGAATGCTTGCCATGCTGAAAGATTCCAAATCACTTACAGAGTCGCTGGAAGAATGCTAACAAAGCTAAATGATTTTAGAATGATAAGAACTACACATGCCTCCTCTAGCTGCCTGCTTTCTAAGCTAAATATTTTCATCTAATTTATAGAGCAAACTGAACAAAAGAAGCTTTTAGAACTTATAGATTCTGATTCTTTTTTAGAGTCAACTGGAAAAAAAATACTCTCAAAATCATTTTCAGAGTGAACAAAACTAAAGCTTTTTAAGTCACAATATTTGGACTTTCTATTAGAGCAGTGCTTCTCAAATAGTGGGGCGCGCCCCCCTGGGGGGGCGCAGTGCGGTGCATGGGGGGGCGCGTAACAAAAAAATCACAGAGCAAGTGATATTAAGTGTACTGAACAAACCCTCAAGAGACAACATGGAGAAATATTTAACAGAGACGAGGAGAGAAAGACGGAGAGAGACGAAGATAATGAGAGCAAAAAAAGTCAACCGAAAACTAAATGTCGAAGCGTATGTAGCGACTGGCTTCACTGTAACTGTAACTTCACTCTTACGAAGGTGGGAGACGAAGAAAGACGGATGTGTCTGCTGTGTCTTTAAATATTGGCAGCGAACAGCATGAAGCCAAATAGATGAAGGCGTCATTTAAAGACATTACACCCCGATCACGCTGATAACCGCTTGAGTTTTTAAATCGTAAAGTGACTCGTATAACCAGCAAATATTAACGCTTTATGAAAGTTACTTCAGAAAAGCTGTGCTGCAAAACGGACATCAGTTCTGACTTCCTCCAAAAAAAAAAAAGCAGCAAAAATTGTTGTTTTAGTTTTGTAGGTTAAAGTTAATATATTGAGCTCCTGAATGAATGTTGCTGATGAATTTGAATTTATTATTATTTATTGATTTTATTTAATTTCATTTTTCAGTATCAAATGCAGTCAGTTCAAAAATGTTTCTCGTTTAAATATGGATTTTATTCGTTTCTGTTACAAACTAAAAAACAAAGTAAATTATTTTAGTTCTAAGTTGATCTATATTGCTTTTTTTTTTTGTTTGTTTTCTTTATTGTTAATAAGGATACATTGTTATAAAAGAGGTGTACTTATAACAAATTTGTAGACAACTATAGACTAACAATACTAATTTATAGACTAACAATACTACAGTGGGCGTGTAAAAATAATTTATCCCATTTTTGATAAATTTGGGGGGATAAATCATGTGGGGGGGGGGTGAGGTGAGGTGAGTGTGCATGAGTGTGTGTGGGGGGGGGGGCGCAAAATATTTTCTTCTTCCTAGGGGGGGCTTAACAGAAAATAATTGAGAATCACTGTATTAGAGTCAACTGAAATAAAGAATCCATCTGAGCTGGGCTCTTTTATTATTAAAAAAGGACTAAAGTACCTTCTGCAGCACTTAATATGGATGCACCAATTTAAAAAATGTATATTGCAATGTATACTGCAACCATGAAGGTACAATCAGAATATTCTTGAAACAGGTAGATAGAAATTCTGAATATTTAGAATATTTAATATGTCAACTAGACATATGAAAGAGAGCTTTACTTCTAAGCGATAAAGAAACAAATATTGTAGTAACTAAATGCACTTGTCTAAAGCTGAGAACAAGTTGAATTAATTTCTTTGCTTTCTTTCTTTGTTTTGTTTGTTTCTTAAATGAGTGAATGCTGGAAATACCTGATAAAGCTCAATACGTTGCTCTGACACGCTGGCCTTTTGGTTCTGCAGTCTGAAGATTCTTAGCTCAGCCTTGACAAGGTTAGAGGCATTCTTCTCCATAGAGCTCACATCAAATCTGAGTCGCCTGAAAAACTTTTTAAAGTTGCTCGTAGGATAGACCATATCTGAAAGAGACACAGAGGAGTTCATTGATGTCAGACCTAAACCACCGCTTCAGAACATTCAGGTGATACAAAATAAATATGTCTATTTGAATGTATTATAGAACATATAACATTCTGTGTATAATTGTTTGTGTTTAGTCAAATTTGGTGGCTACCATCATGTCATTAGTATCATACAATTGTTTTCTTATTGCTATCCTTTCATACACGCTAGCTCTGTTTTAAAGTTTTTTGAACAATAAACTTGTTGCTCATTTAGTCATCAAGGTGTTGCTGGGGTCATTACAGTACTCAAAAGATTAGTGCTGCAGAATTCATTTTCTACCTTGCTACATTCACAGCTTTGTTATGAAGGTCCCTATTAATCAACTAAAACACTGGCTAATCAGGAAAATGACTGCCTATACCTGAAGAAATTAAGAATATTTACTCTAACAGGCTAGTTACAGTTATTTTAATCTTGATAAGATTGATAATGTATAAATTTGTTCATATGACACAAGGTAATGATTTCATGGTTTAATGGGGCATGATGATTTTCTTTGGTAACTGTAAATGTTTGAACATTGCTTTAGACATTTGAGGTTTCTACATGTACCTTTACAGTTTTTCTTTACCTGTTTCATATTTCGGCGTCACGGTGGCTTAGTGGTTAGCACGTTCGCCTCTCAGCGCTAGGGATTCCCGGTTCGAATCCCCATCTGGGTGGAGTTTCCATGTTCTCCCCGTGTCCGCGTGGGTTTCCTCCGGGTTCTCCGGTTTCCTCCCACAGTCCAAAAACATGGATCAAGTTAATTGAGTTCTCTAAATTGCCCCATATAGAGTGTGTGTGAGTGTGTACCCAGCGATGGATTGGCGCCCTGTCCTGGGTCTATCTGCCCAGCGCCCGAGACGTTCTCCCCTGGATGGGCATGGGGAACCCCACCGCGACCCTAATAGAGGATAAAGCGGGAGATAATGAATGAATGAATGTTTCATATTTCACTTTGATATTCCTACAGGGTCTTATTGTATGTTTCATTTACCTGAAAAAATGCTGAGTCTTTATTAATAAAATTCTTATTGTATGGTCACATAATATCATACAAGTTGATGACCAAGTCCCGAAATTACACAAATATTTGACAGAACACATAAAGGATAGGATAAGCCATTTTTATTGACAAGAGGCTAATGAATTTGTCATGATTCTCAATGCCTTTAATAAATCCCCCAAAAGTGGAAGTTTAAGCAAACAAATCGGAGACAGCTGAGGATAAAGTGCCTCTATGAGCCCAGTAGGAGTTTCATAATACCCAAAACCATGTGTGGCTGCTGTTTGCCCCGAGCAGGCACTGCGCAACCTGTAGCAAGAACATACAAGTTTGTTCAAAACTCAAAAGACCTCACATAATTAAATCAGGTATCAGATCAAATGGGATGTATAGCATCAAGGATTCAGGAAATAACATTGTGATGTTACAGGGCATAGGTACTAAACTAAATGCCGACACCACTGTACAATGCCTGGTTTAAAACTCATGTCAAACACTAATATTTCATAAGACTACATTAGATTTGACTATGACCCATATTCACTATAGCATTGTATAGCAATATCATATTTATTTCTGTCCAGGGTTGCACTTTTTTGTAGATATTGTACTGATGGTAGTTTGGAAGTAATTCATACAGTCTTCATCAGCACAACCCACATACTTTCAATAGATTAAAACCCTGTGGTGGAACAATCCATGTGAAAATGATTCTTCATGCATACTAAACTTTGTATTGTTGTCCTTGGATATGCCCATATCATCTTTGCGGAAATAATGGGATAACAAGGTCATTCAGAACATTCAGTACACACAGTTCTTGGCTGTCTTATATTTATGGCACATCATGTTAGTCAGGGCGGCACAGTGGCTTAATGGTTAGCATGTTCGCCTCTCAGCGTTAGGGATTCCCAGTTCGAATCTCAATCTGGGTGGAGTTTCCATGTTCTGCCTGTGTCCGCGTGGGTTTCCTCCGGGTACTCTGGTTTCTACCCACAGTTTAAAAACATGGATTAAGGTCAACTGAATTCTCCAAATTGCCCCTTTAGAGTGTGTCTGTGTGAGTGAGTTTGTGCCCAGCGATGGATTGGCACCCTGTCTCCTGGGTGTATCTGCCCAGTGCCCAAAACGTTTTCCCCTCGATACCCCCCCCCGACCCTAGTAGAGGATAAAGTGGAAGATAGTGGATGGATGGATGAATGTTAGTCAGCTTCTGTTTTGGACATTTAATCATTGGATTATGTTGGCGTACTACACTCACCTGGTTTGCCATTTCACTTTATACCAAAGTAGTTCATGTGGCTGTCATTCAAAAAAAGACAGTTTGACACTAAAAATCATTAACCAACTTTAAACATATGTAAAGTACTTTTGTAGAGACTAATAGGAGAGAATACGGATGACAGTTGTTCTTTCAGATTTCAGATTTCAGCTGTTGATGCAATTCAAATTTACACAATACAAGCCACTTGCCCTATGATTATGATTCCTTGCAAATAGTGTAAATGTTAATTTACATTTAATTGGTCAAAGTGCACTGAAATAGAAATCCATCAAAGTCAGATCACACGTGACTCTTAGAGGAAAGTGACACACTGATTGGTTTATTGCACTTGATGCCCAAAATACATCCATGAATCATGTTGCCACAATAGCTAAAACACACTTCCACACCTTAAATACCATTATGTTCAAAATGCAACGTTCAAAAAATTTAGATGTAAATAAGTTGACACTTTCAATTACTAACTTAATCTTGTAAGTTTTTGTGGTGCAATATTTCTGTTGGGGGTGGCTTTATAGTTAGCATGTTCGCCTCTTTGCGAATGCATTCGAATGCATCGAATATTGACCTGGGTGGAGTTTCCATGTTTTTCCCTTGTCTGCATGTGTTTCCTTTGGGTTTCTCCAGTTTCCTTCCACAGTCCAAAAACACGGAATTAAGATAATTTGGCTGCTCTAAATTTTTTGTGAGGAAGTATGTGCCCAGTGATTGATTGGCGCCCTATAATTGGGAGTATATGCCCAGTGCCGGAAACTTTCTCTTTTGGATCTCTTCTGTGGCCTTAGTATAGGAATAAGTGTAAGAAAATAGAAAGAATATTATTGTTGGATATTAAAGTCCAACAAAGTTTGTTTAAATTAAAATTATTTTGTTTATTCTTAAATTGTTTGAATGTGGCTTAATATGTGATCAAATATGTTTAAAAAGTTTGAAAGTAGTAAGTAAGTTCATAAGTAAGTTTAAAATAACTTTTGACCATTTTTTGACGTTTCCAACAAATAGCTACTGTAACTTTGCTAACTAAAAGTACTGTAGTCCATAAACAGATGGACTACAGTCTGTAATTGTAGAACTACAAAGTCCATGTTTACAGTAAGTGGAGCTGACAATACATAGAGCAAAAAGAAGTGTGTCTAAACTTTTGAGTGGTACTGTAAAGCAGTACTGGAAATTGTGATTTTAATCACAAATGTGATTATATGATACTATTTCTATATTTGGGGTAGCATAGCAAGTATTATCAGTCGATTTTACTATACATAATAATTATTTTTTTCTGTATAATATTAAAGTGAATGAGTCAAAACTCAATGTAGAATTACTTTCATCTTCATATTTATTTCAGTAAAAAAATGTACTGTACACCTTATGAAATGTACAAAATCAACTCCCACACAAACAAAAAAACAAATAACCTTGTGGCTGTTTGTGGCCTTCAGAAACAGTGTTATCAGAGTAGCACTAAAATTATTCAAATTATCCACTGATCAAATTGATACACAAATATAGATATATGTAATCTTGTGGTAATGGTTTGGAAAATGCCCTCTTACAGTCCAGGGGTCAGCAGACAGGGCTAATCCTAACCTATATTATCATTTTTGGGAATAAGATTTGTAAAATTTGAATGTTAAAGATGCAAGGTGGTGGCAACTTCATATTGAGGATCAAGATATTGTTGAAGCTCATACTGAATAGATGAGATGGATAGTTGTTGCTGTAGTCTGGGGTTATTAGTGTGCTTATATATGTCCCATAAAGCACTGCAGGTCAAAGTGAAGTTATTCCAAGATCTGACTCTTTTGATTTCATTCATGGATGTTCCCCTGACAGTGAGCCAATACTAACTTTTTACTGTATGAACTGGACAGATAGGCCAGGACTAACAAGGCTTTTACTGTGTCTTTCCCATCCATCATAAAACATTTCTAAAAGGTCAATGCAAAGAGCAAAGCTCATGCAAATCTCTCCAAAGCATGTGGTGACTCCACAAATGACCATCAGCTTTCACTGGACAGTTGAGAACCAGACACACCACCATGAAAGACAATTATAGTGTGTTTACACACAAATGACGTCAAATTTGCTTGAAATAATGAAAACCTCTAATCCCAATATACCATGTTTTTCCTCTTACACGCCATCCCTGTGGGGAATTTGGGCTGACTCAGTAGGCAAACCACCCATTTACTGAGGTTCAGTAGCACAGAGTGGAGTCAAACCACGCTACCGCTGATTTATAAGAACGCAGCATGAAAGTGATCCACCACAACTGGCGCCACTGTGGTCTAGAGTGCCCACTCGTCTTGCTTGGATATGGGTATACAGAAAGGATGATGGTGAGTGTGAAAGATGCCGAAAATCTAATAATATTTGTTGATGTAAACATGCATTTCTCCAAAGTTCTCCAAATTGCCCTAAAGTTCTCCAAATTGCCCTAAATAGAGTGTGTTTGTGTGAGTGAGTGTGTCCAGCGATAGATTGGCGCCCTGTCCTGGGTGTATCTGCCCAGCGCCTGAAACTTTCTCCACTGGATGGGCATGGGGAACATCCCCGTGACCCTAATATAGGAAAAAGCGGAAGATAATTGATGGATGGATGTTTAAAACAAAAACCCCCACACACAAACATTTTATTGTCATGGATAAAATGCCTCGGGAATGCATGTCATATGATTTTTTGCAAACACCGGACATGCATGTGCCTGTTAAACAAGAAACATATTGGTTGCATGGTAGAACAATTGAAAATATATTACAGGAGAATACATCTTAAGAGACAAATTTTAAACCATATATTGTAACTGTCAGGACTGTCAGGAAGTAAACCTGTGTGTCTGGCATTGTTGCAGGAAAGTGAGTGCTAAGGGTGCTGCATCACTTCCAATTCATAAGTGGTCTAACTGACCATGAAAATAGCCTGCTTTATATAATTATTACCTAGATAGGCTTTGTTCAGCATAAAGAAGAACACAAGGCCATCCTAAGCAAATTTATAATTTCATAATGTCACCATTTTTGTAATGACATTAAGTCAGTCATATATAATAGACAATGTGAATGCACATCAAAAATGACTTCACATTTTTACAGAACCATAAGCAATTCTGCAATAAAACTTTCACTCATGGATCCACATAACATTAAAATGTCCATATTACCTACTAAGAACATTTTTAAGAGTTGGAAAAAATGACAAGTCAAGAACAAATGCACCATCATATAAAGAACATACAAACCACACAGGACTATATATCAATCTGAGAATTAAATTCATGATATTCTTGGTGTGAGATGACAGTGAGTAAAACACAGCATCTTTAAATCCACAATATACTACCTTAATTCATTTACTCTTAAAGAAAGTAGAACAGTCCACAAGGGAGTGTAAATAATTGTTCAAGTAATGTACAACATACCAACTAATGCAGACAACCTGTCTTCAGTCTATCTTCCATAAATCTCCCCATCGCTGGCCATTACAAACATTTGGCTAATATATACTGAATGGCTTCCTGAGCATGCTGTACTTGGTGATGAAAGGAGGAAATTAGAACTTGTTGCCATCAAGCAAAAGCTTCCTTCCTAAAGGAGTGCACATATGCCATTGCCTCCTCTTTCTCTCTCACCCCAAGGCCAAGGCAAGAGAAGTAAATGATCCTCCCCTGGCCTGTTGATAATCAGTCCCTGCTGCTCAAGCCAACACATGGCGCATCACCCAATGTATGGCTTCACCTCATTCATCCTCTCATAAAAGAGGACCTGTGCCAGGAATTTGCTCCCAATGTCCTTTGTGCTGATGCTGAACTCAGATTTGTTTCCTGTGAATTGGATTATGTCCAGCATAAAATGTGCACGTATGTTTGTCATCGCTTAGCAGTAATTATGTGCATAAGTCACAAAGGAAATGTGCAATTAAACAAGTGCTTGAAAATGCGGAAGGACAGATAGAGTTCCTCACAGAGACACTACAAATCCATTTTACCTTATATTTAAATAACCAGCAACACCCAATTTATTAGGTACAAACAGTTTATACATTCAATGTCCATTTAATCAATTCATCTTTCCATAGAGATGCACTTTGTAGTTCTACAATAAAGACTGCCGTCCATCTGTTTTTCTACATACTGTGTTAATGCTGATTACTCTGTTTTCTAATTTCTTGGACTCCCACAGAGTAGGTATTTATGTGGTGGTTGTTTCTTCATAAAACAGTGACATTGATATGGATGAGGTATTTTAGTGCATGTCATGTTGTCATCAGTGGATCAGAAACATTAGTGCCGCTTAAATTTCATGTCAGTCACTGCAGGAATAAATTATTTTAAGAGAACTGCTCTTCTATAACCCTCCCAAATTAGGCTTCTGTTCCACCATTATTTGTACTGATGCAAACCAACATGGTATTTTAGAGCAATACTTTAACAATAAGTGGATGTTTTTTTCCCATCAATAAAGCAATTTTTAGCAAACTCGGCAGTTCAGCTGAAGTACATCACTGATGATTAGACATAATTACACCTACACAGTGTAATTTCAAGCAAAATTCGATGAAAATATTCCAAATCAAATACATTTTAGACAGCATGAAAACTGCAATTTTTTTCTGCTGCAGACAGTATGAAACATAGATTCATTCATTCATCATCACCCGCTTTATCCTCTATTAGGTTCGCGGTGGGGTTCCCCATGCCCATCCAGGGGAGAACGTCTCGGGTGCTGGGCAGATACACCCAGGACAGGGCGCCAATCCATCGCTGGGCACACACTCACTCAAACACACTCTATATGGGGCAATTTGGAGAACTCAATTAACTTGATCCATGTTTTTGGACTGTGGGAGGAAACCGGAGAACCCGGAGGAAACCCACACGGACACGGGGAGAACATGGAAACTCCACCCAGATGGGGATTCGAACCGGGAATCCCTAGCGCTGAGAGGCGAACGTGCTAACCACTATGCCACCGTGCTGCCCTGAAACATAGATGATTAACTTATAATAAATAATTATCTATTTCTTCATTTCAGACTTAAATTAGAGAGGAATCAGGAGGAATTTAAATTTGTAGAGGCCAAAAGCACAAGCTTGAACTAAATACCAGTGATCTTTGATCCCGCAGATGGTACTGTATCAAGAACCACCAATCAAAAATAACTGATATAACCACAAGTGCAAGAGATTAATTTGTTCAAACTTTGTCAAGCACTACAATTAGTACAAAAAGTTATATTCACAAATGCCACTTTGCAAAAACAAACCTATTTTAACTATGTCCAGAAGCGTCATTGACATTTTTGGTCTCAGAGGCATTTGGGATGAACCATTACATGCGGACAGTGCAGATTGTGTTCAGATGAATAATATGTATGAAACCCAGATTTTTATTTTAAATACACAGATGCTGTGTGCTCAGGACCAAAGACAAACCATCCAACTAAAGAACCATTCAGACTTGTTAAGTACAGAGGCCAGGGTCTGTCATGGCATAGACTTGTATCAAATGGACAAAGTAACATTGACCACATGTCACAGATCACAAAGGTGTATCTGCAAAAGAAAAATGGGTACTGGACAAGCCTGTCTAAATTCCAGACCAGTTACAAAATCAAAATATGTAGAGAATTTTTAAATGACCCTGTAATGTTGCACATGTCAAGACATGATTACAGGAAAAATGGGACAACATAGCAGCAGAAAAGGGTTGGTATTCTCAGAGCCCAAACATCTTTTCAAAGTAGTAAAAAAAAGGCAACATAACAAAATGATAAACTATTTACAGTCCCAATATTTATCATACCAGAGACCAAACCAACTGCCCATCCTCAGCTGTCTAGCAAATGACTGCATCTTGTTTTCAAGAATACTGCCACCACTATGCTTTACAGCAGGGGTCTCAAAGTGCCGGCATGCAGTCTTATACGGCCCCTCACGGGTTAACAAAATAAGCATTAAAAAATAAATAAATAACAAATAATAATAATAATCTGGCCCGCAATTTGGTTTAATTATTTATACATTATTATGTTATTATTATATAATATATTATTATTTTATCTTAATTGTGATTAGCGCCAGGTCAATGCTGCGTAAGCCCAACCCACTCGTAAGCTGCATGTCTCTATGTGTAACGGGTTGTACTCAGAAACGAAGCCAAAGTCGATGAACAGTATAACAGTCACTGGTGTAGATGTGTCGCTGGTGCTAATGAAAGACACAGACTCCTGTAGTAATAGGAACTCTGAATCGCTTTACTCTTTTCCACGTGTATCGTACATCTCTCGTGTGTCACACCTTTATTCGTCCACCCGCAACACATACCTTAAGCATAGTGCCCATGTTACAGCACAACATTCTACAACTGGTTTATTGAAAACAGCGCTCGAACCCCAGTAAACGTACTGATGGTGTAACGCCGCAATGAAGATGATCGCTGACACTCGGGAACTCTCCAGAGAGGTAATCCACAAAAAACAGACAATACAATGCAAGATGGCGGGGGAGCGCATTACCGAAGATCAAACACAAACAGCCAACCCAACCAAACAGCTTAATAGAGAGATAAACAGGATGTAGTAATCAGAACTCTGGAGAAGAACTCTGAGCGCCACCAGTGGCAGGAAGGGGAATAGCAGGTACAGAAGGTAAAGTGGATGTGACACTATGCTACGCATGCTCTCACCATTTATTCATTCATTCATTATCTCCCGCTTTATCCTCTATTAGGGTCGCGGTGGGGTTCCCCATGCCCATCCAGGGGAGAACGTCTCGGGCGCTGGGCAGATAGACCCAGGACAGGGCGCCAATCCATCGCTGGGCACACACTCACTCACACAGACACACTCTATATGGGGCAATTTGGAGAACTCAATTAACTTGATCCATGTTTTTGGACTGTGGGAGGAAACCGGAGAACCCGGAGGAAACCCACGCGGACACGGGGAGAACATGGAAACTCCACCCAGATGGGGATTCGAACCGGGAATCCCTAGTGCTGAGAGGCGAACGTGCTAACCACTAAGCCACCGTGCCGCCTGCTCTCACCATTCCCAGCAAAAACATTTTGTTAGCAAAAATGTCACTTTCGAAACTCTCAAAAAATAAAAGAAAAGTTGACTTGGAAAAAAGTACATATGTGTGTGAATTGTCCACTGCAAACTCACTTAAAGCAAATGTGGCTAATTTGTGTCAGAAGAAGCACTGTCAAGTTTCTGGTAGCAAGCACTGAGCAAACACTGAATGTATTTGAATGTACAATGTACAAAATGTATTTGAATTACAATATGTGTACATAGTTATTATATAAATAGTTGATTTTCCATTTTCCCACTGCTTTTTGTTGCAATTCTTTAATCTGGCTCCTCATCAAAAACACAGTTTGAGACCCCTACTTTACAGTAAACACAACATATCTTATATGATTTATATTCTTACAAAAATGTAAAATTTTGGTCTCATCTGACTAAAACACCACATCATCACAAATCTTGCAACAAAAGAGGAGTCTATTGTCTAAATGTTTAAACACAAATAGATATAGACCCACTTTTAGGTTGCAGGGCATAATAAAGTATGGATGGCCTAATCTAGGTAAAATGTTAATCACCAATATACATACTGTACACCTATTTCCAGGCTATGGTGTATAATATTTATGAATAGGACTATATAACTTTTGACTTATGGTTGAATTTGCCAAAGAGCTCCTAGACTAGACACATGGCTTCAATAAAGCCATTACATTCTGGGTTTATAAGCTGATACATATTTTGTTGATTTGTTAGTAAATTAGGCACAATTTATAAGTTTGGTTAAAAAGGTGCTTTTTAACCAAATTTTTATTTTCTATTTCAGAATTATTTTTAAGGATTGACAATAATTTCTAGCAAATATTGTTATTACAGTCCTAACAGCTTTAGGACATCAAAAAGAGGGTAAAGTATTTGACCTACTTTTGAGCATTTCTCACTTTTGTAAGAAGATATGCTCTTGAATACTCTGTTGCTTCCTTTGCAGAAGGACACATTGTTCTTTATTTTTCACACAAACAATAAAAAGATGTATTAATTGTAGTGATGATATAAAGAATGAGTAGAGAGTAAGGTAGAGCAGCACAGAGAAGGTTAGACTATTTTGTATTTAGTTACGTGGCACGACTGGAGGGTCTGAGAACACTACTGGCTGATTTGAGGTCTGGTGAGCTGGAACCCAGGCCAGATTTAGCAAAAAGCGCAGGAAACAGTAGAGGAGTGGGAGTACGGGAAGAGAGAAGCAGAAGGAATGGCCCGAGGTGGAAAGGAACTAGAGAAAGTTGGAGAAAGAGAGAGAGAGAGAGAGAGAAAGAGCGACAGAGAAAGGGGGGAATGTGAGACAGAAGAGCTCTCCTGACTGTGCCTCCGCCCAGCCACTCACCTGCCAATAGCAAATTGAAAACAACTCTGCACATAATCCCAGTGAACTAAAAATACCCAATGCTTTGAAGACCTATGCATAAAGTCCTTCCCTGTACATGCTTTCTTCATAGTAACAGCCAGAGCAACACATGAACACACTTAAGAAAAGTTTTAAAAGAAAGCTGTCATACAATCAAGAAGAAGAAACAAATGATCCAAATGATATTTTATCAAATCTCAAATGCTTTTAAATCAGTACACTGTACACTGTTCTGCAGGCCATAACTGGAGTGGTAGTTGTTGAAAACTCCTAAATCTTTTGCCAGTTATGTCCTCCCTTTTAGTTTGCACCAATTAATTTCCTGCAACATTTCCCATATCTTCCCACACTGGTCTAGTCCATCCCTTACTTCCACAAAGCCTCAAAAGACAGATGGACCCTAGGTTTTTCTTCCGCTCTCAGCTTTACTTTTGTTAGAATATCAAATTTCGAAGAATCATTGGTCTCGCTGTAAATGGTATGAAAGTGTTAGAAGAAAAGTTGTTATTCTTTTGCACTTTCCTCCCTCCCCCCCTCCCGTTACTTTCTTGAAATATGGTTACGCAATAGATTTTGGCCGTTAGAAAAACGGCAGCACATCCAGGTCTTGCATAAGTTGACTGAGCCCTGCTTTTCACAACAACTACATTATGCAGAGAATGTCCATGGTTTGACTTTCTTACCTTTAATAAAATAAAAAAAGCATAGCGACTTTTTATTTTGAGTCTTTTATGTGCGGGAGAACCTGCCAAAGTTAGAGCACTTTTATTTAGATTTTAAACACTGAACACGGTGACAGCCCAACCATAAACACACCCATTCAACAAAACATACTTTATATTAGAATTGCCAATTTAAATGTGCAACACATTACTCCCTAAGCAAAGCAGCTTACAAAGCTGCAGATGAAATGCACTTGTTGGCTGCATAACCCTTCCATTATTCACTCCAGGCCTGTGTTAATAAAGTGTTATCACATGTGCGTTTGTTCTTCTCGGGTTGCTGGAGATCAAACTCTATTTGTTTTCACTGATATCACACAGATGCACTCAAGTAAGTGGGCAGCACAGCAGCAGAAGTCCTCCAGAAGCAGTGTAGCACACAAATAGGGTTCCCACATGGCTCTCAGTGCTTTGCACTTGGCCGTGCAGATTTGTTTTTAGGAGAACCCCATCCACACCACATTGTTTATTTACCGAACAAAAGGAAAGATGGGCTCAAGTGTTCTCTCGCAGCCCCTGAATGTAATCTATCATGCACACACAATGGGCTTCTAGCTAAGCTGCACAAACATTGACACACTTCAACCTCCCTGCCTACTTTAAACTGCTCTTTTTCAGCATGTGTGTGTAATCATTGAACATGTAAAGACAGAAAAAATAAATAACCTCAATGATAAAACCATATGTTAAATAATAATAAAACCATATGTTTTTTGTCAGAAAGATATACAACTGTAAACCATATTACATGGCTGCAAATATATGGAGAACACTTATATTAAGTGGGTTCAACAACACTTCCTGTAAACAGGTGCCCTATATTAAATACACAACCACTGGATCACTATGATAAACATTGACAGTAGAATATATCTCACTAAAATGTTTCAGTATGTCAGGTGCCATGTAAAACATTTCTGCACTCAGCAACAACAGTGACTACTGTGTGACAATGGTTACATTGATTCTGACTGACACTGGGAATGACATTAGCACAAGACCAGTTTGTCTGAAGTTTAGAGGCTGAGTAGAACTTTGGAACAGGCAGACATTTTAGGCTCCTATATCATTTCATGGCTAGTGTACTGTGGGGTTGGCAAAGTGCCTCAATAAAATACCAAGGACAGCCAGATTCACCACAATAAGAGGCCTGAGCACAATAGAGGTAGTGGTAAAAAGGAGGAAGATAGTAGCCTTTGATGACCAGGATCCAATGTTCAAAGTTTTATTTATATGTACAACATAAAATTGGATTTTTTTTCTCAAACAACATTCATAAGTGGCAGCTTGATAGTACTGTGACTTAAAGTCAAAGTCTTTTGACCTGTAGTCAAAAATATTACCTTCTCATCTCATCTCATTATTTTGTGTTAAATCCTCTACATTCCCTGTGCCCATCCAGGGGAGAATGTTTGAGAGCTGGGCAGATGCACCCATGCTGGGTCGTCAATCCATCACTGGGTACACGCTCACACACACACAGATACACTTACTATATAGTGGCAATTTAAAGCAGCAATTCATTATGAATCCATGTTTTTGGACTGTAGGAGCTAACCAGAAAACCTGGAGGCAACTTACACAGACATGAGGAGAGCATGGCAACTCCACCCAGATCAGAATTCGAAACTGGATCCCCAGCACTGAGAGTAAGATATGCTAAACACTGCGCCACCGTGCCATCCAATTTTATCTTTATTACTGAATATATTTCATTGACCAATTCTAAAAACCACCTATTAAACCAAAAAAAGATTAATACTATTGAATTTACTATTATTTAAACTTTAAAGCTCCAGCAGTCATTAGAGAGGATTTACATTATTTACAGTAAACATCTAGCATGATATAGAATGTCGATTAAGAACCACATCTTTAACCAATATTAGAACATGACCTCTAACTTGTTTCGTAATCTAATTTCTTACTTACTTTGGTAATCACAATAAGAGAGGTTTCACAAGGTGAATGATTTTGGAATATAATCTTATACAGCCACTTTTGAGTTACTTCCCAGACCCTTCACTCTGACCAATAGCAACTTTAATACAGTAATCTGACATAGCAAATAAAACATGTTTATGCATTTACACATGCTGCGATTTATACAATTTGTTATTGTACAAACATGGTACCAATTATGATTAACAGAATTGCTCTTTCACCTTCAGTCATTAATCTTTACAGTTCATAACTGATAAGTCTTTGCATATTAACAGCCAATCTGTGTTGCACATAAAATAACTTCTTATTGCCTTTTTATACTTTTATTCAAATGTTAGGCTGATTGAAAACACTCTAACTGATCAACAGTAAAAGATAAAAAAAACAATGCAACTTTTTTAATGATTGTAAATCTGGTTTCTGTTTAGCTGAGGTATAACAAAACGCAAGTGTTAAGTGTGTTTATTATGCAAATAGTTGACCGTAAGATTTTCTGACAGCGATTCAAAACTGCTGCAACCACAATATTCAAACTACAAAACAGTGTTGCGCTTTCTTACTTCACACACTGTTTGGCCAGAATTTTGTGGACACCTGGTCTAAATTCATGGCTATTAAAACGGAGACGTATTTTGTACTCCTCAACCCACCTCTAAAATTAAACATGGTTGAGAAACACGGTTAGAGCCCTGACCTCAATCCATATAGTATATGTAGGTCAACTTATTTTCCAATATATATATATTTATTTTATAAATAAAAAAAAACTTTTTTAGTTACCACATTCTTAAATATAAAATGAATGAAACCAATGACCAAATCATTTCTAAGTCATCGATTTTTATTTACATAAAGTATATTGTAGAATTATACACTGCATGGCAGCTTAGTTGTTGGCCACAGGACACTTGAATTTAGTAACTTGAAAACTGCCTGCAAGAGTTTCTGTGAGTACTGACACTGAATAGCTCGGCACATGTTCTGGGAAAACGGAACTGACCGAGTGTACGCTACATTAGGTTTAATGGACAACCCATTGGGACTCAGTGTGGATATTTGGCATCTGCCTGCTTGCTATTTTGTAGCAAAAAATGGAGCAGAATGATCCACGTATCATACAAAGCCAGTGCACTGTGAGACACATCAAGTACTTTTTTTTTACATGTCCAGACAGTCTGCTTAGTAATAAAAGAAAACTGTAGCACAATGAAGTAGGTCACATATAGTCCACCTCATAAACACAAAAAATTGTTTTTAATATAATTTTTAAACAATTATAAAGAGACTGTAATGACCTAGTAAGATCCTACAGTATATTTTAACCCTACACTAGTCCTTGAATGTTTGAAAAGCCTTCAGAATTTATATATGTCTGCATTAATGCACATAAAACTTAAGATTAGTTAAGGTAAACCTACCAAATAAATGATATTATCCAATATTCAAACTAATGTTTCCAGTATGTCAATATTTTAAATTATCTGATAATTTAAAAGTAATCTTAGATCCAGGTGCTTTGATCTGATAACAATCAGATGTGAATAGGTTTTCAGACTTATTTAAGCCAACAAATATTCAGATCTTCACAATGCATGTTTATGTAAGTGTATCATTTGTTAAACAAAGTACATTTCTGAGAGAAAAAATAGATGTTGATACTAATCAGGCTAAAAAATGTTACAAAACCATCTCTAAGAAGTCAGAGCAGTATACCTCCCATACCAACTACAGTATTACACTGTCATTTAGCAAATGCTTATATTCATAGTGACTTACAAGTGTCCAACTTAATAGTTTGCATCAGAAAGCATTACAGCAAAACAGAAGAGGGATGACAAAGATCCTACCAAGAACAAGGTATGTAATAGTCTGTGACATCACAAAGAAATGCAAAATTATTTACAAACCCTAACTTACAAATGCATTTTTACATAGATTGGTTTTAGTGTTTATGTTAATGTTTAACGGCAAAAATAAATATTGCTGCCCATCTGAGGTCTGCTGAAGGAGAAACCAGAAGGTTGTTTAGTTGATTGATGAGACGAAAATATGTCCTTTTGGACTATAGTTATTTTTGAGAAAGATAAACCCTTCTTTCCAGCATAAAATATGTGGTAGTATCAAATTATCAAGAATTATACCAACAAATTCTAATGAAATACAAAATCAGGACATTATTTAGAGAGGGTCTGTGCACATTCTCCATCTAAGTGTGGATTGGTAAAGTACACAATATTTATGAGAAGCATCTTCCGTGTTTCAGATGAATAACTTTTAAGCACCATTGTAGTTCCTTACAAAACTCAAGTAAAATAAAAATAAAAAACTCAGTCAAGGTCTGTATAATGTTTAACTATTGTCATACACATTTTTGATACATTCAAAAACAGAAGATGCCCTCACCAGAATAGCGCTTCCCTTCTATCTCACTCTGCTCATTGTTAGACAATACATCCATCCATTATCTTCCGCTTTATCCTATATTAGGGTCGGGTCGGGGGGGGGGGGGGGGGGGGGTTCCCCATGCCGTTTCGGGTGCTGGGCAGGACAGGGCGCCAATCTATCGTTGGGCACACATTCACTCACTCACACAGACACGTACACTCGCTAAGAGCTAAGCACATGTTTGTTGGCAAAGAGATTTTGGACACTTGAGATAAACTCACACTCTGATACTCTGTGACTTATCGGAATTAAAAGCTTCGGAAAAGCTAGTAACTACAAACTCCATTATCTAATTTGTGACAATTAAAATACATTAAAACCAAAACCTCTCGATAACCTCTCGTTATCTTCTGCTTAATGCTTTACTAGGGTCGCGAGGGGTTCCCTATGCCCATCGAGGTGAGAACGTTTCCACCGCTGAGCAGATACACCCAGGACAGGGCACCAATCCACTGTTGGGCACACACTCACTCACACAGACAAACACACTATATAGGGTCAATTTAGAGCAGCCAATTTACCTTAAATTTTTTGGACTGTGACAAAACCCATGCGGACACGAGGATAACATTGAAATTCCGAGATCGGGATCCAAAGAGATTTTTGATGTTAATAGATAAAACCATGAATTGTTATTACAATCTTATCTTTGTTGTTCAGCATGGCTTTTACTTTTAATTTGTATCTAATTTGTGTTTCTGGTGTAACAGTTTAACTCTTTTACGTGTTCTAAACTATACAATCTAGTTTATTTAAAATCAGGCAACAGGTAACTTATTTTAAATATTCAATTAGAAATTAAAAGATGTTATAAAATATCTATGCAATTACAGAGTGAGATCATAGAAAGAAAAGCATATGAGGACAGAGGGACCTGAAGTGATCTGGACTAAAGGTGAGAGTGTAAAAAAGGGGGAGAGTGGTAGGAAAGGGAAAGTTTTTCTGCTAACTACTACTCTCAACGTCCCAGCAACAGCGGGTCTCCAGCTGGAATTTTCCATTAACTATGTGGCACACTGGTGCACCGAAGCAGCATATATATCCTTGCTGCCCTTTCTCTTCTTATTACATGGGACTTGCCAACGGAGTTCCAGTATATTTTTCAGCTCCACTGTGCAACTCCACACCTTGAATTCACAATGGTGGGCAAAGTATTCAGATCATTTAATTAAGTAAAATACAATACAGCAAATAAAAGTCTTGCAAAAAATCTGCTTAGAAAATATAAATATTAGCTTAATATGGTTAAAATACCACTGACATGGTTACTTTGATTATATATGGCATTATTCATGATTAAAGATGTTGAAATTTCCTTGTATAAGCTGCATATTCCTGTAGTAGCTGCTGAAATTGTAGTTGTTTTAAACTAGTTAATTTAAAATGCAGAAAAACTAGATAAATCTATTGGACCGTGAGGATTATTGAAAGACAAAAAAACATACATTTTTCTTTCTCTACTCTTTGACAACATAAGAACATAAGAATTTAAAAATTAATTAATTGTATTTTAAGAGGTAAACACAATTTTTGGCGCTATTAACAACTAATAAACATGAATTGTGAGTTGGCTACACAGTGTTCATAAAAAAAAATAATCATAAATAAATAAAGAAAGAAAAAATTAAAAACATGTTAAATAAGTGCTGTACCGAAAAAAAGGATAATATTGTACTCTGTAATGTAGTGATTATGATATTAGTGTACATATTAGATGAAAACAACTAACCATTTCTACAAAAACTGCCCTTCCCTGCAGTACTGCTTTTGGTGCCCTCCTGCATAATGACTTAATACTGATCAATATACACAAATGTAGTCAATTACACTCCAAAACAAAGATTAAATGAGGAAAGTATTCTAAAATGACCTGGTTCTTTTCACTGTGTTGACATGGGATTATTTATATCCCATAAATACCTTCCAGGCTGACCATGGACCTGTGCCAGATCTATTCATATTTAGGGTATTTATTTATCAGCCAGGGCCAAGGATAATATTTAAAGCAAACTACACCTCAGGGCATATAAAATCTCATATTGTATGTACTCAAAATGCCAAAGTCTAAGATCTGTAAAGGAAAAACATTGACACCACAATAAGGGCATTGAATATTGTTCTTCTGCCAACACGTGAGTGACTTTTAAAACATGATCCTGCACACTGCAGGTCTGTGTAGGTACACAGGGGCTTCTTATTCCACCAAATGAGGAAGTTCTGTGGCTACACCTACTGACACATTGTTGTGGAAATGGAACTCATAAAAAAGTTTGAGTAACCTATCGCATGAATGTGATGTCTTCACGGAGCTAGAAAGAAAGATCCTCACACATGGTAAGACTGGCCTTTTCTTTCATTAAAATATATTGACGTAAAAACACGCGCTGGCATTTCAACTATGCTCTCCTTCAGAAAAATGACAATCTGCTCGCCTGCCAGCAGCTTAGAGAGGTTTTCTGGTAAGAGCTGCACAAAAAAAGTGCGGGATAAAAGGATCCATTTGGGATTCAATTTAGCTCCAGCAATGCAAAATCTATTCTGCCACAATGGAAATCTACACCCAACCCCAAAAAATATCTGCAGTTTTGATTATCTTTTAATTTCACACATATAATGGTGCCTTGGTAAGCGCTTACACCTCACAGCAAAAGGTCCAAGGTTTGATTCCTGGGCAGGACAAGGTCCTCTTTGTGTGAAATTAAAAGTATGCTTTTGCCACTCACTGAGTAGTTGTCTCCAGCACCATCCAGCCCCTGTCCTAGGTAAGATAAAAAATAAAGGAATAAACTAAATTTAAATCAGATTCAATACCAAACCTTTAGTTTATTTTTATTTCTTTTTTTATATACAAAATAATTTCTTGTATCAGTGTGGATTTCCTAACACAGTCCAAAAAACTTGCTTGTAAGGAAAATGCAGGGAATTAAATAAGTGAGTGAGTAGGTGCATAGGTTTGTGTGCCTGCCCTGCGGCTGACTGGCAGGCTTTCCAGGGAAGTGGTCTGATATTATGAGTGCTGGGATAAGCGATAATCTCCACCACCCTTTACTAGACATATTTTTTCAGATAAAGATGAGTAAAACAAATGTTTCAGTGTTCACTGTCACTGCCCTCCATTATTTCCTATTCTGCAAAACAGACTGAATTCAGTTAATAATAATTATATATATATATATATATACTTTGGAGGCGGCACGGTGGCTAAGTGGTTAGCACGTTCGCCTCTCAGCGCTAGGGATTCCCTGTTCGAATCCCCATCTGGGTGGAGTTTCCATGTTCTCCCCGTGTCTGCGTGGGTTTCCTCCGGGTTCTCCGGTTTCCTCCCACAGTCCAAAAACATGGATCAAGTCAATTGAATTCTCAAAAATTGCCCCATATAGAGAGTGTCTGTGTGAGTGAGTGTGTGCCCAGCGATGGATTGGCGCCCTGTCCTGGGTCTATCTGCCCAGCGCCCGAGACGTTCTCCCCTGGATGGGCATGGGGAACCCCACCGCGACCCTAATAGAGGATAAAGCGGGAGATAATGAATGAATATATATACTTTGGACCTAAAATATAAGGAAATATGGTACAGGTTAAAAAACCAAATTATAATATTTCACGCAGGTTAACTATTAACTATGGAAGGAATCACAATACTTCCACCACCAATGCAGCTGATCTTCATATGATTCTAACTCTAAAACATGAAGTTGCCCATCTTTCAATAAAACTGCTTCACTAGTTTCAGAACGCAAGGCTCAACACGTGTCCGGAATATGTCTATTCCCATTTATCCAAAAGCCATTTAGCAGGTTTGAGGTCAGAACTCTGTGTAGGCCATTAAAATCTCTACACACCAAACTCATCAAAGCGTGTCTTCATAAACCTCGCTTTATGCACAAGGCCTCAGTCATGCAGAAACAGAAAAACTCATTCCATAAACTTCTGCCAAAGTTGAAAGCATAGAATCATTTAAAATGTATCTGAGTCATAATTAAAACTCCACATGAAACAGGTTCAGTACAAAAGCTTTTGACATTACACTGCCAGTCACATGACCTAAATTCCATTAAATTGACATAGGACATGCTGGAGAGGAGAGAGGGTTCAGGAGAGAGGGTTCAGGAGAGAATAATAGGGCATCTGTACTAGATTCTCCAGTCTAATCAAGCAATTACCAAAGGAAAATTTGGCAAAAAGGAATTAGCATTGTTATGTTTTATTGTACATTTTTATTGTATTTTTCTGAAAATGTATTTGTTTGGTTATTATGCTGATCTGTGTTTTATAGTACATGATCACTGGTTTCTTTCTTCTTCTGGTGTAGCACAGTGGCGGAGTGGTTATCACATCCACCTCTCAGCTCTGGGCAGCTAGGTTCAAATCCCAGTGTTCTCCTTTTATCCAGTTTCTTCCCACAGTCCAAAACCATGGATACAGGGTGAATTGGATTCTCTAAATTATCCCTCTCTTAATATAGCCCCTTTATAGTGAGTATGTGCCCAGGGATAGACTTGTGCCATGGATCAGACCATCGCCTGAAATGTTCTGCCCTGGTATTGCATGGAGACCCTAGTGGCCCTAGAATAGGATTAAGCGGTCAAGATAATAAGCTAAGATGAGAAGAGATGAGATGAAATGAAACATAATTCTGTGCACTCACCAAAACAAGTTCCCCATATGTGTATTGTAATTCAATTTCTAATTAAGTCTGCTTAAGTGCTTAAATTTCTGAATTTGTAACTATTCTTTGCTTTAAACAGTTCATTTGACATCATCAGATGTCACAAACAGTCACAAACATCATGGTTGATATCAATCTTTGAATTCAAGCCGTTTAATATGTAAAGCTCTGCAATCTGGTTGCCTTGTGGTGCATCTGGCCTAACACATAAATTCAAGTATGCTGATATGTACAGAGCTGTGATTCTGTGTGTTATATCACTAAGTGGCTAATGTGGTAATTTTAATTAAACGTTTTGAAACTTTATCACATGTGCACATTCAAGTTACTATCAGTGCTAGTCAGGGAAAAGGCAGCATCTGCTCATGGAAGAATTCAAATAACAGACTTGAAGTCAATCCAAACAAGTAGTCATTTCATAATGATGCCTGATAACAGGTGCTGTTTAAGGTTAAAAAATTAAGAAGAAAAAAATACATTTGACAAGATCCTTAACTTGATTCATCAGAACATTACAAATAAATATTTGATAGGTCTGTAGTTTTGTCTTCAAGGTTTTTTTTAGAATGCCAACTTTTGCCAACACTGTCACCAAAAGTATGTGGACACCTGATAATTATCTATCCATTCATTATCTTCCACTTAATCCTCTACTAGGGTGACAGGGGGATTCCCCATGCCCTTCCAGGAGAGAACGTTTTTGGCGCTGGGCATATACACCGAGGACAAGGTGCCAATTTCACACACACACACACACACACACATTATAAAGGGACACTTTAGAGCAGCCAATTTACCTTGAATCCATGTTTTTGGACTCTGGAAGGAAACCCACACGTACACAAGGATAAAATGGAAACTCCACCCAAATCGGTATTCGAACCTGGAACTGCTAACCACTAAGTCACCTGGCACACTGATAAATATTTTTCACTTTTAAAATAGGAATATTAACCTTTGTAATAATATATTAATCATAATATTAATAGTAATTTTGTCAACCATCACTTCTCAGGCACAGCATTCCACAGAATGTCGGTAGGCATGGATTCACCAGTTACTGTTTAGAAAAGCTGGAGTTGTATTTAATTTCTGTTTAAATAAACAAGTACTGCAGAATGTAAGAAAAATTAAATACTACACTCTGGAACTGATTTCTGCATTAACCAGATACTGCCTCTACATCCCAGAAACACAGCGGCACCATGCATCATCCCTACAGTGCAGCACTTACTCTCAGAGTGAAAGTAGGGCTGCATGTCGATTTTGTGCACCTCCTTGGCGTAGTACTCCTCCTCACTGCGCTGGCGCTCGCAGGTGGCTGCACGTTCATTGGCCTTCTCCTGCAGCAGGTCTCTGGTGCTGTTGTAGATGGCGATGATGTCCCGCGGCACGTCGCCAGGCTCCGGGAAGTCCTCCGGCGGCCGACTGAGCTTCAGTTTGCTGAGGATCTGGCCTCGGATGGCCTCGATGCGCTTCTTCATGAACTGGTCCATGTCTAAGGTGCTGCATGTGGACAGGCCAAGTGTCATGACCACTAGATCCACACTGAGGAGAAAGCTTACTACGAAGAAGTTCATGTTTGGTAGTCGCTGGCTCTGGGTGTTATCTTCAACGGTTGGCTTTGTGGACAGGCTGGGTATCTAGAGGGTCTCCAGAAAACAGCCCTCCAAGTTTAAAACGGTCAGGGGTACTTGCGGAGGATACAGGTTGTATCGGATTTTTAGGTTAAATGTTGTCGGTGTGCTCATTCAGAAATAAAACCCCAAAGTGTTATTGTCCGCACTATAATCGATAAAGCTGAACTCGTACTAGATTTCGCGATCACAGATCATAATCGATGCTGGCTATAAACAGTGCTGTTCGGTCTGTTGCTTGGAAAGCCATCCGCCACTGACTTTTTAGTCAAATGAAAAGTAAGAGCTATGAAAATCCGCTATGTGTCGGTCACTCCATACGCCCCATTTAAACGCCCCAAGTCAAAGCAATGAGACCGAGCAGTCGAAAAGCAAAGACCGAAAATTAAAGCAGTGAAACGATTGGCGTGGAGTCGTCTGGAGTCCGGGGCATCCACACTGAGCTTCAGATCGCGTTCCGATCCGCCAGCGCGCCGCAGCGCATCTCCGCTCTCCCTCTTGAGTGTCTCCAACTTCCAGTTTCAGAGCGCTTTAAACCCGACATTAAAACCGAGGCCAACGTTAATTTCCCTTCAGCACCGCAGAAAGAGCGTTAAAGCGCTTCTCCATCCCCTCTAGTGGAAAACGGCGATGCCATGTGCCAGCGCGCACCATCCCTTTATAAGCCTGCACGAGACGCGCTTCACCACGTGTTCCACCGCTGCTTTACGCGGAGCGTGCGCTCACCACGGCGTGTACCGGTGCGACTGCGCTCCACCAGCCCACTCACTCACTCCCACCCTCACTCACTTACTCCCTCCCTCCCTCCATCCCTCCCTCCCTCACTCCCTCCCTCACACCGCCACCAACAACAACAATTATTATCCAGATTGGAGCGACGTGCGTCGACAGCAACCTCAGACCGCGCTTAGGTCCTAGTGCGGGCTGGATCATGGCTGCGCACCATTCTTATGTTTCACTTGATCACGCACACGGTTGTTTTTACACTCGGTTCATAGCAATATTATAACTAAAACGATTAACAAACAACGGGCGGGGTGGCTTAGTGGTTAGCACGTTCGCCTCTCACTGCTAGGGATTCCCGTTTCGAATCCCCATCTGGTTGGAGTTTCCATGTTCTCCCCGTGTCCGTGTGGGTTTCCTCCGGGTTCTCCGGTTTCCTCCCACAGTCTAAAAACATGGATCAAGTCAATTGAATTCTCCAAATTGTCATGTAAAGTGTGTTTGTGTGTGGGTCTATTTGAGAGAGTGTACCCAGTGATAGATTGGCGCCCTGTCCTGGGTGTATCTGACCAGCACCCGAGACGTTCTCCCCTGGAAGGGCATTGCGACCCTAGTAGAGGATTAAGCGGAAGATAATGGATGGATATAAACAATTGTTTGTATAACCAAAGCATACAAGACTTAACTATATATAACCATATTTTTAACTGCATAAAAGTACAAGAAAAAATATATTTAAAAAATACAAACATTAACCAGTGCTCACGTGGCAATTAATCCAGTGATTGGTGTGTTTTAAACACACCTTTTTTCCTGATGATCATTTACATCATTCCAAAAAGTCGTTCTCAATTTCTTAAGGGTTTGTACGTGAGCTCTGTTTGGTGAAGATTGTGTACTTTTGTACAAACTATCAATATAGAATATGAAAAGACAACCATGAACTGTGCAGACAATTGTCTCTCCCCATAATAAGTGAGTACAGGCATTCAATAGTTGTAATCACTGGTTATATACTTTAAATGAATTGGCTCTGTTTTATAATGTCAGATTTCATAGTAGTCCTGATCTGCTGTATGTGATTAAATTACAGTAAAATGGTTATTAGAAGAGTTTCAGCATGCCAATACTCAAAATAAAGAATGGAAAATAAAAAGATGTTTTGCACATGTTGGTGTAGAGATACATCCCCGACCTACGCTCTGGTGTTAACCTCTTTACACATTTTTGTAATTGATTGATATTGAGAATATTTGAGCAAACCTTCCAGCAGCAGTGCACAGCTTTACTAATGCACTAATGCACTAATGCACTAATTGCTGTATTCTAAAAATAAACACCAAGGACAGGTCTCAGACAGGTAGACCGGTATTACCATCCATGATCACTGATCATATATATATATATGAACTTTTACCACTTACAAGCTCCTTGTTACAAAATATTTTATGGCTAATAATCTGTATAAATCTCTATTAAATATATATAGTTCCAGCTACAAGCTCCTTGTCTTTAACACCCTGGATTTTTACTTTGCAATACCTTACTTTGCAACAATCAATTGAATTTTGCAACTTGTTTTAGGAGAAAAAGTAATTTTTAAATATGTACTTTCACTAACCACTGTATTATGTAGAGCTTTTTGTTTCCTGGCTCACTGAGATTCTTTACAGTTCTACAATACAGACTACAGACTGTAGTCCCTCCTTTTCTCTGTTCTCCAATGATCAGGAACTGCACAAGACCACCACAGAGCAAGTATTAGGGCAAGTATTATTTTAGTGGTTGATGATTCCCAGCACTACAGTGACACTGACATGATGGCTGTGTGTTAATGGGCTGCTGGAGATTTTAAACAGTGTGTCCACTTATTAGGGTCGCTGTTAAACACATATCTTATTGCTGTTACAGACAGTACCTCATCTGTTACTGCACAGTATGCATTAGCCATCATTTAATCCATCATTGCTCACAGGACACTACAGGATGTTAGTTGCTGGATATTTTCAAACAATAAATATGTTTAGGCTATTAGTAAGATCAGGGTATTCTAAAATTTCAGCAGCAATGTCAGTGTCACTGTACTGCTGAGATTCATCCACCACGTAAATAATATTTGCCTATCACAATACATTACAGTACAAAAAGACTATTGAATAAATAACACAATGAATGAATGATCCAGTACCCATATTACCATTTGAAATATTACTAAATATAATCATTAAATTTAGTTCAATTCAACCTGAAAATCTTTATTAAGTCCTAAAGGGGAAATAAAGTAAATAAAATAGGAGAAATATATTAATAGGTTTATATTTTCTCTTATGAAGTATTTAGGGAAACCTGTCCCTACAGTACCTGTCTGATTTACACCTAAGCTCCAGTGAACTACTTTTTCTTTATCATTTGCCAAAACACCTCTACGATGATCAGTCAGCTATGACAGGCTGTCAGATGTGCACTGGCCACCAGATGTGACTAATAAATCAATAATAAGATGGCCAGATGTGAGGTGGAAAGACTTCTTTAATCGTGTGTGTATAAATATCAGGGAAAGTTTCTATATTAAACATGGCATTAAGAGTAACAGGACTGATTCATACACCTGCTGTTCTTTCATGCATGTCACCTCAGAGGTGGGGCTTCTGATTTATAGAGCTGAGAGAAACAGAGAATGAAAGGGGAGGACAAAGGAGGCATACGTGTTTTAAGGTAAAGGAATCAACTAGTTTTTAAAAGAGCTGATTTAACTGAAAGACACCAGCATCCAATTGTTGAGATGGGTCAGTGCACTTGTCAAATATTTCAATTCAGAGTGTGAACAATCAGATGTTCACACAAAAAAGATGTGTGTGTAACTTTTATAAGGGTACACAGACATATTTTTTTGCCCCAAGACAAAAATAATCTTTTGCTGACTGTAATGCACTTTCCTACATTTATGTTATTGGAAGTCTATATGTATGACATTTGTAAAAATAAAAGATGACCTTTGAAAGATTGTACAGCATATGCTAAATGACACTGATCATCAGATTTTACTCCATCCATCCATCCATCCATCCATCCATCCATCCATTATCTTCCGCTTTATCCTCTACTAGGGTCGTGGTGGGGTTCCCCATGCCCATCCAGGGGAGAACTTTTTAGGCACTGGGCAGATACACCCAGGACAGAGCGCCAATTCTCTGGGCACACACTCACTCACACAAACACACGCTATATGGGGCATTTTGGAGAATTCAGTTGACCTTCAACCATGTTTTTGGACTGTGGGAGGAAACCGGAGAACCCAGAGGAAACCCAAGCGGACACAGGGAGAACATGAAAACTCGATTGGGATTCAAACCAGGAATCCCTAGTGCTGGATTTTACTCAAAATTGTAAAATACTTTCCACTCAAATGTCCTCTTTAATTATTGCTAAGGAGAACATACCACACAATAAAAAAAGTTAAAACAGGAGAATAACATTTCCGTGGATTTATAGTAGCTGATATAAAGGATTTTCATTTCTGTTGACTAATGGGTCAGCAATCCTGTGACTGTCACGTCCACTGGCTTTTGAGGGTTCAGGAATAGAAAATTGTTAAACTGCTTTGAGACAAAGCACTATATAAATGAACCATTGTATAAATAAATGAGCTGTGCCTCAACCATATTAATTAAATTGGTGCATTGTTGCAAGTGGTGCAAGTCGAATCATAATTAGTGTGCTTTATTTTAAAAAATATTTTAAAATAATTTTGTCTTTGCAGCAACATCTTGGAATATAATTGTTTTTTATTAAAAAAGCAATAACTGAAAACCTGAAACCATTAATTTTACAAGCTACTCTCTGGTACGTACAGTGTTGTCACTTTATCTTAACATTTATATGTTAATTTAGCCGTTAATAACAGCTTCCTGACCTTTATTAATTTTTATTTTTAAGGGTTCATCTCCAGATTCCAAAATCAGAATTCGTTTTAGCTCACGTTTAGGATAATGCAATGGCGCTATCTGGTGGTTGCCATTAGAAATACAAACGACCTTTCGTGATGCAAGCAAACGTCATTACAATATTGAGTTTGAAGTTTGGCGCTTGCTCAGATTACTGGACTTGTGTAATATGTTCTTATAATATTACTTACTAATGTGTTCTTAAATAATTTGACACAAGGCATTTTTTTGCTTGCCCTCTGATCCATCACTTTGACTGGGACAGGAATTATTAAATATAAACATAAAGGGTGATTCAAGAACGTTTTTGGTTCAAATCATGGACAAGCAATATTTCATAAGACACAGACTCCCCAAACTGTACCATTTATAATTATATAACGGTCACACTGTCTTTGACTCTACAGCGTGATGTGGCATGCTCACTGGTTCACCTTCCTTGATTTAAAATTAATAAATCCAATGTAAGTTTGATGGTCATATGTACACAACATATATTGCTCAACGATTCTGCTAGAGAGAAAAGCAAACTGTTCTGTGTTTGAATCATGTTCATGTTGTCCACACTGCTGCTAAAATGTCTGGTGTCTTAAATTTTATTGACATACTTTTAACATATATAACTTTAATTTAATGTACAGTATGTTTATTGAAACTGTAAACACATGTTCTGTATACACATTTCCCACATGAGCTTGGTATTCATGGAAAAGATCAGGTTGTGAACTATTATACATGGTTCTAGTATAATTGGAATGTAGTTGGCAGCTTATAAAAGTATTCATTTTAAGATAAAGACCTTTTCATAGTTATGTTATGTAACTTTTCACAGGCAAGTTATGGTTGACACTTAATAAGCAAGGCAAAGTCTACCACCACAGACAAGAGCAATTTTTGATTCTATTTGCATTTTGTTGTAAAGAACATGATGCGTGATACATCTGTGGCACATATGATTGTTAGGAAACAATACTGTGAATTAACAAATAAAAACAGCTACAAACAGCTGATCAATTCATCTTATTAAGTTGGCTTGGAAGAACTTACTGTTCTTCTTAATCTTCTTATTATTCTCGCGCGATTTTCTAGCTCTTTCTCGTCCCGCAGCTTTTGGCATAGAAGGTTGAAATTTTCGTAGTTCCTATAGCCACTTAGGTTGCTTGTGCTTTTTGGAGAAATTTGGCGTGCGGTTTTCTTAGAGGTCTTTCTTTCCTCTAAATATTAGATGTTTATTCTTTTGGTGAGCTTTTGTTGAGATTTCGAAGTTTGGCATGTTCTCCTCATTAGCATAGTTAGCATTTAAAAAAAATTCCAATAACTTTATAGGTTTTTATTTTATTTTATTTATATATTTTTTTCCGTTTAAGTCTTTTTGCTTATCCTTGTGGTTAGCCACTGTCAACTTTTGGAAGTTTGGTATGTTCTCCACATCATAGCAAAGTTAGCATTTTTTTTTTTCCTTTTTATTTTAGTTGTTTGTCTTTTTGATTTTTCCATCGTCAACTTTTGGAAGTTTGGCATGTTCTCTACATTAGCATAGTTAGCATTTTTTTTTAGTTTTTTAAGTTTTTTTTTTTTCTTTTTCTTTTCTTTTCCTTTTTATTTGAGTTGTTCGTCCTTTTGGTTAGCCATCATCAACTTTTGGAAATTAGGCATGTTCTCCCCATTACCAAAGGTTTTGTTTTTTGCTTGTTTTTTATTTTTATTATTATTATTATTATTATTATTTTTGCTTTTTATTTCAATTCTTCATTCTTATGGTTAGCTTTTGTTAATATTTGGAAGGTGTGGCATGTTCTCCACATTAGCATAGTTAGCATTGTTTTAATTTCAAACATCTTTACAAGTTTTTTCTTTTCTTTTCATTTCCGTTTTATTTTAGTTGTTCGTCCTTTAGGTTAGCCATCATCAACTTTTGGAGTTTTTGTTGTTGACTTTTACTAAACCCCCCACCCCGGCTCCAAGGTGTACTGGTTGTCTCAAATGAAAATATGGTCACACTATATTCATCAAATAGTCATTTTCTTCTGTTCCCTGAACTATCATGAGTTTTACTTTATTACTTTTACAAAATTACTTAAAAGTATTATAAAAACCTTACATTTGTATGATGTTTTGCATTGCATGTTGTTGCAATAAAGCAAAAAAGTCGAGTTGCACTCCCAGCCGATTTTGCACCTTAGCTGTACTCACTGCTACGCTTGCCATGCTAATTACAGCTCAGTTTAGAGGCAGAGTTTGGACCACGCGTGGAAAAGTTCCACGCAAATTACACACGCTGTTGTATTTACATTAACCGTTTTTTGGAGGATTTTGCTTCCCTGTAAATTACAACAACACTTGGGTAGCGCAGGGGGATCGAACACGGACGGTTTGTATTTAGCCGCGGGGATTTATATAGGCTTCTGATTCCTATGCAGTGGTGGTGTGAACCCTGCTTTAAAGCATTTGATAAAAGTGCTCCAGAATAATAATAAAAAAATCTTCACACTGAACCGTAAGGTCCAGAAGCTAAGGTTGTGAATATCATTGTAAAATTTAAAATTAACCTCTTTATGAGGACTTTTTTTTCAATAAACCTTTCTTTGGGGGACAAATTAATAATGCATATAAGCCCCTGGTAAGAGGACGTTGCTTAGAATAAAACATATGAGCCCATGATAGAGGAATATATATATATATATACAGTATATATATATATATATATATATATATATATATATACCTTAAATAGGTGAATGAACCTCTTTCAAGTGACTTTTTAATTTTAGAATTAAAATCTATGAGCTTCTTCCAGGGGATTTCGAATTGTCTCATTTATATGAGCCCCCAAGAAGGTTGTTTTGTTAGTGTTACCTAGTTTGTTAAGTGATTCTAGAATGAAATGATGAAAAAAAAAAAAAAAATCACTCCACCCACACCACTATACCGAATTCGTACTGAGGTCCATTAATTTTGTGTATTGTTACACCCCTAATTAATAGGTACGTAAATTAAGATTGAGAAAATGAATAATACGCATCAAGTACATACATATAAAAGCGTTTTATGAGGATGTTTTTGCAATAAACCTTTCGTTGGGGACAAATCAATTTATAACACATATAAGCCTGATAAGAGGACGTTGCTTAAAATAAAACATTTGAGCCCATGACGGAGGACTTAAACAGGTGAATGAACCTCTTTCAAGGGAATTTTATATTTAAGATCTATGAGCTTCTTACATGGGATTTCTAAATGACTAATTTATATGAGCCCCCAAGAAGTTTGTGTTGTAGTTAGTAAAAATGTTGTGTGCATAAGTATGGAGTAAGTTCTGTTGATGATAAAAATAACCCGAGTTGGTAGATAATGTCCAAATCAAACCGAATTACTAATTGCGCTCAGTGTGTTCATAAGATATTAAAATTTTATTTATTTCCACAGTGCATCATTCTGATTGAGGAGCCAAATCCAGTGCAGTCATCCCAGTCTAAATAAGGTTAGTGTACCTTTTTTGTTTTCCACAAACACAAGCTTGGAAGAAGCCAACTTCCTTAATCTTCTTCTTATTATTATTATTCACACGCCATTTTTTCAAATCTTTCTCGTCCCACAGCTTTTGGCATCTTTTCCTTTTTATTTCAGTTGTTCGATCTTTTGGTTAGCCATCGTCAACTTTTGGAAGTTTGGCATGTTCTCCACATTAGCATAGTTAGCATTTTTTATTTTGTTTTTTTGGTTGTTTTTTCTTTTGTTGCAGCAGTCAGCCCTTCCAAGCCAACTTCAAAGTTTGTTCAGACTTTCCTTTCTAGTTATCTTATGTACTTTAAAGAAGCAAATTCATTTTAAAATCCATGTTTTTGGACTGTGGAATTAAACCCACAATGCCCATCCAGGGGAGAAGGGTACCCAGGAAAATTCATCGCTGGGATCACTCACACTCACACCACACTGCCCTTGTATCCATGTTTTTTGGACTGTGGGAGGAAACCAACACAAAGAGAGAACATGAAAATTCTACCCAGATCAGGACTCGAACCTGGATCCAAAAGCTGACTGATACCATGGTCTAGGTCTGTAAGGATATCAGGATGACATATAAGCTGTCTTATAAGCTATCTTCCGCTTTATCCTCTACTAGGGTCGTGGTGGGGTTCCCCATGCCCATCCAGGGGAGAACTTTTCAGGCACTGGGCAGATACACCCAGGACAGAGCGCCAATTCTCTGGGCACACACTCACTCACACAAACACACGCTATATGGGGCATTTTGGAGAATTCAGTTGACCTTCAACCATGTTTTTGGACTGTGGGAGGAAACCGGAGAACCCAGAGGAAACCCAAGCGGACACAGGGAGAACATGAAAACTCGATTGGGATTCAAACCAGGAATCCCTAGTGCTGGATTTTACTCAAAATTGTAAAATACTTTCCACTCAAATGTCCTCTTTAATTATTGCTAAGGAGAACATACCACACAATAAAAAAAGTTAAAACAGGAGAATAACATTTCCGTGGATTTATAGTAGCTGATATAAAGGATTTTCATTTCTGTTGACTAATGGGTCAGCAATCCTGTGACTGTCACGTCCACTGGCTTTTGAGGGTTCAGGAATAGAAAATTGTTAAACTGCTTTGAGACAAAGCACTATATAAATGAACCATTGTATAAATAAATGAGCTGTGCCTCAACCATATTAATTAAATTGGTGCATTGTTGCTTTAAGTCGAATCATAATTAGTGTGCTTTATTTTAAAAAATATTTTAAAATAATTTTGTCTTTGCAGCAACATCTTGGAATATAATTGTTTTTTATTAAAAAAGCAATAACTGAAAACCTGAAACCATTAATTTTACAAGCTACTCTCTGGTACGTACAGTGTTGTCACTTTATCTTAACATTTATATGTTAATTTAGCCGTTAATAACAGCTTCCTGACCTTTATTAATTTTTATTTTTAAGGGTTCAACTCAAGATTCCAAAATCAGAATTCGTTTTAGCTCACGTTTAGGATAATGCAATGGCGCTATCTGGTGGTTGCCATTAGAAATACAAACGACCTTTCGTGATGCAAGCAAACGTCATTACAATATTGAGTTTGAAGTTTGGCGCTTGCTCAGATTACTGGACTTGTGTAATATGTTCTTATAATATTACTTACTAATGTGTTCTTAAATAATTTGACACAAGGCATTTTTTTGCTTGCCCTCTGATCCATCACTTTGACTGGGACAGGAATTATTAAATATAAACATAAAGGGTGATTCAAGAACGTTTTTGGTTCAAATCATGGACAAGCAATATTTCATAAGACACAGACTCCCCAAACTGTACCATTTATAATTATATAACGGTCACACTGTCTTTGACTCTACAGCGTGATGTGGCATGCTCACTGGTTCACCTTCCTTGATTTAAAATTAATAAATCCAATGTAAGTTTGATGGTCATATGTACACAACATATATTGCTCAACGATTCTGGTAGAGAGAAAAGCAAACTGTTCTGTGTTTGAATCATGTTCATGTTGTCCACACTGCTGCTAAAATGTCTGGTGTCTTAAATTTTATTGACATACTTTTAACATATATAACTTTAATTTAATGTACAGTATGTTTATTGAAACTGTAAACACATGTTCTGTATACACATTTCCCACATGAGCTTGGTATTCATGGAAAAGATCAGGTTGTGAACTATTATACATGGTTCTAGTATAATTGGAATGTAGTTGGCAGCTTATAAAAGTATTCATTTTAAGATAAAGACCTTTTCATAGTTATGTTATGTAACTTTTCACAGGCAAGTTATGGTTGACACTTAATAAGCAAGGCAAAGTCTACCACCACAGACAAGAGCAATTTTTGATTCTATTTGCATTTTGTTGTAAAGAACATGATGCGTGATACATCTGTGGCACATATGATTGTTAGGAAACAATACCCATGTGCAGTCATCCCAGTCTAAATAAGGTTAGTGTACCTTTTTTGTTTTCCACAAACACAAGCTTGGAAGAAGCCAACTTCCTTAATCTTCTTCTTATTATTATTATTCACACGCCATTTTTTCAAATCTTTCTCGTCCCACAGCTTTTGGCATCTTTTCCTTTTTATTTCAGTTGTTCGATCTTTTGGTTAGCCATCGTCAACTTTTGGAAGTTTGGCATGTTCTCCACATTAGCATAGTTAGCATTTTTTTATTTTGTTTTTTCTTTTGTTGCAGCAGTCAGCCCTTCCAAGCCAACTTCAAAGTTTGTTCAGACTTTCCTTTCTAGTTATCTTATGTACTTTAAAGAAGCAAATTCATTTTAAAATCCATGTTTTTGGACTGTGGAATTAAACCCACAATGCCCATCCAGGGGAGAAGGGTACCCAGGAAAATTCATCGCTGGGATCACTCACACTCACACCACACTGCCCTTGTATCCATGTTTTTTGGACTGTGGGAGGAAACCAACACAAAGAGAGAACATGAAAATTCTACCCAGATCAGGACTCGAACCTGGATCCAAAAGCTGACTGATACCATGGTCTAGGTCTGTAAGGATATCAGGATGACATATAAGCTGTCTTAGCAGGAACATGTCCAGAGGTCATCTTCATACAGGCAGTTAATACAGACGACAAGGTCAGTACACAGTGTGTACACTTGAATCAAGAGGCATACATATAAAACCTGTTTTACTTTTTGACAATGAACAGCCTAGACATAGCATCAAAAACAGTGTATATTAATATAATAAAGTATTTCAGAAAGGGTTCAAAAAGTCTTACAACTCCAGAGTTTTGGTGAAAAAAACAGCAATTCTGTTCAGCGTCCTGATTCACCCCTCCTATGGAAGTATTTAGTACAACATTCCAGTATAAACACAAACTCAATCTGAGTCACTACTGAAGTCTGCAGCAGACTCAGCTTTTTCCCCTTCAGCCTCTGCGTCGCTCTCCTTATCCCAGTCCTTCATGGTTGAGCCCATCATGAAATCATCTTTCAAGACGCTCCATGCTGGTTTCTTCTCCTGCTACAGACCAAAAATAGGAACGAAAAAAAAAAGACACAGTCAACAACAGCTGACAATAGCCAAACACATTGGACCAGTGTTTCCCAAGTTAACAAGGGAGCCTACATAGGGCAGACACATGTACATTTTCAGGTAAATTTTGAATCTCATATTTATCTGACCTATATGTCTTTAAACAGTGTGATGTAATCTACAGACACATGGGGAACATGCAAACAAATAGAAAGAACACATCCAGGAAGACAGAGCATTTTGCTATAATGACAAAGAAATTGATTTTCCTTCCAACCTCTTTAACGCCTCTTAAAAATTTAAAGAAATGTACGCTTGTACGAATGTAATGTTAAGAATTTTTTAGAGAGAGAAATTGTTTACTGATATTTTAAAACTCAATAAACATATATTGATTGTCAATTTAAAATGTGATGGATGTGCACTTTTTGTTTTGGATGCAAAAATATTGCACTTAATGACTTCATTAAATCAGGGGCTAATTAACTTTCTATTCCTATATGTATGTCAATAATATGTGAATAAAATCTGTAAGTGAATAAGTTTTAATAACTTTGTTTAAAATGTATTAATCCATTTTGGATTAACATTCATTCATTATCTTTTGCTTTATCCTCTATTAAGGTCACGGTGGGGTTTCCCATGCCCATCCAGGGGAGAATGTTTCGGGCGCTGGGCAGACACACCCAGGACAGGGCGCCAGCCTATCGCTGGGCACACACTCACTCACACATACACACTCTATATGCGGCAATTGACTTGATCCATGTTTTTGGACTGTGGGAGGAAACCGGAGAACCCGGAGGAAACCCACACTGACATGGGAAGAACATGGAAACTCCACCCAGATGGGGATTTGAACCGGGAATCCCTAGCGCTGAGAGGTGAACGTGCTAACCACTAAGCCACCGTGCCGCCCTTGGATTAACATAATACTACAAAATGTGTGTCACTGTATTATATTCCTCCGGAACTGTCATTTCATTTCATGTGAGCTACCATGTGTCAAGTTTGAGATTTTTAAGATATAAAAGACATGGTTCAGTCAGTAATACAGAAAGTTCATTTGCTCACCTCTGATTTGACATTCTTGGTGGATGGTTTACATCCCGCTGAACCTCGCAGCACATCAATAAAGTCTTTTTTGGTTATGGATGAAAGAACCTTTGACTTCTTTCTTTCTGATCCACCAGCTGACTTCAACTTTTCATCCACTTTGTGTTGATGCTGCCTCACTGCATTAAACAACTGCACCACACCTCTAAACAAAGAAATATAATGAAATGTGATTCAGGGCAGTGTGATAAGACTATGTATTATGATAATAAATAGACAAGAAAATTTACAAGAAGAAGAATGTACATGATCATGAAGGCAGAAATGACAAATCACACTTTTTTTTTTTTTAAAGATCATTTTATAGAATTATCCGTATTATAAGTAATTTCCATTCATATGTTTTTTTAAAAGTTCTTTACAAACCATGGGTTTTGGCCATGTAAAATGTATTTGGTGCCTACTAGCGTGTCCACTAATATGTGCAAATATTAAAAGAGAGATAAGGTGCAAAAAAATAAACCTTTATTACAAACATTATTGCCTGATATTTGCCTTGTTGATAGCTACCAAAAAAAAACATTTATTCAGATGTCGAATAAGCAAATGCATTCTGAGCTTGTTACATGATGCTTATATGATTTTAGCTTAATTTAATGTATTAAATTCCATATAATATAGTAGGTTTAATGGCTAAGCGCCACCTAATGTGTCAACTTAAAAAGATTTCACATATTTTAGCTTCTAAAACGTTAAGATAAACATGAATTTCAAAAAATGTAGTTTAGTATCAAGGAGTTCAATTAAGTTGACAGAAAAACCTGGGGTCGCTACGAAAATGAAAAGAAGTTACTGTGTGACATCAATGGTGGAATACAGTGAATAATGGAGCTATTAAATGCCAGCAATTACCGACTTGGGCTGTGACTTTTCCAGTGCTGATTTGCCAAATTCATCTGAAGATATTTTTCAAATAAATGAAGAGGATGAATCTGCAGTGAATGTTGGAGAGACTGTCCTTAATAACAACTTGCAGCCATTTAGATTTAAGCCAGAAGCAGAAGAGACCACACCAACAAGCAACAAAGGACAGCCTGACGAACTTATCAGATTTGGGAATTTCGACTGGTATAAACTCTTAAACACTTCTTGCCAACTTCTTTACATGTCCATGTTGTTAGAAAAGTACCCGGTTATAGTCACTGGGGAAAAAGATGAGGTGAATGTGTGCAACCAAACTTTATATGCCGCGGAAAGAGAGAAAGCTATAGGATAACAAAAGATAGAATTTTGGCGAGGTACACCGGCCAAACAGCGGCAGTTTGAGTGCATGTTAATATTAGGGCTGCAAACAACGATTATTTTGATAATCGATTAATCGCTCTAATTAATTTTTTCGATTAATCGATGAAACGAATAAAAAAATAATTTCCATGTATTTATTAAACATTCACATATACACATATACATTCATTCACTCATTATCTCCCGCTTTATCCTCTAGCAGGGTCGCGGTGGGGTTCCCCATGCTCATCCAGGGGAGAACGTCTCGGGCGCTGGGCAGATAGACCCAGGACAGGGCGCCAATCCATCGCTGGGCATCAATAAATACAGTATGAGTTTAAGGTATCTAAGTAGACCAAAGAGCAATTACCGTATTTCCGGACTATAAGGCGCACCTAAAAGCCTAAAATTTTTCCAGAAATCGGACATGCGCCTTATAATCCGGTGCGCTTTATACGTGTACTGAGTTCCAAAATCTATAAAAGTATTGTTGTGCGACCGGGTTATTTCGTGAAAAGCCGAGTGAAGAAAGTTAATTTGGAGCTTGCCGGAGGATTAAATAAAGAACTCCAACCGCTGGACATTGGCGTAAACAGGGCGTTTAAAGTAAAGTTGCGGGCGGCGTGGAAGCGAAGGATGATAGACGGCGAACACACGTTTACTAAAACTCGGGAGGCAGCGGCGGGCGAGTTACGCCACCGTCTGTGAACGGATTGTGGATGCCTGGGCTGAGGTTTCTGCTGTAACCGTTATCCAAGCTTTCATGAAAGCCGGCATCATTGCTGAACAGCCGCCTGGTGACGAGACTGACTCAGACATTGATGAGAGGGAACCCTGAGTGCAGCTTTTTAATTCAGACACAGAAGATGAGGACTTTGATGGATTTTTGGGAGAAGAGTGATTGAAGTTTATTCTACTACTTGACAAAACACACATTATTTTTAATTATAAAATCACCAATTTGCATCCTTTACTTTTCTTGTAGATCGTATGTTTTAGCAAGTGCCTTATAATACGATTCCGTACAGAATAAGTACCGTACAGAAATAGAGTCCGTAATTGAGACTGCGCCTTATAGTACGGTGAGCCTTATACGTGGGTCAAATACAGAAAAAGACCCCGTAATTCAGACTGCGCCTTATAATACGGAAAATACGGTAAACACAAATCTCAAACACACTGGCACAATATGTAGCATTGTATTGTTCTCATTTGAGTCCCAACTTAAAACTTTATTTTCCTCAGAGTATTGATTGTACTTGTTTGTAAAGCATCCTTGGGTTCTTGAAAGGCGCTATATAAATGTAACGTATTATAATTATTAGTGTGTGTGAAAAAATATTAAATTACATAGGGCTGCAACTAACGATTATTTTGATAATCAATGAATCGGTCGATTATTTTTTCAATTAAGCGATGAATCGGATAAAAAATAAAAAAAAAAATAAATAAATAAATTTCTTTATTAATTAGGTCAATAAATGTCTGATTTTATTTACAGTATAAGTTTAAGGCATCCAAGTAGCCAAAAGAGCAATTAAACACAAATCTCACACACACACACTGACACAATATGTAGCATTGTGTGTAAAAAAATACTAAATTACACAAATTTGAGTGGCTCCAATATGTTACCTAATCCCCGTCTAAATGCAATTTATCCTCCCTCACTCCCATAGAGTGCAGTGTCTTCACTCATACGGTCAGAAAATTAAAACGTGAAGCTTGATCATTAATTACCACCATTGTGTACAAGCTGTATGTATTTAGAAAGCACATTTAAACACGGCCTAAGGTAATTAAACAATTTTTTTTAACTTCAAAACTAAAGAAACTCGGGATATATAAATTATTAATTTAGCTCAAGTAATTTAATTAAGCTCAAGTAATTTTAATTAAGCTCAAGTAATTTATTTATATAGCGCTTTTCACAACAGTACATTGTAACAAAGCAGCTTTACAGAGTTAAAAGCCTTTAAACCCCCAAAGAGCAAACCAATGCGACAACTACCACCATTGTGTACAAGTTGTATCTATTTATAAAGCACATTTCAACACTGCTGAAGATAATTAATGGAAAATAAATTGTAATACACATTCTACATAACTGTCATTATCCAGTTAACAACCAAAAACCGCATAAAGCGTGCTCAGACGGTTCTCATGGGTTGAGTGCACCATTAAGTTAATTCACTTCAAAAGGTAAGAAACTCTGGATATTGTAGTGATTTACTCATCATCACCGTGGTGCTCCGTGCATGTCAAATCATTTTCGCAGAGCTTGCATGTTACATGTTTTTAGTTGTGTGAAGCATGAAGTGCTCTAACACTTTTGATGATTTAATTTGTTTGACATTTTTTTCTGCGTCGGACATGTTTCATTTGTAGAATTTAATAAATTTGTTTCGCAGATTCCGCCTCCGCCTCGTTCTGTTCGACCCCTCGTTCGTTCTCTTTTTTTTCCCAGTGTTTACAAAGCGCTGCAAGGTGACGCAAGCGGTTACGACAATGCAAGTAACGCGTAAATCATGTGATACAACGAATCGTTGTTGCAGTCCTTGTTAACATTGTCTCTAATAAGCCCCTTTTCTGATCCAGTCATTATGTGAGCCCCACTTTCTACATCCCATTTAAGTATTTAAGCTAAATGTAAACGTAAGCTAATGAAAATGCTAAATGTAAGCCATATTTCTTGAATTTGGATGTTTCCAATCACAGGTTAGAAGCTTAACTTATGCTGTATTTATGTATTTTAAAATTTTATATTAGCTGGTGCTTAACATACATTTATGATATTTGCTTAAAATTACGTTTGTGTTTCCATGAAGGTCTTTCTCCCTCACTGTCTAAAAGTAAAAGAGGAATGTTTAGTGGTTATTTAAAATGCCCCACCTTGTAGCTGTTCGCTGCAAATTTCTCTCCGTCTCTTTGTCCTGTACTATATTTGGCTTTACACGACACATCATTTCCCAAGTCCTCTTTTTATCTGCCTGCCAAATGAAAAACACATAAAAATAAAGTTATTTATTAGAGTCCTTTGCTGTAATTTTACAAACGCACAAATGAATTACACAGCAGGGTGCTTTCCTTTAAGAAGACCACAATCCTTTTAAACTGTTGCTTTAAATTCAGGGCCAGAGTGGAGGACCAGCCAGGATATAGCACTGCTAAAGCAAAGAGCAACTAGTGAAAACTTGTGGCCCATTTCTATACAGTGGGTTGCAAAAGTATTCATACCCCTTGAACTTTTCCATATTTTGTCACATTACAACCACAAACATAAATATATTTCACTGGAATTTAATGTGAAAGACCAACACAAAGTGGTATACAATTGTGAAGTGGAAGGAAAATTATACATGAATCAACATTTTTTTTACAAATAAAAAACTGAAAAGTGCGACGTGCAAAAGTATTCAGCCCCCCTGAGTCAATACTTTGTGGAGCCACCTTTTTCTGCAATTACAGCTGCAAGTCTTTTAGGGTATGTCTCCACCAGCTTTGCACATCTAGTGACTGAAATGCTTGCCCATTCCTCCTTGCAAAACAGCTCAAGCTCAGTCAGATTGGATGGAGAGCGTTTGTAAACAGCAGTTTTGAGATCTTGCCACAAATTCTCAATTGGGTTTAGGTCTGGACTTTGACTGGGCCATTCTAACACATGAATATTCTTTTTTTTAAACCACTCCATTGTAGCTCTGGCTTTATGTTTAGGGTCGTTGTCCTGCTGGAAGGTGAACCTCCGCCCCAGTCTCAAATCTTTTGCTGACTCCAACAGGTTTTCTTCCAAGATTGCCCTGTATTTGGCTCCATCCATCTTCCCATCAACTTTGACCAACTTCCCGGTCCCTGCTGAAGAGAAGCACCCCCAGAGCATGATGCTGCCACCACCATATTTGACAGTGGGGATGGTGTTTTCAGAGTGATGTGCAGTGTTTTTTCTCCGCCACACATAGCGTTTTGCATTGTGGCCAAAAAGTTCAATTTTGGTCTCGTCTGACCAAAGCACCTTCTTCCACATGTTTGCTGTGTCCTCAACATGGCTTCTGGCAAACTGCAAACGGGACTTCTTATGGTTTTCTTTTAACAATGGCTTTCTCCTTGCCACTCTTCCATAAAGACCACATTTGTGTAGTGCACGACTAATTGTTGTCCTGTGGACAGTTTCCCCCACCTGAGCTGTGGCTCTCTGCATTTCATCCATAGTCACCATGGGCCTCTTGGCTGCCTCTCTGATCAGTGATCTCCTTGTTCGGCCTGTAAGTTTAGGTGGACGGCCTCGTCTTGGCAGGTTTACTGTGGTGCCATACTCTTTCCATTTCCGGATGATGGATTGAACAGTGCTCCGTGAGATGTTCAAAGCTTTGGAAATCTTTTTATAACCTAAGCCTGCTTTAAACTCCAAAACCATATTCCTAACCTGTCTGGTGTGTTCTTTGGACTTCATGATGCTGTTTGCTCCCCAATATTCTCTTAACCAACATCTGAGGCCGTCACGGAGCAGCTGTATTTGTACTGAGATTAGATTACACACAGGAGGACCCTTTTGAGTCATTAGCACTCATCAGGCAACTTCTGAATGCAATTGGTTGCACTCAGGGAAAAGGGGGCTGAATACTTTTGCACGTCACACTTTTCAGTTTTTATTTGTAAAAAAAAAAGTTGATTCATGTATAATTTTCCTTCCACTTCACAATTGTATACCACTTTGTGTTGGTCTTTCACATTAAATTCCAGTGAAATATATTTATGTTTGTGGTTGTAATGTGACAAAATATGGAAAAGTTCAAGGGGTATGAATACTTTTGCAACCCACTGTATATTGTGGTCTGTAAATTGCTGTGTTACTAACATGTGTGAAAGTGTGTCTATTTACATGGGCTGTACTTTTTGTCAAGGTTTGTCTACAACATAAAACGTGAAAAGCTGGTGTGCTGTGATTCTGCTCTGGAGAAGATCCAAGAAACAAATGGTAGAGAATGTAACAAATGCTACAAAATGGATCTCAAATTAACTGTCACCACATATTCATTATATACCCATTTTCATAACTTATGTTATCCTAATAACATTCACATTTTTTTTTAGATATCATAACTTTACTTCAGCAAGTGACCCTGTTCAAGATAAAAGAATTGTGGGCTTCAGCTGTTATAGCTTCTAGAGGCCTAGAAATGTATATTGCTTGCTAATGTGTATACACTGGACAGTTTAAACAGAACATGTTGCAGTTGTTTGCTCAGTGGATAAATACATAATGACAGAGGAATGTATAAGTGAAGTACATTGAAAGCAATCACAACCAAATGGGAAACAAAGAGGAGAGTATTATTTCACCACATTTACAGTAAAATAAAGCCTATGCCAGCTCTGGAAAATATATTTATGTAGCCCTACTTAACTTTAAACTCCAGGGAAAATCCTCAAACATTTTCACACCCCTTTTATGACTTTCTTGTCACGAGATGAGAGAATAATTCAATAAATTTATGCTAATCTGGATTTCATTACATGTTTCATTTCAATACGGAACCTGATAAAATGTAGTACATAAAATTTTACAGTAAATAGTAAGACATCACCAAAACTAACTTAACAAACCTTCCTGCTATGGGTTCCTCATAATAGCTCTAATCATTTCCTAATCACCCCTAATTAAATCAAATAAAATAAATCTTTAGCATAAGCAGACTTCTGGTCTTTTTCTACCTGTTTCTTTTTCTCCAGCTGTTCTTTTTTCTCCTTAGCACGAAGTTTTTCCCGCTGTTTGTTCTTAAGCAGGATGCACGGTTTGTCTGTGGGTGTTTTCTTTCCCAGGATTTTGGCCATGGCTTCGGCCCAGCCAGCATTCGGGTTGTCCTCAGCATCTTCATTCTGTTCAGTCATGTTTCCAGCAGTCTCACAGTCATCATCTTCTGCTTCATCTGAACCCTCATCACCAACTCCATCTTCTGATTCCTCCTCTGTACCCGCGTTACTCCCGTCGCCTTCTTCTTCATACTCTTCACTTCCTTCTTGAGGCTCACTGGGATCTTCATCTTCCTCTGAATCTAAACAGGACACAAAACATCCTATTTCAAGCATTTTAAGGCCTTAAAATTAAAAGAAACAATTTTTCTCACTCAACAGATGAAGTCAACGTCAAAAAGAATCACCTGTCCTCCTGTTCCGTTTTCAATAATAAGGTTCTAAATAAAACTAAATGAATTAAAAACACACATGTATACAGCATTTATACATCAACATACTTGAAGAGTAACTAACAGAAGGATTTGGGGAATTAAAAGCACAAGCAAGTGCAATAAGGCTCTGTTTAGGAGAAAATTCAGAATGAACATGGCAACGTTGAAACATGTTGGAAAAAAAAAAAAAAAAAAAAAAAAAAAGATCACAACACAGTTCTGCATGGCACAGAAATAAGTGGAATGGAATTGGGCATATTCATCAACTTCTTTTAATAATGAAAAAAACACATTCACATCTAGGGGAAATCTGAAAATTCAGCAACATCTTAATACTGAGAGAGGAAACCAGATCTCGAGAACTTAACCTATTCACACACTGCACACACAGAACCTGCAAAGTAAAAAGCTTTAAAAGCTTTTCATGTAAGAAATAAACAAAACACTAACAAAAAATCAAAAAATTAGCTCTTTTGAGAAAGAGTTTACAATGTCTGTTTGTGCATTTGAGTCTTTGGTCAAAACATAAACTGGGACGCCATTTACAGTTACAACACCAAATAACTAGTTTTAGCTAAAACATTATTAACACGAATGCTTCTCAATATCAACACCCCGACAGAATCAAACAAAACATATAAGACCAGCGAGTATCAAAACAAAACCGCCATGCGCGTGACACAATGAAAAAACCTAATACAGAATTAAAACACTTTTCTAATTAATACAATTATTTAGCTTTTATTACCTTTTTCTGTTATAACATGTGGCTTCTGTAAGAGCGCCGCCATCTTCCAAGACTTGTGCACCCAAATAAACAGTCGGTCGGTTCACGGAGGCAAAGTAAGGGTTCCGTGTTAAAATCGAGACCTCTCAAGAATATGTGTTTTTTTTTTTTTTGATTGTTTGTTTGTTTGTTTGTTTTTGTAACAACAACAACAACAACAATAATAATAATAATAATAATAATAATAATAATAATAATAACAATGAAAACTTTTGTGCTTTTTATATACAATATACATTCACCACAGACTTTGCGATGTACATCTTGTTTACCACTCAGGATTACTACTGAGCAAGTATTACCAGGGTGGTGGCCCATTCTCTGTTGTTCTCACTCAGTCTTTTAACTTTATTGCTTCAAAACTTAGATGTAGTTTACTGGACATACTTGGTTTGTGGACTGTTCTTAGCTTAAATGAATCAATATTGTGTACTTGAAATAGAGTACATTTATATGTATGAAATTATATGTAACTTGTAAATACATGATTTCAACAGGTAAGGGGTGTGTTCATCAGCTCATGTATCAGTGAGGGTAGCTTCACTGGTTGCCCAGAGGACAGCAGGCTGCTGTCTCAGCTGGAAGAACAAGGCTCAGAGGGAGCTGGAAGAACAAGGCTCAGAAGGCTCACTCGCATGAAAGAGGTTAATACTAGACCTAAATTGCCATGGCACCATTTCAGAGTAAGAAAATATCTGGTTTTGTCTTTTGTAAAAATAGCATCTAATTTCAGACTTTTTTTTTTCAGATTAAACATTTTTATTGGTCTTATAATTAATTGTAATTGAATTATATATATATACATATATATATATATATATATATATATATATATATATATATATATATATAATATATATATATATATATGTGTGTGTGTGTGTGTGTGTGTGTGTGTGTGTGTGTGTGTGTGTGTGTGTGTGTGTGTGTGTATTAATTCAGTCATAATACTTTTTTTTTTTTTTTCTTAAAGCACCATAATCTATTACATTTAACCTAACACAGTAGCATTCAATATTGGTTATATGGTTAGAAATGTTGAGTTGTCCTTTAAATGTTGAGTTGTCCAACTGGTCCTCTAACACAAGCTTTAACAGATAAATCTATCAGAATATTATATACTTTATTAATACAGGGGGAATTTGCTCATGATAATTAAACACACTTTTTTAAAAATGCTTCTTTAAGTTTGATTGTACTTCCATTTATAAACATATGGCTTTAAGTTGAAAAAAATTATTTCCTGTTGGTTTTTGGCTAGTAATGAAAAACTAGACATTAAACAAGCTAAACTGAGCATTTATGCTTTTGCTCATATTTGGTTCAAACTATGTAATTTCACACCTCATTATTGTATCATTGTCCTTTTACAATATAGACAGGTGTAAGTTACTAAGACAATGTATTTAAAGGCAACAGGTTAAACAGGATAGCCATGTCAATCTGAAAACCATCAGCTCAGTAAACTTTGTTTCGACTGTAAACTGACCCCTAAAGAAATACTCAGTCAGTCATTAAGGTCAGATGAGTTCCAAAGGTACCCAAATATTTATAAAACAACACTGTATGATGACCCCTGATATCCAGCTTTTGGTAAAAATATTATAAAAATATGGATATAAAGCAATTTAAGAAGGACAGTTTTTCATCAAGCATGGCTGGTATGTTTTTAGTTTGTTAAAACTTGTTGTGAAAGCACTCCAGTTGCTAGTACAACTCTGTGGTTAAATAAGAGGAAACTTAACTTGCAAATGTGTATATTTTAATAGCAAATAGATTTTCAACTTATTGAACTGTCCTGGATTACATTGCTTTATTTCTTAAATTAGTGGTTAGTGGTTGGCTTGTTTGCCTCTCAGTGTTGGGGGTACGGGTTTAAATCCTGATCTTTGTGGATTTTCCATGTTCTCCCCGTGTTAATGTGGGTTTCCTTAGGGTTTTGTGGTTTCCTGCCACAGTCCCAAAAATATTGATACAAGCTAAATTGGCTGCTCAATATTGCCCGTGTGGTGTCTATTTTTCTGTGTGAATGTACAAGTTTGTATCTGCCAAGCATCCTAAATGTTCTCTGGATGAGCATGAGGGAACCCCCCTCCCTCAATGCATGACTAGGATTAAGCAAAAGATACTTAATTTTTTTTAAAAAACATTTATTAAATTTTTTTGAGAAACTTAGTTGAAGGGAGTCAAAATAAACTAAGAAAATAGTTCAGATTTAAGTGATTTTTCATACCGTGTATGTACTACATTACATTTATATTACATACATACATACATAGATTTTTTTTATTTAAAGCCATGGACATATCCCAGAAAACTTATGCCAAATTTTAAACATCCAAATTGTAAAAAACCTAGTGTAGGGAGAATGAGGAAACATTTTTACACAGTACTACTAGCCACTACAAAGTTATGTTCTTTTAAAAGCCACTGGGATGTACTGACAAAGATTTCCCATTTTAGAAATTTGTGTTTTATTGTTTAACTTTTAAAATATCTTTCCTAACATTACTGCATACCCTAATACACACTCCTACACACTCCTAACTGCTTTATTTTTCTTCTGATTTTTTGCTTTTTAGACCACCAGAGCTTAGTGAAGGAAGGAGCTTGTGGATTTGTGTTGGGAGCAGTGGGTGGATGTGCATTAGGAGCTACTGTGTCTCCTGTAAACCAGGCCATGACTGAAATCATCTCAACACCCTTGCTGAAACCAGTCACAGAAGGGGTGAGGACTGTGGGTCCACTTGGGTTGGGGACCCTACTAGGAGCAACTGCAACAACCACAGCCATGACAGCAGCTGTCACAGGGGTGACAGTGGCTGCCTCAATGGTTTTGCTTCTCTTTAAGTTTAGAAATAATTCAAGCAGTTTGAATGGATTAGCTTGGGTGGCAACTGGACTAGCTGCAGCCATTGGTGTAACTTCCTGTGGGGCAGCACTTGGAGTTATTATAGAGACATACACCATAAGGTATGGAGTGGTGGCATTGCTTTGGACGCTGGGGATATTGGCCATGCTAAAAATAATCTTTCACCTCATTGTACAACAAATATTTAAGGAGAAAGAGATTGCCAATCTTAACCAGCTAACCCTAGCTGCGAAGAAACTGGAAGCTATGGAGACAGAACAGAGAGAGAGAGTCACTGTGGAGATTGAGCAAAGACTCATAGCCTTGGAGAAATGTGTTGAAGAACAGGACGTGAAGGAGTACGGAGTTGTTTGGGAGGCTGAGCAATATAAAAAAGAGGAGATGACGAAACAAAGGGAAGCAATGCATCAAACACTGATGCAGATGTCCCTTCAGAAGCGTCTAACCAAAATAATTACAAAATATGTTGAATTTCTGGCATTCTCTTGCATTCCAATGACAGTGAGTGCAGCTGTGACTGCTGGGTTTGGGTTATTTGGCTTTGGGGACCACAGATTTGTTTTTGTAATTCTGCTTGTCCTAGTCCTGTTTATGGTATTTATGCTTATTAGTTCAGGTCATTCAAATTTCTGGATGTTTGCTGCCTGTATGGGAATGTTTGCCACTTTTGCCATTGCTGTGCTTACAGTACATGCCGGTCAAGAAGTAGTAGACATGTCCATAAGACTGCGGATGGCAGGAAAGGCTTTAAGAAAAGAGGAACTTTTGGCAAAGATGGACCACAAGTCATCATTAGAGACTATAACAGCAGGATTCTTTGTGGCAAAAATGTGTCAGATTGCATTGGGTGCCAGTGTTGGAGTTCCAGTATATCAAAAAGACCTAAAAAAAGTCATAGTGGGAGCATTTATAACAACAGTAGTTATACTTTCAGTAGTTAAAGAATCTTCTAAAATTCTGGGAGTTGGTGGCGTGACAGGAGCATTACTAGGGGCTCTTGGGGCAGCTGGGATGTCTCTGGGGGCAGCTGCTGCTACTGCGATCCATTGCTCATCTTGGCACGGAAGTCTAAGCACTACAGCTGGAATTTTGGTTGGAGCTTTAGTGTTTGGAAATTTGGACTTTCTTAATATTGGCCTGCAAGTACTTCTGGCCTATGTGTTTGCTATGGTAAATCCATACTGACTGATTTCCAGTGTGAGAACTAAAGAATAAAACATCAGACTCTCAGCTGTGTTTCAGTGCTTAAAACAACATTCATTCATTCATTCATTCATTATCTTCCACTTTGTCGCTGGGCAGATACACCCAGGACAGGCCGCCAATCCATCGCTGGGCACACACTCACACAGACACGCACACATATACACACTATATGGGGCAATTTGGAGAACTCAATTGACTTGATCCATGTTTTTGGACTGTGGGAGGAAACCGGAGAACCCGGAGGAAACCCACACAAACACGGGGAGAACATGGAAACTCCACCCAGATGGGGATTCGAACCGGGAATCCCTAGTGCTGAGAGGCGAATGTGCTAACCACTAAGCCACTGTTTAAAACAACATATTTTAATATAATAATAATTAAAATATACAAATGTAACGTTCTGGCTTGAATTCTTACTCGGAATAAAGACATCCAAAGATTTCTAACAGGTGTTGAACTACAGGTTGCATCAACAGGTTACATTCTTCTAAGACATTTTCCACAAACTTCGGTGGTGGGTCCCAAAGGATTTGTGGCCATTTAGTGAAATGAGAATCGGTGAGGTTAGGCATCAATGTTGAAAACCAGAACCTGGCTCACTACATGTTCAGAGTCTAATTTATTCCAAACAATTAAGTGCAGCACGGTGTCGTAATGGTTAGCATTGGCACCTTTCAGTGCTGGGGATACAGGTTTGAATCCTGATCTGGGTGGAGGATCTCCTCATGTCCACATGGGTTTCCTCTCACAGTCCAAAAATATGGATTCCCTCACCCACGACCCTAGTAGTGGAACAATTGAAAGATAATGAAATGAGATAAAAAAAATTTTGCCCTGTGGCAATAGGGCTGAAGAATTCACAAATATAATCATGATGAGGTGTTTCATAATACTTCTGACAGAAGTAGAGGAATAAGAGTCATGTTAATCAAGTGAAAAAGCGTCAGGAAGAAAAATGACTGATATTCATACGTACAACAAAATACAAACAAATCACTTTTAATAAGTAAAGCAATTTTTTAAATTAGTTAAATTTAGTCTACATCAGGGGTCTCAAACTCAAATTACCTGGGGGCCACTAACCAGGCTGTGTTTTCGATGAGGGGCCAGATTAAAGAATTGCAACAAAAACCAGCGGGAAAATGGAAATTCAACTTTTTATATAATAACTATGTGTATTATTCATTCATTGAATTCATGCCCATCCAGGGGAGAACGTTTCGGGTGCTGGGCAGATACACCCAGGACAGGGCGCCAATCTATCACTGGGCACACACTCACTCACACATACACACTCTATATGGGGCAATTTGGAGAACTCAGTTGACTTGATCCATGTTTTTGGACTGTGGGAGAACCCGGAGGAAACCCACGCGGACGCGGGGAGAACATGGAAACTCCACCCAGATGGGGATTCGAACCTGGAATCCCTAGCGCTGAGAGGAGAACATGCTAAACCACCCTCTGTACACATATTGTAATTCAAATACATTCAGTGTTTGCTCAGTGCTTGCTACCAGAAACTGGACAGTGCTTCTTCTGACACAAATGAGCCACATTTGCTTTAAGTGAGTTTGCAGTTGACACTCTGATGATGGACAGGAGATGGGCATCGGTCAGTCTGGATCTGTGCTTGGATTAAATTTTACAGTTGAGAAGAGTTTTTCACACACATATGTACTTTTTTTTCCAAGTCAACTTTTCTTTTACTTTTTGAGAGTTTCGAAAGTGACATTTTTGCTAACAAAATGTTTTTGCTGTTACCTTCTGCACCTGCTATTCCCCTTCCTGCCACTGGTGGCGCTCGGAGTTCTCCAGAGTTCTGATTACTACTTTCTGTTTATCTTTCTATCTCGCTGTTCGGTTGGGTTGGCTGTTTGCGTCTGATTGCGCTCTCCTCTCTTCTGTTTTATGGATTCCCTCTCTGGAGAGTTCGGTTTCCCTGAGTGTCAGCGATCATCTTCATCGCGGCGTTACACCATCAGTACGTTTACTGGGGTTCGAGCGCTGTTTTCAATAAACCAGTTGTAGAATGTTGTGCTGTAACATGGGCACTATGCTTAAGGTATGCGTTGCGGGTGGACGAATACGAGAGATGTACGATACATGTGGAAGAGTAAAGCGATTTCGGAGTTCCTATTACTACACAAGTCTGTGTCTTTCATTAGCACCAGCGACACATCTACACCAGCGACTGTTATACTGTTCATCGTCTCTGAGTATAACCCGTTACACGCAGAGACGTGCAGCTTACGAGTGGGTGGGGCTTACGCAGCGGGCGCTAATCACCAGGCAGCGCAGCATGCGCAAAAAAATAAAGACAACACACAAACACCACATTACAAATTAAGATAAAATATAAAGATTAGCATAATAATGTATAAATAATTAAACCAAATTGCGGGCCAGATTGTAATTATAATTTTTATAATTTTTATTTATTTATTTATTTATTTTTAAATGCTTATTTTGTTAACCATTGAGGGGCCAAAAAAGGCTGCTTCTTCAAAAAAGGGCCGGCACTTTGAGACCCCTGGTCTACATAAACTTTTGAGGCATTTTTGTATATTTTAATCCTGAGTCTTAGAACAAAAATAGCTAAAACAATTGTGAGATGGTAATCAGTGTAAACATATAAACATATGTCAGGATTAAACACTTGCCAGTGATGGGGTACTAGGGAAATTATATGACAATATGGAAAGGAGGGGCGGCACGGTGGCTTAGTGGTTAGCACGTTCGCTTCCCAGCGCCAGGGATTCCCGGTTCAAATCCGCATCTGGGTGGAGTTTCCATGTTCTCCCCTTGTCCGTGTGGGTTTCCTCTGGGTTCTCTGGTTTCCTCCCACAGTCCAAAAACATGGATCAAGTCAATTGAGTTCTCCAAATTGCCCCATATAGAGTGTGTATGTGTGAGTGAGTGTGCCCAGCGATGGATTTGCGCCCTGTGCTGGGTGTATCTGCGCAGCGCCCAAAACGTTCTCCCCTGGATGGGCATGGGGAACCCCCCCGCGACCTTAATATAGGATAAAGCGGAAGATAATGGATGGAAAATGGAAAGGATCTTTATAAAGATGGACCTGTAAAGAACTAGACTACAAACAAAGAAGGTAATATTTGGATAGTGGATAATTTTAGCAACATTAACGTCATGTGGGTGTGTTAATGTGTCTTGCATTGGTATAAATGTATCGGACACAGCAGGCTTTTAAACACTTTATCCACTAACTGAGCATTCTGTAAGACATACTGTAGCTACTTTATTGTTCTTACAAGGAGAAAGAAACAATGAGTATCAGGTTTCTCCCATCAAAAGAATTTTAAAGTTTTACAAGAGAAAAATCGAGCAAAGCAAACTGCAGACAACATACAGACAAGAAACAAACCAAGAGGGGACAAAGAAAAAAACTTTTAACTGGTCTCTTAATTTAGTTACTGGCAAAGGGCAAAGAAATAACATAGAAAAGTCATCAGTCCATCACAGACAAACACATTTACACACATGTTCACATGCCACACATACACAAACAATAGTTTCAAATGTTAACTTTTTGGAATATATTCTAACAAATAAGTGTATTGTGCAAATGCCTACTACTGTAGCATTTGCAGGTGTCTATGTTTTCACAATACATTCACTGGCAATTTTATTAGGTATGCTGACTGTTCAGTTTATTAGATCCACTTAAAACATGGATGCACTTTGTACAGTCATGGCCAAGAGAATGACACAAATATTATATTTTCACATGATCTGCTGCCCTCTGGTTTTTATGTGTGTTTGTCAGATGTTTTTATCACATACGGGAATATAATTGCAATCATATTATGTGTAACAAAAGCTTTTATTGACAGTTAGAATGAGTTAATGCCGCAAGTCAATATTTGCAGTGTTGACCCTTCTTCTTCAGGACCTCTGCAATTCTCCCTGGCATGCTCTCAATCAACTTCTGGAGCAAATGCTGACTGATAGCAGTCCATCCTTGCACAATCAATGCTTGCATTTTGTCAGAATGTGTAGGTTTTTGTTTGTCCACCCGTCTCTTGATGATTGACCACAAGTTCTCAATGGGATTAAGATCTGGGGAGTTTCCAGGCCATGGACCCAAAATCTCTATGTTTTGTTCCCTGAGCCATATAGTTATCACCTTTGCTTTATGGCAAGGTGCTCCATCATGCTGGAAAAGGCATTGTTGATCACCAAACTGCTCTTGGATGGTTGGGACAAGACTGTGAGAGAGCCGATTCCCTTGGGTGAGAAGCAACCCCACACATGAATGGTTTCAGGATGCTTTACAGTTGGCATGAGACAAGACTGGTGGTAGCGCTCACCTCGTCTTCTCCGAATAAGTTGTTTTCCAGATGTCCCAAACAATCGGAAAGGGGATTCATCAGAGAAAATGACTTTAGCCCAGTCCTCAGCAGTCCACTCCCTGTACCTTTTGCAGAATATCAGTCTGTCCCTGATGTTTTTTATGGATGGATGTGGCTTCTTTGCTGCCCTCCTTGAGACCAGGCCTTGCTCCAAGAGTCTCCGCCACACAGTGCGTGCAGATGCACTCACACCTGCCTGCTGCCATTCCTGAGCAAGCTCTGCACTGCTGGTAGCCCGATCCCGCAGCTGAAACACTTTTAAGAGACGGTCCTGGCGCTTGCTGGTCTTTCTTGTGCACCCTGGAGCCTTTTTGGCAACAATGGAACCTCTCTCCTTGAAGTTCTTGATAATGCTATAGATTGTTGACTGAGGTGCAATCTTTCTAGCTGCGATACTCTTCCCTGTTAGGCCATTTTTTTGCAGTGCAATGATGACTGCACGTGTTTCTTTAGAGATAACCATGGTTAACAGAAGAGAAACAATGATGCCAAGCACCAGCCTCCTTTTAAAGTGTCCAGTGGTGTCATTCTTACTTAATCATGACAGATTGATCTCCAGCCCTGTCCTCATCAACACCCACATCTGTGTTAATGGAGCAATCACTGAAACGATGTTAGCTGGTCCTTTTAAGGCAGGGCTGCAATGAAGTTGAAATGTGTTTTGGGGGATAAAGTTCATTTTCTAGGCAAATATTGACTTTGCAATTAATTGCTGTTAAGCTGATCACTCTTTATAACATTCTGGAGTATATGCAAATTGCCATTATAAAAACTGAAACAATAGACTTTGTAAAAATTAATATTTGTATCATTCTCAAAACTTTTGGCCATGACTGTAATTCTACAATTACAAAATGTAGTCCATCTGTTTTTCTACATACTTTTTTGTTCCCTTTACCATATTCTCTAATGGTCAGGACCCTCACAAAATCACCACAAATCATGTTTTATTTGGGTGGTGTATCATATGCCCTCAGTGACACTGGTATAATGCTGTTGCTCCACTTGATATAAAAGACAGTAGCTAATGTGTCGCAGTTTATGTTAGTCATCCTTAAATTCTCACTGGACACTACCTACAGGATTATTCTCAGTCCATAATCACTGAGCTACTTTAATATTTCAGCAGCACTACTGTGTATAATTTAATCACACCAGCAAAACATTATCCAATACTTCACCAGTGTCAGGGTCATAATCCACCACTTAAATAATACCTGCTCCCTGGTGAGTGATAGCTCACTGGGTATGGTAATGGTCCAGTAATGTGGTAAGCACATTATTGCTTGAGGGGTGCTGTATGGTTATGATTAGAGGTGTTTAGACCCCAACCATTGAATTTGGGATACTTGTAAGTCACTTTAGATTAAATTGTCTGCTAAATGACCTAAATGAATTGAGATAATCGTGGGACTAACACACACAAGACACACTTCATACTATCACGTGGCAAAAGAACCCAGACGGAGTTGGGAATTCATTTTTCATGAATGAACGTTTTATTGTAGTAAGTACATGAGTAAGACACTGCTTCCATTCAACAACACCGAAGCAACCGCATCCCCGCTTATATCCCCTCCCCTGAATGCATTCTGGGAAACCCTCGGGCCCACACCTCCATTAGCGAGCATGATGCCAACTTGTCCTTTGGGCCCGAAACATGGCGCCCCAAAACCTTACTTTGTTATATAGCCGTGGTTTGACATAACCATGGTTAGTTTAATTGAGCAGTTTTAGCATAGCATATTGTAAAAGCAGCAAAAATAAATGTTTAAGCAAAAATATATAATACAATTCAAAATCTGAACTCATTAGCAAAGTTATTCTTAAAACTAAAAGTGTAGAAAGTGCCATAACGTCAATAATTAAATAATATACGTTGTGATGCAGAAATGTTTATTTCAATTTGTGTACAGTTCCCAATATGTAGATTACGTGTGAATTTAGTTTTGATATTTATTTGCAGGTAATTATTACAGCGTGTACTACACTCTGCTTTTAAAAATCGGAAACTCGTTTGCACGGTTTATCGGGGTCGTTTTGAATGCGCCATTCAAAAGGCCAGTCAGGTGACTGTCAGGCACATGACTTTGGCATAGCACCCCGCCTACAGATAGATTGACATCGCTTTTTGGCCAATCATCACACGAGGACCTACCCACCCGTTCAATGGTCGACTAGGGCGGGGATAAAGTAGGGATTTGGCCACAGGAAGAAATATTAAGATGAATGTTGTTGTTCGACTTTATTAACTAGCCTTACGGGATTTTAAAATTCTTACGCGCCTCGGTTTATGTCCTCTCGATGTGGCATACGCCTGTATTGTAGCAAGTCCTTGTGTAGTTGAGGGGTGGGGGGATTCCAGGTTCCAGACGAGTGGCGTTCAGGTCAAGATGTCGATTCAGTACGGGGAAGCGCTTGCGGATAGCTACGGGGTGGCCGACGCGTTCCCCAAAGATTTTGGCTATGGAGAAGAAGAAGCCGACATTGAGGACAGCCCCGCATCTTCCGACAGCAAGCCCAGAATCCTTCTGATGGGCCTACGGAGGAGCGGCAAGTCCTCCATTCAGAAGGTACGAGTGCCCAAAGTCTCGACACAGTCATTCCCGCAGGCTAACTTCCACCAACATAAGCCGGAGCCTGGCAGGGCTGAATCCCGAATCACTCCACCGTTGATATCTAGTGCACTAGATAGACTATAGGTGGGGTTACATCACGCGCTAAAAAGTATACCTAAATAGCACGCACTGATCCAATTAGAATTAAACTGCAGACATCTGTTCTATGTGCTAGGTTAGAACCAACATATCTATCTTGAAGATGTTCCAACTTTAATATGCTGTTTTAGGAAATGTAAATTCATGTGGAACTGAAAGCTAAGTTAGATAAGTGAAGAAAACCCACTGCAGCCATCAAACCGTACTGTCAGTTGGTTGCTGTTAACATGCAGTTAGAATTACTGTTTGGTCCGGTGTACTTTTCCGATCGTGTCAGACATCCATCCATCCATTATCTTCCGCTTTATCCTCTACTAGGGTCGCGGTGGGGTTCCCCATGCCCATCCAGGAGAGAACGTCTCGGGCGCTGGGCAGATACACCCAGGACAGAACGCCAATCTATCACTGGGCACACACTCACTTACACAGACACACTATATATGGGGCAATTTGGAGAATTCAATAGACTTGATCCATGTTTTTGGACTGTGAGAGGAAACCGGAGAACCCGGAGGAAACCCACGGGGAGAACATGGAAACTCCACCCAGATTGGGATTCGAACCTGGAATCCCTAACGCCGGGAGGCGAACGAGCTAACCTCTAAGCCACCGTGCCGCCCTTCGTGTCAGACACTTGAACATTATTAAATGAACGACCGGCCACTCTTAGCACGTAAATAACCTTCATGGGGCTATTATTGTGGACATTGCAAATTATTATTGCAATTACATTGTCCGATTTTGTAAAGTGTTTTATTAATGCAACCCGCAATTCACCCGCCCGGAACGCATCTTTGTTCTTTTCAGGTTGTCTTTCACAAGATGTCCCCCAACGAGACCCTGTTTCTAGAAAGCACAAATAAAATCTACAAAGATGACATCTCCAGCAGCTCCTTTGTGAACTTTCAGATATGGGACTTTCCCGGTCAGGTGGATTTCTTTGACCCCACTTTTGATTATGAAATGATCTTTAGAGGAACTGGAGCGCTAATATTTGTAATTGATGCACAGGTAAGTTAATGCAACACAAAAGTGAATGTCTAAATAGATTAGGAATTTTTTGTAAATAATACACAATTTGATAAATAAATGTCTTTTAAATTTTTGGAGCATTGACAATACTGTATATCACACTGGAGCATCTTGGTGCAATCAACAGCAGAATGCTGTATGTGGGGAGCTGCACTTTATTTTCCCCACATCCCCAAAGAGTCTATGATCATTTGTTTGTAAAGAACTCCAATTTGGACTCCCTGCCATCACACAAGGCTATCTGTACCTGGCTTGGCCTAAGCAGTTTACGCAGTTCATAATTTTTTTTACAGTCTGGCACAGAACAATAATTTTTAATGCTCTTAAGGTTTTTTTTTATATTTTCTGCTGATTGCTTGTACAGCTCAATGATTATTTTCTTATCACTAGGCACATGTTATTGGTGACTTACAGATGTCAGTTGACCTATTGCTCTACAAACAACAGAATGGACAAAATCCAAATCAGGAACAAATATGTAATTTTACATTCCTGCTGCTTTGTGATTTATAAAAAAAATACTTTTAATCAGACCAAACCTTCAGAAAGTATCACATTCTGAAGCTCATCGGCAATATGAGTGGAGGTAGAATATGTTTTCACACAAATTAAGCTTAAAACAGATGCAGACTTCCTGTTATCTGTTAATGGTTATTTGTTAGTGCAGTGTGTGAAGGTTGTTGTGAATTATTGCATCAAATCAAATTTCATTGAACAGAATTGGATTGTTGGCTTAAAGAATAGATATAGTGTTGCACCAGATAAAGCTTATAGTTTAACACTTGATAACTATAGTAAATAGATATAGGACTTTTCACTTGCTCTTTTGTAAATGCATATAACATTTAGAAGCGAATCAGGTGATTGTTATTGAAATAAGATAAAATACCAAAATTGAGTTTCTCCTTATATGTCCTTATAAAAAATAGTTGTTTATGTACATACACAAACTGTGTGAAGGGGGGAAAAAAAAAAAAACAACGTGTGCCTGTAGTCAGATGATTTAATGATATAGTATTTTTTTATTTTCTAGTGACGTGGTTTCACCACAAAAGTTGTCATATGCAGATCAGATGCTTACGGTCATGCTTCTGTTAGTGACACACTTCCTTTAGTTTTATTTTAACCATCTCTTTTGTCCAATCAAATAAATATGTATTTTGTTCATACCTCTGCTCCCACATTAGACTGATCTTAAGGATTGATGATGCAGCTATTTTACCCTCATGTGAGCTTAGATGTTTTGCATTGCTGGGTTGTTTATTCGTTGTAAATACATATTTTTTCCCCAAAAGTATGTGGACACCAAGTGTGAGCCTCAGCAAACAAATTCAGGGTTTTTCATGATCAATGTTAAAAGAATATTGTAGTTAATGTTTGTTTTTTGTCTGTTTTTTTGGCACTGTATAATATACATTTATATTAACCATAAGAAACATGATCTGTAATGACCTAGACTGTAGGTGAGTTATTTGTTTTTAAAACTAATATTTTACACTTACATACCCAAGATAATATTACAAATATATTATTATATATATATATATATATATATATATATATATATATATATATATATACACACACACACAGTGCATCCGGAAAATATTCACAACGCTTCACTTTTTCCACATTTTCTTATGTTACAGCCTTATTCCAAATTGTATTACGTTAATCTCTTTCCTCAAAATTCTACACAAAATAACCCATTATGACCATGTGAAAAAAGTTTTTTTTGAGAGTTTTGAAAGTGTATTAAAAATAAAAAACAAAGAAATCACATTTACATAAGTATTCACAGCCTTCGCCTTGAAGCTCAAAATTGAGCTCAGGTGCATCCTGTTTCCACTGATCATCCTTGAGATGTTTCTACAGCTTAAATTGAGTGCACCTGTGGTAAATCCAGTTGATTGGACATGATTTGGAAAGGCACACACCTGTCTATATAAGGTCCCACAGTTGACTGCATGTCAGAGGGCAAACACGAAGCATGAAGTCAAAGGAATTGTCTGTAGACCTCCGAGACAAAATTGTCTCGAGGCACAAATCTGGGAAGGATACAGAAAAAATTTCTGCTGCTTTGAATTTCTGCTGCTAGAGCTGGCCGGCCGTCTAAATTGAGCGATTGGGGGAGAAGGGCCTTGGTCAGGGAGGTGACCAAGAACCCGATTGTCAGAGCTCCAGCGTTCCTCCGTGGAGAGAGGAGAATCTTGCAGAGGGACAACCATCTCTGCAGCAATCCACCAATCAGGCCTGTATGGCAGAGTGGCCAGGCAAAAGCCACTGCTTAGTAAACGGCACAAGGCAGCCCGTTTGGAATTTGCCAAAAGGCACCTGAAGGACTCTCAGATCATGAGAAACAAAATTCTCTGGTCTGATGAGACAAAGATTGAACTATTTGGTGTGAATGCCAGGCATCATGTTTAGAGGAAACCAGGCACTGCTCATCACGTGGCCAATACCATCCCTACAGTCAAGCATGGTTGTGGCAGCATCATGCTATGGGGATGTTTTTCAGCAGCAGGAACTGGCAGACTAGTCAGAATAGAGGGAAAGATGAATGCAGCAATGTACAGAGACATCCTGGATGAAAACTTGCTCCAGAGTGCTCTTGACCTCAGGCATGGGTGATTTTTCAGCAGGACAACGACCCAAAGCACACAGCCAAGATCTCAAAGGAGTGGCTTCAGGACCACTCTGTAAATGTTCTGGAGTGGCCCAGCCAGAGCCCAGACTTGAATCCGATTGAACATCTCTGTAGAGATCTGAAAATGGCTGTGCACAGACGTCTCCCATCCAACCTGATGGAGCTTCAAAGGTACTGCAAAGAAGAATGGGCAAAACTGCCTAAAGATAGGTGTGCTAAGCTTGTGGCATCATATTCAAAAAGACTTGATGCTGTAGTTGCTGCCAAAGGTGGTTCTACAAAGTATTAAGCAAAGGCTGTGAATACTTATGTAAATATGATTTCTTTGTTTTTTAATTTTAATTCATTTTCAAAACTCTCAAGAAAACTTTTTTCACATGGTCATAATGGGGTATTTTGTGTAGAATTTTGAGGAAAGAGATTAATTTAATACAATTTGAAATAAGGCTGTAACGTAAGAAAATGTGGAAAAAGTGAAGCGCTGTGAATACTTTCCGGATGCACTGTATGTGTTTGTGTATATGTATGTATGTGTATGTGTGTATGTATGTGTATATATATATATATATATATATATATATATATATATATATATATATATATATATATATATATATAAAATATATTTTATTTATTATATATATATATATATGTGTGTGTGTGTGTTTTATATATACATATATAAAAATAATAATATTATGGCGAAAAGGTATATGGTCCTATGGAACAGAATAATATTACATGCTCATGAGCACAGTATCTTGCATGGGTGGCAAGAATTAAAATGTTTGAAAAAAAAAAAGCAAGTGTTTAATTACTGAAGCTGAAAGGAGGGAGGGTTAGTTTTTGCAACAGGATAGTGATCCGAAAAATTCATTAAAATCCACTTTCCGCAAATTGATACGAAGCTCAAGATTATCAAATAGTTATTAAAGCCCTTTGATTCAAGCATCATAGAACATTTATGTATAAACCTAGATCACTTGTATGAACAATACTGAAGATTGTAAGCCAGGCCTCTCATCCTGTCTGACCTCACAAATATTGTACTAGGTAAATAGACAAACCTACCTATAGATAATTCTTAAAGTTTTAAAGATGGCCTTCTCAGAAGATTGGCATCTGTAATTCTGAAAAGGTAATGATTTGCATAAACCCCTTTGTAATGTAGGTGTCATACTGGAGGTGTACTACTTTAAAAGGGTGTCCAAACAAGGGCTGCAACAACGAATCGATAAAATCGATTATGAAAAGTGTCGATAACGAATTTCATTAGCGATTCCTTGGGTCGCACGGTTTCCGCGATACTCACAATGTCGTAACCGCTTACGTCACCTGCAGCGCTTCAACGACGCTGGAAAAAAATAGTGGGTTGAACAAAACGAGACGGAATCAGCAAAACAAGTTGATAAATCGTACAAATGAAACACAGCCAACGCAGAAAAAAAAGCTTCCGTTTAAATCATCAAAACTACTTGGAACATGCAAGCTCTGCAAAAATCAATGGACTTGCACGGAGCACCACGGTGATGATACACCACCTGAAACTATGAAACTAAACATGTTGGAGTCACCGATGAGGATGAAGCTCAACAGCAGAGTAAATTACTACATCATCCCGAGTTTCTTTAGTTTGAAGTGAATCAACGTAACGGTGCAACGTAACACTGAGACTGGCAGAGTACGATTCAAGCTTTTTTTTTGGTTGTTCTGGATAATAACAGTGATTGAGAACACGTGTTACCTTTTTATTTTTATAAAATTATCTTAAGCAGTGTTTAAATGTGCTTTATAAATACATACAACTTGTACACAATAGTGCTAATTAATGATCAAGCTACACATTTTTATTTTTTGACAAAATAAGAGAGACACTGCACACTATGAGAGTGAGGTAGAATTAGTTGCGTTTGGAGGGGAATTGGGTAACATATTAGAGCGACTCAAATTTGTGTAATTTAGTATTTTTTTCACAATGCTACATATTGTGTCAGTGTGTGTGTGTGAGATTTGTGTTTAATTCTACAGTGTAGCTGGTTTTCTTGATCTCATTTGTAAGTCGCTTTGGATAAAAGCGTCTGCTAAATGTAAATGTAAAGACATGGGTGGCTTAGTGGTTAGCATGTTCACCTCTCAGCGCTAGGGATTTTCGGTTCGAATCCCCATCTGGGTGGAGTTTCCATGTTCTCCCCGTGTCCGCGTGGGTTTCCTCCGGGTTCTCCGGTTTCCTCCCACAGTCCAAAAGCATGGATCAAGTCAATTGAGTTCTCCAAATTGCCCCATATAGTAGAGTGTGTATGTTTGCGTGTCTGTGTGAGTGAGCATGTACCCAGCGATAGATTGGCGCCCTGTCCTGGGTGTAACTGCCCTGCGCCCGAAACGTTCTCCCCTGGATGGGCATGGAGAACCCCCCCCCCCCCCCCCCACCGCGACCCTAATATAGGATAAAGCCGAAGTTAATGGATGGATGGATGTAAAGATATGGAATTTTTTTTTCTTATTTATCGGATTCATCGATTAATCGGAAAAAATAATTGACCGTTTAATCGATTATTAAAATAATCGTTAGTTGCAGCCCTAGTCCAAATTAAATGACCAATTTGTACCTTGAATTAGCAGTATGCCATTTGAAACACCATAATTTTCTTTGTTCAATGTTGTAGGACGATTATGTAGAGGCTCTCAGTCGACTCCACCTGACAGTGACTCGGGCTTACAGAGTCAACCCTGAAATCAACTTTGAAGTTTTCATTCATAAAGTGGATGGTCTCTCGGATGACCACAAAATTGAGACTCAGCGGGACATTCACCAAAGAGCCAATGATGACCTTGCCGATGCCAGCTTGGAGAAGCTTCATCTTAGGTAAGCATTTTTCTTCACGTAGAAATGCAGAGAGGAGGGGGTAATTCAATTGTAAGGAAGATCACCTGAGGTCCAGCGTCATGCTTGGGTGGTGCATTTGTCTTCTAGAAATTGTGACAGGCGCAAACTGGCAGAATCCTACACCTGTCAGGAGTCATCCCAAACAGCATTAGAGTTCCTGTTTCATCATGAGCACACAATTGCCCCATGTGTTACAGGCCTCTGCAATATTCTCTTTATAAAATCTTTAATGCATGCTAAACAGTTTCCTTATTGCATAAGCAGCGGAGTACAACAGTTTACCATTTTCAGCAGGTCTTAAGATCACAGTTTGCACTTTTTGGAAACTAAACTGTCCCAGAATAATTTTTAATTCTGTCATTTACATAGGTTTCAGAAACAAATCATAAAATTACATGGATGATAAATAGTAATATTTTTGCTCAGTTTTTACTTTAATTCAGTAAAAAAAAATCTGAACATTTTTGTATATGATTATAAGTTTAGTATCTAGCTTTGTTCAACTGACTTCACAACTGGCTGGAAAATCTCACGTGCTATGAATAAAACTATGCTGGTGGTTTTGGATTAGTGTCTCTGTGTGAGAGACCAGTACTTATCGACACATGCTGTATTTATGATAATAAAAGGAAAATATGTACTTCATACTTCAGATCATGAATGTGTATTTAATTCTAAAGTACATTTAAGTCAGTTTTTGGTTAAGCAAAAGATGTTGCCCTGTGTTTAGTGTTACGGTGTTCTAATGCAAGATGCTAACAAAGCTGTTAATAGACATGGAATTTTGACACCTGTCCAGAGTCTATAATCTGTACTTTCAAAAAGCTGCTTATAATTTTCATAAAAACAACTCTTAATACAAACAACAATGGCAGATTTTTGTAAACTATTTTTAATTATTGAACTTATTGTTTAATGTCCCACTGAAGAGTAATGCAATTGCATTTGGCTATTGGTTTCAGCTTGACTGGGCCCTTGTTAGGGTTCTTATTAATAATTGTCAGTTAACCATTTGCAGATGAGATAGTATGTCTACACTTTTTTAACATCTGTTAGTGTTATCAATAAAATGTGTATATATTTTTTTCAATCATTTTATTTACCCTGCAAACTGTAGACAATGTCGGGGGCACTATGTTGCAATGCTTTGCACCTCTGCCTCAGATAGGTCTGGGCTTCGATTCCTGGGTTGGAGGAAATGCAGGCACATAGGCATGAGGAGGACATGCAGTTTGTGTGTTTACTTAAATAATTTTTTTTTCCCCACAAAGATATGGTAATAGATAAATTAAAGGGGCAAAATTTTTCTATCCATTAAAGGCGCACTCATAGTGCCAGACCTAAGCCCTGATAAGTAAGAGGGTTGCGTCAGGTGTAAAACTATGCCAAATTGAAAATGCAGCTTTTATTACCATGGCAAAAGGGAACAGATGAAAAAGGAAGAAATCATTTCAAGTAGAAATACTATTTACATACAAAGTGGGATGCAATAAAATTACTTTCAAATTTATTGCATTACTTTTGACTAAGGACTTTAAAGCTAAGGGAAGCATACATTGCACATTATAATTAACTAAATGCATTATTTTCCCAGCCACCACCCTTATTGTCCACATATACACATTGAATTACTTATATTTCTTGCCTTGTGCTTTGTTTTATTTACTTGATTGTGAAATGTGGGTCAAACTGAAAGAAGAAACTCCATATCAGTGTCTCACGCAGTAAGAGAAATGTGTGTATGTAGACTAGAGAAAGTGAGTAAGTAGCGGTTTACTTGTAACTACCTGTGGCATTTTTTTGGTAATGCATGTGTAGTATGTGCACTTATTACTCTAACTTGAATTGCAATCTGAATTTCTGCATTTTCTTTAACCTTTATTTAACTGCCAACATTAGAAGAGCAGTTTTTCTTCATACTGAAAACATCTTAATCGTATTTAAAAAATATGAACACATTTAGATACTAATGACAGACAGAGGCCCCTGGGTTACATCTAGGGCTGCAAAAAACGATTATTTTAATAATTGATTAATTGTATGAGGGCGGCATGGTGGCTTAGTGGGTGGCATGTTCAAGTTATTTATTTATATAGCACTTTTTACAACAGTACATTTTCACAAAGCAGCTTTACAGAATGAAAAGCCTTTAAACCCCCACAGAGTAAGCCGAAGCGACAGTGGCAAGAAAAAACTCCCTTTTATGTTGTTATTTAAGGAAGAAACCTTGGGAGGACCAAGACTCAGTGGGGGACTCATCCTCATTGAGTGCCCAGGCAGCAACAACAATGTAGGACAGCCATGTACAGATATTAAACAAATGGAAAAACTAACAACTGGAAAACTATATGTGAGTCCATTAGGGGGCGTCCTGCAGGACTGCCAGTCCAATTAATATTCAGGTTCCATCCAGTATTAGTCAGCAGAGCCATGGATGAAGATCTCCAGGAAGCCGGTCACACCTCAAAAGAAACAGACTAGGAAGGCAGTTAGAGCTAATAATAAAGCACGCCATTTAATTAATAAGTAATTTATTGACACAGTGCAGTATGTGACTCCGGCATCACTGACTAGAGCAGCATAACTAAAAGAGGCAGATACTGCAGACTCTACATAGTTGAGATGGCTTCCCGGAACAGCATCATTTCAGCGCCACACCCCCCCCCCCATTAATGATGAGGTGGGTGAAGAGGTGAAACGCCAGCATACACTGATCACAGTTTACCACCCCAACATAGCCAAGCCTGAGATCTACATCTTTAGGAGCTAAGAGAATACCAACACCTTGAGATCGGAGCTCAGGTGTTGGCTTGTACGATTGAATCAGCTTACTCAGACACTGTGGAGCCTGATTATGTAGAATTTTATATGTTATCAATAAAATTTTGTACTCAATACGAAACTTAACTGGTAGCCAGTGCAAGTTTGATAACACAGGGCTGATATGATCAAACTTTCTGGTTTTAGTTAAAACTCTAGCTGCAGCATTTTGCACAAGGTGTAATTTATGTAATGATTTATTAGAACATCCTGTCAGAAGTGAATTACAATAATCTAACCTTGAGGTGATAAAAGCATGAATTACTTTTTCTGCATCTTGGAGGGAGAGGATATTTCCTAGCTTCGAAATGTTACGAAGGTGAAAAAATGCAATTCTCGTAATATTGCTAATGTGCTTTGTAAAGGAGAGATCTGAATCAATAATGACACCGAGATTATTTACAGATGAACTGGGTCTAATTAAAGAGTTATCAAGGTTTAACATAGTTGGACCCAAGGACAAAATTAACAAAGCTTCTAACACTGTCAGAAACTCTGTTTTATCAGAATTTAGCAGTAGGACATTTTTTGACATCCATATTTTAATATCTTAGATGCAGTCCTCGAGCTTACTGACTGAACGACCATCATTAGGGTTAGCTGAAATGTATAACTGTGTATCATGTGCATATGAGTGGAAACTGATTCCATGTTTACGAATAATTGATCCCAATGGAAGCATATATAATGCAAATAGGAGTGGACCCAGAACTGACCCTTACGGGACACCATATTTAACTTTAGCAAGATCAGAACATTGGTTGTTAACACAGGTGAATTCATATCAATCTGTCAGGTAGGATTTAAACCACTGGAGTGCAGATCCTGTAATGCCCACAGTGTTTTCTAATCTATCAACTAAGATGTTGTGATCTATAGTGTCAAAGGCTGCACTAAGATCTAATAATACAAGAAAAGAGATTTGGTTATTATCAGAGGACATTAATAAGTCATTAACAACTTTAATTAAGGCTGTCTCAGTGCTATGATGAGACCTAAAACCTGACTGAAAAACTTCATGAACGTTATTAGCTAGAAGATGGCGATTCAGCTGGTTGAACACAATTTTTTCTAGGATTTTAGAGATAAAAGGAAGGTTTGATATTGGTCTATAGTTGGACAGTATTAGAGGATCTAAATTGGGTTTTTTAAGTAATGGTTTACTGACTGCACACTTCAGATTTTTGGGGACATAGCCTATTTTAAGTGATGAATTTATAATGTTTATAAAAGGCTCTGTAATATTTGGTAGGAGGTCTTTAAGCAGATTTGTAGGTATTGGGTCTAACAGACAGGATGTTGTCTTTGATTGTGTAATTAATGAGACAAGTTCTTTTTTTAGATATGGGGTTAAAGGTATTTAACTCTTGTACTATATTATTTTCTCTACCACTAGATTTTTCAGAAATCATTGAGGGTTGATTATTGGTTATGCTACATGATGCAATAGATGATTTAAGTCTTATGTTTTCAATTTTATCACTAAAGAAATTTATGAAATCATTGCTGCTGAACTGTGACTGAATCTGATTCAGTAGCACTTTGAGTTAGTTTGGCAATGGTACTAAAGAGGAATCTTTTGGTTGTTTTTGTTGTTCTCTATTAATTCAGAATAATATTTAGTCTTTGCTGCATTGAGTGCATGTTTGTACTCAGTCATACTGTCATTCCATGCAACCCTAAATACCTCTAATTTAGTTTGTCTCCATTTACGCTCCATGGTTCTAGTGGTTTGTTTTAGGGCACGTGTTTGATCATTAAACCATGGAACGAGTCTTTTATCTTTAATCCTTTTTAGTTTAAGTGGAGCGACACTGTCTGTTGTAGAGAACACATGTTTAAGGTATTCCGCTGTGTTTTCAAGTTCATCGGGTCCTGATGCTGATTTAATGTTTAATTCAGGTAAATGTTGTAGGAATGACACAGCAGTGGAGGGAATGATTGTACGCTTCATATCATATCGCGCTTTAATGACTGGATCAATATCAATTTCTAAATCGTAGGTTATCAAATAGTGATCAGAGATGACCTCACTTAGTGGAGCAATAGTTAAATTATTAATGTTAATACCATGTGATAAAACTAAGTCTAATGTATGTTTACAGCGATGTGTTTCATCAACCACACTTTGAGTAATGCCCATGGAATCTAGGATGGCGTCAAAGGCTAGTGAGTCTAGTGGGTTTTCAAAGTGAACATTGAAGTCACCGACTATTAAGGCCTTGTCTGATGAGATTACTATGTTAGTGAGAAATTCACCAAATTCTTTAATAAACTCTGTATATGGGCCGGGAGGGCGGTATATGGTAATAAGTTGCATTAGATTGGATTTATTCTTTAATGAAGATGAGCTGCTTATGTTGAGTACAAGAGCTTCGAAGGATTTTGACTCATACTTATTATTAAGTGTTTCATTTATGTTTTCTTTATAGATCATAGCCACTCCACCTCCTGGTCCACTAAGATGTGGTTTATGAGCATAAGTATAACCAGGTGGAGAGGCATAATTTAATGCTAGGTATTCATTGGCCCTAATCCAGGTCTCTGTGAGACAAAAGACATTTAGGAAGTTATCAGTTATTATTTCTTGAACTAGAGCTGATTTTGATGAAAATTTTTTAATGTTTAATAACCCAAGTTTTAACTTAAAAGTGTTTCTTACATTACTTGAGATTGTATTGATATTAATGAGATTTTTTTTTGGCACACTTTTTGGACTCTTTTTGTTTTTTGCTCATTGCGATACATGATAACTGTCTTAATGGTATGGGACCTAGTTATTGTGGGTGACGACTCCTGGCAGTTCGCAGGCAGTTGGTTAGGCCATTCTGTCTGCTGCCTGGCCTTGGCTCTGAATTGTAAATTTTTATTCCTATCTGAAGAAAAAAACCTATAGGCTATGTTATGTGACATGAGCGCAGCACCCTCCCGGGAAGGATGGATGCCGTCCCGTTTCAAAAGGCCGGGCCTTCCCTCAAAAGTAGACCAATTATCAATAAAGGTAATATTGTTTTCTTAGCACCACTTAGACATCCAGCAATGCAACGACCATAACCTGCTGTAGGTTTCGCCGCCACGCCTAATTGCTAGGGGACCAGAGACAACTACTTCATCAGACATCATTGCAGCGGTTCCACACACCTCTTTAACATTAGCCTTAGTAATCTCTGACTGCTTGAGACGAACGTCATTAGTGCCAATGTGGATAACTATTCTAGAGAATGAGCGTTTAGCATTAGCCAGCACTTTGAGGTTCGCTCTGATGTCTGGAGCCCTGGCCCCCGGGATGCATTGGACTATGGTTGCTGGGGTCTCTAAGGGGGAGCTATTCGCACGTGTCTGAGCTGGGAGTCGCCAATAACCAGAGCACTTTTAGCAACCGGTCTCTCAGTGGGTGAGTCACTGAGTGGGGAAAACCGATTGGACACGTGGATCCTAGAAGAGTGATGCTCAGTTCTACGTGTACGTCGCCTGGTCGTCACCCACTCGCCCTGCTGCAAGGGCTCTAAAGCCGGAGATTTAGCACCTGATCCTGTGGCATTCGGGCTGGCTAAACTGGTCTCTGACACATCTTTAGTAACGTGACCCTGTTCCAAAAACCGAATGCGCTCTTCTAGCACTGAAATCTTCTCCGTCAGACTAAGGACTAGGCTGCACTTTTCACAGGCTGAATTATCAGTAATGACGGAGGAAGACTGTCTATACATACTGCACTGAGGGCACGCAACCAGAGGGGAAAGTGCCATTGTAAAGTTTATATATAAATGAAGAAATAAACTTAGCTTCGGGTGAGTAGAGATGTAAGGTTAGTTCCCGCTGTTACAGCTGATGATGAAACAAAGCAGCGGCAGCAGCTGGTGGAGATGCAACTCTAATAAATCTGGCTGTATTAGCGTCGGATGGAGGTTGAGTCCTGAAGGTTCTCACAATGCGGTGTGTGAAGATCAGCGTCGAGACCAATAAAATCCAATCCGAACAGTTGAATCCGGCGACGCAGATCAGGAGATGGCTCTTATAAATATAGGCTATTATTTATAAAAGAAGCGGGTAATAAATGCAGCAGTTTTGGCAGCAAACGACCGCGATAGTAAGCAGAAAGTGCTAGCGTTAGCGGCTAAAAACGCTAGTAACAACACCGCGATTTGGAGAGTAGTGAGGGACAAAAGGCGGAATAAATGCTATGTAATAACGATGAAGCAGCTGAACAGTCAAGAGAATGTAAAAAAGTAACTAAAAGTAACTAAATAACTAAATAACACTTAATTTAGTAGTAAAGCTTAACAGCTAGACAGCGCACTTGCGCATCTACACACTGACTGCGTGGCAGGAGTGTTCACCTCTCAGTAGGGCTGCAACTAACGATTATTCTGATAATGGATTAATTGCTCGATTATTTTTTTCGATTAATCGATGAATCGGATATAAAAAAAAATAATAATCCATGTCTTCATTTACATTTAGTCATTTAGCAGACACTTTTATCCAAAGCGACTTAAAAATGAGAACAACACAAGTCAGTAGTTATAAAGAAAACCAGCTACACTGTAAAATTATTAAACAGGTCAATAAGTATCTGGTTTTATTTACAGTATGAGTTTAAGGCATCCAATTAGCCCAAAGAAAGTTAAACACAAATCTCAAACACACTGTCACAATATGTGGCATAGTGTGAACAAAATACTAAATTACACAAATTTGTGTAGCTGTAATGTTACCTAATCCCCATCACTCCCATATAGTGCAGTGTCATCACTTATATTTTATCCAAAAATTAAAGCGTGAAACTTGATCATCAACTACCACCATTGTGTACAAGTTGTATGTATTTATAAAGCACATTTAAAAACTGATTAAGATAATTAACCAAAAATATACAGTAACACACGTTCTCCAGCACTGTCATTATCCAGTTAACAACCAAAAACAGCATGAAGCATGCTCTGGTTCTCATAGTGTTACGTTGCACTGTTACATTGATTCACTTCAAATCTAAATAAACTCGGGATATTGTGTAGTGGTTTACTCTGTTTTTGAGCTCCTTCATCCTCCTCGGTGACTCCAGCATATTTAGTTTGCTCCGTGCAGGTCAAAACATTTTCGCAGAGTTCGCATGTTCCACGTTCTTTATTTGTGTGCAGCGTGAAGTGCTCCCGCAGTTTTGATGATTTAAACGGAAGCTTTTTTTCTGCGTTGGCTGTGTTTCATTTATCAACTTGTTTTGCAGATTCCGCCTCGTTCTGTTCAACCTGCTATTTTTATTTTTTTTCTCAGCGTTGTTGAAGCGCTACAGGTGATGTAAACGGTTACGGCATTGAGAGTAACGCGGAAATCGTGCGACCCAACGAATCGATAACGAAATTCATTATCGAAACTTTTCATAATCGATTTTTATTGATTTTATCGAATTGTTGCAGCCCTACCTCTCAGCACTTGGGCTTTCCAGTTCGAGTCCTAATCTGGGTGTTTTTTCGTGTTCTGTCCACATAGGTTTCCTTCAGGTTCTCCGGTATCCTTCCACATTCCAAAAACCCCAAAAAATGGATCAAAGTAAATTGAATGCTCCAAATTGAAAAATAAAACATCTTAATCATTATGCATGTTTGCTTAGTGCGAGTGCACCATTCTTCACTTTAAAATGGAACAAACTCGCAATATTAAAGTGACTTACCCTGCTGTTAAGCGCCCTTAATCCTCATCTGTGACACAAACATATTTAACAACGAATCGATAATGATATTCGTTGCCGACACTTTTTTTGTTGGCCATTTTTATTATAGATTTAATCGATTTTTATCGATTCATTGTTGTAGGCCTTACATCATCTTTACTTTTAATTACACTTTATCATTTGGGAATTAAAGACACATGGTACTTGTGAATGGGGGGGGGGGGGGGGGGGAAGTACCTTCCCATTTTGAGAACTTATACCATAATCAATAGGTGTGTGTCACCAACTGTCCGTTCTTCCCCGGAAGGAGGGCGGCTAACGCGGAGGTGTAGCGTTCAGCCGCTCGCGCCTTGTGAGCGCTCCCGGGTACCGACCACGCGGGGAATATAGCGTGCGTCGGTCCACGGCGAACGCTCCCACGGGATACGACCCACGCGGGGAAGGTGCGCAGCGCCGTACCGTGGTTGAACGCGGAAGGAGAGTCCAAAACACCGGGATAAAAGCCAAAATGTAAATTTAATAAAAATTGGTGACGGGACACCAACAGAAAGGGGGAACAAACGAAACAAAGTAACATCGGGTTTACAACCACAAAATAAAGACGTGCGACAAAGGGAAGGAAAACTCAGAATAAATACAAAAGGAACTAAACACGTGAACAAAACAAACCAATCACCCAACGAAGACAATTACCACCCCAAACGAGGGACAGGTGCCACAGGCACCTGTAACAGTGTGTACTTTATCAAAAAGATTTTTATATTATTAAAGAAAAAGCTCCTCCGTTACAAGGCCTGTTGTATGGCCATTTCATTTTGTTTACCTGGTTTATATTGACAAGACAATTTTTCCTTTTTTTGCAGTTTTTATTTGACCAGTATCTATGACCACTCTATATTTGAGGCCTTCAGCAAAGTGGTTCAGAAGCTAATCCCACAGCTACCCACCTTGGAGAACCTGCTCAACATCTTTATTTCTGTAAGTACTTTGTTGTTCTCAAATATACAATACTGCACATATACCAAAAAATACACAGTAACACATACAGATAGTCTTATACAGATATTTTGACAACTCTGTTTAAATTCTTTTTTTTTTTTTTCTATTTTAATATACAAGAAAAACATGTTCTGTTCAGAAAACAACCGTTTGGACATTTTAATGCGAAGTAATATGTATATAAATAAAATAAATAAATAAATATGTTTAATTTATGTTTAATTTATTGCATAAAACTTAAAATATTAAATGTAACCTGTACAAAATTTTTTTACTTCCCTCCCAACCTAACATTTTACCTTCCCTGGACTTGTCTGTATAGCGTCTTTATTTTCATATTTTATTTGTGTGTATGGTGTCATCTGAAACCTTTCAGTATATGGTGTTTGTATATTTCTGGCTACACCTGAAGTACTGATGAAGACTATCATTCAAATAATGTAAACAAAATTTAATTTAAGACTCTTCTACTTTCTTGCTAATTCAGTCTTCCTTTGTAGCTGGTTGTTTTTCTGTTGACATGTTTACTTTTCATACCCATCTGCTTGCCATGTACCTTTTCTTAAGTCTTGGGTGTACACGTCTGATTGTCTATTCTCTGCTCTGTCAGAATTCAGGAATTGAGAAGGCCTTCTTGTTTGATGTGGTTAGTAAGATTTACATAGCAACTGACAGCTCTCCGGTGGACATGCAGTCCTACGAGTTGTGCTGTGACATGATCGACGTGGTCATAGATGTCTCCTGTATATATGGGTAACACACTGTCATATTTCAATATTTTTTGGAGTGGAAGCAATATTTTTATGAAGAATAAAAATGAATAGAGATCCTCGCAAATTTCTATTGTTTAATTTGTATGTTGTTCTCTGTTCAGGTTGAAGGAAGATGGCAGTGGCAGTGCTTATGATAAGGAATCAATGGCCATCATTAAACTCAACAATACCACTGTTCTCTATTTGAAGGAGGTTACAAAGTTTCTGGCCCTTGTCTGTATACTCCGAGAGGAGAGCTTTGAACGCAAAGGTTGCTATATTTTTCAGTTTAACTTTTCATGTTGTGCCCTATGTTTGAACTTTTTGATCTTTGAAACACCTCATGGTGATCATTGATTGGCCCTTGTGACTATAGTAATCAGTTATTGGCTTATGCAAAATTTCTGCATTAATTTAATCAAAAAATGTGCTAAAGCTATTCAAATTAAATAAATGACACATAATATTAAACCTGGACATTTGCTTAAAATAAATTATTTAATGATTACTATTATTAATTATATATATTTTTAATTGGCAAAAACATGTGAACCTTTTATGTTTAACAGATAATATAAAGGTGAAATTTAAGTGGAATGACAATAAGGTGTGAGTGGGTGCCTTGTCTCATTCATTTAAAGAGTATAGATTTATTAAAGTATGCTTATAACAACACTTGTTAGTGGCATGCATGAAATGAGATTTCTTAAGACCATAGATGAAAAGTTGTTGATATTTTTCATCACAGTTTGCTGGAATATAGTAATATTTATAGTATTATTAAATGCTGTCTAGGACCAGATGCATCCAAACTAGACTTGTGAACATTAATATTAGTCAATGTGAGAGAGGCCTGTAATTACCTTTTTGTTACCTTTGGTTTCTTTTTGACCCGGAGGTCTGTTACATGCCTTCCTCTTGTGTTCTGATCTTTATAGATCAAGTACTTCTGGGGAGGGTTCATTTTTGCATTTATGTGGATTAGTGAAGAATCCTTAGTTTCCATGTTTTCTTAATAGATATGAGTTATAAGCTATTAACTTCTCTTCTATTTTAATTTTAGGCCTAATAGACTACAATTTCCACTGTTTCCGAAAAGCCATTCACGAAGTCTTTGAGGTGGGTCTGCCCATGGTGCGAACAGGTTCCCAGGCAGTGGGAACACCCTGCCTAATGAAAGCAGTTACACTCAACGGTACACCAAGAAGCACTGTGTAGGAAATTAACGATTTGTGATTAAGAAATGCAGAAGATATGGGACTCGGCTGTGAAATCTGAATGACTGTAAATGTGAGGTTACTAACCTGCCAAGTGTTCTCTGCACTCTGATGCCTTATACACAGATGGAGAGTGAGACTCTTAAATTATACAGATGGAGGACAAACGCTGGTGCAGTAATTAAATGGAAGAGAAGAGGCAAAAAGCAGTTGCTTTGTCGCATCACACGTTGGTGTCATTACAAACTGATTAACAGTAATCAAAGTGAATGGTTGGGCAATGGGCGCTGCGTCAGAGAGCTATTTGGTAAGCTCTGTACTGATGTGCTATGGGATGCCTCTAGTAGTCACTTGACTCCCCTGTGGTGTAATCCGCAACTACAGGTATAAGGCATGACTACTTTACCCAAAGCCTGATGCAAGTACCTGCTTACATTTACTTAACCCTGTTTTTTTTTTTTTTTTTTTAAATGTTGCTTTCCTCAAGGGTTTCCTGAGGAGTGTGAAAAGGGATTAAAGTATTTTGTGTAGCTTTGTGTAATGGATGCCTGCGTGCGTGCGTGTGTATTTATGTGTGTTTATTTCTAGCCAGTTAAGCCTCACAAAGTTGAGACCACACTGAGCTGCACAGTTTAATTATAAGATTATTATTAATAATATCAAGACCACATCTTGACTTTTACAACACTTTACACTGTAATGTAGCCGACTGCTAGAATGCAGAGATTCTGTAATCCAGATCTAATAAACTGTGCAGCCGAATTGGAAGCAGCAGGGAACTCTTAGGGGACACTGTGATCAGAAATTGATTCTAGAAGTGTCACAACTCAACGTGTTCTTTCGTGTCCAATTGAACTGTGGAATGAAGTACATTCCAGTTGCTAGATTTGAGCATGTTCACCATCTCACCCTCTTCATAGGATTAACAGTGTTCCTTAATCAAATATATATTTTTAATTGACCAGTATGCTTAAATTCCATGTATGTCATCACTCATTCCAAGCATGTAGGCAGATGCACACTAACTCGGTGAAGAGGAAATACGACCAGAGCTCTGTGGGATTTCTCTTGACTTTTTCTGATTCTAGCTTAAACAACATAGGGTTTTGTCTGCAAAGATGTTAACATTCACATAAAATAAAACATATCCAGACACAAAGGATGACTGGCTTTATTGTAGCTGCAGAAGTTTAAGTAGGCACTCATAATTTAACATTTAATTGGAAACAAAAATCACAGTGCCTTGCTTGAGTTTTTACCACAACTTATCTGCTATTAGATTTTAAAATTTGGCCTGTTTGCCATTTGTCTCAAGTTAAAGATTTGAATCTATATGTAAGAATACTTTATTTTGTGACTAAGTATACTTTAACATAACTTATCAGTATTTTAAGATGAGAAATATCCTTCAAGTGTGATGCTGCCTCCAACCTGTGTTCCTGCAAAAATGGTCTAATTATGATTAACAGTATGGTTGCAATACAGGTTGTGTAAAAAGCTCAGATATCAGATATTCTTCTTAAATTTTTTTGATAAAAAACTTTAAACATTGCCACTTAATATGAGAAACACTTCTTTTTTTTCCTGTCCTTTTTAAAACTCAGTTTTGTTGTATCTGGCACACAGTAACCATATGCACAGGTTATCCAGCTCAACTTAAAACATCTGTACTTATTGTTCTTGCACTTAACACGGGTGTGAAAACATGAACCACCGAGAATGCATAACGATCTGACTCTTCAGATCTCATTCAGAAGTGGGACTGTGTTCACAGGGTTGTTGATATGTGATGTTTAATCAGATTACCGGTAGGCAGCTTTAAATACATATAAATATGTTTATATTTAAACATATAAATATGTTTAAACCTGCCATTAGATTTTGATCTTGATTAATCATATACTTTAGTTTGTCTACTGCAACAGGTCATACTATTAAAATGTTTGGGAAAGTTTATACTGATGCATGGTCCTGGTTAGATTTTTTTTTATTATTAGAAGGATTGAAAAAGCCCTCTTTTGTTATTCATCATAGCGATATTATTATTCTCGCTCAATGTACTGACTTTGTTCAGACTCACACAGTGCACAGAAGCTCTGGAGCATCAAGATTTAAAACTACTGTATGTCCACTTACTGTGCACTTTATTAAACACATCTAAATTAGTGCTTCATCTTGTAGATGTAGCTCATCTTTTGTTGCACAGTTAATATTAATAATTCTCTAATCCTTTATCAGTACTCACATGCTGCTGCCTACAGGATGCTGGAACATTTGGTGGTTCTAAATATACAGGTTGTCTAAATATTTGTTTTAATATATAATATTTATTTTAGTATTCAGATATTTATTACTTAACCTGACAAAACTGATGTAATTATAATCTTTACACTATAAAACAGACCTTTGTTTCTTATACAGGGATTTTGTGTGCAAGCAATAATATAATTTAAGGTATGTTTTCATTATGTGAATAATCAAATGTTTTACTTTGAAATGATCCATCCATCCATTATCTTCTGCTTTATCCTCTATTAGAGTTGCGGGGTGGTTCCCAATGACCATCCAGGAGAGAACATCTGGATCAGATACACCCAGGACAGGGCACCAATCTATCGCTGGGCACACACTCACTCACAGACACACTCTATTTGGGGTAATTTGGAGAACTCACTTAAATTCATCCATGTTTGTAAACTGTGGGAGGAAACCGGAGAACCCAGAGGAAACCCACGTGGACACAGGGAGAACATAGAAGGTCCACCCAGATGGGGATGTGAACGAGGAATCCCTAGCGCTGAGAGGTGAACGTCCTAACCACTAAGCCAACTGTGCCACCCCACTTTGAAGTGATACATCATTTAAATTTCTCAAAATTGATATATAATAATATTACTACAGAATTTGTTAATTTAAATATACTATGCATTTACTAGTTTATACACAAGTATTTCTGAAGTCATTTCATGGCAGACAGTTATTTAACCAATCACACAATTATAACATAAATTGTGGCACAAGTGTATCACTAGGGATTTCTGAATAGGTGGACTAAACTTTTACTTGGTTGACTTCAGTATTCATAGGGTTAAATGTGGAGAAATACCCTGTAGAGTTTGCCATTCTCTTTCAGGGCACATGCACATTCGTACACATTCATACACATCTTCAGTTCAACTACTAGTTAGATTTTTAGACAAAAACCTCAAAAACATGCAACATGCAAACTCCACTGTAAATGCATTTTGTCCACCCATTTCAGCAAATATAATACATTCTTAATTATAGGAAAGAGCAAAAGATATTTCACCCCATACTGATCCTGATGCTTGTGCATATTAGCAAAAAAAGGCTTTCCACAATAAACTCCTGGCACAATAAAACAAAATCTTTAAATTGTATTATTTTGAAATGTGCATACATGAAGTACATGCATCTGAAGTAGCAGGTTCATTAATTGTGAATTAACATTAAGAAAATCGATTTAATTTTACTTTAAAGTCAGAATTGTGCACCTCACATTATAAAACAGCCTGAATAGTATTACTGCAAGTCTGGTGTTCAGGCCCTAAGACGCCGGGGGAAGCATTAAGCCTCGCAGCTATTGTCACAAGTCATTATGAAAAGTAGGCTAGGCAGTTAAAATCCACTTCCACACAATTTAGAGGCAATGAAACACTGACAGAATTGTATCCACTTCATTAAGTCACTAATTTCTGGTAAATATTCAGCAATAGATCCTCTAAATGGCTTCCTGCTGCCCTCAAGTAATTGTGCTGTTTTGCTGCACATGGTCTCGTCTGTCAGTAGAGCCATTTACCTTTCAATGACTACTTTTTTCAAAGCATGACCACTGGCATGTAGGTATATTTCAACAGGAAACATGTGAAAGTATAAAAGCATTCAATTTTGTTTGTATTGATGGACACAACTTCAGTACGCTTAGAAATTTGCTTTGTATGAGTGTCTATCAGCACTTTAATGTGACTCTTAAAACTAAGAAGAAATCTGAAGTTACCCTAATCCCCTTTACTGATAGTTCTGCACTATTCAAATGCTATGCACATCGTCCGCAATGTTATGAGGTTATTGATGCAATGGCTCTTTATACTGCTTTTCTGCAAAATAAAATGTTTTATAGCCATAAAATAGTGGATTAATTCAGACAGAACATTATCAAAGGCCTAGGTGTAAAATGCACGACCTGCCACTAATTCCAAAGATATATTGCTGTAATAGATTCCTTAATCAAATATGACATGACCTACACTGAGCAAAGGTCCAGTAACAGCAACTGGTAGGCCGGACATACTTAGATAAGTAATTTTAGAGTAAGTGCTAAGTGGTCTAAAAGTACAGATCATAATTGTTTTTTTGCAAAGATATAAGGCCCTCAATTTGCATATTTCCCACTTATTTTCTTAAATAATCTGGCTTTGTACATCCTATATTCTGACTATTGCCACTCCCAGAACTTCTACTTACTCAGATTGTCATTACATATAAGCATGTACCTCAATATTAATCCACCAAGTCACAGACATAGTATGGTTACACTATTGTAACCATAATATTTCTGTGACTTGGTGGACAGTGGGTCAGTACATGGTCAGTGGTGATGCTAAGGCATTTTACAGAATTAATTTGTACAGTAAAGTGGCAGAATATAGCAGAGTCTATTGGATGAACATTCAAACTAATTATTACATTAACAGACTATATACCATAAATAATACCATAAATAAAAAGTGTTAATTCATATATATGACTGTGAACGTAGCATTATAACTAAGCTAATTCTGCCATTGTTATAATGAAAACTTACAGTGACAGATGTACTGGGAAGGGCGGTACGGTGGCTTAGTGGATAGCGTGTTCGCCTCTCAGCACTAGAGATTCCAGGTTCGAATCCCAATCTGGGTGGAGTTTCCATGCTCTCCCTTTGTCCCCATTGGTTTCCTCCTGGTTCTCCAGTTTCCTCCCACAGTCTAAAAACATGGATCAAGGTCAACTGAATTCTCCAAATTATCCCTAATAGAGTGTGTTTGTGTGTGTCTGCGTGAGTGAGTGTGCCCAGCAATAGGTTGGCGCCCTGTCCTGGATGTATCTGCCCAACGCCTGAATGGGCATGGGGAACCTCCTGCGATCTTAGTAGAGGATAAAGCAGAAGATAATGGGTGGATGAAAATAGTCCTATTACTTAGTTCAGTTTTGTGTGTATAAATGCTAATTAAACTTTGATGTTCAGAGTTGTGCATAATAATAATAATAATAATAATAATATATTTGATTTGTAATGCAATTTAAATTTCAATGAAATCTCAAAGTGCTCGTCACAGTGAGAGGCAAAGGTTAAGAAACAAATAGTTAAAAACAATAAAGGTCCACACGAGGACAGTTGTAGATGCATAGAACTGTCCTAATTAGTCTTTTCGTCCTAATAAGTCTTTTTTTTTTTTTTAAAGATGCTGTACACTGTGGTGTTCTCAGGGAGTGTGTGTGTGTGTGTGTGTGTGTGTGTGTGTGTGTGTGTGTGTGTGTGTGTGTGTGTGTGTGTGTGTGTGTGTGTTTAGTTAAAACCAGTTTAACAGCTTTAATTAGTTCCCCATTGTGGGCAAAAATATATTCTTCACAGATCATGAAAAGTTGTAAATTTTTTACTTCAAATACACAATGTGACCAAATATCTAGTGTAATGTTTGTTTTATAGCACATGAAGCTATTCTAAAGAATTCCCTTCATCCACTTTTTGCTAACAATTTGGAGAGTGTCTGTTTCACTATTACATTATTTGTTATATGTTTTACATAGCGGCACGGTGGCTTAGTGGTTAGCACGTTCGCCTCTCAGCATTAGGGATTCCCGGTTCGAATCCCCATCTGGATGGAGTTTCCATGTTCTCTCCGTGTCCGCATGGGTTTCCTCTGGGTTCTCCGGTTTCCTCCCACAGTCCAAAAACATGGATCAAGTCAATTGAGTTCTCCAAATTGCCCCATGTGGAGTGTGTTTGTGTGCGTGTCTGTGTGTGTGAGTGTGTGCCTAGCGATAGATTGGCGCCCTGTCCTGTCCTATAGGATAAAGTGGAAGATAATGAATGAATGTTTTACATAGAAATGCTTTCGGTGACCTAAAACAAAAACTAGTGAAATGGAACATTAATTGAACGTTTGCTCAAAAAATGCTCTGTCTTAATGGGTACACAGTCGTCACTATGTAAATATTGCCAAAATTTAGCCCAGTAGAAATGTTTTAGCAATAAAAACACTCAAGTATATATGGGTGGGTGGCTTAGTGGTTAGCACGTTCACCTCTCAACACTAGAGATTCCCGGTTCGAATCCCAATCTGGACATCTGTTTTTTGATCACTAGATGGAGCCAGTGCTTTGATTTCTGATGGCCGTTCTTCAGTAGGGCATGCTCGCGTGGTGGCGGACATGCAAATGAAATGTTAACATCTCACAGTTGTGTATGGAGGAGGGGCTGAGAACAGCATGATGTACAACTGTAATTTGCCTGAATAGCAACCCTGAAAATTGCTTTGCTTTATCACAACCGACGCCGCAGTTCCCATCCCCTTCACTCAAAAACACTAATGACCAGTGGCTAATAAGTGGAAACATCAACTGTTTTTTCATCTGTGAGCTTGACTGTGTTAATACGCAAACGTCTTCAGCAGTGTAAATGAGTGACAACGACACAGAGCCACAGCATCACTTCTCAGAACTTCTATTTGTTTCTGTTTGTAAACTCAAGATTTTGGAGACTCCTCTAGTAAATATGTGTTATCGCTCTTAACTTTCTGAAACTTGGAAAGAAGATAAAGAATGGCTCTAAATAATGTTGATCCAGTATAACTTACGTCTGATTTGTGGCACATTCGGAGAAGGGAACTTAAAACTTACTAGAAATGTCAGTCAGTTCACATCCATTTCTCATTGTTTTTCCCAATTTGAAGAAGTTACTTGTATGGTTTGGATTAATTCATAATTGAAAAAAAAATAAAAAATACACTTCTTACTGACTTACTGGTTGTTCGTGTTTGGCTGAAATAAAAATGGTGATCACATAATTTTGTCTGCATATTGTATGTTTATTTGGAAATGTAGGAGTAAACTGGATGCTTTTTCGATCTAGCCTTGTAGATGATGGCAGCATGCTCTTGCGCTTTCCTGTGATAATTAGGCCTTGAAGCATTCACAATTCATTCCACCTGTGGATGCATCTGACGCCAACTATGTATCCCAGCACCATTTAAATGTTTGGTGCTGGCACATTGTCTTGAATATGGTGTAATTCTATTGAGAGGCGGGTCCCTCCTGCCTATATTGACACACCACATGGCTACCCTCTCTGTGTCCTGACATGGCTTTATTTTTCTTGATTTTTTTTTTCAAACTATATCTCATGCCACATACATGGGAACGGAAGTGGAGAGCTGTCAGTCTTGCTGGTCCCACTGACCTTGGCAGGCCATGCTTTTCGCTTTTCACACCTAGGCTTTCAGTAATGTTCCATCTCAGGCAAGGACACGGCAGATACCATCGGCAACAGGTGTGTTTTCATAAATTTAAAATAACGTGCTATTCCTGAGCCTGTGAAATTCTGTTTCTGGTCCTCACTTGTACACACCCTGTTACACTTGTGTAGCCACCCGTAAAAAAATCATCAACAAAAACGAATAAAAGTGCAATATTATTTAGGAAAATAACACTCACTGAAAATCCTGATTATTTATACACAAATTCCATCCTCCTTTTTTCCTTTAATAATATTTAATTTGTTCCATTAAGCATTCATTTTCTAATGAAGTTATTGCTAAAAAGTCCAGTTATATTTCTGTAATAAGTTTTAATTGACTGAAAATGTCCAATCATCAAAATTACACTCCAATCAAAGGGCATGGATTCACTAACAACAGGCAACTGCTGAAAGGCAGTTGCCAACACAAAATCTGAAGCAACAGGTTGAAGCAACAGGTTGATTGATTATGTAATACTACTGCAAAATTCATTCTGAAGGCCTAGGCAGAAATATTTAAAACCTGGCAACAAGTGATGCTGAAGTGTGATTGGTTAAATGCTTTCACAAGAAAATACAATTCTGGAAGCAACCTGGGAAAGGCTATGACATTAACAACAGTATGTAATTTAGATACTTTCAGGCCTTCAGAGAAGGCCCTACTTGTCTGCCACTGCCCACTGATTGGAAGACTGGCAACAGTCAGGGGCTGCCCATTTTTCTTCCTCCCTCCTGCCAGAAGTAGCACCGCTCTCTTAGGTGGTGCTCTTTTTGAGCAGCTGGGAAAAAGAAAGGCTCCTTCCAGCATCTTGGTACTGTTTCCTTTATTTATTTTGTTAAGTGTGTTTACACAGTCAGAGGTAAACATGTTTGGGGTATGGTTTGGTGTGTAGAGGTCATGTGCTGTGCATGGTATGTAGGATGTACATACACCCTGAGACATTTTATATAGCTTTTTTTTTATTTTAATATTTGAATGAATTGGTCTCTTCTGTTTCTTTTGTCTCATGTGGTTGAGTCTGGTTTTAAGTGTTGTTTACATTTAAGTGTTGTTTACATTACCAGTTGCCATGACCCATAACAACTTTAACCCCACATTTAATTTAATCCTTGTAATTTCCCTATGCAGGTAAGAAGGGAGTAGGAACACAAGAAGAGACAGAAAAACATAAACAGAAAAATATAGAAAGTGAGAACAAGTAATGGAAGGGGAGGCAGAGAATGGCAGCAGTCTCCTGTATTTTTGTAGGGGGCCATCAGAGCGTGTCAGGCCGGGGCAGCCAGCCAGCAGTAAGCTAATGGGCAGTGCAGTGGCAACTGTGACTAAAGTAGCAGAGACAGATGCCATTATCTCAACCTCATGCAGATACAATGCACAGGACAGTGCAGTTAGACCCACACACTCGAAGACTAAATGCGTGTGGGTTTCTGTTTGTCTGTGTGTGTGTGTGCATGTTTTATTTAAATATTTGAACCATGTTTTTTCTATTTCTAAATGTTCATAAATTTATTTACTATATGTATAGACTGCATGTAATATTTCACCAATAACAAAAACCTATTTATATAATTGAATTTATTTATATAATTTAATTTTATATATAAAGTTAAAATTTATTTACTGTTTTAAAAGTGTTACTTCCATCACCTTATTAAATGAAATATGGAATTTGACATGGGTTTGCTAAATATTTGCATAAGACTGTATGTGAAGGTTGGTCTATGCTTGTTTAAACTTAATAGACTCAATAGAGTAGCACTGGATAATCGCTAACACAGGGCTGTCCTGTTCCCCTTGTCTGAACCTGTCCACAGTCAGCAACTTGGTGGGTTACGCCACCGGTACACTGGTTTCACACATAGACCGTGACTCTGCTCACCCATTTCTCATTGTCTATTCACAAGGATCATGAAAAGCATATCGCAGGCTCTGTGCTATCATCAGACCTGGATTTAAAGTACTGCGTCCTCGCTTCACTAGGGCTGCTTTTGTCACAGATGGGGGCAAAAATGGATAAGTGTGGGCTGTGTTTTAGGTTTAGACCTGACTTGTTACACGGTGTCTTTCTTGGTGGAACAAATGTGAAGTTGAAGATGCAACCAGTAAGATGTAGCTTAGTGATGGATGCTGACACTGGATTGTCAACTTGAAAATTATTTGCCAGTCTCTTGTCAGATGTGAAGCTGCAGACCTCAGAGATGGGAGGAGGGATAGAGCCTGTGCCTGTACCATAGCGATCTGCATAGGAGCTCAGGATTCTTGCATTCTCTCCCTCAGATACTACTTTTTTCCATAAATAAGTCAATGGCCCTGGAGATTATAATATAATATATCTTAAATGTTGCTGTAATGTTCATGCTGAAGCATGTAAAAATATTGTATGTATAGAGGAAGTAAGGGCGGCACGGTGGCTTAGTGGTTAGCACATTCGCCTTTCGGCGCTAGGGATTCCTGGTTCGAATCCCCATCTGGGTGGAGTTTCCATGTTCTCCCCGTGTCCGCGTGTCCGAAACGTTCTCCCCTGGATGGGCATGGGGAACCCCCCCCCCCACCTTAACATAGGATAAAGTGGAAGATAATGGATGGATGGATAGAGGAAGTAAATGGATTACTGAAAAGTAATTCTTTAGGGCTTTTATAAGTGTAAATGCAAATGAAGAACCAAGCTTTTTGTATTTTAGCAGATGTTTGCCATACTGTGATTATTATTTTTACTGGTTACACATTATCACCTTAGATTTGTTTACCTCAGCATAAAGTATGCCATGTATCTTTATTAATTTGTTTATCACTTGAGCAATGTTGCACAGTAGAGACCAAAGGTGTGGAGATATTTATCTGTATTTACCTTTTTAAATTACAGAATAATCGAGGAGTCAGATGGAAAAGACTAATGAACAACAAACTGTAGTTTCTGATTTCATACATTTGTTAAATTTAAATTTAATAAACTATGATTGTTTTGTGTGGATGAACTCACTCACATCATCTGACCAAAATGATGCCAGTCTTGCAATAGGTTGCATTAACATTTTGACTATATTCACACTACCATGCTGAAGTGGCTAAAATGTAATGTTTTCCCTAACGTAATTTAGATCTTTTTAATGGCCATGTGGACATGCCAAATATTATTTTCTAATTTGACCCTTCAAATTAGCCGGAATAACTTTCATCAGTGGTTATTAATCTGACAAAAATCGGAATCATTGTCAGACAGGAATTTATGGGACTTGCTTCTCTGCTCTAGCCCTTTTTATTCATATATAATAGCTACGTACAGTTAAAGTTGCTGTCTGATTATGTTCGCTGATGAATAGTTTGTCATCCTCCAGAACAAAATGCAATGCAATCAAGTGCTACTAGTGCCTCTGTTTCACCGATTTGGCCAAGAATATGATGAATTCTGTTCTGGAGTGACACAATTGTGTAGTACAAAAAATAAAATTCAAGTCACTCTATTAATGAATTTAAACTGTCTAAATAGTCAAATCAGATCAGATACTTGTAATATAAAAATACCCTTGGATGTTTGAACTGCTATTTACTGCCAATTACACAGCCATTGATAGCATTCAATAAAACTTTAAGGGTCATGTAAGGTCAAGCAAGAGAGTTTTATGTTTTAACAAAGAACTTACAAGCATTTCAAATACATCATGATGAAATGTGCTGTCTGAGCTGCAGCACCACAGACAGTAAAATATGTTCCCACCTGTGTAAATTGAGATGCTTTAGTGCACAAGTTATTGCTCTTCAATGGACAGAAGCCTTGAGAGAAATATTATTATTTTGTATATCTTAGTTTTATTAGCTCTTTAAAGACTTGGTAAATAAAAGAAATGATGTGTGCAAAAAGGTACTGTGTTGATTTAATATGGGATGCATCACATTATTGTTTTAATATCAGGTAGTATTATATCATAATGGATGTGTAACAATGCTGAAAACAATGTTTAGAATGCCATACATATAAAATTGAATAATGGGTACAAAAGCCTAAATAAGTTTACAATAAGATGAAATACAGTGAAACTGGGTATGTATTCTCAAGATGAAGTAAGTCTAATACAGAACTCAAACATTTCAAAATTAGCTGAGAAACAGAATGTCCCTAGTGTTAAGAGCTAAGAACCAAACAACTTAAATGTTAAAACAAACAAAGACCAAAATGAAGAGACAAGTCTGGACCAAGGAGTATCTACAGTAAATTTAATCTCATCACAGGGAGGGTCATAAACTGAACCACATGCTATAAACTAGAGAAGAAAAGGGGTTGCTAGCTCTTCTCCAAAAGCTTAAAAAATCAGACCTGCACTTTGAAACCATTAAAGTCAATCAAGTACTTAGTGTTTACAAGCTTAGTGTTTGGCAGTTTTTTCCCCTTACTTTAAATAGACATTTAAAGTGACTTTGAATATAAAAAAAGGTTAAATTTTTTAAACCAGTTATAATTTTATGTATTTAAGAGAAAAAAAAAATGAATATATAAATAATAATAATAATAATAATAATAAGAAGAAGAAGAAGACGAAGAAGAAGAAGAAGAAGAAAAATAAACACAAATCAAGAAAAAATGTATATGACTCAAGTAAAATTATCTGCCAGTATAGTGAGTAAATTTATCTTGTATGGTCTTTGAAACTAGATTATTTACTCAGAAAGCTGTAGAGTCAAAAATCAGATTTGTTACACTTTTTAACGATTTTTTTACTTAATTTTTTTTTACTTGTATTTGCCTATGAACTTGAGCAGATTATTTGTTATAAGTGAAATTCTGAGAATAATTATTTTGTGATTATTTGTGATTATTTATTATTTATATATTGTGATGTATATTAAACAAGGTCAATTAGTTGGTGTATAAAGTGCAGTAGATATTTTTGCTCTGCTTTTTCATGCCAATAAAAAAAGAAATGAGCAGTACGGTTTGATTAAAATCACAGTACATTGAAGTTCTAATATGCTGTTTAGTTTTTTAGTGCTTTGCTGAAGTGGTTTATTATACATGTATAGTTGCTTGTCCATTGTTGATATTAAATTGCAATAAATAGGGAAGAATTTGTTTGCATTGTATGGTGGCTTAATGGGTAGATTGGTCACCCAAGAGCAAATTTCTCAGTTTGGTTTCAAGGTATAAAGCAAAATGCTTCTTACTAAAGTTTGCATTTTCTCCCTAGTGGTCACATCTGTTGCTAGGAGTGAAAACAAATTCGGTGCTGTATGCCAGCACAAGCCTTTTTTAATGTTCATAATTATAAATTGTTATAACAATTTGACAATGCATTATAATTTGAATTTATTTAATCATTCGTTTGTTTGGGTGTTTAGACATTCTTGCTTAAAATAAGATGATTACACTTTACTTTAAGTCTGTAAAAAGCATTTATACGCTTTTAGTCATTATGTACTATGTACATAATTATGTACATTATGTACTATTTATACAATCTCTATATAATAATAACAATAACAATAACAATAATAATAATAATAATAATAATAATAATAATAATAATAATAAGTTGCTGAACAGTTAATATAATTTATAAGGAATTATGTCACTTTTTTGGCATGTTCTTATAATACTTTGAGTGTGGTTATGTACCTCTATGGACATAACAAAGTATTAAAAAGCCATATGAATACATTATAGAGCTTTTGAAATGTGTTAATAATGCATTATTAATATTTTTACATTTACCATGATTATTAAAAGTTTGTAAATCTTTTAAAAATCTTTTGTAAAAATCTTTTACAGGTAAACATATGTCATATCTAGTAGTTGTAGTGCAGTTTCATTCTGTAGTTCTGCTTGTATGCACTCAGTCCAAAACATTAATGTAGAGATCTGTGACAGTTCTCTTGTTCAGCTACACTATCAGGACACAGTATGAAAACATATTAATGAGGATAAATGAGCCTAAACCTCGTTTGTCTCGCTGTGGTGTCACAAAAATAACTTGTCCTTAACCTGTAATAGGTACAAAAGCATTTTACTGAAAAGATCTGGGCATGTAGTCAAAATCACTGTATTAATTTTTGAATTTTTTTATTTATCTGAACTAAGCTAGGAGCAATTGAATGTCACAATGTCAAAGATTTTGTGGCATTTGATGACTGACGCAGTCAGTCTGGTAACTTTAGATCTTAATACAGCTATCTAAATGTCAGCAAAAATAAATCAGTCGCATTTATTAAAAAAAAAAAGTAAATCATGCTATTATATTTTATTTTAATATATTTTGCCTTATTTTTCCAAAAAAAGCTACAGCCACATGTCAAATTTTCACTCTAGAGAAACATTATTAGCATGTTTTGCTTCCTTAGGGTAAGAATAACTGACAGTGTTTTAATATAATTGTTCTAATATGATGGGGATTTTTTTTTAACAAAACTATTATTATTAAGAAAACCATGTCATATTTAGATTAATAGAAACTTTCAGAATGTATATGCTGTGACTATGCAATTATATTATATCACATTATATTATAACAGCATCATGTCATGTCAGTTATGCAGTAATGAGTTTTAAATTGATTACACACCTCTGTTAATCACTTGGCCATACCACATTTACATACCACATTTTATAATTTACAGATGAACCTTTCTTCACAATGTCTTACAGTTGGCAGAAGTTGAATATTCAGTGTCCAAAGCTTTACTACTGGAACCTTGAGGCCTTGTTCACCTGGTAAAAAGTGTGTCTTTGCTGAATAAATGCTGAAAAGGTGATCTGAGTCACATAGATACACTGGTTAGCAAATTATTTATTTGTGCATTAGTATAAAATACAGTATAAAATATCCACAGCTGTTCACTCAAAATGCATTTGGAGATGTTTTCAAATATCATGTATAATGTAAACACAGCTGTAAATCTGTGATCTAATCAGCCAAGACACATCTTTATGCCAGGTATAAACAGGACTGGAGACATTAAATATGAGCCATGGCAGGGTTGTGGATGGACAGAAACTTTTGTGAGGGAGGTGCAGAACAGAATGGATGGTGATTGAAGGTAATTGATGTTAATGGTTTATTAAAGGTCTATATGCAGATGAAGAGAGTTTGCATCGGCCACAGGAGCAGGACTTTGGTGGCAAACACATCAGCCAGCATATTGTATGTTATTTATTTATGTAAATATATCCCTTTCCTGTGCTTGATAAATCTTGTCTTCGGTCTTCATTGTGTCCTGACACAACAGTTTGTTGCAAAAATTTGGGACGATAAGGACATTGTGACTTGGTGCAATATCCCACATTTCTTAGCTACCCAAAATGAGCAAAACATGCAAAAGGTTAGGTGTGAAGTGTGCCAGCGCCTGCTGCTCCTGTGTGGACATAAAGGAGCCAGAGGACAGGATGTATTGGGACATTGGCAATTCATTAGAAACCCGTAGGCAGATCAAGTTGGAGTCATGTGCAGGAAGGCAGGAAGACAGAGATACTATGATGCCTCCCTGTCTTTCCAGTTTAGACTTGTTTCAGCACCAAGACACTGCTCTGGAGGGGATGTGGACCCGAGGGCAATGTACTGAAATCAAAGGAAATTAAAGCAGCAGCTGTAGGTTTCGCTATTCATCTGTGTGCAGGTATTTGAAAAGGGACAAGACACAGAACATGGAGAGAGTTTGCAGGGACAAAGTACTACGTTTATGTGAATAAATCTTATTCCTGTGCCTGAGAAATCAAGTCCTCATTGTGTCCCAGCATGTGAAAGTTCTAGAATTTCAGGTAAATAGAATCTTGACATATTTTGAGCATAGCCTACACACATTATACTGTTTACTGCTAATTGATATATACTGTTATTTTTTGTTTTTTCCAAACACTTTACATTTAGTATATATATATATATATATATATATATATATATATATATATATATATATATATATATATATATATATTGCATCCGGAAAGTATTCACAGCGCTTCACTTTTTCCATATTTTCTTACGTTACAGCCTTATTCCAAATTGTATAACATTAATCTCTTTCCTCAAAATTCTACACAAAATACCCCATTATGACCATGTGAAAAAAGTTGAAGTGCTGTGAATACTTTCCGGATGCACTATATATATATATATATATATATATATATATATATATATATATATATATATATATATATATATATATATATATATATATGCGTGTGTGTGTGTGTGTATATATATTTATATATATATATATATATATATATATATATATATATATAGAGAGAGAGAGAGAGAGAGAGAGAGAGAGAGAGAGAGAGAGAATCTGTCCTCTTTTTTTTAATTAATCTAAAAAAATCTTCAACTTGCAGTTATTTCTGAACATTTGTTTCCTAACGATGCACAGATTGCAACTCTGTCCACAATATAGCTTTAGGATACATAAGAGATTCATTTTTACTTTCCTCAGAAAGAAAAGTCCATGTGGATAAACTGAAGTAAGAATGTTGTTTGTTGCTTATTACTATGATTCATCCATTCCTTTCCACTTGGAAAGCAGATTATTTTAATAGAAATGATTTTTCATGTGTCTGTGCCGACAGTTTGGCAGCGCTGATGCAATCATGACTGGTGAGAGCTCGGTTTTCTCTGTCAGTCTCACTCACCTCTCTCCAACTTTATACCCAGTTTAGATATATTACGTGACCAAAAGTATGTAGACAACTAAGAATAGATAACACATGCATTCATATGCAAACGTTTGGACAATGATACTTTATTTGGGCTTTGTTGATTTAAGTGATAGTGTAACAGGTGCACCTATTTTTCTGTTGTTTAGAGGTAGGCAAGTGTGACAGTCACCACATCCTGTGAATTGAACATATTTAAATATGACTTTTCATTATATCAAACTATAACAACTCTGTTAAATGCCCCATTAGTATTGTGGAGCTGTATTGTCATCTCCTCTAATTTATAAATTAATTTCAAACAGATGCTGACCAGCTACGCACCAGATTACTATAGAGTTACTTGTATTTGGGCATGGTAGTTCAGTGCTTAGGCTATTGGGCTATCATTCAGAAGGTTGTGGGTTCAAATCCCAGATCCACTGAAGTTATCTGGGTCCTTAAGTCAGACCCTTAATCATAATTGCTCCAGTGATGCTGTGGCCAAGCCCTGTGCTTGCTTTGGATAAAAGCGTCTGCTAAATGACCAAATGTAATGTAAATGTAATATTTAAATGTCTGTGAGCCTCCATTCATCTTGGCTTGTACTACAGAAGCTTTGACAGATGCATGTAGGAAACTGTGCATATATAATTGAAAGAAGTCAAATTGATTAGAGATTAGAAGGCCTGGCTTCCAAACAATGTTCTGTTTCAGCTTAAAGGTGTTCTTTACTAAATATTGTTCAGTCTATGGATGTAATGTTATTCTAAACTATGAGATGCTTATTGTTCAGATTTTTTTTAATAGCTATATCTGTCATTGCCTGTATTTCCAATATGGATCACCAATTTACAAGTATCATTACCCTCTTAAAAATAACTATTTTCTGAATCTGGCTAAATGATCGATGGGCTATGTGTTTTGGCATTGGAATATTAAAGTAAAAGAGAAACAAATTCAGTCTAATTTCATTACAATAAACAATGTTGTCTTTATCAAAGGATGCCTTTGATGCAGACCTATTTTATTAAAAGCCGTATGAGTGACATGATACTGTGCGTCAAGTTAAATCTTCTTAGAAATTCATAAGATGTTCAGGAGAACATTTTAGTCTTTGCTTTACACAAAAGCATCGTCCAAGTGCTTTTTCTCTCTGTTTGCATTTTAGGGAGCGTGTAATTGTTGGATAATTTGCATTTCTGTTTCTTTGGTGCGATTACTTCCATAACTCTTCATAAGCTCAGTGCGTCAGCCCCCTCCCTGAAAAAAGACAGGAAGAAGCATGAAATGAAATTTGTGACATACTTAATAAGTTTGAAGTAGATGGCTGACTTTTCAGATGGAATGGGGAAATATTGTAAAATGGCAGCACTGGCTCACTTTTTCCGTCAAAAAAGTGGAGCTTGACTTGCTTTCTATATGACTCAAAGTATACAAATATCTCACAGATATCACACCATGAGCTTGTCAAAGATTACACTTTTAAAAAAGCATTGATTTAAACAGACTTGCAGACTAAAGAAGTCCCTTTCTAGAATTTTTTTAGATTCTTTTTGTCTATTTTCCATCTAAAACTTGTATTTTACAAGATAACACTGCTGCAGAGTGCTCATTTTAAGTAAAAAAATGAATTCAGTGTAAATGCCTGAACTGAATAGATTTTTTTTTACAAAAATAAACTTACCCAATAAGAATTTATTCATTACAATACCATTCAATACTTCAATTAATAATATTGTTTTATAGTAGTTTTATCTTCAACTTAAGACCCACAGGTACAAGAAACTTAACTGTTAAATAATTATTTGAAATGACTCATTAATTTACTTCAAGTGTTAATGACTTGGGCATCATATTTGATGCACATTTGTTACTGGAATGTTACTGGAATCGTATTATACCATCTGTGTGATACTGGCAAGGTAAAAAATACATTGGACACATATAATGGAACTATACTTTTAATGGCTATGGGACCTTTTGTCATTAGTTTTCCAAAAGAACAAGACTAAGGATAAGAAACCGATCTCATAAATAGAAGGATGAGAGTTGTGAGAGGGCAGAAACTGAAAAAAGTAAAAGGAACAGGTTTGGTGAAGGAAAAGGAATGACGGACAGCATCGCATAGCTGAATGATGGAATACAGAGAGTATTGGAATGATAATGTGGATGAACAGAAGTCTGTTGGAGGAGGGGAGAGGGTACAGAGACAGAGCTGAGGGAGTTATCATGTCCGAATGGCCTTTGCCTGTGTGCCTCATTAGACTCATACTATAGTCAGACCCCACACCGAATATTTGGAGGCAATGGAAGGTCTGGATGTGTTTTATCTTTTGTGAAGTGGCACTGCCTTTTTTGGGGTAATCCTTTAATAACTTGGGAGGGAATTGGATAGAAGGAAGCATGAAGCAGAACTTGCTGTTGTAGGATAAGGCCCAGATGATAAGTCTCTTTTGTAGAGTTCTTCCTTCTGATTGGTGAACTTCTTTTTGATGTACAATAGGAGCATGATTTTATTTCACTAACACTCCTTAAAAAACGATAATCGGTGCACCATGCCATAACTGATGAATTAATTTAATCTGACAAAGAATTTTTCAACTTAAAAAAAAATCATTTACTGATATTTTATTTTTATCAACACCAAAGGAGCTATAATTATTGGCACCACTATATGTGACCTCTAGTACAAATTAAACAGCATTTTATTTTCTTTTACCATATCTCTTTTACTAAAAGTGTATAATTAAATACTAAGAAATTTATGATCATTATTTCTTACAGATATATACACTAAATACTTTTTTATCTGACCCCATGCTGTCATGCTTAAAACAGATGACCATTATGTGTTCAGTAAAACATTTGTGATGATCTCCATTACAAACCAATAGTCTTAACACTAACATTGTAGGTAATCATGTCTGTTTGCAGAATCCTGTACCAGTGCTCATGAAAAACACAGTGGACAATCAATTTAGTGTCTACAGTGCATGATTTTTAAACCTTTGAACTGAACCCAATAAGTTTCTGTGACATGAAATTGGACCAGTTCACCACCCCATGAAGTTCTTGGGTTGAAGAGAAACATTTAATAAAAAAGGGAATCTTTAGACAACTCATTTAAGGGACAGCGATGGCTGTCAAGAATCTTTCTGACAAATTATGTGGTGTACAGTCTAGCAAAGTGCAGTTAAATATGATGCTTGTGCTCATTATGTAACAGAGCGCACAATTCTTTGCCCATAAATGTGCTCAAACACCCAGTTTTTTGCCCCTGCTGACTAAAGAAAACAAAAAGGCAGTAGGCAAAACAAAAGCACAAAGCTAAAATTTAAGGAATGGAAAAACAAAATATAGAACTTTTGCTGTCTGGAGTCAATATTTTTGGCTTGTAGAGGAGGTGTAATTGTTTGGAGAATGTAACAATTCTTAACAAAGCTTATATACAGCAATATCTGTATATGCACATTTAGGTAGACAGTCAGTGTGAAATATGAAATATGAGATGAGATGGAAAAAGCTGTTGATTTATGCATTGCATGAATGTGTAACTGTTCTGGTAGCAATTATAATTTTTTTTAAACCTGATCGATTTTCCTGTTAAAGAAAAACTTCCCACAATATAATGTCACTACAATGCTTTACAGTGCATACTGTGTATTTTGAATGGTGCTGTAAAAGATTTTTGCAAAAAATTTAATTTCATTAATATACCTTATTATTATCATGAATATACCTGTATATAGTAATTATTAACATTTGGTCATTTTTTTTACATTTGATCATTTACATTTGGTCATATATTATTTTATTTGGTCATATATAACATCCCTTCTCTCTAATTCGTAAGTTGCTTTGAATAAAAGCATCTGCTAAATGTAAATCTAATCATAATCAAAACAATTGTGGATTATTTGTGTTAAAGTTGTTTTTCTGTCTTGCTTTTTTCAAGCACTGGCATAGACCCCTGATCAGGAATGAATGATAATCCCAATGACAACTTTTTCTTTGTTGAAGCTGATTGAAAATGTTGACTCAAAAGATTTTAATACTACTTAATTTGAGCATTTACTATGAGCATGAGAATTTAACTAGGAAGATGTTATCAAGCAGAAAAAAATCTAAGACTAAAATGTACTTTCTTTCGCTTGTCACCGATCCTGTTCCTGCTTTCTGGCCAAGAGCAGAATTGAAAGCTCAGACCACTAAACGATGGGTGAAGGTTGTAGGATTTAGGGGTAGAGGCTAAAACCCAATTAAAACCAAAAATGATTCAAAGAGAACGACCTGGGTGAGGGGGTGAGTTTGTGCATGTGAAACATAATGAAAGGTCGAGCTCTGTGTGACCAAGGTGGCATACAAAATCAACTCTTCCTGAGAGAGGCTGAGCCACCAAGCCGGGCCGAATGGCAGAGAGACACAGACAGGGAGAGGGAGTAAGGGAGGGGGAAGCCAGAGAGCATGGCTGCCACAGGGGCTGAGTGACAGAAATTAATAATTAGTGACAATGATTGACAGCACGCTTTCCATCTGCGGCCCACCGTTGCCTCCGAGCGCTTGCCTCCGCCGGCGACTGCGGGCACAATGAGCTCCAGCGGGATTCTGGGAGACAGTGGTGATTGACAACTGCCTCCTGGAGAGATTGGGCCATGCTCAAGGAGGGGTGAAGTACAATGTAAGGGAGGAGGAAGAGGAGGTGAAAAGAGGAAGGAAGGTTGCGAGCAGGGGGTTTGGGGCTAATGGAAAATGGTCAGGGAGGAAGAAAAGCGGCCAAACCTTCGCACCAGAATCGTCTTCGCACCAAGCTCGTCTCCCATCTGAGCACACCATACCGCTATTATGCAAACAAGTTCTCACCAGGGAGAGAGCGAGAGAGAGAGAGAGAGAGAGAGAGAGAGAGAGAGAGAGAGAGCATGCGTAAAAAGAATTAGAAGCAAAAAGAGAAGTTATATAATACCAGTATGTAATATCTAAAATTGAAAATTTTATAATCTGTCATCCAAAATGCAGCTCAGCCACTTAATTAGGAACATCTGTAAATTTGTTTACTCATCAGCCAACATTAATTTGTGGTCAGAAATTACTGATGACACATATACCTAAATGCATGCCTAAAATAAAAACACACTACTATGCATACATAAGTACACTTTAATATTTCTTGGACCTCTTTCACCTTTGATTAGTTCATGCATTTAATTTGCCATCATATAAATAACCTTATGATAAAGAATCATTTGAAAGGTTATTGCTCTACGAATTTCTGTAAATATTTGGCAAATATCTTGTAACATCTCTATAAAGTTCAGATCCAAGTCATTCCAACGGTCAAGACAGTTTGTTTCTAAAGTTGATTGGTTGTGCTTATCTTTCTTACAATTGTGGTAGCTGTGCTTGGGAAGAGGAGGTGAATCCAGGGATGTGGGAAAGGTAATCGACGCACCTGCGAAAGATTCTGCTAATGGTCTGTATGCTCTTGAAAAGAGGCAAGATGCGAAGCATGGGGAGAGAGTATGCAGTGGGCACAGGAATGAAACATTTGTATGCAGTTACACCAGCAAGCATTTTGTGTGTTTATATAAATAAATTCCTTTTGTGAAATATTCTGTATCTAATCCTAGCAAGTGACACCTGATTATCCTGTCCAATGTATATTATTAGATGTATTTATTTTAGAATTATTCCATTCCATTCCATTTTCCATCCCTGTGAGGTTCTGGAACTTTTCAGTGCTCATTGGGCAGTCCAGAAACACATGTACACATTACACCAATTGGAAATTTAGTATTGTCAATGTATGTGGCAAGGTTTACTTGCCTTTAAATTGTGCACAAATAATAAAGTTCATAAAGGAATCAGATGCAAACCATATACATGACCCAGTCAGAAATCAAACCCAAGACCTCCTTGCTATCAGGCAACAGTTATGTGTCTCTGTGTCTTCCCTAATTTAATTATATGCACTTCCTCATGCAATGAACTCCTGTTGCTGCCCACCCCACAGCTGTCTAAAGGGTACTACAACTGCCTTATGCTACCTCTAAATACTAAACAACGACTGCTTATTTTCACCAAACCTGAGATTGAGATTTGGTGAAGTTAAACAAGCAGAAAAGGGGGACATTTCACATAGCTGTTGCAGAAACCCAAATTTCTCCTCTTAGATATGACCAACTGGATCTGTCAATCTCGCAGCGAGGCAAGCGCTGGTGATTTGTGCAGAACTTAGACTATTCTGAAAATACTTTTTAAAGCATTTGTGGAAATATATATACATTAAATGGGAATAGCAGTTAAATACTAATAAGAATTAGTACTGGAACTGAGTTCAGAGGGCAGAACCATGTCTTCTTAAGTTTTGTCTAAATTGTCCATCCTAAGAAGCTGCTATAAATCCATTTTCAAGTGAATACATTTCACAATTTGGAGGAAATAAAGTTTTTAAGAGATGTTTTTAGAATGTTGCTGAAAATGTAACTTATTCTTTTTATGTACACTTTTGCTTAACATCAGAGAAACACAAACTCGCCAGTAAGTAAAGACCTTTCACAGCATGCTGTAATCGTTTCAGAGAGAAAGCCCAGTGGAATGTTTCCCATGCCAGATGCATTTGTATTTACTTTGACATGAGCTGTACTAATACCCTTCAGCACAACTTCAGCTTGGACACAGGTTTCCAGCACGTGTGTGTTTGTGCGCACACACGCACACACACACACACACACACACACACACACACACACACACACACACACACACACACACACACCTTACCTCAGGGGAGGAAAGAAGGGTTGCACAGCAGAACAAGAGCACTGCTGGGAAATGAGTCATATCAGAAGGCATTATTGATTCCAAACCTGCCTGTTAAAGCACTGTTATGTCTCTTTCTGTTTTTGTCTGCTTCTCCTCCAGGAGGCTATGCATCTGTTTATTGTCTGCACAAATAAGAAACAGTTGTCCATTATTACATTCTTTCCGTTATTTAGTTATAAATAGTAACAAGCTCAGGTGGAGGTTTAATAATTTTACATCCTTACCTGATTAAACCTATTATACTATGTCTGAACAAGAGCAAACAGAAAATTACTTAAAAATGTGCATCATACTAATAATCTAATCTACAGAGAATCAACTGATTCAGAAGTACAAAAAAGTAATATTAGGTTTTATGTGGGCATAATGAACATAGTTTTCTGTGGCACTAATGGTTAAAAGTACAAGATACCACAATCCTTTGCATTTGGTTAACCACCCAGAAGCTTTGCTTATAGCCACTTATAGCAACAGACAGAATGAACAAAAATAGGGCCCTTTGGCTTAACAAGCCAGAATGAGACACAAACAAAAAAAAACTTATGTCACTCTACCATACACACTCAGCATAGTACAAGGCTGGCAAAGGAACAATTTAAAATATATTGAATCATCTGCTATAATGTGTTTAGTGGTTTTAGTTTGAAGCCCTAAAGATACTAAATTAATAACTACAGAAATAAACAACTGGTTAAGGTCTTTTAAAGAAATTTTTTCTCACTCAGGACCTGGGTCACACCACTCTCCAGTGTATTTACACTGTATATACTACCCACTTTTCCAATTTCAGACATCCACTGGTGGTCTTAAAATGTTTCCCAAGAAAATAAATGTATATATTTTGTGGAATAATTAAGAAACTAAATGAAATTATTACATATGAAGTCTGGTGGAGGAATATTTGTCAGATGTTTGATTTAGAAGGTTGTGTCTAAGCAGGTTTATAATGCCCAGGTATTATTCCTTTATTTAGTTAATTAGACTAATTGGATTTAAAGACACACAAATCTTTTGTTACATGGATATTGAGGGTTTAATGATGTAAATCTACAAGGAAAATGCTGGATTTCGTTCATTAAAATGTTTAGTGTCCAAGATTGCAAAACATAAGACATCGTAATGTAAGTATAATAATTTTCACTAGGAACTGTATATATCAGTATGATGGGTTTAACTATCAGGCTTGTCATCAGGCTAATTATAGAGTAAATGCCGGAAAAAAAAAAAAACTTCTTTAGGGTAATAGACTGCAATGAGAAAACTCAGTAGTAACTAGGAACTACGCTTAGACCTTAAAACACATGCGCTCACACACACACAGGGAAAGAAAGTCTTGCAGAAGATAAGCACATGTGAGCTGACAGCTGGTGTCTACAGGGTCCAGCAGGTGCTGTATGGAGCCGAGGGACTGAGGAGCTTTGGGGCCCGTTACCTCTACTGAATTAAATCGTGTCTGGACACATGAGTCTAAACTGACATCCATGTTTCTCCTTTTATTGCTCTTCACAGTTAGGCTTCACAATAGGTTGTAAATTATTGATAAAATAATATAATAGCAATTTAAAACAACATAGTTCTGGGCCTAATATATGACTGAGTCATGTTCTAATTTAAGGTTATACTATAATCATGGAAAATAATTGAAGCTTTTATGTACAAACATATCAGTATTCAACAAATATAATGATAATGTTAACATGCCTGTACCCAGACAGTAATTAATTTGTGAAATAATTATAATGTTGATTTACTTTTAAATCCACATTTAAAACACGTTTTGGCCACAGAAGGGTTTTGCATTTTTCCTCAGACCGTTCAACATAAGCTTCAGCACAGAAAAGATGGCTTTGTTTATGGCTTCCTCTTTGCATTAAACAACTTATTAACTGAAATTAAACATTAACTTGCCTTTATGGATTGCACAACAAGCTGTGTTTACAAACACTAAAATTGGTCCTGAGCCCATGCACTGATTTCCAATAAAGCATGTTTGTTTTTAATGCAGTGCCACCTGAGGGCTTGAAGATCACAAGCATCTAGTTTTGACCTTCACCTTGTCCCTTGTGGGCAAGAGATTTGTCCTGATTCTCTTAATATTTGGATGACATTGTAGATGATAGAATCATCAAATTTTTACATTACAGAACAGTTTGTCACAGATTTGTGAACCTCTACCCATCGTCAAATATAAGAGGATGTGCTCGCTTTTTTTTTTTATCAGGATGTGCTCGTTTATCCTTTTATCAGTTAAACATCTTCCAGATGTTTTTAATGGGTGCCAATTATATTTCCATGCTTTTCTTTTACTTCAACTTATAGTTGACATAACATATAGTATGCAAGTATGCCATTTGGGATGCTGCAGATATTTTTGTGTTGTCTAATGACTTTAGTAGTTTTTAGTATTTTAAATGTTAATAATTATGATTAAAAGTTTGCTTTGTGTTTGTTTATATGTATCATATGTACCTAGATGCTGGTTAGTTTGGGACTCAGCGTCGTGTGATGTTGGTTGAAAGACTCTCCACACATACACCTGGTCGACTGCTGCCTCTTTAGTGTGTGTCACCTTTAGTCAAGACCATGCTAATTAAGCCCTGTCAACAACACGCATGCTCAGCTACACACACACACACACACCCATACCCACACCCCACACACACTAGGGTGCCTTTTAATGAGCCTGCCAATTCAACACTATAGACACCACCAGCCTGATGCCCTTGTTTTATTCCTGGACGATCCTGAGTATGTGTGTTCTGCGGACACAGAAGACACGAGGGAGGGAAGAGAGGTCAGCTGAAGAGAGATTGTTTATTAAAAAAGGGAGTTTGTCATCTCTCTTTTTCAGAATGGGGAGGTGGGGGTGGCTAAGTGAGACCTAGCCATCCTTTTTCAGGGAGATGAAAGGGTCCTGGCGCGGGGCTTCCAACAAAAGTGCCAGCGATCACAAACAAACCTTCAAATGAAGCACATCAAAGGCACTGGCCCAATTGTTAGCCTCTCGTATCCATGGAAAATTGGCTCATTAAGGGCAAAAAATGACATTGTTTACATTAACCGAGGGCCCTGATTAGATGCAGCCATGTTTGTTGTGTTGTGTTGTCCGCTTTCAGGGCCGCTGCTTACCAACGGCCCACTTCATGCCCACGCCTCACAATTGCTCCTTTGAAGGCTTTCTTTCAGTGGAAAAAGAGAAGAATGGCGAGAAGGGGTGATGAAAAAGCAAAAGGATAAACACACAATCACAATTACACGCGTACACAAACAGACATGATAGTTCTTGCTCGCTCTCTCACACTTTCTCTCAAGCTCTCTCAGCTTTTTCTTCCAAAATCCCCACATTTATGTTGTCTTTTTAAAAAGTAATTAGGAAATGTACAGCAAATGAGAGGATGGTTTGGTTGGTGATAAATCTGTGATGTTAAGGTGTTCAATGAAAGCACTGATGTTGTAGAGTGAAAAGCAATGTTTAGTCAGTAAAAGAAAAAGTAAAAATTATATGTTTTTATGTGTAAATGTCCAAGAAAGTTTTGTTTGAGGTAATTTAGCTGAACTGTGGAAATAGATTTGTAATCTCTTGCTTATGGTCAAGTAACTATAGCTGGTAATCAATTTTCCAATTTATTCAATGGTGTGGTAATGTTAGGATCTGAAAAATTTTAAATTATTGAAAAATTAAATGGACAACCTGCTTAAATGATATAGTCATGAAAGAAAAAAGTCTTAACAAGGATTCAAACCAAATGTGTAATTATGTGGCCTAGCCAAATCATAAGGACAGATTTAAGGCCTTCTTTCACATTTCCATTAAACAACAATGGATTTTGTTAGTATTTCTTTAAATATAAAATTTTAAATCTGTTTGTTAGAAGAAATACATCATTAACCAGACTTTTGCTTTTTTCTATTCTTTCACTGTCTTTCCACCCTTCCTCACCTTTGCACTCTCTCGAGGAAGGTGACCTCCCCGTAAATAATCATGACCACTGACCCTCTTTCACCTCCCCTTCACAAACCTTCATCCCTAAACACATGACCCGACGGTCACCTCACCATATTATACACCCCTTACACACACTCATCCTCATGTTACTCAACTTTAATTTACATAGAACTTCTTTTGTTGGCCCCTCTTCCACCCTCGTTCTGTCTCTTATCAGCTCCCTTACTTACTTTTTGCTTTGTGACAGACTTTAGACGGCCTAAAATGCCATGGTAATTACCATTTAGAATAGCTGAGCATCTCTCTTTGGGAGGGATGAGAAGTTTGCCCAGTGAAGTACCGTAGGCTGGTTGCTGTACATTCGCACTACTGCTGAGCTGGAATTGGAATTGCCTTGACTTTTGACCAGCTTTGTCTCCTGGGGAAACCGACGCAGTGTGGGAGGGCATAAAATGACTTCTTTGCACGATTTAAGGATTTGTATGGAAAATATAAATTGGTAGCGGCAGGAAAGGAAGGGTGCGTTGGCATTCTGCATGCCAACCATTCTGATTTCTTGTTTTGTTTTTGCCTACAACTCCCTATTATATGCTTTTAATGCAACTTTAAAAATAGGTTTATTTATTATTACATCTTGGTAGATCTTGGTATTTATAAGACTAAGTAAGTAAGTAAGTAGTTTAATTAGTTTTGTAAGTAGTTTGAGTTCACTACTAAATATTTTATCTTTATTAGATAAATCTTTGATCCCTAAACACTTTAAAAAGGTCACATGACTCAGTAGTAAACATACCTCTGCCCTAACTCTGAGCATTTTGCAGGCATCAGCATCCTAATTTGTTTGTGTTTAACAAACAGAATTGATGGAATCATTTGTTTCCTCGTAATTAAAAAAAAAAAAGTTAAAACCAAATTAACAAATTAAAAAATCTTTGCTTTTTTTGCATGTATACTAAGTGTTCTTTTCTGAGTATTAGTGTTACGAGTGCCTATGTCAATTGTCCCTCATTTGAGTACTCATTGTCTCCGTTGGGTGATTGGTTTATTTTGGTGCACGTGATTGTTTGTTTTGTATTTAGGTTACGTGTTCCCCTTCCCCCATGCACGTCTTTATTATTATTTCCGGTTAGTCTCGTTTGTCTGTTACCCTTTCTATTGGTGTCCCTACACCTTTTAATTCATAATGTTCCCGTTTGTTTTATGTCCTGGTGTTTCCTAACTCTCTCCGGTGCTTAAAGATGGTTCGGCGCTGTGCATTACTCCGCGCAGGCATTCCGTGATAGCGTTTTCACGCGCTTTGGCGTTGCGAATTACTCCGCGCACCCGTTCCCTGTGAACGCTTTCAGGCACTTCGGCGTTGCGCATTTGCTCCGCGCAGCCGATTTCCGGGTAAGGCAAGCGGGTCTAACAGAAAGACGTGCCTTAAAATCTGGAGAGTTCTGAGCAACAGGGGTCGCCCTCCGTCGAGTCCGAGCACCAGGGTCCGCCTGACGCCGAGCCCGAGCACCAGGGTCTACCCGCCACCGAGCCCGAGCACCAGGGTCCACCCGCTGCTGAGCCCGAGCACCAGGGGCCACCCGCCGCCGAGCCCGAGCATCAGGGGCTGCCCGCCGCCGAGCCCAAGCACCAGGGGCGCTCTCCTCGCCTGCAGCCAGAGGGCGCCGATTCGCCTCGTCAGTGGGTGTCCATCACGCCTCATCAACAGAGGGACCCCCCCCCCCTTCTACACGAGAACTGTTTTTCATTTTTTTTTTTTCTTTTTCTTCTTGGTCGCTTCCCCCTTTTGCTCGACCGTGGAGGTGGGGGTATGTTACGAGTGCCTTTGTCACCTGTCCCTCATTTGAGTGCTCATTGAGTACGTGATTGTTTGTTTTGTATTTAGGTTACGTTTTCCCCTTTCCCTGTGCATGTCTTTATTATTATTTCCGGTTAGTCTCGTTTGTCTGTTACCCTTTCTGTTGGTGTCCCTACACCTTTTAATTAATAAATTTCCCGTTTGTTTTATGTCCTGGTATCTCTTAACTCTCTCCCGCGCTTAAAGACGGTTCGGTGCTGCGCATTACTCCGCCCAGGCGTTCCGTGTTAGCGTTTTCAGGCGCTTAGGCGTTGCGCATTACTCCGCACAGCCGTTCCCTGTGAATGCTTTCAGGCGCTTCGGCGTTGCGCATTTGCTCCGTGCAGCCGATTTCCGGGTAAGGCAAGTGGGTCTAACAATTAGACTTGAATATAAGACATTAAAATGTCTGCATATAAAAGTTGTCAAGTTGGCAGATTTTAGTGCTGTTTTATGGAAACAGGATGACAGTTTACCTTAACAACGCACTACTTACAGTTATCTTTAACGTCTGCTGCCTCAGTAAATTTATTCAGAATTTGGCACTGAATCTCCGAAGGGCAGTAAATAAACTGTTGTGGTACTTTACATATTAATTAATAAGAATGAAGCTAAATCTGACACAGTTGACAATATCTGATAAGTTTGAGGCTAGACTGGGGATTTTCTTATACTGTTGCTGCAACATTGACCTACTGGCTGCGGACAGTGATACGAGCAGTTTATTTAGTATGAGCAGGATTGTGTGGATGGTGTAAAGTTGCAGGAGTGATCTGTAATTGATGAGTATCTGCCAGAATGGAAAGGAATATTTACAAGACAGTAATATTGCCTGCAGTGCTTGGAGATGGTGGCTCTAACCTAATGAAAGGAGAGGGAGATAAAAGTAGTGGAAAATAAGATGCTATTCTAATTGGTAGTGGAAATTATTAGAAATTAGTTTATTGAAGATATGGCACAGTACAGGGCACAAGGTTAGGAAGGCAAGATTAGAATTGTATTAGCAAAAGCATAATAAAGATGGGACCACCAGGCAGGAGGAGGAGGAGAGGAAGACCAAAGAGACGTTTTATGGATGTGGTGAGGTCAGTGGATGGGTTGAAGAATGAGGAAACTCAGGTTAGAACAGGAGACTAATCATTAATTGTGACACACATGTTTTGCTTAATTTAATTTTTTTTTTAAACACTCGCTGTCATCTTCAAGTTTGTGTTACACCTATAAGGTGTAGGGCTAACGTGCTGTGAGCATGGCAGGAAGTATCTCTGCGTGATTCAACTTAATAGAAATGCAAATCTGATCGTCGCTGCACTACACAAAGCGGATACAAATGACACTGCACCGAAGCATGTGGTAAAAAAGCCAAGCAAACCTATATTGGCAGGATGAGAACATACAAAATCCACACAGTCCCAGGCTGCTCTCCTGGAAATCAAAGTACATTCATGCTTTCTGTTTTCATAATAGTAGCCAGTTCTTCTGGTCAAATAAAGCTGTCTATTCAAAAAAAGCATCTAGCATGTAAAAGCACTTAGCTCTTTTTACATTGGAGTGGCTTGCCCAGGTTGTGGACTAGAGGGAACAGTGATAAAATTGTGAGGAGGACAGAGATGAAAAGGCCTAAATTAGGAAGACTGGACTGGAAAAAACAAAAATAGAGTATAAAGACTTTTGATTAAATCTACAGAGTCTACAGGGACAGAATATGTACTTAAAGGAATTTTCCCCCTCAAACTTTTTCAGTCCCAGGGATGAATCGCAATATCACCTGAGAAACAGGAAAGGAGTGTCCTTAAAATGATAAACCAAACTTTAAGATATGTGTCTCTCTTGAGACTTTAGATACAACATTTTAGGAATTGCTTAGGATGAGATCTTTGTATTATGGCATGACTTAGGAGAAATGAGTTTCCACATTCAAAAATGTAAACATATTTAGTTTAATCTCTATATTATATTACACAATTTTTAGATTATTTGGTTTTATCTGTCAATACCAATATGTGTAAATTTATTGTTAAATCTTGTGTTAAATTTGACTAAATATGGGATCAAATGCTGTGTAGTACTATCTATTTAGAGGCACATCATCTGGATAGCACTAGTATAATTTACCAAATATGTTGCAAACTCAAAGATAATAAGCATAGACCTGTGCATTTTGATGTCAACTAAATTATAGTTTCAGCAATTTATAGACAATTAAATAGACAAAGTTAGCCCTCTGTAACAGGTGCCTAGGGCACCTGTCACCTGTTTTGTGTTTCGTCCCGTTTGTTTGAGTTAATTAACGTTCAGTGCTCATTAGTTTAGTTAATTAACTCCTTTTTGTAATTGGTTTGTCTTGTGCACGTGGTCGGGTGTCTTTTTGTATTTATGTCCATTGTTTCTTGTCTTCGGTGCTGGTCGTTTGTGTTATGTCACTTAGTCATTTGTACCTCTTGTTTTGTGGTGCACTGCACCTTTAAATAAACCCGTTATCTGCTACCTGCGTGCCTGGCTCCCTTCAGCGCGTGTAAACGCGGCGGTCTGCGTTTCCTATGCGCAACCGCTTCAGCCCGAGGTAGACTACCGTGACAGAACGACCAGCCAGGAAATTTTGGGAGTCCAGAGCCCAGGTAAGCTTTTCAAAATTTTTCTTTGCGGGGGCCGTGTAACCTCGTACTCGCGGCGCGTTCCGCCGTGTCCGCGAGTGCGCCGCTATGCGCAGCCCGCCGTCCAAGAGCCGTAAGGACGGCTCTTACAGAGAAATGTATGAGTGTTATGATTCCGATGATGAGTGGATGTGGAGGTACGGGTACGAAGCGCTCTGTGCTGAGGAAGGTCTGGACTTGGTTCAGATATCCGATGATGAGACGGGCGAGTCGTACCTGTATGGGCATATTCTGCCCATACGAACCCTCCTAAACTCTGAGGAGTTCTGGACGGACGCTCCGGTCCAGCTTGTTAAACCCCACGTGGCGAAATCCAGACGCAGAGCGCGCCGGCGCGGTGCTAAGACGCAGCGTGCGCGCTGCGTGGCTGCTGAGCGCGGTACGTGTGCTGCGGGGCAGTCACGTGACGCATCCGCGCTGTGTCTGGATCGCGCTGCGAGGGGGCGGTACCGGAGCCAACACTCGGGGGGGCAAATGTGGATCCATATGGCGTGAGTGTGGTGTGTCCCCCTGTCTCGTGTGTCCAGTCCGTCTTCCCCATGTCTGAGATGTCTATGTGTTTGGGCAATGCGGTGGGGGTGTATATGTTCTGTGTGCAGGAGGGAGAGCCTGAGGTGCCGAGGTCCGACCAGCGTGCGTGCCCGCCAACGCCCTGCCAGCGTGCATGCCCGCCAAAGTCCTGCCAGCGTGCGTGCCCGCCAAGGTCCTGCCAGCGTGCGTGCCCGCCAAGGTCCTGCCAGCGTGCGTGCCCGCCGTGGTCCGCCCAGCGTGCGTGCCCGCCGAGGTCCGCCCAGTGTGCGTGCCCGCCGAGGTCCACCCAGCGTGCGTGCCCGCCGAGGTCCGCCCAGCGTGCATGCCCGCCAAGGTCATGAAGGCCCGTTATTTTCAATTAAATTTAGCAAAAACAGAGCTTGTCATAATCCCAGCTAAACCCTCAAACCATCATGACCTGACCTTCCAAATTGATGGCTCCAAAATCTCTCCAACCGGTTCAGTCCGTAACCTTGTTTCATAGTTGACACACATCTTAAACTCTCTGAACATATCACCAAAATGGCCTGTTCCTGCAGATTCCTACTTTACAACACCAAGAAGATCAGACCTTTCTTGACAGAACATGCTACTCAGCTGTTAGTTCAAGCCCTCATTCTATTCCGGCTTGAGTATTATAATGCTCTACTTGCTGTCTCCCAGCTTGCCCCATCAGGCCTCTACAACTAATTCAAAACTCTGCAGCCCGACTTGTATTCAACCAGCCCAAGTGAACTCATATTACGCCATTGGCTCCGTGTAGCTGCTCGTATTCAGTACAAGTCACTGACTCTGGCCTACAGGACAATATCTGGATCTGCCCCCACTTACCTTCAACCTCTTCCACAAACACTTGATAATAAAAAAATATATATGTAAAAAAAAATTATATATATATAATACGCTTTTAGAATAAAGCATCTGCTAAATGGCTAGATGTAATGTATATGTATATACTGCAGACTCTAGTTAGTTGAGAGGGTTCCCTGGAATAGCATAATTTCAGCGCCACGCCCTCTACTAATGACTAGCTTGGTGAAGAACATGCAAGCTCCTCACAGAAAGGTCTTAGGTCTGTGTTTAATTTAACCCAAAAACTTCTTGCTTGCATGTATTGATGCGTGTTAACTCAACTTTTTTTTTTCTTGTGAGACATTTCTTGCATAGATATTACTTGTTCTTGTTTTCAGCTTTTTGTATTTCCTTTTGTGGTCCTGCTCGCTTTTGTATGTTCTGTCTCTTCACACATTGCCTTGAATCTAGGCTTTGTGAGTATTATTTTAAATTTTTCTATTAGCAATGGCTTTGGTGGTTAGACTCTGCATTCTTCTCTCTACATTAGCCACTCTGTAGCCCCTTGCTTAATCCTGGTTGTAGTTTATTACACTGCCTTCATTAGCAGTGTAAGCCTCTCTGCTTAGGCTCTTCTTATATGCTGTTTAGTCCTGGTTGCAGTTGGAAACACCAAAGCTTTTCTGCTTAGGCCCTTGGCTTAGCTTTCCTTAATCATGCTTGCAGACTCACCTAGGTTCACTTAGGTTTGGCTTTGCCTGTGATTCTTGTCATTACTTAAATTTTTTTATATTTAAGTTATCATTATTGAACTTTCAAGCATTGAAGCATTGTTATTGATTGATTGCAAATTTTTGCTGTAGTATAGACTCTTCATTCCAAGAGATGCGGGTTGTGTACAACTGCATGGGCTCCGGTTTTGAATCTCGGACTGCAAGAGAAAGGGTGGAATCAAAAACACCCCATTCCGGCAGTGACATACGAGCACATCATATAGAAGTCAGATGTCAATCCATAAGTATCGAGAAATGAATGAGTGTCTTCAGGGTTGAGCCGAAATCTCAACCAGTGAGCTCAAGCGGCAACTTTACACACAGCCACTCCCGATAGTGTGCAATGAGCGCGGCCTCATTCCAGCCACTTCTAGCCGCCAAGATGTGGAACATCACAGCGATACAAACTGCGAACCCTGGAATAACCTGTTTAATTCCTCTCTGCAGGGTCTTCCCTTCACTGCGTGGCAAAAAACTGCGTTAAATACCTCCAGAAACATAGCAAATGACTGAATTTCAGTCTGCAAATGACTGAATTCTCTTGAGCCTACGAGATCACTGCAGTCCACCCACACACTGGTCCGGTAAGCCGTGAAATGAGAAACAGAGAACATTGCATGAGGAAAGCAGGACAGGTGCTTGAGTCCCCGCCATAGCTGGTCTGTGAGTCCGGCGCATGCTGCTCCCCTAGTGGCTCTATACTCATTCTTTGTTTTGAGGTGAAGGATTTCTGTTATGATGGCATAGTTAAAAAACTGCAGAAATACAGGTAAAACGATCAACAAAGGGGACAAACTGAGAAAAGGGAGTGCATAAAGTCCATTTATAGGAATAAGTGGTGCTTTGGAACCCTTGGCATTGGAAAGTGAAACCGCTGATGCGTGAGAACTAGGTCAACTGTCTGTCTGTTGACGCCATCAGACTGAGCGTGTGAACTCAGATCGATTGTTGCATAAGAGACGTCTGTGGAAGGATAAGAGTAGCGCCAAGTACCTAAGTAGAAAACCCAAGGTTAGCACTTCTACCACACAAAAGTACTTTGCAACAGGAAGACTGATGCTGGAAGGTTAAGTTATGAAGGAATTGGTTAAAGTGATTAAGTGCACCTGATCCTAATAAGTGAGGAATTATAGCAAATTAATGGGGAGAAAATGGGGAGAGAGTAGAGGGAAAAAATAGTCAGGTGGAGAAGGCAGGTTATTGCATTCACTTGGCTTGTAGTTGTCAATAATCCTTGATCATTGGGAACAGGATACAATTGAAATACTAATTTAAATAAAGTTGGGAAATGAACAGTACAATGGTGTAAAAAGCAACTAAAGGCCATAAAAGCTCTAATTTTAAAAATACAACAGTACTATGAACATAGTGTTGTAAAGCATGCCACAATGAGACTTTTCAGAGTCATGGGTACAACATTTTTAAAGCGTTTTAATGTATATTAATATGTAGGCTTTTTAAATGGTAGCCATATTGTGCTGTCAAGTTTTTACTGATTATGCTGTAGGATTCCCTCAGGGTTTTCTAAATGGTGTCTGTGTATCACCATTACTGGGGTTAACAATTATTTTTTCCTCTGAAATTAGGGGCACTGACCCTAATATGAGGCCACTTAACGCCAGTAATAAGATGATAATTGGATGATGATGATACCCTATGACAAATTGATCACCCGTATTCATGCTAACTGCCATTTAGCCATAATGGATTACTTACATTTCTCTTTTCTCACTTTGGATTGAAAGATGTGTATGTCTGAGAGAGTGAGCAAGAGAGAAATAGACAGGCAGAGAGAATGAGAGAAAAAGAGAGAGAGAGAGAGAGTGTGTGTGTGTGTGTGTGGGAGAGAGAGAGAGAGAGAGAGAGAGAGAGAGAGAGAGAAGGAGAAATGAGAAGCAATGGTAATATCCCAAATCATCTCATCTCTTTCTTTATCATTGTTACTTTTTTTCTTTTATTGGACCGCTCCACTCACCCTCTTCACTGATTACTGTTGTAATTGTGTGTGCACATTTCCCCTAAGGGTTTCCAAATTAAAAGAAAGAACTCCATCCATCCAGCCTTCTTCAACACTTACACCTCCCATCCCGGCATGCCACTCGCACACATACACATTCACACACACGTTGGCGCATACTTACTGGCAAACAGATCACAACCCAGCTCTGGGGACAGTGAGTTTATTTGAATGGAACCTCTTGAATCCCTCTCATGCTTCGCGTCACTAATGAATAAATAAAACACACACAGGCGGTGGATTGACTTTCACACATGGGTGCCCTCACTGTGATGAGATGCGGCCCATCATTATTATGTGCGGCGAGATCTTAGTGCGAGCTTCATGGCGTGAGCCTGTCATTGCTTATGATCTGGTGTGTTGTGGTATTCATTTACTCTATCGATCCCAAAAATGGGCTAATCTTCTAGGCAATGACAATCAAAAAAGCAATACAGATGCTGAAAACTTTTAGCAAAATACTAAATATGTCCTTTTATAATCTATATCCCAACTTTGCTTGGCTTTCTGCTTTGATTATGAACAATCAGATACTATCTAAAAGTACAACACAGTTCAAAGTGTATATGATGCCATGCTTTTGGATGAATTTTTTAAAACCTCATATCATAGAGTTCCGCATTTAATATATTCAATTTTAAATACAACATTTTTGTAAGTTTTGTTAAATACACTGGTTTACATTACAGCATATGGACTATGGTAAATTTTCAGAACACCCTAATGTAGATAATGCACAAATGCTAAAAAAAAAATTATAATTTGAATGTCTTAATAACATTCATTGTACTTATCATTAACTATGTTTACCCATCACGTGATTTCGGTAACACATGTATATAATACCAACCTTCTAATTGTGTCGGTCTCAGAACCTTTCTGTACTTTTCAATTGCCTTTCAGTTACTCCTGTTGTTTGCATGTGAGTGTATTATGTTCCCTGGTGTTTTCTGCAATTAAACCATTGTTGCACCATATCCTTATCTGCACGCTTTCCATGTGCCACATGAAGGATGGAGCCAGCGTGCCAAGGTAAAAGCCTCCAAGTTTGGGCGGTGGGACAATGGATGCTGGGGTGGAGTCTTCATAGCTGACCTTTAAGGGGTGGGGTGTTGTTCCACCAATACAAATGGTTCCCGCAGGTTTTCCCAGCATTCCTTGTGGCAAGGAGATATAAGAGGCTGTGTTTGGGGAGAAGGTAGTTGTGATGTGTTAATGACTTTGTGTTTAATAAATGTTAATATCTGTTAAAATGGCTACTCAACTCGTGGTCTATTCCTTGTCATCGCCACATAACTTTCGCAGAGCGAATTACAATATTTCAGAAATTTAATCACAAATCAGGTCAGGTAAAAAGACACACCTGCAGGTTGTCTAAATGATTAAAATAATAAATCTCTACCTTCTGTTGGCAGGAGGTACTGGCTGTAAAGAAAGTATGAGCTGTTGATTGAGTGGGAAACTCAATCAGGTTTTCCAGAACCATGTCCATAGACCTGCAGTAGGTACTGTGTATACTGTAATGTACATTAATGAAGCTGAGTAGATCATACAAAGAGTAGGAAAAGAATATTCTTCTTAACCATAAAAAAGCAACTTATTTAATTATTAAAGGAATGACAGCCCTCAGAACAATTGTTGTATTAATTGTGATGTATTTGTTGATATCTGACAAGTACTGTTCTGTCAAACGCCAATTTCAGACTTTTCCACTGGATTGCCAGACACAGAAAAAAGTGATTCAACACTCAGAAATTGTCTTCACTCCCCTAAAGTCCAGTGATGGTGTGTTTTACACCACAGCACTTGGTGATGTAAGGTTTGGTTGCATCTGCTTGGAAATGAAAAACAATTCCATGAAACTCACTACGCTCTTAACTTAAGCTAATCTGAAGGCCACATGAAGATCTGTACAAACAGATCTAGGAACATCATTTCACAATTGAAAGTGGTGAAATTGATGCCATAGAAATTTTCACCACAGTGAAGTTAAAGCACAACGTGACTGTAGTCAGTAGAGTAGCTGTGATATACCTTGTAAAATTAGAACATAGGTAAAAGAGAGCAGGTTTACACTAGGTTAGTGTCAGTGCATTGTATAGAATGTGGGAAACTACTGGAAAATGAGTAGTTTGGTTGGAGGAGTTTGCTTATTTTATACAGAATTAATCTGTAAGAACCAACTGTTATTGTTACCTGCTCAAATACTTTAAGTTGCACAACTTCGAGGCTGGCGGCACGGTGGCTTAGTGGTTAGCACGTTCGCCTCTCAGCGCTAGGGATTCCCGGTTCGAATCCCCATCTGGGTGGAGTTTCCATGTTCTCCCCGTGTCCGCGTGGGTTTCCTCCGGGTTCTCCGGTTTCCTCCCACAGTCCAAAAACATGGATCAAGTTAATTGAGTTCTCTAAATTGCCCCATATAGAGTGTGCTTGAGTGTGTGAGTGTGTACCCAGCGATGGATTGGTGCCCTGTCCTGGGTCTATCTGCCCAGCGCCCGAGACGTTCTCCCCTGGATGGGCATGGGGAACCCCACCGCGACCCTAATAGAGGATAAAGCGGGAGATAATGAATGAATGAATGAACTTCGAGGCTTGGCCATAGTTGATCACATCTCAAATAGACATGATATGTAAAACATGTACAAATATTCCTCTATATAAACATAAACACTTTTAAAAAAGTAATTTGACATCTGCGTAGCAACTAAATCAAACATTGCTTTTCTCCGGTTAAAAAAAGAAATCAGTGGTCAACTGAGGTAAAATAGATAACCATACATGTAAATGATCAAGGGCATGTAGCCAAACCAGAACCTTATTCTTAGCTGTGAAGCATGTTGAAGGAAGTTTCATGATTTGGGTCCTGACAGCTTGCAAACATGTGAAAGCAATAGCCATATTTAATTAAAACCCAAGGAAATTGGTAGCAAACTGTTACTCAAGGATTTGTAAAAGACTTGTGGAGTCATGAATTCAATATGCATTTATTTCTGTGTTAATTATGATTGTGAAGTGTGTTAGTGACAACCCCCCCAAAAAATGTGTAAAATTATTTGGAATACCTACTCAAAAGCTTCCATGTTGTTTTGTTTGAGACAGTGATGCAGATGTAATTTGTCCGTGTGGTACACTCCGTGTCACTTCAGGTGTTGATAATAAATGTTTATATAGAGCCAGACAGATTTTCGTCCTTCATTCATGGATTGAAATAGTACTGGACCAGATGTCACTGTGAAACTCATTAATGACCTTCGAACCTTGTTTATAATTTGTCTACCTTACTGGTACCCAGCAGGAAGGTGATAATGAGCATAACTCTGTACATTGGCGGCTGTTACACCATTTGTATAGGTGATGCATATTGCTGGTGATTTTCTGTTAGATAATTTTTTTACTAGTCCAAGAAAAGCTCCAGATAAACCTAACACTGCTCTGCACCAAAATTCCTTGTGCTGGGCCACGTTTTCTTACATTTTCTCATATTTGCAGTAAATCTTTTGGGGAAACTTTTGGTGATGAAACTATATGCCATTCTACAACTTGCCAATTATGTGAGGGTTTCCAAATGATACACTATCCACAACATAGCAAAAAGAATGTAAATTCATGACATTCACACCCATATCTACCTTGTTAGACATTTTATTTCTATGAGATTTCTATGAAATTTCTACTTTTTCCAGCTAAACCTTTAACATTAAAGGTAAATTGTGTCTGTGACAAGCATTTGTAAAATTAAGTATTACTTAGAAGAATGTTATATATCATTTTAGTTCAAAAGTTGTTTAATGCAGTATTTCAGTTGAGTTAAGGTCTGGACATTGACTGGAGAGTTGCTAAACCTGTCAGTAACACATATTTATTATATGGAACTGTTTCTGTTTCATTTTGTCTGATTTGTAATCAGTAAACCTGTATATAGTTAATTATGTTCTCTTTGTTCACCTATCTCATAGTTAATTATGTGCTCTTTGTCAAGGGTTTTTTTCTATGTTCCCATTAATAAACTGTCTATTTTGTTTTCTTACCTTCTCTTCCTGTAGTTTGGAGTTGTAACTTTTCTCAGTCACATTGCATTTATTATGGGTTCTTCTAATCATGTTGTCTTTCATATCTGCCTTAAAAGTAAGGTGATTATTTTGAATTAGACTCTATTTAGAATCTTATTCATTTATTTACAAAGCCAAGTAAATAGATTGACATGGCCCCACATGTGGCAACCTCTGTAACACACAACACTTTATCCACCACTTACTGTGTGTGTCTTACTTCCCTCAACACAGGTTGGTCAGTCATTATTAGCGATCCTGTTCACCTGCATGCAATGTCCCACTGACCCACTGAGGTCAGAACTGTTGTCCGCAATGTGATGCTGTGTGCTAGTTGCCACCTCTTACATGCCTGTAAAATCTTAAGCACTAAATAATGTCAGCTTATATATGATGGGCTATAGCTTAATAATTGGCATCATTTACATCCACACTTGTGGCAGATTCATTCCTGGAGTTACAACAGCAACCACTGGATGGTATGGTACAATTTTGTTTATTTTTGGTTCAGTTTAGAGTAGAATATGAAGATTGGTTCATTTTGCACCTTGTCTGATCTATTTTTCCATCCATTATCTTCCGCTATATCCTCTATTAGGGTCGCAGGGGGGTTCTCCATGCCCATCCAGGGAAGAACGTTTCAGGCACTGGGCAGATACACCCAGGACAGGGCGCCAATCTATCACTGGGCACACAATCACTCACACAGACATGCACACAAACACTCTCTACATTGGACAATTTGGAGAATTCAATTGACCTTGGTCCATGTTTTTGGACTGTGGGAGGAAATCCACGCGGACATGGGGAGGAGATGGAAACTCGCAGATTGGGATTCGAACCGGGAATCCTTAGTGTTGAGAGGCAAACGTGCTAACCACTTAGCCACCGTGCTGCCCACCCAAACTAGTTTTGTTTAGTTTAAATATTCCCTTCTTATTATGATTCATAATAATAAGAACAAGCAAGCTATGATAATAACCTGTAATAATTTTAATAAAAGAGTTTCAGTGCCATTAAATAAATTCTTGTCTAAAATGGGGTGTTAGTTTTCAATAATGACATTAATAATAGATAAATCAGTGTTTAATAATAAAAACAAAATGGGTTACCCCTCAGGGCCTGTGGGTGCCATTCTGCAAAATGTTTTGTCTGCTACTCATCACCTGTAGTTCTCCTTCATGACTACTTCCATGTGACAGATGAAGACTGTTTAAAACAAGGTGACAGCTTTTACCTTATCCTTCTCTTAACCTTGAAATAAAAATGTCTGTATATCCTTAAAAAAAGTGGTTAAATAAAATCATTATTTGACTCTATCGATTTTTGGCTGCATGCAGGACTCGATAGGTTATTGGGGATTCTGCCAAATGGATCAGGGAAAAATCATTAGTGCTGGTTGCTGTGATTTACGTCCTTGGTAGAGTGAGGCACCCAAATGATCTGCCTTTCAATCGGCATCATCAATCACCCCAAACCAGAGGGCACTTCATATAGCCTGAGTGTGTGGTGTGCTGAATGGTTCAAGTACTGTGTGTGTGTGTGTGTGTGTGTGTGTGTGTTTGTTTCTGTGTGAGTGTGTCAGAATATACATGTCAAGGTGTGTGGGAGGGGAAAGGCATGTTCATGAAAAATGGAGATGTTTAAATATGACTGGCAATATACCTGCTGCTGTCTAAATACTGAGTGCATATATGTCTTTGGCAAAGTTCCATTAAGTCTTGTTTCTAGTTGCTTGGCACCATCTCTCAGTACTGCAGTGCTGCCTAAACACCTCTTTTTGCAAGTGCTTGTTGCGTCAGCAATTAAAACTCACCGCTTCTGCAAACAAGAACTAGTGTTCAGCTTGTTTTACATGCCAAGGTGACCTTATCAAAAACTTGGCTGTTTACTGATGCAGTCAATGGCTCGTATTATAAAATGCATTTGGAGTCAGTGCAAAATGATAACTCAAATGCATATAGGAGAAGAAATGCATATTTTTATCCCCAATTTTGAAGTGTCTAATTTCCATGCATCAGCACTCCTACTGTTGCACCCTGTCCCTGCCACAATATAAAAGCCTTGGCTAGCACATTTCTCCTTTAGCAACAAGTAAATGGTTCAGGAGGTATCTTGCACGCATGTTGGCATGCACTACACTTCCTAAATACAGCACCTTAACCTTTAAAACTTTACAAAAAATGTAATTTCTTATATTCAATAGAAACTAAAACTGAAACTAATTGCCCTTTCTCAAATCCTGAGAAAAAGAAAAGGTTGTATTTTTTCTTTCTTACTTTTTATTTCTGTATCTTAACTGAACTTCAGATGCCTCTTCAGAACACTTTGTTATGACAGGCCAGTCTGGAGCAAGTGAGGGATTAAGAAAATCTAAAAGATGTAATTTTAGAGGTTTTGTCAGTGGTCAGTGGTCAGGTGTTTTTATTTTCAAATAAAAGGTATCTTACACTATAAGATACCTTTTGTGCATATAGTGTATTTACTAAAGGTAAATACACTATATGCACTGGACCAAAGGCAAAAGGAAATTGTTATCAGCAACAAGTGCAAAAGCTTGGGTCTGTGGGTCTGTCATGGAATAGGGCTGTGTCAGTACCACTGGCAAATGGACTACACATTTAAATAAAAAAAAGTACACTTCAAAACACATGTTGCCTTCAGGATGATTTAATTTCCATCCTGGAACAGGACAATGCAACAGGACAATGCAAAACTACATTCAAAATCTAATTATAATATCTAATTCATTTTAAATGGTCTACACACAAATTAAAATTTGCATAGAGCATAATATTTTTTGGATGTTACCACAGTCTTTGCCTTATCCTTGATGATTAAAAGATTAAAAAGCTCTTATATACCAAGCCATTATTGTACAGCACCTGTCATAAATTTAGAAATAAAGCTGCCTTAATCAAAACATTTTTAAAATGGTTCTACAAAGGAAAGACTAAAATTAAATTTTTTTATAGTCTTGTCGGAGGTTTTACCCCTTTAATATGTAATAGAGACAAACATCTTACTGCTGCATGTGTTCACACAGCTAGTCACTGCTTAGTGTTGTCAGAAACAATTCCCATCATAAGCCATCAGTCAGAAAAGAAGATCTGTCAATTTGAGAATGAATATGTCTGAGTTTGCCTCTTTCTCTGCCATTCATACTGTCCCATGCAATTTCATTTGTGGCTGTGATAAAGACGGAGGTCTTTTCTGTGAATCGCAAAGAAGGTATCATTTTTTTCAGGTACAGCAACTGCTTCCTAAGCCCTCAAAATCTATTGAGATTTATGTTCACTATGAGGCCAGACTCTTTGATTCTCAGTGGTGGTCTTTGACTTATGTACAGTTTTTATAGATTTGTTTTGTTTGTTTGTTTATTTAGGAGTTTAATGTCTGGACAGCATCAATTGAAATTTCCTTACAGGACAGGTTGCAAGTGACGCACATAAAGGCAATTTAGCATCTGTAATTTATCTCCTGAAATGTCTTATATGGGAATTGGAAAAAGAGATTAAACCAGAATCCCTGGAGTATACTCACAAAGACACAGACTGGACTCACTAATGATAAACAGTAAAAGAACCTCTAGTTGCCCTAAGAGGGGTCAAAAAAATTATATTTTTTTTATACATTATAAATATATATTTATAATGTATAAAACTTTCAACATTATTGGATAGTATCATAAAACTACACTTCTTAACATTTACAAGAACCTGCACTCTATAAAGAAGACATTGTGACATCTTTTTAAAGTGTATCTTCTGAAAAATATCAAGTTCAAGTTCAAGTTAATTTATTTATATAGCACCTTTTACAATAGCACATCGTCTCAAAGCAGCTGTACAGTGTTTCGAGCCTGAACCTCCAAAGAGCAAGCCCAAGCGACAGTGGAAAGAAAAAAAATCCATGTTAAGTTGGTTTTTAAAGAAGAAATCTTGGCTCAGTGGTGGACTCATTTATTAATGGTCATGTTTGAGGAGAGACACTAGCTTTCAACTCAATGTTCAAGTTGATTCTGATAACAAACATCAAAATTTATTTAAGATGAGTATGGATGGATGTGTGGGGCTCTACATGACTACCTGAAACAAAATGGACCAAATCCATGTTTATGGCCAAGCTCCTGAAAAAAGATCATACAGATGTTTAAATGTTCACATTCAAGTACAAGTACAATTTAAAATCGATCTTTTTGGATTGAACACATGACAAATACATGTAAGTACCACTTTTTTGGATCTAAACGATGTGTTTCTGAAGAGGTAATTTCTCGTTTATAAGCTGCCATTGTGTATCTGTTAGAATTACATTTTAATATGATTGTTAAACCTCCTGTTTTACAAGCATGCCTTCTTATGGGACCCTAATGGTATGCGTAAAAATCCGCCTTGAAATTGCTCTTGCATGCAAATGAATCAAATTCTGCAACCCAGATAAACCGTGGCTTAATAATCACATGGATAATTACAGCACCAAAATACAAGACAACATGGCACGCCACAGAGCCGATAACCCTTTCAAAGGGTCTTTCCTGGCACATTCTGTTTTAGCCACGTGAAATATGGTGCGTGGTGAGACTGAAGGACGAGGTGGCAGGCAGCTGAATTAGCTAGGTTGTATAAGCAATTATGGGGGCATGCTATGTAGCTAAGCACCCTAATAGGTATGTAGAGGAGGCATTATTCAATTATAGTGGCGGCTTACAGCACGAGCGAGCCGAGCAGCGGTGACAGCGCTGGTGTCTTCTCCTTATGAAACAACCTATTTAAGCTAAATCAACTCCCACTTAAGAGCGGGCGTAATAAGCACGGAGCTGCGGCGCCGTGGCCCGCGGGGCCCCATCCGTCATGCTGTAATTCCCAATCCCAATGACTGATAACACCTAGCACCGTGCCTGCCGCATCGCCTCGTGGAGCGCTGCCGACTCTGTCGTTCACCATCTCTTCTCCTGCTAGCTTTTTTCCCCCTCTCTCTTACTTATTATTCATTCACCTGGACTCTCTTCTCCCTTGCCAGCTACTCTTGTCTCTTGCTCTTTTATTCTGTTAGGTTTCGTAATTCCTCTTTATTCTCTGAGAAGGCACGAGGGTCTGAAACGTGCCCTCAGTAATGTAATACCCTCTCCACAGGGAAATCGCTATTTGTCATTCACAAATGACCTGTAAAACTCTAAAGTTTTAAATGTACTGCCAAATTATTTACAGTTTTCTAAAGAAAATTAAACTCTGTTAGGAAAAAACTTCCAAAAGTCATCTTTCCAAAAGCAGTAGCCTATGTGTGACTGTTTATATGAAGAAGTGGTACATGATCCTAAAATTAAGCTTTGCATATGCAAACTGCTCAAAATTTTTATTTTAACAAAGTTTAAAAAAAAAATTCTTTTTAGGTTTTCTGTTTTTTTTCCCCCCACATTCCACAAACATAGATATAAATTGATGCTCTAAATTGCACTTATTAATGTGTGTGTGTCTGTAAGTGAATGTGTGCCCAGGACACCTCTCGGTCCTGGGTGTATTTGCCCAGTGACTGAAACATTCTCCCCTAAATGGGCATGGGGAACCCCTTCCGCAACCAAAAATAGGATTAAGCACATGATAATGATAATGAATGAATATTACAAATGTTTCTAGAAAATAATGACAAAGATTGAATAGAGTTAGACAATGAATTCAAATAAATTAGTCATGCACGGTAATAGTAACTGTGAATTAGAATGAAAACAAAGAGCATCATGTTGCACAGAGAACACAGAACCACTTATTAACTAATAAAACAGGTGAAAAATGCAAAAATGCTCAAAAAGGATAATCAGTTCGGATTCTTTTGAGGCACAGCCTTCAAAATGTTATCAGCTGTACATTAATGGATGACACATTGACGCAGTGGGTCCTCTCAATTTGATTTTGGGTTAGTCTTTGCGCGAGACTTCAGAATTCTAGAATTTTCATGGTCTAAAGTACAGTGATTGAATTTGAGATTTTATAGAAATAAAGGACTATGAATGTGTGAATTAATCTGTATGCTTTCAACATCCCACATGGCATTAATAAGTAAATTAGATGAAAAAAGGGGTAAACTATAATACAAAAATATGCTGAAATACTGTTGAACAGCTTTAAAGCTGCTCTGTCCTAAGAAGTGAGATTTGATAATAAGAGTACAAAAAAGAAAAAGACCTCAGCTATTTTCTCTGCCAGCTAAATAGGGTTAAATCTCTAATTTGTATAATGCATTTCTGTTGAGCATTTAAAGCACTGGTATGTTTTTGAGCACTTATTATTCTTCAAATTTAGCAAATATGGGAACTATCCTGTAAAGGAATGTTACAGTGTAAGAAGTAAAGAAATAAGCTTTCTTAATAATGAAAACAACAATGATATGATTTCGTTTATTAAAACACAGAACCTGCCAAATAAAGAATATTTTAAAAAGCCTTGTTTGTTTTTTTAGCCTTCTTTCTTTCTTCTCTCCCTCTCTCTCTCTCTCTCTCTCTCTCTCTCTCTCTCTCGCTCTCTCTCAATCTCTCACTCTCTCTCTCATCAGTGAGTTGTGCTCAGTAATGACTCCCACTGTGGCAATGCCCCTTTAAGAGTCAACCCCCCTTCATTGTCCCCCCCCCCACTCAAACTCCTGCATGTATTATTCATCAAAATCAAATGAGGAAACAACAGGAGCAGGAGACATGGTGCATGGTTCTTCCTCTCCTGCTCCCTGAGGTGCCTCAGTCTGGCGGCCCCTCTCGCGTCGCACCCGCCTCTCTGACTTTCCACAATAAGACATTCAGAGATGGACTGTGGCATCACTTTATGCCCGATTGACCCCTCTGTCCTTTGAGCCCAATTTTTGTCTTTCAAATTATTTATTGGTGATTTTGTATTTTATTCTCATGTCTAATGTCTATGTCCTCTGTCAATAACACTGCAGCTGAATCAAGTAAAGCTTCACAAATGTGTACCAAGTAAAACTGGCCTAAAACACTGAACGTATTAAAGTATAAATATTGACACTAGTAATTATGGGCCATGTTAAGAAATAAGCAGGATAGTCATATATACTGTCTAAAGTTATATACTGTCTATAAAAGACTTTTCAAGTGGTGTCAACAGACTGGCATCGGTTTGTGACATTAAGCATAGGGGTTTGTGAAAATCTCATCTTATTATCTTCAAATAATCCTATACAGTGGCTCAGAAAGGGTTTCTCATGCCCATCCAGGGGAGAGCATTTCGGGCTGGGCAGATACAAGACAGGGCACCTCACATCAGTGGACACACACACACACACACACACACACACACACAGACTATATGGGGCAATTTAGAGCAGTCAATTTACCTTAAATCCATGTTTTTGGACTGTGGAAGGAAATCAGAGAACCTGGAGAAAACCCACACAGACACATGGAGAACGTGGAGGCTCCACCCAGATCAGGATTCACACCTGGTTCCCCAGCACTGAGAGGCGGATGTACTAATCACTAAGTCACTATGCCGCCATTTGTGAAAATAATTTTATTGTAATTTAATTAATTAATTAATTCATTATCTTCCACTTTATCCTCTATTAACGTCTCGGGCGCTGGGCAGATACAACCAGGACGGGGCGCCAATCTATCGCTGGGCACACACTCACTCACACAAACACACTCTAAAGGGGGCAATTTGGAGAAGTCAATTGACTTGATCCATGTTTTTGGACTGTGGGAGGAAACAGGAGAACCCAGAGGAAACCCACGCGGACACGGGGAGAACATGGAAACTCCACGCAGATGGTGATTCGAACCGGGAATCCCTAGTGCTGAGAGGCGAACGTGTTAAACTGCTAACCACTAAGCCGCCCTTGTAATTTAATAAAGATTTTTTTTTTTTTTTTTTTTTTTTATCACAAATGGAAATATTAATTGATCTTGGCTAGTTCTCAAATTCACTGGCAAAAATCTGGAGCTTATGCTAAAAACACTGCACATCTGCTTTGGGCACAGGGCACAAAGCGATGAATGAGCACACATTCACACAGACAGACACACTTCCACTACATCCAGGATATTTAGATGGGGCAATTTAGAGCAGCCTATTCACCTTAAATCCATGTTTGTGGACTGCAGGAGACCTGTGAGCCTGAAGTAATCTCACATAGACCTAGAGAGAACATGGAGACTCCACCCAGATTCAGATTCAAACCTGACACAAAAAATGACACTGCTATTTGGACAAAGGCCATAGAACTTTAGTGTGTATTCAGTGAAACTGTTGCTTCTTATATGCATTAATGTGTTTACAATGACTCCATTGATAGCTCATAACTATTTGGACCACGAAGCATGTAGCAAGAAGGCACATGCAGTAATAATCCATTTTGTGCTCATATCAAAAGTTGATCTTCTCTATACCATACAAGAACTTCCAGCTTGGAATGCAGAGTGTTTCCAATACAGTGTGATACTCTGAAAGCAAGCAATGCACTGGATGTTTTATGACACTTAGGAGAGGCACTTTAATATTTGCATGAGCTCAGGAGGGGGTTGATAGAGTATCCTGGTTCGGTTTCAAAAGCCTACCGCATTGATTACTTCACCCAGAGAAAGCAGGGAGGGCTGTGTGAGTGATTTGATGGCTCGGCTTTGCTCTTGCATCTCCTGCTGTTAAAGGCAGGTAGTCAACATGTGCGGCAACATGGCTACCCGCCGCAATCTCAGCCTTCCCACCAGGACAAACATCCCACTCCTGTACGCCACTCCTGACCCGTGTATTCCATCTTCAAGCTTATTGAAGATGAAACATTCGTAAGCTGAATACTGATTTTTTTCTAGTCTGCATTCTTAGAGATGCTGGCACTTGAAAAAAGCGCAGGAGGACTTATGCTATTGTCATAAAGCAATAAATACACACCAAAACACATTTTCACTTCACAAATAAACCTCAACATTTTAAGTGTATCATTACTTTTGCATAAATTATAATCATAATAAATTGAAAAAAAAAATGTTTCAAAAGGACTTCTGTGCTCAAAGCCATATCTATAAATATAAACACTGATGGGTGTAGTGTAAAAGGTGGCCGGCATAATACCTTGAACTCACTCACACATTTGCATTTGATTAAATCGTATTTTATACACTGGACCTTTATTTATGCATGATCAATAATAATAATAATAATAATAATAATAATAATAATAATAATAATAATAATAATAGTTACAATTTGTTGGTCCACCAATATCATGGATCATTTCAGAAGGCAAGAGGGTAAATAGTGGAATAGCATGATGTCCTTACTGTGCTTGATTAGAAAGTCCTTGATCCAGTAACAGCAGAAGGTGTTGTTTCCCAGATCACCAAGTTTGGTGACTTAAAAGTGTAGAAGTCAACAAATGGTTTTACATGTAGTGATGTGTGGGAGACCACTCATTAGGTGTGCCAGGACCAGTCCCTAGAAGAACTTCATTACAATGGGTGTGATTGCTACAGGGTGGTAGTCATTCAGGCACATTGGGTTGATCTGTTTTGGCACCGGTCTGATGGTTTTGGATTTGAATCATGTCGGCACAGCTGTTTGGGTCAGGAGTTTGTTGTTGACGTTGGTATAGGTGAGGGTGAGAGGCAGGTGCAGAGGGTCTGGTCATGTCTGGTCATGTCAGCGACGATAAAAGTAATTTAGCTAATTTAGGAAGGAGACATCTGTGGTTACTGGGGGTTACTGATAGATGCCTAGATGTCCTGTTACGTGCACTGGGTGTCGATACTCCTCTACCTAGAATTGTTTTGAATTAAAATAAACGGTTAACGCAGGGGTGTTGTGGTATGAACTCCATCAATGTTGGTGTAGACATGATCCAGAGTCTCTTGTACTGCAGGAAACGTGAAATTTGGAAAGGGCTGCATCTAAGTGATTAAAATCACCTGCAACTAGAATTGCAGTCTTTGGTTGTGCAGTCTGTTGTTTGCTGATGGCCGTGTAAAATTTGTTTATTGCAAGCTTGGCATTAGCATCTGGGCGATGTAATATGCAGTTACAATGATAAAAGTAAATTCTTTATGGAAGTAAATAGATCTACACTTAACCATGAGAAATTTAATGTTAGCTGAACAGTGACTCTGGTCTTACTGGAGTCACCTGCTGTTCTTTTGGCATGGAGAGTGTGGTGTCCGGTTAGCAACAGGCTATAAATCAAAGAATTGCTTTTATTAGATAAAAAATTGTAAATACAATTATCTACATTCTGATTCAACATGTTTGATTCCATATCACAGTGCCACTTAAATCAGAACAGAGTTTTTGGATCCAGTGGAGTTACATGGTCTTAATTAGTTAAATATTTCTTAAATTATAACAGTTGAACAGTGACATTAATAATGTTTGGTGACAAAATAGATTAAATTGAAGCAGTGCTGAAGACTTAAGTGAAAGGGGGGGGGGATGGACATGGTTTATTTATTATACCTAATATAACTATTTAGCATCTCCATTTCGGACTTCATGTGACTCTTCTTTATTTTGTATTTGTGTCAGTAACAGATGTTGCAGCAGAAAGCACATGATCAAATATCACAATGAATTTACTGAACATATAGAGGAACAAAGAAAGAGGCTGAGGCTATGAAACCAAAATTGTTAAAAAGAATTGACAGTCTCAAGATTACAAGTATTTCTCTAGATATCTTAATAAGAGATACTTTATAATTTGATTTGTTATGTATTTTGCACATAAACAAGTTAAATATTCTAGAGAAATGTTATTTGGAACAGAGTTACAGGTAAACCAAACGATTAGTGTGATATTCTCTACTTTACACTTGTCTCTCGTACCTTCACTCTTTTAACAAATGTCTGCTCTGTCTGCATTGTATTTAACTTCAGTCAGCACCAGCCTAGGTGTGTCAGTGATCTCATTTTGCATATTTTTTGATGCATGGTTTTGCGTTTTAAGAAATGTGTTGCTATTTTTGTCTAATCAAGTACAGTTTTTGTTTCATTTTTTCATTGTAACTGTTTTAGATTATTAGTTTTTATCTAGTGATGCCATTTCAGCATGGTGGCTTAGTGGTTAGCACATTTGCATTCAAATCCCAACCTGGGTGGAGTTTCTATGTTCTCCCCGTGTCAGCGTGGGTTTCCTCCAGGTTCTCTGGTTTCCTCCCACAGTCCTAAAACATGGATCAAGGTCAATTTAATTCTCCAAATTGTCTCATATAAAGTTTTTGTGTGTGGGTCTATGTGAGAGAGTGTACCCAGCGATAGATTGGCGCCTTGTCCTTGTCCTCTGCCTAGACGTTCACCTCTGGATGGGCATGGGGAACCCCCCCGGGAACATAGTAGAGGAAAAAGTGGAAGATAATGGATGGATGGACGGATGGAAAACTATAACTGCCTCATTACTATCCTTTTACATGAGCTACTTGCCTGTCAATTTAAAAACTAAAGTGAATTATACATAGTTGTCTCTTTACAGTTTCATACCATGGTCCAGACGATTCTAAAACTCTGTGTTAATTTGACTTTTTAACTTTTAATAAACATTTTAATCCTGTCATAATTTTATCATTGCTTGAGATGACCAGGTATATAAAATCCCTTTTTTTCAGGATGTTTTTCCTTCAACAGCCATTGATTTGCAAATAGTGGAACAGGTCCCAAGGTATGCAATTTCTTAGATCTTGCTGATTTTCTGACCAGTGATTTTTTTTTTTTACCCTTAGTTAAGTTCAGTCTTAACACTAATTTGGGGATAAAAAACTGTATGGAAAGATTTTGTAAAATATTTTTTATCTGTTTCAAGCATCGAATATTAATTGTGAATTGTATTATTTGTAAATTGTCACACACATATTATGACCGAACAAAAATGTTGGTGCACACATCTGGCTGTGTAAGTTTCATAGTTAGATACTTAAAAATATATATATTAAAATGATTACTAATTAGTTTCACTGGACTAATTTGCCCCTTTATTAGGACTCCATTAAGTAAATGTAATTTAGATTAATTTTAATAAACCAAGGTTTAGCTCTTACCTATATTCTGTGAGTAACAGGGCAACAAGGCAGAGGTCTCATTTTCTTTTCCACATTCCCTAACCTTAGGTTTAGCCCTGGTGCACCTGCCCCCTGGCAGCACAGCTCTAACCGCACTTGGATTTGGTTATGATGATGAGGATAGCTCCAGTAAGAGTGGGGTGATGGGCCTATCAGCAGGCTAATCGGTGGGCTAATGGCTCTGACCCATACAGGACCCATCTGGCCCCCAGAACCCTTCTGATTGGGTCCATTTATTAAGGTATAGAGTGGTTGAAATGGCCTGCCAAGTCATTCCACTTTCGGGTCCAATTCCCGTAGTGCTGATGAGCTCCCTCCGCCCTTCTCCCCTCCCACCCTGCATACCTCTCTTTTGTTCTTTGGTAATGGCTCAATTAAAGAGGTTAATTCCAAAATAGCCCCAGCAGATCAGCTCTCCTATTGCTCCTCCTGTGCTTCCTGACCGCACCACCCTGATTCATTATTCATTCCAATCAAGTAAGTGTGCGTACACAGGGCATACAGGAGAAAGTTGCTTTCCTCTCCACATTCTAGCCTACTTCTTGCTCTCCACTTTCCTCTTTGCTCTTCTTTGGAAGAATTGGCTTTTATTGAGTGAGACTAACCCCCCACCCCTCACCTCCACCACCATCACACACTCACTTTGCAGGGCTCCCTACTTTCCAGCAGCCCATCCCCTTGCCTGGAAAATGAGCAATTCTCTCATTGTAATAATGCGCCTCTGTCATCCCCCTATTATCGGCATGATAAAAGATGAAATATTCACAGCGGCTGGCCTCCTAACCTGATCTGGGCGCGATATTGGAGCTTTAGAAAATGAGTTTTATCAGCTTTAATATACTCCTTGGCAGACTGACCCTTGAAATTAAACATTATTACAGAGCGGATATTTAAAAAACCGGGGCCACAAATTACATCAAAATGAAAATATTAAGGAACATTAGGAATATATCAAGTGGCGCTCAGGCTGGAAGAAGAGGAGAATCGGCAGAGGTGGCACGACGTCGCCACTGACACGGCAACCCGGCTGCTGAAATAATAACAATGCAGCCGGCGCTGCTGTCATGTGTTGGGATAAACTAATTATCCTTCCCGACATTCTCCTAGCCAGCTTTATTAGGGGAAGTGCATCCTGTGGGTGTGTGCACAACCTTATGTGTGTGTTTGTGTGGTTGTGTGTGTGCGTGTGCAAAGACGCAGGTACGGAGGTAGCTGGCTCCCCATTCTTGTCTAATCTCGTTTGCTTTTAAAAGTTGCCCCGGCCAGAGAAGGTCCCAGCAATGCCATAGCAGCTTGGACTTTATCACTCAGATATGAAAGGTTAAAAATAAAGTGTTTGGCGTCACGTAAGCTGCTTAAAGTTACTCACTTCTGTGAGTCCAAATTGGGGCGGGAGGACTGAGTGCATTTCCAGGCTCTCAGGTGATTTGTCATGTGGTGATGGGGGAGATGAGAAATGCAATAAAAGCTGGTGGAAATACGATTTGAATAGATTTCAGCGGGTGCGCCTCCTCGGGGAGGATGGAGCGTTGGGGGCGAGAAGAGGGAGGGTGAGTGAGTAAGTAGGGCCCACAGGGGAATGAATTATAAACTTTTACTTTTTGGTCAAACCTGTTTCTTTAACTCCGCTTCTGTGGCTTATCACACAAATGCGCCTGTGTCCTGCATCCTCAGATCCCTGTGTGCCACTCCGCACCCTCGAGCTATGCAGAGATAGAACACGCTTTCCTCACATATGAGTATGCATGGCTGAGCTGCTGTTTTAACCTACCTCCCAGACTGTACACGCACACACACACACACACACACACACACACACAGATGCACAAACCTTTCCTAGACACATAGAGATTTACAAAATGTTCTTTGATGCAACTGTGATTCTTATAACACTGGATACAAAGATGTACAGAACAGCAGTAGGCTTATTAGCCTTTCTGTTTGGGTGTGATACTCTTTCTGGAAATGGTCACAAGTTAAGGAAATATATTGTCACCTTTAAGAGCAGTGATGCAGACAGTGTTCAAGCACATACAAAATGTGCCATTAGTTTGGTTGTCAATTAACATAGTTACTGTTCAGTTAAACTCCTGTCTGGTCAAAGTAGCAAGATTATGTACAATCTGAGTATCAAACTTATATAAATGTAGAGTGAATACTTCCAACAGCTCTAAACATCACAGTGGCACTGTGGTTAGTGTTCTTCCAATACAGCAATAAGTTCTTGAGTACAATTCCTGAGTAGGGCAGAGAAAGGTCACTTCTGGGTATAGTTTCCATGTCCTTCTTCCTATATCTGCATGGTTTCTACTTGGAAATCCAGTTTGCTCCCATGATCCAAACGCATGCTGTTAAACAAACATGTGATACTTAATTGCACATATTACTGTGCAGGTTCATCTAACTGAATTAGTCAATCATTTATAAGTTAATTATTTTAGCTATTTAAATTAACAACTAAGACTCCTATAACATAGATTCATTACACACAGCATGTGTTTATTTATTTTAAAAATAAATAAAAAAATTAAGAAAATTTGAATATAACATAGAACCAAATGAAAAATAGTGTTAAATACTGAAATGTTGTACAGTACATGCTCCTGTTGCATGCATTGTTTTATTGATTTGACATGGCATGGAGACAATCAGTATGTGGCACAGCTGATCATCTTTCTCTTGACAGTTCATAAGTTCTATGGCTGCGCTAACTTTGGACTTGATACAATCCAGTGAACCAACACTAGCAGATAACATGGCTCTCCAAACCCTCACTGACTGTGGAAACAACATTCTAACCACAAGCAACTTGGATTATGTGCATATCCACTCTGGACTCTAGGACCTTAATTTCCAAATGAAATGCAAAATTCATTTCCATCTGACTTTGAATCACTAAGCAACAGTTCAGTCCTTTTCCTCATTAGACCAGGTAAGATGCTTCTGACATGAGTGGCTTGACACATAGAATGCTAAAGTTGTAACCCATGTTCTGGATACGTCTATGTAAATTCTTATTAGCAATAATACCCTGCAGTTATCCATGTTTTTTGTGCACCTGTTTTGCTGCACTTTGTGAACAGCCAGCTCCTTTTGCAATGACTTTTTGTGGCTTACACTCCTTATGACACAGAATATATTTTCGAGTTAATTAGCTGATTAATGTGAAAACACTGACTAATGTGTTTAATGAATCTACCAACATATGAACATATTAAATTACTGAAATAAATATTCAGTTTCCTATTCATTTAGATGTGTCTGTTTTGTTTGATGCATTTCTCATTCTCAAAATTGCTTATGACCTGTCTTGAATTAAAACTTCAATAAAATACATTTCACACCTGCCTAACAATGACCACCACACCATAATAATAATACAAACAGCACAGCACTGTAAGTCCTGCATGAAAAATGTATATAGGTATAATCAACAAAAGTAATAAATGTTTTAAAGTAAATTTCACAAGAAATGGAATAATATACCTATGACATAATTTAGACAATCAATACTAAAGTGTTCCCAGCAACAAAAGAACCTATGCTATTGGCAACATCATGAGGACAAGTAAGAACAAAGTCAGATGAGAAAACCTAAAGAAGCAGATTTTTGCCACATAAAGAAGACCTGTACTGAAAAAAAGTAATTTAACAGCACAATATTAGGGGCAGTTGGAGGCTTGTGGTTAAGGAACCCAGCCATGCGACCTGAGGGTCCCCGGTTCGATATCCGGTCGTACTATGTACTATGGCTGAACTATGGCTGCTGTATACAGGGCTGCCCACTGCTCCGGGCATGTGTGCTCACTTTAGTAAGTGTGTATGTATATATATATATATATATATATATATATATATATATATATATATATATATATATATATATATATATATATATATATATATATATATATATATATATATATATATATATATATATATATATATATATATATATATATATATATATATATATATATATATATATATATATATATATATATATATATATATATATACAGTATATATATATATATATATATATATATATATATATATATATATATATATATATATATATATATATATATATATATATATGTGTGTATATATGTGTGTGTGTTTCACTGCACAGATGGGTTAAATTACTGTGTGTGTAAGTACAGTAGCAAAATAGGCAAAATAGATAACTTTATCAATATACAAGACACTTATCAACAAATGCAAATCACCAAACCAACAGAGGCCAAGGCTGTGTCTGAAGTCACTTACCATTAGGTGCCAACTTTATATTCAGACATAATAGCCATTTTTGTCATATGCTTCTTTCTGCTATGTAGTCAGTAGTAGATGATTGTGTCCAGAGACAAGACCAGGAGAAACAATAGTTACAGTCTTCTTTTAACAGTGGTTGGAAAACCTTGAGTGGTGATTAGGGCCAGGTATTTTATGTGGAGCATCTGATTTTTGCATTGGCACAATAATGCTGAAACAGAAAACACTTTCCCCACAAAGTTGAAAGCATATAGATGTCTCTGTGCTTGTGAACTTGCCCATTGTGGGACAAATAAAGGTCTACATTATCTTATCTTATTTTTATACACATGTGGTAATGTGAAAAAATAAACAGAAATACAGTGATTTAAAAGTGTGTCCTGATTCTTTTCTTTATGTAGTATACTGTATGTATATGTAAGTATATAAACATATGCAAACAACAGTGGCCAAACGGAAAACAGCAAATCCTAAATACAAGGCTTTGTTGCCAAAAGGAAAAATGGCGGTCTCTTTTTGCAGTCCTGTCTCCTTCTCTATTTTTCTGTCATTCTCTATTTTTAATCTTGTGCTTAATTTCTTCTTTTAGCACTCTCCTCCTTTCACTTTTCTTCTTTCACTCTCTCATTTTTGTTTTTCTTACTTTCACACTGTTTCTCTTTTTCTCTCTTGCAGGCACTTGAATCATTATGCTGATATACACAGTATTTGCTTCTTGATTTGGCTTCCTCCTTCAACACACATACACACAAACACACACTAGATGCTGGTGCCATAAATATAGAGAACGACAGAACCTAGTAGCAGCGCAAGGTCAGCTATGGCCCCTGATGACAGTGCCATGGGCACTGCAGTGTGCTTGTGTTAGAAATACACACAAATAGCTCATTAGCAAGGGCCCCTGAGGCCCCGTCTCTCTCTCCCTCTCACTGTCTCTCTCTCACACACACCAAACTTCACAAACTAATGCATATTATAAATAAGCATATTCTTTCCTACTCTTTTTTTAAGGAAAATAAACAAAAAAGCAAGCAAAACACAAATGGATAGAGAACGAGAGGGAGAGAGAAAGAGAAAGAAAGAGAGAAAGAATATAAAAAGAGAAACAATTCCTCTGTCTGAGTGTTTAAGAGGTATACAGAGATTTATAGTTTGGGAATAAAATGATAATGAATATTGTGATTCATTTACTGATGCCACAAAATGAACACTTTATTGTTAAAAGTTCTACTGTTTCATCCAGGTTGTATTCCTTGATTCCTTGATCCCCATACTTTATGAAGTATGCTGCCACAGAAAGTGACTGAATTTCCAGATTAGGTTAAAAAAAAGCCCAGGTTCTACAGTTTTTTCCAAAAACATTGAAATTAGCTGAACTGGCTGCTTTAAATATTACCATCTGCCTCAATAGTGTGTGTCTATGTGAGTGCCCCATAGTGTGTGAGTGTGTGCCCAGTGGATTGGAATCTTTCATGGGTGTATCAAGTTCAAGTTCAAGTAATTTATTTATATAGCGCTTTTTACAACTGTACATTGTCACAAAGCAGCTTTACACTGTTAAAAACCTTTAAACCCCCAAAGAGCAAGCCGAAGCGACAGTGGCGAGAAAAAACTCCCTGTTATTTTGTTATTTTAAAAAGAAACCTTGAGAGGAACAAGGCTCAGTGGGGGACTCATCCTCCTTGAGCATCCGGGCCGCATCAAGTGTAGGACAGCCATGTACAGATTGTGTCGTGATCAGGTGACCGTATTTAACAACTGGAAAACTATATGTAAGTCCATTAAGGCCGTCCTGCAGGACCATCAGTCCAATTAATATCCAGGTTCCATCCAGTAATCATCTTAGCCGCAGTGTTTCGGCAGAGCCATAGATGAATCTCTGACTACACCTCCAGGAAACCGGCCACACCTTAAAAGAAATAGACAAGAAAAGCAGTTAGAGCTGATAAAGCACAGCATTTAAGTAATAAGTAATTGAATGACTAGAGCAGCCTCTGACTCCAGCATAACTGACTACAGATGCATAACTAAAAGAGGCAGATACTGCAGACTCTACTTAGTTGAGAGGGCTCCCAGGAACAGCATCATTTCAGTGCCACACCCCTATTAATGATGAAATGGGTGAAGAAATAAAACGCCAGCACACACTAATCCCAGATTACCAACCCAATACTGCCAAGCCTGAGATCTACACCTTTATCTAGAGGGAGTTAATTAAACGCAAAATTAAATAAATGTGTTTTTAATCTACTTTTAAAGATTAATAGTGATTCAGAATCACAAACAGTAACTGGAAGTTGAGGAGCCTCGTGGTAGAACACTTTCCACCAGCAGTAATTTTATTTATTCTAGGAGCTAAAAGTAAACCAGCAGATGGGCTCACATGTTGGCTTATACAATTGAATCAGCTCAGTGAGATACTGTGAAGTCTGATAATGTAGAATTTTAGAATTTTATATGTTATCAATAAAATTTTGGACTCAATACGAAACTTAACTGGTAGCAAGTGTAGGTTTGATAACACAGAACTGATATGATCAGACTTTCAGGTTCAAGTTAAACTCTTGCTGCAGCATTTTGCCCAAGTTGTAATTTATGTAATGATTCATTAGAACATACTGTCAGAAGTGAATTACAATAATCTAACCTTGAAGTAATAAAAGCATGAATTAGTTTTTTTGCATCTTGGAGGGAGAGGATATTTTTTAGCTTTGAAATGTTCGAAATGGGTCCAACTATTAGAAACTCAGTTTTATCAGAATTTAGTAGGAAGTTTTTTGACATCCATATTTTAATATCTTGGATGCAGTCCTCAAGCTTACTGATTGAACAAACATCATTAGAGTTAGCTGAAATGAAACTGTGTATCATCAGCATAAGAGAGGAAACTCATTCCATGTTTACGAAAAATTTATCCCAATGGAAGCATCTTTATCTGTCATCGATCTGTCAGATAGGATTTAAACCACTGGAGCCCAATCTAATCTATCTAATGTCTAATCTATCATGTATCTGTATCAATGTATCTGCCCAGCATCTGAATTGTTTTTACCTGGATGGGCATGGGGAACCCTATCACTCCCATCTTCACTCTATCAGCCCTATTCTATTAACCCTAGTAGAGGACAAAGTTGGATGAGAGGAGGATAGTAAGATGAGACAAGATCATTACATGAAGTATCAATATCTAAGCAGTATGCTACTGTTGGAGATCTTTATTCCACTAGGAATAGTTTTTACTAACTAGAAATAGTTACTTAACATAACATTGTCAGAGTATTATTATTTAAAGGTTTTATAGTTTAGATTGTTAAATATAACCATTATCTTTTATTAATCAAACTTAAATTGATCTGTTGATGCGAAAAGAATTACACCCTTCGCTGCTCTGTACTCTCCCATATTCTAAGCAGTTGGAGGATGATCCATGTATACCCTCACAATTAAACTTTATGGTAATGCTAAAGTTCAAAACAGCTATTTAGGGCCACATTTTTACTGCACGTTTCATGCATTTATTTGATAGCTTGTCTACCTCACCATTGCCACACTGTACTGTTCCCTTTGCTAAAGCCCCACAAGACCCTGTGAATGGATTTGGCCAGGCAACATTTTTTGTTACATATATGAATGTCCAATTCACATATCTTCATTCAATGTTCATTGGCAGGGTTAAATTTTCAAAAGCTTCCTAGGAATCCTCTCATTCATTCATTCATTCATTCATTATCTCCCGCTTTATCCTCTATTAGGGTCGCGGTGGGGCTCCCCATGCCCATCCAGGGGAGAACGTCTCGGGCGCTGGGCAGATAGACCCAGGACAGGGCGCCAATCCATCGCTGGGCACACACTCACTCACTCAAACACACTCTATATGGGGCAATTTTTGAGAATTCAATTGACTTGATCCATGTTTTTTGACTGTGGGAGGAAACCGGAGAACCCAGAGAAAACCCACGCAGACACGGGGAGAACATGGAAACTCCACCCAGATGGGGATTCGAACCAGGAATTCCTAGCGCTGAGAGGCAAACGTGCTAACCACTAAGCCACCGTGCCGCCGGAATCCTCTCATATAAATCAATAATACCTTCTCATGTGTACAGGTCTGTCTGAGACAGATGGCAAACTCCAAGGCACCGCTTAGATCTAGACCAGCTTTATTTCAGTTTTCATGGTTTGCATGGTGCTAGGCCACTACTTGTGTAAAAGACTCATAATGACATGAACCAACCAGAACAACATGTGTGAATGAAGGAATCTGGACAGCAGCTGAATAGAGGTCAAAAATGCTAAATAAAGTGGAAATAAATAATAACAGAAGATTTTTAAACCAAAATACCACAGTCGTCCGTAAAATAAGTTCTTTAAATAGCTTCTAATCTGTAAAACATCATAGCTGAACCAGGACATTCTCTTGCTCTGTCCTGGTAGCAGACCGGTGTGGGCTGTCAGCAAGGCAGTGGACTGTGACCAACGACCCTGACTCTTTGTCCCTTTCTTTCTCCTTCTGCTGCATTTCTAATATGTACCCTGAGAGGTCTGGGGGCTCCTACTGCACATCCTGTTTGTCCTGCCAAACACCCCCCCCACCACCACCACCATTATCCTCGTCCCATCACCTATCTCTGTCACACCCAAAGGCCTGCCTCTTTAAAACTGCCTCTACTGAACATTTTAACACAGTCTTTAGTTTATATAATAAAAAAAATTAAGGTACACCTTGATATAGTAAGATACTCCAGGGTATTTAATCTTGTTATCATTGTAACTAGTCAAAAGTAAGTGGACACCTGATTCTGATTTAAAATTTGTCTCTACACACATTTATTACCCCAATAACTAACTAAAATTTGTCAAATGTCTTGCCTTTTTAATTTTTCCATCTGTGACAGGGCTATTCATTAAATGTTTGTTAGCTTATTACAGCTCAGATCTTTAGCACGTCATCAGACATTTATAATAACAATATGATTATTGGGGCAGCACAGTGGCTTAGTGGTTCGCCTCTCAGCACTAGGTATTCCCGGTTCGAATCCCAAGTTTCCATGTTCTCCCCATGTTCACGTAGGTTTCCTCAAATGAATTCTCCAAATTGCCCCATATAGAGTGAGTTTGTGCCCAGCGATAGATTGGTGCCCTGTCCTGGCTGTATCTGCACAGCGCCTGAGACGTTCTCCCCTGGATGATGGAACACCCCCTAATAGGGGATAAAGGAGAAGATAATGGATGGATGAATATGATTATTGATATGAACAATATAAAAAGTATTACTTTGTACAGCTTTTTGTGAAAGCTGAGTTGTGCATTCTAACTAAATATTTAACATCACTTATGTTCTTTGTTGGTTTTTACAGGGCGACTTGCACCAATCTTTTAGGACATTGACTGGCCAGTCTGTCATTAAGTAGGAAAAGGTTTGTGGTGCGTGCTGCATCATAAGATGCCATTGCCTTTCACCAATCTAATCAAGAGGTCAGTACACTACTACAGTCATGGCCAAAAGTTTTGAGAATGACACAAATATTATATTTTCACATGATCTGCTGCCCTCTGGTTATGAAAACCAGAGGGCAGCAGATCATGTGAAAATATAATATTTGTGTGTTTGTCAGATGTTTTTATCACAAACAGAAATATAATTGCAATCATATTATGAGTAACAAAAGCTTTTATTGACAGTTAGAATGAGTTAATGCAGCAAGTAAATATTTGCAGTGTTGACCCTTCTTCTTCAGGACCTCTGCAATTCTCCCTGGCATGCTCTCAATCAACTTCTGGACCAAATGCTGACTGATAGCAGTCCATTCTTGCACAGTCAATGCTTGCATTTTGTCAAAAAGTGTAGGTTTTTGTTTGTCCACCCGTCTCTTGATGATTGACCACAAATTCTCAATGGGATTAATGGGACCCAAAATCTCTATGTTTTGTTCCCTGAGTCATGTAGTTATCATCTTTGCTTTATGGCAAGGTGCTCCATCATGCTGGAAAAGGCATTGTTGATCACCAAACTGCTCTTGGATGGTTGGGAGAAGTTGCTCTCGGAGGAATTTCTGGTATCATTCTTTATTAATGGATTTTACGCAAGACTGTGAGAGAGCCGATTCCCTTGGCTGAGAAGCAACCCCACACATGAATGGTTTCAGGATGCTTTACAGTTGGCATGAGACAAGACTGGTGTTAGGGTTAACCTCGTCTTCTCCGAATAAGCTGTTTTCCAGATGTCCCAAACAATCGGAAAGGGGATTCATCAGAGAAAATGACTTTACCCCAGTCCTCAGCAGTCCACTCCCTGTACCTTTTGCAGAATATCAGTCTGTCCCTGATGTTTTTTCTGGAGAGAAGTGGCTTCTTTGCTGCCCTCGAGACCAGGCCTTGCTCCAAGAGTCTCCGCCTCACAGTGCGTGCAGATGCACTCACACCTGCCTGCTGCCATTCCTGAGCAAGCTCTGCACTGCTGGTAGCCCGATCCTGCAGCTGAAACACTTTTAAGAGACAGTCCTAGCACTTGCTGGTCTTTCTTGGGTGCCCTGGAGCCTTTTTGGCAACAATGGAACCTCTCTTCTTGAAGTTCTAGATGATGCGATAGATTGTTGACTGAGGTGCAATCTTTCTAGCTGTGATACTCTTCCATGTTTGGCCATTTTTGTGCAGTGCAATGATGACTGCACGTGTTTCTTTAGAGATAACCATGGTTAACAGAAGAGAAACAATGATGCCAAGCACCAGCCTCCTTTTAAAGTGTCCAGTGGTGTCATTCTTCCTTAATCATGACAGATTGATCTCCAGCCCTGTCCTCATCAACACCCACACATGTGTTAATGGAGCAATCACTGAAACGATGTTAGATGGTCCTTTTAAGGCAGGGCTGCAATGAAGTTGAAATGTGTTTTGGGGATAAAGCAAACATGTATGGTACATCAGTGCAGTCAGATTACCATTCAGATTGCAAAAGCTACCAGACATGACAGGTTTTAAAAAAATGCTGTAAGAAAGAGAGTCAGTGTAATAAAAAAGCTCTTACCACTTAGTTTATACATTCACTTAACATCCATTTGTGTATCAGTTAATTTATCAAGTAAACCTTTTTTTCTTTGGTCATTGTGAAGTTAGTTCCCACGGCACGGTGGCTTAGTGGTTAGCATGTTCGCCTCTCAGCACTAGGGATTCCCGGTTCGAATCCCCTTCTGGGTGGAGTTTCCATGTTCTCCCCGTGTCCGCGTGGGTTTCCTCAGGGTTCTCTGGTTTCCTTCCACAGTCCAAAAACATGGATCAAGTCAATTGAATTCTTAAAATTGCCCCATATAGAGTGTGTCTGTGTGAGTGAGTTTGTGCCCAGCGATGGATTGGCGCCCTGTCCTGGGTGTGTCTGCCCAGCGCCCAAAACGTTCTCCCCTGGATGGGCATGGGGAACCCCCCCGTGACCCTAATATAGGATGAAGCAGAAGATAATGGATGGATGGAAGTTAGTTCCAATGCAAAGTTTGTGACAAACGTCCTTTGATCCTTCATTAGTTCTCACAGAATGCTGCCTACATGATCCTGGTGGCTGGACATTTTTGTTAATTGATTTATTCTCAGGAACCCCCCGCGACCCTAATATAGGATAAAGCGGAAGATAATGGATGGATTTATTCTCAGTCCAGCAGTGTTAAATATGTGCCCCCTCACACACACACACAACATATAACAGAGTCCCTACAGTGCTTAAAATCATTCGCCATTCAAGAAATACCAGCTCTGTGGTAATCATGTGATCATGTGGGTGCACCGATCAGTGAAAATTTCTAGTAAATTGCAATTGTAGTACTATAAAGTGCATTTTTATAATTAGAACTGATAAACATGTTAAACACTTGCAAAAACAAAATCTGCACCAAATAAAATGTGTTACTTGTCTGACTTTTTTTACAGGAATATCAACTTTTAAGGAAGTTTAAGGGGTTAAATATTAGCATTGTAAATTTGCATTGGACATTGGTTATGTTATGAATATCTCTCCTGTTGATACTGCTTACAATGTGGGAAACATGTACCGATACCTGCAAAACATTTTTGGAAAATTAGCTGGTGAGCATAAATAAGTAGGACTTTAACAAGAACATATAACAAAAATAATGTTTTTTATCTTGTAGTCAGATTTTGGTCCCCTCACTGTTATACATACATGCCCCATGCCATCCCACACACAAGTGCACAAGGAAACACATTTATGTGAGTCAGTGATTTTCGCAAATACCAGCAAAGTCTAGAGAGAACATGAAAAGGAGGTGACAGTGTTCAGTAAGTTATGTATAAGTGTGTACAAGCGTGTGTGTGTGTGTGTGCGCGCGTGTACATGCTCCGCCCAACCCTTCATCCAGCCCTGTGGAGACATAGTGTTGGGGTCAGGGAATATAGAAAGAGGAACACGGGGGGTTGCACTCTGCAACTTGAAAGCAATTCTAATGATGTGAGAAAGTCGTGCTGCTTATTCCCTCGACGACAGGCCCCAAACAAATAGTTACATTTGATGTCCCTCATTTTATGGCTTGGAAAATTGTTTGTTTGTTTTCCAAGAGTCTCTATATGTGAGAGTGTGTGCGTGCGTATATTCATAGTCAAGTTTGTGGATTTGCTGTTTCTTTAACAAGTAAATGGCACAGAAACATCAATGTAGTTAAAATTATAACTGTTTATTTTCAATGTTTTAAACAAAAACATACACAAACATATTTTGGATAAGATATATATCATATAAAGCTTAATAAATTATCTTTCCCACTGAAAATAACTAACATGTTAAATTTACTAATTTATTCACTTTCACAAACAGAACACCAAAATTCTAATAAAAAGCTGATTATAACAAACAAATTAGTTAATACCTTTACATTTTAGTATGATATTTAAACAAATATGATAAAGATGTATGATGAAAGTAAATACTCTTCTATTAGTGTACTTCTATGAACCCATATCAGATTGCAGAATTATGTAAACCCCATTCTTTCATTAGTTAGGTAAATTAAAAGTCTTTATTTAAATAATTTATTATAAAATGAATATGCAATAAGATAAAATGTTTATTGCACAGCAAAAAACTTGATTTTACTATAATTCATCTGATTATGATTTACGTTCATTTAAATGTTTTATATGTCAGTGTTTTGTTGCTTTGGTGTTGTCAATATTCCATACTTCCCATAAAACTTATAAATAGTGATTATAGTGATTTATTTACTGGATATCGAAAGGTAACCTTTATTAAGGTAATAACAATGGACAGAATGACTGCCAGGAAATCAGGAAAGAGCATGTCAGCCATTAGAAATGAGTAACATTTTGATGTCTGAAAATGTGATTATTTTAATTATTTTAATCATGTATTCTTCTCAATCATAGATTATGTTAATTTATCATGATCATTTATGCATTTATGGTATACATATTAAGACAATAAAATAATTTTGACATTTTCATATTTAAATGTATTTAAAGTGCATCTTCTACTAGCTATTGATTAGCATTACCAAATTCATGATGTAGCACCTTTTATCCTGCTGATTGGGCTCGATCTGTCCCGAGCCCAAAACTGTCATTCCTGCAACACAAATAAAATTTTCACAAATAAAATAAAAAATACATTTCTATAAGCTTAGTTATAGCCATTAAATCTTCCAAAGCTAAAAATGTAATTAGCAAAATCATCTTATGGCATTTTATGGTGGTAAAAAAAATAAAATTACAAATAACAGGATTTACAATGAAATGTAGGTTATAAACATTTTAGGCAACTCAAATGTTGTAGTCAGGAAATCTGAAATTACATTAATTAATTAACTATTAACAGATCTGAGAAAGTGCATTAATCCAAAGTAACTTTGTCATTAAAAAAATATTCAATCTTGTGTTTTCACACTACTGCTGTATTATGTGGTAATGAGGGCAAAATATCCTGAATGTGGTGACATTTTTTATAAATTGTTAATTAGTAATGATCTACTATTAACTTCAATTATGATATTACACAGTTTTTAAGATTTAAACATGCTATGTAAGATGCAAGTTTTAAGCCACATGCTTAATCTGGTGTTAAGAAGGGTTTGAGAAGATGATAACAAGGCTGAATACCAGTAAATGTTTTTTAACAACTTCCTGCTTTGCACACTTTATTTGCACTTTATTTTATATTGAAACTTTGGGGTCATCATCATGCTTTAAATTAAGAGCTCATCAAATGCCTCTGTAAGCTACAAAAATCTTTTGTCCAGTGCTATTAAAACTACATACAGTATTTTACAAAAGTGTTTATTTAAACAGTAACTCACTGTGCACTCTATGATACAATTTATATTAATTCATTTGTATTATCAAATAATGTAATGACAGTACAGCAAAGCTTTTAAATGATTAGTTACCTTAACTGAATAGCTTAAACAAGTTTAAACAATGTTTACTGTCATGGACATTTTTTTCTAGTGTCATCTGACCATCTTCCTCGGGCGTTTACAATGGCCAGAGTGCACCATTGTACACATTCATTCATTATCTTCCACTTTATCCTATATTAGGGTCGCGGGGGGGTTCCCCATGCCCATCCAGGGGAGAACGTTTCGGGCGCTGGGCAGATACACCCAGGACAGGGCGCCAATCTATCGCTGGGCACACAATCACACACAGACACGCACACAAACACACGCTACATGGGGCAGTTTTGGAAAACTCAATTGACTTGATCCATGTTTTTGGACTGTGGGAGGAAACCGGAGAACCCGGAGGAAACCCACGCGGACACGGGGAGAACATGAAAACTCTACCCAGATGAGGATTCGAACCGGGAATCCCTAGTGCTGAGAGGCGAACCACAGTAAACATCAAATATAACAAAAGTCAATTATTATATTTCGCTTGTCAAAGAATCTACCCTTTTTATTAATTTGTTGTATTGATCATATTTCTCATATTTAAAAATGTGAAAAGATACAAACAAATGCAAAATGCAATGAGTATAGAGTTTTGTCTCCCCACATGTAAGTGTTTAAGCTACTTTCAGTGATACTTTCGCCAACTTCTGCGGTGAATCAGTAAATGAGGTGCTAAAGTTTGAAACAGAAGGTTAATAGTTCATGCTTACAATTGCTAATCTGCCACTATTAAGTCTGTAATTGAGATCCTAAACCCTAAGATGCTTGTATTGTGTAATGTATAAAGTGTTTAATTTACTGCTCACTGTGTGATGCTTATATTATGTCATGCAAGTTAATTTCATATTCAAATTGCATAATTTAATTATTGACACAAACTGATAGATATGTAGCTTTTGGACCAGGCCTTAATATATAATGTTTTCCAGGCAATTACATGTACCTGTGCATATAACAATGGAAATTTTCAATTGTTCATTTAACAATCCTTCACTAATATGATTTAAGCCTGTTACATACAGCTGTTGTACTGTAAGGAAATTTCTCTCAATTCTTATGAATTATGTCTCTTTCATCATGACTCATATACAATACATATAGAAATGTGTCATTGAAAGAAGAAAAGCAATACTAAAATTGCTTTAAAACAGGTATGGCTTCACAATAATAGAGTTAATTTTCCTGACTAAGAGCAAAGGCCATGTTTAATTTAGCAGAGGATGAGTGCGATTGTGACCTGTGCCTGTAGATGGCAGTCAGGACTTTAGGAATCAATGGAGGTGCACTTGCGCTGCTTGCCGGGACAATTCCTCGGACACTGTCAAAAGTATTTAGACATTTGTCAAACACATCTTGGGCAAAGCTTTATAAAAGTAATTTTGAGTTGCTGACTTTCCCAATCCTGGGAAATCCTGTTTTCGAAGTTTCCCCGTTTCCAATTCATTTTAAAGGGTTTGAAGTCCGTGTGGATGAGGTCATGGTTCTTTTCAAGTTACTGAGTTTTGTCATTTGTGATAATTTATTTACAAATTACAGCTAATGTGTCAAATCACATTTTTAGGATATTTTTTTTACAGCCGAGGTTGACTTGAGGATCACCACAAACTGTAAAAAAGGAAGAGTGGTATGCTTTTAGCTTTCTAAGACCCCTTTATATATATTAACATGTCAGTTTATATTATTTATTCAATAAAGTGTGGACAGACACTATTTCTTACAATTAATGTGCACACCCAATTATTATAATTATTATTATTTTATTATTATTATTATCATAATCATTATTATTATTATTATTATGATTGTTATTATGATTATTATTATATTTTTTTATTGTTATTGATGGCAGTCTGAACATGAGGGATTTTTTAAAACTATAATATTTTATTGTAGTGAACTTTTCAGTACTTTCTTTATCATTTAGCTGTATGTCATAAAGAAATCTGTAACACAATGATAACAATAAAACGCATGTTATTGTTTTAACAGACATGGTAAGCAATATTAAGAAGTTTATATTGGTTTTGTCCTCTCCCCTACAGCAGGGGGTATTTGTCCCACACCGCATTGTGTTTTAGCTCAGGATCCATCTGCATCTTTATATACGTATATCTCCTAAATGATAGGCAGACATACAACAAGGATGACTACCTCCAGATCTGAAACTTGTTTTTGCCTTAGCTCAAACAATGAAAAGATAGAAAGCGCAGTGGGGGTCCGGCCAGTGAAAAGCAAGAGCTCTGGATAGAGGGGCCCAGACAGCATGAGAGTAAACGGGACAGGGAGGGGGGTTAAGGGGCATCTCGGTCACGCCCGTTTCTTCACACTTCACTGCTCCATTATCGACACGGCTGAACTGATACCCCAACAAAGAGCCTCTGCTCCCACAGATGTCACCAGAAAAAGGGGAGCCCCCTGACATATTACTACCCTATCAAAAAAATTATCCTTTCCTTCTATGTCCTACCGTTCACTCAGCAACCGCTGGTATTTCACACACACACACACACACACACACACACACAAAAGATTCCAGTCACAGGGTTAAAGGGACACAGTCCAGTGAGGGGTATCATGTCTAAAATCAATAAACCAGAATTCGTGCAACTGCATGATCACTTGGGGAGATGGGATGGGGGTTCAATAATTGTCAGAATTGAAGTACCGTTAAATGATAGAAATCACAAGTCTGATAAACAGTACGTAAACTATACAATGCTGTTACTGGCAAGAAAATTAAATCACGTTATTTGGTCATAAGTATGTGTATAAACACTTTGTCTGTGTGAGTCTGTCAAACACCCATTTCAACTTTTTAAGAGAGAGCGAGAAAGAGAAAAAGAGAGGTGGGACAGTCCAGTTATTAACATAGATGAACAAAAATCAAGAGTTTCAGGAACTTGAAATTTTTTTTTTTTAAATCAAGAAAATTTATAAAAACCTCTACATTACAATGTATTAAGTTAAATAAAACCTGGCAACCAAAACAAGACCACAACATAAAATATTTTCATCAAAAGAGAGATCATGTTTTATACATCAGAATTTGCCCCATTTTCACAAAAAGCAATTCATAAACCAGCAAAATGAATAAAGCGATTTTTTTATCAACACAGACTTGCTAATTTTGAGGATAATGATCCAGAGCTCTATTCGTGTAATTTTGCCATGTGCTCTGGCCTACGGCGGTGTGGAAGCCAACTCCTCTGGTATTCCACACACTCTTTAAAGATTTAGTGAGGCCTGCGCACCAGCGCCTTTAATGACCAATTAACACGAGCGAAGCTATGCGTGCAGAGATCTGCTTCATCGGGCGAGTTTGCTAAAGTAAACATGCCCCACTCATTACAGGAGAGAGAGAGAGAGAGAGAGAGAGAGAGCGCAGGAGTGTGAATGATATCTCTGGCTCGCTTGCTTGTATGTTAGAGATTTTACATGGAAAGTAGATTCTCAGTCCTGTGTGGAGCTTCGATGCAGAAATGTGTTAAAGTCGATTTAAATGAGGGAGGACAGATTATTGGCATTACTCAGTCATATAGCTTTAGGGCAGGACTAGCTTTCAAGGACTCGGCTCTTACTGCTTCGACTCATTTAGGTGCTCTGCGCTCCAGTATGTATATGGTAAAGCCTCTGAGTGTGATAAATAGCACCACCAGCACAGATGCATTGAAAGTGCTACAGCGTGGCTAAAACTCACATTTTTCATAATCAGTGTTGCACCTTCTAACACTCACCTCTCAGATTTTCCTATCTAAAAACCACTCCCGTAAACTAAAAATGATTAAGTCAAACCAACTGGTAAAAGACTTCACGATGTAGTAGATCTGGCTTAGTATTTCGTGTAACTTTATAAAGTCTGAATAATCTAAAGGTATTAGTTCATAGCAAAAGCTAAACAGCAGTTCAAATAAAAGAACTAATGTAGTGAGAACAAAATCTGAGATTTGGCAATTCTCTCAAACCTTTATTTAAGTAAGAAACATAGAAATTATGTAATTTGTTGTCCTAATGAATGTTATTTTTATGCCTGCAATACAAGACATGCCAATACAAGTCCAAAAGCATTTTCTAAATCACTTATTTGTTTTTATAATAAAGTGACTTTTTTCAACATAATTAAAATAACATTTTATCACAATGCACCATTATAAATCAACAAGCCACTAATGCTGTAACCCTGATGACAGACCATGACAGAAGATGACTAATATGTCTGAATAGTCTCTTGTGATTTGGTCAATGAGAATCCAGTGTCCACTCAAAAATGAGACAAAAAGTGGACTCAGCTCACCAACTTACACACTTCCTCTGGAACACACTTGCAATTCCACTTCAACTTAAATGTGTTTATACAGAGATTTGACATATGGCTTTCCCTTTTTTTGGTTGCATTTCTTGATGCACACTATAAACTTTTTAAGTAAAAACAGTTTGCAAAGGGGGTGGCATAATGGTGTACCATCTCACAGCTCTGAAGATGCAGGTTCAAACTGGGTGGCGTTTTCATGTTCTCCCTGTATCAGTGTGGGTTTTCTCTGGGTTCTCTGGTTTTTATTCCACAGTCCAAAAACTTGGATTCAAGGTAATTGGATGTTTTTAATTGCCCTATATAGTGTGTAGGTTTGTGTGTGTGTAAGTGAGTGTGTGTCCAGCAATGGATTGGCACCCTGTCCTGGGTGCATCTGCCAAGCGCCCAAAATATTCTCCCGTAGATGGGCCCCCATCTCACACTGAGCCTTCCCCTCCTGTGTACTGTATGTTTTGCAGTAGAATGAGTGTTGAAATGCAATGGTTTCTGAGAGAGTTGACAGCTCAAGGATGATGCACATGATTTGAAAATGCACAATTATTAAAACAATAAAACAACTTTTAAACATTTTTTTACTTACAGCATTTAGCCGATCTCTTATCCAAAGCAAATCATTAATCCACTTTACCTTATATCTTTACATTTGCCGTGGAAACACATACACATTTGAAATCATTGCTGTTCCTTAAGGTAAATATCCACCAAACACAAAGGAAACACCACAACTTAACCATACGGCACACCGATCATTCTGAGGTGAGTGATGTTATCTTAGTGAGAAAGATAAAAAAAAGAACAAAGATTGAACAAATTGAGAAACTCTTTGTTGTCTCATCAGTGCTTGATCTTTGTATCAACAAATAAAGCAGTATGAAAGACAAGTATAAAGAAAGAGGGCTTCGTTACTTCGGCTGCTGCAAATGGAAAGGCAGAGTGTTTAGCATAATACGAGAGCAGCAGCTCTCAACCAGAGCAGGGTATTGTGTAGAGATTTGTTAGTGCATGTAAACATATTTGATCATTATTAAACGTGTAAGCATCAGACAGGTTTAGTGCCAGTGGGAAGAAAAGAAGTGCGGTGAGAGAGGGAGGGAGAGAGATGGGAGAGAAATGATAGATAGTGATGTTTTGTTTATGATCCAGCAATGAAGAAAATTTCACAGTGAGCTCCTGTAACACTGCCGCTGACTTTCTCTATGCTCGCAAGTATAAAACTCACGGAATCTCACTGCAGTAGCACAATTTGAAATTAATATCTATAACTGTGACCACTTTTCACACTTAAAGCACTTTTATATAGCTTTTTATAGAACTTTTACTTTTCACTAAATCTAGAAGAGTAATAAGTCCCATAATTCTGTAACCCCCCTCATACCAAAATATTTGCACTATACTAAATAACACTTCTAGCCCATTCTGGATGACAAATACTATTGCTACACTATTCCTGCAAACTACATAATTCTGCATTCTGATCCCAAGCACACATCTACTCCATACCAGAAAATCAAAATTTTTTATATCTTATTCCCAAACACACTATACCCTTGCTACCTTAGATATTTAGCCGTTGCATTAAGTGTACTCTACAGTAAACCTATCCCAAACTCTAAACTATAAAACTAATGTTAAGCTATCTTTCATACTAATGCCATTTGATTACAGATATCAATTTACTAGATACTCCATTACAATTTGAACAAATTATTACTCTTACATTATTATGTACACAACCAAACACAACACATTTCACATTTCACATACATACTTGTGCTCATATGCGGGAATCTCTCCACAGCAGTTCACACATGTCAAAACACAGTTCTCAAAATAACATTGTGTACTTTGATATTGTCTACTTTTCATACTCTTTCACCCACCACAAACTATCCCAGTGTCATGCAGATGCTCTGATTGGCAGGTAGTGGCACAAGAAAGCAAAATGCCCTCTCGGTGCATATGAGTCCCCAGTAGCCTACATTGTTCCTATTCCGAATATGCCATGACCAAGTGATGTCAAGAACTACAGAGCAGTGTCAGTGACCTCCCATATCATGCTGACCACAGAGAGGATAAATGCAGGCACTTTTATCCAAAGTGACTTACAAAGCGAGCAAAGCATCCCTGGAGCAATTAGGGTAAGGGTCTTGGTTTAGGGACCCAAATTAACTTTAGTGGACTTGGGATTTAAACCCACAACCTTTAGATAGCCTAACACCCTACCCACTGAGCACACACTCATACACTCACCTGGACAAGCCAGGTGTCCCTATAGCCATGGAGCACAGAATGCAAGATGTCAAAAATGTTGTTTAGCACCAGAAGACACAGAACTACACTTAGCGATTGAATAAAATGAACTAGAGACACTGCTAAAGCAGTAAACAGGATTAGGTTCATCACTATAAGGTAAAAAACAAAAACTGGCCTCTGATTTAAGGGATTCAGATTCCCCTATAAAAACTTTAAAACTATGGATGCGTTCTGAGCGTAAAGAATCAGATTTAACTACAGAATTTTCTAAACAATATAGTCTCTCCATGGCTTCTGACTTGTGGTGTTCTCATTTGTAAGTCGCTTTGGATAAAAGCGTCTGCTAAATGACTAAATGTAAATGTAAATGTAATGTAGTCTTTGTGGAAGGCGCTTCCTGTACAGGAGAATTTAGACTTGCTTTCAGAGCCGACGGGAAGTATGCTCTAATCGCTAAAGGATTTGGGATCATTTTTAGAATTTTTATATTTATATTGAGACTCACTTTCAGAGTCTACTAGAAGAAGGATTTTTAATTGACATAACTATACCTTCAAAAAGAATAGTATTGTAAAAAAAATAAAAATAAATAAATAATTTATTTCATTTGAAGAATGAACTGAAAAAACAGGTGCCCAGCTGGCAAAAAGGTTTAGAATAAATTTCCGAAGTCAATTGGCTATACGACTCATTTGGAGCTAAAATGGTTAGAAAAAAAAAAAAAAAAAAGTTTCTCTCTTCAAACCTGTTTAGAATGTCAACTCAGCCAAAAGACATGAAGCCGATTTTAGAAGGATTTCCCAAAATTCACCAATAATACAATTTTGAAATTCAAAGCCAAGAAAAGACACGAATGTTGGGCTGGTCCCAGCAGGCAGGAAAGGTTAACTAAAACGTTCTCCCGATAGGTAAGGGTTACAATTCTTCTAAAGTCATTTCTGCTCTCTAAAATGAAAGTGAATGGTTGCAAGATGATTCTATCAAAGGGTGCAGATGGGTCGCAAGATACAAAATATTCCGTAAGACAAGAAATGCCAGAAGCCATGGTTGGAAGTAAAAAAACCATAACAAAGTCCAAAAATGATTAATTGAAGTATGAATTCCATCACACCAAGTAATTAACTGGCAGTGAGTGGGACATGGCAGGAACACAAATTAAGCAATGCAAAGCTGATGACACTGGAGAACACAAATAAATAAAGTCCAGATGGAGTCATGTGGTGGAATTGTGACTAATTTCAAAACATGCAGAAAAAAACATGATTTTTTTAAACAGGAGCAAGCCATAAGGTGCTTCTAACACCCAGCCCACAAATGTGTGCCTTTAATGTTGTAATGAATAAATCATGCTGGAGACAAGAAAGTTGCTCACATCAACTTTTTTATTAGTAAAAATGTTCTTTTATAAAGCAGTGCAAAAACTGTTAAGAATAAATGGAAAATGGAAATATACAACACCAGTGTGAACTGTAATGCACACATTCACACATACTCATGCTGTTATCTACTGACATACACAGACTAGACTAAACACATCATAAAACACATAGATGGTGACTAATCACAAAATATGCACAACACTGAACATCGTGGGCAATACACAAACACGCAGCAAAGAACCTCACTACAGTCACTTCACATTTGGCAGTGACAGTTTATATATGGCACCAACTTTCCACACCCTACACCTGTCTTCAACTGTACTACATACACACACACAACACTTCTTTACTTCATCTTAACACTATTCAGACCTACAAGCTGATATGTTATTATACATTATAAAACAGGTAGTTCCAGTCCTTAAATCTGATTCATCTGCGGAAGATCAGTTTTTTTAACAATTTTGTTTTTTTTAATAAACAGGTTTTTGGATCTTGTTTCATATTGTGAATAAATCATCACAGGAAAGAAGTGGAACAGTACTCTATAATGGCACCATACACTATAATGCCACCATCTTGTGCCTTACTGCTTTATTCACTGTCCCAACACAGTCTCCACTACAACCCCCTCTCTCTCTAACACTATATTCACTTTTGAACTTTATTCATCATAATTCACATTCATAGTGTGAGTAAATAAATACAATAAAAATAAAATATTTCTGTACACATCAGGCTGTAGAACTTTGATTAAATATACATTTTATTCATTTTATTTAATGCTTGAAAATGTACTACAACCAAATACAATTTATTCATTAATATTAAAATACCAAAGGCTAATTAATTAATTACAATTTTAGCCAAAGAAGCCTCAGATCTGGTTAAAGGCTAGCTGTGATTACAATGTCATGATATTAGCAGGCTTCATGGATTATGGTCATGTCTCTATGGGCTCACTCGGTGCACTCCACATGGTTCATGCTTCAAGCCTCTAAATCCATTCAAGCTCATTTTCCGTAGAAGTACGCATGGCTGTTTGTGCTGAGCTGGATATATTTATGTCATGGGATATATGGGATTTGAAATCACTGAACACTTGGTGGGCTGACTGTGTTGTGTACACAAAGACTAGCTGCTTTGACATGTCTGGTATTCATAATGCATTATATATATATATATATATATATATATATATATATATATATATATATATATATATATATATATATATATATATATATATATATATATATATATATATATATATATATATATATATATATATATATATATATATATATATATATATATATATATATATATATATATATATATATATATATATATATATATATATATATATATATATATATATATATATAAATATAAAACAAGTTAAAGTGGCTGGTGAGTGTATATATATATATATATATATATATATATATATATATATATATATATATATATATATATATATATATATATATATATATATATGCACTACTGGGGAGAAAAGGCAAAGTATTAAGCCTTTCATAGCTTAATAGCTATGGTGATGGGGATTTAGGAACTTTGGTAATGCATAAAACTATTTATTATTGTGTGTTTTTTACTTATAACAGAACAAAAATATTGGTATTTGCGTGAATGAGTGCAGGGTGACCATGACAGACAGCTGATGCAGATACACAAAACAAGTTCAGTATTCTGCACAGGGCACGATGGTCATGCTAATTGCTCCCAAGGTCAAAGCATGAGTTAGACACTGTTCTGTGCATGTGTGCAAGCGAGTGTACAGGTGTGTGCGTGCCCCAGTTTGTCTGAATGGCATGTTTTGATCAGACCTAATGTGATCAGTCTGGAGTATCTGGAGCAGCTAGGGTCATCCTTTCATATACTAATGCTTTTGAAGCAGCACATAGGTGATGACTACTTTGGATGAGTCCATGCATGATAATAACTGATCAGTTTTACACAGCTAAAAATAATATCATAAGATAAAACTAATGTTTAGTTTAATGTTTATATTAACCTTTTCATGATTATATTTTGTTTACAAGAAATTTTTGGTCACGCTCTGAGTCCAAGTAGCTCAGTGGTGGGCTGTGCATTTTACAACTGGGTCTTTAGTGATGCTCTGTCTGAATAAATCCACCTGTCAATAAACTATTTAATGCCTATAAAAACATTTAATTATAAAGAAATGCAGTATAAAACGTTGTTGCATCGCAGATAGATAACTTGTGTAGCCAAACATAAAAAGGTTAGCACGTTTGCCTCTCAGCGCTAGGGATTCCCGGTTCGAATCCCCATCTGGGTGGAGTTTCCATGTTCTCCCCGTGTCTGCGTGGATTTCCTCCAGGTTCTCCGGTTTCCTCCCACAGTCAAAAATCATGGATCAAGTCAATTGAATTCTCAAAATTGCCCCCTATAGAGTGTGTCTGTGTGAGTGAGTGTGTGCCCAGCGATGGATTGGCGCCCTGTACTGGGTGTATCTGCCCAGCGTCCAAGATGTTCTCCCCTGGATGGGCATGGGGAACCCCACCGCGACCCTAATAGAGGATAAAGCGGGAGATAATGAATGAATGAATCATTATTATTTTTTAGTTATTATTATTTTGTTAATATATTATTATTATTATTATTATTATTATTATTATTATTATTATTATGTTGCATCAAGAAGCCACGTTATGTTTTTTGCATAAGCGTTAATTAGTTGAAAAAATCGTGACTACGCTGACGTTTAAGGAATCTAAAGGGCAAAATCAAATGTTTTTTTTTACTTTCAAATGGTTATCTACTGGCAAAAAATATATAAAAGAAAAAGATTCAGTATCTGAATTGGAAAAAAAAAATCTAGAAAAAACTAGAGAAATGAAAATAATCCTATATTTTATTTCGTGCAGTTGTATGGAAGCCAGGTAAATCAAGGCTGGCTTGCTGGTAAAGATTTGGTCATTTTCGTGTTAAATTTAATAATAAAAAAAAGTAATAAAGAAACTTCCAGCTGTAAATAATATTCCATGAGCCCCTTTCTGGTTTGTTATTTCTGCTTTACACCTTTAACACATATAAGCTCACCACTATTTTGTTTGTAAATGGTTTGAATACACCATGGAGATGAGAGAATGTTAAATAACTGGGCATTTAATTCATCACGGCATACTCATCTCTAGCGTTCATATAACCCCGGATTGTGTAGAAAGTTAAAGTTAAGCACCCTCATTTTGAACGCTGCCACAAAATAGTTAATGCCTAAAAGTTGTAGGTAACGAAAAAAACTTATTTTACTAAAGTATATGTAAAAGCTTTATCCGTGTTTTTGAAAATATAATGCGAGCCCGGTTTGACAATGACGTCATCAAAACAGTCTAATGCAGCGTGTGAGTTTATTAATTACAAAATTTAAGGTGAAAATAACTAGAAGTAAAGTAACACTAGAAGCTTTACTGTGATGCAAACCAAATGACACAAAGTTTAAGGTAATAACGTTTTAAATGTTTAATCATTAAACATGGCACATTAATAGCCACGTACAGCAAGTATGTTCGTGATTTATTTTGTTGTGTTGGAAACTGGCTTCCACCGAATTTTTACAAAAAACAAAGATTCAGAGTCGAGAAAGAGTCATTTAATTATTCAATTAAAATGAACCGACTCACCAAAAGATTTATTAGACGTTGCTCTAATCGCCACATCCTCCGGTCGTGTAATCTCACAGATCGTTCTGTTAATGGAACCCGCACAACCAAAAGTCTCGAATTTCAGCAAAGCAGTCTCTGCTCCATGATGGTTTATGCTGCATTGGGAGAAAGCTTCTCCAAGCGACTTGATCATGCAGGCAGGTGAGAGGTAAGGTGTTGGGAAGCACCAGGCCCTCCGCCCACCATTCCCAATGGATATGTTGAATAAAATGAATTGTTTTGCACACATTTTCAAAAACCATGACATTTTAAAATAAACAGCATCGGTTTCAAACATCCCCCAAAGAAACTAAAATAGTGGGATGACCTTTGATCAAGAGCACAAAATAACAACAAACTAGCTGCTAACTACTACATGGGAGCAGACTGGGTTAGGAGCTAATGGAACTAAAAAATATACGCTCAAGTATCTGTCTGAAGGAACTAAGAACCAACCTGCGCTAACTGGGATCACATCCACCATCTCGGATGAAGAAGGAGCTAAGGCTATTCTCAGTAGTGGATGCTGCACAGACACGGGAGCCGCATAAGAGATGAGATCTGCTACCTGGTCCTGCATCAGCAGTAGTGGGAGAGATCGCACGATCATGCCAGGACAGGTAGGGGTATCTTGACAATGTATATAACAACCAGTTAGGGGTGTACAGTCAAACTTTATTCAAAAGGGCAAATAAGCACATAAGCACAAAACACATAAATTAACCACACTTTATGGGACAGGGGAAACTAAACAGCTGACGATCTTTAGAGGAAAGAGATCTGAGGTGGGTTTAAATAACTAGGAAGGAACACATGCCTAGTAAACACAAATGAGCAATGATTAACAAAGCTAGATGATAATTTACTGAACGCAGGCAAAATACATTGACTGAGAGTGGAAAGTCCATTATTGGGTGGGGGGGGGTGAAATTCTTAGTTTCAGCTTGTATTTGTATAAAGTGCGCAATTAAAACTAATTGTTTGATCAGTTCGTTGTCTGATTTTATAGAGAAAGCAAGATACTGTATTTATCATACAAGAGACATGAAATTCTTAACAAACAAATGTCATAATTAAGAAATACATTTTAGATTTTGAGTAATTGAAACTGTTCTTTTTTCACCTCTTTTTGAGGGTGGGGATCAGATGTGCCCTATAGTTCAAACCCTCAGTCATTCATAAAAGGCCCTTGTTAGAGTGTAATCGGTGGCATGTGGGCAGTTGGGTCATGAATATGCATTCCCACCATATAGATGAACTTTGGCGTTTAGTTGCTCTCCTGTACTGTCTTCTTTAATGGTCAGGAGCCCCACTAGACCACAAAAGAGCAGGTATTATTTAAGTGGTGAATGATTCACAGCACTACAGTGACACCGACCTGGTTACCACTTAAAGTCTGTTGCACACTCACAGGTGGATTAGACACAGCACAGCACAGCACAGCACCAGAACAAAAACACTGTGTCCACTCATTGTGAACTTTCAGACACATTATTTCTAGCCTTATATCTCAATTTCTCAATGTAAAATCAGAGAGTTTATGTTATATTATTTTTTTGTGATTACTTATAAGATGCTACCTACATGATCTTGGTGTCTAGACATTTTTAGAAGATCTTTTATTATCCCCGTCATCAAGGTGTATAAAAATTCCAGCTACAGTACTGCACCTTATCGACTTATTCCAGCACACACTTTAACACACCACAATCAAGTCTGTCACTACAATGCTATCCACCCACGTCATGCACCACCCACATACTACCTGCTTCGTGGTATTTTTTGGGGTACTTGATCAATAAAGAACAGACTACAGACTTCGAGGTGTGTTTTTTATGTATATGTATGTATATTTAATAGCAATTGGCACATGTAATCAGTGTGTAGCTACACTAATGATCGTAGCAGAGTCTAGACTTACCTGGAATAGTCTTAATAATAAAGCAAAAACACTTTAAGATGTTGTTTTTTGTAGTGGCTGTGGAGAAGAGACTGTAAACTGATAAAATTAAATAGACATGCATGAGTGTGCCATATTACTTTAAATTAAATTTTTAGATTTTTATTGTTGTATGCGTTAAAGACCCAGATTTAATTGTCTGCATGAATGTATTTTTTTTGTGCGACCGTCAAATTGGGCTGATGACCTGTCCACTGTATATCTTTGACTTTTATCAAATTAGCATTGAATAAGCTTAGAAACTAAAATGTAATTAGGTAATAAAGTATCAAGTGGTAAAAAATGTCCTTCAATTTGTTCAGAATTATGATTTGTTGATTGCCTGAGTGTTACTATTCAGTGTGACATGTACATGGATTTGTGATAACTGCACAGATGTCAGACTTAGTAAGATGGATATGACCTACGATCAGGGCCGCTGTGCTTCTCAAACAGGCCAAAGATGGATCACACTGCTTACACACATCTCCTTCTGTTGCCAGATAGATTAAGGGAAAATACATCATCACTTCCATAGACTGTAGTGTACCACCATTTTTTGCTTGGTGGCTTTAAGCCCACTTCCTACCTATGCCTGGCCCTCCCAAGGCTTTTCTCCCCACACAGGTTAGGTGGCAGAACAGGGGGCGAGTTCAGAGTTGTGGTGTCACCAAGTGATTTGTCAGCATGAGCAATTTGCTGCTCGAACAAAATCAATCACCCAGAGGAAGGATAGGAAGGGGAACTGGGAATGAGGGGCACCATTCTCAGGGTGAGCCTTCATCTAGACTAGCTTTTTATCTTCTTCAAATGCAGCTCTGAGTCTCATCCTTGTTTTTATCTGCTGTCTGTGCGAAGTGTTCATTGCTCAAGTCTCCAGGGAAGAAGTCTCAAGGCACAGTTGAGGGAGAGTTACTGGTCTCAAGTGGCATCCCTATTCCTTTGTTGTGCTTCTTGCATGAATTAGTCTTTGTTACGGATGATTTCAAATAAGCAGCATATTGCGTTAGCGCATGGCTTATTAAGCAAATGCTCTTAAGTCAGGCCTTGCTTAACTTGATGACAGTCTCTCAATTAGGGTTGCCCTGCAAATCACCCACACCGGTCGTGCCTATAACCATCAGAATTGCACTTTTAATAACAAATTAAACATGGTGGCACAATGACTGGTTCAATAAACTAGATATAATCAGTTGCATATTATAACATTTAAAAATATTCAATTTAGCTGTGATACACTAAATGCTCAGACAGCTACTTATGTTGCATTAGAAGGCTCATATTAATGACAGCGATCCCAAATGACAAGTCTTTTCATCTAACAGCATGTTACTTTACTTTACTTCACTTTCACAGTACCCACAGACTTTTCCATATACCCTCTCCGATTCCATTTTATTTAAATCTCTATACCTTTCTCATATTTTATATTTAAATTTTTATATTATAATGTTATTGTATAATTTTATTTTATACTTGTAAATATTACTTTTTGCACAGTTGTGGGTACTTGCACATAAGTTTTTCACTCACCAGTACTCCAGTATCCTTGAATGTATTCCACCAATTACAGTATTCACGTATTGTCCATTTGATTTACCATAAAGATGGACTTACATACTGTTTGTGGAGTACAGTACATACTTTGTTCATCCCCTTACTGTTCTCTAATGTATACCTGTTCTGTATAAAAATGTATACCTGTTCTGTGATGATCCTGACTGATAGAGAACATAGAACCAACAGGAAATAACAAAAAAGAAATCAAATGTACTACACACTGTAATAGTAAAACTACAAAATCCATCTTTGTGATAAGTGGAGAAAATGGACAATGGAGCAAGAAGGGGGTGTTTCCAAACTTTTGTATGGTCCTTTAAGTGTAATGTGAGATCCATGCTGGGTGTTTTTTCGCATAGATCTTTCCACCTGTGTGTGTTTAAAGCCAGCTGTCATTCCCAGCACTGAGCATTTGAAAGCTTACAGGGCCTAAAAGTCAGCTTTGGGTCATTGAATTTTTATATGTTGCATTTTTCTTGAGAGGTTTGCACATGTATTGTTAGAGCACTGCTACCTTCTGGCTCTTTTTTTTTTTTTGATGCTTAATTTTACGTAAGAAGAGCAAGTGGTTTTGCGTCAGCGTCAGGACCAGATCATATGTACCCTTTTTAGCTTTGATTTTCTTTTCATGTGTGGGGTTTGCATGCTTACTGAGAAAAACATCTCTGTGTATGCACAACAGTTATAATACCATGCCACCCTAGGTATGGTTTGGATTGGAGCGGTCAAATGCACATTTGAGATCATTTAATGCCATGTGTGTTCTATATAATGTGCACATGCCCTGGGGTATTTTAAGTAGCTTTTAATATAATTATTTTAAGAAATGTTATATACTATGTCTTTTGTGGATATCTGGCATGTCCACATTTAACATACTGCCCCTTGACGATAAGACTTTAGAAGTGCAGATGTGTGTAAATATTTACTAAAGCGCTTGAACCTACAATTTCTGTTTTAACCCTGGCCATTTCGGCCCTCTGTATATATTTGTGAAAAAAGTGCTTTTATGTTTAGACAGTACTTTATGAGCACAAATTATTTACTGATTGTGAAGAATCTTTACTTTCTTCAATTTTAACTCAGCACTTGCATACCTCGGGCTGCCTGCTGAAGTGCCATGCACCATTTTCAATTGTGTACTCAGCAGAGAGGCAATAGTGTCATTACGAAGTGGCAATTTGTCGACAACCCAACAAAGAAACGTTGTAACAATTAATCACAGGGTGAATGGGAAATAACATGTAATTATGTTCATTAGTCGGCAAGTGCAAGGGCAATTATCTCTGCCTAGCGTAGGCTGTCACAGGCATGGCGAGAGTGATGTTGTAATAATTCACGACTTCTCCGAGCGCATCACGTATGGTCTAGTGCTTGCAGCACTGCACAGCAACAGCAGGTCAGCAATATACAATACTCTAATTCATATAAACTGGAAACAGTACTGAAACCTGACATGGAGGTCAGACATCAGTTTTTTGTTGGGTTTCATCGTTTGCAATACTAAAAGTTAGAGTTTGTATTTGCTATAAGATTAATAGGGCATGTTTACAGTAACACGGAACAATAATTTGATAATCTGAAAATGTTTGTAATTGACATACCTGTATATATTGTTCTATATGGGCAAAAAGTACAAGTACAACCCTAATCTTTGTTAGGATTTAGGCTAGGGTCTACAAAAAACATTGGTAGTAATCTTGTGATGACTCTTTCCTGTATCAGTATTACTGTGTTGCAAAAATAATAATAAATGTGTCATAAAAAACAGCTCTGCCAATGCATTTTTTAACCAATACTTTCTTTGATGTATGACATGATTTTTACTTCACCCACATGTCAACATTTTGATTTAGGTAAGGTTACTTGGTTCAAGTGAATGGGTCATAATAGTTGTTAGGAATTCTTTTTAAAAAAATATTAATAACTGATGCTTCCTAAATTATGGAAACAGTTTGCATAGATAGTAAGCCTGGGTTCTTGAAAAACCACAGATTCCCACACATGCACTATGCACTTTAGGAAGCCACAGTCATGTGGATGTGGTGAATAGATGCTTGCATCAGGTTTTATGATTTACCTGTAGGTTCGTATAAATAATCAGCAGTGTTAAAGGGACTCTTAAAACACTTAAAATGTGTTACAGATGAAACAGGGTTTAATCCATCAGTTAAGTTTGTTGTATGGCAGTAGACTGTAATACACGTGAGTATTTAACCTGATGTTAAAGAGCTGGTGTAGGCCATCTTGTGTCAATTTTTATAAATACTGCAGCTGTCCTTATCCTTGCCCATAGCTGTCAGTCAACAAAAGGTTTTATTCCTAAAACTCTGAAAGACTGTCAAACCTGACAGTCCCGCTTTATCCTCTATTAGGGTCACGGTGGTGTTCCCCATGCCCATCCAGGGGAGAACGTCTCGGGCGCTGGGCAGATAGACCCAGGACAGGGCGCCAATCCATCGCTGGGCACACACTCACTCACACAGACACACTCTATATGGGGCAATTTTGAGAATTCAATTGACTTGATCCATGTTTTTGGACTATGGGAGGAAACCGGAGAACCCAGAGGAAACCCACGCAGACATGGGGAGAACATGGAAACTCCACCCAGATGGGGATTCGCACTGGGAATCCCTAGCGCTGAGAGGCAAACGTGCTAACCACTAAGCCACCGTGCCGCCTTGAAGTCTAACAGTGAACAAGAATTCTTCTTTTTGCTGTATAAACATTTTAGCTTTCAAGAGATGACATAATATTTTTGCCAGGAAAATTTCTCATATTTTGGAGTAGAAATTGTAATGATTTTAATATTTGGTTCTGTACACTGTGCATTTTAAAGTACTGTAAGTGCGTCAGCAAGGCAGGTACAATATTAAGAAGGCTCAGAAACGCTGGAAAGAGGAGGCTAGGATGGAATCAAACACTAGGCTGATATGGTCTTATGGAAAGAGAGAACGACAAACCAACCACAGATCCTCTCTGTCCATTGGGCAACAATCCATAAAAAGCGGAGCCCTGGGGCTAACGACAGATGTAGGTGGAGGCAGGAAGCAACGTCAATTGTGCAGAGGCCAAGGGAGGTAAATATCTCGCTGGGGATGCAGGATGCGGCGATGAGCACGTTGAGGCCTCTTGAGGTGGCCATATATGCTGGAGCCATTGAAACTGACAATGACCGTACTCGGGACACAGGAAGATGCTGAAGAGACGGGAAGTTCTGCTTCCCAGTACAGCCAGCAGGCACTAAATGTGGAAATCCCCCCTACACCACCACTATTTGATCTGCTCAGGCCCTTGGGCCTGGAGACTGATTTGTTCATGCCCTCAGGGCCACAGGCTTGCTCGGGTGCACCCTTTGGGCCAAGGTATTGCAGGGTGAGGTAAAGAAGCACACAAAAGTGTTTTTGTGGAATGGACAAACGCAGGCAAAAATCAAGAGAGTGAATGAGTTTGGTTAAAACTCCTTATTAAAAAAAAATAATAATAATTGCAATTAAAATGTATTTAGTTGTGTTTTATTTACATATTACCTAACAGCTTTTCTAACAAAATATCTGAACCATTTTGGAAATGGGGTTAAGAAATCGACTAAAATGCTGACAGGTAACTTAATCATAAACGTAATGTAATGTAACATAAAACAAACCAAGAAATGAAACAAAAAGACTTAAATCTATTTTAATTGAGTAGACCACATGATCTGTCTTTATTTGATAAGATCAAATTTAAATAAGCTTGCTGGATTTTGTTTTATTAAAACTATTGAAATTGATTGTTATAGCTAAAAAACTTTCTGTAACATTTTGGAAGGCATATATGTAATTTTTTTTGCTTACTTTTGTTTTTTTTAACTAATAAAGTCACATGAGGATTATCTATTTGTAGGCAGCTGAACACTATAATTGATATAATCACCCTATTTGCAAAGACAGCAATCTTTTATCTTCTGCTGGTAACAGAATGGAAATTTAAACGATGGTCCTCTTGAGTAAAATAAATAAATAAATAAAATGGTGACAAGCCATAGATAAATGATGTGGGTTTATCTGCTTAGCCCAAAGTCACTGAGGCCTTTTACTCACTGTTTTCCTCAGTTTCGGCTTGTGCTTTGGCCTCTTGTTTTTCCTTTTCTCCGTCTTGATTTTGCTCTTTGTCTTACCAGATAAATTGCAGGTCTACTTGATTTAGTTCTGTTTTAGGCTTTCTTTCATCTTTTTCAGTATTTTCCTCCCTCCCGGTTTTCTTTACCCTCTCTTTGTGTATGTATGAGGGTGCGTGCGTACGTGCGCGCGTGTGTGTGTGTGTGTGTGCGCGTGTGATTGTGTGTGGCAGCAGCTGGTAGCATATAACCGCAGGTAATCTCGGCAGAAGCGTCCTCGCTAGCCTCTGTGTCTGTGGGGGGCTTCGCCTCATCTCCCTCCTGCTTCCCTGCGGTTCTAATCTGTGACAGACCATTTCATAATCGCTGCTAAGGGGGTTTCACTTTTTTATTTTCTCTTTCTTTTTCGCTTTTCCTCAGATGACTACCTCCCTGTTTTCATTCCTCCCATATACCATCTTTCAGTAGCACCTTTCCTCGAGGCTCCATGTGCTTCTTCAAGCACCATACAACTCACTTGGGGGTGTGCTCAGGTTTGAAATGGGATTCCATACCTAACATCAGGTCACTTCAAAAACTTGGCAGCAAACCCCAATCTCATTCAAAAAATATATGTTGATGTGTTGGGACTACAAATTATTTCCAGTAAGGCAGAGGATACACCTCATATTTTAACACACGTTCATGTAGTAGTAGTTCATTACAAATCCATCCCAGCAAAACTTTTTCTCTTTAAACTTAAGTCAAATGTTAAGCAAATTTACAAATTGATGTCTGCAGCACACCCCAAAAAGGACTGACATTAAATATTCTGAAGAAGTTTTTTTAACACTGTTCTGGAAGGTTGCCCAATTAGCGCCTTGACTGTAAGGTGAGGTCACAGTCAACTTTCCATGATTAGAAATGCAACCTGAAACTGTATCATGCAAATATAAATCAATTTCAAATTTCACACAGAAAGCTAGTTAGGCCTATAGTTCCAAAGTCTTCTGAGTGACTGTGGAAACCCGGTGGGAATTCTCTGGTCAGACAAATCCACATTTTGTGTATTTCAGACTTGATGTGAGTTTCTCCTCTAGTTTATAAGTTTCTACTCTGTATTAAACACGACATTCAAGTAGGCTAGGATTATGTTCTAATTAACAGCAGCCATGCTTTATTAAAAGTATATAAGGATACTAGATGCAGAGAAGGACAGAGGGATGGATGGACTCTGGCACTGACTCTGGCCTACAGGTTTATTTCTGGATCTGCCCCCTCTTACATTCTCTCTATATTTTCAAAATACACTCCATCTCGTTCACTTTGCTCTAGTGATAAATATCGCCTGCTGATTCCACCTCACTGTAGTGCTAATTTTCACTCCCAACGAGAACAATCTTGGGTTATTGGCATTTTAGCAAACAACTGAAAACACACCTCTTTCATAAACACCTGATATTAAAATAAATAAATAAATAAATAAATAAGTGGGGGGTGCAGGATAGGATAATGAACATGTTTGATAATTCTACAGTGTAGCTGGATTTTTCCATAACTACTGACTTGTGGTGTTCTCATTTATAAATCGATTTGGATAAAAGCATCTTCTAAATGACTAAATGTAAATGTAATGGATGATTGGAATGAGGGGATTGGAAGGAAAAGCTGAAGCAAACAACAATTTTAGGGGATGATCTTTTCCTGTTACACCATAAATAAAGAGATTCATAAGAATCCAGTTGTAGAGTAAATGATTACTAACCTTTAACCTTGGAGAACAAAAACATTATTTAATTTGAAGTATGACTATATGACGGCAGCACGGTGGCTTAGTGGTTAGCACGTTCGCCTCTCAGCACTAGGGATTCCCAGTTCGAATCCCCATCTGGGTGGAGTTTCCATGTTCTCCCCGTGTCTGCGTGGGTTTCCTCCGGGTTCTCCAGTTTCCTCCCACAGTCCAAAAACATGGATCAAGTCAATGGAATTCTCAAAATAGCCCCATATAGAGTGTGTCTGTGTGAGTGAGTGTGTGCCCAGCGATAGATTGGCGCCCTGTCCTGGGTGTATCTGCCCAGCGCCCGAGACGTTCTCCCCTGGATGGGCATGGGGAACCCCACCGTGACCCTAATAGAGGATAAAGCGGGAGATAATGAATGAATGAAAATATATGAACTCATGTTAACCCTTATGAGAAAATGTGCATATAACTCCATAGTTATTGACCTTTGGCAAAAAATGGCAAAACATATTAATGTTCACTGCTTTAAGATAAGATGCTGTTTAGGTGTCCACATACTGATGACACACTCTTACACGTTCCTCCTCATCAGCATCGTCGGCATCATCAGTCGTTTCTGTGACACTCAGAGTTCATGAGGGAGATGTCCAAGTTGGGATTAGGTGTGGGGCTAAGAGCAGGGGCGTAGAAGGGGGTATGGACCTGAATATTAATCAAGAGTATGCACACAAACACAACAACCAAAGGCGGAAAGAGAAGAATTGTGTTCTCTTTTCAAGTGGGGGGAAAACTGTGCATCTTAGAAAAAACACACAATTTAAATAGGAATAGCAATATCTTTTGCTATCTGCTTAGTCCTCACCTTTCTGTCATTTTTATTTAGATGTGTTCTTGCATATTGTTCAATGATCTCTTTTTTTCGTGCTTTTTTTCAGTGACTCTACTAGAATTTAAACACATCAATGCTTATAACTTAAATAATGAAAAGTATGTGATAATAATTCAAATTATGTTAAGGTATATTACTTGTTAACTACACAAACTGTCTGGTGCATTCAAGTGACATGTATGCAGTGTTGTTAGAAACTGGTGTATGTAAGTTTTTCCCCTTCAGTGAAGTGTGGGGATGAACGCTTCATCTTCATTACGACTGTGGTAGACTGGGATAGATGCAGTGAAAGAACTGACTACGTTCTGCAAAAAGAAAAAAAATAAACAGCTTTAAAACTTTCAGATGCTTTTATCCCAAGGGGGCGGCGGTTGTAGTACTGGGTCAGTGATAATACAGCATGATATCTGGATTAATGAGGGTTAAGGGCTTTGTTTAAAAGCTTACACTGGCATCTCTTTTTGTGGACCTGAGGTTTAAACCCCCAAACTTTAGACTAATTAATTAACCACACCTGAAAAAGCGCTGGTGATAAAACAAGTTCACATAATCTTGAAAAAAAATCCATTTTAACAAAATTAATAGATGACATCAGTGTATATAAGGCATAAACTCACAGTACTGAGAGCAGGAGTCTTATGATCTACACACAGTAAACAGAGCAGAACCTAATGTTCTGTCAGTTTTCTGCTACAGCAAAAAATAGAGGATGTCAATTAAACAGGTTGGCTTATATTAAAGACTCATCACTAAATTGTCATTGAGTGCATTCTAATGGACTGCACTGTTTGATGAAAAAAATGTTTGAATAAATCTAACCAATTTAGAAAAACAATAAACCAGTCAAGGGTTTGCAGTGACGATCACAGTAACACACTGTGATATGATTTATCCTTTTTACAAATATTTGTTTACTGTGGCATTTACTCATTTATACATACATGGGCTGGCTCACACTGGACTAGGGACAATTACAGATTTCGATGGTACAATTAATGTCTAAGAAATAATCACACATATACGATCATTATGCAATAATTAACTTTACTTAAAGTATCAAAAGTTTATGGAAAAATGCACATTCTTGTTTGTTTATATAAACATGAAATGTGAACCTAAAATAATATTTTGTTATCAAAAAACGCCAATGCAGTGTTTTTCTGAATATTAGCCCTAACACAAAATATTCTTTATGACACAAAATATTTAATTCTTTGGTGAAAATCAAATTTAAAAATAATCTGTGTTCCTTAAAGTGCATATTCAAATCCATTGTTTTTGCTGTAAGGACAAAGTAAACAGACAATTGTAACTTCATTTTTGTTCCATGCTAGTTACATCACTTCTAAAGTTGTGGCAATGGCTTCTGGCATTATACATATATTTTTTTTAATTAATAATTTTTTTTATGAATGTTATGATGATGTTGAGGTGCCTTTACGATTAATTAATTGTAATGTTTTTGGTTGTGATTAATTGGAAAAACGATGAATTGCCTCATCCCTACAATGGACATTCATTTTGTTTAAAATATATTTAGTAATGTAAAGTAAGGGCTCTGTGCTGCCAGCACACATTTGTCATACCATGCACGTTTTTTTTTTTTTTTACACAGCAGAGCACCTTCATTTTTAAACTTCATTTCTATAAAATTTAAACTGTCTTTGATTATTTTCTGTGATATGTCTGCAGGTCTTAAATTTTAGATATCTAGCCTCAACCCTGATAAACAATAGAGTTATTAAATAATTAATTAACATATTGTGTGCTTTATGAATATATCCATGTGCATAATAACTGAAAAGTCCAAATGTGAGAATAGATTTGGTAGCCGTTGTTGGATGGCTTGCCCTTGGTAAAGCTAGTGTGTTTGGATGTCCTCTTCAGGCAGTGAACTGTGGTTGACATCGGCAGACGAGCAAAACATAATGTATGCAGGGGCCAAATGAAGGAGAGGTGCAGAGTGGTGTGAATTTGGATGGGGGTTATCATGGCCATGACATTTGGTGGTGAGCCCAGGGGAAGACTCGGGGAGTGTACACAGGATGGGCATAGAAAGAAAGAAAGAGATGGGTGGATAAGCCAGAGAAAGAGGGTGGGATGAAAGGGGTGGATCATAAGCTTATTAAGCTAAAAAGGGTTTGGGGTGAAGATGAGTGAGGAAAAGCTAAAGGACGAGTACAAATGGGTGTGGTAAACTACACAAATCCAGAAGAGAATAAATAATTAAACAAAATGTAAAAAAGCAAGGAAAAATAAGGCGAAACTATCAACCCCCAGCTCTCTCTCTCTCGCTCTCTTTCTCTCTGTGTCACTGTTCTGATTTATGGCTCTGTTTAAGCGAAGGCCACACGTCTCTCTCGAAGCAGCTATTTGTTTCACCCACCATCACAACCACCCCCAACCCTGTCGTCTTATACCACATCAGTACACACACACACACACACAATCAGAAATCAAGCGAAATCTAAATGAACCTCTCAAATACAGTCTCATACCTTTTACCTTTATTATGATTACAATTTGATTTTCTTTTTTTGTTTGTTTTTATTTCTTCGTTCACAAAGCTTTTTACCCCTGTTGTCGGCACAGAGGGATATATACAAGACAAGAAGAGATGGTGATTGCCAACTAGGCATTAATAATTCTCAGGTGCAAGGTTGTTGTGGCACAAGCAGGGAAAGTTAGAAAAGGCAGTTAATCTTGAGGGAGTGTCTATTTTTCCTTTTTTTTTTTTTTTTTTTAACTTTGGGCAATTTGTTATTTCAAACAAATACATGTTTGTGGTAACATACATCAGACATCAGATCCATATGTATAAATGCTTTAGTGGAATTCATCAGGTCATTAGCCGTTTACAGGTTTATGTAAGTTATTAATCATTATTATCACTTCATTGATGATTAATGCACTTATGGTTAGGAAAAATATGTCTTGAGATTTTTTTTGAGAAATTTTTAATTCAAAATTGAACATTAAAACTGTTTGTTCACCCCATTTACCCAGGTCTTCCTGTCAACCACAGTGTGAATAAGTCTTCTGAAACAATTCGTTGTCGGTGCAGTGGATGACAGTACAGGAGGCCCGGCCTTGCCCCGGGTGGCAGTAGTGTGCAGGGCTGAGCTAAGGTGTGTTGCTTGGGGCACCAGGTGCTTCCAGAGCAGTTCAGTCCATTCTGATGAATGCTGACAGCAGAGCTGCATGTCAGGCCTAAACAGACAGCTACTGCTTCAAGCCTGAGACCGAAACTTTTATATTGAAAGCTGCTGGGAGGCATTTGAGGAGACATCTGTAAAGAATGTCCAAATTCAGCTTCTTACTGTCGCTGTATATATTGTCTTTATTTGTTGTATTCAGTTTAGAATTGATGTTCAGGAAATATATTGTACAATAAATGTATGTTGATGGGACAAAATATCAGTAGTATCAATTCGTTGTGAGTTTTGTCAGTGTTTTAAACTATTTTTTATAAGCATACACTTAATTTTATTTGAGCACATTATATGTTTGCTACAGCTTTTTTGCAAGTATATTTTTGATAGAATTGTTGACAGTTAGGGCTGCTCACATACCTAGAGATTTATATTTACAAAACATCTAGTAATTTTGATTTGGTCACCTCTACTATAACCTGTCTGAAATAATTTTGTGGAATGAAAACAAAAATAGAAAACAACTGATATGTTGTCTGACCTGCAAGGGAATCAAATCAAAATCTTGTTAAGACACAACAGTGCTAATGTTACATATTGGGTGCCCTCCCCCACTGGTACATATATTTTGAACATTTGTTTTATTTCTTCTCTTTGGTTGTTTTAATGTTTTCACACATGGTGTTTCATGTGTATTGATTGTTAGTGCTTTGGTTATTGTTTGTTTTTGAATCTGTTGTTTTTTAGTTCCTGTCTGAGGTTCATATTTTGTTGCATGGTTGCATGTTGTTTCTGAATTTAGTCTCTGTTTGCTTCTGTCCTGGTCCTGTCCAGAACAATACCAATAAAACCGAATAAATAACAATTTCTAACATGACGCACCTGTGTAAAACAACGTAATAAAATATTGACAAAGACAAAATTCCAAAATAAAAGTACCAGTGTCGGAGAGCAAACCGATATATAACAGCTAACCACTGTGGTGCCTTATTATTCAAAACATAATCTGTTTTTCAACTGCTTAATAAATGTTATTATATTTTAAAATGTTTTTATGCTTTCAGTAACTTCATGTCTTCTACTCTTTCACTTTTGGATAGCAGACAAAAATTGACCCGTGGCAGACAATGACATAAATAATAATAATAATTTTTATTATTATAGTTATTATTATTATTATTATTATTATTAGTAGTAGTAGTAGTAGTAGTAGTAGTAATAGCAGCTCGACTTTAGTCCAATATAATGTTTAGATCACAATTATTGATTTTGACAGATGCATCTGATGTTCAAAATAAAATGGAGACATTTCCCAGAGATGTAACGTGTCAATGCACCTAATTCTTTTCAAGCTGAAACATTTCCCAGTTGGTCACATTTGTATATGTCCCCTTATTTACCCAAGAGAGGGTGGGTGTAAGGAGGTTTGGGGGGTGCTGACCTTTACAAGCAGAGACGGTGTCTGGGAGCGAGTGCTGCTCTTTGCATCTTAATGGCTACTAAACAGCCACCATGCCACCCCACTGATATTTACCTAAATACATGAGCTAAATACTTATTAGAAGTATTTATAGAGAGCTGCAGCAATGCTAAAGGGTGGAGTAAAATCCGTTTACTGCACATGCTATATTAATGCATATAACTACATTTATATGAGCACTATATGAGCAAAACTCTGCAATTCTTCTGGACTGAAGGCCTTTAAGGTAATACGGGAACAATGGAATCTTGATTATCCGAGTATTTAAGAGCGATATGTGCTTCTAATTTTAAGACCATGTGAGTTAATCAAAATGATCCTATATCAGGATATGTAAGAATGCTTAAAGAGGAATAAATAGGCTATTTTAAACTGGTCAGCAAAGAGTCCTGATCACAATCTAATTACAAATCTTGAAAAAGTACTGAAATCTGCTATAGCGGTCTTGATTATGAAATAACAGAATAGGTGAATAGTAAAAAGGTGGAAAACAAATTATAAAGAGTCAGGGAGTACAGTTCCTAACTACACAAAAATGAAGTAGAGCTAATTGAACAGACATTTAATGTAGAATTAAGGATGTGTATCTAATAAAGTGGCTGGCAAATATATGTAGGCACTATAAATTCTTTGGCCTGCACACCAGGCCAAGCCTTTTATTAGCAGTGATCAACACATATATGTGAAATAACAAATCTCTTAAAATAAAAAATGAAAAATTATCAATCTTTATAGTAGCAATAGGGTGCACAACCATATGTAGAGAGTGTATATACTGTGTTGTGTACTTCATTGGAACTTGGCACTTTTAGTTTTGTAGCTATGTAGCTGAGCCCAGGGTTTGCACTTTTCATAGTCCATCTTTGTCCTAATAAACATGTTTGCTTCTTATATTCTTAGAACCAATGTCTGTGTGCGCTAATGTTTCCTTATCAGGCATACACACTGGAGCAGGCATGGTTCACCAATGCATGAATTTGTCTAGACGATTCACTGCATAACTTCTGGATGTATCAAATTCTGACAGCCACTCCTAGGCGAGTAAATCTATTCCTGCGGGTATCTGTGTACCTTTGGAAAATAAGCAGATCCCTTTAGCAAGCATGTTGCTATCATCCTTTAGCTTTATAAATTCTCTTTTCTAAACCAATTGTCTACTCGAAGGCAAACGGAACATAAGCATTTTAAAAAGCACATCACGCATAGAAAGAATAACAGAGTGTGTGTGTTTGTGTGGGGTTAAAGTATGTATTTGAGTATATAAGGGATAAGGGTGTGTTTGTGTCAGTGAAACTTTTCGGGAGATAGTGTGTTAGAGAAAGATGAAGTGATGGCGCAAAATAGTATGGAAGAGAAAGTTTGTGAGAGAGTAATTGAACAGGAGTGCATGAGAGTAAGAGTGAAAAAGTGTGAAAAAGCTGCTAAAACTGTGTGTGTGTTCAAGTGTGTGCATGTGTGACCATGAGACAATCTGAGAGAGTGTGTGAGAGAGAGAGTGATGGTGTGTGTGAGTGAAATTCTATGTATAAAAGTGTGTGTAACAGAAAGTATGCATTACACAGAAAGTGCGAGTATATGGGTGTATTTTAGAGACTGTGTGAGTTAAAATATAAATGTTTGTGAGAATGTGTGTATGAGAGAGAGATATGTGTAAAAGTAAGCCATGTTAATTGTGTAAAAGAGAGTTGGGTGGTGTGTGTGTAAGCTTGAGGAAGTTGTGAGAGAGAAGGTGTGTATTTGAGTATATGAGAAAAAGTTGTTTGTGAGAGAGTCTGTATTTGTTGGGGGAGTGTGTGTATAAAAAAGAGAGTTCTCTGATAGAGGGTATGTGAAAAAGAATGTTTGCACAAATATAAGTGTAAGTGTATGAGAGGCTTGTGCATGTATGTGAGAAATATAGAGTTGTGAGAGTTTGAAAGAAAAATGTGTGTGTATGGGACAGAGTAACTGTTATAGATTGTGTGTAAGAGTTTTGTGTCTGTGTGAAAAAGTTGTGTAAGTCTAAGTGTGTATGTGAGAGTGTGTGTAAGATAATTGTTTTCATGTTAAACAAAGACTGTGTGGGGATGAGAGAGTTGCGTAAGTGTGAGAGAGTACGTGTAAAAGTTGTGTGCAAGAGTTGTGTGTGAAAAAGTTGTGTGACCATCTCAATAATGGGAAAAAATATATATATTTATACACTTGTAAAGCATTGTGTAAATTGGTTTAAATGAAACCTTTAATCCATCAGGGCTGAAAAGTAGCAGCACTTTTCAGAAACCAAAGAATTTAACTGCTTTAAAAAAAACTATTCCTAAAGGGCAGTTTTCCAGCACTGTAGCAACAACACTGTGGAGTGCAAGGTGCAATCTCTGAGTGTAAAAATCAATTACTTAAATTGTTTAACTGTTTTTTTTAATAAAGACATCCCACTCATCCTGTTGACAGATAAACTAGAATTTAGAAGAGTTATGCATACAGGGTCTTCCTATCACAATATGAGGAACTGTATGTAACTCCCAAAACACAGCAAACACAAACAAGTGTAAACATGCAAGTATAGAGTGAATGTATATTTTGGTTCACCTTGTATTTATCACCAAGTGAGTGTTTTCTAATGTTACTTCATTTAACAGCATTACCACTAATAAAGAGATAAAGTGATGAAGTGATCTATTTTTCTTACTTTGCTAAAACATAGAGGAATTTGTTTTCCATCTGTGCAGTAAAGCACATGCACTTTGAGTGAAGTGAAGTGACCAAAGGAGTGGGCAAAACTTGTATACGGGGCACAGGGAGCAATTGGTGTCAGGTGCCTTGCCCAAAGGCACTTCAGGCATAGTATTTCCTTAACCACAAGCCTATGTCTGCACATAGTTGTCTGTTTTCTCTACCTGTAAAACAACAATCTACAAACAATGAAGGGGAATGCTTCATCTTGTGTTAACATAACAAAAGTATAAAATGAGAGCAAACCAGCAATTCACCAAATTTTCTCTCTTGCATAGGTATGGAAGTCCTTTGGGTTGCATTTCATAATTTTCAGTATAATTAGCCAATCTGTGAACACCATGTGCAGACTAAAGCAATTTAACACCAATATCTCTATAACGAGACCTCACCCATTATGAGCTATTTATGTGAATAGTCAAAACACTAAAATATAACAAAGTTTAAATAGTTTTTTTTTTCTTTTCCTTAAAAAAGGCAAAATGTATTAACTATTTAATGTATGCAATAGTAAAAAGTTTTAAGAAAACTGATTGAAACACTTGTGTTGCTTTTGTTCGGCCCAAAATGTTTATTTTAGTGCATCATTAGAGCACTAACCTAAAAAAAGTTTGTGCGTGTTGTGTTTTTTTTATGCTGTATTATGTTTAGTTGTGCTGTGATTGGTGTTTTGCTCTGTGCTGGTTGCAGTGCTGTGCTCTGTTGGGTTGTGTTGTTGCCTTGCCCTGTGTGTATATATATTTGTATGTTTATGTGTATGTGATGTGTTGTGCTCCTGCAATATTGTCTTTTTTGTGTTGTGTTATTTTGTGTTTGTTGCTGTATTGTTATGTGTTTTTGTCCTGTGTTGTGTTGCTGTGCTGAGTGTGTGATGGATCCTTGGTACATTAACATTCATACATTTGGTGAACATCTGGTGAAAAATACCTGTCTAATAAAAATACCTGTGTTGCTGAATCTTCTTTTTGAAAGAATTGTCAAATTAATGTTAAAAACTAAAGATGTGTATGAAATTGATTGTGATGTATTGTTCAATAATTACTATTTTTTCTTACTCCCAAAGCACGTTATGATGTTTGGTTTTCAGATGTCTGGTTGGTGTAACGAGAGGTTGAATTTGATTATAATGTGTGTATCTATGTATGTGTGTGTGTACATGTATGTATGTGTGTGTGTGTGTGTGTTGATGCACACACAGAGTATAGAATATAGAAACCACAACACTCTCACATCTATAAAAGAGTAGTCTTTTTTATGGGAAGTAATGTCTCCACCATTTTATTGCGCAAACATTCACACTCTGTTTTGTACTTATTAATTATGCAGTAAAGAAAAAGCTGCAAAGTAGAGAAAGGTGAAAATGAAGAGTTTGGTTCCCCCTCATTGAATATTCATTCAATTAAAAAGGCGCTGTTTTGCATGGCTTGTTGTTTGTTCCAGTTTTGCGCGATCAGTTCCCGTATCGCGGAGCCGTTAGCTACTAGGAAATCGACAAATCCGCAGGAGGAAGGTGTCACACCTTCTCGCAAACGCAGCAGCTAGGTGATGGGTGCATGCGCATCACACACAGCTTTTAAAGTAATGCCTCGACTCCACCTTAATCTCAGGCTCTGTCGAGAGCCTTCATATTGTGTGAAAGCAGCATCGTCTGAATTCGCCGTGTCTCATGACAGGGCCAAGCGCTCTAATGTATATTTCACATTTTTCCGCTGCTCTGCTCATTAGCATTAACAACAAACCTTTTTTAGGCTGAAAAGAATAGCATCACATAATTTGTTCACCACTTGCGAGCCACATCCCCAAATTCATTCTCACATCAGACCTGGACTTTGGGAAAAGCATGTTTTGGGACTGACTCTTACTGCCTAAGCAGTTTAGCTTATTATTTGGCCTGATCATTTAGTCTGGTTCAGCTGTAAACGGTCCATTCTGTGTATTAAAGTGCACCTTCAAGGTGGCTCGAAACATCTGTTCAGAAGTCAAATTACTATACTTTTATTTATTTTTTATCTTTTTTTTTTATTTGGCAACCCACTTAAAAGCGCTGAGGTCAAACACAGGCTTTCATGCGCTTGTGAAGATTTGCCACTCTCGCTAGCCATTTAGTACAATCTGAAGGGGGTCACAGACCTCTCTGTTAATTTCACTTTATCTTCCTTTCCACTCTGCCTGACCTCCAGCTTGTCAGCCTGCCAAACCCAGTCCTGCTTGTTTCATACTTGTTTATTGCAACTCTTTCTCTATTTTTTCATTCTCAAAGAATGAATGTAGCTGAAGCATTTGCACACCATGCATTGTACAAATTTGCTGAGGAACCTGCTTTACCTTTTAGATGCAGAAGCAAGTCGTTAACTACATTTAAAGTAATTTAACAATTTGACTAAGAGTGAATGGTTAGGATTTGTAGGCCACAATTACAGCATGTAATATATTGATTAACTATGACTTTAAATGATTAATATATGCAATAAATCCTTATTTTATATTAAGTTAATAGCTTAATTATGCAGCTCATTTTTGGCAAACGGACAGTTTAGAAAAAGTTTTATACAAACTATAAAATTTGTTTTTTTGTTTACTAATCATCAGAACTAATTATAAATAAAATGTGCTTGATTTTCCACAAGCTCTTTTCTTACCTTCATGATGCCTTGGTAAACATAACACAGACATTATGGACAAACACGTGACTGAACAACAAAGTGCGGTAAACTTTTTAATGTTAAATTTATAAATACTCAATTCTAATATAACATGAAAGAGCTCTTAGTAAACACTTGATAAAACTTTCCTTATACTTTCTCCGTGAACACTCTCAGTAAAAACCAGGAACACTTTCAATTCACATTTACTTTTGGGAGCATTAAAAACTTATTATTTTGTATATTGGCCCATTTTTTAACCCAATAGCATACAATATATATTAAGATCAAAACATTCACAGACATATTTTGGAGCAATTTTTTAAGGTCATGTCATGATGAATTGAGGGTTTTACTGGAGGTTTTACTTCCCACTTGTGTCCCTTGGTGGATAAAGTGGCCATGGCAGTTACAGAGACACAGCACTGGACTTCAAGAGCATGTGTCCTCTCGAGGTTCAAAAGCTGAAGATGCTTTGTAAATGTGCCTCAGGATGTAAAACCTTATTGCCACATGGAGCACATGTCTGATAATCCTAAAAGCATGATTTTTCTTTGATGGAGTGGAACTAATGAAGACAACTGTTCAATTATTGGCTCAATTAATACAAGTGCCCGCAAGCGCAGTCACCCTGAAGAGCAGCAGTGAGCACTTGGTTGTGTTCCAGCATAAACTGAAGTCTTGCTCACCACTAAATCCCTCATCTTCCACCACACGTCTGTTTTACCCAAGTGGCATTCATTGGAGAAACGGGTTTTACAAACCCCCTGCTATAAATGCAATGTTTTGAAAAGTAACAAGGGCAAAGCATTTAGAAATTAAACAATGGGAAACCAGATTGGGGATACATCACAGCAGTTGCAACAGTAATCTCTACCAGTACTGGAAATCTGGGTGGGTTGAAGCAAAAGCAGGAGTGAGACATAGCACATATAAGAAGTGATGCTAATTTGACACCATTATTTTCAAGATTATCTAAGTGAGGACACAGCAGCGGCAAGCTGTGACGATGATGACCCTAGTGTCAGAAGTACAGTTTTCTACTGATATTAATATTTTTAAAATGAATGAATTGGATCTATAATAAGCCTTATATTGAGTGATGTTGAAGTGTATTTGTGAGCATGTATACTAATGTGGATAAAAAGGCATCCACTGAAATAAACATTCCAATTAGTTTTACATTTTTTTCAGAGGACTTTGCAGTCCCCCAGAGATCTTACAGAATAAATTGTTTGAAATATGTTTTTATGAAAATTGGTGCTCAAAGAAACAGTCATGCTGAAAAAATACAGTGTCTTTCCCAAGCTGTCGCTGCTCTTCAGTGGAATCTGAGGATCTACTTTTAGAAGCTCTCAGATTTTTAACAGTTTGTTTAAAGCCTTTAGATGTTATAGACCAATAAGGCCTAAGCTTCTTTACCTTAAGATCTACCTGGTTTCTCAAAGCCTTTACCAAAACGTTTGAGCAGAACATGTTAATTTATCCTGATTCGGGACCCTTATTGATCGAGGCCGCTCATGCTGCATCCCCAAGTTGCTCCTAACTTGTGTTTGGCCAATAAGTCGGTTCTGTTTACAGCTGGATTTATGGACCCACGAGGCTGCGTGAGATTGTTCTTGTTTTTTTGTTTTGTTTTTTTTGCCTCCACCGAGGTTCAGCTGGATGCCAATAGTGAAGGATGTTTGTTTATAATTAAGTCTCCTCCACCACGGATGGGACTTCCTGTGAACCTCTCAGCCCAATTAAGCCAAGGTTTCTTTGCCCAGCTCTTCTACTTGGCGCTCAGCCGACTCTGCCACCGGCATGCATGTGTAATAAGTTCTTCATTAGCGCCTTATGTGGCCATTTGCTGCACATGCACCCACAAAACAAAGCTAAGAGAGGTATTCCGCACCTTTCAGCCCAAAGCCTTGCACTTCATGCTGATTAAAGATTAAAGGTGGAACACACACACACACACACATACATTTGGGGCTAAAAAACTAAATAATTATTTCGCTTAAAATTAAATTAAAAAGTGCTGCCACCGGGGAGTAAGGTCTAATTATTTAATTTAACTACAAAAAAAGGCCCTTGGGGAAATGCTTTTGCTTTTCTATTGTCATAGCTTTCATTCCTTGTTTCTTTGTGACAGCCCATTTTTGCATTTGTATTTTTTTTTATTTTAGAAAACTGCAGAGTGGTTTAGACTATTAAAACTGACTAATGAACAATAAAAAAAAAAAAAAAAAAAAAAAAAAAAAAAAAAAAAAAAAAATGTTGTGTTCCCAACCTTGAAAAACATTCTCTGTTTTTTTTGTCTTACAGAATTTGATGAGTTAGACATCAATGCATGTTCATGCATCATGTATATTACTGTAAAATTATTTATTTATTTATTTATTTTTCTCACCATGGTTTTATTATGTCTTCGTTTTTGCTTTATGATTGTTATATGGGGGTGGAGCAGTGGCGTAGTGATAAGCATGTCCGCCTCTTAACGCTGAGCATCTAGGTTTGACTTTGATCTGAGTTTGCATGTAATCCCCATGTCCGCTCGGGTTTTTTTCTGGGTTCTTTGGTTTAATTCCACAGTCCAAAAACATGGCTTCAAAGTGAATTGGCTTTTCTATATTGCCTCATATAGTGTGTGTCCGTGTAAGTGAGTGTGTGCCCAGCGATGGATTGGCGCACTATCCTGGGTGTATCTGGCCAGTGCCCAAAATGTTCTGTTCAATTCACACTGCATTTCATTTCTGTTGTCTCTGCTTTCCAGTTTTATGTAAGTTTGTCTTGTATTTCTAATTTAAAATCATGTAATTTATTTATATATTGCCTTTTAGCGCTATACAAAATATAGCCACAGTGCATCAGCAGAACCATGGGGACAGTACATAATTTCTCTGTGTGTAATCCTTTTACTGTATGTACTGGGGTGTAAATATTAATCGATTTAAATCAAATTTAAATTGACTTTTGAGAGTGACTTTTGAGTTGCAAATGGGGAAGGCAAATAAAGTGAAATAAAGTTGTACTCCAGTCGGCGTAAGGTCATGGGTGTGTAAGTATTTTTTATTTTGGAAAAACAGATGGAGTAGGGCTTGTAAGGATGCCATCCCTCCCGTAAAAATATGATCATTAAATCGATTTGAACACTATTTGTTCTTTTTTACCGATAATGTCCAATAAACAGGTCTGCCATGCTCCATCAACACTAAATGGAACAATAATGATCGAAAGCACCCTCACACCCTCGAAATTCAGGCCTTAAAAATGTCAGCTAGACGATACTCCGCCACGTCCTTAAAATGAAAACATTAACACAAACTGTAAAATGTTTCATGTGTTTTTAGTGGTGCACGGTTCACTATCAGACACTATCGGACATCAGTCGGCATCCATCAGGAGAACAACACTGCAGACACATAAAAAAATCAAGAAAACCAAACATCAGTGCTACAGTAATTCATACCCGATTCATCTCCTGAGACTGATGCTGTATGATCTTCTACGGTTCGGTATGAATACAATACAGTGGGGGATTACTTGAGCAGCAGATTTTTTTTATTCTCTAACACTTTTTTTATTTAATGTTTGAAACCAGTGTTCTCTAATCGCGGCTTCACTATATTGCAGGTTTTCTTTTTTTATATATTAAAATCTGTGTTAGAGTTTTTGCTATATTGTGTAATGGCCAATAAATGGTGTACTGTCTCTTTAAGAATCCTGTGAATGAAGTGTGTGTGTGTGTGTGTGTGTGTGTGTGTGTGTATGTTGGACAGACACTTGCTTTTTTTAGTGCAGTACACAGCGAGACCACTGGACATAACTCTCTTAAATCTCTTAATTATAACTTTTATTTGCAGTGATACTTTTGTTTGCATGGCATGCTTATGTGTTTACAGCTAAGGCGCAACTCTGCTCGGGTTTAGAGCATGTCTCTCAATTTCAGTTCTGCCTTTTTTGTTTTGGTCTTCGTGAATTCTGAACCATTGTATACCCCTTATAAGTAAGACAGAGGTCTTGTTTAATAGTGCAGAGACTAGATTACACTAGACCTGCACAGTGAACATTAGACTTACTTTATTACGTTCTTATTACAACTTATTTCATTGCAAATTATTTTACTCATTTAATGGAGTAACTGTTCTAATTACAGCGTTTCTTGTTGAGGGCGACACGGTGGCTTAGTGGTTAGCATGTTCGCCTCTCAGCACTGGGGATTACCGGTTCAAATCCCAAGCTGGGTGGAGATTTCATGTTCACCCTGTATCCGTATGGGTTTCCTCTGGGTTCTCTGGTTTCCTCCCACAGTCCAAAAACATGGATCAAGGTAAACTGAATGCTTCGACTTGCCAATGCTTCAAATTGTATGGGTGTGCGAGTGAGTGTGTGACCAGCAATAGATTGGTGCCCTGTGTCCTTGGTGTATCTGCCCAGCACCCGAAACGTTCTCCCCTGAATGGGCATCGGGAACCAACGCCCAACCCACCCCCAACCAGCCCCTGCCCCCATTACCATGATAGAGGATTAAGTTGAAGATAATGGATGGATGGTTTTCTTGTTGATTTATTTAAAAATCCATAGATGTAATGTAAAAGATATTGGACATTGAATCGTTCTTAAGTATCGAAAATTGAATTGTTGGCTTGAAAATTCAATGTCATATCAAATCGTCATAAAGGCTCTGATTTACACCCCTAGTGTGTATGCATTTGAGTGTAATTTGTATGCTTTGTTCTTTGTTATTAATGCAGTCCTTCTTTTTTTCAATTCCCATCTTTACAAATAAGCATGTTGTGGTGGTTCAAACTTTATACCATATCAATAGCAAACTGAAACAATTGCATGCAGGATAACGATGCTAGTACATTTATTATAAGACCATGAACAGAACATGTTTAAGAAATAATGCTGTGGTAATGATTACAGTAATCATATGTTTTGGGTCTGATGTTTCATCACCTGCCCAAATTTGCATTTTCTTGGACAACAAATGACTTAATAAAGCATAGTCCCTCCCTCCAGCTCCTCCGCTCAGCCATCCCCCAGTTTTAGAGGCCCTATTACCATGATGCTGGCTTTGGGACTGGGCGGCTCGGCAGCCAGATTGATTACCCGTATGAACTCGGGACTGCCAATGTGTCTCCAGGGTAAAAGATCTGCCCATCCTTGTCGCATTCTCCTTTTTCTTTGTTTTTTTGTCTATCTTTCTCCTCTTCTAGTTTATCTTCTGCCTGTCTGTTCAGCAAAATTGGGGGTGGGGTGTGGGGTCTTCAGAAAGTCAAGGTGGCAAACAGTTCTGCTTTAATGGTGCATGCAATTGGTCACCCCCCCCCCCCCCCCCCCCCCCCCTCCTGCTCTAAGACTTTGTAGACAGGGGTGGAGAAAAGGTATATTAAGTTCAATAATTTCTCCAATCAGTCGGTTTTGAATATGGGGTTAAATAGAATCAGCCTCAAATGCCTTATTGCTTTTATTAAATGGTTACAAGCACACTATCATAAAAAATAAGATCTGAATCATAAATGTGTTTCTTGAAAATCGTTAATGAACTGGTCTGTAATCTAGTCCAGTTTTTAAAGCAAACGATGCTTGCTGTAACAGGATTCCAGCTTCTCCAACAATTAAAAAAATTGCATCTTCTGACCAAATTACAGTTCATAAACAACAGCCGCAATAGGATTAGTGCTCATTGGGAATTGGGACACTGTTTATATTAATCTGTGTTTTATGATTTCCGTACCATGTATTGTATTTCACCTATTTATACGAATCGGTCAGAGGTATGCATTACTGTCAATAATGTCACGGCTGGACAAACAGTTCAACCAATTAGATAAAAATTTTTGTAGTTGAATTTATTTTATCGGCCAAGAAAATAAATAAGTGTTGGTGCCATACATGTTCAGCATCCTGAGATTCCTTGGTTCCTTGGTCAGTTTAAGTTAGCTTTAATAACAAACATTTTTTCCAGTTCCTTCCCCAATTAGGCCCACCATGTTACAAAAACATGCTCCAAATCTTTTTGAAATAGTCATTTTAAAAGTGTGATGTTTTGATAATGTTTTTGTTTCAGTGAATTAGCACATTCCCTAAAGAGGCGTTTTCTTACAAGTCTCTGCAAATTTTCACATTTTATTTAACCTAAAGCCATTATGTCACACATTAGTTTCCTCTCTTCCATTTATATGTGTTAACTGTCTTTAAATATGTGCTTTTTTTGTTACAATCCTTTGTATAGTGGTTAAATGTGTCCGCT